>CAJQUN010000067.1:0-1292500 GCA_907163345.1 Haberlea rhodopensis
GATATTCGATGTCCGCGGACAAATCTTCCAGCGTCTGTATTTAGCTTAAATTTGGGCCGACGTGTGACGCGTGAGGCTTTCGCCTCACGTGCGCGGTTGAAGAGTTCAAACCGTGATCGAGGAAGTCGCGAGCGGCCGCGGATGGTTGTCATGGAACGATTGGCCGACGAGTTACCACCCGCGATTTCCTAAATCGATCCACGCCTCTGTCAGCAGGACCGTAGCCGCGCCGTCTCCGGGCTCTTTCGGCGGGAGCGTGAAGTGGGCAACATATCGCCGTCACTCTTTGTCGGGAGAGACGCTGCCCGAGCTGCATTGATCTAGCGGCAATGCCTTGAGTGCAAGGACGTGTCTCAACGCGAAAGTGACAGCCGACAACAGCCCATGATATATGCGCTGACGGTCTTTCTCGCGTCGGCGCATAGTCGCGGCCACATGATCGATGGGCGTAAAATAATCGACCAATCGTTGTCGATAGACCGCTGAAACCGTTGCTGAATTCGAAATCGCGCGAATTTTCCTTAGAAATCATAAGCGAAAAATTTTGCGGTCTCGCTGTCGGATTTCGAGCATCGTCGGAAAAACTATGCGCTTGTAAATCAGGCGTTACGATTGCGTTTGAGAGGATTGAGGTGGGAGTAGGGGGGAATCGGCGGCAAATAGCGTAGCTCCGGCGAAGAATATTCACCGCCACGTGCCAACCATCCAGTCACCTCCATGGTGCTGCTCAGCCTCCTTTCATCTGACGGCGTGTCGATCTGAAGCCAACCGGGACGAGATGTAAACTACCCCCAGCCGCGCGGAGGGCTGTGGCGTTCCGTTAGCGTGTAAATCGGCTGGTGGTTCCGTTGCGCCCCATCAGTCACAGCGGTGACGGTGTAACTTGACTATGTCGATGTGGATGAGGATCATCGCGCTGAATGCGTTCGCGCTGACGAGCTTCCGTTGAGAATGATTATCGACTCGCTCCCCACGCACGATGCCCCGCGCGGGGAGCTTGAACACGATTTCGTCCCGGGATCGTACTTTTTGCTGGAGATCTGGGATGTCAATCGAGACGATGGAGCAATCCGAAACGCGGCGCATCATTCGCTGCAAACTGATACATCGACCGTCATACCGCGATAGTCGTCGAGTGCGCCCACGAAACTACCGGAGATAGGAACTGCCTGGCTGATATCCCGGGTCACGGCGACTCTGATCAGGTCAGCGCCGCCGATCGTTCCGTTGGTGGGGGTCGTACGCAATCCAGCCGGAGCCAGGGACATAAATCTCGGCCCACGCGTGTGTTGTGCGGCGCCTACCGCGGCGTTGGCGTGACCATCCGCGTCAGGATTGTACAAATATCCGGTTACGACACGTGCTCCGAAGCCCAAGGTGCGGGCCACCTCAATCAGCAACACGGCAAGATCGCGGCACGAGCCCCAGCCGCGGTTGAGTGTCTCAACAGGAGTCTGTGTTCCCTCGGTTTCGCGGCTCTGATACGAGACCCTGGCGGCAATGCCGCTGTTCAGGTCGGCCAGCAAAGCCGATGTATCGGTGGGGTTGCTTCGAACGAAACCCTCGTGCCCATGAGCCGAGGCGATCATCGGAGTCGGGGATACTGCCGTTCAAGCATCCGGCCGAGGTCGATGCGATCGTCTGCGGAATAGATGAATGGATAGCTTACCGCCGTCGGGCGAAAATCTGGAATGCGGGCCGGTTCACGACATACAGTCTCCAACCGGAGGCACTTTCGATCCGTAAACTCGGCAGCGGGCTCGGCGAACGATGCGATGGCAATTGAATTGCCGAACACATCATAGTGCCACGTCAGTGTTGCCGGCGGCGAACATGTCGGGCTGGTTTGAATCAAACGGAGATCGTGGCTGTCGCGCGGTCGCAGCATGAGCCGATGATCGCCAAAGCGGACCGGTCGCTGATACCGGTAGCTCGTTGTGTGACGCACATTGAGAATCGCCATGATCTCTCTTCGCCAAGGTATGGTTACTTCCTCGTGGTAGATTGGATTCGTACCGATGGATCGAGGAAATAGCGGAAGAAGTAGGAATTTGGGCTTAGCAACGTGCGCGTGTTATCTGGCTGTAGTGCCGTCTCATATGCCTGCATCGCCCGATAGAACGCGAAGAAATCTGGATCCCTGCCAAATGCGCCGGCGAAAATGCGGTTGCGCTTGCCGTCGCCCTCGCCACGAATTTTGCTCGCCCTCAGATGTTGCATTGGCGATCAGCACGGCGACTTCGCGATCGGCCCTTGCACGAATCTCCAGGCCGCGCTCGGCCCCTTGAGCGCGAAACTCGACCGCTTCACGCTGTCGCTCCGTCTGCATGCGTTGATAGATCGCCTGGCTGGTCTGTTCCGGAAGGTCGGCGCTCTGAATGCGCACGTCGACGATTGAGATGCCGAAGCCGGCCGCACCCTCATCAAGCTGTTCGCGCATCAATCCCATGAGATGTGCGCGCTCGTCGCGGACCACCCGGATGAAGGTCTCTCCACCCAGCACGCGACGCATCGCCGAGATCAGCAGCGTCGACAAGCGCGAATCCGCTTCGCCGATCGAACCTGCCGCCTGGTAGAACTTGAGTGGATCGACAATCCGGTATCGAGCGAAAGCGCCGATGACGAGACGCTTCTGGTCGGAGGCTATGATCTCCTGGGCCGGGATTTCGAGATCGAGAATGCGCTTGTCGATCGAGATAACACGATCGATCAACGGGACCTTAACGTGAAGTCCGGGTTGCGTAACGGTTTGCACCGGTTGGCCAAGGCGGACCACGAGTGCCATTTGGGTTTGGTGAACCGTGAATAGGCCGTCATAGACAAGGGCCGCCACGGCAAGGACGAGAGCGCCGACAATTCCGCCAGCGCTGCTGAACGCCATCGTTTATTCCCGCGCCAGCCGCTCAAAATCGTCGAGGACCGCGGCAATCAGCTTCTGCCTGCCGGGGATCGTGTGCGGCCAGAGACGCAGCAAAGAGATTGAGGAGATAGCGCGCTTTCTCGGCGGCTTCCGGCCAATTGGCAGCCGGAGACGCGACAAGTTGCGCTTCCAATTCGTCCTGCCGAAGGCGCAAGGCCTTCTCGTTGGCTTCTACGTCTGCCAGCAACCGGCGCAGGTCGGTGGCCTTCTGAGCGGCCATCCCACGATGCTGGTCCAGATCGATTGTCTTTTCCGTCATGTTCGCGGATCTCCAGCCTGGTCTCCCGGTGCTTGATAGCTTGAAGTTGAGCAAGCCCGGCTATGATGTCGCTGCCGATGAAGTATGCGTGGCCTTGTCGCGATCCTGTGCCGCTTGAAGGTCGCGAGGATCGATGGTCACCATTTCAGTCGAAGCGGTGCCGGACATTCCCGGCACAAAGATCATGGTCGAGATACGGCGGTAGACCGGGAACGATAATTCCTCGATCAGCTGCTCATCGGTGACGACGCGATACTCCCCAGGCGGCAAGGTTCGATCCACACCCTTCAGTTCGAACGGGTGGCTGAACACTACAAGCGTGGTTCGGGTGCGTGTGTTCACTGGGTTTGAGGCGCTCCGCATCGTGATAACGGGAAGTCGTTGCTGTTGTACAAGCGACGAATGTCTTCGCCCCCGTATCGTTCACCGTCGATCTCAAGAAATGCTCCGAGAAGCAATTCAGGCGGTAGTTCTTCGACTGCGAAGCGAAATGGCGTCCGCGGCGTGAGAAAAGCGTTGTACCGAACTGCCGAGCGCTTGTGTTTGGCGCTCCGTGCGGGGAAAAGCTCCGCCTCAACTCTGAAATCGAAGATGTTGCAATCGGCGGCCATTGTCTTAGCGCTGTCTCTGCATCCTATGGAAAGGTCGAGGCCGCGGATGCGGCCTCGATAGCGGGCTGTCGATCAGATCTGGCGGCCCTTCATCAGGGCATCGACGTCGCGCTGAGCCTGGGATTTCTCCAGGCCATACTTGGCGACGACCTGCGTCACGAGATCATCCCTGTCCTTGAGAGCGGACAGCTCCTGCTCGGAGAACTTGCCCCACTTCGAGCCGATCTCCTTGAGGATGATCTGCTTGGCCTCGGCCGTGGCCTGTCCCGTGGCCGCGTTCGTGTTCGATGCCGCATTGGAGGAAGCGTTTGCCATCTAAGTATCTCCAAAATAGGAATGAAGTATTCATTCGAATGACCATCATTCAAACGATTCTACATACATGGGGTCGAATTGCAGAAATACGAGCGGAGGACGCAGTTATATTTTTCGAGTACCCGACTAAGAGTCGAAGAGAACCTAACGAGCGGAAATCGCTGATCAATCAGCATCCGGCTTGTTCATCATCCTCATCACGACGCGGCTGCAGCTCGGGTGACGCTTGATCGGGTTCGGTCGGGGAACGCCGTTCGAACGCTCCTCCTTCGCCCGACCGTCGAATCTGCTGAACGATGGAATCTGTCCGCTCCCTCGAAAAAACCGAGACTTTGGAGCGTATAGCCAAGCAGACTAAGCGCGAGCTCGCTTTCCGCCCATGATGGCGATATCCACCCCTTGTCGCTCGAAATGCGCGAGGTCGCCGGCGCTGTGCGTGCGAATTGCGGTCCGAATTTGCGGGTTCGCCTGCCGCGCAAGCGCAATGATACGCTGCGTCTGGAAGCCCCTGGGCGACGCGATAACGAGCAGATGCGCCCGATCGATATTTGCGGCCTCCAGCACGCCTGCGGCCGTTGCGTCGCCATAGACTGCAAGAATGTCGCGCTTGCGCAGTGCTTCGACGCGTCGCCGGTTGTCTTCGACCACCACGAAGGGCAGATCATGGGCCTTGAGCGCTTCACCGATGATGCTGCCTACTCGACCGTAGCCGACGATGACGACATGGTTCTGCAAGCTCCCGCTGCGCTCCGGGAGCGTGGCCAGATTACCTCCATGTCGCTCGATCCGCGTGAGCAGGCTCGGGTGGCCGCGAAGCCAGGCGACAATGGGATCAATGGTGGCGAACAGGAGCGGATTTACCAGGATCGAGAGCAAGGCGCCGGCGATGATCAGATCGCGTCCTTCGGTTGGAAGGATATTGAGCGCCACACCAAGTCCAGCCAGGATGAAGGAGAACTCACCGATCTGCGCAAGGCTGGCAGAGATCGTCAGCGCCGTCATGACCGGATATCCGAAGGCGAGCACAATAGCGAAGGCCGCCAACGACTTGCCGAACACGATAACAAGCAAGACGGCGAGAACTGCCGACGGGTCGCGCACCAGAACCGTCGGATCGAACAGCATTCCGACCGACACGAAGAACAGAACGGCGAAGGCATCCTTGAGGGGCAGGGAATCGGCAGCCGCTTGATGACTGAAGTCAGATTCGCTCAAGACCACGCCCGCAAAGAACGCTCCGAGCGCAAAGGAAACTCCAAAAAGTTCCGCGGAGCCGTAGGCAATGCCGAGAGCGAGTGCCAGGACCGAAAGCGTGAAGAGTTCGCGCGAGCCGGTGCGGGCAACCTGCTCCAGGGCCCATGGTACAATTCGTGTTCCAACTAGAAGGACGAGCACGATGAAGACGGCCAATTTGCCGATCGTTAAAGCCAGAACCAGGCTGGTGTTGCCGCCCGTCAGTCGTGCCGCCAAGCCGTGAGCATCCGTGCCCAGCGACCCCGCCGCTGCAGGCAGAAGCACCAGCACGAGGACCATCACAAGATCCTCAACAACCAGCCATCCAACGGCAATCTGTCCGTTGACAGAATCTAGGGCATTGCGGTCTTCCAAAGCGCGTAGGAGCACGACAGTGCTTGCGCACGATAGCGCCAATCCGAGGACCAAGCTGCTCGTGACACTCCATCCCCAGCTCAGCGCGGTGCCAGCGCCGATCGCCGTTGCCGCGACAACTTGCGCTACTGCGCCGGGCAATGCGATCCGGCGCACCGCCAGCAGGTCCTTGATCGAAAAGTGAAGGCCGACACCGAACATAAGAAGTATGACGCCGATCTCGGCGAGCTGGCCCGCCAGATTCTGGTCACCGGAAAAGCCGGGCGTAAAGGGACCAACAGCGACGCCGGCCAGGAGATATCCGACAAGCGGCGGGAGACGCATTTTACGGGCCAAAACTCCGCCACAAGCCGCGAGGACCAGCCCCAGCACGACCGTAACGATGAGCGAAGTGTCGTGCGGCATGGGTCTCCTTGTGGAATCGCGATGGAGTGGGCGAACTGCTCTCGAACTATGCGCACTGCGACGGCGCTGCTTTACCTTGTGCCGATTGGCGTAACCATTTTGCACGGTACAGGAATTCGAGAGAATTTTGGCGAGGAATCGGGATCTAAGGCCGCGTCAGAGGTCGCACCTCTCTATGCGCAGGGTGCGGGCACAGCCTCACGTACGGCTGGATGCGGGCGAGGGCTGAGCCGGATGGAAAGCCGATCTCATCCGTGAGGTTTGGCGCCAGCCACCGCAACGCGGCAATCTCGACAGAATCGAATACTTGAACGCGAACAGAAGGTTGGCGACTTTTCCATTTTAAAGTTGGCGGTAGGCCATCAGCAACCCCATATAGAATGTGGCTCGCTAAGCGTTGAGCACGGAATCGTCGACCAGACGTGAATGTTCGCGAAAGCCGTCAATCGAGAGTCTTGAGCCCGTTTCGGTCAAAACGCTTGAGGAGCGAAGAATGACAGACGCATTGCGCTTCGATCTCATGCTTGTCTTCTGCGCATTCGCCTTTGTCGGGGCCATCCTCGTTGGAGCGTTCTGAACAGCGGCTTGTTTGATGTGCGGTTTCGATGCTGCTGATCGGCCCGATTTAAGGACACCGCAATGTCCACAACAAAGACGCTTACGCAATCGGATGGTCAGAGCTTCGTTGGAGTGTGTATATCCAATGAAAGTATGGTGACCGATCACGCACACTGCTTGAGGTGCGGTGCTGCTGGACCAGCGGCGCCGGCGAGTGCCCGCTATCGCGATCCGCATTGGATGGAGCATGATTGGATCTGTGGCGGATGTGGCAATGAATGGACAACGTCAAAGCAGGTGTGATCAATGATCAGCGGGGTTCACCAGCATGCAACCATGAGCCATCGCTTTGCGATCGGGACCATGGTCCGCCTCAACCGGCGCGATCCCATACGCAATGCAGTTCCGGGACCCTACGAGGTTCTCGCGAATCTTCCAGAGCGGGACGGCGAACTCCAGTACCGTATCAAGAGTGAACGCGAGCCCTATCAGCGCATCATCAAAGAAAGCGCGCTCGATCAGGCTTGAATGTCGAGCTGGAAGGTCCGAACTCGAAGGGCTGTGCCCTACGGTCAGGTTTGAGGAATTCTTCGATGGCGAATCCCAATGCCGATGTCGCTGGATTTCAATGCCCGAAATGCGGGCAAGAGCTCGAGCAAACGATCGGGCAACTCAAATCGAGCGAGCACATGATCTGTTCTGGTTGCGGAATAGGAATTAACATCGATACGAACAGGTTAGCCAATCTTGCCGACGAACTGCAGAAAGCCACTGCGAAAGTTCCACCAGAGATTACAGTCAAATTCTATCGCTAGCCGTGTTCACTCGATGGATTGGTGTACTCTGATAGAGTAGCGTATACTATAGAACGATACTGGATCTCCCCATGGCGGCGGTTCGTCGATGCACTCAAATGCCCCATCGCTCATGCGCCAGATGAAATAATTGCGGGCAATATTTGTCCGGTATGGAGCGAACGAGCGCGATACAAATCATCTTTTAGGTCACTCAATCAGGTGGCCTGATCCGCAAGGAGGCTGCCGTGCATAATATCGTGCAAGCCAACATCGACAGAGTTAATGTCCTGCTAGAGACGGAAAAGGATCCAACAAAACGAGCAATGATAATTCGCCTCCTAGCCGAGGAGAGAGAAAAAGTGGCTAAGCCCGACGCGAAGGAAGGCTAAAATTCGGCTTAGCGTGACTTCGCTTTATTGCTGCCAGGGCGTCTATTTTTTCAGCGATGCTGCGATGAGCCCATGCTGTACCGCTGGCTTAGGAGCGAACTTGCGCTTGCGGCGGATCGCTTCCGATCTCGCGGGGCCCTGTGTGATGGCTTGTCGTAGAAGCGCGCCACTTTAGTTCCCTGCACAGTCGCTCGAGGTGCATTTCTTCTTCAGGACGCGAAGTCTGGTCGACGTTGTTGTCACGAAATGACATGCAAATGCTTAACTCCATGCTGAGCTGAAGGGGGCATGCATGTGCTCCGGGTCGTAGCGCTTGTGGAATCCTCGCTGATGCACTATGTAGTGCTGATCGAGTTTTCGGCCGAATGACTTGGCCTCTCCGCGCACTACGCGTCGGACTGACGATCTTTTTCCAAATCTCGACTAACGAACGGCTGCGCGACTGCGCGGCCTACCTAAACACGTACCTGAAAGAAGTGTCTCATGACGCAAGGAACTGTAAAGTGGTTCAACGGCCAAAAGGGCTTCGGTTTCATCCAGCCGGACGACGGCAGTAAGGATGTTTTCGTGCACATCAGTGCCGTCGAGCGCGCCGGAATGCACAGCCTCAACGAAGGACAAAAAGTCGCGTTCGAGGTTGTCGCTGATCGACGGACGGGCAAGTCCTCGGCAGATAATCTGCGCGCCGCCTGATCGGCGGCGCCGGTGGCCATATCCTTGACCACGGATGTACTGGCAAGGTTTTTGGTTCCAGACCCCGCGTCCGGTTCGCCGCACGCGGGGTTTTTGCTGATGTCATTCACGTGCGATCTGCTGCCAAGATGGGCACAGGAAACGCGAGCGGAATGCCGCATTTGACAATGAGAGAATACAGCGCTGAGACCTGCCATCCAGACGAACGCGGCTCGAACCCGAGAGCTCCGATTGGCCAGTGGAGCGTCGAATTATCGGTCCCGGCAGATCGATAGGGCACGCATAAGGAAAGTCCTGAGGTGAACTCAAATTCCTATAGGGGGATGTGGAGGATGACATCGTTTATCCGTCTGCGTTACCGTTCGTGCTCGTTCATGCAGCGTGTCTTGCTGTGATTTGGTCAGGCGTTACTTGGCAGGCAGTCGCGATGGGCTTGGTCCTCTACTGGTTGCGCATCTTTGCCATCGGCGCTGGCTACCACCGCTATTTCTCGCACAGATCCTATTCAACCAGTAGAGTATTCCAGTTTTTTCTGGCGTTTCTCGCTCAAACGAGCGCTCAAAAGAGCGTCTTGTGGTGGGCGGCCAAGCACCGTCATCACCACCTGCATTCGGATACGCCGCACGACGTGCATTCACCCCGGCACAAAGGTTTCCTTTACAGCCACCTGGGATGGATCTTTGCCCACCACCATGCGGAGGTTGACCTTCTGAAAGTGTCCGATCTGGCGCGTTATCCCGAGTTGATGTGGCTGCACAAATATGGTGGGAGATAGATGGGACCTTCTACATTCTTAAGATCCTTTCTGGACAGGCCTGGTGTGGAATTTGAAATCACCGCCGGATGTCGTGCGTCGCAACACTCACCGTCTCGGATCCCGGGTGATCCAGCGTGCGGCGGCGCAACTGGCAAATAGCTTCGATCCAGAGCTCATTGCTGTCACGATCGCTGCGTCCGTTACCGGACCTCGTCTCTTCGCGTTCCAGGAGAAGCTTGCAGAAGCGCAACATCGCGCTGTTGACCTGCTCGCGACCTATCAGTTACCCCATTTGCCAGCTCATTCTGAGCTCGTTGCCCGAGCTAAAGCAATGTTCGCGGAAACACCATCGCTTGAGGACATCGTTGGCCTCGCACAGAGGCTCATTTTGGACAGGATCAGCACACGACTGAGCGCGGCCGTCCAACCAGCTTAAGTAACGCGTCGCTGCGACCCGCCGAGCTCGCGTCGATCGCCGCCAAAGGTTTGTGTGATCGCGTCCGCTGTGTTGTGCTCTGTCGTCGACCGCTATGCCGTCGAAAGAAAACAATATTCCTGGCTCAATGAGTCATCGACGATCCAGGGCCTGCTCGACGGAGGGGAGTTCAGGCAGACTGTCTACGCGCTCGATCGGACTCTCGGAAGCGCCTCTTGCCGAATTTCTCCGCAAAACCGCCGGAGAACAGCACTCTTCAATCAGGTCCGTTCACAATGGCCAGACAAACGTGATCAGCGGGACGCCCAACGCGATAACGATAACGGATAGCGGTAGGCCCAACTTCCAATAGTCACCGAACTGGTAGCCGCCCGGCCCCATTACGAGCGTGTTGCACTGGTGCCCAATCGGCGTCAGGAAATCACATGCCGCTCCAATGGCTACTGCCATCAGGAACGGATCAGGATTAAGGTCGAGATTTCTGGCTACGCCGACCGCGATTGGCGCCATGATGAGGACTGTCGCGGCATTGTTCAGGAAGGGCGTCATCGCCATGGTAGCGACGAGTACGAGCGCCACTGTGCCGGTTGCTGAGAGTTCGCCCGCCACGGCCGAGAGACCGCCCGCAACGATACCTGCCGCGCCGGTGCTGCTGACGGCGTCACTAATCGGGATGAGGCAGGCTAAAAGGACTAGGATCGGGGGATCGAGCGCGCGGTATGCTTCGCCGAGCGTGAGCACACGTAAAAGCACCATCAAAACCGCCGCACCAAAAAAGGCCACCGTGACGGGAACGAGCCTTGCCGCGATGAGGACGATCGCGATCGCAAGCATCGCGAGCGGCAGATAATCTTTCCGGGAGGAGCCAAAGCCCGTTGCCCGGTCTGTCAACGGAAGGCAGCCAAGATCCCTCAGAATGTCAGGCGTACCCACCGTGCTTCCCTGCAGGATGACGACGTCGCCAACCTTGAAACGCGTCCTGCCCAGCCGGGCGTTGCCTGCTTGTCCGGGTCGGCTAATACCAACCAGATTAACCCCGAACCGGTCGCGCAGCCGCAGGTCGGAAGGCGTGCGGCCAACGAGCCGCGAGCCGGCCATAACAACAGCCTCCACGACGCTGATCTGCGCGGGAGCGAGCGACTCGTCGGGCGTCTTTGCCGTGCCGACCACCTCGAGCCGCGCCTCCTGTGCGAGCTCCCGCACCGCATGGGCATCACCCTGCAACACGAGCACGTCGTCCGCAAAAATCCACCAGTGGCCGGAAGGGATGTAGCGACGCCCGCCTTCCCGGATGATCGCCATAACGCTCACCTCGCCCTCGCCGAGAGCTTCGAGCAATTCCACGGTCTTGTCGACAAACGGTGAAAATGCGGGCACCGTTGCCTCGACGATATAAGCGTCAACCTGGAAAGCGTCTTGCGCTGAATCCTGTGCGCCCCGGCCTGCGGGCAGGAGCCGCCAGCCAAAGGGCAGAAAGCCGAGACCCGCCACAAGAATGCCGAGCCCGACTGGGGCGAAGTCGAACATCTCGAACGGTTTACCAAGGACCTCCTGGCGGATCCGAGAGACCAGTATATTGGGCGAGGTTCCGACGAGGGTGACGACGCCGCCGATCAACGACGCGAAGGCCATCGGCATGAGCAGTGTCGACGCAGACGTCCCGCTGCGGCGCGCAATTTGCAGCGCGACGGGAAGAAAGATCGCGAGCGCACCGATATTCTTCATGAATGATGAGAGCAGAGCGACAGAGGTTGTGAGAACGAAGACCTGGGTGCTGGGCGTCCTCATGTAGGGCTCCGCCCCCCTGATCAGGCGCGCGATGACACCCGACTTGCTTACACCCGCGCTAATGATGAGCGCGGAAGCGACAATGATGACGACTTGGTCGCTGAAACCTCCGAAAGCTTTGTCAACGGGCACGATCCCGGTGCCCACGGCGGCGAGGAGGCCTAGGAGTGCGGCCAAGTCGTAGCGGATCTTCTCCGACACGAAGAGGACCATCAGTCCGGCGATGATCGCGAAGACAACAGCCTGGTCGATGGTCAAGCAGCACCCAGCAATGGTTGCGGCCGCGCGCCTAGCCGCAGGAGAAGGCAATGTCGTAATCTACATCGTGGCAGAGAGTTCCGGCGGAACGTCGCACGGCCACGGAGCGAACTAACGGACGTGCGCCAGTGCCGGAGGCGTGGGTGCGTCCTTCACTGGTTCCGGGTCGGCTCCCGCCCATCGGGAGGGAAGTCCATGATGCATCCGAGAAGCAAATCGTAACGGTTACCGCAGCGTGCTTCCGTGAATTCGCCGGATACGTCGCGAGGGATTGGTCGGGGGCTATACGTCTACTGTTCCCTTCTACGCTTGTACTTGTCTATCACCGCAAGCGCCGCGCGGCACACTGGGTACAATGATGGTCGACCAATTCAGTGATTTTGCTGGGTACTGCTACCGGAGGAAACATCGCGCTCCGGACGTGGCCCGTATTGATGGAACGCCGTTATGAAGCCAAGAACCCAAGCAACGCGGCCAGAGGCTTCACTACTGTCCCGATCGGAGTTCCATGTCCTCAGGACACACGGCCTTACCCCAATACCGCTTGTTCTGCGGCCGCGACCTGCATTGTGGGAAGGACGATCAAACCCGCTGCCACTAAGGCACACACAACTTTCACCGGCTTCCTCCATTGAGCAGAAGCGCCGAGCCTCGGATGGGCGAACTGGCGTTGGCGATGCCCGGCCGCTGGCCTAAGTTGGCCCCGCGGGGAATTCGATCCGTGCAAAATGACCATTGAGCCGACGTATGCTCTCCCAGCGCTCACTGCAAGAATGCGCGGCCCCAAGCCTAACGCCCCCTATCGAGGTGCCGGCGCCACATTTCCAAAAAAACGAAAGACGGTGGAGAGGAGGGCGCTCCTTCAGCTAGCAGCTCGGCGCGCAAGAGGCGAACCTCTAAGTCGTTTCAACATGGCGAGCGCTGGAGATGCGTTCTCGTTGAAAGCGTCGCCCCGTGGAATCGCCCTGAGCTCGTCCTCGAGCATCATCGTCAGCAGTTGATGTTTGATTGCTATGGTTGAGGGGAGCTTGATCTTGCTTCCGAAGCGTTGGCCTCGCATACGGGCCTCCTCGACTTAGTGGCGGATGTTGTTTGCGCCAATCGACTATGAACACATGGTGACGACGGCATCGCTTCGCTATCCGCCGAAGATGCAGATGGCGCTTGTTCCCTGCAGAGCGGCGGCCCGAGAGGGGCGAAGACGCTAGTCTAACCCCAATGCCACTGGTCCCGTTCCACTGCGTCAGGGTGCATTCTTTGGCAGGACGTCGGTTCCTTTTATCCACGAACGGGAAGTCATGCCTTCTCGACTTGGCTCTCTCTCACCACCCGATGGTAACCTTCCAGATCGCTCTTGATCCGGTATTGGAGTTCGCCGTCCCGCTCCGGGAGTAATCCCACTATGTCGTAAACACCAGGGACTGCGTTCGTGTAATGCCTCGGCCCATTTAATCGGACCTTGTCTCCCGGAGGAAATCGATGATGCACTAGTTCTTGGTTGTGGTCGGCTGAGCGACGCATGGGATGACTCGTCCTTCAAAAATTGCGTTTTCCGCGAATTACCAAACTGTCGTAACCAGTTACGACATCATCTTTAGAAGCCCATGCCCCCGCCCGCCGACACTCCAGGCGGCATGCCATTCTTACTCGGTAGCTCAGCGACCATCGCCTCAGTGGTGATAAGCAAGCCGGCGACCGATGCTGCGCCCTGTAGGGCAGCTCGCACCACCTTTGCCGGATCAATGATGCCTTTCGACATCATGTTGACATACTCACCCGACTGTGCGTCGAAACCGAAGCCGTACTGATCCTTTTCGAGGATCTTACCGACCACGACCGAACCGTCCTCGCCGGCGTTGAGTGCAATCTGCCGCGCCGGCCACGAGAGGGCCTTGCGGACGATCTCGACGCCGGTTTTCTGGTCGTCGTTGTGCGTGCGCAGTTTCTTGAGCACTTCGCTGGCGCGCAACAATGCCACGCCGCCGCCCGGCAGGATGCCTTCCTCGACGGCCGCGCGGGTCGCGTGCATCGCATCGTCAACCCGATCCTTGCGCTCCTTGACTTCGACCTCAGTGGCTCCGCCGACCCGAATCACCGCGACCCCGCCCGCCAGCTTGGCGAGCCGCTCCTGCAGCTTCTCGCGATCATAGTCGGAGGTGGTCTCTTCGATCTGCGCCTTGATTTGGTGGATGCGCGCTTCAATATCGGCCTTCTTGCCGGCGCCGCTGACGATCGTGGTGTTTTCCTTCTCGATCGTCACCTTCTTGGCGCGCCCGAGCATGGCGAGCGTGATATTTTCGAGCTTGATTCCGAGATCGTCCGAGATCGCCTGACCACCGGTCAAGACCGCGATGTCTTGAAGCATCGCCTTGCGGCGGTCTCCGAAGCCGGGTGCTTTAATAGCCGCGACCTTGAGGCCGCCGCGTAGTTTGTTAACCACAAGGGTGGCAAGGACCTCCCCCTCGATCTCCTCGGCAATGATGACCAAGGGCTTCGACGACTGCACCACCGCCTCAAGGAGAGGCAGCATTTCCTGCAGTCCCGACAGCTTTTTTTCGTAGATCAGGACATAGGGATCATCCATTTCGACCCGCATCTTCTCCACGTTGGTGACGAAATAAGGGGAGACGTATCCACGATCGAACTGCATGCCCTCGACCACTTCCAATTCGGTCTCGAGAGATTGTGCTTCCTCGATCGTGATGACGCCCTCATTGCCGACCTTCTTCATGGCATCAGCAAGAAAGCGCCCAATCTCGGCATCCCCGTTCGCGGAAATAGTCCCGACCTGGGCGATCTCCTCATTGGATGTCACCTTTTTAGAGTTCTTCTTCAGGTCCTGTACGACCGCCTCAACGGCGAGGTCGACACCACGCTTCAGGTCCATCGGATTCATGCCGGCGGCAACCGCCTTGGCACCTTCCCGCACTATCGCGTGGGCGAGTACGGTGGCGGTGGTGGTGCCGTCACCCGCAATATCCGATGTCTTGGATGCCACCTCGCGCACCATCTGCGCGCCCATGTTTTCGAACTTGTCCTCAAGCTCAATCTCCTTGGCGACCGTTACTCCGTCCTTGGTGATGCGCGGTGCGCCGTATGACTTGTCGAGCACGACGTTGCGGCCTTTGGGACCGAGCGTTACCCGAACCGCGTGGGCCAGCGTATCAATGCCGCGCAGCATCCTGTCGCGTGCGTCCACGGAAAACCTGACTTCCTTGGCAGACATGGGCGTAACTCCTCAGAAGAACGCATTTGTGTTTACTTTGCTTACGACTTCGGGGCGCGGACACGGCAAGCGTTGTCACGCAGCCTTCTTGCGGGCCTCTGTCTCGACCAGAACCCCCATCACGTCGCTTTCCTTCATGATCAGATAGTCTTGGTCATCGATCTTAACCTCGGTGCCGGACCACTTGCCGAACAGCACCCGGTCGCCAGCCTTGACATCAATCGGAATAAGCTTACCGCTCTCATCGCGTCCACCCGGACCAACAGCGACAACTTCCCCTTGCTGGGGCTTCTCCTTGGCGGTGTCGGGAATGATGATGCCTCCGGCGCTTTTTGCCTCGGCTTCTATACGTTTGATTACGATACGATCGTGAAGCGGACGGAATTTCATCGTTCTCTTCCTCGGTATGATCACGAGCAGCAATTTCGAAGCAACAGGGGCGACTACCGCACTGAAAGCTGATCGGAATGCGATCAGCATTCTCGGACCGATGTCTCTTAGGGATAAACCCCAGTGATTAGGATCGAAATGAAGACGAACGCGCTTGCCACCAACGTGAAGTAAAATGTCTTGACCGCCACATCGCGAAGAACGAAGAGCCCAATTTCAGGTAGAACATCGCCTCTAACGGCGGGAAGAACCTGGGTCGAAGTCATGGTCAGCATCCTAAATTGTCTTATAAAAAGCTGCTTGATCTTACATATGGTGAGCAACAGGCCCACTTGCGATGGCTAAGTGGTCGATCTCGTGTATTTATTCTGAGAGGGATAGGAGAATGTGAGGGCCAAGCCGCTACGCGATATCTCCCCAGTTTCAGAGTTTGTCTGGGACGCTATCGTTCAAGATGTCTCCTGGTTGAGTACCATCCCGCGTAGGTCGTGTTGTGGCGGGGTGCATTTCGTCGACGACAAGCCTGCTGAGCGGCATCAGGAACCTTCCTGCTCGTCACGGTTGGCAGACACGGATCGCCGATGTTTTAGGGCTTTCTCGATCGTTTCTCGCTCCGGAACTTGGGAAGATGCACCACCCTCGTTGTCCCATCGCTCGATAGCCGCAGCGTGCCGACTCTGGTCATTCTTGCGCGATACAATCGTGGTCATGTGACTGCTCCGTCATCATTCTTGTGCTTGTGCAAGAAGCGAGCAATCTTTCCTCTAAGTTCGGCCGACTCCAAGAGCTCGCCCATGTCGCCCGCGCTGTCGAAGAGCTCTCGGCGTAGTTTTTGTGGCAACGTATTCCACTGTAGGATAAGCGCCGCGCCCAGGCATCGCAGTATCTGTTCCTCTTCCTGTGCAAGAGCCGCGCGGTCCATTTGTTCGAACTTCGTGCTCCGAACTGTCTTGTCGTGATTGTCAGCGACCCATTGCTCGTTGTCCGCAAGCACCGTGAAGCTCTTTTCAAGTGCCTGAAATTCACGTCGTTCATCTGGGCCGTTCGCAGTCTTTACGAGCTCGCCGTATCCGACTGCCTTGTCGCGGTATTGTTGTGGCGTGAACATGCAGAGTCCTTTCCTTGAGGCCCCCGCCCGCCGCTGGTCGGCGTAATGATCGTCCGAAGAGGAGTTACTGATATGGCTATGGCAACGGAAAATAGCGAGGCCGGTTCACGCATTGAGGCTTAGGACCGACATGCTCTGTGCACGGTCCTTAGGCGGCAGCAGGTAGTCGAAAGGCGGCAAAAGAGGCGTGCGTGATCGACACTGTCGTTCCTTGTGAGTCCATCGCCACGTTCACCAGGGCATCGAGTTGCCGAGCTAGCGCTTCGATTATCGTGGTGCCGAGACCCGGATTCGACTTGTCTGAATGGCTCGTCGGCTTTCCGATGCCGTCGTCAGAAACCGAAAGTCTCCAATTCGGTCCGGCTACATCGTACGCCACGTTCACAGTGCCGCCGGCCCGGTCGCCGGGAAACGCGTGCTTGAGGGCATTGATGACAAGCTCCGTTACGATGAGACCGAGGCTGACGGCCTGGCTGGACGAGGCGGTGCCGTCTTGGACATGGACTTGCAAGGAAATCGGCCGACGGTCGCCTATCATCGATGCCGCCAGAGTCTCGCACAGCCGGGTTAGATAGGGACCGAGCTCGATCATCTCGCCAGGCTCCGAAACATGGAGCTGCTGCTGCACGGCGGCCACCGACATGACGCGCTGGTGGGCATCCTCAAGATGCAGCCGCGTCTCTTCCGAGCGTACCGTCCGGGCCTTGATAAGAAGAATGCTCGCAATGATCTGCAAACTGTTGGCGACTCGGTGTCGCATCTCTTGCAGCAGGACTTCTTTCTGCTCAAGCAGATCCCTCAGTTCGACCTCTCTTGCCCGCCGCTCGGTGATGTCTTCGATGCCCAGTAGAATCGTGGTGTGAGCATTGTCCTCGTAGAACACCTTTCGTGCGTTCAGGAGCATCGTGCGGCGGCCGATGCCAGGAAATTCCTGTTCGACCTCATAAGCCTCCATCACGGCATGTCGGGGTGCGATGTTTTCCAGTAGCAACCGAAGCTCCGGGATATTCCACTGCCCGTTCCCGAGTGCGTAGAGTGGACGACCTCGAACCTCCTGACGGTTCATCGTGAATGTCAGATAGAAGGAGCGATTTGCGGTGACGACGCGCAGGTCCTTGTCAAGGACCATCAGAGGCTCGCGAAGCGTATCCACGATCGCCTGGGCAAGAGCGTGCCCATTATCTTCATTCAGGAACGGCTCCTTATCTGACAAGGCCAGGGAAGCAGTTGGCGATGGAAGTCCTAGCGACGCGATATCCATGATCAGCCCTCCAAGCACGGCGCAGACACTGTCTACCAACGCCGGCCCCAACTTTCGCCCCATCGCCATCCACTACCGCCGCGCACAAGCCGGATAATCAGCAACAGGATGAGCGCACCGATCGTGGCGTTGATGATTGCCGCAACAATACCGGCGCCGAGATGGATGCCGAGCTGAGGCAGCAGCCAGCTGCCGATGAAAGCGCCCACAACGCCGATGATGAGGTCGCCGATGATCCCAAATCCGGTACCTTGCACGATCTGACCCGCCAACCATCCAGCAATGAGGCCGACCGCAAGTATGATCACCAGACTTTCGCCCGAGATGTGCATCTTCGCATCCTTTGGTTTCGTTTTCCGATCCGGCCGGCCAAGCATCAAGGCGGACGGAAATTCTATGTCTGAACGCTATGCCTACGTTGAGGCCAAGACTGTGCTGAATTGCTCACGTCGACGGAATTCAATAATCCCTGAGCAGGTCGCCTGTCGGCAAAAAATGACGGTTTACGTCTTGATCTGCGGCTGGTCGTGCAAAACAACGTTCAACAATGAACGGTGGACCTTGATGCCGCCGTTGTAGTCAATGAAGCCAAGTTTGCGAAACCTGTTCATGAAAAAGCTTACGCGCGAGCGGGTCGTGCCGATCATCTCTGCCAAGGTCTCCTGGCTGATCTTGGCTAACATCGGCTCTGGCTCCCCTGCGTTGCCAAAGTTGGCCAGCAGCAGAAGCAGCCGAGCGAGCCGCTTCTCGCTTGAATTGAATAGCTGATCGACAAGGTCGGCTTCGACACGGATTGTCCGAGCCAGAAGATGCGCAATGAACATCTCTGCGAATGCTGGCTCCTGATGAATCACACTCACGACAGCGGCCTTCTCCAGTCGTGCTATCACCGCATCCGTCATGCTTGTGACTGTTGCCATCCGGTGCTTCTGTCCGGCAAGGCACCCTTCGCCGAAGAAATCGTTGGTTCCAAGGAGCGCGACGACCGCCTCCTTGCCTTGTTCCGATACGACCGTGATCTTGACCTTTCCTCGTTGAATGAAGAAGACCGCATCGGCAGGCTCACCCTGGGAAAAAACGATCTGGCCCTTGCGGTACCGCCCAATGCTCCTGCCATCGCCGACATGCGCGAGAAACGCTTTCGGATCGAATGGCCGTCGGGGTTTTGGCGCCATAACGCTCCTTCCATGCCGAGAGGCCTCGGGCGAAATCATTCAACATTATAGCGCGATTTTGGCGGCAGAAACGACACCGAGAGCGATATACAAAAAGTCGCTGGTGTGGAGACGCTACCTGGTCGTAGCCCCTAACCGCTTCTGAGATTTGTCTTTGCGCGCTCAACATCGACAGTTCGTGGTGCAGGTAGTCGGTATTGCGGACGTTTCGGTGCTCGCCCGGCTGGGTAACTCAGGGCGGCATAGCCAATTTGATTCGAAACGGATGCCAAACCTCTCTGTGCGCTGTGGTATTGCCGCTGCTGATGATCGTACCCATGTGTACGTGATGCCTCAGCCAATTCACAATGCTTTCTGCTGCCACGATGAAGGTGACATCATGAGCTGGTTCGTTCCCCCGATCGTTGTTCCTGCATTTCTCGTTTTGCTGATCGTCGCACAGGGCGCTTACTTGGCTTTTTCGCATTGACGTCCGCGTGATAGGTGCGACTCCTGCCCAACGAGCGCCCAACGAAAGTTGCTCGGCATGTGTTCACCGAGCTGGCGACTGGAGGGTGGCCTAACGCTTCTGGCGAAAGGAAATCGTGTGGCTACCCAAAGAGCGGCTGATGGCCATGGCGGCCTCCCGTTGCGCTGTGTGCTCCAGGGCGATGGTGGCCGCGCTCGTGGAGGCGGACCCAACTGATGCAGCGTTGGAGCTTCGCACGTTTGCGTGTGCCGAGTGCGGGCACAGTCGAACATACAATGTAGACGCCGGAGACACCTGATAGACTTGAGATGGTCCGTGCCATTCATGGTGACGCACCGCTGATGGATTCAATCAAGTACCGCTGGATACGTCGGGCGGCGGTGGCAGAGTGGGGCGCTCAGCCTTTCCAAACATGAAAGCCCGGCAATAAACAGGCTGACGTTGCTTCCCTCACGGGTACAACTCCCGCACAAACGCGCAACCGATGCCAGCTGGGACGCACCAACGTCCGGATAGCGCAGTCTCGAGAACTTCACGCCCGAGATGTTGCCCGAAATGAGATGGTGCACCCGGCCACATTTCGAACGCGCGGCGGCACCTTTGGAGAACGAAGGTTAGTCTACACCCGGTCGCAGGCTTGTGATGTATTAGGTGCCTCGGCATGTGAGGAATGGTGCGTGAGAGTTGCCAGCCTGATGATGAAGGGTGAACTACAGACGTTCAAGGCTAATCAAGTCGAAGACGCTTGGGAGTCGGTGAAGTCTTAAACCGTGGCTGACGGTCTTTTTTGAGGCCGGCCGGCGACGCCGTAGTCATCAGAGATTTCAAAAAATCGACCAATCGTTATCGATAGTCGCTGAAATCGAGCGCACTGCGGATCGTCCAAAATCGTGTTTGAAATCAAGAGCGCAAATTTCTGACGGATCGGCGAGACGGTTCTTCATGGCACACAGAAAAAAATTGCGCTGAAAATTCAGCGCGTTACCATGCCTTAAAATAATCGAGTGGGAGTGAGGGGGATGCTCTAGGTTAGCTTGGGATAGCCTGGCGTAGTTTGTTCCCCCCGATAGGCATCGAATGGTAATTTCCGGAATAGCATTGGCGCATAGTGAGTAAAATTTGCGCCATCCTCTATGTGATCTCCGGTCAATTAATTGGCGATCTCGCTGATCTCACGCGAGCCGGATTGGTCAGCAATTCGACGCAACTTGAGCGGTCTTCGACTAACCCGAATTTCCAGCGCGTTGAGCTGCTGTCCGGGCGGTTTAGCTCGCATCCTGAATGTCGTCGTCGGCCTGGGGCGCGGATTAGATGCCCGTCATGGTCCGATAGCGCTGGACGCTTTCGCGCAAGCGCAGGCCGATCGGCCGCGGCTCCAAAACCGCCTCAACGAATGCATGGGTGTCGCGGGCGGAAAGCCTGATCGGCTCAGCATACTCGGCCGCCACCCTACTCGGGTGCGGAGCTGGCTCGACGTGCTTTGCGGTTTCCTCAGACATGACAATCATAGTCTACGGTGGACTTGTTCAATCTTAAATTAGAGAAATGACGTCACCGTTGCTTAGCACCAAATAATGCGGCCATGCCTTAGGATAAAATGGCTTCGACAACCGCTCTGTCGCCAAACGGAGGGCGTGAGTGTGACAGTGCGATCGTCATGTTCTTCTGCAGACCAGCGCGGACGCACTTGAGGTAAGAGATTGAGGTCAATCCGTTCACCGCAGCCGCACGGGCACAGCATGGCAGCCGCCCAAAGGTTTTCAGCTTCACCGACAAGATAAAGGGTGCAACCGATCGGGCTATCGGGAAGGTCCTCTACCCGGGCTAATCGGTAGAGCTTCTGCTTTTGGAGACGGTCGCCCCGGCCAAAGAGCCGGCGAGGGACATAGGTCAGAACCGACCATAGCCAGATCAGGAAGGCGGTCACCCAGTTCATTTATCCTCGGGCTCGCTTAGGTCAGGCATGGACAGTAGCGGCCTCACATCGCCCTTGCCGATATGAGGAAAGAAGGTGCCGGAGGCCTCAGGTTCGCCGAAGCGGTAATATTCCCCGCCGACAAAGTTGGCACGAACCGCGGCGGATTCGGAATTGTCGTCGAAACGGTACGGATGGAGGCGGGCAAGAAGCTCATTCACGGCCATGCTCGCGACCTGTGTATTGATACTGATTACGGCCGGGCGGTCCTCGTCGACACCCCGGATGTAGCCGGCCTCGACCTGGGCACGATAGGCTTTTGGATCGGTCCGCTTGAGCCCCGCCGACTTGAGCTGGTCCGCGTTGTAGACCTTCCTGTCCTGCAGGTTGGCACCGTCAGGTTTGACGTAGTGGACGGCGCCGGTGGCAGCGTCGATCCCGCCTTCACCGTCCGCGTCAAGCTTCACGCCAAGATCGAAGAAAGGAAGCACATAGAAGGCTGCTAGGCGATTCAATAAGTGACGCCCCTCAACACCATCCATGCAGCCGAAAACGACATCGCACCCGGCAACCGCTTTGACCGCACGCGGGGTGGCGAGGTCTTCGGCGATGATTTCGACTTCAGTATCGAATCCCATCGCGGCGATTGCCCGTGCCATCACCTCCACTTTCGGGCGACCGATATACGCGTCTTCGCGGGTGCTATTCAGAATGCGGTTAAGGTTTTTGAGCTCGACTTTGTCAGGGTCAACAAGAACGAAACGGCCCACACCAAGACGGGCTAGTTGCTCGATCACAGGACTGCCAGTGCCAGAACAGCCGACCACGGCCACCGCGATCTCACGTAGCCGGCGCGTGGTTCCCACACCGAAGAGTTGTGCGTGGCGTTGCGCAAAAGCAGCGATCTTGCGGCCATCTTCATTGGGGACCCAGAACTTGATGTCGTCGCCGGGGACTAGGATTGAGGACAGGTCTCGGAATTCGCCGGTGGGCATAATAGCACGGCCGAACATCCTGCCGTCGGGTAACATAACCGCGCTAGCCATAGGCAGTGAGCTGTCAGTCCAGCCAAAAATCGAGTTGAACAGGTCTTTATCCGAGGCGTTATCGGTCTCCGAGAATTCTGGGTAGCCGCCAGGATGCGAGTGGATTTTCAGAATGGCGAGGTCGCGCTTTTCCGCAACTTCCAGCATCGGGCGAAGTCGCATTGTTGACCAAGTGACCCGATCCGGCGTCCTGACTTTACACTCGTCATAGGGAATAGGGACGATTTCCCTCACAATAAGGCTATGATGAGTTTCGCTACGCCGCCGCCCGCAGAGCGCCACGGCGACGGCCTCTTTGCCGTCGCCCGGCAAAAGGTGCGCGCGGAGGAGCCGGTGCTGAGTTTGGGTGAGGCGGAGTTTGACCTGCATGGGCCGCCTAGCGAATCTCACGCTGGAGCCAGCAGTTCACCTGCAGCAGATGAGTGCAGACGTTATCAAGGCCGGGCCGCCAAGGATTCGTCCCCGTCCTGTGGCGCGACCATTGCTGGTAGGTCTTGCCGTCAAGCTGAAGTTCCGAAAGCGCAGCAATTCCTCGACCGCTCCTCAAGGCGAGGGACGGCGAGAAGTAAACCATGTCGATTTGGTCGTCGGGGTATGACGGAGGTACACGCAGCGCCGCGCTAACTATTTGGTGGTTATAAGCATCCGGTATCGGGAAATTGGGGAAGATTAGCCACTTCGCGCCGCCTTCCACGATTGCCTCCCAGGAGCGCCCCTGTGCGGCGAGGCATTCTTCGTCCTCCTCCGGGAGCTGAAACGCGCGGCGCATCGACATCAACCCTCGGTGGGATCAAGCGCGAGGGTTTGGAAGCGCTCGATCTTGTGGACGTGGAAGACAACGGTCTGGTCGGCACCTACCGGCTCGACTACGCCGCCGTGCAATTTCTGCGACAGCAGATAAGCCTCCGGAGTCTTTTCAACGAGACCCAGAATTTGCCGCCCAGTCATCTCATGAACGTGCACAACCTTGTAAACTTTGTCGATTCGGATGCGGTAGCTTTTTGCTCGCTTCGGCTCCTTCTTCGCTTTAGCCTGCTCCTCAAGGTCGATGATCTCTTCGAGAGTCTCGACTTCAGCTTCGAGAACGGCAACCTCCTCTTTCAACTCCTTGATCTCAACCTTCTCGTGTTCGTTACTCATGATTGCCTCCTTTCAGGCGTTGGGTTCAGGTGCGGACCGGAATGTCGACAACAGGACGAAGAGGCTCCAGCACCGTCGGATAGCGCTGAAGAATTTGGTCATAGAGATTGGGCGTTTTTCGCGCGGTGATGGTGATAACCAGCGCATAGGGAATCTTATCCGCGCTCAGAGCGTTACGGCCGCCAGCTCGGGCATTGTAGTGTACGTCGAAGACTGGGTTGCGGAGGCCCGACGCTCGCATGGTCCGCGATTTATGCAGCGTGTTTTCCCACTTGTGTGCGTCGGCGCGGAGATCGACCTCCTCCACCGACACATCCTTCGCCTGGAAGAAGTAGCTAGAATCCGGATGGAGTTGGCCTGGATCCTTGCGCTTGCCGTCGTGGGGCCGGAACCGCACCTCGAGCCCGCTACGGGTGTAGTTAAGCGGGTCTTGCGGGTCGGTCGAAGTCGCGAAACAGAAAGTGGCCGCGATCTCAACATTGCCGCGCATGCTCGCAGCGGGAATCGGAATCTGCATCCTCATCCAACTCGCGGGACGCAGTTCGCCTTGGTACACAATGTGAGCCGCGAACTGGTCGGTGGTCACAATGTCGCTAACCTGCTCGGGCAGCCGGCCCCAACCGACCTCAGCCTTATCGAAGCCGCCGTCGTTTGCGCCATGCAGCAACAGGGCCTTCACCGCCAGAGGCGTCAGGAGCTTGCCGAAGTGTGCCTTGACGCCAATCGCCGTGCGAAGCGCCGTAGGAGCGGCGAAGCTGGTCCCGGTGATCGGCATCGCCGCGCCCGGATCCTGCGCGTTGAGCACCCAATATGGCTCCCGGCTCGATCCGCCGAACGCCAGGCCATCGGGCTTCATGATGCCAGGACTCCGGCCCGGGCCAATCGAACTATAGGGCGCGCGCTTCCAACCTGGGCCACTGCGATCGCAGCCGCCTATGGAGAGGCCGTTGACGCAGTCGGCAGGTGTTTGGATGCGAGCGTTACCCGAGGTCCAGTCCATCTCGCCGCTATTGCCTACGGCAATGGTTGGCAAGGTCAGACCATCCGCGAACAGTTGATCCAGAACTGCAGTCCAAGCGTGGACGTCATTGTCCTCGATGGGCAAATCAGGTCCGAGACTAAGGTTAACGAAGTCGTATTTGGGGCGCGTCTCTAGGATGTCCTGGATGCGCTCAAGTACGGTGTAGAGTTCTTGCTGGTCGTCCTTCATCGTGTCCTCGTCAAGGACCCGATAGTGATCGACCTTGGCGTAGGGCCGATCGGCGATGACGCCGTCCTGGAGCGGCCCGAACAGCAGCGCCGACGTCACCGCTGTGCCGTGGTTCATAAATTCTTCGACGGGAGCGCCGATATTCTTCGTCTTCTTGCGATTGACCCAGAGGTTGAGCAGACCATCGGCCTTTACGCCACCATCAAAAACGGCGACGCGGATATCCCGATCCACCGCATCTTCACCAGGTAGTTCGCAGGCAAAGGGCGTGAAGCCCGCGCTCGCCCTGACCAGTGGACGGAATTGACGAAGCCGCGGCATCTCGCGGGCAAGGCGCAAGAAAGAATATTTGGCGACGTCGCTTGCGATCTCGCGAGGGATGCGCAGAGGCAGGAAGCACAGCCCCTCCGCGAAGAAGCGGCGCTTGTCGAGATCAAGGGTGACGCCGAAGCTCTCGAGATAGGCTTCAAACCCTTCAAGGATAAAGGCGTCATCACGGATGGGTTGAGCGTGTAAGACGACTTCGAGGAGAGGTTCCTTCTCAGCCGATCGCAACGGCTTCAACTTCTCCTCGATCGCCTGCACGCGGATGTCCTCGATCTTGATCAGATCGCCCGCGCCTTGCGCGGCCTCGCTAAAGCGGTCGATGTTGTCGGCGAGGCGCCGAAAGTTCCGGCGCGTGCCCGCGACGAACAGCTCCGACGTCACGGCGGATTGCGGCGGTTTCTTCTTCGTCCATTTTTCCGGTGAGACCTCGCGTGATCGGCTGCCGATGGTCTCAAGCTGGTAGGTCTTAAGCAGTTCGCCTGGATAGTAGGACTTAGCGAGGTAGCTGGGATGCAGCGTCATTAGAGCGACCGTCTGGCCACCCGGGCAGACCTCTTCCGGCAGTTCGTTAAGCTCGCGTACCGTCTCCTTGACCTTAGGCGCGAGGCGTCGGCGTGCCTCGGCGAACGTGTAGGGGTGGCGCTTCGGCGCGCCCGCAATCGGCGCAGCCATATCTGTCGCCAGCCGTTCGCCATAGCCGATCAGGAAGTTGATGCGCTCAGCCATCGGCTAGTCCTCCTCGTTGTCCACGCCACCCGGCTTCGTCTTTTTCCGGATGGTGTCGCGACTAACACCGGTCAGCTCGTGCACTTGGCGCTGCGAGACGCCGGCTTCGGTGAGCCACATCGCGATCTCGCCGCGTTCGCGGCGAGGGAGCGGCTCGACGCGGTTCTGGACTACCTCGCCGAGTGCATCCTCGATGGGGATGTCGCGAGTGACGGCGGCACGGCGCGCCAACATCACTTCGCGTTCGATATCGCTGAATGAAAGACCGCGGAGCGTGATGGCTAAA
Organism: Haberlea rhodopensis; assembly: GCA_907163345.1. Lineage (NCBI taxonomy): Eukaryota > Viridiplantae > Streptophyta > Magnoliopsida > Lamiales > Gesneriaceae > Haberlea > Haberlea rhodopensis. The sequence goes on from CAJQUN010000067.1 coordinate 26,074, forward strand.
ACGTCCCGCCAAGCCGCCGACGCCTTGCTCGGGCCCATGAAGGTTTCGATAGCCTGCCGCACCGCCGACTCTTTCGGCATGGGGAACTCGATGCGCATCTCGAACCGGCGCCACACGGCCGGATCCAGCAAGTCCGGGTGATTGGTCGCGGCCAGCAAGAGGCCGGAGGCCGGCCAGTCGTCGATTTCCTGGAGCAGGACAGTGACGAGGCGTTTCAGCTCACCGACATCGGTGTTGTCATCCCGGCGCTTGGCGATCGAGTCCAGCTCGTCCAGCAACAAAACCCCATGCACGCTCTTCGCGTAATCAAGGACGTGGCGGACGTTGGCGCCGGTGCGACCAAGAAAACTGCTCATGACCGCCGACAGATCGAGAGTCAGAAGCGGACGGTTCAATTCGCGGGCGAGCCAGCGCGCGGCAAACGTTTTGCCGACGCCTGGCGGACCCGTGAAAATGATCGAGCGCGTAGGGACGAGGCCCTGTTTTAGCAGAGCTTCATCGCGCTGGCGCTCAGACAGAATCTGGTGAAGGGCGCGCTTGACCGACGCGTCCCAGATTGGCTCAACGTCAAGAGCAGGGTGCTCTTCGATTCGGAGAAGTTGGAGGCGGGTTTCCAAATCGACCGGAACCGGGGCTACCGCTTCTCGACGCAAGGGCGACTGCCGCGTCGGCGCCTCTTGCAAGAGCTCGGTCAATTGCCCGGCCAAACCCGGCAACTCTGCTCTATGCCGACGCGCCAACCGACGCAGGAAGGCCTGGACATCCTGCGGGCGCCCAGTGAGCGCGAGCCGCGCCATCTGGACTAATTCTTCCTCTGTAATCTTACTTTCGCCCATCGACGCGCACCTACCATCAAAAACGCTCGTGATTTAAGGTAGGACGACGTGGACTAGTTTTCAAGTAGGATTTTTAAACTAGTCCATTCTCGGAAAGGCGGGGGATTTTGCGTGTTGGCCCGTCGCTCATCGATCAGAGCGATCCGGCCCTGCCCGATCACGGCTAGCCGCCACGCCAAGTGACGCGGCGGCTTCGGGGCTTCATTCAATAGCCCGCAATCTGACCGGGCGCGCCTTGCGCTGGCGGACATCCGGTCCGGGCGCGATCTTCGCACGCCCTTCGTGGGATTCCTGGCGCCGCTGTTCCAGCCACGCTTCCACCTCATCCAGATCCCACACCACACATCTCGGCGTGAGATGGAACCGGCGGGGGAAGGCGGGGCTCGTCGTGTCTGAGAAGCATGGCCGGCAACAAATCCAGCGCGCCAGCATCGACACGTTGCGCGCGCTGATGACCTTCCTTGCCAAGGATTGTTGTCAGGGACGCGCCGAGTTGTGCGAGCCGCTGCTCGCTGAACTTTCCTGTTGCTGAGGGGCCGACCGTGATCGACGTCGTCATCTACCACAATCCTGAATGCGGCACGTCTCGCAACACGCTGGCGATGATCCGAAATGCGGGTATCGAGCCGCATGTCATCGAATATCTTAAGACGCCACCCACCCGCGCCTTGCTGATCCAATTGATTGCCCGCGCTGGCATGAAGCCGCGTGATCTGCTGCGCGAGAAGGGCACACCCTATGCGGACCTTGGCCTTGCTGACGAAGCATTGACCGATGAAGCTTTAGTGGATGCGATGATGGCGCACCCGATACTTATCAACCGTCCACTCGTCATTACGCCAATCGGCGTGCGCCTATGCCGCCCCTCGGAAGCGGTACTCGATATTCTGCCGGAGAAGCAGCGCGGTGCGTTCGCTAAGGAAGACGGTGAGAAGGTCGTCGACGATGCCGGCAACCGCGTCCTTCCCGCGTGAGGCTCCGTGCGCTGCTCGCCGAGGCGCTCGGCAGCCTCCTCTTGTTCGCGACGGTCATTGGCTCGGGCATCATGGCGGAGCGGCTTGCTGGCGGGAACGTAGCGGTCGCGCTGCTCGGAAACACGCTGGCCACAGGCGCCATACTTTTCGTTCTGATCACGATGTTCGGACCGATTTCAGGGGCGCACCTCAACCCGGCGGTTACGTTGGTGATGCGGTTGCGCGGGCATCTCACCACGCGAATGGCCTTCGCCTATGTCGCCGCACAACTCGTGGGTGGCATCCTCGGCGTCTGGCTCGCACACGCAATGTTCGACGTACCGGTTTTGGAGTTGTCCACCAAAGTCCGAAGCGGGATTGGGCAGTGGACCGGTGAGGCGGTAGCGACCTTTGGTCTGCTCCTGACGATCCTCGGAACGACACGCGTTCGACCCGCCGCTGTTCCCGCAAGCGTCGCGCTCTACATTACGGCCGCCTATTCCGACAGTGGTCCAAGGACTTGGAAGCTCGAAAAAACAGGTCAGAGCTATGGGGATTGGAGGAAGCGCCGGATCGGTGAAGGGGGCGCAGCGTGAGCGAATTTGGAGACGACCAATATCTCGCTGCGGGATCAAGTGCGTACCCTCCGAGTATTCAAGCCGGTATTCCCAAGCTAGGCGAACGCCCGAAGGGGTGGTCACGGTATCGTTTGGGGGACTTGCTCACGCGAGTGGAGCGCCCAGCCAAACTAGCTGCTTCTGGTAGCTACCAGTTGGTGACAGCGAAGCGCAATCGCGGCGGGATCGTCGCGAGAGAGATTCTGCGCGGTGACCAGATTAAAACAAGGACGCAGTTCTACGTCGAAGCTGGCGATTTCCTGATCTCCAACCGACAAGTGTCTCACGGCGCTTGTGGTCTTGTCCCTGCAAGTTTGCATGGCGCTGTAGTCTCGAACGAATACACGGCGTTCCACACATCGGAGTCGCTAGATCTGGCATTCCTGGATGCCCTTTCTCATTCGGTTTACTTTCAGCAAACATGCTTTCACTCAAGCATCGGCGTCCATGTTGAAAAGCTGGTTTTCAGGCTCGAAGATTGGATGCGCTGGGAATTCGACCTCCCTCCGATGCCGGAACAGCGGCGCATTGTCTCCATACTTGCCGCATGGGATCAGGCCATCGACCAAACCGAAAGGCTGATTGCAGCTAAGCAGCAGCGAAAGACGGCTTGGATGCAAAAGTTATTTACAGATCTTCCGAAGCGACCTCTGCTTGAAGCTGTACTCGACGCGGAAGACCTCATGATCGAGGACTTGTCAGCGCGTGCCGAGCTTCTCCGCACTCAAAAATGCGGCCTGATGCAAAAACTGCTTACAGGTGAGTGGCGCCTAATCCGCACATCGCGGCGGACTTTGCGCATCGATGTTCGTCCGACGGGCGAAGTGACCGTTTTCGCTCCTATCGGAGAGGATCTCGACGATATTCAAGCTAGAGCGTGCCGGAAAGGTCGCTGGATATTCGCTCAGCTCGACACTATCGCCCTAAGACCGAACGTTACACCGGAGCGTAGATACGTTTCGGGGGAAACCCATCTGTTACTTGGTCGACAATATCGCCTTTCCATCGAAAAGTCTGAGGACGCCCATGTGCGGATCGATGGTGGCCGGATAGTGATTGCGGCGAGAATGCCAGAAGACCAACCGCACTGCAGGCGGCTTCTTACAGCGTTCTATCGAATTCGAGCACGAGAGGTATTTCGACAGCGCTTTGAAACCGTTTTGGACCCCTTTGTTCGAAAAGGGATGCAACGGCCTTCACTGGTTATTCGTCCCATGAGGAAGAGGTGGGGAAGCTATACGCCGACCGGGCGGGTCGTTTTAAATATAGATTTGATCAGAGCAAGCCCGCGGCTGATTGACTACGTTATTTGCCATGAGCTCGCCCACGCATTCTATCCTGACCATAGCAATGGGTGGAGTGCGCTGCTTGAGACGGTTATTCCGGATTGGGAAGAACGAAAAGAGGCGTTAGAGGCCGCGCTTCGGTAAGCGCCGTAGACCGGGTTAGTAGATATTAGCTAAGATCGATCACAGATCGGGGCAGCCATGTCTGAGGAAACCGCAAAGCACGTCGAGCCAGGTCCGCACCCGGGTGGGGTGGCGGCCGAGTATGCTGAGCCGGTCCGGCTTTCCAGCCGGGACACCCAAATGTTCGTTGAGGCGGTTCTAGAGCCGCGGCCGGTCGGCCATCACCTGCGCGAAACCGTCCAGCGCTATCGGACCATGATGGGCATCTAATCCGCGCCCGAGGCCGCCGGCGACCTTTGAGATGCGAATTAAGCCGCCACGCCCAGTGACGCGGCGGCCTCGGGGCTTCATTCAATAGCCCGCAATCTGACCGGGCGCGCCTTGCGCTGGCGGACATCCGGTCCGGGCGCGATCTTCGCACGTCCTTCGTGGGACTCCTGGCGCCGCTGTTCCAGCCACGCTTCCACCTCATCCAGATCCCACACCACGCATCTCGGCGTGAGATGGAACCGGCGGGGGAATTCGCCCTGCTTTTCCATCTCGTAGATCGTGCTGTCGGCAAGCGGGACGACAAGCTTGAGTTCGTGCCGCCTTATCGTCCGGGGCAGGCCGGTCAGAACCGTGGCGGGTCCCGAGTAGCCGGTCGGTTCTCCATCTTCGCCGCCTCTGCTGGGTATCATCAGGACGCGCACGCGACTGGGTTTCTTGGACACTTTCGTTCCTCCGCTTGGATGGGAGGTCTGTCGCTACAGCGGCATGTTTACGTCTGCGCGGCGGCCCTGCGAATTGTTGTGACAGTGATTTGGGACTAGGGCGCAGAGCGGCGTGTAACCGGGGTCTCCAAGGTCTTTGCCGAGGCGGGAGCAACTGGGCGGCGGATGTGATCGAAGGAAACATCAGGCAGGCCTGGCGGCCTTGCTGGCGATGTTCAGCGATGCAAAATCCGCTGAGAAGTATCCACCCACTCGCTGTGTAGGAGGATTACGTGATGACGCTGCCTCGGAGCACGAGCCTGGGACGTTTTCCGTGGCATCAGCTCATCGGCGAATGGGAGATGAGCTCCCCGATCTTCGAAGGAAAGACGGGGACAGTGGTCTTCGAATGGTCGGAAGCGGGGTCTTACGTTTGCATGCGATCGCAGCCCCCGGAGCCCGCGCCCGCGAGCGTGTGGCTCATCGGCGCGGACGAATCCTCAGAAGACTGCACGGCGCTCTATAGCGACGACAGGGGCATCTCCCGGGTCTATGTCACCCGGCTGGCGTCAGGGCTATGGACGCTCGAGCGGCATGGCGCGCCGTTTTCTCAGCGCTTCGAAGGCCGAATTGACGCCGGCGCGAGCCGGATAGACGGCGCCTGGTACACCGCTGCCAGTGATGGCGCCTGGGTGCGGGACTTCGACTTGGCCTACACGCGCCGACCTACCTAACCGTTCTGAAGTCCCCCGCTACCTTGGGAATGGGAATAGGTCCGAACCGCCCGCGTCGACATCTTGTTCGTTGAACAAGCCAGAGCTGCCAACCGCAGCCCGCACGGGAAGGGGACTACGGCTGGATGGGACGAGGCTGGCGCTTGGCGGGATGGACAGTCCCGCTTCCCGGATCCGAAGTGGACCGACGCTTACCCAAATCCGCCCAGGCATCGAGGTCGTCGATTGTGTAGACCACCCGGCCTCCGAGCTTTCTGAACATGGGACCCGTACCGTAGCATCGGTGCTTTTCCAGCGTCCGGACTGACAGCGCAAGATGGGCTGCCGCTTCGGGTGTCTTGACGAACCTCGCAGCGCGAGGCGGATCCGGGCGAGGGGGTTCAGTCACAGCTGCGCCGTTGGTTTTCGAAGCGGGCAATGCAGGTCTCCATCATCGGGCCAGACTGCCGCCCGCTGCCATTATCGGCATGATCGGCGACCGTTTGATCTCAGGCTCGGTGTTGCCGAGGCTGGTTCAGCCGGGTCGTGACCGAGATGCCTGTTCGCCCGATGGCGGCTTGGTGTTACGCGGGCATGACGGTAGATTTTGCGATCGGACGCTTTCGTTTGCGCGTACGAAAGATGAAGCTTTTTTCGTCCGTGTGCCGATAGTCTCCGAAACCGAGAAAAAATTTTCTGCCGAATTTGTCTAATGAAATCAACGCCCCAGTTTTTTGACGGGAGCCAAAACGGTGGTTTCCGATACATCTGGAAAATGTATGAGCAAAATTAAATGCTTAGATGCTATCCGCACGATCGAGTGGGAGTGACTCAGGGCCTGCGTAGGATGTCGAGCGCCTGGCGCGAGAGGAAGTCATTGGATTTGGCTACTCGTCCGGACTACGGCTGGGCGAGATCGGCTTCAGTCTCTGCAAACTGAGATCATTCGAATTGCGCGGCGCCTGTCCAGTTACCCGGCTGAACACGCGAGAGAAGGCGGCAGCGCTTCGGTATCCGACATGCAGGGCCACGCTCTTGACTGGCTTGCCCCTCGCGAGAAGCTGGCGTGCAACCGTCATGCGCCATACGGTAAGATAATCGATAGGCGTCTGGCCGACCCGTGCCCGGAAATGCTCAGCGAACCGCGTGCGCGACATGCCGGCGATGTCGGCGAGATCGTCCAGGGTCCATAACTTCTTCGGCGTTTCGTGAATTGCGGTCAGCGCCTTGGCAAGGCGTGGGTCGGCGAGTCCGGCAAGCACGCCGATCGCGACTCTGCCGCTCTCGACGACTTGGCGCACGATCAGGATAAGCAGATAGTCGAACAGCCGGTCGAGCGCCTCCTGTCGGCCACCTCGTTCGGAGAATGCTTCGCCGAGAAGCAGATCGCAGACCGGTGCCAGCGCGGGATGCGATGCGAGTTGCAAGACCACAAGTTCAGGCAGCCCTTGCCCGATCGGATTGCCCTCAGCGCCGCCGAACTCGACGGTCGCGCAGACGAGATCGGCGCCGCGCTCCGGATCGACCGCAAAACTGTGAGCTCGACCACGAGGGAAAAACAGCAGGGTCGGCTCATCAAACTGGAGATCGCTCTGGCCAGCTTGGACGACCGTAATCTCGCCGCCCTTGAGGAGGTGCAGGTGGCCCGCACCACTATATTGGACCGTCTGACACAGCTTGCCTGTGAAGAAGGTTCGGGCCCTCGGTGTCACGTGGGCGAACAGGGCGGCGAATGGGTCCATTGGAACGATCTGCAATGTTATTGGTACCAAACATCACTCTTAGTTCCATATAGCCACCGTGCAAGCCCAAATAACCGAGGAGAAAACATCATGAAGGCAATCATTGTGACGGACCAGGCTGCGGGAACGACCGGCATGAAACTGGCGGAGCGGCCAGAACCGCAAGCAGCGATAAATGACGTCGTCGTTCAGGTTCATGCCGCGGGATTCGTTCCAACTGAATTGGAGTGGCCTTCGACCTGGACCGATCGTCTCAACCGCGATCGAACGCCGACTATTCCTGGGCACGAACTGGCCGGCGTGGTCACCGCTCTTGGCTACGGCACGACGGGGCTGTCGGTCGGTCAGCGTGTTTTCGGCCTCGCCGACTGGTATCGCGATGGCAGCCTGGCGGAATACATCGCGATCGAGGCGCGCAACCTCGCGCCGCTGCCAGGGGACGTTGATTTCACGGTGGGCGCGAGCCTGCCAATTTCAGGCCTTACCGCCTGGCAGGGATTGTTCGAGCATGGCCGCCTCCGCGCGGGACAGAGCGTTCTGGCGCACGGCGCGGCGGGTGCAGTTGGTTCGATGGTAACCCAACTCGCACGCCAAGCCGGTGCGTACGTCATCGGCACCGGGCGCACGGCCGACCGCGAGAAGGTCCTCGACTTTGGCGCGAACGAGTTTGTCGACCTCGGCAACGACACGCTGAAAGACGTCGGCGGCGTCGATCTGGTGTTCGATGTTATCGGCGGCGACATCGGCAAGCAGTCCGCTCGCCTGGTTCGAGCTGGAGGAACGCTGGTGTCCGTCGTCGGACCGCCCGTGCCGCGGCCTCTCGATGGGCAGGCGATCGACTTCGTTGTCGAGTCCGATCGCACCCAACTGAACGAGATCGTCCAACGGGTGCGGGACGGTCGATTGCGCACGAACATCGGCAAAGTTTCGGCCCTCGACGAGGCCATCGCAACCTTCAACGGGGACGAACGCCGCGCCGGGAAGACTGTCATCCGTGTTCGTTCGTAAACGACATGCGGCCATCGATGCGGACGGCCGACCGCCGCCATTAAGGTCGGTCGGCTGTCCGCACTCAAAGCTCACGAACTAAATCTTGCGCGATAATCCTGCGGCGTGGCGGCCAGTGTGCGCACGAAGCTGCGGCGCATGGTTTCCTCCGATCCGAAGCCGCAGCGCGCGGCGATGCGCTTCACCGGCAGCCGCGTGTCGGAGAGGAGACGCCGCGCAGCTTCCACCCGCAGCCGCTCCACCGCGCGGGCCGGCGTTTGTCCGGTGGCTTCGAGATAGCGGCGGCTGAAGCTGCGCTCGCTCATGCCCGCCTGCCGCGCCAGCGTCGGCAGCGACAGGTCGCCGCCGACATGATTTGAAATCCAGTGGTGCAGGGGGCCGAAACGATCCTCGGCGCTCTGCAGCGACAGCGCGACGCTGAATTGCGCCTGTCCGCCGGGGCGCTTGAGAAACACCACGAGGTGGCGCGCGACGGCGAGCGCCATCTCGCGCCCAATATCTTCCTCGACCAGCGCCAGCGCGAGATCGATGCCGGCGGTGATCCCGGCCGAACTCCACACCGCGCCGTCCTGCACGAAGATCGGGTCCGGCTCGACGCGGATGGCGGGGAAGCGCCGCGCCAACTCCTTGCATTCGGTCCAGTGCGTCACCGCGCGCCTGCCATCGAGCAAGCCCGCAGCACCGAGCAGGAACGCGCCGGTGCAGACGGAGGCGACGCGCCGCGCCTGCGCCGCGCGGCCCTGAACCCATTTCACCAGCGCCTTGTCGGTCGAAGCTTGGCGGACACCGGCGCCGCCCGCCACCAGCAGGGTGTCGAGCGAGGTTCGCACGCGCGGCAGCGGTGCGGTCACTAGCCCAAGTCCGGCCGAGGTTGTGACCGGCGCGCCCTTCGGCGCGACGACCTGCAGATCATAGGGCGCCCCGCCGCCGGATTTGGCGGCGATCACATTCGCCGTCGCGAACACCTGCAACGGTCCCGCGACGTCGAGCAGTTGCACGCCCGGAAAAGCGAGGATTTCGACGCGGCGCGGCTTTGGCGGAAAACGAGGGGTCTTTGGCATACCCGCCAGAGCCTGTCAGCCTATGGTGGGCTTGTCCAGACCCATTCTCCGGAGCCTGCCATGATCCCGCCCGACACACATCTTCAGATCGGCTCGCTGTTGTTCGAAGGACTCGACCAGATCGATCTCACCGGTCCGTTCGAGATCCTTTCGCGGATGCCGAATTCGACCTATCGCCTCTATGGCAAGACCACCGACACCGTGCGCGACATTCGCGGCCTGCGCCTTGCGGCCGACGCGCTGCTGGCCGATGCGCCGCAACTCGACGTGCTGCATGTGCCCGGCGGTTACGGGCAGGAGATGCTGATGGAGGACGAGGAGGTGCTGTCCTGGGTCCGCAAACAGGCGGCGGGTGCGACGTGCGTGCTGTCGGTCTGCACCGGCGCGCTGATCTGCGGTGCGGCCGGTCTGTTGAAGGGCAGGCGCGCGACCACGCATTGGTCGGCTTTTGAATTGCTGCCGATCTTCGGCGCCATTCCCGTGAATGAGCGCGTCGTGACCGACGGCAACATGGTGTTCGCTGCGGGCGTCACAGCGGGCATCGATGGCGGGCTGCGTGTGGCCGCCGATCTGCGCGGCGAGGAGGCGGCGCAAACCATCCAGCTCTATATGCAATATGCGCCCGAGCCGCCCTTCAACGCGGGCACGCCTGAAACCGCTCCGGCGAGCGTCGTGAGTGTTGCGCGGAAGAACGCGCGGGCCATCACCGAGCAGCGGCGCGAGACCGCGCAGCGGGTGGCGGAGCGGCTCGGTCTTTAGAGGCTTTGAGCCTGCCCGCTTCGGCGCGTCGATCCGGTCTTGTCGGGCCGGGCGAGACCGGTTATGGCGATCCGGGCTGATGGCTGGTTCAGGAGCAAGACGACAATGGCAAAGGTACGTTGCATCACCGAGATGGGCATGGGCGTGGACGTTCATGGCAAGGATGGCACCAAGGCGGCGCGCCGCGCGGTGTCGGATGCGCTGCGTCACTCGAGCCTGAGTTTCTTTCCGCTGGTCGGAAAAACGCGCGACGACATGTTCGTCGATGTGACGGTGGCCGTGCCGGACCCGACCGGGGTCGATACCGCGGCGGTCGCCAATGAGCTGCCTTACGGCAAGATCACGGTGAAGGCGGTCAAGGGCGGTCTGGAAGTGCCCTATGAGGGCAAGGATTCCATCCTGATCGCGAACGCAGCCATCATCGTCTACATCGACGACGGCAAATGATCCGTCCGCCTGCTTGCGGCCTCACACCGCCGCAATGCAGTCGATCTCGATGTCGAAATGGCCGGGCCATGCCGGCACGTTGATGAAAATGCGTGCCGGCGGGTCTTTCGGAAAATAGCGCGCATAGACCGCGTTGACGGCTGCGAACTTCTCGACCGACGTGCAGTACACGTTGCATTTTAAAACCTTGTCGAGAGACGACCCGGCCGTTTCAAGGCACAGCTTCATCTGTTCAAGCACGAGTTCGGTCTGCCTCTCGATGGGGGCATCGATGACTTCGCCGGTTGCGGGATCGAACGGCGGAAAGCCGGAGACATAGACCGTGTCGCCGTGGCGCGTGACGGCGGATGTCGGCGCCTTCCATCGCTCAAGGTAGGTCGACAAGGGCTCGACCCTGATGATTTCCCGTTTCATTGCGTTTTCCTTATTCGTGAACTGAATTGCGTACGAAGCGTAGCGGCGGAAAGCCGGGATATAGCTTGCTGTGATCGCCTGCGTGATTGGCCATTCCGGGCTTTGTCAGAATGCCACGGGGCGGCGCGAAGCTTGAGATGTGCCGCCTCGGACATTCATGCCAGCCGATGTTGAAGGCGGCGAGCTTCGGAAAAAATTGCAAAGTGCTGTAGGGCAGGTGGTCGTGAATCCACCACGCCATCGCTTGCCATGTCAGGCCTTCTGAAAGCCGGTCGACCAGCCACGGCACCACGATGGTCGCCATCGCGCCCATGCCGCCGTCCGCGCTGCGCTGGTCCCAGATGTGGCGCCCGCGATTGGCTTCGTTGGAAGCACAGTTGTTATAATGCGCATTGCAGAAGCCGTTGACCTCCGGCGAGCGATAGGCCGAGCGGATGGCGATGCGGCCGAACGTGTCCTGCAAGGGTTCGAGCAGGTTTTCGCAGAGCCCGCGTCCGGCCGCGATGGCGAGGTCCGGATCGTCCGGAAGATTGGCAAATCCGTGGAGTGCTGCGACCTCGCTATGGAGAAAGTCGCGCATGAAGAACGATCGCGACAGTCTGATCCTGCCAAAATCTTCGGCGGCCTTGACGGATTTCGGTGTGCGCATCGGATCGCTGCCATCAATTCATGTGAAGCTATTGTCTCTCACGTTTTCGCGTTCTTCCGGCATCGCTCGTTTTCGGCATTAAGCGCCTTCCTGATCCGGGGTGCCGCGAACTCCAGAAAATGCCGCATCTTCAGCGGCAGGATGTTCTGGCCCGCGTGCATGAGGTGAACCGGGATCGGCGCTGGCTCGTGGTCCTGCAAAACGATTTTCAGCTTTCCCTGACGGATCGCCTGCTCGGCCTGATAAGACAGCACACGGGTCAGGCCGATGCCCGCCACCGCGGCATCGACGGCGGCTTCCGCCGTATTGACCGCAAGCCGGCAGGCCGGGCGAACCGGTTTCGCGGGTCCTTTTCCCTTTTGCGCGAAGGTCCAGAACGACGCCGGGGACGCGATCGCAAAGGCCACGCACATGTGCGCATTGAGATCATCCGGCGTCTGCGGCGTGCCATGCGCCTTGAAATAGGCAGGGCTGCCGCAGACCACCCGCCGGATCGCGCCGACGCGGGTGGCGACCATGGTGCTATCCGGCAGTTCGCCGATGCGCACGGCCATGTCGATGTGATCCTCGATCAGGTCGATGTTCTTGTCCGACAGGGTCATGCGCACGTTGATCTCGGGAAAGCGCAGGAGGAAGTCGTTGACGATGGGCAGCACGTGCAGCCTGCCGAATGCGACCGGCGCGGTGATGGTCAGGTCGCCGCGCGGCGCGCTGAATTCGCCTGCGGCTTGTTCTTCGGCTTCCTCCACCCATTCCAGGATGCGCCTGCATGCCGCGATGTAGGCGGTGCCGGCTTCGGTCAGGCCGAGTTTTCGCGTCGAGCGGACGAGAAGCTGGGTTTTCAGGTGCGCTTCGAGTTCGGAGATTTTGCGGCTGATGGTGGGAAGCGGAATGCCGAGCTTGCGTCCGGCGGCCGACAAGCTGCCTTCCTCGACGGCTGTGACCAGGAGCGACATCGCCTCAAGCCGGTCCATCTTGTTCTCATCCTTTGAGAGGGTGCTTCTCAAAACTACATGATTATTACTCTATCCGGGAGGGTCTATTTTAGCGGCAAACCGAGGGAGGGTCGGATGATCCATCGATTTCTCGAGATTGCTTCAACGCCCAGCGTCAAGGCGGCGCAGGCTGCCAATGGTGTCGCTGAGTACTGGGAACACCTCACCAGCACGCGAACGCGGGATTGTTTCACGGAGGCCGAAGTGGCTTTCATCGCCGAACGCGACAGCTTCTACATCGCGACATCGTCGGAAAACGGGTGGCCTTACATCCAGCATCGTGGTGGACCCAGGGGGTTCCTGCGCGTGCTGGACGACAAGACCCTTGCCTTTGCCGACTACCGGGGCAACCGGCAATACATCACCACCGGGAATCTGGCGGCCAACGATCGTGTCTGCCTGTTCCTGATGGACTACCCCCGGCGCGGCCGGTTGAAGATTTATGCGCGCGCCGAGGTGAAGGAAGTTCGTGACGATGCTTCGCTGGTGGATCGGTTTGCCATCCCCGGATACAAGGCGAAGGTGGAGCGTGTGATGATCCTGCATCTGGAGGCGTTCGACTGGAACTGCTCGCAGCACATCACGCCCCGGTTCACCGAGGCCGAACTGGCCGAGGCGCTGGAGCCGGTGAGGGCACATCTGGCCGAACTCGAAGCCGAGAACACGCGTTTGCGTGCGATCGTCGGAAAGGAAAAGGCGCTGACCTGAGGCAGCGATAAAGGCGGATCATGAAGGCTGACAGCTACGCTGTTTTCGAGACGGCATCCGGCTTTTGCGGCATCGCGTGGAGCGAGGGCGGCATCACGCGGTTTCAACTGCCCACGGAGAATGCCGCTGCCACGGAGCGGTTGCTGCTCCGGCGCATGTCCGCTGCGAAGATGGCGGAGCCGACGCCGGACATCGCCGGTGTGATTGAAGCGGTGCGGCGCTATTTCGAGGGCGGCATGGTCGATTTTTCAAACCTGACGCTCGACCTCGATGGTCAGGACGATGTGTTCAAACAAATCTACGCTCTCGCCCGGCGTCTCCCATGGGGGCAGACGACCACCTACGGCGCACTGGCAAAGGGAATCGGTGACGATCCGCGACTTGCTCGCGACGTCGGTCAGGCGATGGCCAAGAATCCGATCCCGCTCATCATCCCGTGCCATCGGGTACTGGCTGCGGGAGGCAAGGTCGGCGGGTTCTCCGCGCCGGGCGGGGCGGCGTCGAAGGTCCGGATGCTGGAGCTGGAAGGCGTCGTGATGGCGCCGGAAGAGCCCGCGCAAGCCTCGCTTGGATTCTGAAATAATCCTGTTCATGCATCGGCGGAGCCGGTTTTGTGCTGTTCGCGCGATGCCGTAAGATGGCCGCATCTCCAGTCAGCATGAGGTCGGCGTGTCAGTCACCATCTATGGCATCAAGAACTGCGACACGATGAAGAAGGCGTTCGCCTGGCTCGATAAGGCCGGCGTCACTTATGAGTTTCACGACTACAAGAAAGCGGGCGTCGGCAAGGGCGACCTTGAGAAGTGGTGCAAGGAAGCGGGCTGGGAAACGGTTCTCAACCGCGCAGGGACCACGTTCAAAAAACTGCCCGATGCCGACAAGGAAGGGCTGACCGAGCGCAAGGCCATTGCCCTGATGATGGCGCAGCCCTCGATGATCAAGCGGCCGGTGCTTGATGATGGCAAGCGCCTTCTGATTGGCTTCAAGCCGGATGAATATGAAAAAGAACTCGGGAAAGCGGCGCGCAAAAAGGCAGCCCGCTGACGCGGGCGTAGGTCTGTGTGAGCCTACTCGAACTCGATCTTGTCGCGCGGCGAGATTCGCGGCGGCGGCGTAAAGTAGAGCTTCTTGTCGATGACGGCGCGGACGACATCGATCGGAGGCCGCTCGCGCATGAGCTCGTTGATGTCGAAATGCCCCTCCAGGCTGATCGTCTCGAACGAGGCGAAGATGCGGGTGATGCGCTTGCCGTCGCTGAAGGGAAGCAGAAGCCGTTCGAGATCGACCTTGCGTTTCTCGCGGTCGTGCAGCCGCGATACGGTATAGACCGGCAACCCGCGCCGGATGCATTCCTCGTAAAGGGGCATGATGGCGGGGATGAGCTTGGGGCCAAGATACTCACCGAGCTCCCGGCCGATACCCGTTGCGCCATAGGCCTTGGCGAGGCGGGTGCCGCCGCTGTCGATCATGATGCGTTGGCGGCCGTTTTCGATCTTCACGGTGTAGAAGACGGCCGAGGCGCAGTCCGTCTCGTCGCATTCGAGATGAAATTCCTCGAACGGTGGCGCGTGCTGAAGCGGGGTGTAGAGGCTGAGCCATTTGTTCAGCAGATTGCGCTGCTGAATGGCGCGGATGACTTCGATCGTTGCCCCCAGAAACGGGGCGGTATCGTCGGGAAGAATGTCTCGTTTGGCCGACATGGTGACAGCCTCCGAAATCAATTCCGATAAAGGTCCATCATGTTCCCGATATTTACAAACGCAAGACAGAAATTGGGTTGAGTAGTTCCTAACGCCGCTTTTTTAAACTTGAGAAGTTGTGCACTGCACTTCACTGTCCAAAGGTCTCGTTGCGCAGGCCGGAAGGTTCGCTGCATATTCGGCGAGGGCAGGTAGCGTTTAGGCATATAAGGCAAACAATGCCGATGCTTATTGCAATGCGAAGGCGGGGATTTTGATTGTCGGACTACATCCTTGAAACACACGGACTGACCAAAGAGTTTGCAGGTTTTTCCGCGGTCAGCGACGTCAATCTACAGGTTCGGCGCCATACCATTCATGCGCTGATCGGGCCCAATGGCGCGGGCAAAACCACCTGTTTCAACCTGCTGACCAAATTCCTCCATCCCTCGAAAGGGAAGATTATCTATAACGGCGAGGACATCACCGAGATGAAGCCCGCCGATGTGGCGCGGCTCGGTCTGGTGCGCTCCTTCCAGATCTCGGCGGTGTTTCCCAACCTGACGGCGCTGGAAAATGTGCGCGTCGCCTTGCAGCGCGAGCATGGCGAGTCGTTCGATTTCTGGCGGTCGAAATCGGTTCTCAACCGCTTCAATGAGCGGGCGAGGGCGCTGCTGGATGACGTGGGCCTGTCGGCCTTCGCCGATATCCGCGCCGCTGAAATGCCCTATGGACGCAAGCGCGCGCTGGAGATCGCCACGACGCTCGCGCTCGAACCGGAACTGATGCTGCTGGACGAGCCGATGGCCGGCATGGGCCATGAGGATATCGACAAGATCGCCGCGCTCATCAAGCGCATCGCCGCCGACCACACCATCCTGATGGTCGAGCATAACCTCAATGTGGTGTCGAATTTGTCGGACAAGATCACGGTGCTGACGCGCGGCCAGATATTGGCCGAGGGCGATTACGCGACCCTGACCCAGGACGAGCGGGTGCGGGAAGCCTATCTGGGAGCCGGGCATGCCTGAGGCAGCAACGGTGCCGGTACTCGACATCAAGGGATTGCAGGCCTGGTACGGCGAGTCCCACATTCTCCACGGCATGGATTTTCATGTCCGGCCCGGCGAGGTGGTGACGCTGCTCGGCCGCAATGGCGCGGGCAAATCGACCACGCTGAAATCGATCATGGGCATCATCGGCAAGCGCCGGGGCTCGGTGATGTTCGAGGGCAAGGAGACGATCAACCTGTCGTCGGACAGGATCGCGCGGCTCGGCGTCGCTTTTTGCCCGGAGGAGCGCGGGATTTTCTCCAGCCTCGACGTGAAGGAAAACCTGTTGCTGCCGCCGCAGATACGTCCGGGCGGCATGCCGGTCGATCGCATCTTCGACCTGTTTCCGAATCTGAAAGAGCGACTCACCAGCCAGGGCACCAAATTGTCCGGCGGCGAGCAGCAGATGCTGGCGATCGCGCGCATCCTGCGCACCGGCGCGCGATTCCTGATGCTGGATGAGCCGACCGAAGGACTGGCTCCGGTCATCATCCAACAGATCGGCCGCACCATCTCGCGGCTGAAGGCGGAAGGCTTCACCATTCTTCTGGTCGAGCAGAATTTCCGGTTCGCGGCGGATCTCGCGGATCGCTTCTACGTCGTCGAGCACGGGCAGGTGATCGACACCTTCGCGAGCGGCGAGCTGGAAGCCAATATGCAAAAACTTCACCAATATCTCGGCGTGTGACGATGCAGGCGCTTTACGGACAGCTTCTTGTCGGACTGATCAACGGCTCGTTCTACGCGCTGCTCAGTCTCGGTCTTGCCGTCATCTTCGGCATGCTCGAAATCATCAATTTCGCCCATGGCGCGCTTTACATGATGGGCGCGTTCACCGCGTATTTCCTGCTGCATTATTTCGGCCTGAATTACTGGTGGGCGCTGCTGTTCGCGCCGCTGATCGTGGGTGCGTTCGGCATGCTCTTGGAGCGCACGCTGCTGCGCTGGCTGCAGGGGCTCGATCCGCTCTACGGCCTGCTTTTGACCTTCGGCCTCGCGCTGGTCATTCAGGGCATCTTCCAGAATTATTTCGGCTCCTCCGGCATGCCCTATGCGATGCCCGCTGAACTGCGCGGCGGCGTCAATCTCGGCTTCATGTATCTGCCGATCTACCGCGGCTGGGTTGTCGTCGTGTCGCTGATCGTGTGTCTGGCGACATGGTTCCTGATCGAGCGGACGCGGCTTGGTGCCTACCTGCGCGCCGCGACCGAGAACCCGACGCTGGTGCGCGCCTTCGGCATCAACGTGCCGCTGATGATCACGCTGACCTACGGGCTCGGCGTCGGCCTCGCTGCGCTGGCCGGCGTGCTGTCGGCGCCGATCAATCAGGTCGGGCCGCTGATGGGCGCGGACCTCATCATCGTGGTGTTCGCGGTGGTGGTGATCGGCGGCATGGGCTCGATCATAGGTTCGGTCATCACCGGCTTTTCCCTCGGCGTGATCGAGGGACTGACCAAATATTTTTACCCGGAAGCATCCAACACCGTGGTCTTCGTGTTGATGGTGCTGGTTTTGCTGGTAAAGCCGACAGGGCTGACGGGACGGGCGAACTGACATGGCGACCATCACCGAAAACGCGACCCCCACCAAGAACCGTTCGATGGCGGACGAGATCGTCGGCTTCATCGTCATGGCGGTGCTGCTGGCCGCCGTGCCGCTGACCGGCATCTATCCTTATTTCGTGATGCAGGCGCTGTGCTTTTCGCTGTTCGCCTGCGCCTTCAATCTGCTGATCGGCTATAGCGGCCTGTTGTCGTTCGGCCATTCGATGTTCCTCGGCACCGCGGGCTATTTCACGGCCTATGCCCTGAAGTCGTGGGGCATGTCGCCGGCAGTCGGCGTTCTGATCGGCGTATTCGCGGCGGCTATGCTGAGCGTCATCACCGGCGCGATCGCGATCCGGCGGCAGGGCATCTACTTCGCCATGATCACGCTGGCGCTGTCGCAGTTGATGTTCTTCATCTATCTGCGCGCGCCGTTCACCGGCGGCGAAGATGGCATTCAGGGCATTCCGCAGGGCACGCTGTTCGGCTTTATCGACCTGTCGAACACCAACACGCTTTACTATTTCATCCTCAGCGTGTTCCTGCTGGCGTTCCTCCTGATCCACCGCATCGTCAACTCGCCCTTTGGTGAAGTGCTGAAGTCGATCCGCGAGAACGAGCCGCGCGCAATCTCGCTCGGCTACAAGGTCGATCAATACAAGCTGATGGCGTTCATCCTGTCGGGAACGCTGGCCGGTCTTGCGGGATCGTTGAAGATGTTCGTGACCCAGAACGCTTCGCTCACCGACGTGCACTGGACGATGTCGGGCGAGGTCGTGCTGATGACGCTGGTCGGCGGCCTCGGCACGTCCTTTGGTCCCATTGTCGGCGCCTTCATCATCGTCGCGATGCAGCAGTACCTTGCGTCATTCGGCCAGTGGGTGATGGTGATGCAGGGCGCGGTGTTCATCATCTGCGTGCTGACGTTCCGCCGTGGCATCGTCGGTGAGATCGCGCACTACTTCAAACGCTCGCTCTGAACCTCAGGTCGCGAGTTTCAATCCGACGATCCCGGCGATGATCAGCCCGATGCAGGCGAGCCGCCCGGCGGTCGCCGGATCGCCGAACAGCACAATGCCGAGGATGGCGGTGCCGACCGCGCCGATGCCGGTCCAGACCGCGTAGCCGGTTCCGACCGGGAGCGTTTTCAGCGCGATCGCGAGCAGGATGACGCTGATCGCCATCGCGGCGAGCGTCAGGACGGAAGGGATCAACCGGGTGAAGCCCTCGGTATATTTGAGCCCGATCGCCCAGCAGATTTCCATCAGGCCTGCGAAAAACAGGATGACCCACGCCATGAAGCGCTCCTTCAACGGGCAGGGTCGTCCCCGCGAAAAAAAGAGGAATAAGCGAGGTCGTCCTCGCCTGGGTTTATTTAGGCGCTGGAATGGAAGGGAACAAGCGCAGGGATCGCGGTTTCCCTTGATCCTGAGGCGTTTCCCTGCCACATGCTCGCGATCATGACCGACACTGTAATTGCCGCCGATTCCGCGTCGCCGCTTGCCCATGAAGTCGAGCGCAGGCGCACCTTCGCGATCATTTCCCACCCCGACGCGGGCAAGACCACGCTGACCGAAAAGCTGCTGCTGTTCGGTGGCGCGATCAATCTCGCGGGGCAGGTCAAGGCCAAGGGCGAGCGCCGCTCGACGCGTTCCGACTGGATGAAGATCGAGCGCGACCGCGGCATTTCCGTCGTCACCTCGGTGATGACGTTCGAGTTCGACAATCTCGTCTTCAACCTGCTCGATACGCCGGGCCACGAAGACTTCTCCGAGGACACCTATCGCACGCTCACCGCCGTCGACTCCGCCGTAATGGTGATCGACGCCGCCAAGGGCATCGAGGATCGCACCCGGAAACTGTTCGAGGTCTGCCGTCTGCGCGACATTCCGATCATCACCTTTATCAATAAAATGGATCGCGAAAGCCGCGATCCGTTCGATCTGATGGACGAGATCGAGAAGACGCTGGCGCTCGACACCACGCCGATGACGTGGCCGGTGGGGCGCGGCCGCGACTTCCTCGGCACCTACGACATCGCGACCGGCGGCGTGCGCCTTCTTGAAGGCGGTGGCGCCAAGACCGGGCAGGCCGAGCAGATCGAGATCAAGGAGCTTGCGGGGCGCAATCCCAATCTCGATGCGGACGCGATCAGCGAAGAACTCGCGCTGGTGTCGGAAGCCTGCAAGCCGTTCGATCTGGAGTCGTTCCGCGAAGGCCACCTCACGCCGGTGTTCTTCGGCTCGGCGCTGCGCAATTTCGGCGTCGGCGACCTGCTCGAAGGTCTTGGGCGCTACGCGCCGCCGCCGCGCGCGCAGGATTCCAGCACGCGCAAAGTCGAGGCTTCGGAGCCGAAGATGAGCGCGTTCGTGTTCAAGATTCAGGCGAACATGGACCCGAACCACCGCGACCGCATCGCGTTCGCGCGGCTGTGCTCGGGCAAGCTGACGCGCGGTATGAAATCCAAGCTGGTGCGGACCGGCAAGAACATGACGCTGTCCGCGCCGCAGTTCTTCTTCGCGCAGGATCGCGCCATTGCCGACGAAGCCTTCGCGGGCGACGTGGTCGGCATCCCGAACCACGGCACCCTCAGAATTGGCGACACGCTGACCGAGGGCGAGGACATCCAGTTCGTCGGTGTGCCGTCATTCGCGCCGGAAATCCTCCGCCGCGTACGGCTTGGCGATGCGATGAAGGCGAAGAAGCTGAAGGAAGCCTTGCAGCAGATGTCGGAAGAAGGCGTCGTGCAGGTGTTCCGCCCGCGCGACGGCTCGCCCGCGATGGTCGGCGTGGTCGGCCAGTTGCAGCTCGATGTGCTGAAGGCGCGGCTGGATGCGGAATATTCGCTGCCGGTCGATTTCGAGATCAGCGAATTCCAGTTGGCGCGCTGGTTCTCCGCCGAGGACCGCAAGACATTCGACACCTTCGTCAACGCCAACGGCTCCAGCATCGCCGAAGATGTCGATGGCGATCTGGTGTTTCTAGCCAAGAACGAATTCTATCTCGGCTACACCCGCGAACGCTCGCCCGGCATCACCTTCACCAGCGTCAAGGACGTGAAGAAGACTGGCAAAGGCGAGTAAAGTGGTTTGCTTTTGATGGAAACGAAGCCTGTCATTGCCGGGCATAGCCCGTCGAAGACGGGCGTAAACGCCCTTATGACCCGGCAATCCATCTTCTTGAAACGACTCTTTCTTTATTTGATGGATGCGCGGGTCAAGCCCGCGCATGACGATTCCGGGTAAGTTTAGGCGTATCAAATGGAGATACGCTCAAGCGCAGCCGTCAGGCGCATTGCGCGCTGCACCATAAAAATGCTACCGGACGCCATCGATCCGATGGGTGAGCTCTCATGGGTTTTGCACTTCTGATTTTGGGGCTGGCGCTTGTTCTGGGCGTCCATGTGCTGACGACACGCCGTGAGTTGCGGGCCTCGCTGGTCGCGCGGCTGGGCGAGGGTGGCTACAAGGCGGTCTACAGCGTCGTCGCTATTATCGGCATTGCGCTCGCGGCCAAGGGCTTCAGTCTCTATCGCGCCACCGAGTGGACCGACATCTGGTATCCGCCGAAGGCGATGCGCCATCTGACCCTGGCCCTGATGTTGCCCGCGGTCATTCTGGTCGCGGCGTCCTACATTCGTGGCCGCATTTTCGCGAAGCTGAAACATCCGATGCTGGCGGGCGTGAAACTGTGGGCGGTCGCACATCTGCTTGCGAACGGCGATCTCGGTTCGATCATCCTGTTCGGCTCGGTGCTGGCGTGGGCGGTGTATGATCGTATCTCGCTGAAGCATCGCACCGATGCCGGTGCGCCGCCGATTCCGGTCAGCGGCATCGGCAACGATGTCATCGCGGTCGCGGTGGGTATCGTGGCCTATCTTGCGCTCGCGTTTTCCTTCCACCCGCTGGTGATCGGCGTTCCTGTCGTCGGAGTCTGATGATGTCCATTCAAAACGCAGCCAGGCGCAAGACCGCGCCCGAGATTTTCGCGCGCAAGGGCGGCGAGCCGATCGTGATGCTGACTTCGTATCACGCGCACACCGCTGCATTGGTCGACAAATATTGCGACATCATTCTGGTCGGCGATTCACTCGGCAACGTGATGCACGGTTTCGAGACGACGGTGCCGGTGACGCTCGAGATGATGATCCTGCAAGGCCATGCGGTGATGCGCGGCTCGAAGCAGGCGATGGTCGTGGTCGACATGCCGTTCGGCTCCTACGAGGCCTCGAAGGAGCAGGCGTTTCATTCCGCCGCGCGCGTGCTGAAGGAAACCGGCTGCGGCGGCATCAAGGTCGAAGGCGGGGTACGGATGGCGGAGACCATCGCGTTTCTCGTCGAGCGCGGCATTCCGGTGATGGGCCATGTCGGCCTCACGCCGCAGTCGATCAATACGCTCGGCTCGTTCCGCGCGCGCGGCCGCGATGAAGCGGACTCCGCGATGATCCTGGAAGACGCCAAAGCGGTGTCGGAAGCGGGCGCGTTCTCGATCGTGGTCGAGGCGGTCGCCGAACCGCTGGGACGCAAGATCACCGAGGCGGTCGCATCGCCGACCATCGGCATCGGCGCCAGCGTGGCCTGCGATGGTCAAGTGCTGGTGCTCGAGGACATGCTCGGTCTGTCGCCATGGGCGCCGAAGTTCGTCAAACGCTATGGCGACCTCGGGCCGGGCATCGAGAAGGCGATACAGGACTACGCCAGCGAGGTGCGTTCGCGCGCGTTTCCCGGCCCCGAGCATGTTTACAACCTGAAGCCGAAAGCCCCGAAATAGCCATGATCCGGCCCGGATCGGGTTTTGGCCCACGGGCGGCGGTTAACGCTTTGATCCGCCTCGCTTTGCCTTGTGGCTGCCACAGCGTTACTGTATCGGCTTGCATCATCGCAGGGGCATGGCGCCAAAGCGCGCCGCGACGATCGGTGGGGTTTTATTAAGTGTCTGAATTATTTAGCGAAATCGATGAGGATTTGCGCCGCGAGCAGCTCAAGAAGCTGTGGGACCGCTATTCGCTGCATTTCATCGCGCTCATCGTCCTGATCGTTGGCGGTGTCGGCGGTTGGCGCGCCTATCAGTATTTCGAGAATCAGAAGGCGGAAGCCGCCGGAAAGGCCTTTGAAGCGGCGGTTGCGTTGACTGATCCGGCTTCTGCGCAGGCGGCCTTCGACAAGATCGCGGGCAGCAATGCGCCGGGTTACAGCACGCTGGCGCGGCTTCATGCGGCGGCGGAAGCAGCCAAGCAGGATTCGCAGAAGGGCGTTGCCGCGTTCGACGCGATCGCCAATGACGGCAAGGCCGAGGCGCCGATCCGCGAGATCGCCCGTTTGCGCGCGGCGAGCCTGCTGCTCGACACCGCGCCTTACGCCGATATCGAGAAGCGGTTGTCGGACGATGCATCCGGCACTCACACGTTCCGCCACTCCGCGCGCGAATTGCTCGCGCTGTCGGCTTGGCGGGCGAAGAACAACGACGCGGCGCGCAAGTGGCTCGACATGATCGGCGACGATCCGCAAAGCCCGGCGACGCTGCGCAGGCGCGCGGAAGCCTTGCTTGCGTTGTTGCCTCCGGCCGCGAAAAGTTAAAGCCATGCCGGTCCGGTTTCCCAGACGCCATCTATCCCGCGCATTCACCGGCGCCATGCTGGTGGCTGCCGCTTGCGTTCTGTCGGGTTGCGGGGGCGCAGCGAACAGCTTCGATCCGACCGACATGTTGAGCTTCCTCGACACCAAGAAGCCGCTCCCCGGAACACGTCACCCGGTATTCCCGGAAGGCGTGCCGGGCGTCGAGCAGGGCGTGCCGAAGGAGCTTTACAAGGGCGCGCAGCAAAACGATCTCGCGGCGACAGACCCTGCTACGCCGGGGGCTCCGCCTGCAGCAGGTCAGGCAAACGCAGCGCCGGCTGCCGCCGCACCGCCGCCTGAAGAGAAACCGAAGAAGCGGGTACGCACCGCCAAGCGCAAGAGCATCACCGCGCCACCGCCGGACGAGGCACCCGCAGCGGCTCCCGCTCAACCCCAGCAACAGCAGCCGGTCGCCGCTCAGCCTCAGGAACAGCCATTGTCGCCGTTCCCGGCGCCGTTGCCGAGCGGTAGCTTCTCGCGTTAAATCCGCCTCCCGCGCATCCGCATATGACCGCATAAAGGCGGACAGGATCGATCATGTCCTTCACCATTGCGATCATCGGCCGCCCCAACGTCGGCAAATCGACGTTGTTCAACCGGCTGGTCGGACAAAAGCTCGCGCTGGTGGACGACCAGCCCGGCGTGACGCGCGATCGCCGCGAGGGGCTGGGCCGCCTCGGCGATCTCGAATTCACCATCATCGACACGGCAGGCCTCGATTCAGGTCCGCGCGGCTCGCTCACCGCGCGGATGCAGGAGCAGACCGAGACGGCCATCGCTGCGGCGGATGCGCTGATGTTCGTGATCGACGCGCGCGCGGGCCTTACGCCGAACGATCGTGCCTTCGCCGACTTTGCCCGCCGCGCCAACAAACCGGTGCTGCTGCTCGCCAACAAGAGCGAAGGCAAGCAGGGCGAAGCAGGCATCGCGGAATCCTATGCGCTCGGCCTTGGCGATCCGATCGGCATTTCCGCTGAACACGGCGAGGGCCTTGGCGATCTTTACGATGCCCTGCGTGAATTGATGCCGGAGCCTGCTGACGATGACGAAGAGGACGGCGAAGAGGGGACGGAAGACTTCGAAGACGATCCCACGCGCCCGATCCGCGTCGCGGTGCTGGGCCGCCCCAATGCGGGCAAATCGACGCTCATCAATCATCTGCTCGGCGAGGAGCGGCTGCTGACGAGTCCGGAAGCGGGCACCACGCGCGATTCCATCGCGGTGGATGTCGAATGGAAAGGCCGGAAGCTGCGGGTGTTCGACACCGCGGGTTTGCGCCGGCGTTCGCGCATCGACGACAAGCTCGAGAAGCTGTCGGTGTCGGACGCGCTGCGCGCGGTGCGGTTCGCCGAAGTCGTGGTGCTGGTGATGGACGCGCAGAACCGCTTCGAGGAGCAGGATCTGCGTCTGGCCGATCTGGTCGAGCGTGAAGGCCGTGCCCTCGTGCTGGCCGTCAACAAGTGGGATCTGATGGAGCGTGCGCCGAGTGCGATCGGCAAGTTGCGCGAAACCGCCGATCATCTGCTGCCGCAGGTGCGGGGCGCGCCGGTGGTGGCGATTTCCGGACTGATGGGCGAGGGCATCGACCGGCTGATCGGCGCGATCGAGAAAGCTTATGCGACCTGGAATAAACGCATTCCCACCAGCGCGCTGAACCGCTGGTTCGAACAGGCGACACGAAACAATCCGCCGCCCGCCGTGTCGGGCCGCAGGCTGAAGCTGAATTACGTGACGCAGACCAAGGCGCGGCCGCCGAGCTTCGTGGTGTTCTGCTCGCGCGCCGACGCGGTGCCGCAATCCTATCTGCGCTATCTCACCAACACGCTGCGCGAGGCGTTCGATCTGCCGGGCACGCCGGTCCGCATCACGCTGCGCGAGAAGGCCAACCCGTTCGCACACAAGGCGAAGCGGAAATCGTAGCTTCCCTCACACCGGCGGACGGAAGTGCATCAGCGAGCGGGTGCGGTAGTCGTAGACCTTGCCGGTCTCGGTCCAGTCCGGCATGCACATCGGCAGGATGTATTCGGCGGCCTGCTCGGGTGTGTCGAGCGTCATCGGGTCTTCTCCGGGCATGACGGAGGCGCGCATGCGGGTGCGGATCGGCCCCGGATTGAACAGGTTGACGCGGATCTCGCTTGTCGCCGTTTCATGCGCCCACACCCGCGCCAGTGCTTCCAGCCCGGCCTTGGAGGCGGCATAGGGGCCGCGATAGGCGCTGGCCTTGGAGGCGGTGCCGGAAGTGATGAACACCGCGCGGCCAGCATCCGAATGGATCAGCAACGGCTCCATGCAGCGGATCAGTTGGAAGTTCGCGGTGAGGTTGACCGCAATCGCGTCCATCCACGGCTTCAAATCAATATGGCCAAGCGGCGAGGAAGGGCCGGCGACGCCGGCATTGCCGATCAGGATGTCGAGCTTGCCGTGGCGTTCGTTCAGCGCAGCGCCCAGCCGTGCCACGCCGTCGTAATCGGTGAGGTCGAGCGGCACCAGCGTGGCGCTGCCGCCTTCGCTGCGGATTTCATCGTCGAGTTCTTCCAGCCCGCCCTGCGTCCGCGCCACTGCGACGACGTGGGCCCCGGCGCGGGCCAGCGCACGCGCCGCCGCGTGGCCGATGCCGCGGGATGCGCCGGTGACAAGAGCGATGCGGGAAGCGAGGGGTTTGGTCATTTTTAAACTCTTCAGCCTGCGTCATGCCCGGGCTCGTCCCGGGCATCCACGCCTTTGCGGCAGGTTTTACAGACGCCGGTGGCCGGGCGAAAGGGCGTTCACGCCCGTCTTCGACGGGCTATGCCTGACGTGATGGCGGTATGCTAGAAGGCGGCCATGACTTTGGGACTTCCTGTATGGCGGCCGATGCGGCCTGCCGATCTGCCTGCCGTCAATGCGCTGGCAGCGCTCCTCCATCCCGATTACCCGGAAGATGCGGTGGTCTTCGCCGAACGATTGCGGCTTTACCCGCCGGGCTGCCACGTTCTGGAGCGCGACGGGGAGATTGCGGCCTATGTTGTCAGCCACCCGTGGCTCGACCGTGCGCCGCCGCCGCTAAACACGCTGCTTGGTGAACTGCCCGCCCGGCCCACGACCTATTACCTCCACGACCTCGCACTGATGCCGGAGGTGCGTGGATCAGGCGCGTCGGTGCAGGTGGTGGAGGCGCTGGCCGGACAGGCACGCAACGAGGACCTGCCATCGCTCTCGCTGATCGCAGTCAATGGATCGGCGGGGTTCTGGCAGCGGCAGGGCTTTGAAGCGGTGGTGGACGATACACTTGCGGAGAAGCTGCGCAGCTACGGCGACGATGCGCAGTTCATGATGCAGACGCTTTGAGCAGTACTATCAGCTTGCTTCCGCCAGCAGCGAGAGCTGGTGCTGCGGCTGTTCGACCTGGGTCTTGTCGGTGAGGTGGGTCGGGTAGTCGCCGGTGAAGCAATGATCCGAGAACTTCGGATTGGCCGGGTCGCGGCCCGGTTCGCCGACCGCGCGGTACATGCCGTCGATGGAGAGGAAGGCGAGCGAGTCCGCGCCGATGATGTCGCGCATTTCTTCCAGCGTATGCGTGGCGGCGAGAAGGCCGCCGCGATCCGGCAGGTCGATGCCGTAATAGTCCGGATGGATGATCGGCGGCGAGGCGAGACGGAAATGCACTTCCTTGGCGCCCGCGTCGCGCATCATGCGCACGATCTTCTTCGAGGTGGTGCCGCGCACCAGCGAGTCGTCAATCAGGATGATGCGCTTGCCTTCGATCGCGGCGCGGTTCGGCGCGTGCTTCATGCGCACGCCAAGTTCGCGGACGCTCTGCGTCGGCTGGATGAAGGTGCGGCCGACATAATGGTTGCGGATGATGCCGAGTTCGAACGGCACGCCCGATTCCTGGCTGTAACCGACGGCGGCAGGCACGCCGGAATCCGGCACCGGCACCACCACATCGACGTCCACATGGCTTTCGCGGGCGAGCTGCGCGCCAAAACCCTTGCGGACTTCATAAACGGAACGCCCGCCGACGATGGAATCCGGGCGGGCGAAATAGATGTATTCGAAGATGCAGGGCCGGGGCGGCTGCGGCGGGAAGGGTTTGTGAATCTCGGTGCCCTTCTCGTCGAACACGATGACTTCGCCGGGCTCGATGTCGCGAACATATTTCGCGCCGATGATATCGAGCGCGCAGGTTTCCGAAGCGAGGATCGGGCAGCCGTCGAGTTCGCCGAGCACCAGCGGGCGGATGCCGAGCGGGTCGCGTGCGCCGATCAGCTTCTTGTTGGTGAGCGCCACCAGCGCGTAGGCGCCTTCGATGGCGCGCAGCGCTTCGATGTAGCGCTCGATGAAGCGGGTGCGCTTGGAATGGGCGACGAGGTGGAGAACGACTTCGGTGTCGGTGGTCGATTGCATCATCGCGCCCTGGCGGACCAGTTCGCGGCGCAACGACAGACCGTTGGTGAGGTTGCCGTTATGGGCAATGGCGAAACCGCCGGCGTTGAGCTCGGCGAACAGCGGCTGCACGTTGCGCAGGATGGTTTCGCCGGTGGTGGAATAGCGGACGTGGCCGACGGCGTTGTCGCCGGGCAGGCGGGCGATAATGTCGCCGCGGGAGAAGGTGTCGCCGACGAGACCGAGGCGGCGTTCGGAGTGGAAGCGGTGGCCGTCGAAGGAGACGATGCCGGCGGCTTCCTGGCCGCGATGCTGGAGAGCATGAAGTCCGAGGGCGGTGATGGCGGCGGCGTCAGGATGGCCATAGATGCCGAAGACGCCGCATTCTTCCCGTAGCGTGTCGCCTTCGCCGTGCAGATCGATATCGCGCTGGTCGCGTTCGCCTGTGGCAGCCGTGCTACCGGAGAAGTTGTTCATCGTTTCACCAAGCCTCCGCGCCATTGAGACGATATTTAGCTGAAACCACCACCCGATTCCCAAGCATCATGGCCTACAGTTAACGTCCCGTGGCTTTGCCGTCGATTAACGACTTCATGCTGTCGCGCTCCGACTTGGCGTAGCCGCCCGGGTCCGACGGGTTCTCCGTCCGGTTGTCCGGCGCGGAATCGGCCGGCTCGTCTTCCGGCTTGGTTTTCTTGAACCGTTTCAAGATGGTGTTTTCAGGGTCATCCGGCAAGAGCGACATCAGCCAATTGCCGGTTCCTTGCAGCACAACACGCGATTTTGCGCCGCGAACCCAGTCGGGCTGCTGCTTCTCGGGTACCAGCCATGCAAAAAACAGGAAGGCAACAACCATGATCAGGAGCCCGCGGGCGAGGCCGAACAGGAAGCCGAGGGTGCGGTCGAGCGCACCGATTCGCGAATCCAGAATCATGTCGGAGATGCGGACGGTGATGATCGACACCACGATCAGCGTGACGATGAAGATGCCGGCGACGACAGCGATGGTCGCGAGCGTATCGCTGGCGATGTAGGTCTTCGCGGTCGGAAGAAGCTTCTGGTAGGCGTAAAGGGTGGTGAGCGCCGCAGCACCCCATGCCGTGATCGACAGCACCTCGCGCACGAAACCGCGGATCATCGCAAGCAGGCCGGAGAGCAGAAGAACGGCAAGGACGATGATATCGAGCAGCGTGATCGGCATCGGAAAGGCTGTTCCATTTATGGCGGCGGCCCGAATCGCAGGGCTCGCCGGATTTCAGGAGACGGCGTAGCGGCGCGGCCCGCAAGCCACGCGCGCGTTGTATAACCAGCCATTTTTCGGGCGTCACGCGATGCGGACCCGCAGAGGCATCAAATCGGGAACTCGAGGCTGATTTTTCCCCGCCTGTGGCTTTTCAAACCATCCACATGGCGCCATCCGGCGGTGGATATTTCAAATTTTACCCATGGATCTATCCCTGAGCGGCGGGCCGCAAACGCTTCTCGCTGCGCGCGGCGATTTCAGCCACCAGCGAGGTCAGTGAGTTGACGGTGTTGAGGCTTAGTCCCACGTCGCCTGCGCCCACATCGCCGCGGGCCGTGTCCGGCAGCACCGCGCGGGCGAAGCCGAGCTTGGCCGCTTCCTTCAGTCGTGCGGAGGATTGCGCGACCGGCCGCACTGCGCCCGACAGCGAGATTTCCCCAAAATAGACGGCATCGACCGGCAGCGGCGCGTTGGCGAGTGAGGAGACGAGGGCGGCAGCGGCGGCAAGGTCCGCGGCGGGCTCCTGGATGCGCAGCCCGCCCGCGACATTGAGATAGACGTCGTGGCCTGAAAGCTTGATGCCGCAATGGGCCTCCAGCACCGCCAGCACCATGGAGAGGCGGCTCGGGTCCCAGCCCACGACAGCGCGGCGCGGTGTGCCGAGCGAGGTGGGTGCGACCAGCGCCTGCAGTTCCACCAGCACCGGGCGCGTGCCCTCGATGCCTGCGAACACGGCCGTGCCCGGGCTGCCGAGATCGCGTTCCGAGAGAAACAGTTCGGATGGGTTCGTGACCTCGCGCAGGCCGAGCCCCGTCATCTCGAACACGCCGATCTCGTCGGTTGGGCCGAAACGGTTCTTCACCGAGCGCAGGATACGGAACTGCTGCGAGCCTTCGCCCTCGAAGGACAGCACGGCGTCGACCATGTGCTCGACGACGCGGGGGCCTGCGATCTGGCCGTCCTTGGTGACATGGCCGACCAGAATGAGGGCGGCGCCGGATTTCTTGGCGAAGCGAATGAGGGCCTGCGCCGAGGCGCGAACCTGCGTCACCGTGCCGGGCGCGGATTCCACCGTGTCGGTCCACATCGTCTGGATGGAATCGATCACGACGAGCCGGGGAGGCGTGCCTTCCGAAAGGGTTGCGATGATGTCTTCAACCGAAGTCTCGGCGGCGAGCTGAACGGCGGCATCGGCAAGGCCAAGCCGTGCCGCGCGCAGCCGTACCTGCGCCACGGCTTCCTCGCCCGAGATATAGACGGCGCGATGGCCCGCGCGGGCGAGCAGGCTGGTGGTCTGAGTCAGGAGGGTCGATTTGCCGATGCCAGGATCGCCGCCGACCAGCAGCACCGAGCCGCGCACGAAGCCGCCGCCGGTCACGCGGTCGAGTTCGGCCATCCCGGACGGCAGGCGCGGGGCCTGCTGGGATTCACCCGTCAGTGTTTCAAGGGTGAACAGGCGGCCCTTGCGCTTCGGGCGCACGCTGGCGGGCATGGCGGTGGCGGCAATCGAGTCTTCCTCGGAGAGCGTGTTCCACTCGCCGCAGCCTTCGCACTTGCCCTGCCATTTGTTGTAGGCGGAACCGCAATTCTGGCAGACGAAAGAAGGGACGTTTTTGGCCATCGGGCACCCGCGAACAAATATGTTCTATCTTTGTTCTTATTCGGGTTAAAAAGTCAACCCATGGTTTGGTGAGGCGAGATGGTCTGAGAGCGACTGGGATCAGGCCGGGGACTTTTCCGAGGTGGTTTTGGAATCCTGGCTGACGCCGCCCCGATAGTCGCGCGCGTAGCGGTGGCCGAGGCTGGTCAGCACCTCGTAGCCGATGGTGCCGAAATGGTGCCCGAGTTCATCGAGCGTCAGGCCTTCGCCAATCAGAGTGATGAAATGGCCACGGCGAACCGCGCCATGCGGCAGGTCGGTAATGTCGATCGCCATCAGGTCCATCGAGATGCGGCCGACGATGGGGCAGCGCTGGCCCGCGACAATCGCCTGCGCGCTGCGGGTGCCTTCGATGCCGCTCGCGGCGCGGAAATAGCCGTCGGCATACCCGGCGCTGACGATGGCGAGCCGCGTCGGCCGCTTGGCGTGCCACAGCGCTCCGTAACCGACCGTCTCGCCCTTGGGCACGTTACGGATCTGGGCGATGCGGACCTTGAGGCCGACCACCGGCCGCATCGGGTTGTCGGCTTCCGGCGTCGGATTGACGCCGTAGAGCGCAGCGCCCGGCCGCACCATGTCCATGTGGAAGTGCGAGCCGAGAAAGATGCCGGACGAATTCGCCAGTGAAGCGGTGATGCCACTGAATTCGGACGCGATGCCTCGGAAGGCGGAGAGCTGGCGCGCATTCATCGCGTTGGCCATGTCTTCGGCGCAGGCGAGGTGGCTCATCACCAGCGCGATGCCGTGGTCGGCCTGCCGGATGCGCGGCAGCAGCCCGCGTGCCTCGTCGGGGGTGAGGCCGAGGCGGTTCATGCCGGTGTCGATCTGGAGCGCGGCAAGGCCGGTCCAGCCGCGGGTGCGGCGGAAGGCGTCCCATTCCGCAAGCTCGTTGAGGTCGCCGATCACGGGACGGCAATCGATCTTGGCGAAATCGTCGCCGCAATTGGCGAAGAAACCGTCGAGTACGTAGATCGCGGCTTTCGGCGCGGCCTCGCGGGCGAGCTTCGCTTCATCGAGGGTTGCCACGAAGAACGTCTTGCAGCCGATGCTGACAAGCTTGCGCGTTACGGGCGTGAGTCCGCAGCCATAGGCGTCGGCCTTGACCACGGCGGAGCATTCCGCCGGCACAGCGCGGCTCTCAAGCGCCTTCCAGTTCGCGGCGAGCGCGTCGAGATCGATGGTCAGAACGCCGGGCGTTCCCTGCAACGTGTGTGCATCGATCTGGACTGAGGTATCGGGAAAGGGTGTCATGAAAGGACGCGGCTGGAGGCTGAGATCAGCCTCTCATATCGCGCTTCCCGCGCCAAAGATCAAATATGCGTCGGCATGTGGTCGTCTTCAACGAGATCGGCGAAGCGCGTGACGCTGGAATCGAAATGCAGCTTGATGGTGCCGGTCGGGCCATGACGCTGCTTGCCGATGATGACCTCGGCCTTGCCGTGGACCAGCGACATTTCCAGTTGCCATTTTTCGTGCTCCGGCGTGCCGACCTTCGGCTCCTTGTTCTGGAGGTAGTATTCCTCGCGGAATACGAACAGCACCACGTCGGCGTCCTGTTCGATCGAGCCGGATTCACGAAGGTCGGCGAGTTGCGGGCGCTTGTCGTCACGCGCTTCCACCTGACGCGAGAGCTGCGACAGCGCGATGATCGGAACGTTCAGCTCCTTCGCCAGCGCCTTCAGGCTGGTGGTGATCTCGGTGATTTCCTGCACGCGGTTGTCGGAACGCTTGCCCGAACCCGACAGGAGCTGGATGTAGTCGATGATCAGAAGGTCGAGGCCCTTCTGCCGCTTCAGCCGCCGTGCCCGCGCCATCAGTTGCGCGATCGACAGGCCGCCGGTGTCGTCGACATGGAAGGGCAAATGCTGCATTTCGATGGCGTGATCGCGGATCTTGTCGAAATCGCTTTCGGTAATGCCGCCGCGCCGGATCGAACTGGAGGAAATACCGGTGCGCTCCGACAAAATACGGGTGGCGAGCTGCTCGGCCGACATTTCCAGCGAGAAGAAGCCGACCACGCCGCCATTGACGGATTTCGTCGTCCCGTCGGGCTGCAACTCGCCCTGCCAGGAGCGGGCGACGTTATAGGCGATGTTGGTGGCGAGCGCGGTCTTTCCCATCGCCGGGCGTCCGGCGAGGATGATGAGGTCGGACGGCTGCAATCCGCCCATCTTGGTGTCCATGTCGCGCAGGCCGGAGGCGAGGCCGGAGAGATTGCCGTCGCGCGCATAAGCCTTGGCCGCCATGTCGATGGCAACCGTGAGCGCCTGTCCGAATTTCTGGAAGCCGCCGTCATACTGGCCTTGCTCGGCCAGCTCGTAGAGCCGCCGTTCGGCATCCTCGATCTGCGCGCGCGGCGCGAAGTCCACCGGCGCGTCATAGGCGACGTTGACCATGTCCTCGCCGATGCGGATCAAATCGCGGCGCTGGGAGAGGTCATAAATCGTGCGTCCGTAATCCTGCGCGTTGATGATGGTGGTGGCTTCCGCCGCGAGGCGGGCGAGGTACTGGCTGACCGTGATGCCGCCGAGATCGGTGTCGGCGGGCAGGAATGTTTTCAGGGTCACAGGGGTCGCGACCTTGCCCGCGCGGATCAGGCTTGCCGCCGTCTCGAAGATCACCTGATGGATCGGCTCGAAGAAGTGCTTCGGCTCGAGGAAATCCGAGACGCGGTAGAACGCATCGTTGTTGACGAGGATCGCGCCGAGCAGGCTCTGTTCCGCCTCGATGTTGTGGGGCGCGGTGCGGTAGGCCGGTGCGCCGGCGTCGGGCGCGAGCTTGACAATGTTCGAGTCGGAAACGGCCATGGCGTTCAGATGCGCTTTCAAGTCGGAAAAGACGGGCGCTCATCAAGCACCCCGGCTGTCAGTGTTCAAAGCGGGATGTCAGCTTATACACACGCCACCCACAACCTGATCACCACGCTGCATCAAGACGGCGATTCGTGTTGATCTTTTGTTATTCCCCGGCCTGTTGCAGGGGCTGTGCGTGTGCCGCTTCCAGCCCGCGCAGCCGCTGTTCCTCCTGCGCGATGTAGTCGCGGGTCATGGGAACCACGCCCTGCCGTTTGCTGAGCTGAATCTGGAACACCATCATGTTCTGCTTGCGGAAACTCATCTCTGAGCAGGCGAGGTAGAAACGCCACATCCGCACGAAGCGCTCGTCATAAATGCGCGCGGCTTCTTCCTGCCGGGCGAGGAACCGTTCGTGCCAGGCCTTCAGCGTCTCGGCGTAATGCAGGCGGAGGATTTCGATGTCATCCACCAGAAGGCCCGAGCGTTCGATCCTGGGCAGCACTTCCGACAGCGCCGGAATATAGCCGCCGGGGAAAATATACTTGGCGACCCATGGGTTGGTGATGTCTGGCCCCTCGGAGCGGCCGATGGCATGCAGCACCATCACGCCGTCGTCCTTGAGCAGTTCGGCGCAACGATCGAAATAGGTCTGGTAGTGGTCGATGCCGACATGTTCGAACATGCCCACCGAAACGATCCGGTCGAACGGACCCGGCACCTTGCGGTAATCCTCGAGCAGGAATTTGGCGCGCTGTGACAGCCCCTTGGCCTTGGCGCGCTGGTTCGACATCTCGAACTGCTCGTTGGACAACGTGACGCCGGTGACGAGGCCGCCTGCGATCTCGGCGATATAGAGCCCAAGGCCGCCCCAGCCGGAGCCAATATCGAGCACGCGCTGATCTGGTTTCACTAGCAGCTTGGCGGTGACGTGGCGGCGCTTGGCTAACTGGGCCTCGTCGAGCGACAGGTCCGGCTGCTCGAAATAGGCGCAGCTATATTGCCGGTCGGAATCGAGGAAGAGCGAGTAGATCCGGCTGTCGAGATCGTAATGGCTCTGGATGCGGCGCTTTGCCAGACCCATCGGGTTGAACTGATGCCACCGGCGGATCAGAAAGCGCTGCAGGTGATGGAGCTTTGCCCAGCCGGGCAGGTCGTAGGGTTGGGCAAGGACCACGGCGAGGACGTCGGTGATCGATCCTTGCTCGATCACAAGTTCGCCATCCATGTAGATTTCGCCGAAGGCCATCTCCGGATCGAGCAGCAGCCTGCGTTGCGCCGAGGGGGTGATGAAGCGGACCGTGACGGGTGTGCCGGTCCCGTCGCCGCAGGTGAAGGACTGGCCGTCAGCGGTGATAAAAGTGATTGAACCGTAGCGGAAAAACCGGCGGAGAACGGATTTCAGCAAAAAGCTCATGGGCAGTGGCCTTGGCTCTAATGTGCTATTCCTATTGAACGGGCCCCACGACCCAAAGTTTCCCTCCTCTTGGCCGCACCTTCAAGCCCGAATAGAGGGCAGGAGTGGCCACACCGCATCACTGCAATCTTACCTAGAGTGTTGCATTCTCAACGTTTCCATCCGGCGGATTATCCGCTAAGGACTTGTCATACAATCATTTGACCTCCCGGCATGACGATGCCGGTCGAGCAATTTCTGGAGATCATCTATGTCGAGGCGAGCGCTCACTCTGGCGGCGGCGGTGCTTTGGATGAGCGCTGCCGGTCCGGCGGCGGCGCAAAATCTCGAGGCCGGTAAAACCCCGGCCCAGATTTTCGCTGCGACATGCGCGGTTTGCCACAAGAGCCCCCATGGGCTGCTCAAGAGCGTGGCGCCCGGATCGCTCCCCGGTTTCCTGCGCCAGCACTATACGACGAGCACCGGGATGGCGGGCGCGATGAGCGCCTACGTCCTGTCGAACGGCGCGGCGAACAGGCGCGCCGGTGACGACCTCACGCGCGAGGGGCGGGAGTTGACGGCGCCGAAGCCACGGGAGCGGGACGCCGAGCCGAAGGAAAGACAGGAGCGGCACATCGGGGCCGAGAAGCCTGCGCACGGGCACGCGGCCAAGCCGAAGGACGAAGGAGCGGGTGAAGCCGACGCCAAGGGTAAAAAGCCCAAGGTTGACAGGCGCAAGCCGAAGAATGCTCCGGCAAAGGATGAGCCGAAGGATACCTCCAGGCCGAAATCCGACACTGCTTCCCAGCCGAAGCCGGAAACACCTGCGGCCGAGAGCAGCAAGCCTGCCGCGGCGCCGGAAAAGCCCGCGGACTCCACCACACAGCCGGAGACCAAGCCTGCCGTGTCTGCTCCGGACAACGCTGCGGACGCCCCCGTGAAGAAGCCGGATGAGGAGAAGCCTGCATCCTCGAACATGCCGGTCTTCAACGTCGAGCCTAAACCGGAGGCGAAGCCGGATTCCAAATCCGAGGCCCCGGTTGCTCCGGAAAAGCCGGCGGCGCCGGTCTCGCAATAATATCCATCATCTGAAGGCGATCGGCTCTGCGCCCATCGCCTTCAAAAGCGCATGAAAAAATCCGGCCCGTTTCCGGGCCGGATTGATGGTGTTTGCGGTAAAGCAGAGCTTACTGCTCGCTCGGCGCTTCCGGTTCTTCAATCCGGTCCTGTGCTTCCGGATCGAAGAATTCGCCGGCCGCAGCGATCGCTTCCGCTGCCGCGTCCTGATCTTCCTGACGGGTGCTGACGTCTTCGCCGCGGTTAATGCGCTCGGCTTCCGCCTCGCTACGGGCCACGGTGGCGGTCACATGAATCTCGACCTCGGGGTGAACGGCGATCGTGATCTTGTGCTGACCGATTTCCTTGATCGGGTGTTCGAGCAGAACCTGATGACGGTTGAGCGAAACGCCATCGGCAGCCAGCGCCGCCATGATATCGCGCACCGAAACCGAGCCGAAGAGCTGACCGCTTTCGGCGGCCTGGCGGATGACGATGACGTTGCGGCCCTCGATCTTCTCGGCAACCTTGGAGGCTTCGGCCTTGGCCGCGATGTTCTTGGCTTCGAGGTCGGCCTTCATGCCGTCGTACTTGGCGCGGTTGTCGGCGGTCGCGCGCAGCGCCTTGTTGCGCTTGAGCAGGAAATTGCGGGCGTAGCCGTTTTTGACGTTCACGATGTCGCCCATCTGGCCGAGTTTGGCGACGCGTTCGAGCAGAATGACTTCCATGATGTTCTCCTTAGCTAAAGACTGAATAGAGGGATTTCTTGAGGTGAAGGGTGAAGTTCAGTTGGGGTTCGGCAGGTCTTGCTGTTTGCGCCAGTAGCGTTTGCGAATGCCGAAGACAGCGTCGGCAAGGCCGAGGATGATCGCGCCTGCGAGCGGCCAGCCGATGAAAGCGGTGAGGGCGTAGATGCCGCTCAGCATGAAGGAACGTCCCGCCATGGTCTGGCTGACGGTGTGCAGAACGGCAAAGCCGGTCATGCCGTAGGCGAGCAGCAGCGAAGCGCTGACGATCTTGGCGACCAGCGCGGTCAGCCCGCCGAAGAAGCAGAGCACGATGGCGATGGCGAGCGCGGCCAGCACCGGCTGGGGCATCTCGGTCGTGCGCAGATCCGGCCATGGGCGCTTCAGAAGTTGCGAGGTCTGAGCGATCTTGGCTGCGAGCCACAGATTGAGCGTCAGGGTCAGCATCGCGACCAGCGCCGCCGCGCCGGGGGCGATCGCAACCAATGCCTCGATGACGGGATCAGGCGTGGTGCCATGGGCGACCCCGCCCTGGTTCGCAACGTCGGAGAGGTGCGTCAGGCTCTTCCGCATGACCGCCATGATCGTATCGACGTCGGTGCCGAGGGTCAGGAGCGCGCCGGCGGTGGTGAGAGCCGCAAAGCCCGCAGTCCAGACCAGGATGCGGCCGACCGGGTACCAGTCGAGCGCGGACGGAGGCGTGTAGCCATCATCGTGAGCACGGGCGAGCAGCGCGAGATGGCCGAGCCAGAGCGCGGGCAGGGCGACCATGACGCCATAGGCCAGCATGTACATCGGCCCGAAGACGGCGCCGAGGCCAAGCACCGCGGCCCCGCCGGCGATGAATCCGCTCCGCGATCCCCAGCCGAGCGCGACCACCATCAGCGGCAAGGGTGCGAGATAGAACAGCGCAAGCGACAGCACCGCGCCCGACGCGATCGAGGCGAACATCAAGGCCGACGCAAGCGCGGCCGCCAGTGCAATGAGAATCGTCGTTGCCATCATCAGCTGTCCCGCCCCCTTTGAGCGGTTAGAGGCTGTTTGCCCCAACCATCCACGACTGCTGTCGCCGCCGTGTTATGAAAATCGAACGCGCGTTATGCGCATCCGGTGGTTCGGTGGTCATTCCGGGGTGCCGCCTTTGGGCGGCGAACCCGGAATCTTTGGCGTGTCTTCGAGATTCCGGATCAGTCCGCTGCGCGGCCTGTCCGGAATGACAAGAATTAGCGGATCACGTAAGGCAGCAGGCCCAGGAACCGCGCGCGCTTGATGGCACGGGCCAGTTCGCGCTGCTTCAGCGCGGACACGGCCGTGATGCGGCTCGGCACGATCTTGCCGCGCTCGGACACATAACGCATCAGCAGCTTGGAATCCTTGAAGTCGATCTTCGGCGCGTTCGGGCCCGTGAACGGGCAGGTCTTGCGACGGCGGAAGAACGGGCGGCGTGCACCAGCGTCAGCCATGTCTCTTACTCCTCTACCGATGCGGTTTCGTCATCACGCGAACGGCGCGGGCCGCGCTCGGAGCGGAAGCCGCCATCGCGGTCGCCGCCACGGCCACCAAAGCCGCCGCCACGGTCGTCGCGTTCGCGATCACGGTCGGCCTTGCGCATCATTGCGGAGGGGCCTTCCTCGAGTTCGTCGACACGCACGGTTAGATACCGAATGATGTCTTCGTTGATGCGCTCCTGACGCTCGATCTCGGAAACGATCGCAGCCGGGCCATCGATGTTCAGCAGCACGAAGTGAGCCTTGCGGTTCTTGTTCATGCGGTAGGTGAGCGAACGCACGCCCCAGTTCTCGGTCTTGGCGACCTTGCCGCCGAGACCTTCGATCACGCCGGTGATCTGGGTGGTGAATTCTTCGACCTGTTGGGCACTCGCGTCCTGGCGCGCGAGGAAAACATGCTCGTAAAGAGGCATGGGAGTCCTTTCCTGTGTTAGCGCGGGTCCTGGCGGCAAGCCCTTCGAGACCTTCGGAAAGGACCTCGATATTGCTCAGAAGGCGGAAGCACGGGACGACGGACCGACTGGCCCTGTCACATCAACCCAATTTCGTTTCAGAAATGAAGATTGCTGAGACCGTCCGTTCAGCTCCCGGCCGGGATCCACGGATGCGCGCTTTATAGGCGATTTGCGGCGGTTGGCAAGGCGGTTTGAGTCGGATTTGGCCCGAAAATCGAGACATTTACGGTGGGTTTGAGAGGCCATGCTCTCAAAATCGGGGATTTGCCGGCGGTTCCGTGTCGTCAGCTTGACAGCCCCCGGCTTGCCGGTGTCTTACCACCCCACGTTTGGGAGGCCTTTATGACGGCAGCATTTACATTTCCGGGACAGGGTTCACAGGCCGTCGGCATGGGCAAGGCGCTCGCCGAGGCGTTTCCGGCTGCCCGCGCGGTCTTCGATGAGGTGGATTCCGCGCTTGGCGAAAAACTCAGCACCGTGATCTGGGAAGGGCCGGCGGAAGCGCTCCAACTGACCGAGAACACCCAGCCCGCGCTGATGGCGATGTCGCTGGCGACCCTGCGGGTGCTGGAAGCGGAAGCGGGGATCGATCTTGCGCGTGACGCGGCGTTCGTGGCCGGCCATTCGCTCGGCGAATATTCGGCATTGGCTGCGGCGGGCAGCCTGTCGATTGCCGATACGGCGCGGCTGCTGCGGATTCGCGGCACCGCGATGCAGAAGGCGACGCCGGTCGGCGTCGGCGCGATGGCGGCCTTGCTCGGGCTCGATTACGAGACCGCCGTGGCGGCAGCCGTTGAGGCCGCGCAGGGGCAGGTCTGTCAGGCGGCGAACGACAATGGTGGCGGTCAGGTCGTGGTGTCCGGCGACAAGGCCGCGGTCGAGCGCGCCGTCGAGATCGCCAAGGCCAAGGGCGCCAAGCGCGCCATGCTGCTGCAGGTGTCCGCGCCGTTCCATTGCCGCCTGATGCAGCCGGCCGCCGACGCCATGGCGGAGGCACTTGCGAAGGTCGCCGTCAACAAGCCGGTGGTTCCGGTGGTTGCGAACATCCTCGCGGGTCCGGTCACTGATCCCGATCAAATTCGAAAGCTGTTGGTGGAGCAGGTCACCGGCACGGTGCGCTGGCGCGAAAGCGTCGCTTATATGGCCGCCCACGGCGTCACGCATTTTCTGGAGATCGGTTCGGGCAAGGTGCTCACCGGCCTTGTCAAGCGTATTGCGGATGGCGCCGTCGGTGTCGCGGTCGGTGGTCCCGGCGATATTGCCGCTGCAAAGGATGCGATCGCCGCTGCGCGCGGGTGATTTCAGGGAGAGTTTCAATGTTCGATTTGACAGGCAAGACCGCGCTCGTCACCGGCGCGACCGGTGGGATCGGAAATGCGATCGCCAAGGCGTTGCACAAGCAGGGCGCGACGGTTGCGATTTCGGGCACCCGGCGCGAGGTGCTCGACACGCTCGCCGGTGAGTTGAAGGAACGTGTCCACGTTCTGCCGTGCAACCTGTCCGACAAGGATCAGGTCGAGGCGCTGGTGCCCGCAGCCGAGAAGGCGATGGGGCAGCTCGACATCCTCGTGGCGAACGCAGGCATCACCAAGGACAACCTCTTTGTGCAGTTGCGCGACGAGGATTGGGATCAGGTGATCGACGTCAATCTCACCGCGACCTTCCGCCTGGCGCGTGCTGCGACCAAGTTGATGATGCGCAAGCGTTTCGGCCGCATCATCGGTATCACCTCCGTGGTCGGTGTCACCGGTAATGCGGGGCAGGTCAATTACGTGTCGTCGAAAGCGGGCCTGATCGGCATGATGAAGTCGATCGGCCAGGAATATGCGCGGCGGAACGTCACCGCGAATTGCATTGCACCCGGTTTTATTGCGACTGCGATGACGGATGCGCTGAACGACAAGCAGAAGGAAGCCATCCTTGCCAAGGTTCCGGCAGGGCGGCTCGGCTCACCCGACGACATCGCGGCAGCCGCCGTCTATCTGGCGTCGAACGAGGCAGCCTACGTCACCGGCCAGACCATCCATGTCAATGGTGGAATGGCAATGATTTGAGGGCTTTAGGGGAGGCGCTGTGCCGTTTTATGACGGTTTGGCGGTTGCTCCCGGCTTGGCCAAGCCCCCCGATCTGTGCTATTCGGATGTTGTCTCGTTGCGCGATTTCCGGTCGCATGGGGGGAAGTTTTCGACCGGTCAGACTTCAGGATCGGGGGCGGATTCGCTGCAAAATGGCTGGCTGTTTTGTGGTGAGCGCGCAAGGGAAGAACGTCATTGCAGGAAATCAAAACCCTGTATATTCCCGATGCGCCATCTGTTGAGGTTCGCAGGGGACTGACGGTCTGCGGGTGCGCGGATCGAACTGGGCGGGCGGCATAGAGTTTTAGAAGGTCAACACCGGCTCGTATCGTTTTACGATCGGGTTAAACGAAGCAAACACGAGGTTGAAACGATGAGTGAGATTGGCGAGCGCGTGAAGAAGATCGTTGTGGAGCACCTCGGTGTCGAACCGGAGAAAGTGGTGGATACCGCGAGCTTCATCGACGACCTCGGCGCCGACAGCCTCGACACTGTCGAACTGGTGATGGCTTTCGAAGAAGAATTCGGTTGCGAAATTCCGGACGACGCGGCGGAAACCATCCTGACGGTTGGCGACGCCACCAAGTTCCTTGAAAAGAACGCGAAGAGCTAAGCTCCTTCTGCGGTCACTGATGTCGGCGGGTTGTTGCGCGCAACGGCCCGCCGTCTTTCTGTTTGGCATATCGGAGCATCGGACATGAGGCGAGTGGTCGTCACCGGCCTCGGCATGGTTTCGCCGCTAGGAGGCGGCGTTGAGCCGACCTGGAAACGCATCCTCAACGGTGAAAGCGGCGCGCGGAAGATCGAGCATTTCGATGTCTCCGACCTGACCAGTCAGATTGCCTGCGTCGTGCCGCGCGGCGATGGCACCAACGGCACTTTTAATCCCGATCTGTGGATGGAGCCGAAAGAGCAGCGCAAGGTCGATGACTTCATCATCTTCGCGATGGCGGCAGCCTCCGAGGCGCTCAACGACGCCGGCTGGCATCCGTCCACCGAGGAAGAACGCTGCGCCACCGGCACGATGATCGGCTCCGGTATCGGCGGCATTCAGGGTATCGGCGAGACGGCGGTGCTGCTGCATGAGCGCGGCCCGCGCAAGGTATCGCCGTTCTTCATTCCGGGACGCCTCATCAATCTCGCCTCCGGTTACGTCTCGATCCAGCACGGCCTCAAGGGTCCGAACCATTCAGTGGTCACCGCATGTTCGACCGGCGCGCACGCCATCGGCGACGCGTCGCGGCTGATCATGCTTGGCGATGCCGACGTGATGGTCGCGGGTGGCGCGGAATCGCCGGTCAATCGTCTGGCGATGGCGGGCTTCTGCGCGCTGCGTGCGATGTCCACAAAATTCAACGACAGGCCGACCGCTGCATCGCGGCCTTATGACGTCGATCGCGACGGCTTCGTGATGGGCGAGGGCGCTGGCATCGTGGTGCTTGAGGAATACGAGCACGCCAAAAAGCGCGGCGCGAAAATCTACGCCGAAATCGTCGGCTACGGTCTGTCCGGCGATGCCTATCACATCACCGCGCCGGCTTCCGATGGCGATGGCGCCTATCGCTGCATGAGTGCGGCGATGAAGCGGGCGGGATTGCTTGCGTCCGACATCGATTACATCAACTCCCACGGCACCTCGACGCCGCTTGGCGACGAGATCGAACTGGGTGCGGTGCAGAAGCTGCTCGGCAATACGGCCTCGAAGGTGTCGATGTCGTCGACCAAATCATCGATCGGCCATCTGCTCGGCGCGGCGGGAGCCGTGGAGGCGATCTTCTGTGTGCTGGCGCTGCGCGACAATATGGCGCCTCCGACGCTGAACCTCGACAATCCGTCGATCGAGACCGCCATCGACCTCGTGCCGCACAAGGCCAAGTCGCGCGAAATCAATGTCGCTTTGTCGAACTCGTTCGGCTTTGGCGGCACCAATGCATCGTTGATCATGAAGCGGGTGGTGAACTGAGGGAAATGCCTCGGCTTCACCGCAGGAGAACTTTCGGTCATATTGCGATCCCAAGTTTGTGCGAGAGATCGGGCCAGAACGGATTCGGATTTCG
This sequence comes from Haberlea rhodopensis, assembly GCA_907163345.1. Taxonomy (NCBI): domain Eukaryota; kingdom Viridiplantae; phylum Streptophyta; class Magnoliopsida; order Lamiales; family Gesneriaceae; genus Haberlea; species Haberlea rhodopensis. The sequence continues at coordinate 68,320 of CAJQUN010000067.1, forward strand.
GACATGAGTCAAAGGCCTCCCATTGAACCGCGCAGTCCGCGCGCGGCGTTAGAGCCGCAGCAGGTTCCGCCTCCGAAGCGTTCCGACAGCGCGCGTAATCCATTTGTGATTGCGGGCAACGCCATCATTACGATTCTGCTGGTGCTGATCCTCGGCGCAGGTGGCCTTTACATCTACGGCAAGCAGATGCTGGCCGCGAAAGGACCGCTGACCGCCGACAAGGTCGTCAACATTCCGCCGCGTGCGGGCATGACCGACATTGGCGACATCCTGCTGCGCGAGGGTGTCATCAAGGCGGACCGCTGGACCTTTATTGGCGGCGTGCTGGCGCTCAACGCGCGCACTTCACTGAAGTCGGGCGAATTCCTGTTCCAGAAGAATGCAAGCCTGTCGGACGTCATCGGCACCATCGTCGATGGCAAGGTGGTGCAGCATGCCTTCACCATTCCGGAAGGGCTGACATCGGAACAGATCGTTCAGCGGCTGCAGGATAACGACATCTTCTCGGGCTCGCTGCGCGAAGTGCCGCGCGAAGGCACGCTACTGCCGGATACCTACAAGTTTCCGCGCGGCACGCCGCGCGAGCAGGTGATCCAGCGCATGCAGCAGGCGCAGAAGCGGCTGCTCGCGGAAGTCTGGGAGCATCGCAATCCCGATCTGCCGCTGCGCTCGCCGGAGCAACTGGTGACGCTGGCGTCCATCGTCGAGAAGGAAACCGGCCGCGCCGACGAGCGCAGCCGCGTCGCTTCGGTCTTCGTCAACCGGCTGCGCCAGCGCATCAAGCTGCAATCCGATCCGACCATCATCTACGGCCTTGTCGGCGGCAAGGGTACGCTCGGACGGCCGATCAAGCGCAGCGAGATCCAGCAGCCGACGCCGTACAACACCTACGTCATCGATGGGCTGCCGCCGGGTCCGATCGCCAATCCGGGGCGTGCTTCGCTTGAGGCGACCGCCAATCCCGCGCGCACGCGTGACCTCTATTTCGTGGCCGACGGCACCGGCGGGCATACGTTCACCGAGAACTACAATGAGCATCAGAAGGCGGTGGCGAAGCTGCGCTCGATCGAGCGTCAGCAGAACGATGCCGCCGAGCCGGACGACGTGCCGCCTCCGGTTGCGGTCCCGTCCAGCGCGCCCACCGAGCCCGCTGCCGCGCAGCCTCCGGCCGCACCTGCCAGGCGCGCGGCGCCGAAGGCTGCTCCGAAATCATCCCACGGCAAGCAATCGCTTGCCCCCAAGGCGAGCGATGCGTGGGCGGGCGTGACCTCGGCGGTGCCGAAGGGTCACAAGCCTGCATCCCACGCCAAGCCGGCCCCGCCGTCGGCCCACGCCGCGGCGGATGCGCCTTCCGCAACGCGCTGAATTCCAAGCAATTCGCAAGAAATTCTCAAGGGACGGACGCCAAAACGGTCTGCACCATGGCCCAATTCGGGGTATGGTCGCGGCGGTTCACGCACAGCGAATCCACCTGATCTGAACGGAGTTTTTCGACAATGGCGTTGTCGAGCATGACCGGCTTTTCGCGAAGCCACGGCACCAGTGGACTTTATACGTTCGAATGGGAATTGAAGTCGGTCAATGCCAAGGGTCTGGACCTGCGCGTGCGCCTGCCGCAGGGATGGGACGATCTCGAAGGCACTGTGCGCAAACGGGTCGGGGAGGCCGTGTCGCGCGGCACCGTCTACGCCAATCTCAACGTCAAGCGGGCGGGCTCAGCCTCGACCGCGCGGATCAACGAAGACATTCTGGCCTCGGTTCTTGCCGTCGCGCGCGAGCTTGCCGTGAAGGCGGGTGCCACGCCGCCGACCGTCGATGGTCTGCTCGCGGTCAAGGGCGTGATTGACATTGTCGAGCCGGAAAGCGGCGAGGCTGAAATCGCCGCGGCTAAAGCGGCCGCCATCGCCGCGTTCGAGACGGCACTGTCCGGGCTGGTTGAGATGCGCGACCGCGAAGGCGTTTCGCTCGGCGAGATCCTGACGCAGCGCGTCAACGACATCGAACGTCTTGCAGCCAAGGCCGAAGCCGCACCCGGCCGCAAGCCGGAGGCGATCAAGGCACGCCTCGCCGAGCAGATCGCAACGCTGCTCGATGCATCGGATCGGTTCGATCCCGATCGGCTGTCGCAGGAAGCGCTGCTGATCGCGACCAAGGCCGACATTCGCGAAGAACTCGACCGGATCGGTTCGCATGTCGCGCAGGCGCGCGAGTTGTTGTCGAAGGGCGGCCCGGTCGGCCGGCGGCTCGATTTCCTGTCGCAGGAATTCAACCGGGAAGTGAACACCACCTGTTCCAAATCGAACGATGTCGAATTGACCAATATCGGTCTCGAGATGAAGAACATCGTCGAGCAGTTCCGCGAGCAGGTTCAGAATCTGGAGTGAGGGCGATGGTTCGCAATGCGCTCGCCGGAGAACGGCGTGGCCTGATGTTCGTGTTGTCGTCGCCGTCTGGCGCGGGCAAGTCCACGTTGTCGCGCATGCTGATCGAAAGGACGCCGGGCCTGCGGATGTCGATTTCTGTCACAACGCGCGCGAAGCGGCCGGGCGAGGCCGAGGGCGAGCACTACTACTTCATCGACAAGGCGCGATTCGATCAGATGGTCCGCGCGGACGAACTGCTCGAACACGCGCCGGTGTTCGACAATCATTACGGCACGCCGCGCCATGCGGTGGAGAAGGCGCTGTCGGCCGGTGAGGATGTGCTGTTCGATATCGACTGGCAGGGCACGCAGCAACTGCGCGAGAAGGCGCGGGCCGATGTCGTCAGCGTATTCATCCTGCCGCCTTCGGCGCAGGACCTCGAAAAACGGCTTCATACCCGGGCGCAGGATTCCGACGCCGTGATCCGCGGCCGTATGGATCGCGCGGCTCATGAGCTGAGCCACTGGGCCGAGTACGACTATGTCGTGCTCAATAACGATCTCGACCAGGCATTCAGCGAGGTCGAAACGATCCTGCGCGCTGAGCGGTTGAAGCGCGAGCGGCAGACGGGGCTGTCGGCGTTCGTGCGCGGATTGCAGGATCAGTTAGAGAAATAACATTTTCCGACTCGCGCGCGGCACGGCGCAGGAGTTGCTCGATTTCGTCGAGATCCTGCGGTGCTCTTGATGTGCGCGCGGCAGAGGCCCATCGGGATGGCGCGATCATGTCCGTGTAGGACGGCCAAGATGTCTCCGTGTCTTCGGCTTCGCCCCAGATGTTGCGACGTTGCCCCGGCGCAGTGCGGATTTTGTCGCCCGTTCGCCAGAAATATCTGAACGTGACAAGGGCGAGGATCGCGATCAGCGCCAATACAAGAAATGCCACGCCAAAGATGACGCGCCATGGCGTGAGGTCTGCGGCTTGTTCGGATGATTTGGCGCGCGGTGCCGGCGGGGCGGCTGCGGGTTTCATCGCGGGCGCGGGTGGCGCGGCTTCCGACGTTGCTGGCTGCGAATTCGCAAGCGGTGTGGACTGCCCTGTGGTCTGGCCCGTCGGGCGGAAGGCATCGGCGTCAGGCCAACGTTCGGTCAGCAACGGCGTTGAGGCCGCAAGATTTGGTGTCGGTTGCGACGTCACCGTTTCAGGTGTCTGTGGTGCTGCATTGGATGTGGCCTCGGGTTCGGCGGGAGGTGCAGGCTTTGCAACTGACGGCTTCGAGGCCTGCGGCGCGGGAGCCTCTGCACGGGCGTTGTCGATATCCTGTTGGGCTGTGGGCACTGGGTCAGACTTGGGTTTTGCGGCGGCAGAGGACGTCGTCGTCTTCATCCCGGCCTCGCCGAGATACCAGCACTTGCGGCCAGCGCTGCGGTCCGTGTGGTAGTACCAATGCTTACCCTGTGGCGCTGCGCCTTTCGGTGCGGGCCGGCAGGCCTCGGCGGCATTCGCTTGCTGCGCCGGAGCGGGCGCTGCTTGTTGTGCGAGCGACGGCGTCAGGCCGCCGAGAACGGCGCTCAAGGCCACCGTCGCAAGTTTGAAATTCCGGTTTGTCATGGTTCCCCCCACGTCGGATCGTGACGTCGTACGCGATGCGCAAGGGGATCGTTGTCAACGAGATGGGCCGCAATGGGCCGCAAATGCGAAACGCATGAGACAAAATTGGGGCGATGAAAGCCTTATGGGAACGCCACAATTCTGATTCTCGTATGGCGATGCGCGAAACAGGCACGCAAGGCGGAAAGGGCAGAGCTTCACGGTAAGCGCGTGAAGTCTTGTCTACGTATCAACACGGCATTCGCGCTTTGAAATCGCGAAATTAAAATCGCATTAACCACGCGACTTCGATGCTTCGCGTCATCGGTCTGCTGAAGTCAGAAAGCGAGGGCGGTCATGACTGGTGACTCTGCAAACGGTGCGAGCGTGTTGAGCGAGGAGATCAAGGCACTTCTGATTTTGCTGTTATTAAAGGGAGGCACGCCATCCGATGAGATCGAGACGGCGCTGCGCCTTGCGGGCAGCCGCCCGGCTCATTCTGAATCGCCCGTGCAGGAGGCGATGTGTCCGTTGGCCCGCGCGGCGGTGCTCGCGATGGCGCCCCCGGTGTCGGTTGCGCAGCCGCCGGTTCGGCAGCCCTCATTGCAGCCGGTGTCGTCGGCGAAACAGATTTTCCGAAACGATAAATTGGCGCCGCTGCACGGCTACGCAGCGTAGGGCTTCACGCGTCATTGGTGAGGATGATCCGCCCGGTGACGCTGCCGTTGCGCAGCTTCTCCATCCAGGCGGCTGCTTCGCGCATCGGGGCTTCATGCATCGGGACTGGCGCGATACGCCCGTTGCAGGCGAGGTCGAGCAGTTCGCGCGCCTCGTTAAGGGTGCCGGTCATGAATCCTTCGACGCTCATGCGCTTGTGGACCCAGCTTACCGCTGGCGTGGTGAAGGAGCCGCCGATCAGGCCGGACACGACGATCTTGCCGCCGCGCGCGAGCGCGCCCATCGCGAATGCCAATGATGCCTCGCTGCCCGCGAAATCGACGATCACATCGAAACCGCCGCCGCTGTCTTTCAATATGCGGCGCGCCGTTTCCCGTGCCGCCGGGTCGTAAGCCGCCGCAGCACCCGCGCGGAGCGCGGTGGTACGCGCGCCTTCGCTGAGGTCGGCCACCGCGATGTTATCCATGCCCATTGCGCGGGCGACGGACAGTCCCATCAGCCCGACGCCGCCCATGCCGATCAGCAGGAGATTGCGGCGGCGCGGATGCGCAGCGGCGCGCTTCAACGCACCATAGGCGGTGAGGCCGGAGCACATCAGCGCGGCGGCGAAGCCCGCAGGCAGCGGCTCGTAAGGCAGAAGATAGCGGCTGTCAGGAACGAGAACATGGCTGGCGAAGCCGCCGTCCAGCGCGACGCCAAGGTAGCGGTTGCGTGCGCACAGGTTCTCGTCGCCGTTGACGCAGTCGCGACATGTGCCGCATCCGATCCACGGAAAGACGACACGCGGTTGTCCGACCAGATCGCGTGGTGCATCAGGGCCTGCCGCCTCGACGGTGCCGACGATCTCGTGGCCGAGCGTGAAGGGCAGCTTGATGCCGCGTGTGATGTCGATGCGCTGGCCATTTCCTGCGTCGAAAAATCCGTCCTGCAAATGCAGGTCGGAATGGCAGAGGCCGCATTTCGCCACGCGCAGCAGCACTTCGCTACCCTGCGGCGCGGGGACATCCACAATCGTCTCGCACACGGGGGTCGCGAATTGCGTGAGAGACTGGCGGTGCATCAAGGCCATGGAAATCAGGATTGCTTGAGTTCGGACAGGCGATTGGCCATCGCTACGAAACCGGCGATGGGTACCGTCTCGGCGCGCCGCGTCGGATCGATTCCGGCGGCTTCCGTGAGCAGCGCCGGATCGACGCCAAGTGGTTTCAGACTCTGTCGCAGCATCTTGCGGCGCTGGTTGAAGGCGGCGGCCGCAACCTGTTCCAACGCGCGGCGCGAGCAAGGCAGCGGCTCCGCTCGCGGTACGAGGCGCACGACAGATGACGTCACCTTCGGCGGCGGCACGAACGCGCCCGGCGCGATGTCGAACAGGATTTTCGTCTCCGCGCGCCAGTTGCCCAGTACGCCGAGGCGGCCATAGGCGTCGTCGTTTTCGTGCGCGACAATGCGCTCCGCCACCTCGCGCTGGAACATCAGCACCATCATGTCGAACCAGGGTGGCCATGGGTCGGCGGTCAGCCAGCCGGTGAGCAGCAGCGTGGCGATGTTGTAGGGTAGGTTGGCGACGATTTTTGCGCGCGCGCCTTTGAGTATCGCCGTCGGGTCGAAATCGATGGCGTCGCCGTGTACGATCTCGAGGCGACCGGGATAATGCTGCGCGATGTCTTCCAACGCCGGGATCGCGCGATCGTCACGCTCGACCGCGATCACGCGCGCAGCACCCGTGGCGAGCAAGGCCCGCGTCAGCCCGCCGGGGCCGGGGCCGATCTCGATCACCGTCACGTCGTCAAGGGGGCCAGCGGCACGTGCGATCCGCGCGGTCAGATTGAGGTCGAACAGGAAATTCTGGCCAAGCGACTTGCGCGGGGCGAGGTCGTATTTGCGGATGACCTCGCGCAGCGGCGGCAGATCGTCGATCTGACTCATGATGGGGCGTTCGCGCGCGCCATGCGGGCGGCAAGGCGCAGCGCCGCGATCAGGCTCGACGGGTTGGCGCGCCCGGTGCCCGCAATGTCGAAGGCGGTGCCGTGGTCGGGCGAAGTGCGGATGAAAGGCAGCCCGAGCGTGACGTTGACGCCGCTGTCGAAGGCGAGCGTCTTGACCGGGATCAGTGCCTGGTCGTGGTACATGCAGATCGCGCAGTCGTAGGTCTTGCGCGCGGCTTCGTGGAACATGGTGTCGGCGGGCAGCGGGCCGCGCGCGTCGATGCCTTCGCGCCGCAATTGCTCGACGGCCGGCGCGACGATGGCGTCGTCCTCCTTGCCGAGCGTGCCGTCCTCGCCCGCATGCGGGTTGAGTCCTGCGATGGCGAGGCGCGGCGCGTGCAAGCCGAGCCGATGTTTCATGTCGGCGACGACGATGCGCGCGGTTTCAAGGATCAGATCGGTGGTGAGGTCGGCAATCGCCTGCCGCAGCGGCAGATGGATGGTGACCGGCACGACGGCGAGCGTCTCGGACCAGATCATCATCACCGGCTTGGGGGTCCTGCCGCCATTGGCCGCCAGTTCGGCAAGAAATTCAGTGTGGCCGGGATGCTTGAATCCTGCACTGTAGAGAACGCTCTTGGCGATCGGATTGGTGACGACAGCGGCGGCAACGCCCGCTTTCACATCCGTCACGGCCTGCTCGATGGAGGCGATCGCGGCCCATGCGCTGGTCGCATCGGGTTTTCCGGGCGTGCCCGTTGCGGCATGGCCGGTCGGTGCGACGGGCAGGGCGCGCGCGAAAATTCCGACAGCATCTTGTGGCGATGTTTCGGCGACATCGATCCGTTCTCCGAGCAAAGCGGCCCGGCGGCGGATCAGGTCGGCGTCGCCGATCAGGTAAAACGGAGGAAGGTTGTCAGCGTTACGCTTCAGCCACGCCGCAATCGTAATATCAGGCCCGATCCCGGAGGGCTCACCGATCGTGAGAGCGAGCGGGGCTTGGTGCATCGGCCTTATTTCTGCTTGTACTCGATCATCGCGGCCTTGCGGAGGTCATCGAGATAGGATTTCGACTTCGCTTCATATTTCTGGGCGAACAGCTTGTCGCGCGCCGCCCGTTTGGCGGGCGTATCGGCGGCAGTCACCTTACGATCGCACAACGCAACCATCTCGATGCCTTGCCGGGTCACTTCCGGCGGGGTCATGTGGCCGACAGGCGTCTTGTCCAGAAGCTCGCGCAAATTCGCGGGCAGGTCGGCCGACATCTTGACAATGGTGTCGCGGATCGTGGCCTGACGCAGCGACTTGAATGTGGTCGCGGCCTCTGCGCAACTCTGGACACGGTCGCGAATGATCTCGGCTTCCTTCTTGCGTTGCTCGACGACAGCCGAAGACGAACCGCGCGGGACGAAGATCACGACCGGGCGCAACTGGTATTCATAACTTTCCGTCTGCTCCGGCGATGTTGCGTCCCCTGAGGCCGCGCGCACGTCGCGCTCGCCGACCATCAGGCTTTGCTTGTAGCGGCCGCGCACGAGTGCGCCCCAGGCGCTGTCGGCCTGCAGGCGCAGCTTCATGGTTTCGGGGCGGACGCCCTGCGCCGTAAGAACCTTGGCCAACTGGTCTGCGGATATGCCCATCCGTTGGCCCATGCCCGCAAATGCGCTGTCGACGTCCGACGCGGTCATATTGATCCCGAACTTCTTGGCCTCCTTGATCTTGAGGCGGTCATCGATCAACTGCTGGATCACCTCCTGGCGCGGCGCGGTCTTGTGCGTGGTCAGGGCGATGAGCCGCGAGCGCTGTTCGATGTCGTAGGTCGTGATCGGCTCGCCATTGACCATCACCACCACAGCCTGCGCCCGCGCGGATGGCATCGCTGCGAGAAGCGTCAGCAAGGTTGCGAGGGAAAGGGCAAGGCGGCGGGCAAAAACAGAGAGGAATGTCGCGTTCATCATCACATTGCTGTCGGTTTCACCACGGTCGAGCCGCACCGTAGACGTGCAATCGACCACAATTATGTCACTGGGTGGATGAGGAGACGTTCTGCGAAATCGAAGTTCCGCCGATGGTACGCAAGCCAAGCTGGAACATCACGCGGTGATCGGTGACGGGCGCGATGCTGCCGATCGTCGTGTAGTTGTAGTCGGTCACGTAGTTGACGGCGAGCAGGAAGCAGTCGTCCACGTATCCGGCGCCGACGATGTACTGGTTCACCTTGCTGTTGGCGATGTCGTAGCGCAACCCGCCTGACACCTGCCAGTTGGCGGCGAGCTTGAACGAGCCGGTGCCGAGCAGGCCCTGCCGCTCGGTCAGATAGCCGAGTTCAGGCTGTGGCGCATACTTGCCGTACAGCAGGCTGACCGACCAGCGGTCGAAATTGGCGCGGCCTTCGGTCTCGAAACGCTTGATATCCATCGTCGCTTCGTCGAGCCGGAATCGCGTCGTCAGGCTGAAAATCTTGTTGGGCGAGTAGGCAACGCGGCCGACGTAATCGGACGCTGGCTTGTCGAGACCCGAATCGAGACCGGTGTTGGTCAGGCTCTGCACCGCATAGGAGTTCAGGCCGTAGAGCTGGTAGGACTGGCCGAACAGCACGTTGACGGTGCCGCCACGGTCGAATTGCGTTGTCGCCTGCACGCCGACGTTGGCGCGGCCGCCGCCTTCGACGCGATCCCAGCCGGAGAATTTGTTGACGCTGAACAGATTGGTGTCGTCGAAGGTCAGGCTCTGTGCGTCTTCGTTCGGCAACTGCCCCGCCTTCTGCTCGTTCGGGCGGATGATGACCTGCGCGATCGGCTCGATCGTCGTGGTGCCCCACGGCTGGACGTTGATGAACGGATAGCGATATTCGAGGCCGACCGCCGGCATCAGACGGGCTTCCTGATGGTTGCCGGGGTCTAGATAGCCATTGGCAGCAGAAACGCTTGGATCGTGAGCGACATTGGCGTTGATCAGATCGCCACGCAACGAAACGAACGGCGTGAAAATTTGGCCCCACGGATCGGTGAAGGACCGACGCCATTGGGCTTCGCCTGACAGCCGGGTGTAATCACCAGGCACGCCGCGCAACAAGCAATCGGTCCGCGTTTTTTGGGCAGGGTCGGCTGACAGGCAAGTCGTATTCCCGACGGTCTGAGCGTTCTTTGAGATCGCATCGAAATTCGCCTGACCGCGCGTCAGGTTGACGAAGTTGCCCTTGTAGCTGAACTCGCCGCCCAGCAGATTGTGGCCGAGCACGTTGTTGTAGTCGATCACCGGCGCGACGATGGGAATTTGCTTCTGCACATCGGCGGCGTTGAAGCCGTAGTAGTAGATCGAGCGAATGTCGAAATAGCTGCGGTTGCCGACGCCGGTGAGGTAGGCCTGCGAGATGCCTTCGGTGGGTGTCAGCAGGAACGAACCCAGCGGGTTCTTGTAGGGACCGAGCTTGTAGTCGCTGAAGAAGCGGTTGTCGGTCGCCATCACGGCGGTCCAGCCCGCGACCCATTTGTCGTTCAGCGCGAACTGGCCGTTCGAATCGAGGCCGCCGCGCCAGTTGCGGTCGCCGACCTGTCCGGCATAGGCGCCCGGGTCTTCCTGATGGATGCCGTAGCCGCGGATTTCATACGCGCCGTTGACCAGGCGCTGGCGGAAGTCGACCTGGCCGAGCACGCCTTGCCGCGATGTGATGCGCGGCGAAATGGTCATGTCGTAGTTCGGTGCGATCGCCCAGTAGAACGGAATCTCGGCGCTGTAACCGGTGTACGAATTGTAGCCCGCCCACGGCATCAGGAAGCCGGTCTTGCGCTTCACGGTCGGGTCGGGCGTCGAGAAATACGGCAGGTAGGCGAGCGGATGACCGAAGAACTCCACCTTCGCGTCTTCGAAGTAGAGCATCTGTTCGGTCTTGTTGTGAATGATGCGCGCGGCCTTCACCTGCCACAGCGGCGGACGTTCGGGATGGTCGCGGCAGGGCGCGCAGGCGGTGTAGGTGCCGCTCTGGAAGATGGTGATGTCGCCATTGCTGCGATCGGCGCGCGCCGCCGACATCCGCGTCTCGTCGGGCGTGTTGAGGCGCAGTGAATCGACGAAGCCGTCGCGATAGTCGTCGGACAGGTCGAGCAGGTTGGCGTTCACCACCTTGCCGTCGGCCTCGGTGAGGCGGACGTTGCCCTCGGCGTGAAGACGCTTGGTCTTCTGGTCGTAGATGACCTTGTCGGCTTCGAGCGTCGAGCCGTTGTAGTAGATCTGGACGTTGCCGACGGCGGCGACGCGGTTGTTGTTGTAGTCGTAATTGATCTCGAGCGCCTTCACGAGCATCTGCCCGTTATTGGCGTTCTTGTCCTTCGGCGGTTTCGGCACCGGCGGACGCTTGTTGTAGATGAAAGTATTGGTGGCCGCCGTGGCGGAGCCGGGCAGGGCCAGCGCGCCCGCGCCGAGCATCAGGATGGCGGACATGACAAGGCGATAGCGGCGCAGCCTCATGCGCCGCCTGAACCCAGGCGTCCGTCCATGGAGGGCGGCAAAACCAGCCACTACCCGTCCTCCTGATGCAGCAAGGCCAAAAAGCCGGTCAGGCCGCCCACACAGACAGGCAGCCATGCGGCAGCGAGCGGATGCAACAACTCGGCCTTGCTTAAATCCTCAGTTACTTTCGACAGGACATAGAGCAGAAAGCCTGCTGCCACGCCACTTAAAACCATCTTTTGCACGCCGCCGAAGCGGAAGAACCGGAGGCTGACAGCAGCCGCGACGAGCACCATCGAGGCCAGCAAAAACGGCCTCGCGAGCAGTTTCTGATACTGCAAACGGTATCCTGCTGTGGCCAGCCCCGAGCTTGCCGAAGACTGGATGTACCCCGGAAGTTGCCAAAATGACACAGTTTCGGGCGTGGCAAAGCTGTTCCGGACCTGCGCGGGGGTCAGGTTGGTCTTGAGCAGGAGGTTGTCCTGAATGACCGGCGCGGCGGTCATGGAATGGATTCGCGCGCCTCCGAGCCGCCACTCACCGGGCTCCAGATTCGCGTCATTGGCGTCGATTCGGTCCCGGAAGCTGCCGTCCGGGTTAAAGCGGAAGACCGTCACGCCGGAGAGCCGCGTGCCCTGATTCTGGGAAAGCGCCGCGCTGATGATGGACTGGCCTTCCGACGTCACCTGATTGATCCAGGATTGTTCGACGTTCTGGACGCCGCCGTTGGAGAAGAGCTTCGCCTCCATCTCCTTGCTGCGTTCCTGCATCGCGGCCGAAATCGGATTGTAAATGACCGTCGCCAGCACGCCCATGACGAGGGCGGCCACCAGTGCGGGCGTGATGAACTGCCACGCCGAAATCCCGGCGGCGCGCGCCACAACCAGTTCGAGGCTGCGCGACAGCGCGAGATAGCAGCTCATCGCGCCGATCAGGATGCAGAACGGCATCAGCTTTTCCAGCAGTTGCGGCACCCGAAACAGCGAGGTTTCCGCCACCATGATCGCGGACGCGGTCGGAATGCTCGAGGTCCGGCGCACCATTTCGATGTAGTCGACCAGAATCAGCAGCAGGAAAATACCGAGGAACACCGCGAGCGAGGCGATGATGAAACGTCTGGCGAAATAGCGGGCGAGCGTGGTGGTCAGCATGCGGCCGATGGCTCGTTTGCGGAATGCTGCGTCAGCGCGCAGGCCCGCCGCGCGCACTCCGCACAACGAGCAAAGGCCGGGCCCGGCATAACGGCCGGCCCCGCGCAGGCGATATCAATCGACGCCATCGAACTGCAGTATCCCCAATGTCTCCGAGCGATGCAGGCCCGAATCTGGCTGTGAGGCCAAATCCCCCTCGGACCGTATCGCGCGAAGCTATTATAACTCAACTATCCCGTTGATCCGCCGATAAAATGGCTGGCCCAAGGCAGCGCGGGCGAAGTGGTTAACAAAAGCTGTTTGCGTGGCTTTCGCGTCACGATTCGGGATATCTCCGTCCGTATCGTGATGAAGCCGCCTTTGCCCGGCACTTTGCAGGGCGGAGGCGGAGGCGCATATAGTCCCGCACCCGCCGCAGCACTCAGCCGCAAGTTCAAGTTTGGAGGATTTCCCATGACCGACGCCGTTAAGGTCGGCTTTGTCCCGTTTTCGACTGCGCCGAAGGGCGTCCTCGTCGTTTTCACCGATGAATCGATGAAGTTCGGTCCCGCGAGCCGCAAATTGCTGGCCGGCGCGGAGAATTCCATCAAGCGCGCGGCATTGGCGGCCGAGTTCAAGGGCAAGAGCGGCTCGGCGCTTGATCTTCTCGCGCCTCAGGGTCTGAAGGTCGGGCGTCTGATCGTCGCGGGCACCGGCAAGGCCGGCTCGGTGAAGGAGGAGGATTTCATCAAGCTCGGCGGTGCCGTGACCGGCAAGCTCGGATCGAGCGCGAGCGCGGTGACGCTTGTCGCCGAACTGCCAGGCGGCGCGATGAAGCCGCATCAGGCGGCGAACGTCGCCGCCGGCGCGCGGCTGCGTGGCTACAAGTTTGACCGCTACAAGACCAAGACGAAAGACAAAGACAAGGCCCTCGTCGCGCAGGTATCGGTCGCCGTCGCCGATGTCGCGGCCACGCGCAAGGCGTTTGCACGCGATACCAATATCGTCGATGGCGTGCTGCTTGCGCGTGAACTCGTGAACGAGCCGCCGAATGTGCTGTTTCCCGCCGAATTCGCGCGCCGCGCCGCGCAGTTGCGCAAGCTTGGCGTCCAGGTCGATATTCTTGACGTCAAGGCGATGACCAAGCTTGGCATGGGCGCGCTGCTCGGCGTGTCGCAGGGCTCATATCATGAAGGCCGCATGGTGGTGATGCGCTGGAACGGCGCGGCCAACAAGGCCGACAAGCCGGTCGCTTTCGTCGGCAAGGGCGTATGTTTCGACACCGGTGGCATCTCGATCAAGCCCGCGGGCAGCATGGAAGACATGAAGGGCGACATGGCGGGCGCGGCCTGCGTGGTCGGCCTGATGCATGCGCTTGCCGCGCGCAAGGCAAAGGTCAACGCGATCGGGGCGATCGGCATCGTCGAGAACATGCCGGACGGCAACGCGCAGCGGCCCGGCGACATCGTCACCACGATGTCGGGACAGACCATCGAGATCATCAACACCGATGCGGAAGGGCGCCTCGTGCTGGCGGACGTGCTGTGGTACGTCGCGCAGAAGTACAAGCCGAAATTCATGATCGATCTCGCGACATTGACCGGCGCGATCATGGTTGCGCTTGGCACCGAATATGCGGGCCTGTTCTCCAATAACGATCAATTGTCGGAGCGGCTGTCGAAATCCGGCGAGGCCACCGGCGAGCGCGTCTGGCGCATGCCGCTCGGTCCCGAATACGACAAGCAGATCGATTCCAAATTCGCCGACATGAAGAACGCGGCCGGGCGCTGGGGAGGTTCGATCACCGCTGCCCAACTGTTGCAGCGCTTTGTCGATGACGTGCCATGGGCGCATCTCGATATCGCGGGCACCGGCATGGGTGCGCCATCGAGCGACATCAACACGAGCTGGGGCTCGGGTTATGGCGTGCGTCTGCTCGACCACCTTGTTGCCGAGCATTACGAGGCCAAGCGATAGCCGCCCGGATCCAGCGCCGGAGTCCGATGACGATGACGGAAGTCCTGTTCTACCATTTGCAGGATATGAAGCTGGAAAACGTGCTTCCGCCGCTGCTCGAGAAGTCACTCGAGCGCGGCTGGCGTGTCGTCGTGCAGGCGGGCTCGGAGGAGCGCGCCGACATGCTCGACTCCCATCTGTGGACATATCGCGACGATTCATTCCTGCCGCACGGCACATGGCGCGAAGCCGATGCGGCGAGCGAGCCGGTGGTGCTCACGGTGAGCGACGCCAATCCCAATGGCGCATCGGTGTGTTTTCTGGTCGATGGCGCACCGGTGCCCGCGGATTGCTCGGCGTATCAGCGTATCGTTCTCATTTTCAACGGCGATGACGACGAGGCCCTTGGTGCAGCGCGTGCGGCGTGGACCGATTGCAAGGCAAGGGGATTCGAGCAAACCTATTGGCAAGCGGATGAGCGGGGCCGCTGGCAGCGCAAGGATTTGCGCGGCGGCGGTTAAGGATAGGTCGATCTTTCCTTTTTGATGCTTGCGGTTAGCCACCATCGTGCCGCAAAGTGATGATGCAAGCGCCCGTGGGGATGAGGGCTTGCCGTTGGCGGAATGATTTGCGTCAACGAAATGAAACGGAACGTGGGGGTTCCAGTTTTGCGATTGATTGAATTGAAGAGTTCTGTGTCTCGATCCGTTGTGAAAGCGGCGCTATCCGTGCTCGTCATTGCTCCTATGATGAGCGGTTGCGGTGGAACGCTGAGCGATTACTCACTCAAGGATCAGGAATGGTTCACGCGTCCCGGTAAGCTCTTCAACACCAAGTCGCTGTCGCTTGAGACGCCGCCGCTGCATACGGACAAGCCGGTTTCGCCGGACGATCTCATCACCGCGGAAGGGGCTTGCCCCGGCATGGCGCCGGCCGGTCTTCCGGCGGACGTCAATGCGCAGCAGCAGGGCGAACCAGCCGCGCAGCAGGCGGGTGCGACACAAGCAGCCCCGGTGTTGCCTGCGGGAGGTGTGGTCGCGCTTGGTCATACCGAATGCGATGTGGCGCGTGCCGCCGGCACGCCCAACAACGTCAATATCGGAGCGAACGAGCGCGGTGAACGTCAGACTGTGTTGACCTATACGCAGGGTCCGCGTCCGGGCATTTACACGTTTACTGCGGGCCGTCTCACGGCGATCGATGCGGTCCAAGCGCCGCCTCCGCCGAAAAAACCGGCCAAGCATCCCAAGAAAAAGCACACGTAATGCGCTTTAGTCGGCGCCTTCATACGAGGCGCTGGCCTCCAGCCATTCTTCCTCGGCTTTTTTGAGCGCGGCTTCGGCGGCGGCGCGCGCCTTGGTGAGCTGGGTTGCCTGTTTCGGGTCGCGCTGGAAGATATCGGGCAGGGCGAGCGCCGTATCGATCTTCGCAATGATGCCGCCGATGCGCTCGATCTCGGCTTCCGCGCTGGATATTTTCTGCTTCAGCGCGTTCTTTTCAACTTTGCTCCGCGCCGGTTTCTCGGTTTCGCGAACGGTGCGTGTTTGAGCGGCGGCGCGCGTGCTTCGTGCGCTGAGGACGGAGCGGCGATATTCATCGAGATCGCCGTCATATGGCTTCACGGTACGATCCGAGACCACCCACAACTGATCGGCGCAGGCCTCGATCAAATAGCGGTCGTGCGAGACCATGATGATCGCGCCGGGAAACTCGTTGATGGCTTCGGCGAGTGCTGCACGGCTGTCGATGTCGAGATGGTTGGTCGGCTCGTCGAGGATGATCATGTTCGGTGCGGCGAAGGTCGCGAGCCCCAGCAACAGGCGCGCCTTCTCGCCACCGGACAGATTTTTCACGGTGGTGTCGCCGGCCTTGCCAGAGAAACCGATCGCGCCGACGCGGGCCCGGACTTTCGTCTCCGTCGCATCCGGCATCAGCCGCCGCAGATGGTCATAGGACGAACCTTCCAGATCGAGTTCGTCGGTCTGGTGCTGGGCGAAATAGCCGACCGACAGATTGGCGGCGCGCACGATCCTGCCCGAGAACGGCGGCAGCTTGTCCGCGAGCAGTTTCACCAGCGTGGATTTGCCGTTGCCGTTGGCCCCTAACAGGGCGATGCGATCGTCGTTGTCGATCCGCAGTGTGACGCGCCGCAGGACCGGCTTGCCCGGTTCATAGCCGACACTGACATCATCAACCGCGATGATCGGCGGCGACAGCAGTTTCTCCGGCTCGGGAAACGTGATCTCGCGCACATCCTGCGTCACCAGCGCCGTGACAGGCTTCATCCGCTCCAGCATCTTGACGCGCGACTGCGCCTGTTTCGCCTTCGATGCCTTGGCCTTGAAGCGATCGACGAAAGCCTGCAGGCGCTTGCGCTCATCGGCCTGCCGCTTGGCATGCTTGGCGTCCAGCATCTCGCGCGTGGCGCGCTGTTCCTCGAACGAGGAGTAGCTGCCTTTGTAAAGCGTGAGCCTGCCGTGATCGAGATGCAGGATCTGGTCGACCGAGGTGTCGAGCAGATCGCGGTCGTGGCTGATGACGATGACCGTGCGGGGGTAATTGGCGAGGTGATCCTCGAGCCAGAGCGTGCCTTCGAGGTCGAGATAGTTGGTCGGCTCGTCGAGCAGCAGCAGATCCGGCGCGGCGAACAGCGTGGCCGCGAGCGCCACGCGCATCCGCCAGCCGCCGGAGAATTCCTGGCAGGCCCGCAACTGGTCGGCCGCGGAAAACCCGAGGCCGCTCAGGATCGCCGCCGCGCGGGCAGGGGCGGAATGGGCTTCAATATCCACAAGCCGGGTCTGGATGTCGGCGATCCGCGCCGGGTCGTGCGCGGTTTCGGCCTCCTGCAACAAGGCGTGGCGTTCCACGTCGGCTTTGAGCACGACGTCGATCAGGCTTTCGGGGCCGTCGGGCGCCTCCTGCGCAAGGCTGCCGATTCGCCACCGCGGCGGGATGGAAATCGACCCGCTTTCCAGCGCGAGGTCGCCGCGAATCGCGCGGAACAGCGTGGATTTGCCGACGCCGTTGCGGCCGACGAAACCGACGCGCGCGCCGGGTACGATCTGCGCCGTGCTGTTTTCAATGAGTACACGCCCGGCGATGCGGATCGAGATGTCCTGGATGGAAAGCATGCCGGGGTTCTCCCCGGAATGAGGTGCAAGCGCAAGCCGCCAGAAGGCGAAAAAACCTAGCGCCGGGACATGCCCGCATCAGGGATGATCGAGGGGGCATCCTCGATCTCCCGGAAGCGGTTCATGAGCTCCTGAAGATGGTGGGGCAACGCCGCGGTCGGCTTCATCTGCTCGCGCAACCGCTCACCGATGCCTTCGCAAACTGCGCGGCTGGTGCGGTGATCGATCTCGATGCCGCCATGCGGAGACGATTTTGCCGAAAGGTTTGCCATGACGGTCACCATCGCCACCATTTCATTCAAATTGATCGTATCTCACCAATGATGAGAGCCAAGAAATGTTTCGGACGTTCGAAAAGGATGGTGAGCAATCGGTAAATATTGAATCGATATGGAGGGAACGAATCGGCAGGAACTCTTGTTTTGCGGGGAGCAGGGCGCACAAAAAAGCCCGACGGGAAGCCGGGCTTTTCTGAAAGATGTCTTAGTAGCAGCGATTGATGAGCCGCCAGCGCGGACCCCACGGAGTCGGGACGAGGCGGCGAACGTAGCAGCCGCCGTAGCCGCCGTAATAATAGGGACCGCCGTAGAAGCGGGGACCCCATCCGCGATGGCCCCAGCCACCGCCGTGCCAATGGCCGCCACCGCCATGCCAGTGGCCACCGCCGCCGTGATGCCCGCCATGGCCGCCGCGCGCCGATGCCGTGGATGTCATGCCGGCGGTGCCGATGATGAGTGCAGAAGCGGCAACCAGTCCGAGGCCGAATTTGCGTAACATGATCATTTCTCCTTGCCATGGCGCGAACCGCGCACGTCGGTGAAGTTGACGCTCTCACGCGGGCGGTAACGCACCTTCAGGTCAGTGCCAGAACCCTATGCCATCCAACGTGAATGGCATGAGGATGGCCCCTTCAGATCGGGTTCATTTTGATGAAATCGACGTAATGTTGCGCCCGGAATTCCGGGTGACGAAAAGGCTCTGGTCTCGAGATACCGGTGCTTGCCGCGCTGCGGGAGCACCGCTATAAGCCCCGCACAATTCCCATTTTCCATCCCATCAAGGATTAAGTCTCATGGCGACTGAGCGCACGTTTTCGATCATCAAGCCCGACGCGACCGCCCGCAACCTGACGGGCGCCGTCAACGCCATCATCGAAAAGGCCGGTCTGCGCATCGTGGCCCAGAAGCGCATCCTCATGACCCGCGCCCAGGCCGAGACGTTCTACGCCGTCCACAAGGCCCGCCCGTTTTTTGGCGAGCTGGTCGATTTCATGACCTCCGGTCCGGTCGTGGTGCAGGTCCTCGAAGGTGAGGGTGCCATCGCCAAGTATCGTGACGTCATGGGCGCGACCGACCCTGCGAAGGCCGCCGAAGGCACGATCCGCAAGGTGCACGCCAAGTCGATCGGCGAGAATTCGGTCCACGGTTCCGATGCAGCGGAAACCGCCGCCATTGAGATTGCACAGTTTTTCTCCGGTAATGAGATCGTCGGGTAAAAACGGGAACTGTCGCGCGTCACTTTGACGCGGCCCACTGGGCCCCTACGAAAATACTGGTATTGAATATGCCACCTGCGGCAAAATGGCCTGCGGCATAATAACCAGTGGGGGAGACACGGTGCACGACATATTCCAGACAATCGGCTCATTTTCCTTTGTCGATGCGTTTGCTCAAATGCGGACTGAGGTTGTCCAACCTCAGTTCTGGGTTGGCCTGAGCAAAATCATCTGGATCAACATTCTGCTCTCGGGCGACAACGCGCTCGTCATCGCGTTGGCGTGCCGTGGCCTTCCGCCGAAGGAGCGCCGTCTCGGCATGGTGATCGGCGCGGGCATCGCGGTTGTCCTGCTGATTCTGTTCACCGGCATTGTCGCGCAGTTGATGACGCTTCCGTTCCTCAAGCTGGTGGGCGGATTGGCTCTGGTCGTCATTGCGGCCAAGCTGCTCGTTCCGGATGACGGGGAAGGGCATGTCGCACAGGGCGCCAATCTCTGGCACGCCGTCCGCATCGTCGTGATTGCCGACATCATCATGAGTCTCGACAACGTCATCGCGGTGGCTGCCGCCGCGAACGGTCAGCTCACGCTGCTGATCGTCGGCCTTGCCGTCAGCATCCCGATGATCATCGCCGGTGCCGCGCTCATCATGGCGATTCTCGATCGCCTGCCGATTCTGGTCTGGCTCGGCGCGGTTCTGCTCGGCTGGATCGGTGGCGCGGTGATTGCGACGGATCCTGCGGTCGCGCCGCGCCTGCATGCAATGCTCAACGGTGACATCAGCATCAACGTCGATACGACGTCGCCGTTGTTTGGCTTCGTGGAGCACCTGCGTCTCGACGGCGAAATCGACGAGCTCATTTTCGCGGCGCTCGGCGTGATCATCGTTCTGACGCTGGGAACGATCTGGCGCCGTCGCAAGCTCGAAGAGATGGCGGCTGCGTCGACGGAAGCAGAAGTCGCGACTGCGACAACTTGACCATCGCGCCGCTCTTAATCACAGAGCGAAGCACATCAACTGCGACATTCTGTTCGCGAATTAGTCAAAGCCGGGGCTGACTAGCCCCGGCTTTGCGACATATCGTCTCAAAAGTTTGCGACATATCGCCTCCCAGACAAGACTCATCATTTGCGGTACCGAGAGGTGGTACCCAGGTGGAGGCGAAGCTCAGAGACGATGTTGGATATTTTTGATACGGCGACGATCAGCACATTCTTCAGCAGTTTTTTGACAGAACTTGAGCAACCGCAGTTCTGGGTAGCGCTGACAAAAATTATCTGGATCAACATTCTGCTCTCGGGTGACAACGCGCTCGTCATCGCGTTGGCGTGCCGTGGCCTCGAACCGCGTCAGCGGATGTGGGGCATGATCCTCGGCGCTGGTGTCGCGGTAGGCCTCCGTATCATCTTCACCTTCATTGTCGCCTCTCTGCTGGCACTGCCTTATCTCAAGCTGGTCGGCGGTATCGCGCTGCTCGTCATCGCAGCGAAGTTGCTGGTGCCCGAAAAGCATGAAGAAGATAATGTGCAGGCGGCACAGCATCTGTGGGCGGCCGTCAAGATCGTCGCCGTCGCCGACATCATTATGAGCCTCGACAACGTGATCGCCGTGGCCGCCGCTGCGAACGGCAGCGTGGTTCTTCTGGTGCTGGGTCTTCTGATCAGCATTCCGATGATCGTGGCGGGCGCCGCGTTGATCATGGCGTTGCTCGATCGCGTTCCTGCGCTGGTCTGGCTCGGCGCGGCGTTGCTGGGCTGGGTCGCCGGCGAGGTCATCGCAACGGATCCGGGCGTGCACCCGTATCTCCAGCGCGTCCTTGACGGTCAGATCTCTCTCAATATCGACCCGACGTCGTCGGTGTTCAGCCTGCCGAGCCATATGCAGGCCGGCACCAACCTGGGCGAACTCGTCCTCGGTCTGCTCGGTGTCGCGCTGGTGTTGATCGTCGGATCGATGTGGCGCAAGCGCGCGATGTCAGAGCACGCCGCCGTCCCGGCGGAGGCTACCACTTAAGCTCAAGGCCTAGCGTGCCTTGGTGAGAGTGGAAGCCGTCGCGGAATTTCCCGTCGTAATTGGCATAAAGCCGCGCCGTCCTGTTCATGCTCCATGACAGGCCGGCGCCGGCATCTGCGCCATACTGGCTTTCACGGATGCCTTGCATGAGGATGCTGTTGGAGCCAAGGCTGACGAGATACGGCGACGTCGTCTGCGAAAAGTTGTCGACGAATTTTCCGTAACCCGACACGTCGATGATCTGGCCGCCGACGATCCAGTAATGGCCTGCTTCAGCGCCGAGCAGGACTCGTGCGCGCTGCGCGCTCGACTCGGCGACATTGACGGGCTCGAAGCCGCCGATTTCGTTGAAGGCATTGGTGTGGGCGACGACGTACTCGATCGCGACCTTCGGCACGATACGGCTGTGGCCGAGTGCCTGATAATAACTCAGTTCGCCGAGCGCGCCGTCGATGGCGCCGCGATAATTTGAAAGCGCGAATCCGCCGGCTGTTTGACGCTTCGCATCAATGGATGCGAACCCGTGCACGGCGGCGAAAGCAACGGTCCATGGTCCGTTGACGTAAGAGCCGTTGACGCCGAGTTGGGTCAGGTCGAGCTTCGCCGATTGCAACGCGAGCGGCACGTCGATGCTGGTGTGGCTTTGGTCGACCGCGATGCCGAGATCGAATCCCGGCGCCGCCGTCATGCCGATGCCCGCGACGCCGCCTCCGGTCGAGCGCTTGTCGCCGGGAAATCCCGATTGCGCACCGGTGCGCGCGGATGTGCCGTAGCCCTCAAACCAGCTTCGATAGACCGGTGCTGTGAAATCTGACGACGCGCCGCCGCCGGCGCTGTTGTCGCGCGCAGCGTATCCGGTTGCAGCCGCGCGCCCCAGCCGTTGCAGGAAATTGCTCCCGAGATCGAGCTGGGCCGCGCTCGCTGAACTGACAGCATAGGATGGCGTGGGTGCCGGTGCGAATTGCGCATAGGCGACAGACGGCAGCGTTGCCGTCGCGCAGGCGAGTGCCGCCACGGAGCAGGAGCGTTTTGCTGCGGATTTAAATGCGTTCATGCGGCTGCCGGTACCGGAGACACGATATATGGCCGGAATGATCGCATGGAACCGCGCGCGGCCTCAACGCGCCGCGGCCTTGGCCATGAGCTATTGAACGGATTTGTGGTCAATGCGCCACAGTGCGCGCCACGCTAGGAGGCGGGTGAAATCAGCGTCTTCTCGGTGGCCGTCGCAACGGCGTTCTTGCAGACCCCGCCGTCGATGGAAATCTGCCCGCTTGCCACCATCCGCAGCGCCTGCGGATAGATACGATGCTCGATCTGCAGTACGCGCGCGCCAAGAGAATCCGGCGTGTCGTTGTCATGCACCGTGACAGCGCCTTGCACGATGATTGGCCCGGCATCGACATCGGGGATGACGAAATGCACGGTCGCACCGTGGATCTTCACGCCGTCCGCGAGCGCACGCTCGTGGGTGTGCAGGCCACGATAGGATGGCAGCAGAGCGGGGTGGATGTTGATCATCCGGCCGTCCCATTGCTGGACGAACCATGGCGTCAACAGGCGCAGGAATCCCGCGAGGCAGACGAGGTCGATGTTATGCTTGAGCAGTTCGTTCTGCATCGCGTGCTCGAAGGCTTCGCGATCTTTCCCGAACGGCTTGCTCTCCACAGTCACCGTCTCGATGCCGGCAGCGCGTGCGCTCTCAAGCCCGCCTGCGCCTGCGATGTTCGACATCACGAGTACGATCTCGGCTGGAAAGTTCGGAGCCCTGGCCGCCTGGATCAGGGCTGCCATGTTGGAGCCCCGGCCGGAAATCAGAATGGCGACGCGGCGCTTGGTCATGATGCGAGATCGAGATGGCCGTCATAGACGACGCGCTCGGCGCCGGCTTCGGTGACTTCGCCGAGCAGGACCGCACGCTCGCCGTTGTCCGAGAACACCTTCATGATATCGGCGGTCTTGTCCCGTTCGACCACCGCGATCATACCGATGCCGCAGTTGAAGGTCCGCAGCATCTCGAGTTCGGCGATGTTGCCTTCCGCGGCGAGCCATTTGAATACCGGCAGGACCGGCACGGCGGCCAGGTCGATGCGGACGCCAAGGTTCTTCGGCAGCACGCGCGGGATGTTGTCGGTGAAGCCGCCGCCGGTGATGTGGGCCAGCGCCTTGATGCCGCCGGTCTCGCGGATCGCCTTCAGGCAGGACTTCACATAGAGCTTTGTCGGAGTGAGCAGGGCACCGCCGAGCTTCATCACCGGCGCGAACGGCGCGGGAGCGTCGAAGGCAAGCCCGGTGCGCTCGACCACCTTGCGGACCAGCGAGAAGCCGTTGGAGTGCACGCCCGAGGAGGCCAGTCCGATCAGGGCGTCACCTGGCCCGATGTCCTTGCGGGGCAGGAGCGTGCCGCGTTCGGCCGCGCCGACCGCGAAGCCCGCGAGATCGTAATCGTCCTTCTGGTAGAGTCCGGGCATTTCGGCGGTCTCGCCGCCGATCAGCGCGCAGCCGGATTCCCGGCACCCTTCGGCGATCCCCGCCACGATGGTTGCGGCGGAGTTCGGGTCGAGCTTGCCGCAGGCGAAATAGTCTAGAAAGAACAAGGGCTCGGCACCCTGAACGACCAGATCGTTGACCGACATGGCGACGAGATCGATCCCGATCCCGTCATGGATGCCGGTTTCGATGGCAATTTTGAGCTTGGTTCCGACGCCGTCGGTGGCCGCGACCAGCACCGGATCGCGAAAACCGGCCCCCTTGAGGTCGAACAGGCCGCCGAAACCGCCGATCTCGGCATCCGCGCCGGAGCGGGCGGTCGCGCGAACCATCGGCTTGATGAGGTCGACCAGCCGGTTACCGGCATCGATATCGACGCCCGAAGACGAATAAGTGAGGCCGGATTGTTTGTCGCTCATGCCATTTTCCCGAAACTTGGGCGGTGGTTACGTCGGATTCCCAAGCCGTGCAATGGCTCGCCTCCGCAGCAAGGGTAGATTATTAGAGGGAACGGAGCCGGAGCGCATCACCGCTGCCCCGGCCCCGCGCAAATGAAGCCGCCAAACGGGATTTACCGGTTGAATATCCCCAATTTCATTACGCTCGGCCGCATCGTCCTCGTCCCGCTGGTGGTGTGGGCGATCGCCGCCTCGCAGATGACGGTCGCCTTCGTCCTGTTCGCGGTGGCGGGCCTGAGTGACGCCGTGGACGGGTTCCTGGCCAAGCGCTTCAACATGACCACCGAACTCGGCGCGCTGCTCGACCCGATCGCCGACAAGGCACTTCTGGTCTCGATTTATGTCGCGCTGGGGATTACAGGAGCGGTCCCGCGCTGGCTCGTCATTCTGGTGGTGTCGCGCGATTTCATGATCGTGGGTGCGATGATCGTCTCGTGGATACTGGACAATCCGATGCCGGTGAAACCGCTGATGGCCTCGAAGCTGAACACGGTGGCGCAGGTAAGTTTTGCGGCGCTGGTGCTGGCCGCGCTCGGGTTCAAGTTCAACGCCTCGCCCTATGATGTGATCCTGATGGCGGCGGTGACCATCCTGACGCTGTGGTCGGTCGTCCTCTATTTCATTGCATGGGTCCGCCATGTCGGCACCCCGGAGGCGATGTGAGCGCGCCGATGTCCCGCACGCCGCCCCGTCAGCTTGCGCTCGAATTGCCGCATGCGGAAAGCCTGTCGCGCGACGATTATCTGGAAGGGCCAAGCAACGCGCAGGCACTGGCGCTGGTGGAACGCTGGCCGGACTGGTCGAACCGCGTGATGATGCTGGTCGGGCCGGAAGGCTGCGGCAAGAGCCATCTCGCGGCGATCTGGGCGGCGATTTCCGGCGCGCGCATCGTGGCGGCCCATGCGCTGACGGCCGCCGATGTGCCGGCCTCGCTCGCGACCGGTGCACTGGTGGTCGAGCATCTGGAGCCAGGCAGCTTCGATGAGCGCGCGATCTTTCATCTGCTCAACCTCGCGCGGGAAA
Organism: Haberlea rhodopensis; assembly: GCA_907163345.1. Classification (NCBI taxonomy): domain Eukaryota; kingdom Viridiplantae; phylum Streptophyta; class Magnoliopsida; order Lamiales; family Gesneriaceae; genus Haberlea; species Haberlea rhodopensis. The sequence continues at coordinate 93,022 of CAJQUN010000067.1, forward strand.
CCAATGCGTTCGTGCTGATGACGGCGCGGACGGCACCGGCGTCGTTCGAGATCGAACTGCGCGATGCGGGATCGCGTCTGCGCGCCATTCCGGTGGTGACGGTGGAACCGCCGGACGATCAGTTGCTGCGTGCCTTGCTGGTGAAGTTCTGCGCCGACCGGCAGATGGCGGTAGACGAGGGGGTGGTGGGCTATCTCGCCACCCATATCGAGCGCTCGTTCGTGGCCGCCCGGCAGGCGGTAGAGCTGCTCGACGCGGAGGCCCTGCGGCAGCGTCGCCCGATCACCCGCGCGCTGGCGGCGACGCTGTTTCGCGGACAAGGCACGCTGCCGCTTTAAGCCTCCGCTGAGAACTCCCTGATACCCTGACATTTCAAGAGGATCGGCTTAGGCTTTATCGCCGGGGCGTTTCCGCTGCGTCTTATTGGCGGAGGAACGTTCCTGTCATCTATCCGTCATGTGCTTTGCCGATGATGAGCGAGAGTCGCTCTTGGGTCTTCACAGGTTACATCATGGACGCGGTGGAAGCATCTGTAAATAAAAGTGAAATCGCTACGGAGGCTGCGCTGCCGGATATCGCCGAGAGCCCCGAGCGCTTCATCAACCGCGAATTGTCCTGGCTTCACTTCAATCGCCGGGTGCTGGAGGAAGCGGTCAATACCGATCATCCCGTGCTGGAGCGGGTCCGATTCCTGTCGATTTCGGCCAACAATCTGGACGAGTTCTTCATGGTCCGCGTCGCGGGCCTGAAGGCGCAGATCCGGGAAGGTGTCGCCGAGCGCAGTCCCGACGGCCTGACGCCGGCCGAGCAGTTGCATCTCATCAACAATACTGTTTCCGCGCTGGCGACCGACCAGCAGGCGATCTGGCGCGATCTGCACAAGGTGCTGGCGGATGCCGGGATTGTGCTGGTCGAAGGGCGCGACGTCACAAAGCCGGAGGTGAAATGGATCGAGGAGCATTTTCTCCATCACATCTTCCCGCTGCTGACGCCGCTCGCGATCGACCCCGCGCATCCGTTCCCGTTCATCCCGAGCCTCGGCTTCACCATCGCGCTGCACCTTGTCCGCAAATCGGACGGCAAGGCGATGAATGCGCTGATCCGCATGCCGGTGAAGATCGATCGTTTCATCCGCCTGCCGTCGAATGATGATGGCGTGGTGCGGATGATCACGGTCGAGCAGGCGACGAGCCTGTTCATCGGCCGGCTGTTTCCGGGCTACACCGTCAGCGGGCGCGGCGCGTTCCGCATCATCCGCGATAGTGAACTGGAAATCGAGGAAGAAGCCGAGGACCTTGTGCGCCTGTTCGAGACGGCATTGAAGCGCCGCCGCCGCGGTTCGGTGATCCGCCTTGAGATGGAAGCGGCGATGCCGGAAGACCTGCGTGCCTTCGTGCAGCGCGCGCTGTCCACACCGGACGATGACGTGCTGCTCGTGGACGGGCTGCTTGCGATGAACGAGCTCTCGCAACTCACCCGCGTGGACCGGCCCGATCTCGAATTTACGCCTTATGTGCCGCGCCATCCCGAGCGCGTCCGCGACCATGGTGGCGATATTTTCGCGGCAATCCGGCAGAAGGATCTGATCGTCCACCATCCTTACGAGTCGTTCGATATCGTCGTGCAGTTCCTACAGCAGGCGGCGCGCGATCCCGATGTGGTGGCGATCAAGCAGACGCTCTATCGCACCTCGCGGGATTCACCGATTGTCCGCGCGCTGGCGGAAGCGGCGGAGGCGGGGAAATCCGTCACCGCGCTGGTCGAGCTGAAAGCGCGGTTTGATGAGGAGGCCAATATCCGCTGGGCGCGCAATCTCGAGCGCGCGGGCGTGCAGGTGGTCTATGGCTTCCTCGAACTCAAGACCCACGCGAAACTGTCGTTCGTCGTGCGGCGCGAGGGCGGCGGGCTCACCACCTATGTCCACACCGGCACCGGCAACTATCATCCCGTGACGGCGCGCATCTACACCGACCTGTCGTATTTCACCTCCGATCCGGTGATCGCGCGCGACGCGGCGCGGGTGTTCAATTTCATCACCGGCTACGCCGAGCCTGTCGATATCGAGAAGATGGCGGTGTCGCCGCTGACGCTGCGCAGGCGCATTCTCGAACATATCGAGGCGGAGGCGAATTTCGCGCGTCACGGCAAGCCCGCCGCGATCTGGATGAAGATGAATGCATTGGTTGATCCCGACATCATCGACGCGCTTTACGCCGCCTCGCAGGCGGGCGTCTCGATTGATCTCGTGGTGCGAGGCATTTGCTGCCTGCGGCCGGGCGTGCCGGGATTGTCCGAGAACATCCGCGTCAAGTCGATCATCGGGCGGTTCCTTGAACATGGCCGCATCTATTGTTTCGGGATGGGACACGGCCTGCCGAGCGTGAAGGCGGCTGTGTATATCTCCTCCGCCGACATGATGCCGCGCAATCTCGACCGCCGCGTCGAGGTCTTGTGTCCGTTGCAGAATCCCACGGTGCATTCGCAGGTTCTCGACCAGATCATGGTGGCGAATCTGGAAGACAACGAGCAGAGCTGGCAGTTATTGCCGGATGGATCGTCAACGCGTATGAAGGCCGGGAAGGGTGAGGAACCCTTCAACGTGCACAAATACTTCATGACGAATCCGAGTCTGTCCGGCCGTGGAAAATCGCTCAAAGAATCGTCGCCGCGCAGGCTCACGCGCCGCTCGAAACGCTGACCCGGCTTCTGCCGTGCGGTCGCGTGCGTTGCGGCCGCACTCCTCAGTTCGTCGCAAGCCGAAAGAGAAAACGGTCGGCGTCATCGACATCGGCTCGAACTCGGTGCGCCTTGTCGTCTACGAGGAACTGACGCGCAGCCTCGCACCGATCTTCAACGAGAAGGTCCTGTGTGGACTGGGGCGCGCGGTGCAGACCACGGGGCTGCTCGGCGAAAGCGAGGTCGCGAAGGCGCTGACGGCGCTGCGGCGGTTTCATGCGCTTTGCAAGCTGATGAAGGTCGGCCGGCTTTATGCCATCGCCACCGCTGCCTGCCGCGATGCGACCAACGGCCCGGCATTCATCGCCAAGGCGGAGCGTATCTGCGGCGTCGATATCGAGGTCCTGTCCGGCGCGCGCGAAGCCAAATTGTCCGCGCTCGGCGTGGTGTCCGGCGTGCACAGGCCGGACGGCATCGTCGGCGACCTTGGCGGCGGCTCGCTGGAATTGATCGATGTGCGTGGCCACCGCGTGCGTCCGGGCGTGACGCTGCCGCTTGGCGGGCTTGCGTTGCAGGATTCCTCGCAGAAGTCGATCAAGAAGGCCGTGCGGATCGTCCGCACCAAACTTGCCGCGGTGCCGCAACTGCTGGAAGGCAAAGGGCGTACCTTCTATGCGGTGGGCGGCACATGGCGCGCGCTCGCACGCATTCATATTCTCCAGAGCGGTTATCCGCTGCGGGTGATGCACGGCTACACGCTTCCGGCCGCGAGCGCGCTCGATTTCGTCCGTCGCCTGCGCAAGCTGGTGCTGAACAACATGCTGGCCGACGTCGAAACCGTGACGGAAGCTCGCCGCCCGCTGCTGGCCTATGCCGCGCTGGTTCTCGAATACATCATCCTCACGGCGAAACCCGAGACGGTGATGTTCTCGAGCTTCGGCGTCCGCGAGGGCCTGTTGTACGAGATGCTGCCCGAACCGGTGCGCAAGGAGGATGGCCTGCTTTCGACCGCGCGACACCTGAACGATCTGCGCTCGCGCGCGCCGGATCACGCCGACGATCTGATCGACTGGACCAACCGTTTCGTTCGGGTCGCGAAGATCAGGGAGACCGAGGAGGATAAACGGTTGCGCCATGCCGCATGCCTCTTGTCCGATCTCGGCTGGCGCGCACATCCCGATTATCGCGGCGACGAGACGCTGCATGTCATCGCCAATGGCAATTTCGGCGCGGCAACCCATGAGGAGCGTGTATTCCTCGCGCTTGCGGTTTATTTCCGCTACGCGGGCATCGGTGAGAAGAACCAGCCGCGCACCGGATTGAGCGTGCTGCTGACGCCCGCGATGTCGGAACGCGCGCGGCTGGTCGGACAGATGCTGCGTGTCGGGCATCTGGTCTCCGCAGCGCATCCGGGTGTGTTGCCCGCGACGCATTTCAGGGCACGGGGACGGAAGCTCGTTCTGGCGTTCGACCGGCGAATCGGCGGTCTGGTGGGCGACCGCATCAGCAATCGCTTCAAGCAACTTGCGCGGCTGGTGGGGCGCAGCGGCGTGGCCGAAGTGCACTGAAACTGACCGGCAGATTTTGCCGGACCCGGCTGCTTTTGCAGTGGCGGGAGTGGGAGCCCTCGCAAACATCCCTGAATTTCACATCGCTGGCGTGGCACGACTCCTGCAATACCCTTCCGAGAGGCAACAACAGCCTCCCGGAGCCTGCCCATGACGACCATCGGAGCCTATTCGACATCGCTGCTCAATTCCGCTTCGCAGGGATACGCGCCGGCGACGGCGCAGCCGAGCCTCGCTCAGGTGCTGGATGAGCAGGATTCCGATTCGTCCTCGTCGTCCTCATCGACCAACGTAACGCTGTCGGATGCCGCGAAAAGCTATCTCGCAAGCATGCAGGATGCGGCTGCCACGACCGGCGACACCACAGATACATCGCTGGACACGCTCGCGGCGAATGCGCGCGAATGGTTCGATACGCAATACGATTCACTCGGTATTTCGTCGGCGATGCTCGATGGCAAGGTCGCCGTCGATTTCAGTTCGCAGAGCCGCGCCACGCTGTCGGCCGTGGCCTCCAATGCCGATGGCCTTTTCACCTCGGACGAGAGTGCGGCCGCAACCAGCGAATTACAGGCGCGCTTCAACAACGCGATGGCGTCGCATGTCGTCATTGCCCGGCATACCGGCGACTACGCGAGCCTCTATCAGGCGGCGTCCGACTACCTCGATCAGGCGAGTGACGGCGAGAAGGCGACAGCGACATGGCAGGCACAGAAGCTTGCCGTGACGAACGGACTGGCCGCCGCCAAGGCCAGTTACGGGAAGGCGCCGGATACGGGCGACGTCAACGATCCCGTCGCGGCGCTGCTCGATGCGCCCGATAGCGGCATCACCACGCTCGGCTCCGATGCGACGACCTCGCAGGTCGCAGCCAATGCCCGCGCGATGCTCGACGATCAGGAAAACAAGGCCAAGGATAACGGGACCACGTTGTCGTTCTATGCGTCGCAGACCAGCGGGCAGAAGGTCGATTTCACCAATTTTGACAACCGGACGCTCGCGACGATCGTGCTCAATCCGGATTCGTCTTTCTCCAGCGATGAGATCTATGCGGCGAAGCAGGAGCTCGATCAGCGCACGCGCACGTCGATGTACAACACCCTGTTTCCCAGCAGTAACAGCAGCGGCGATTCAAGCTCGACCGGCGCGCTTGGCCTGATGCAAACCTACAATAACATGAGCGCGGAGGAAAAAACCGTGCTGGGCGTGACCGACACCACCACCAGCCGCGTGCTGGCAAGCTACAAGACCCAGCAGTCGGTGCAGAACACGCTGGCGTCGTATCTGTAGCGTCAGAGTACGATCCATGGAGATGATCGGGATTCCATCCTGGTCGTCCACCGCGAAGGCGGGGACCCAGCTTCAGGTGTGGATTCCCGCCTGTGCGGGAATGACGAGGAAAGAATCTGTCTCAATCTGAATGAAGCAGGTCACTTCCGCTCGGTGCCGATCACGCGGCCCTTTTCGATCGCCAGCGCAAGCTTGCCGTGCTTGAGCGCGAGGGCGGATTCGCCAAACAGCTCCCGCCGCCAGCCGCGCATGGCGGCGACGTCGGCTGCGTCGTCGGCGGCGATCTGTTCGAGATCGTCCACCGTGGCGATCACCTTGCTGGCGACCGCGTGCTTTTCGGATGTCATCCGCAGCAGCACCTTCAAAAGTTCGACAGTGGCCGCGCCGTTATTGTTGCCGCGCGGCTTGTCGAGCTTGGGCAAGGTTGAAGGATCGCGATCGACCCCGCGACGCACCGCTTCGACGATGTCCTGACCCCAGCGCGAGCGATCGAAGCCTTTCGGCAGCGAGCGCAGGTGCGCGAGCTTTTCCAGCGTCGTCGGCGCGTGGGTGGCGATGTCGCCGATGGCGTCGTCCTTCAGCACGCGGGAGCGCGGCACGTCGCGGGTCTGCGCCTCGCGTTCGCGCCATGCCGCGACCTCGATCAGGACGGCGAGGTCGCGCGGCTTGCGCACGCGGGTCTTGAGACGCTCCCATGCGCGCTCCGGTGGCGCGTTATAGGTGGACGGCGAGGTGAGGACGTCCATTTCCTCGCTCACCCAATCGGCACGCTTGCGCTTCTTCAGGTCGGCGTCGAGCGCTGTGAACACGTCGCGCAGATGGGTGACGTCGGCGAGCGCGTAGGCGCTCTGTTCCTTCGTCAGCGGGCGGCGCGACCAGTCGGTGAAGCGGTGGGTCTTGTCGAGCTTGTGCCCGGTGATGCGGCCGACGAGTTGGTCGTAGGCGATGGAATCGCCATAGCCGAGCACCATGGCGGCGACCTGGGTATCGAACACCGGATGCGGGACGATCCCGGCCAGATGCCAGATGATTTCGATGTCCTGCCGCGCGGCATGGAAGACCTTCAGGACCTTCTCGTCGGCCATGAGATCGAAGAACGGCTTGAGGTCGATGCCTTCGGCAAGGGCATCCACCACCACGGCCTCATCAGGACTGGCGAGCTGCACCACGCAGAGCAGGGGGTAGTAGGTCGTCTCGCGCAGAAACTCGGTGTCGACGGTGACGAACGGGTGCCGGGCGAGCCGCGCGCAGACGGCGGCCAGTTGCTCGGTGTTGGTAATCAATTCCATGGATGCTGCATAAACGTTCCTCGGCCGGATGTCGCGTCCGTTTGGGCGGCTGACCGATTTTTTGATCTGCTTTTTCAAGCAATCTGAAGGGGTAACGTCAACCGCCATGCCCCTCGCGGCGGATCTGGCGGGGCGGTTTCCCATTCCCGGCATCTGGGAAGGCGGGCCGCCCGGAGCCCGGCGATCCGGCCGGAGGGAAGTTGAGGCCGGAGCCGGCCAGGTTTTCAGGTGGTGATATTTTGTGTTGTTTTTATTGGCCTTTTAGGCCGATTTGATCCCGCTTTTGGCGATCGGTCGGTTGCCCGGTGAACCCGGCTCGGGTAAACCCTGCCTCGCGCGGCTTGCCCGCGCTTTTCCGATTCTCCGTCAGAAGCCTTTTTCAGGATTTCCATGCATCGCTACCGGTCCCATACCTGCGGCGCGCTCCGCGAGAGCGACATCGACTCCAACGTTCGCCTGTCGGGCTGGTGCCATCGCATCCGCGATCACGGCGGTCTCCTGTTCATCGACCTGCGCGACCATTACGGCATGACGCAATGCGTCATCGATCCGGATTCCAAGGCGTTCAAGCTGGCGGAAAAACTGCGCTCGGAGTGGGTGGTCAAGATCGACGGCAAAGTCCGCCGCCGCCCCGAGGGCACCGACAATCCAGAATTGCCGACTGGCGCTGTCGAGGTGTTCATCGCCGAGATCGAAGTGCTTGGCGAAGCCGCTGAACTGCCGCTGCCGGTGTTCGGCGATCTGGAATATCCCGAAGAGGTCCGGCTGAAATATCGCTTCCTCGACCTGCGCCGCGAGAAGCTTCACCAGAACATCATGACTCGCGGCCAAATCATTGATTCCATGCGGGCGCGGATGAAGAAGGAAGGTTTCTTCGAATTCCAGACACCGATCCTGACGGCGTCCTCGCCGGAAGGCGCGCGCGACTTCCTGGTGCCGAGCCGCATCCATGCCGGCAAGTTCTACGCGCTGCCGCAGGCGCCGCAGCAGTACAAGCAGCTCCTGATGATGTCGGGCTTCGACCGCTACTTCCAGATCGCGCCGTGTTTCCGCGACGAGGACCCGCGCGCCGACCGCCTGCCGGGCGAGTTCTACCAGCTCGACCTCGAGATGAGCTTCGTCACGCAAGAGGATGTTTTTGCTGCGATGGAGCCGGTCATTACCGGCGTGTTCGAGGATTTCGCGAACGGTAAGCCGGTGACCAAGAACTGGCCGCGCATTCCGTTCGCCGAGGCCTTGCGCAAATACGGTACCGACAAACCGGACCTGCGCAATCCGCTCATCATGCAGGATGTCTCCGAGCACTTCCGTGGCTCGGGCTTCAAGGTGTTCGCGCGGATGCTGGAGCAGAGCGGCAACGAGGTCTGGGCCATTCCGGGGCCGGGCGGCGGGTCGCGTGCGTTCTGCGACCGGATGAATTCGTGGGCGCAGGGCGAAGGCCAGCCGGGCCTCGGCTACATCATGTGGCGCGAGGGCGGTGAGGGCGCAGGCCCGCTCGCCAACAACATCGGTCCCGAGCGCACCGCCGCGATCCGCACGCAGCTTGGCCTGAAGGACGGCGATGCGGCGTTCTTCGTCGCGGGCGATCCGCAGAAGTTCTGGAAGTTCGCAGGTCTCGCCCGCACCAGGCTCGGCGAGGAATTGAACCTGATCGACAAGGATCGGTTCGAGCTGGCCTGGATCGTCGACTTCCCGATGTACGAGTACAACGAGGAAGAGAAGAAGGTCGACTTCTCCCACAATCCGTTCTCGATGCCGCAGGGCGGCCTTGAAGCGTTGCAGACGCAGGACCCGCTCACCATCAAGGCGTTCCAGTACGACATCGCCTGCAACGGCTACGAGATCGCCTCGGGCGGTATCCGTAACCACAAGCCGGCCGCGATGGTGAAGGCTTTTGAGATCGCCGGTTACGGCGAGGAGACGGTGGTCGAACGCTTCGGCGGCATGTATCGCGCCTTCCAGTACGGCGCGCCGCCGCATGGCGGCATGGCGGCGGGCGTCGATCGCATCGTCATGCTGCTTTGCGGCACCAACAACCTGCGCGAGATTTCGCTGTTCCCGATGAACCAGCGCGCAGAAGACCTGCTGATGGGCGCGCCGTCGGACGTATCGACCAAGCAGTTGCGCGAACTGCACATCAGGCTCAACCTTCCACAAAACTGATCGAGGGAGCGCCGAGATCGCATCGGCGGAAAGCATTGGCTTCAGAAATGGGTAATTCGTCGGACGAGTTGCGTAACGCGGCGTTGTCCTACCATCGTCTGCCGCGTCCCGGTAAGTTCGAGATTCAGGCGACCAAGCCGCTCGGCAACCAGCGCGACCTGGCATTGGCCTATACGCCGGGCGTCGCGGCGGCTTGCGAAGTGATCGCCGCCGATCCCGCGCAGGCAGCCTCGCTGACGATCCGCTCCAATCTCGTCGCCGTGGTCACCAACGGCACCGCCGTTCTCGGCCTCGGCAATATTGGCCCGCTGGCGTCCAAGCCGGTGATGGAAGGCAAGGCAGTCCTGTTCAAGAAGTTCGCCGGCATCGACGTGTTCGACATCGAGATCGACGCTCACACCGTTCCGCATGTCGTGGACACGGTGGCCGCGCTGGAGCCCACCTTCGGCGGCATCAACCTCGAGGACATCAAGGCGCCCGAGTGCTTCGAGATCGAGGAGCAGCTCAAGGCCCGCATGAAAATCCCGGTGTTCCATGACGACCAGCATGGCACCGCGATCATCGTCTGCGCCGCGATCCGCAACGCGCTGGTGCTGAACGGCAAGAAGCTCGAAGACATCAAGATCGTGACGGCGGGAGCGGGTGCTGCGGCGCTCGCCTGTCTCAACCTCCTCGTCTCGATGGGCGCCAAGCGCGAGAACATCTGGGTCAACGATATCGACGGCCTCGTTTATGAGGGCCGCAATACGTTGATGGACAAATGGAAGTCCATCTACGCGCAGAAGACCGACAAGCGCACGCTCAAGGAATCAATCGTCGGCGCCGACGTGTTCCTTGGCCTGTCCGGCCCGAACGTGCTGACGCCCGAAATGCTCAAGACGATGGCGGACGGCCCGCTCATCATGGCGCTGGCCAACCCGACGCCGGAGATCATGCCGGATGTGGCGCGCGAGGCGCGCCCCGATGCGATGATCTGCACCGGCCGGTCCGACTTTCCGAACCAGGTCAACAACGTCCTGTGCTTCCCCTTCATCTTCCGCGGCGCGCTCGATGTCGGCGCCACTGCGATCAACGAGGAGATGAAGCGTGCGGCGGTGGATGCGCTGGCGCAGTTGGCGCGCGATCCGCCGTCCGACGTAGTGACGCGCGGTTTCGATGGCTCGGAGTCGACCGGCTTCGGGCCGGGTTCGCTGATCCCCGGCGCGTTCGACCCCCGCATCATCCTGCGTGTGGCTCCCGCCGTCGCCAAGGCGGCGATGGAGTCCGGCGTGGCGACACGGCCGATCGCGGATTTCGATGCCTATGTCGAGCAGCTCGACCGTTTCGTTTTCCGCTCCGGTTTCATTATGAAGCCGCTGTTCGCCAAGGCGCGCAAGGAGCCGATGCGCGTGATCTACGCCGAGGGCGAGGACGAGCGCGTGCTGCGCGCGACGCAGGCCGTGGTGGAAGAGAAGATCGCGCGTCCGATTCTGGTCGGTCGCCCGAACGTGGTGACCACGCGGCTCAAGCGTGCGGGGTTTTCGATCAAGCCGGGTGAGGATTTCGATCTCATCAATCCGGAAGACGATCCGCGCTATCGCTCTTACGTGCAGAGCTACGTCGATATCGCCGGCCGCCATGGCATCACGCCGGATGCGGCGCGCACGCTGGTGCGCACCAATTCGACCGTGATCGCGGCCCTTGCGGTTCAGCGCGGCGAGGCGGATGCGATGCTGTGCGGCGTCGATGGCCGCTATCTGAGCCATCTGCGCCGCGTTCGCGAAATCATCGGCATCCGTCCCGAGTTGACCGATTATTCGGCGCTGGCGCTGCTGATCACCAACAAGGGTTCGTACTTTATCGCCGATACACAGATCCGCCCGAACCCCACGGCGGAAGAATTGGCGGAGATCGCCGCGCTGGCGGCCGTGCATGTCCAGCGGTTCGGCATCAAGCCCCGTATCGCCTTCCTGTCGCACTCGGATTTCGGCAGCCATGATTCGGACTCGGCGCGCAAGATGCGCCGTGCCACCGAGCTGCTGGCGCAGTCGCACCCCGAGATCGAAGCGGACGGCGAAATGCAGGGCGACACCGCGTTGTCAGAAGTGACCCGCAAGCTGGTGTTGCCGCATTCGCGCGTCGAGGGCTCGGCCAACATCATGATCATGCCGAATCTGGATGCTGCGAACATCGCCTTCCAGATGATCAAGGTGCTGTCCGGCGCGCTTCCGGTCGGACCGATCCTGATCGGGCCGGCAAAGCCCGCGCACATCCTGACGCCATCCGTGACCGCGCGCGGCATCCTCAACATGACGGCGGTGGCCGTTGTGGAAGCGCAGGAGCGGATGAAGCAGCCGAACCTGCTGTGAGGCCTGCCGGGCAGGGAGTGCCAAGGGATGGCGCTCCGTCCGGCATCCGCTATGCTGGCCCGGCTGACATGAGGAGGACGGCCTCAAGGGGCCATCCTGTATGACGGCGTTGTGACTTCGTTTGTTGAACCGTTTCGCTCGGACAATGGGGATAAGTCATGCCGGCGCTTTACGTCATCGGGCGGATTCTGTTCGCGGCCCTGTTTCTGGTGTCGGGCATCAACAAGTTTCTCGATCTTCAAAGTGCCGCGCAGGCCATCGGCGCTCACTTCGCCGTGCCCGCGCAATTGACGGAGTACACGTCGCAGATCGAGACCTTCACGGGGATGCCGATCGCACAGGTGATCGCCATTCTCGGCGGCGCGATCGAGATTCTGGGCGCGCTGGCGATAGCGACGAATCTGGGCGCACGGATTTTCGCGATGCTGCTTGCGCTGCTTCTCCTGCTCACGGTTTTCTATTTCAACGATTTCTGGAACGCGGCCGCCACCGAGCGGACGGCGAGCCTGTTCGAGGCGCTGAAGAATCTGGCTCTGATCGGCGCGCTGTTGATGATCGCGGGCCGTCCGCGCGAGCTCGCCGCGTCCGGATCATCCTATACGGATATCTGAGGCGTCATCGCCGCCACGCGGTGAGGTCGACACGTTTTGCGGCGTCGAGCACCTGCGTCTCGGCCGCATGCAGGCCTGCGGCGGCGAGAATGGCCTGCGGCGTTCGTTGCGGCACGCCGGGCATGACGCCGAGGCCGTCCGCAAGGTGGACGCCATGCGCCTGCGAGAGCCAGAACGCATCGTAGCGGTCGAGAAAGAAGGCATAGACATGCGGTCCGCCGATGATCGCGATCTTTGCCGAGGTTGTAACGCCAGTCGCCTTGCAGGCTTCCTCGAATGACGCGCCTTTGGGATTCCACAGCGTCGAATGAGGATGCGCGGTATCCGGCGCAAGCGCGGGAATGGAGCTGGTCAGAATGAGCCGCGTCCGTTCGTTCGATCGCTTCTGCTCCTCGTGCGAGTGGCGTCCGTGGACGATTAGATCGGCGTTATCGAGGGCGTTCTCGAAGAAAGCCTGATCGGCCGGGAATTTCAGCGAATCCGGCATGACACTGGTGGAATCCGCCAGCATGCCGTCGGCGGAGACGATAACGTAGGCTTCGATCGGCAAGGCAGGCTCGCTATTCGGAAATGGTTTCGACGACGCTCGATACCGGGCGTGAATTGATCACCGGCTGTTTCAGGCCTTTTACGACTTCCTCGTCATATTGCGCAATCGATTGCAATTTGGTTTTGGCTTTGACCTGCACGACCTTGTAGCCGCCATCCTTCAGGCGCTTGAGCAGTTCCGGCAGGGCTTCGGCGGTGTGCTTCTGGAAATCGTGCATCAGGATGATGCCCTTGCCGAGCTTGTCGAGCTTGCCCATTACGGTGTCGATGATCTTCTTCGGATTGTGCGCCTTGAAGTCGAACGAGTCGGCATCGCACGACCACATCGCGATGTTGCGCTCGCCCATATAGGCCACCATCGACGGCGGATGCTGGAGCGCCGGGAAACGGATGAAGGGCGCGGGTGCCTCGCCGAGTGCCCATTTCACGGCGCTGATGCCTTTCTCGATTTCAGCCTTGCGCTGATCGTCCGTCAGTTTCTTGTTGTTGAGATTGGCGTGCGACCAGGTGTGCGAGCCGATGGTGTGGCCGTGCGCGGCGACCGCCTTGAGGATTTCCGGATGCCATGTCGCATGCTTGCCGATCGGGAAGAAGATCGCCTTGGTGCATTCGTCATCCAGCGCCTTGATGACGGCAGGCGTGTTGACCGGCCACGGGCCGTCGTCGAACGTCAGCACCACTTCCTTGTCGCGCAGGAAATCGAGCTGTTTGAAATGCTCGAAGCCGAAGCCGGGTCCGCCCGTGGTGTCGATGGCGACGACGCGGCTGACCCCGAGCGCATTGGGATTGGCGCAGGCGGGTTTCGCTGGAACTGCGGGCGGCGGCGGGGCAGGCGTTGCGGCGGGTGCCGCGGCGTTCTGGCGTGGAACAGCCTTTTGCGCCCATGCGGTGCCAAGCGCCAGCATGGACATGGCGGCAGCCAAAGGAATAACGGCAGTCTTGATACGCATCGACAACTCCCCACAAGGCGGCTTTCGCCGCGCCCCCGATGAGAAGCCTAACCGGGCGGCCGTATTGCCGCCAAGGGAATTTGTGACGGAATAAACGCCAGCCCGCGTTAACGCAGCGGCACGATGAAATCGGTGCCGAGGCCGGTTTCACCGCCCAGCCCGAGGTCGGACACGATCAGCGAGTCACCGGGCATGGCGGCTTCGGCGATTTTTTGCATTGCATCGTCAGGGATGGTGATGCGGTCGAGCGCCGCCGAAGGCGAGGGCAGCGCCACTTCGACCGTGGCGCGTTCGCTCTCGCCATGCCGATGCTTGCGCGTCTGGAGAGGTGCGGGCGTCTGGCGCGGCGGCAGCGACACCACCGACCACTGGAAGGTTTTGGGGTCGTCGTTTGATGCGCGGATGGTGAAGACGTGGGTGCCGAGAGGCCCGCCATCGGCGATGGTGACGGGCGCTTCGAACAGCGGTGCGAAATTCTGCCGCACGAAGATCTTGCCTTCCTTGCGGCTGATGAAGGCGGCGATATGGCCGGTGCGCTTCACCGGTTTGGCCTCTGCGGTAGGCGTTTGCGGCGCAGCGGATTCAGGCTTGGCTGCATCGTCCTTGGCGGGCTCGATCGCCGTCCCGGAGGTGGCGAGCGGAACGGTGCCGCTGGCGTCCGCAGTGCGGATCGGCGTGGCGATGCTGTCGGTGGTCTGCAGGCTGGTTTCCAGATTGAGGATCGGTTTCAGCTCCGGCAGGGCGGCGGTGGTATCGTTCCTGTCGGCGGCAGCCGTCACCTTGGGCTCGGGCCTGTGGGTGAACAGAAGCGGATGCGAGAAATCGACCGGCGACAATTCACCGGGCGCGATCACGACGCGCGCGCCCATCCGCGTCCAGCCATACATCCGGACCGCGAAGTTCATCGGCATGCGGATGCAGCCGTGCGAGGCGGGATAGCCCGGCAGCACGCCGGCATGCATCGCCACGCCCGACCATGTGATACGCTGCATGTAGGGCATCGGCGCGCCGCTGTAGATGTTGGAGCGGTGAAACTTCTCCTTGCCGATGACGCTGAACACGCCCATCGGGGTCGAGTGGCCCCGCATGCCGGTGGAGACCGGCGTTTCCGCGTACAGGCCGTTTGAATCGTAGATCTTGAGCCTCTGTTCCTCGATCGAGATCGCGATCAGGAGTGGCCCCTTCGGCTTGGCGGTTTCCTTGATGATGATCGGCTTCTGCGCCTTGCGGACGTGCTTGACGCGTGGCTGCACAGGCTGAGGCGCCGGAATAACCCGATCGGAATCGAAACCATCATTGTCCCAGAAGAACTGCGCGTTCGCGGCTGTAGGCAGGATGACCATCGCCATCGCCGATACCAGGGCGACCCGCCGGATCGTGGCCATGGATTTCAATGTGTGCGAGGCCTGCTGCCTGGTGTTCATGAAAGGTAATTGGTTATTCACGCCCATTCCCGCTATTGGCTGTCTGGTGCCTGAATCTCAGTGTCGCGAACGGCCCGGCAGGTTCACCGCCGAATCGACAAGGGAACGCTATCCGTTGAGGGCTGATATCCGATTAATAAACCCCGGGTTTTGGTCACAAACGCGTTTCTTTTTCCAAAAAGCTGCCTATTTGCGGTTCAGTCTGCCGCCTGCGCCCGTGTGGGTTGTGCCAGCCTGAAAGGTCCAAATGTTCCAGCCAAGTTGTTTCTGGCGCGGTCTTGCCTGCGCCGCCGCTCTGTCTGCCTCCCTCGTTGCACCCGCGCTGGCGGCTGATGAGCCCGACCTGATCTTCCGCCGCTCGACCGTGTTCAAACTGCTCAGTCCCGATGACAAGCTCGCGACATACGGGATCGACGATCCTGATGTTGAGGGTGTCGCTTGTCATTTCACGGTACCGGAGAAGGGCGGCTACAAGGGCTGGCTCGGACTTGCCGAACAGGTTTCAGACATTTCGCTATCTTGCCGTCAGATCGGGCCAATCCGGTTCAAGGCGAAGTTCGAACAGGGCGAGGACATGTTCCGCCAGCGCCGCTCGCTGTTCTTCAAGAAGATGCAGATCGTGCGGGGCTGCGACGTGAAGCGCAACGTGCTCGTCTACATGGTGTACTCGGACAGGCTGATCGACGGTTCGCCGAAGAATTCCACCTCGTCGGTACCGATCATGCCATGGGGGCCTGCGGATTCGATCCAGAAGTGCGGCGACTTCCTCTCGAAGTAGTGCGGCCTAGTGTCCCGAATCCGAAGTTCGCCTCACTATGCGGCATCTTCCGTAGCGAACTTCGGATTCGAAAGGACACTAGCAAATCTATGATTCTAGTGTGGTTTAGGTTCAGAAGTTCGCTTGAAGAAGTCGCGGAGAAATGAAGCGAACTTCTGAACCACCACACTAGTTCGGCCGTGGGCCGCGGCGGGAGACGCACTGCTTGACTGTGCCGACGCCCTGCGGCGTCAGCTTGGTGCCGGTGATCTGCTTGATCTCGCCGGCCTTGCAACTGCCGTCGTCGACCCAAATGCGCTGTCCGAGCCGGATGCTGGTGATGTCGCTCTCGCGCGAAACGATCTCCGCGGAGGCTGGCGCCGCCCACGCCACGAATGCCAGCGCTGTGAGGATCAATCCGGCCCGCATCGGCATCTCCCGCGTTACTTGCTCTGCACCTTCAGGCCGTCCGGCCCGACATTGATCTGCAGGCCCTTCGGCTCCTTCTTGGCCTCATACAGATTGTAGCCAAGGATGCCGATGCCGGCGATCAGCACCGCGATGATGAGAACCAGAATGTTGCGGTTCGGCATATGGTTGTTCCTAATGGGCCACGGTTTTTGAGAATAGGTTGATGACCGCGACGCCAGCGATGATGAGCCCCAGACCGAGGATGGCTGGCATGTCCAGACGCTGGCCGAACCAGACCAGCCCGACGATGGTAATCAGCACCACGCCGAGGCCTGACCAGATCGCATAAGCGATGCCGACCGGCATCGTGCGTAGCACCAGCGACAGAAAATAGAACGCTGCCATGTAGCCGAGCGCGGTCAGGATCAGCGGCTTTGGCCGCGTGAACTGCTCGGATGCTTGCAGTGCAGCAGTTCCAATGACCTCGAAGATGATGGCCATGATCAGATACAGGTAAGTCATGATCTATCGTACCGGCGCACGGCTGATTCTAGAAGCCGGGCAGCGGTGCGGCGCGATATGCGAGAACCGGTAAATAAGACGTTCTTACAGCCACCTAGAGGTTGTGGAACACCAGACTGTGACCGTTGTGACGTTGCCTCATGCCCCCTGAATTCCGTATAGATTATACGTGGCTCTGAGCCGCTTTCCCTTCGGGGATTTTCACAAAGATCGCCGGTCGGAATGCGCTGTCCATGAACAAGCTCGTCAGTATTGCTCTGCAACGGCCATATACGTTCGTGGTACTTGCTCTGTTGCTGATGATTGCGGGCCCGCTGGCGGCGCTGCGCACACCCACCGACATTTTCCCGGATATCGGAATTCCGGTGATCGGTGTCGTCTGGAACTATACCGGCCTGCCGCCGGACCAGATGGCTGGCCGCATCGTGACGCCGTTCCAGCGCGCGCTCACCACCACCGTCAACGACATCGAGCATATCTCGGCCAATTCCTATACCGGCATCGGCATCATCAAGATTTTCTTCCAGCCCAACGTCGATATCCGCACCGCCAACGCGCAGGTGACGGCGATCGCGCAAACCATGCTCAAGCAGTTGCCCGCGGGCGCGACGCCGCCGCTGATCCTGAACTACAGCGCCTCGACCGTGCCGATCCTGCAGCTTGCGCTATCCGGCGACGGGCTGACCGAGCAGAACCTCGCCGACTTTGCGACCAACCAGTTGCGCACGCCGCTCGTCACGGTGCCGGGCGCGGCGATCCCGTGGCCCTATGGCGGCAAGCTGCGGCAGATCCAGATCGACCTCGATGCCACCGCGCTTCAGGCGCGGGGTCTTTCGGCACAGGATGTCGCCAATGCGCTGGCGGCGCAAAATCTGATCACGCCGGTCGGCACCCAGAAGATCGGATCGTTTGAATACAGCATCCAGCTCAACAACTCGCCGCTGAAGATCAACGAACTTGGCAACCTGCCGATCAAGGCGGTCAACGGCGCGATGGTGTATGTCCGCGACGTCGCCCATGTGCGTGACGGCAATCCGCCGCAGACCAACATCGTGCATGTCGATGGCAACCGCTCGGTGCTTATGATGGTGCTGAAAGCGGGCTCGATCTCGACGCTCGACATCATCGACGGCATCAAGAAGAAAATCGTCGAGATCAAGGACACCTTGCCGGAGACGCTGAAGATCGGGCTGGTCGGCGATCAGTCGATCTTCGTGCGCGGTGCGATCTCGGGTGTCGCCAAGGAAGGCATCCTCGCCGCGATCCTGACCAGCATCATGATCCTGCTGTTTCTGGGGAGCTGGCGTTCGACGATCATCATCGCGATTTCGATCCCGCTGTCGGTGATGGGCGCGATCATATGCCTGTCGCTGATCGGAGAGACGCTCAACATCATGACGCTTGGCGGTCTGGCGCTGGCGGTGGGCATTCTGGTCGATGACGCCACGGTGACGATCGAGAATATCAATTACCATCTGGAGCAGGGGAAAGAGGTCGAAGCCTCAATTCTCGACGGCGCAGCGCAAATCGTGACGCCGGCTTTTGTTTCGCTGTTGTGCATTTGCATTGTGTTCGTGCCGATGTTCTTC
Organism: Haberlea rhodopensis; assembly: GCA_907163345.1. Lineage (NCBI taxonomy): Eukaryota > Viridiplantae > Streptophyta > Magnoliopsida > Lamiales > Gesneriaceae > Haberlea > Haberlea rhodopensis. Next base: position 111,169 of record CAJQUN010000067.1, read on the forward strand.
CTCAACGGCGTCTCGCGCTTCCTGTTCGTGCCGATGGCGGAAGCGGTGATGTTCGCGATGATCTGGTCGTTCCTCCTGTCGCGCACGCTGGTGCCGACGATGGCGAAGTATCTGCTGCATCCACACCCGCACGACGAGAACGGAAACCCCATCCCGCCAGCGCCGAGCAGCAACCCGCTGGTGCGCTTCCAGCGCGGCTTTGAGCGGCGTTTCGAGCGCTTCAGAGCCAGTTATCGCGCACTCCTGGAGATGTCGCTGCACCATCGCGGTGTTTTCGTCGCGGGATTTTTCGGATTCGTCGCGGTGTCGTTCCTGCTGGTGCCGTTTCTCGGCCGGAACTTCTTTCCGTCCGTCGATGCAGGCCAGATTCTGATTCACGTCCGCACCCAGATCGGCACGCGGGTGGAGGAGACGGCCAATCAACTGGCGGACATCCAGAAGGCCATCCGTCAGGCCATTCCGCCGGACGAACTGGATACCATGACCGACAACATCGGTATCCCGTACAGCGGCATCAACATGACCTATAACAACACCGGCGTGATCGGAACGCAGGATGGCGATATCCAGATCAAGTTGAAGGAGGGTCATCAGCCGACGGATATCTACGTCAAGGCGCTGCGCGAGCAGTTGCCGCGGGCGTTTCCGGGCGTGACGTTCGCGTTCCTGCCCGCCGACATAGTCAGCCAGATTTTGAATTTCGGCTCGCCCGCGCCGATCGACCTGCAAATTCGCGGCGCCAACATCGACGCGAATTTCAAATATGCCAACGATCTGTTGCGGCGAATTCGCCGCATTCCCGGCGTGGCGGATGCGCGCATTCAGCAATCGCCGAACGCTCCCGCCTTTCAGGTCAATGTCGACCGAACGCGCGCGCAATATGTCGGCGTGACCGAGCGGGACGTGACCAACAGTCTCGTCGTCAATCTGGCCGGCTCGTCGCAGGTGGCGCCGACCTATTATCTCAATCCGGAAAACGGTGTGTCGTATTCCGTCGTCATGCAGACGCCGCAATACCAGATCGACTCGCTGAACAAGCTCGAGACTCTGCCGATCAATGCCGTTGGCGCAGCGAGCCTGCCGATCCTTGGTGGTATCGCCGATATCAAGCGGGCGGCGACGAGCGCCGTCGTGACGCAGTATGACATCCAGCCGATGGTCGAGATTTACGCGATTCCGCAGGGCCGGGATCTCGGTGCGGTCGCTGCCGATATTCACAAGGTCCTGAACGAGACGGCGAAGGATTTGCCGAGGGGCAGCTCCGCGGTTCTGCTGGGACAGGTGCAGACCATGAACAGCGCGTTCTCGGGGCTGCTGTTCGGCCTGATCGGCGCGATCGTGCTGATCTATCTTCTGATCGTGGTGAACTTCCAGTCATGGTCCGATCCATTCGTGATCGTCACGGCGTTGCCGGCGGCGCTGGCGGGCATCGTCTGGATACTGTTCGCGACCGGCACGACATTATCCGTGCCTGCCTTGACTGGCGCGATCATGTGCATGGGCGTCGCCACCGCCAACAGCGTGCTCGTCATCGCCTTTGCCCGCGAGGAATTGGATCGCCTCGGCGATCCGATCGAGGCCGCGCTGGAGGCAGGTTTCGTGCGTTGCCGTCCTGTGCTGATGACTGCGCTGGCCATGATCATCGGCATGACGCCGATGGCGTTGAGCCTGGGCGAGGGTGGTGAACAGAACGCGCCGCTCGGCCGCGCCGTGATCGGCGGCCTGATATTCGCAACCGTTGCAACCCTCATGCTCGTCCCGGTGGTGTTCAGCATGGTCCACCACAAGCGTTATGCGAAGCCGCAGGCTTCCCCGGAGATATCTCATGCCGTCTGATCCGAGCGTCCAGATTTCACAGCGCAAGCTGCGCCTCGCGGGAATCGCCGCCGGCGTCGTGATCGTGGTGACCGTCGTCACGGGAATCGTGCTGCGCGAGAATGGCAATGCACGGTTGCGCGAGTGGACCGATGCGCAGGCGATCCCGACGGTTGCCGTCTCCAAACCCAGCGTCAAGGCGCCAAGCGCGAAGCTGACTTTGCCGGGCCGTCTTGAGGCTTATTACCGCGCGCCGATCTATGCGCGCGTCAGCGGCTACCTGAAGAACTGGTATGTCGATATCGGCGCCACGGTGAAAGCGGGCCAGTTGCTCGCCGAGATCGATGCGCCGGACCTCGACCAGCAATTGCTCCAGGCCCGCGCCGATCTTGCCAACGCGGAAGCGGCATCAAAGCTCTCCGCCGCGACGCTCAAGCGCCGCCAGACGCTGCTTGCGTCCAATTTCGTCTCGTTGCAGGAGATCGATGAGCGCACCGCCGACCTGTCGAGCAAGAACGCACAGGTCAAGGCGATGCAGGCCAATGTCGATCGCCTGCAGGCGCTGACGGGATACAAGCGTGTCGAAGCGCCGTTCGACGGCGTCGTGACCGAGCGTAACACCGACGTCGGCGCACTGATCAATGGCGGCACTGGCACCGGCGCGGCGATGTTCGTCGTCTCCGACATCAAGAAGCTGCGCGTCTATGTCAACGTGCCGCAAAGTTACCTGTCGGCCATCAAGGTTGGCAGCACGGCGTCGATCGCGGTGCCGGAATATGTCGGGCGCTCATTCCCGGCGGTCGTCGAATCTTCCTCACAGGCGGTCGATGTGGGCTCCGGCACATCACGGATGCAATTGACGCTCGATAATGCCAGCGGGGAATTGCGGCCCGGCTCCTATGCCGATGTTACGCTGAACCTGGCGAACGAGAACAATCTGCTGACGATCCCGTCCAGCGCTCTTATTTTCAACCGGGACGGCTTGAGCGTGGCCACGGTCGATGACGATGATCGCCTCCGCTTCAAGAAGGTGACGATAGCTCGCGATCTGGGCCGCGAGATCGAGATCGCGACCGGGCTTGCGGCGCAGGATCGTATCGTGGTGACACCCGCCGACGGCGTGATGGATGGCGATCGCGTCCGGATTGCCGGAAAGCAGACGGGCGAGAAGACCTCCAGCGCCCAGTAACACTCAAAACGGCTTGAAAGAGGCGACTGTCCCGGTGCCGGCGTGGCTCCGGGAGAGGCCGTGCGCGTGCGGCCGATTTTGTTTGGTTAAGGGAATCACAATCAATCCAGGGGTACTATCTTGCCGCTCTGATACTTTGATTCTTTCCCCGGGGGACATGATGTCGCTTCTCGATAGGTTTTCGCTTGTTGCCAGAATGGGATCGGTCGCTGCAATCGCGACCGCGCTGGCCGGAGGCTTGGGTTTTTATGCGGGAAGCGCGTTGGAGGCTGGATCGGTCTCGGGTATGGCGATTGTGATCGGTGGGGTATGTATCGGCACCGGCCTCGTCCTCTGGGCTGTCAAAAGTGGTCCGATGCGGGCCATTCAAGCGCTTGGCGAGAGTTTGCAGGCGATTTCGGCGGGGCGGTTTGGCGGCAGCATTCCTTACGCCACGCAGAGCGGCGCGCTCGGTGCGTTGGCGGCGGCCGTTGAAACGGTCCAGAGCAGGATCGCTCATTTGCAGATGATGCAGGGACAGAACGACGATGCCCAGCAGCGTTCGGCTGAGGAGCGGCGGGAGGCGATGGCCTCGCTCGCCGACCGGTTCGAGACCAGCATCAACGCGGTTGTCGAGGCGGTTGCAACATCCGCGTCACAAATGCAGTCGACGGCTGAATCGATGGCGGCGAGTGCCAGCAATAACAGCGATCGTGCGTCCGTCGTCGGCAGGGCTTCGGAGAATGCGCGTGAAAACGTGCAGACCGTGGCCGCGGCCGCGGAGGAACTGAACGCTTCGGTCTCGGAAGTCTCGCGTCAGGTGATGCAGTCGAGCGAGATCGCGCGCAAGGCGGTCGGCGAAGCCGAGCAGACCAACTCCACGGTACAATTGCTGTCGGGCGGGGCCGAGAAGATCGGGCTTGTCGTGCAGCTTATTCAGAGCATCGCCGAACAGACCAATCTTCTGGCGCTCAATGCCACCATCGAAGCGGCGCGCGCGGGTGAGGCAGGGCGCGGCTTCGCCGTGGTCGCTTCCGAGGTGAAGGCGCTCGCGACACAGACGGCGAAGGCGACCGAGGAAATCGCGTCGCAGGTCACCAACATGCAATCCACCACGGCGGATGCCGTGCTGGCGATCAGCGGTATTGCCGGAACCATCAAGCAGATGAGCGATATCGCAGGCGAAATCTCGTTGGCGGTCGAGAAGCAGGGTACCGCGACCGGCGAGATCGCCCGCAGCATTCAGGCGGCTGCCACGGGCTCCAACGAGATCAGCGAGCATATCGGTGGTGTCGGCGAGGCCGCGGCTGCGACCGGCGCGACGGCAACGGAAGTGCTCGCGCGGGCGCGTGATCTCGATCAGCAGGCGAGCTTGCTGCGCCGCTCTGTCGAGGAGTTCCTCACGCAGGTGCGCGCGGCGTAATCTGCATCTATCGTGCCGGGTTTGAAGATCCGGCACCTTTGATTCTCTTCATAAAAGAATTTTCTTGGTCTTTTGGCTAGAGGTGGTTGCGCGGGTTGCCCCGCGTGACCATCTTGCCCCGACCGGCATTCGCCGCATGGCACGCTCGCTCTCCGCTTGACCTAAGCGCGATTGCAAATCGCATCTGGATCGTTTCAGATGGCGGTGCGTGTTGTTTCTTTCGGGGCTGACTTGAATGATTGAACGATCCGCGACGCTTTTTCCTTTTCATTCCGTTCGCCTGTCCGCCGTTGCGCGTCTCGCCGCCGTGGCGGCGCCGTTGATGGCGTTGGGTCTGTCGGGTTGCGGCCCGAGCCAAAACCAGCAGGCCGCTGCGCCACCGCCTTCCGTTACCGTCGCTCATCCCGTCAAACGGACTGTCACGGATTGGGATGAATTCAGCGGGCGCTTCGATGCCGTTGAGCAGGTGCAAATCCGTGCGCGCGTCACCGGCTTTGTCACCGGCGTCGAATTCAAGGACGGTGCCATCGTAAAGGCTGGCGACCTTCTCTATACGATCGATCCCCGGCAATATCAGGCTGTCGCCGAACAGGCGCAGGGCCAGTTGCAGGACGCCAAGGCCCATGTCGAACTCGCCAAACGCGAATTGGAGCGCGCCACCTCGCTGATCAAGACCGATGCGGTCTCGCAATCGGTCGTTGATCAGCGCACCCAGCAATTGCAGACCGCGCAGGCCTCCGCGTTGCAGGCCGAGGGTGCGTTGAAGCGCGCTCAGCTCGATGTCGAATTCAGTCAGGTGCGTGCGCCGATCACCGGGCGCATCAGCCGCCATCTTGTGACTGTCGGCAATCTCGTGCAGGGCAGCGAAAGCGGCGCGACGCTTCTGACCTCGATCGTGTCGATGGACCCGATTCATCTTTACTTCGACATGGATGAATCGATCTACCTGAAGAATTCCAGGCTCTGGTTCGAGGGCAAGCGCCCGAGTTCGCGCGATACGCCGAACCCCGTGCAGGTGCTGCTTGCGGGCGAAACCAAGCCCTCGCACATGGGCAAGATGGACTTCCTGGACAACCGGCTCGACGTCGGCACCGGCACGCTGCGCGGCCGCGCGCTGGTGGACAATCACGATCTTTCGATTCTGCCCGGCCAGTTCGCGCGCGTTCGCGTTCTGGGCAGCGCGCCTTACGAGGCGCTGCTGCTGCCGGATACTGCGATTGCCACCGACCAGTCGCGAAAGATCGTGTTCGTCGTGAAAAGCGACAACACGGTCATCGCCAAACCCGTGGTGCTCGGCCCCATCGACGATGGGCTGCGGGTGATCCGGGAGGGACTGGATGCGGATGACAACGTCATCATCGATGGGCTGCAGCGCGCGCGCATTGGCGCGAAAGTCTCGCCGCACGCGCCTGAATCCGACAAGGGCAACGCCAAGCCATGAACCTCGGCCGTCTTTCCATCAACCAGCCCATCCTCGCGATGGTGCTGTCGATTGTGCTGCTGATTGTCGGCGCGATTGCCTATACCACGCTGCCTGTCGCCGAATATCCGTCCGTGGCGCCGCCGACGGTTGTCGTGACCACGCAATATCCCGGCGCGTCGGCGCAGACGGTGTCCGACACGGTCGCGACGCCGATCGAGCAGCAGATCAACGGCGTCGAGGACATGCTGTACATGTACAGCCAGGCGACCTCCGACGGCCAGTTGAAGATCACCATTACCTTCAAGCTCGGCACCGATCTCGACAAGGCGCAGGTGCTGGTCCAGAACCGCGTGGCGATCGCACAGCCGCAATTGCCGGAGGAGGTGCAGCGTAACGGCGTCGTCACCCGCAAGAACAGTCCCGACCTTCTGATGGTCGTGTTCATGCTGTCGCCGAACGACGCTTACGACCAGCTTTACATCTCGAATTATGCGTTGCGTCAGGTGCGCGATCAGTTGCTGCGGCTCGACGGCATCGGCGACATCCAGATTTTCGGCGCGCGCGACTATTCAATGCGGCTGTGGCTCGATCCGGACAAGATCGCTAATCTCGGCATGACGGCGGGGGACGTTCTTGCGGCCATTCGCGCGCAGAATCTGCAGATCGCGGGCGGCATTCTCGGCGAGCCTCCGATTGCGGATCGTGCCCTTCAGGAGAGCCTGACCTTTACCGGCCGCCTGAAGGATCCGTCGCAGTTCGAGGACATCGTCATCAAGGCGGGCGCGGACGGACGCACCGTGCGGCTGCGGGACGTGGCGCGGATCGAACTCGGAGCGCTGTCCTACACCACCAACAGCTTTCTGCTTCGCAAATCCGCGGTTGCGCTTCTGGTCTCGCAGCGGCCGGGGTCCAACGCGCTGGCAACGTCGAAAAACATCTCGAACGAGATGGAGCGGCTGAAGGCCGGTTTCCCGCCCGGACTTGAATACAACATCGGCTACAACCCGACCGAATTCATCGCGCAATCGGTCAGCGAACTCATCAAGACGATCTATGAGGCGATGGTTCTCGTCGTCATCGTCGTGCTGGTGTTCCTGCAAGGCTGGCGGCCCGCGATCATCCCCATCGTGGCGATCCCGGTGTCGCTGGTCGGCACCTTCGCGGTGATGGCCGCGCTCGGGTTCTCGGTCAACAATTTGACGCTGTTCGGCCTGGTGCTGGCGGTCGGCATCGTGGTGGACGATGCGATTGTCGTCGTCGAAAATGTCGAGCGCCATCTCGGCGCCGGGATGACCCGGCGGGATGCAGCCCTTCTGACGATGCAGGAGGTGGGTGGTGCGCTTGTCTCGATCGCGTTGGTGCTGTGCGCGGTGTTCGTGCCAACGGCCTTCCTTGGCGGCATTTCCGGGCAGTTCTTCCAGCAGTTCGCGGTGACCATTGCGGTCGCGACGGCAATCTCGTGCTTCTGCTCGCTGACCCTGTCGCCGGCGCTGGCGTCGCTCATTCTGGAATCGCATCACGAGAAGAAGCCGCCTGCCAAATGGAATCTCCCCGCACAGTGGTGGGGGCGGTTCACGGCCTATTTCAATCGCGGGTTCGACTGGTTGTCGAACAATTACGCCATCGCCGCGGATTTCGTGATCCGTCATTCCATGGCGATGCTTGCGGTTTATGCTCTGCTGATCGGCTCCGCTGGGTGGTTGCTGGTCAGCACATCGAAAGGATTCATCCCGGCGCAGGATCGCGGCTACGTCATCATCTCAGTGCAATTGCCGGGCGCGGCCTCGCTGGCGCGAACCACGGCGGTCGTGCGCCAGATCGAGAATATCGCGCTGGGTACCCCGGGCATCATTCGCGTGGCGGCGTTCGCCGGCCTGTCTGGCGCGACGCGTACGCAGGCGAGCAATGCGGCGGCACTCTTTCCTGTGTTCGATGAACCAGAGGAGCGGGCCCATAAGGGGCTGACTGCGCAGGTCATTACGAACGAGCTTCGCAAGCGGCTCTCCAAGATCGAGGGCGCTTTTATTATCGTGGTGCCGCCGCCGGCCGTGCCGGGCATCGGCACTGGCGGTGGTTTTGCGATGCGTGTGCAGGACCGAGAGGGGCGGGGGCCTGAACTGCTCGCTGCCGCGACGACGGAATTGGTCGCCGCGGCCAGAAAGGCGCCCGGCCTGACAGCCGTGTTCTCGCCGTTCACCGCGGACACCCCGCAGGTTTTTGTCGATATTGATCGGCAGAAAGCACAGATGCTGAGAGTGCCGATCCAGAATGTGACGGAAGCGATCGAGACCTATTTCGGATCGACCTACGTCAACGACTTCAACATTCTGGGCCGCACCTATCACGTCACCGCTCAGGCCGACCTGCCGTTCCGCAGGGAGACGACAGATCTCGCGCGCGTGAAAACCCGCAATTTGGCCGGTGACATGGTGCTCTTGGGCAGCGTGCTCAATTTCCGCAACATCTCCGGCCCGGATCGCGTGGCGCGCTACAATCTTTACCCCACAGCGGAGTTGCAGGGCGATACGCTGCCCGGCACCAGCTCGGCCACGGCCATCGAGGAGATGAAGAAACTCGCGGCGGATATTCTGCCGAGCGGTTTCTCCTATGAGTGGACCGACCTGTCGTATCAGCAGGTGACGGCGGCGAATGCGGGCCTTTACGTGTTCCCGGTCTGCGTGCTGTTCGTGTTCCTTGTGCTGGCGGCGCAATATGGAAGCTGGACGCTGCCGCTGTCCGTGATCCTGATCGTGCCGATGTGCCTGCTCGCCGCCACCATCGGCGTCCGCATCATGGGGCAGGACATCAACATCCTGACCCAGATCGGCTTCGTCGTGCTGGTGGGGCTGGCTGCGAAGAACGCGATTCTGATCGTCGAATTCGCGCGCGACATCGAGCACGAGGGCAAGGATACGCTGCATGCGGTGATCGAGGCGTGCCGCCTGCGCCTGCGGCCGATCCTGATGACCTCGTTCGCGTTCATCCTCGGCGTGTTGCCGCTGGTGATTTCGACCGGTTCGGGCTCGGAGATGCGTCAGGCGGTCGGCGTCGCGGTGTTCTTCGGAATGCTGGGTGTGACGCTGTTCGGACTGCTGTTCACGCCAATCTTCTACATGCTGATCCGCAAGCTGTTCCCGGGTTCGGTGACGATTCCGAGCAAGGATCTCGGCGCGAACATCTGAGTGGGGAACGTCACCGTAAAGGAGGCGTTGACCGGATTATTCCGTCTCACGGGAGAAGGATGATGATCCGTAAACTGGCGTCGGGCGAATACCGGCTGTACTCACGCAAGGTCAATCCGAAAACCGGCAAGCGCCGCAACCTCGGCACGTTCAGGTCGCGCATGGCGGCGGAGAAGCACGAGCGCGACGTGCAGTACTTCAAGCGGCACTGACGGTCAGACGCGTCCGCTGACGGGGATCAACGCGCCGGTGATGGCGCTGGCCTCGGGGCTGGCGAGAAACAGGATGACGCTCGCCAATTCCTGCGGGCTGACCCATGCGGAGAAATCCGCCTTCGGCATGTCGCGGCGGTTCGCGGGCGTGTCGATGGTGGACGGCAGCACGGCGTTGACCGTGACCTTGCCCTTGAGTTCGGCCGCGAGCGCCTCGGTCAGGCGATGCACACCGGACTTGGAGGCAGCGTAGGGGCCCATGCCCGCGCCCGCCTTCATGGCGCCCAACGCGCCGATGTTGATGATGCGTCCCGACCCCGAAGCAGTCAGATGCGGAATCGCCGCGCGCGAGGCGTTTAACGTGGTCAGGGTGTTGACGCGGTAGAGCCGTTCCCAGGTCGCGGTGTCGCCTTCGCTCACGGTCTGAAACGAAAAAGCGCCCGCGATATTGATGAGCGCATCGAGCCGTCCGTAATGGGCGACAGCCGCTTCAATCGCGCGATTGGCCTCGCTGGGTTCGGCAAGGTCGATGCCGCCGATCTCGATGCGGGTCGGCCGTGGCGTACCCCGGGCCGCAGCATGATCGATCAGGGCGAGGCGCGCGCCGCGTTCGGCGGCTTCCGCGACGACGGCACGGCCGAGCGCACCCGAGGCGCCGGTGATCGCGACGACTCTGTCCTGCATCGATGCTCTCCGCGGGCCTTGAGGGCTTGCCGTTACAGGCTGAAAATACTGACGTTGCGCAGCAGCGCGCTGGCGCGGGTCGTGGCGGCGGAGTCGGGGAGCGAACCATCGAGCCGTTCGCTGTCGCGCCGCTCGGTATCGAAGACCTGCTTGGGCGTCAAAGCGGGGCGCTCCCGGCCGAACACCGGCGCCTCCAGCCATGACGGCTTCGGTGGAAGCAGGCGCATGGAGCCGAACGAGGCGGCCTCGCCATGATCTTCCGCGTCGTCATCGTCGTCGGCCAGATCTTCGGTCAAGTCATCCGCCGCAATTTGGCTGTCCGTTGGGCCGGCGTCGTCAGCCTTCAGGCCAAACAGGGGTGCCTCGCGCGACTTCCGGAACGGGAAGGGGAAATCCTCCATCACGGTCACGTCCTCGCTGGCGGGCTTGTCCGTCTCCGGTGTTGCAGCGGCGCGAGCAGCGGGGATCACATCCTCCCCCACGGGGCGGTCGATCTCATGGCCGCAACCGGCGCAGCCATAGGTGAAGGACACGCGGTCGGCAGTCCACTGTACGTCCTTCACGCCCATCAGGTGCTGGGTACAATGGGGGCAGATCACGACATCGGGCTTGAAATCGCGAAGCTGGACGTGGCTGAGCATGGGTACACCCTCCGCACGCGCGAGCGGAGAACCCAGAACGGACGCCCACTCGCCAGAATACACGGGCTGAATTCTACGCCCGTCGCGATGCGGATTCGCGGCCGTGGCGGCGTCATGCACAGCTTATTTGGGGTTGTGGCGGACGGGCTTAGAGGCTGCTGCGGCGATGCGGGTTCAGTGCCTGACGAAGTAAAGCGGCGTGCGCAGGGTGAACTGGAACGCGGGCTTCGGCGTCCAGAACACGGTCGCGGTCAGGCCGAACAGGCGGTTGTCGTTGTCGTCCATCCGGTCGAGGTCGGCCCGGAGGATCGGCTGGGTGAAGGAGCGTAGCGACAGCAGCGACTGGCCGGGCGGCAGGAACGGGGCGAGCGCCGAAGTATTCGCGCCGCCGAACGACTGGACGCCCGCGCGGCCGGTCAGCTTCCAGTTGTTGGGCCATTGGTAATAGGCGCCGACATAGCCGATGATGGCCGGGCGGACCGAGGCGAGGCCGGAATCCACCCGGATGTTGGTCAGTTGGACGCCTGCGAGCAGAGCCCGCGTCTCGTCGGTATCGAAAGCGTAGGCCGCCTCAGCCACCGTGGTGAGATTGGTCGTGGACAGCGGGCTTTCGGTCGCGGACTTGGTGAGCGTTGAGAGCACGGTCACGGTGGGGAGCGGCCCGCCATTCTGCTCGAGGATGTCGGCCTGAATGCCGACATTCCAGCTCGCGACGGCCAGCGACGACCAGGGCGTGAGGTCGGTTTTCGAGGTACTCGCCGTGATCCCCCCAAATACCGAGAAACGCTCGTTGAAATCGACGGTCAGCGGCAGGTCGATCGAGGCTCCCTGGCCCGAGACCGGAGACAGGGATGACAAAGAGGGCAGCGACAGCGAATTGCCGAAGCCGATATTGAGTGTCCCGGCGGGCACGGTGAAATAGTTGGTCCGCATGTCGACATAGATATTCGGCAGTTGCGAGGCGTTCGCCTTCGGAGCCTTGGCATCATCCTCGCCATTGCCCGCGAGAGCCGCCGTCGGACAAGCCGCCGCCAAGGTCAGCAGGGCTGCGACGGCGAAGTGCTTCCACCGGCCTACAGGGCACGGGCGGGAAAAGGATATTTGTCGTGTGATGTCAGCAGCCACCCAAGCGAGCCCCGGCCGAACGGCAGGTCTGCGCGTTCGCTTGCCTCGCAGTATAGGCAAGCTGGGCGTGCCGCCAAGGCTGACAGAACTGCGACCTCGATTCGCCTCTCATCAAGAAGCAAAATTTTCCCGGCAAAATTTGTCTCAAGGCACGGATTGATCCGCGCCGCGTCAGGGAGGGCTGTTACAGGTCATTGGAAAAGCGTGTCTTTTGTACCCGTGCCGATGGCACGCGGCTTGCTGAGGATAATTGAAATTCAGATTTGTCCGTGAGGGAGCCAGCAACCGCCATGTCCATCTCAACGTCAGGGATGACCTCGTCGTCCATGCCTGCCACCTCGTCGTTATTGGGAAGTACGTCCGCCAAAAACAAACCGTCGGCGGAGGATCAGTTTCTCAAGATCGCCGGCGAGACGCCGCAACAGCGGATGTTCAATGCGATGTTGAGCCAGCTTGGCATCAGCGAGGATGACTTCAAGGCCATGAGTCCCGCCGAGCAGCAAAAGGTGACGCAGAAGATCCAGGAGATGATCCAGCAACAGGCGCAGACCGGAGGCGCCAAGGCGCCCGGGCTGGTCATGGACAAGTCCGTGTGATCTTACCGTGGGGCCGGGGCAGCCTATAAATTCCATCGTTCCGGCTGTTGTCAGAATAAATGGATCGGATAGGCTGGAGGCCTTATTTCACCGGGAGTATCCCCATGAAGCGCTTCTCTCTTGCGATCCTGTTGAGCCTTTTTGTTGCCTCGCCCGCTTTCGCGGACGCCGCCTGTAAAGCCGTCAGTGCCGACGGCAAGCCGCTCTCCGGTGCGGCGAAGGCGAGCTATATGAAGAAGTGTTGCGAGACCAACGCCAAGAGCGCCGACGGCAAGCCGCTGTCGGGCGCCGCAAAGAACTCCTACGTCAAGAAGTGCATGGGCTGACGGACGGCCTCATGCTGAGACACGAAGCCCCGCGCAAGCGGGGCTTTTTGTTTTTGGTATCGGGTCAATTGGCTTTCGAGAAGGTGCTGCGCACGATGCCGTGGCGCTGCAGCTTGTCGTAGAACGTCTTGCGCGGGATGCCGAGGGCCTCGATGGTACGGCGGACGTCGCCGTCATGGCTTTCCAGCGCCTCGCGAATGACTGACGCCTCGAACCGCTCCAGCCGTTCGGGGAGGGGCAACATGTTTTCGGGCCGCCCTCTGGCGTTGTCCTGCGCTTCCTGATCGAGGCCGAGCACGAAGCGTTCGGCGAAATGCGACAGCTCCCGCACGTTTCCCGGCCAGTCGTGATCGCGCAGATAGCGATGCACGGAAGCCGGAACGTCAGGCACTGGCCGCTGGAAGCGTGCGGCGGCGCGGTTGGTAAAATAACCGAACAGCATCGGGATATCGTCGCGCCGTTCCCGCAGCGGCGGGATCGACAACGTGACGACGTTGAGGCGGTAGTAAAGGTCCTCACGAAAGTTGCCGCGCTGGGCGGGATCACCGAGATCGACCTTTGAAGCAGCAACGATACGCAGGTCAACAGGACGGACTTCATTGGTGCCGAGCGGTGCGACCTCGCGCATTTCCAGCACACGCAACATTTGCACCTGGACCGACGGCGGCATGCTTTCGATTTCGTCGAGAAACAGCGTGCCGCCATCAGCATGCTGGATGCGCCCGAGCCGCCGCTTCTGGGCGCCGGTGAAAGCGCCTTGCTCGTGACCGAACAGCTCGCTCTCGATGATGCTCTCTGGCAAGGTACTGCAATTGAGCGCCACGAAATTGTTGGCTGCGCGGCGGCGGCTCCAGCGATGCAGCAGCGTTGCGACCACTTCTTTGCCGGAACCGGTTTCTCCTGTCACCAGCACGTCGACATCGGTGTCGGCGATCTGGCGCAGCGTTTGTCGCAACCACTCCATCGCGGGCGTCTGGCCGATCAGGGGCAGGCCGTTTTCGGCCTCGGTCGCAGCCTCGCGCAGTGCGCGGTTCTCCATCACCAGCTTCCGCTTTTCGGCGGCATGCCGGACGCTGTGCGCCAGCCGCTCGGCGGCGAAAGGCTTTGTGATGAAGTCGTAGGCTCCATCCTGAATCGCCTTCACGGCCATTGGAATATCGCCGTGGCCGGTGATGAGGATGACCGGAATATCGGCATCCTCCTGTTGCAGGCGCTGGAAGAACTGCAACCCGTCGATACCCGGCATGCGGATGTCGGATACGACGACGCCATTGAAATGCCGGTCGAGTACGGCAAGCGCATCTGCCGCCGCGGTGAAGGCCTGGACCTGAAATCCGGCAAGCTCCAGCGTCTGCTGCGTTGCCTTCAGAAGATCGCGGTCGTCATCCAGCAGGACAACGGAGAGGGGATCGTTCGATGCTGCGCTCTGTGTCATGGAGCCCTCACCAGATAAATCGTGAAGCATGTACCGTGTTCGCTGCTGTCGACCTCGATGCGTCCGCCGTAGTCCGAAACGATCTCCTTGGAGATCACGAGGCCGAGGCCAAGCCCGTTTTCCTTCGATGTATTGAACGGCGAGAACAGCGAGCGCTGAATGGCTTCGGGAATGCCGGGGCCATTGTCGGAGATTTTCACGGCGACCTCGCTGCCATGGGATGTCACCGAAATCTCGACACGCGGATGAGGGCGCCCTTCCAGCGCTTCCAGCGCGTTCTGGAACAGGTTGATGAGCACCTGCTCAAGGCGGATGCGCGTGCCCGACACCTTGAGGCCGGAGGCGGGAAGGTCATATGTCAGCGCCTCCAGATGGCCGGCGAAGCGGCTTCGCAGCAGCACCACGGCGCCATCGATGGCGTCGCGCAACTCAACAGATTCGGCGGCGGTCCGTCCCTTGCGGGCGAACGCCTTCAACTCGTCGGTGATGGAGCCGATGCGTTCCGTCAGCGACGCGATCTTCCCGAGATTGTCCGCAGCCGATGAAGATTGGCCGCGCTCGAGGAAAGTCCGCGCGTTGTCGGCATAGGCGCGGATGGTGGCGACCGGCTGGTTGATTTCATGCGCAACGCCTGCCGCCACCTGTCCGAGGATGGCGAGGCGGTTGGCCTGCACCAGTTCCTGCTGGACGATCTGCAATTTCGCTTCGGTGGTGCGGTGATCGGAAATCTCGATCTCAAGCCGGTCGCGGGCGCGGCTCAGATCCTCCGTGCGTTCCGCCACGCGCCGTTCCAGCTCCACTCGCGCCATTTCGCTTGTCGCGATGCGCATCTGCGCCGAGTGGCGGCGCCAGAGCAGGAAGGCGGCCAGCGCGAGCAGGGGGATAATGACACCGAGCGCCAACAGGCGCGCCTCGCGCATGGCAGCGGCGGCAGCTGGCTCGACCGGCACCAGATAGTCCAGCCGCCAGGGTGTCGATGGCACCCGAGCTGTCAGCCTGAGATATTCGGCTTTTGAGCGATCCGGCAGCGTTGCGCGCACAAGCGAGGTGCTGGGATCGATCGTCTGGATCGGTGTGATCGGAAGCGGCATCAGCGGCGCATCATCGAACTGAAGGCTACCGCGAATGGTGGCAAACATCGTTTCGGTGAGCTTGCCGTCGGTCAGGAACCGCCATGATGGGATGCTGGTGATGAGCACGACGCCGTGCTCGTCGACGACATAGGAGGGGCGGTTGCTTTCGTGCCAGTCCGCCTCCAGCTGGTCGAACTCCATCTTGACGACGACCACGCCAAGCGGCTCGCGCGGGGTGCCGACGATCCGGGAGATATAGAGTCCCGGCTTCTTGCTGACATTGCCAAGCGCGAAAAATTCGGCCGTGCCTTCCTTCATGGCGTGCACGAAATATTCGCGGAAGGAATAGTCGTTGCCGACGAAGCTGTCCGAATCCCGAAAGTTGCTGGAGGCGATGGTGAGGCCGTCGGTGCCGATGACGTAGAGCACCGCGGCCTTGGTGCCGGCGACGAGCCTTGCGAGCTTTTCGTTGAGGCGGCCGACGGAGGCGGCATCGGCGATGGCGAGCGCGTCATGGACCCGCTGGTCCTCGGAGAGAAGCAGCGGAAGCGCGCGCGGGCTCTCCAGCACGGCGCGCAGCAGCGCCACTTTCAGGTTGGCATCGGTATGGCCCTGCTCGGCGAGCATCTTGAGTTCGCGCGCGCGGCCATAGAGCCCTGCGATCACGACAGTGGCGCAGGCGAGTGCAAGCGCCAGCACGGCAAAGCCGATCCAGACGCGGCGGGCCCGCCTCCGGAGCTGGCCGGGCGTGAGGACAGGTGCTGACTGTGTTGTCGGCGGCATGGCGTATCTGTGCATTATTCTGCACATCGCTCAATACCGTAAGTGCGAATTATCGCGCAAAACTGGCGGGTCGCACGCGTCCAGATACAGAAAATCTATAAATATCAATGCATTGAACGAGATAATCGTGCTGGCACGCAGGTTGCTAATGTCGGTCGCGGCGGCTGTTGGCCGCGACAACTCAACAATCGACCCCGAAGCGGAGCACCGCCATCGGGGCTGGGAGGCTAACATGCAGACCACTTTCGAGGCCGTGGAGAAGCACGGCAAGGTTCCGTTCTACCGGCATCTCTACTTCCAGGTTCTGGCGGCGATCGTCGCGGGCGTCCTGCTCGGGCACTTCGACCCCGGCGTCGGCGCGGCCATGAAGCCGCTCGGCGATGCCTTCATCAAGCTGGTGAAGATGGTGATCACGCCGGTGATCTTCCTGACGGTCGCGACCGGTATCGCAGGCGTGTCGGATCTCAAGCGCGTCGGCCGCGTCGCCGGCAAGGCGATGGTTTACTTCCTCACCTTCTCGACGCTGGCGCTGATCCTCGGCCTGATCATCTCGAACGTCGTGCAGCCGGGCGCGGGCATGCACATCGATCCCGCGACGCTCGATGCCAAGGCCGCCGCCACTTATGCGGCGAAGGCGCATGACGCTTCCATCGTCGGCTTCCTGATGGACATCATTCCGAACACCATTGTCGGCGCGTTCGCCAAGGGCGACATCCTGCAGGTGCTGTTCTTCTCCGTGCTGTTCGGCATCGCGCTGGCGATGGCCGGGGAACGCGGCAAGCCGATCGTCGATTTCCTGCAGGCGCTCACCAACCCGGTGTTCCGCCTGGTCGCGATCCTGATGAAGGCGGCGCCCATCGGCGCGTTCGGCGCGATGGCCTTCACCATCGGCAAATACGGCATCGGCTCGATCGCCAATCTGGCGTTCCTGATCGGCACGTTCTATGTCACCTCGCTCTTGTTCGTGCTGGTCGTGCTCGGCGCGGTCGCCCGCTACAACGGGTTCTCGATCCTGGCGCTGATCCGCTACATCAAGGAAGAACTGCTGCTGGTGCTCGGCACCTCGTCGTCGGAAGCGGCACTGCCCGCGCTGATGACGAAGATGGAGCGCGCGGGCTGCGACCGCTCGGTCGTCGGCCTTGTGATTCCGACCGGCTATTCCTTCAACCTCGATGGCACCAACATCTACATGACGCTGGCGGCCTTGTTCATCGCGCAGGCGACGGACACGCATCTCAGTCTCGCGGACCAGATCCTGCTGCTGCTGGTGGCGATGCTGAGCTCGAAGGGCGCTGCGGGCATCACAGGTGCGGGCTTCATCACGCTGGCGGCGACGCTGTCGGTGGTGCCGTCCGTGCCGATCGCGGGCATGGCGCTGATTCTGGGCATCGACCGCTTCATGTCGGAATGCCGCGCGCTGACCAACTTCGTCGGCAATGCGGTCGCGACCGTCGTCGTCGCGCGCTGGGAGAACGAACTCGACCAGACGAAATTCGCCGCCGCACTGGCAGGCGAATTACCGGAGGACGAAGCGGCCTACGAGCCGGAGTTGCAGGCGGCGTGACAGAAGAAATGGGAGCCGGTGTCTGCAAGGAGGACCGGCTTCTACTTTTTACGCAACGGTGGGTGATGCGTTCGGCCGCAAATACGTCACTGTGAATTACGGCATCATATACACGGCGAAGGGCGTGGCCTCGCTGCTGGTGCCGGTCGGCAACCAACTGACGCAAACGACGGGCAACTGGCACATCGTCTATGCTGTCGGCTGCGGCATGAACATTGTCGCGGCGTTGCTCGGCTTCTTCGTGTTGAAACCGATCATTGCCGAGCGCCTGAAAAACCTGCCGCGGCGCTGGCGCATGACGCGCACGCCGTGCCTGCGGAGTAAGATGGCAGCAGACCTTCGGTTTACAAAACCGCTGCACGATAGATACGAAAGCCCCGCGAAAGCGGGGCTTTCTGTTGGAGGGCAAGGAGCCGAAGATGGCCCGTAGCCTTTAGTGGGTAAATCACAGCATGCTCGTATAGGGACGGAAGCCAGAGAGACTAGAAGCAATCTTGACGCCCACTTTTGTTAGCCGCAGGTTAAGGTGATAAAAGGGGGAGTAAAATGTCGTCGGGTAGTGAAGATTCGAATATTAAAAACGAGCGGCAATCAGCCTCTTGCTGGGCTGCTTTTGGCGTTTGCTTCCCGTGCCTCGCAATTTCGATTCTGTCGATTTTTTTACTACTTACGGTGCTGTTTTCTGTACTTGATGTGCCAATTGGCATTGAGCCGATTACACTCGGGAAAAGCTTAGTCTTTCTATATCAAGGAAGCGTCAGTCCATTTCTCTCGATTCTGGGCGACATGCTTAAATCTCTCTCCCCATGGGGGCTGATTGTTTTTGTTGTTCTTGGCGTAATTATCTGGGGTCCGAATTGGATTAGAGAGACACTTTCGTCATCCAAATGGGAGTTGCCCGGAGGAATAAAATTCGACGGCACCGGAATTCCGGCTTTATTCCGTAAAGAGCTAAGTGAAGCTGCCAGAGTTGTTGACAAGGCGAATAAAGAAATCGGCGAGGCCTATCTAACTGCGCGCTCGTTTGCTTCGCAACTTCGTGATCGTTACGACATTTCCGCTATTGTTAGTGAGATTGCAATCGAAGTAGCTAAAACTATAGGAGGTCGCTGCCCAGAAGATTTTCGCTTAACGCTCTATGTCCCAGATTTTATTTTTAGTGATCGATTATATCAGTTGACGGAGTATTATGATCAGTCAGGTCGAAAAATGCCAGAAAGTAAGGCAGGACGAACGTTCTCTGTTCGCTATGGAATAATAGGCCGCGTTTGGAGATCGGGAGTATCGGAAATTGAAGGCAACCTCGTTTCTTCGGAAGAGCGGCAGTCGCTTGCACCTGGTGCGACACAAAAGGACACGGAACGCTTAATTGCTAGGAGATGGGGATTAAGTCTGGAAGAAGCGATACACGTGAGTGCCTACAATTCGTACGGTGCCATAGTGTTAATTCGGGCAGATAAAAAACTTGGCATTTTGTACTTTGATTCAAAAAAGGCGAACGCCTTTTCTGAACCAGAAAAGCAACAGGTGCTTGAAGGAAAACTTTCAACTAAGTTGGAAAGTTCTCCGCTTCTACTGAAGTTATTGGAGATTAGTAATGAAGTCGCCCCATGGTCAGGTCGCATCCAAATCTTCAGAAATTCCTAGCACTGCTTTGTATGACAGGGTTTCTGCTGAGTACTATGATGCGGAATTGCATCCAACTTGCGCGGATTTTAGAGTCGCGTCCACCTATTACGTAAACAGACTATTCCAGAGCGAGCGCCCCATTGGCCGAGTCGCTGACATAGGTAGTGGAAAGTCTCTTTTGGCGGAGTTTATTTCTGACGATCTGGTTCTCGTCGATGATTCTCGAGAAATGCTTGATCGCAACTTGGGAAAGTTGGAAAAACGCCAAATCAATGTTGAGCAACATCCTTTCGGAGTGAATGAATTTGATTGGATATTTGCTGTATTGGCCGATCCTTACAACAGTCTTGGCGCTTGGCGGAATATCAAACTTGCGTTGAAGGATGGCGGGAGATGCGTGTTTATTGTTCCGTCGTATTTTTGGACTCAAAAATTTAGAGAATCGTCGAAGGAAGAGCGGTTTGGGTTTGCTAGATTTGATTTAGCTGACGGAACGTCAGCCTTTTTGCAGTCACTGGTTTTCTCTTCAGAGCAACAACAGAAACTTATTTTGAGTGCCGGTTTGTGCATGCGTAAGGTCGAGCATGTGCTTTTAAAGGACCTTGATGTTGTGAGGTCGGGAAAGATCTCTAACGTATTACGTGGCGAGGATGCGGTTCTAGATATTTACCGAGTTGAAAAGTAAACGACCGCCGAAATCAAATTTCGGCGGTCGCATCTGTTGTCCCTACGAACACCCCGTCGTGCTTCCGCACGTATCGCACTTCATGCAGGTGCCGTTCCTCACGAGGGTGAAGTTGGAGCACTCCGAGCACATGTCGCCTTCGTAGCCGCGGGCCTTGGCTTCCGCGCGGCGCTCGGCCTTCGAGAGCGTGGCCGGTGCGGCGGCAGCGGTTGCGGCCTGTGCCGAGCCCGCCTTGCTCCACTGCTGCGCCTCGAGCTTTTCCGTCGGCGACAGTGCGCGTTCCGGTTCCGCCGTCTTCAGTGCGGCGGCGCTTTCCGCACCCGACGCCATCGCGGTGACACGCGATCCGCCGACAGGCGCTGAGTCGTTGTGCGCGGTGACGGCTGCGCTCGCGCCGCCCTGCATGACGACGAGATTGTCGGAGCGGGAGCGGGTGAGGCCCTTGGAGAGATACTTGCTCGGGCCGCTCTGCGCCTTGCCTTCGCTCACACCCTTGCCGAGCGCGTCGAACTGCGTCTCGCTCGGATCGACATGGGCGAGGTCGTAGCGCGACAAATAGCTCACCGCGAGTTCGCGGAACACGTAGTCGAGGATCGAGGTCGCGTACTTGATGGAGTCGTTGCCCTGCACAGGGCCCGCGGGCTCGAAGCGGGTGAAGGTGAACGCATCGACATATTCGTCCAGCGGCACGCCGTATTGCAGGCCGAGTGACACGGCGATGGCGAAGTTGTTGATGAAGGAGCGAAGTGCTGCGCCTTCCTTGTGCATGTCGACGAAGATCTCGCCGAGGCGACCATCGTCGTACTCGCCGGTGCGCAGATAAACCTTGTGGCCGCCGACGATCGCCTTCTGGGTGTAGCCCTTGCGGCGGTCCGGCATCTTCTCGCGTTCGCGCGAGACATGCTCGACCACGCGCTCGACGATCTTCTCCACCACCTGCGTGGTGCGCGCGGCCATCGGCTTGTCGTGGAACGCCTCGATCGCATCGTCCTCGTCGTCATCGTCGGCGATGAGCTGCGAGTTCAGCGGCTGCGACAGTTTCGAGCCGTCGCGATAGAGCGCGTTTGCTTTCAGCGCGAGCTTCCACGACAGCAGGTAGGCCGACTTGCAGTCGTCCACCGTGGCGTCGTTCGGCATGTTGATGGTCTTGGAAATCGCGCCCGAGATGAAGGGCTGCGACGCCGCCATCATGCGGATGTGGCTCTCGACCGACAGATAACGCTTGCCGACCTTGCCACACGGGTTGGCGCAGTCGAACACCGCGTAGTGCTCGTCCTTCAGGTGCGGCGCGCCTTCCACCGTCATCGCGCCGCAGATGTGCACGTTCGCGGCCTCGATGTCGCGCTTGGAGAAGCCCAGTGCTGAGAGCAGGTCGAAGCCCGGCGCGTTCATCACTTCGGGCGCGATGTGCAGGCTGTCGCGGATGAAGTCCTCGCCCAGCGTCCACTTATTGAATACGAACTTGATGTCGAACGCGGTCGGCAGGGCCTTCTCGACCTTCGCCAGCGCTTCGTCGGTGAAGCCCTTGGTCTTGAGCGAGGAGGCGTTGATGCCCGGCGCGTTCGACAGCGAGCCGTGGCCGACAGCGTAGGCTTCGATCTCGGCAATCTCGCTTTCGCGATAGCCGAGCGCGCGCAAGGCTTCCGGCACGGCGCGGTTGATGATCTTCCAGTAGCCGCCGCCCGCGAGCTTCTTGAACTTCACCAGCGCGAAGTCGGGCTCAATGCCGGTGGTGTCGCAATCCATCACCAGGCCGATGGTGCCGGTCGGCGCCACCACGGTGGTCTGCGCGTTGCGAAAGCCATTCTTCTGGCCGAGTTCAAGCGCGCGATCCCATACCGCCTTGGCGTGGTCGACGATGTCGGCCTGCGGGCAGGAGGCATGATCGAGCGGCACCGGATTGACGGCGAGGGCTTCATAGCCCGCGGCTTCGCCATGTGCTGCGCGGCGATGGTTGCGGATCACGCGCAGCATGTGGCTCGCGTTCTTCTTGTAGCCGGGGAAGGTGCCAAGCTCGGCGGCCATTTCGGCGGAGGTCGCATACGCCGTGCCGGTCATGATCGCGGAGAGGGCGCCGCACAGCGCGCGGCCTTCCTTGGAGTCATAGGGCAGGCCCATGGTCATCAACAGGCCGCCGATGTTGGCGTAGCCGAGGCCGAGGGTGCGGAACTCGTAGGACAGTTCCGCGATCGCCTTGGAGGGGAATTGCGCCATCATCACCGAGATTTCGAGCACGATCGTCCACAGCCGGCACAGATGCTCGTAGGCGTCCGTATCAAAACGGCGGGTATGGGTGTCGTAGAACGTCAAGAGGTTGGCGGAGGCGAGGTTGCACGCCGTGTCGTCGAGGAACATGTATTCCGAGCACGGGTTCGACGCGCGGATGTCGCCGGACGCCTTGCAGGTGTGCCAGTCGTTCATCGTGGTGTTGAAGTGCAGGCCCGGATCGGCGGAGGCCCATGCGGCGTAGCCGATCTTCTCCCACAGGTCGCGGGCGCGGAGCGTCTTCGTCACCTTGCCGTTGGTGCGGCCGATCAGATTCCACGAGCCGTCGGTCTCGACCGCGCGCAGGAAGTCGTCCTTCAGCGACACCGAGTTGTTGGAGTTCTGGCCGGAGACGGTGAGGTAGGCCTCCGAATCCCAGTCGGTGTCGTAGGTGTCGAACTGGATGTCGGTGTAGCCCTGACGCGCGAACTGGATCACGCGCTTGATCATGTTGTCGGTCACGAGCGCGCGGCGGGCGAGCTTGATCTCGCGCTTCAGCGCCGGGTTCTTCTCCGGCAGGTAGCAGTCGTCGCCGGGGCCTTCGCAGTTCACGCAGGCCTTCATGATGGCCTTGAGGTGCTTCTGGTTGATCTTGGAGCCGGTCACCAGCGCCGCGACCTTCTGCTCCTCGCGCACCTTCCAGTCGATATAGGTCTCGATGTCCGGATGATCGGCATCGACCACCACCATCTTCGCCGCGCGGCGCGTGGTGCCGCCCGACTTGATCGCGCCCGCCGCGCGGTCGCCGATCTTGAGGAAGCTCATCAGGCCGGACGAGCGGCCGCCGCCCGACAGCTTTTCGCCTTCGCCGCGAAGGCGCGAGAAGTTCGAGCCGGTGCCGGAGCCGTATTTGAACAGGCGCGCTTCACGCACCCACAGGTCCATGATGCCGCCCTCATTCACGAGGTCGTCTTCGATGCCCTGGATGAAGCAGGCGTGCGGCTGCGGATGTTCGTAGGACGACTTCGACTTGGTGAGCTTGCCGGTCTTCCAGTCGACGTAATAGTGGCCCTGGCCGGGACCGTCGATGCCGTAGGCCCAGTGCAGGCCGGTGTTGAACCACTGCGGCGAGTTCGGCGCGACCATCTGCTGGGCGAGCATGTAGCGCAGTTCGTCATGGAAGGCGTGGGCGTCGTCCTCGGAGGTGAAGTAACCACCCTTCCAGCCCCAGTAGGTCCAGCAGCCGGCGAGGCGGTCGAACACCTGCTTGGCGGTGAGTTCGCCGACAAAGCGCTCGGACTCGGGCAGGGCAGCGAGCGCCTCGGTGTCGGGGGTTGAGCGCCACAGCCATGAGGGGACGGTCTCTTCCTCGACCTTCTTCAGGCGCGCGGCGACGCCGGCCTTGCGGAAATACTTCTGCGCCAGCACGTCGGAGGCGACCTGCGACCAGAATTCGGGCACCTCGACATTGTCGAGCTTGAACACCACCGAGCCGTCGGGATTGCGAATCTCGCTCGTCGTCAGCCGGAAGGAAATGTCGGCGTAGGGTGACTGATCGGCTTTGGTGTAGCGGCGTTGAATTCGCATCGTATGCCCCGTCTCTGTGCCCGGCAGGCCCGCATTCTGGCGGCGCCGGAAGATTTCAGTTTGCGAACCGTGGTTCGCCGTTCAGCCATGCTTCCACTCGAACGAGGGGCTTGACCTGTTTAACTCTGCGGAGCACCGCCGGGTTCTGTGGCCCGACTGGCTCCAACGCCACCCACCAAATTCATTCCCGCGTTGTGTTCGCGGGCAGGCTTCAAAAACCGCAGACAAATCCTCTATCCGCAGCCTCCTTCGGCACAGCGGAGTTGTCTGTTGGCTTGTTGCGATAGGGGTCTGGCGCCAACGCAAATACTCCGCACCTGACAGTCTGAACGCTAGGACGACTCCCGTGCGCCCGTCAAGGATTAGTACTCAATCCTGAATCAAACACTAAATATGGTGGAAAACGGGAATTGCCAGTGGCATTCAGCCTCGTTGGGCCGTGTCTCCCGCCAGCAAAGTATGGGTGAGTCCGTCCCGATTCCAAAGGCGAAAATGACCCTTTTGAGAGGTTCCCGCTCACGGCAAAGGCATGCGGAAACGGTTACCGTCCATGCGCTCAATCTGGCGCTTTTCGGGTGGACCGTGGGGCTGCCGCGTGGCTTTCTCCCCGTCTTCCACAATCGCCGTGGGTACAGATTCTCCGAGAGCAGCCGATGGACCAGCGCGTGCCGGGCGAGCCGATCATGGTGTCGCCCCCGAATCCCTCGACCCAGCCTCCGCACGAGAACCGTGCCCTGGGCTACGCGTTGCTGTTCGTCGCCACCATCATCTGGGGCATCAACTGGCCCGTCGCCAAGTACCTGCTGCATGAGCTGCCGCCGCTGACGCTACGCGGCCTGCCGGGGGTGTTCAGCGCGCTGATTCTTGCAGGTTTCGTTCTGGCGAAGGGGCAGTCATTGCGCGCGCCGCGTGGCGAATGGGGCAAGCTCATTCTTTATGCGGCGCTGATGGTCGGCTTCTGGATGGGGCTGATGGGGCTGTCGCTGGTGCATCTGCCGGCTTCGGAAACCGCGATTCTCGGCGCCACGATTCCGGTGTGGGCCGCGGGCCTTGCCTGGCCGATGCTTGGCGAACGGCTTTCCGTGCTGCGGGTCATTGCCATTGCAATGGCGGTCGGTGGCGTCGTGCTGCTGATGGGCGGCGACAGCATCAGCGTCTCCTGGGAGAAGATGCCGGGAATCGCTTACGCGCTGATAGCGGCACTTTTGTTTGCCCTCGGCGCAATTCTCGCCAAACGGCGGCCCATCGCGCTTCGCCCGCTACCGGGTGCGGTTTGGCAGATCGGGCTTGGCTGTTTTCCCGTGGCGCTGATCGGTATCCTGTTCGAGCACCCGCACTTCGGCGGGATGTCGATGCTTGGCTGGTTGCTGTTCGGATTCAGCACCGTTTTTCAGGGAGCGATCGGCTATGCGTGCTGGTTCGCGGCGCTGGAGCGGCTGCCAGCCTCGACTGCCGCGGTCGGGACATTGATCGTGCCGGTGACGGGCGTGGTGGCGTCGGCGATCTCTCTGGGAGAGCCGCTTGGGATTCCCCAGATCGGCGCATTGCTGCTGACGGTCACGGGCGTCGCCATCGCGGCGCGCTCATAAGCCGCCGCCAATGAAAAAGCGGCGTATCGCTACGCCGCTTTTCTTCATCCGTTACATGAAGACTTACGGGCAAGGATGGCGCAAGCCATCGTAACCGAGGAACGTGCCGCTGCGCGGATCGTAGGATTTGTAGCGCTGCATGCAGTAGCTCACGCCATCGCCTTCAACATAGGCAGGAGCGGGCGCGTAATAGCCATAACCCGGGCCGTAGTAGTATGGACCCTGGCTGGCTGCGATAGCGCCGCCGATCAGCGCGCCAGCCGCGAGGCCTGCACCGACGCCGCCCCAGCCCCAACCGCCATGGCGATGATATCCACCACGATAGCCGTAGTACCGCACTTGGGTCACATCAGACGATGCGGTTGCAGCATTCGCCGTCGAAAGGGCCGGACCTGCCATCAGCGGGGCAGCACTTGCACTGGAAGCCATGGAAAGCGGCAGGGCGAGCGCGAAGGCTGCCACTGCGATACCCTTGGTCAAATTCGTCATTTTGAACTCCAAAATCCCTGTCAGACGGTGGTTTCGACCACTTCAACGCGCGGGATTTGAACGCGTTCCATGAAGTTCCCGAAATGTCGGAAGGGTTTTCGGCGCTTCTGTGGCAAAGTTCCATGATAAAATGCCGTACCTTTGTAGAAGCTGGAAGCGGTATCCGAAGCTGCATCTGGACAAGGGCAAGGGCGGGTGGCATCAAGGGCGCGCAATACTCCCCGATCGCACGGATTCTCGCATGAAGCTGTTTCTCTTGAGGATTTTTACTTGGTGGAACGGATTCACGTTCGGGACCCAGCTCTGGACCTGGCGGTTCGGCGAACTGGTCGGCACCGACGAGATGGGCAACCGCTATTACCGCACCAAGGGCGGCAAGATCGACCCGACCCTCGGGATCGAGCGGCGGTGGGTGGTCTATGACGGCTATGCCGAAGCCACCAAGGTTTCGCCGGACTGGCACGGCTGGCTGCATCACACCGTCGACGTGCCGCCGACCGAGGAACATTATACGCCCCGTGAATGGCAGAAGCCGCACCGCCCGAATCTGACCGGCACACCGGCAGCCTATCGTCCCTCCGGTTCGACGCTCGCGAGCGGCCAGCGCCCCTCGGCGACCGGCGACTATCAGGCCTGGACACCGGGAAGCTGAACGGCCGGATGCGCGGCACGCCCTTTCGTTGCCGCAATGCCCGTGTTAACCGGTGGCCTCGCGCGACGCGGTTTCCGTAGAATATCGCGGACCCGAATCGTCCAGGAATTGTCCAAGCAGAGCGCGCAATGTCCCGAACCGCCGCCACGATTTTGTTTGCGACATTGATCGCGGTGCCGCCGTTCGCTCTGCCGTCCGCGCGCGCGCAGATCGGCAACATCTTCTCCGATCAGCCATTGCGTCCTCCTGCCGGAATCCAGCGCGGCGATCCTTCGCAGGATCCCGACGAGGAAGAAGTGCCCGAAATTCCGCAAGGTCGCCTGTTGCCCGCGCCGCAGCAGCCGCGGCCATTGCCGCGAGGGCAGGCCGCGCCTTTGCCGGGTGCCGTGCAATCCCAGCCTCTGGCACCGCCGCCTGGCAGCGCAGCGGCTCCTCCCCAGCAACAGCATCCGGGTGTCGCGGCCAATCCGCCGGCAGCCAATCCGCCGGCAGCCAATCCGTTGCCTGGCCTGCCACCGGGGCAGAAACAGCCGCGCGGCAATCCGCAGCAATCTCCCGCGACCCTGCAGCCCGGCGACGAGATCGTGACCGAGCCGCCCGCCGTGAAGATTCCGAACAAGAAGGCGGTGTTCGCCGGTCTGGACAAGATCACCGGCCGCATCATCTCTTTCGATGAGGATATTGGCGAAACCGTTCAGTTCGGCGCGCTGCGGGTGAAGACCGATGCCTGCTATACCCGTCCCGCGACGGAGGCGGCCAATACCGACGCGTTCGTCGAGGTCGATGAGATCACGCTCCAGAATGAAGTGAAGCGGATTTTCTCCGGCTGGATGTTTGCGGCGAGCCCCGGCCTGCATGCGGTCGAACATCCGATCTATGATGTCTGGCTGACGGATTGTAAGGGGCCGGAGCAGCCGGTGACGGCGCAGAACGAGCCGGTGAAACCCGCGCCGCCACCCGCCCAGCAACAGCAGCCGAAGCGCCAGCCGCGGCCTCAGCCGCCAGTTCAGCAACCTGTGCAGCAGCGCCAGCCTGTACCGCCGCCGCCCGGTGGATTCCGCTAGCCGTATCCTGACGGCGCAGGGTCACGCTTGATCGCTTGTCCCGCGCAGGACCGCGAGGGCGTCCGCTCCACTCACCGGGCGTTCGACTGGCAGCGCGAAAAAATCTCCCGGCAATTGGATGGAGCGATCGAGCAGCGAACGATACTTGCGGCGCGAGACTTCGATAGCGCCCAGACTGCGCAGATGTTCCGTCACGAACTGCGTATCGAGCAGGCCGAAGCCGCCCGCGATCAAGCGCGCGGCGAGATGAACCAGCGCTACCTTGGACGCATCGCGGCTGCGGTGGAACATGCTCTCGCCGAAGAACGCACCTCCGAGCGACACGCCATACAGCCCGCCTGCGAGTTCGTCGCCGTCCCATGCCTCGATGCTGTGGCAATGACCGATGCCGTGCAGCGCGCCGTAGAGCTTGCGGATACGGTGGTTGATCCATGTGTCTTCGCGCCCGGGCTGGGGGGCCGCGCATTCGCTGATGACGCGCTCGAAAGCGGTGTTGACCGTGACGCGATAGCGGTCCGAGCGCACGGTGCGCGCGAGGCGTGAAGAAATATGCAGGCCATCAAGCGGGAAGATGCCGCGCTGTTCCGGCTCGACCCAGAACAGGCTGGGATCGTTGGCGCTTTCCGCCATCGGAAAGATGCCGCAGGCGTAGGCCCGCAACAGCACCTCGGGCGTGATTTCGGACGTGGCGGTGTCGCGCGAGCTCATGAGCTCATTGTAGCGGAAGATGCCGCTCCCGTCAGGCGGGCGTGGGCGGTGGCGGCTTGCCGGAAGGGCTGAAATTGATCACGATCCGTGTGCCGGCGTGCGAGGGATCGCGTTCCACGCTCGCATCGAGCTTGATCGCCATGGCGCTGACGATGCGCTGGCCCATGCCGGTGGATCGTGGATCATGTTTGGCCTGAAAGCCCACGCCTTCGTCGGAGATCACGAGTTCGATGTCCTGCGCGCGGTTGCGCAGATCGACATGGATCGGGCCCGCGCCATCGGGATAGGCGTATTTGACGGCGTTCATCACCAGCTCGTTGACGATGATGCCGATGCCGACCGCCCGGTCCGGGTCGATTTCGACGGGGTCGGCTTTCAGCGTCAGGCGGGACATGCGGTTGCCCTCGGCGGAACGGCGCAGGTCTTCCAGCAGGGCCTCCAGATACTGATTCAACATGACGCTCTTGAGGTCATGCGAGGTGTAAAGGCGGCGATGAACCTGCGCGACCGCGGCGACGCGGCCCATCGCATTGGTGAGCGCGGCTTTGACGTGGTCATCGGTGCTCGATGAGGCCTGAAGATGCAGCAGCGAAGCGATGATCTGCAGCGAGTTGCCGACGCGGTGGTTGACCTCGCGCAGCAACATCTCGCGCTCGGCCGCAAGCGCCGCATAGCGGTCCCGTGAGGCATGGACTTCGGCCTCGGCTTCCTCGCGGGCCTTGCGCAGGCGCGCGGTTTCCAGCGCGCCGGTGACGGCCGCATGGAGCAGGGGAACGAAATCGCCCTTGGTATCCTTGACGATGTAATCGATGGCGCCGGCCTTCAGCGCGGTGATGGCGACCTGGCTGTCTTCCGAGGCGGTGACGAAGACGATCGGCGGGGTCGCCATCGGCAGCCGGTAGATTTGCTCGAGCGTGGCGAGGCCATCGAGGCCGGGCATGTGCTGATCGAGCGCGACGACGTCAATGCCGCCGCTTTTCAGGCGCGCGATGCCGCTTGCCCCATCGGATGCATGATCGACGTCGATGCCATGGCGTTCCAGGCCACGCTGGACGAGCCGGGCAAGGCCCGGATCGTCATCGATATAAAGCAATCGCGGATTCGGTGGCGTCATGCTTTGACCGGCGGCACCTGTATTACGGAAAAGAACAGGCCGAGCTGACGAATGGCGTTGGCGAAGTTTTCGTAATTGACCGGCTTGGTAATGTAGACGTTGCAGCCGAGCTCGTAGCAGCGCTTGATCTCCTGCGCGTCGTCGGTGGTGGTGAGGACGACGACCGGCGCAGACTTCAGCGTTGCGTTGTCCTTGACGCGCTTGAGGATGTCGATGCCCGTCATGTCGGGCAGATTGAGGTCGAGCAGGATCAGAAGTGCCTGACCCTTGTGCTGATTGGCGGTTCCGTCCGCGCCGAACAGATAGTTGACCGCCTCGGTGCCGGTGGTGAAGGGAATGATGTCGTTGTTGACGCCGGAACGGCGGATGTTCCGCTCGATCAGGCGGGCGTGTCCGTCGTCGTCCTCGATCATCACGATTTTGACAGGATTACCCATACGACTTCCCTTGCCTTGATAAATTCCACTGTGCGGGCAGCGCTATCGTAAACGTACTGCCCTTGTCGAGTTCGGACGAGACCGTAATGGAACCGCCGAGCCTGCGGACCAATGCCCTCACATGCGCGAGGCCGATACCCTGTCCGGGCTTGTCCTGTGTGCCCGCGCGGCGAAACAGATCGAAAATACGGTCATGGTCGTTTGAATCGATGCCCCGCCCATTGTCGATGACGTCGTATATCACAAACCCGAGTTTGGTACGGCCACGGATGCTGATTTCGCCGGGAACATCGTTCCGCAGGTATTTCAGCGCATTTTCAATCAAATTGGAGAAGATCTGCTCAAGTGCAAGACGGTCGCTGACCAGATTGGGCAGGGGATCGATGTTGATCTGCGCCTGCGCCTCGGTGGTCTGGTGCGTCATGCTGTTGGCGATTTCCTGCACCAGCGGGCGCATGTCCACATGAACCGGGTTGAATTCGCGCCGTCCCTCGCGCGTGAGCTTGAGGATCGCGCTGATAAGGCGATCCATTTTCCCGATCGAGGATTTGATGAACCCAAGCGCTTCGGAGAAATCTTCCGATAGCTTCTGGTCTTCAGGCGCGAGAGCAAGTTCGTCCGCGCTTCCTTCCGAGACGGCCTGAGGCGGAGTGCCGGTTGCGGCGCGGCTGTAGCGAGCGATGCGGCTGAAAATATCTCCGCGCAATTCTTCCAGTTCGCTGGTGAAACCCATGATGTTGACGAGCGGCGAGCGCAGATCGTGGCTGACGATATAAGCGAAGCGCTGAATTTCCTGATTGGCCTCGCGCAGGTCTCCGGTGCGTTCATCGACCGTGGATTCGAGATTCAGGTTGATGTCCCGCAGTCTTGCTTCGGCATCGTTGCGCGCGCGCGCGGACGTGCGAAGCAGCAGAATGGAAAGAACCGCCAACAGAATGATGAAGCCGCTGCCGACGATCGTGACCGTTACATTCAGCGACTGGCTGCGGTCAGCCGCCTCAGTGCGAAGCTCAAACAGGCGATTTTCTTCCGCCCGCATGTCACGCGCTATATCCAGGAGACGGCTCATCTCATCACCCTGTGAGGACTTCATCAGGGCCGTACGGGCTTGGTCGATCCGACCGGAATCAATGTCGGGGATGACGGCATTGAAGAACTGCAGCCGCTGCCTTACCAATTTTTCGAGCGTCTCAATGTTGTTTTGTTCGACAGGATTATCCTGTGTTAATTCCCGCAGCCGGGAAATCGACGGGGTGATCAGCGCTTCGGCTTGCTCGAAATCGGCCCGATAGCTCCTGTCCTGCGTCAGGAGGAAACCACGCACGGCGCTTTCGGCGCGCTGGAGCTGGAGCTGGACGACGCCGATCTGGCCTTCGACCTCGATCGTATGCGTCACCCACAATGAATCGGTGCGCGCGCGATGGCCGAGATAAAGCGAAGCGGCGCTGATGGCGACGAGGATGAGAAAACCGGCCGTCAAAAGACCGACCTGCCACACCGTGCGAAGGCGCGCGGCTTCTGGAGTCACGACAGCCTCTCGATCGCGTTCGTCAATCGGGCGGGCTCCGCTGGTTGGCAGGACGAGGCGGGATGTGCCGTTCTTTTAATGGGACTTTGTATCTCCGCTGGCAAGATATTGTTCGAGCCAGTGAATGTGATAGTCGCCGTCGATGATGCTGGGCTCGCGGGCCAGTGCCCGGAACAGCGGCAGCGTGGTTTCGACGCCGTCGATGACAATTTCATCCAGCGCACGGCGCAGCCGCATCAGGCATTCGCCGCGGGTTTTGCCATGGACGATCAGCTTGCCGACCAGAGAGTCGTAATAGGGCGGAATGACGTAGCCCTGATAAACCGCTGAATCGATCCGTACGCCGAGACCGCCGGGCGGATGGAACTGGGTGATCTTGCCGGGCGAAGGACGGAAGGTCACCGGATTCTCGGCGTTGATGCGGCACTCGATGGCGTGGCCGTTGATGACGATATCATTCTGCGTGCAGGGCAGGTCGCCGCCTGCGGCGACGCGGATTTGCTCCAGCACGAGATCGATGCCGGTGATCATTTCAGTGACCGGATGCTCGACCTGGATGCGGGTGTTCATTTCGATGAAATAGAACTCGCCGTCTTCGTAGAGGAACTCGATGGTGCCGACGCCGAGATATTTCATCTCGCGCATCGCGTTCGCGCAGATTTCACCGATGCGGTGACGCGCTGCCGGCGAAATGATCGGCGAGGGGCTTTCTTCCCAGACTTTCTGGTGGCGGCGCTGCAAAGAACAGTCGCGTTCGCCGAGATGGATCGCGCCGCCGCGGCCGTCGCCCAGAATCTGGATTTCGATGTGACGCGGCTTGCCGAGATATTTTTCCAGATAGACCGAGCCGTCGCCGAAGGCGGCCTTGGCCTCGTTGCTCGCGGTGGACAACGCCAGCATCAGATCGGCTTCGGTCTGCGCGACCTTCATGCCGCGTCCGCCGCCGCCGGCGGCAGCTTTCACCAGAACCGGGAATCCGATCCCCTTGGCAATCGCCATGGCGTCGTCGCCGGGGTTGACGCCGCCATCGGAGCCCGGAACCACCGGAATGCCGAGGCGCTTGGCGGTCTTCTTCGCCTCGATCTTGTCGCCCATGGTGCGGATGTGCTCGGCCTTCGGGCCGATGAAGTCGAGATCGTGCTCGGCGAGAATTTCCGCAAAGCGCGCATTCTCCGACAGGAAACCGTAACCGGGATGCACAGCATCGGCGCCGGTGATCTCGCAGGCGGCGAGCAGCGCGGGGATGTTGAGATAGCTGTCCTTGGCGGCAGGCGGGCCGATGCAGACGCTCTCGTCGGCGAGGCGCACATGCATGGCGTTGGCGTCGGCAGTGGAGTGCACGGCGACGGTCGCGATGCCGAGCTCCTTGCACGCGCGCAGCACGCGCAGGGCGATTTCGCCACGATTGGCAATCAGAATCTTGTCGAACATCGTGCCTGCCTTGGCGGGCCCCTTGGAGGCCGTGGATTTATTCAATGATGACGAGAGGCTCGCCGAACTCGATCGGCTGGCCGTCTTCGACAAGAACCTGCGTGACCGTGCCGGTGCGCGGCGACGGAATCTGGTTCATCGTCTTCATCGCCTCGACGATCAACAGCGTGTCGCCGGCTTTCACCTTGGTGCCCACTTCGACGAAGGGCTTCGCGCCGGGCTCGGACGCGAGATAGGCGGTGCCGACCATCGGTGAAGGCACCATGCCGGGATGCTTGGCGACATCGAGGATCGGAGCTGCGGTTGCCGCCGGTGCGGCGACCGCAGCGGCTGGCGCGGCAGCGACAACAGGCGCAACCGGGACACTCGCTGCAACCGTGATGTTGCGCGCGATGCGGACGCGAAGGCCTGAGCGCTCGACTTCGATTTCGGTCAGATTGGATTCGTCCAGCAGCGCCGCGAGATCGCGAATGAGATCGCGTTCGTCGGTTTTGCCGGGGGTGGTTTTGTCTTGCGGCTCACGGGCCATGTCGGATTCCAGAATTGCGCGGGGACAGTGATCGATCAGGTTTTCGCCGCTAGACCGATCCGGGCGGCGAGGCCCTGGATCGCGAGCCTGTAGCCCTCGATACCGAACCCGCACAAACTCGCGAAAGCTGCCTTTGCGATGAAAGATTGGTGACGGAAACGTTCGCGTGCATAGACGTTCGAGACGTGAACTTCAACCGTTGGGATTTGTACGCCAACAAGGGCGTCATGGATGGCAATCGAGGTATGCGAATAGCCGCCCGCATTGATGATAATGCCAACGGCCTTCTTGGCCGCGGCCTCTTGGATGAGATCGACGATTTCACCTTCGCGGTTGGTCTGGCGGCAGACGGCTTCCGCGCCGAAGCGGCTGGCGGTGTCCCGGCACAGCTTCTCGACGTCGGCGAGAGTATGATGACCGTAGATTTCAGGTTCTCGCGTGCCCAGAAGATTCAGGTTCGGGCCGTTGAGTACGTAAATCGTCCTGGTCATCCGAATGCCGATCCCTGAAATCGCGAGATGCGCCAAAAAGCGAAGCGCTGCCGGGGGTTATAGGTAATCTTAACCCGCGAGGGAAGCCTTCTGCCGCGCCTTGGGGATAGGCCGGTTCCCGCCGGGGCGGGGAAAACCCCGGAAAAGCCGTGCAAATCTTTGATTAACCAATGTCCAAGGTCCGGCCCGTGCGAACCCGACAAAAGCCCGCGCCGGTCTTCTGCCGGGCACGGGCTTTTGAATGCAGAATTGAGGGTCAGCAGCTTTCCTTGCCGCAGCGGGCCAGCGCGACCTTCTTGGTGAGGTCGGAGAGCCCGACTGCGCCAACCACGACATCCTTGCCAATCACGTAGCTCGGCGTGCCGGTGAGACCCATGTCCTCGGCGATCTTGAAATTCTCCTTCAAGGTGTCGTTGATCTGCGGGCTGGTCAGATCCTTCTCGAGCCGTGCCATGTCGACGCCCACCTCCTTGGCGACGGCGAGCGCGCGGGCCTTGTCGGCCTGACCGTGGCCGCCCAGTAGCTTCTGGTGGAATGCGAGATATTTCTTGCCCGACGGATCCTGCATGTGCACGGCGATCGCAACGCGCGCGGCTTCAACCGAGCCGGGGCTGAGCACCGGAAATTCCTTCAGCGTGACACGCAGGTTCGGATCGAAGTTGATGAGGTCGAGCATGTCGCCCATGGCGCGCTTGCAGTAGCCGCAATTGTAATCGAAGAACTCGACGAAATTGACGTCGCCCTTCGGATTGCCGAGCACCACGCCGTGCGGGGAATTGAACAGCGCGTCGGCGTGCTTCTCGACGGCGGCCTTCTGCTTGGTGACTTCGGCGGCGGCCTGGCGGCGGCCGAGTTCGGCGGAGGCTTCTTCCAGCACTTCGGGATGAGCGATCAGATAGTTTCTGACCACCGTCTCGATGTCCTTGCGTTGCGCATCGGTGAACGACTGCGCCGACGCGGCGATGGGAAGGCTCACGGCAAGCGCGAGAGCGAATGGTGTGAGCGAACGAAGGGACAGCATGAAGACTCCTTTGGGCCGGTCAGGCGGCGTCAGTTCTTGATCGATTTCGTATTGACGATGTCGTCGGCACGAACCCATCCGGGTGAGCCGATCGGGAAACGGGTTTTGGCGCGCGAGGCGAGGTCGCGTGCGGTCTTGTGGTCGCCGCGCAGATAGGCGGCATTCGCTGCGGCAAGATCGGCGTCGGCAAGGTCGCCCTTGCGGCCATAGGCCATGGCGATCTGGGTATAGCCGAGAGGGGCTTCGGGTTCGCGCGCCAGCGCCGCCTTGAGAATCGAAATTGCCTCGTTTGCGTAGGCCTTATTATCCGACGCCACCAGCGCCTGACCAAGTAACATCTCAATGAGCGGCGCCTGATGCGACAGTTGGACCGCCTTGCGGAGGGGGGCGATGGCCTCCGTGGGGCGGCCTCCCTCGAGCAGCGCCTGTCCCTTGAGCTCGTAAAAATACGGGTTCGCAGGTTCGACCTTGATAAGCCCGTCGATCTGGGTGATGGCGCTGCGCGGATCGCCGTGGAGATAGGTGGCGATGGCGCGAGCGTAGCGGGCGGGCAGGCTGTTGTCGGACATCGGGTAGCGGCGATACACGGTCTCGGCGCGCTCCATGAAGCCGGAGACCTTCGCGCGCATCATATCGTGGCGATGTTGAAGCGCCGGATCGTCTTTCTTGCTCCAGTAGGGACTGGATTTTGCGAGCCCTTCGAGAGCTTCGACGCGCTCGGCAGGCATCGGGTGCGACTGCATGTAAGGATCCGCGCCGTAAGCGGAGAACAGGCTCTCGTTCTGGAATCGCTTGAACGTCTCGTACATGCCTTTCGCGGATTGTCCGGTCGCATTGAGGAATTTGACGCCGGCCTTGTCTGCGCTTTCTTCCTGCTGGCGCTGGTAGGACAACAGCGTACGCATGATCATGGATTGCGGAGCGGCAACCGCCGCGGCACCACCGGCGCCTGCCCCCGACCTTGCGCCCGCAACCGCCGCACCGACGCCGAGCAGCATGGCGACGATCATCTGGGTCTGTGCGTTCGCGATCTGCTGGCGCATTTTCGCAAGATGTCCGCCCGCAAGATGTCCGGTCTCGTGGGCGAGCACGCCGATGAGCTGGTTCGGCGTTTCCGATTTCAAGAGCGCGCCGTAATTGACGAAGATGCGCCGGCCGTCGGCGACGAAAGCGTTGAAGCTCGGGTCGTTGATGATGACGACCTGGATGTTCTGCTTCTCCAGCCCTGCGGCGCGCAGGATCGGCCGGGAATAGTCGCGCAGCAGTTGCTCGGTTTCCGTATCCCGCAGCAGGGGCGGCCCTTTCTTGGGCTCCGCGGAAACCGGGCCTACGGCGGGCCAGCTCGCCAGCAGCAGCGCCGCTGACGTGAGCGTCGCAATCGCGCGACGGGTGAAGCCGGGTCGGGCCGGTGCGGTCTGGGCGGCAAGTGACGTCATGGGCGCGGCAGGCAAATCCATCTGGTGCGAGCCACCGGCAATGGAGTGCAGCGGTAGCGCGTGGTAAAGACCGTTCAAGGGACGGAATGCGGCGGGAGCGCGGCGGCGTTAGCGAACCGCACCTGGCCAGTTCCGTTTTCAATCATGGGCATAGCAGATTTCATGCGTGATGGGAGAATTCGCTCCACGACGGAGCTTTTGACGGCCTCGCGCCGTGGCGATGTTCCACCGTTCATGGTGATGGACGTGATGGCGGCGGCGGCCCGAATCGAGGCCGCGGGCGGTCATGTGATCCACATGGAGGTCGGCCAGCCTGCGTCGCCGGCGCCGGCCACGGCACGGGCAGCAGCCAAGGCTGCGATCGATGCCGGGCGGCTGGATTACACCTCGGCACTGGGCATCCCGTCACTGCGGCAACGTATCGCGCGCTACTATCGCGAAACCCATGGCCATGACGTCGATCCCGAGCGGATCGTCGTTACCACCGGTTCGTCGAACGCCTTTATCCTGGCGTTTCTGACGCTGTTCGAGCCGGGCGACCGGGTGGCGGTGACGCTGCCGGGCTATCCGCCGTATCGCCATATTCTGACGGCGCTCGGTTGCGAGCCGGTGCCGATCGAAACCACCGCCGCGACCCGCCATGCGCTCTCCGGCGAGATGCTGCTCGCCGCGCATCGCAAGAAGCCTCTCAAAGGCGTGCTGGTGGCAAGCCCCGCCAATCCCACCGGCACGATGATGAGCCGCGAGGCGATGGCGGAATTGATGGCGGCGGCCGCCAGCGAGAACATCCGCTTCATCTCCGACGAAATTTATCACGGCCTCGATTACGCATTTCGGGCGACGACCGCGGCGGCGTTGTCGGACGACGCACTCGTCATCAACTCATTCTCGAAATATTTCTGCATGACGGGCTGGCGCGTCGGCTGGATGGTGGTGCCAGCGCCGCTGGTGCGTCCGGTCGAACGATTGCAGCAGAATCTGGCGATCTCGGTGCCGACGCTTTCGCAGATCGCGGCGGAAGCCGCGTTCGACGGCACGGCCGAGATGGATGCGATCAAGCACGGCTATCAGGACAATCGCCGCCTGCTGATCGAGGGGCTGCCGCGCGCGGGTCTCGACAGTTTTCTGCCCGCCGATGGTGCGTTCTATCTCTATGCCGATGTCTCGCGCTTCACGAACGACAGTTTCGATTTTGCCCGCCGCATGCT
This sequence comes from Haberlea rhodopensis, assembly GCA_907163345.1. Lineage (NCBI taxonomy): Eukaryota > Viridiplantae > Streptophyta > Magnoliopsida > Lamiales > Gesneriaceae > Haberlea > Haberlea rhodopensis. The sequence continues at coordinate 148,422 of CAJQUN010000067.1, forward strand.
GGAGGAAGCGCATGTCGCGGCAACGCCCGGCATCGACTTCGATCCGGTCCACGGCAAGTCGTTCCTGCGTTTCTGTTACGCAGGCTCAAAGGCGGAGACGGAAGAAGCAATCGCGCGGATCACGCGCTGGCTTGCGTAAATCGCGCGCGGGTCATTGCGAGCGAAGACTGAGTTGCTTCGTGGCGATGCTCCTCGCAATGACGATGCGGCGGGGCTTTAAGGCCCCGCCGGTTTGTCACTCGCTGGAGCGTTTCCACCAGCCCATGCGGCGCGGTGCTGCCGGTGCGGGTTCTGCGGGTGGTTGCTGCTCGGAAGGAGCAGGCGTTGCCACCGGTGCAGGGGCAGGTTCCTGCGAAGGGGTATCGTTGAAGAAGAAGCTGACCTTCTCGCGCACGGTGGAGCGGCGTGGAGCTTTTTCTTCTTCGTTGGACTGAGCAGCAGGCTCGGCGGCCAGTGGTGCAGGAGCCGGAGCAACGTTTTCCATCGCAGGCTCGGATATCTCGGGCTGCGGTGCCTCGAAGGATGGCATGCCGAGATCGCGCGGCTCCTCGTGGGCTTCGAACGAGGAATCGGCCTCGGTGTCATTGCCGGAAGCGGCTGCTTCCTCGCCGTTGGCATTGTCGTGATTGCCACGGCGGCGGCGGCCACCACGACGGCCACGACGGCGCGGGCGACGTTCGCCATTGTCCTGATCGGCACGCGCGGGAGCGGCGTCGGACTCGTCCTCGCCATCCTCGCCGGATTCGGCCTGAGACTCTTCGCCGGAAACTGCATCGTCATTGGCAGGAGAGGCTTGTGCGGCATCGCGGCCTTCGCCGCCACGGCCGCGTCCACGACGGCGGCGGCGCCGGCGGCGCGGTCCTTCGTCGCCTTCACCGCGGGCTTCAGCCGTTTCGGCGTCTGCGGTTTCGCCGTTCTCGGTCTCGGCCTCGACGTCTTCCTCGAAGAACTCATCCTCGTCGTCGAACTCTTCGACTTCGACCGGCTGCGCGGCAACACGCGCGGCGAGAAGGGCCTTGGCGGCCTCGGTGGTGTGCACCTGTTCGCCGCGCTCGATGATGAAGGCTTGCTGGCCGTTCACCGTCGGGTCGGCGATCACCGACAACGTCACCTGGAAGGCTTCTTCGAGGTCGCGCAGATGGCCGCGTTTGTGATTGAGAACGTAGAGCGCCACGTCGGTGCGGGTGCGCACCGAGTAATTGTGGGTGCCGCTCTTCATCAGTTGCTCTTCAAGGCTGCGCAGCAATTGCAGCGCGACCGATGAGACGGAGCGGACATGGCCGGTGCCGCCGCAAGTCGGGCAGGGCTCGGTCGAACTTTCGAGCACGCTGGCGCGGATGCGCTGGCGCGACATTTCCAGCAGGCCGAAATGCGAGATGCGTCCGACCTGGATGCGCGCGCGGTCCTGCCGCAGGCAATCGCTCATCTTGCGTTCGACTGCGCGGTTGTTGCGCTTCTCGTCCATGTCGATGAAATCGATGACGATCAGGCCCGCGAGGTCGCGCAGCCGCAACTGGCGGGCGACTTCCTCGGCGGCTTCGAGATTGGTCTTGAGCGCGGTGTCCTCGATGTGATGCTCACGCGTGGAGCGGCCCGAGTTCACGTCGATCGAGACCAGCGCTTCGGTCTGGTTGATGACGATGTAGCCGCCGGAGCGCAGCGTCACGGTCGGCGAGAACATCGCATCGAGCTGGCTCTCGACGCCCATCCGCGAGAACAGCGGTTGCGTGTCGCGATAGGGCTTCACGGCGCGGACGCTGGACGGCATCAGCATCTTCATGAAGTCGCGTGCTTCCTGATAGCCGGCGTCGCCCGACACCAGCACCTCGTCGATCTCCTTGTTGTAGAGATCGCGCAGCGAGCGCTTGATGAGCGAGCCTTCCTCATAAACGAGAGTAGGAGCCTGCGACTTCAGCGTGAGGTCGCGTACCGTCTCCCACATGCGGATCAGGTATTCAAAGTCGCGCTTGATTTCCGGCTTGGTGCGCGAGGCGCCCGCCGTGCGCAGGATGATGCCCATGCCTTCCGGCACGTCGAGGTCCTGCACCACGTCCTTGAGGCGGTTACGGTCCTGCGCCGAGGTGATCTTACGGCTGATGCCGCCGCCGCGTGCGGTGTTTGGCATCAGCACGGCATAGCGTCCGGCGAGCGACAGGTAGGTCGTGAGCGCCGCGCCCTTGTTGCCGCGCTCTTCCTTGACCACCTGCACCAGCATCACCTGGCGGCGCTTGATGACTTCCTGAATCTTATACTGGCGGCGGGGGCGGAAGGCGCGCTCCGGCACTTCTTCCAGCGCGTCGTCGCCGCCGACGGATTCGACCTGTTCTTCTTCCTCGGCCTCATCGTCCTCGTCTTCGTCGCTGTCTGCGGCGGACGATTCAAGATGCTCGCCTTCGGCATGTTCGTGGTCGGCATGCGTGTCGTCATGAGCATCGTCGTCAGACGCATGGTCATGATCATGATCAAGATCATGATGGGCGAAATCGCCCTCGGCCTGCGCTGCGGCGGATGGATCGAAGAACGGATCGTCGATGCTTTCGTCGGCCTGGTCGCCGTAGTCGTTGCCTTCAATGCTCGGCAGCGGTTGTGCATTCGCACTCGGCACCATCGAAGGCGCGACGGAAGCGGGCGTCACGCCATCTTCGGTCGGCTCGTCGTCATAGCCATAGCCGCCGAAAGGCTGCGGCTCGGTTGAATCGTGCGGGAAGGCCGGCGGCGCGTCAGCGGCTGGTACGCCGTCCTCGACGACCGCGCTTTGCACGCGTTCGCCACGGTCGCGACGGCGCGAATTACGATGGCGGGAACGGCGGCGGCTGGCGCGGTTCTCGTTTTCCTCCTCAGCCTCGCGATGCGCGCGCTCGTCGGCCTCGATCAGAGCCTGACGGTCGGCGACCGGGATCTGGTAGTAGTCGGGATGGATTTCGCTGAAGGCAAGGAAGCCATGGCGATTGCCGCCATACTCGATGAACGCGGCCTGGAGCGAGGGCTCCACGCGCGTGACCTTGGCGAGATAGATGTTGCCGCGAAGCTGCTTGCGTTGTGCGGATTCGAAATCAAACTCTTCGACGCGATTGCCGCGAACCACGACGACCCGGGTCTCCTCCGGGTGGGTGGCGTCGATCAACATTTTGTTGGGCATTTTGGAACTCATGGCGGCGGACGGCAGGCCCGGCGGCCAGCGCAGCATGCGCGGCCGGACGGCGGAACGGTCCACCTGATTCGGGGGTGAGGGGAAGGCCAAACCGCAAGACGATGCCCCGTGCCGAATCCAGCCCGAACGTCTTCCGTCGCGCAAACGCGTCGCGTCGGATTGTCGTGGGACCTGGGAAGACCTCGTGGGAGGTCCGGATCGGCGTAACAGTGTGGCGCATCTAAGCAGCGGCCCGTCTAAATCGTTCGGCAGCGGTGTGCTGCCTTGTCTTGCCAACGGGACCAGCAGGAGCTGGGTGCATTAAAAGCCAGCCGGCGTTGTGAGTGCCGGATTGGCAGTCCGCGTCCTTGCGGGCGCGAGCCGGTTGCCGTCTGGCTTCCTGTTTCTCCCGAACCTCGAACCGGCTTTCCGGACCCGGCCGCGCGCTGCGCTGGCTGGGAGGAGGGTCGGTCAATCCGTTGGGCCTCAATACATTTCGGGGCCGAACGCTGGTGCGGGAGTTGAACGCGATACAACCGGAAGTTCAAACCGTCAGCAGGCAAAACATACGGTCATTGGGGTCTTCTGGCAAGGGAAGCGTCACGCGGCTGCAACACAAGCCCGTAAACAGCCTTTCAGGGGTAAGCAGCGGTTAACCGTGGAGTCCTATTGGGATAAAAGGGGGCGCCGAGGCGGGGGATTCCTTGAAAAGCTGGACGAAAATCCGCGTTCTGCGGGCGATCACCGCCAGTTTTGCCTGGGCGGCACTGTCTGGTGCCCCGGCGGCGTACGCGGTCGAGTCGGTTCCGCCACGCCCGGAAGTTGCAGCCAGCCTGCCGGTCGCATCCGATGCGCGCGTCGCGGGCGACGAGCGGCAATCGCGCTTCATCCTCGATCTCGATCGCAAGGTCGACGTGCATGGCTTCGTGCTGGCCGATCCTTACCGGGTCGTCGTCGACATGCCCCAGGTGGCGTTCCGCTTGCCCGAGGGCAGCGGCAAGACCGGCCGGGGGCTCGTGCGGGCGTTCCGCTATGGCATGGTGATGCCAGGTGCCTCGCGGATCGTGATGGATTTGAGCGGCCCGGCGAAGATCGAAAAGGCCTATTCGCTGGAGGCGGCCAACGGCCAGCCGGCAAGGTTGGTGGTTGAACTGGCGGCGTCCGACGCGGAAACGGTGAAGCGCGAAGCGCGGCAGACCGCGGCACAGGGTTTGCGCCCGACGGTCGTCGCCGATGCCGATCCGAATGCGAAAATTCCGCCACAGAACGCCAAGCCCGAGGATTCCCGTCCCGTCATCGTGCTCGATCCCGGCCATGGCGGCATCGACAACGGCACGGTCGCGTCCAGCGGCGAGAACGAGAAGGATCTCGTGCTTGCCTTCGCCAAGGCGCTGCGTGAGCGCATCGAGAAATCCGGCAAATATCGCGTGGTGATGACGCGCGACGATGATACCTTCATTCCGCTCGCCGAGCGCGTGAAGTTCGCCCGTGAACATGCGGCATCGCTATTCGTTTCGATCCATGCCGACGCCTTGCCGAAGGCGGAAGGCGATGCGCAGGGCGCCACGATCTACACATTGTCCGACCGCGCCTCCGATATCGAGGCGGAGAAGCTCGCGGAATCCGAGAACAAGGCCGACGCCATCGCCGGCATCGACCTGACCGAGGAGCCGACCGAGGTGGCGGACATCCTGATCGATCTCACTCAGCGGGAAACGCGAGCATTCTCAAGCCGTTTCGCAAAAACCCTGATGCATGAGATGAAGGCTGTGGCGCGGATGCACAAGCACCCGCTGAAATCCGCCGGGTTTCGGGTTCTGAAGGCGCACGACGTGCCGTCGGTGCTGGTCGAGTTGGGGTACGTGTCCAACAAGGGCGACCTGCACAATCTGGTCTCGGAGAACTGGCGCGAAAAAACGGCCGGTTCCGTCACCGCCGCGATCGATGCGTTTTTCGGGCCCCGTGGTGGCGGTCCGGCCACACGGATGAGTGCCGGGGCATCCGCGGGTGCGAAGCCCTGATAGAGCCCTAGTTTGGACACAGGCTCCGCTTTATAGAGGATCGAGAAAACTGAATCGGTCGCCCGCAGCGTCTGCCTCAGTGCTATGGTTTCGCCGCGATCCGGTCGCGCCGAGCGAGATCGCCCCGGCCAGAGGCGTCTTTAAACTGAATATGGATTGAGAATGCGGTTGCTGGTGCGCTTCCTGGGGTTCCTTTTTGCCGCCGGAACGATCCTGTTCCTGGTCGGCGTCAGCGCCGTCGCGGGCCTGCTCTGGCATTATTCCAAGGACCTGCCGGACTACACCCAGCTCAAGAACTACGAGCCTCCGGTGATGACGCGTGTTCATGCCGCCGATGGCTCGCTGCTCGCCGAATACGCCAAGGAGCGCCGTCTCTATTTGCCGATCCAGGCGATCCCCAAGCGCGTGATCAATTCTTTCCTCGCGGCCGAGGACAAGAATTTCTACGAGCATGGCGGCATCGACTTCACCGGCATGGCGCGCGCCGCGCTGTTGTATGCGCAGAACTACGGCTCGAACCGCCGCCCGCAGGGTGCGTCGACCATCACCCAGCAGGTCGCGAAGAACTTCCTGCTGACGAACGAAGTCTCCTTTACCCGCAAGATCAAGGAAGCCTTGCTGGCGATGCGCATCGAGCGCACCTACAGCAAGGAAAAGATCCTCGAGCTTTATCTCAACGAAATCTATCTCGGCCTTGGTGCCTATGGCATCGCTGCCGCTTCGCTCGTTTACTTCGACAAGTCGGTCAACGAACTGACGATCGCGGAAGCGGCCTATCTCGCCGCTCTGCCGAAGGCGCCCGCCCAGCTTCATCCGGTGCGCAACCATGACCGCGCAGTCGAGCGCCGCAATTACGTGATCGACCGTCTTGCCGAGAATGGCTGGATCAAGCCCGCGGAAGCCGCCGCCGCCCGCAAGGAGCCGCTCGTCGTCACCACCCGCAGCAACGCGACGCATGTCTTCGCGGGCGAGTATTTTGCTGAGGAAGTTCGCCGCGACATCTTCGAGCGTTACGGCGAGAAGAAGCTTTACGAAGGCGGCCTGTCGGTGCGCGCCACGCTCGATCCGAAATTGCAGGTGATCGCGCGGCAGGCGATGGTCAAGGGCCTCGTCAACTACGACGAGTCGGTCGGCTGGCGCGGGCCTGTCACCAAGATCGATATCAGCGGCGACTGGGGCATCAAGCTCGCCGAGGTCAAATCGCTGTCGGATATTTCACCGTGGCGCATGGCGGTGGTGCTGGAGGCGAACGACCAGTCGGCGCGCATCGGCTTCCAGCCGGGACGCGTGCTCGGCGGCGCGATCTCCAAGGCGCGTGATACCGGCCTCGTGACCATGGACGGCGTGCGCTGGGCCAAGGCCGCCTCGGGGCCGACCCGCTACAAGGCGCCGACCAAGGTGACACAGGTGCTGACGCCGGGCGATGTGGTTTACGTCGATCCGTTGCTTGGCAAGGACGGCAAGGTCGTCGAGGGGCAATACCGGCTGCGCCAGATTCCCGAAGTGTCGGGCGGCATGATCGTGATGGACCCGAACACCGGCCGCGTGCTGGCGATGAGCGGCGGTTTCTCGTTCGATCAGAGCCAGTTCAATCGCGCCACGCAGGCCTACCGGCAACCCGGTTCGTCGTTCAAGCCAATCGTCTATTCGACCGCGCTGGACAACGGCTACACGCCGTCGAGCATCGTGGTCGATGCGCCGATCGAAATCGATCAGGGCTCGGGCAATGTCTGGAGGCCGGAGAACTATTCGGCAGGCAAATATTACGGGCCGCAAACGCTGCGCTTCGGTCTTGAGCACTCCGTCAACAACATGACAGTGCGGCTCGCGCAGGACATCGGCATGCCGATCATCGGCGAATATGCCAAGCGCTTCGGCGTCTATGACGAGTTGCCGAACTATCTGTCCTACGCGCTCGGTGCGGGCGAGACGACCGTGATGCGCATGGTGACTGCGTATTCGATGATCGCCAATGGCGGCAAGCGTGTGAAGGCGACGCTGATCGACCGCATCCAGGACCGTTTCGGCCACACCATCTACAAGCACGACCAGCGCGAATGCCGCGGCTGCGATGCACCCGAAGGCTGGCACAACCAGCCCGAGCCGACGCTGATCGACCGCCGCGAGCAGGTGCTCGATCCGATGACGGCCTACCAGATCACCTCGATGATGGAGGGCGTGGTCCAGCGCGGCACGGCGACCATCGTGCGCGAGGTTGGCAAGCCGATCGCTGGCAAGACCGGCACCACCAACGAGGAGAAGGACGCATGGTTCGTCGGCTTCTCGCCCAATATCGTCGTCGGCCTGTACATCGGCTACGACAAGCCGCGCCCACTTGGCCGCGGCGGCACAGGCGGCCATCTGGCCGCGCCGGTGGCAAAGGATTTCCTGAAAGTGGCGCTGGCGGACAAACCTGCGGTCCCGTTCCGTGTGCCTGCTGGCATCAAGCTCGTGCGCGTCGACCTCAAGAGCGGCATGCGGGCAGGGCCGGGCGATACCGGCCGTACCATCCTGGAGGCCTTCAAGCCGGGCACCGCACCGCCTGACAATTACGCGGCCATCGGCATGGCCGACGGCAACGGGCAGGTGCTCACCGTGTCGCCCGACGCGGATCGTGCGATCATGCGCCCGGGTACCGGCGGCCTTTATTGACCTGATTGCATCAGCGCGCCGCAGCGGTTAAGTCCTGCGGCACGATTTGCGCGTGTGCGCTTCCTTGTTTGAATGAAAGACGAAGAACCAAGATGCGTCCCGAAGTCGAACGCCTTGTCGAAGAGATCAAGCAGTCAGTCGGGCTGCTGAGGAGGCATCTTTGACGTCGATGCCGCAACCGCACGTCTCGCCGAACTGAACAATCTCGCCGAAGACCCCAATCTCTGGAACGATCCGCAGAAAGCCCAGAAGCTGATGCAGGAGCGGACCTCGCTGGAAAACCAGCTTGGCGGCATCGGACGGACCGAACGCGAACTCGAAGACCAGATCGGTATGATCGAGCTCGGCGAGGCCGAGAATGACGAAGCCGTGGTGACCGAGGCCGAGAACGCGCTAAAGGCGCTCAAGAAGGACGTCGCGCGGCAGGAGCTGGAAGCGCTGCTCTCCGGCGAGGCCGACAAGTTCGACACCTACCTCGAAGTCCATGCGGGCGCGGGCGGCACCGAGAGCCAGGACTGGGCCTCGATGCTGTTGCGCATGTACACGCGCTGGGCCGAGCGCAAGGGCTTCAAGATCGAGTATCTCGAAGAAACGCAAGGCGAAGAAGCGGGCATCAAGTCGGCGACGATCCAGATCAGCGGCCACAACGCCTATGGCTGGCTCAAGACCGAAGCTGGCGTGCACCGCCTCGTGCGCATCTCTCCCTATGATTCAAATGCGCGGCGGCATACGTCGTTTTCGAGCATCGCGATTTTCCCGGTGGTCGACAATTCGATCAAGATCGACATCAACGAGTCCGATGTGCGCGTCGATACGATGCGTTCGGGTGGTGCGGGTGGCCAGCACGTCAACAAGACCGAATCCGCGGTGCGCCTCACACATATCCCGACCGGCGTGGCTGTCGTCTGTCAGGCCGGTCGCTCGCAGCACAAGAACCGCGCGCAGGCGTGGGACATGCTGCGCGCGCGCTTGTACGAGATCGAACTGAAGCGGCGCGAGGAGCAGGCCGCCGCCGATCAGGCCGCCAAGACCGATATCGGTTGGGGTCACCAAATCCGTTCTTACGTGCTGCAACCATACCAGATGGTGAAGGATCTTCGCACTGGCGTGCAGACCTCCGACACCTCGGGCGTGCTCGACGGCGACCTCGATGAGTTCATGGCTGCGACGCTGGCGCAGAAGGCCTTCGGCAGCGCGCCCGGCCAGATCGAGGACGTGGACTGATTTTTCTTTGTCAGGAGCTGCGATGAATGCACAGGGCAGACTAATCGTTCGCAGCTTCTCTATCTCCTTCGATGGCTATGGCGCTGGCCCGGACCAGAGTCTCGACAGCCCGCTCGGTATTGGCGGGTTTGGCCTGCATCAATGGGCCATGGGCACGCGCACATTCCAGAAAAAGGTCTTTGGGAAGGACGACGGCGGCGCAACCGGACCTGACGACGATCTGGCCGCGATGGGCTTTGAAAATCTCGGCGCGTGGATCATGGGCCGCAACATGTTCGGCCCGGTTCGCGGCGCCTGGCCGGACGAGACCTGGAAGGGATGGTGGGGCGACGAGCCGCCATATCACTGTCCGGTTTTTGTCCTGACCCACCACGCCCGCGCGCCGATCACGATGAAGGGCGGCACCGTTTTTCATTTCGTGACGGATGGGATCGAGGCAGCACTTGACTGCGCGAGACAGGCGGCCGGCGGCAAGGACATTCGGGTCGGCGGCGGCGTGGCGACAATCCGCGAGTATCTTCGTGCACGGTTGATCGACGATTTGCATATTGCGATTTCGCCAGTCCTGCTGGGGCGCGGCGAAGCTCTTTTTGATGGGATTGATCTTCCTGCGCTCGGCTACACGGTCAGCGACCATATCGCGACGCCGAACGCCATGCATCTGCGGTTTCGTCGCAAAGATTGAACAGGCGAGTAAGGTAATCAGCCCTGAGCGAACCGTGCGCCAGCGCGCAGGAAGCGTTGCGGGTCAACGGCTTCGCCGTTGATGCGCGTTTCATAATGCAGGTGAGGTCCGGTCGAGCGGCCGGTGGAGCCGACTTCGCCGACCACTTCGCCGGTCTTCACGACATCGCCGACCTTGACGTCGATCTGCGACAGATGCCCGTAGCGGGTCGCAAGGCCGTTGCCGTGATCGATCTCGACCATCCGGCCATAGCCGCCTGACCATCCTGCGGATGTGACTCTGCCGTCGGCGGTGGCGCGCACCGGATCGCCGGTTGAAGCGCGGAAATCGAGGCCGGTGTGCATCGCGGGCCGCCCGACGAACGGATCGTTGCGCACGCCGAAGCCCGACGACAGTTCGATTTCGCCGACCACCGGCTTGCGATAGGGCACCATCGCCAGCGTACGGTTGAGTTTGTCGACCTGCGCGCGGCTCAGCGCGACGCGGTAGAGCTGCTTGTCGAATGCACTCGCGTTCGCGGTCGGAGCGCGCACCGGAATGTAGGGGCCGCCGATATGGCCCTTCGGTGTCGCAGCTTCGAGCTTCGCCATGTTCAGCCCGAGGTCGGAGATCAGGCCACGCACGCGCTGCAGCCTCGTGTCGTAACGGTTCTCGGCCGCATTCAGGCTGGCGACCTGACGGTTTTCGATCTTGTCGAGAGAGGATTCCAGACGCGCCAGTATGTTGCCGGATTCGTGTTTGGCCACCATGCGGCTGTGCGACGTTCCGAAGACCGAAGGCCGCACGTCGAGGCGTGCATGGCGTTCCGATGGCGTGGTGTCGACCGGCGCAATGTCGTTGATCGGGGAAGGCTTCGGCGTTCCGCGTGGCGTATGGGTCGGCCGGATCGAGCCGGTGGCCGCATTGTCCGGCAGTCCCATCAGCGCATTGGTGCGCGATTCCAGCGTGGACTGGCGGCGCAGGATCTGCGTGAGCTTCTGATCGTATTCTTCCTGATCGAGCAACTGGCGGCTGGTGGTGCGGTCGATCCGCGAGCGAAGCTCCGCGATGCGATCCTCATAGGCGTATTGCATCTCGGCCTGACGCGCGATCAGGCGTGTCAGCACGTCGTCGCGGAAGGCAAAATAGGTCGCGGTCGCCGCCGACCATGCACCCATCAGGATGATCGATCCGGTGATGATCCAGAATACGACCGGCCCGACGCGGACCTGCTTGCCGTGATGGATAAGGGCGTAGCCGTTGGGCTTGGATCGCGGTTGCGGGGTGTTCCGGGCCGGCGGAGGCGGACGGCGGGGCACCTGGCGCCCGTCATCATGCGGATAATGGTGGGGCGTGTGGTTGTACTGACGGTAGGGCGGCGACATCGGAACTCCTGAGCCGGCCAAACAAGCGGCACGGCTGCCAGAGGCGATCTGACACCGTCATGGTTAATATTCAGGAAAATGCCTCGCGAATGGTATCGAGCACGGCCTCGGCATGACCGGCGACTTTGACGTTCCGCCAGATCCGGGTGATGCGCCCCTTGGGGTCGATTAAAACCGTTGTGCGAAGAATTCCGTCGAAGGTTCTCCCCATAAAGGATTTTTTGCCCCATACGCCATAGGCCTTGAGCATCGCGAGCGTCTCGTCCGAAGCGAGGACGATGTCGAGGTCATGCTTCTTGCGGAAGCGTTGCAGGGCCGCCTGCGAATCAGCGGAGACGCCGAGGATAGCGGTGTCGAGCGCCTCGAACCGGGGCGAGAGGCGGGTGAAATCGGCGGCTTCCAGCGTGCAGCCAGGGGTGTCCGCGCGCGGATAGAAATACAGGACGAGATTGCGCCCGGCGAAGTCCTTGAGCGACACGCTGCCACCATCGTCGCGGGAAAGCCGGAAGGAGGGAGCCGCCATGCCCTCGTTGAGGACATGAGCCTGCCCGGTTGCGGCGGGCGCCGTCCTGGCGGTTGTCAGGGACTTCTTCGTCCCCCGGGCTTTCGTGGCGGTTTTCCTGACGACCTTCTTGGATATTTTCTTGTTCGTTTTCTTGGCCATACGCCTTCCTTTCGTCGCTTTCAGCCCGTCAATTGACCCCGCCTGACGCTGCGGCAGAGAGGGGCCTGCCGGGATCGCCTGCTGGGCATTTGCCAGCCTTGGGATTTACCGGCCTTGGGATACACTGACGCGGGATTCGCCACGCCCGCTGTTGGACGGGACATATAACAGACGGGATTCGCTGCATGCCGCGTTCTGAGCCATTTTCCCCGGCGATCAGAACCCGTCCTGCCGCCAATCAGCGCTCAACGCCAACGTGAGGCAATGCAGGACTCGAAGCCTCAGAAAGCGTCGCGACCTCAAACGAGCCATTGGGATGCTCCCGAGTGGGAGGATGAGCGCTGCCATCAGGCGCGGCGTCTGCTCAAGCGCCGCCGTGTCGGCTGGCACCGTCTGACCGCACCTTTCGCAAGACTTGGCCATCGGATTCTCGACACGGTCTGGCTGCGCCGGACCGTCGCCACGCTCGGCGTTCTCGCCATCGTCTTCGGCGTCGGTTTTTTCGGACTGTGGCTGCGCCTTGGCGCGGGACCGATCAACCTCGATGTCGTCACGCCATGGCTTGCCTCCGCCATCGAGCAGAACCTCGGACGCGATCACACCGTCGAGGTCGGCGGTACCCAGATCGAACGCGCGGGAAGGATTAGGGTCGCGGTGCGCCTGCGCGACATCGTGGTGCGTGACCATAACGGCGCCATCGTCGCGAGCGCCCCGAAGGCGGAAGTGCGTTTGTCCGGCATGGCGCTTTTGTTCGGCACGCTGCGCGCCGAGACGCTGCGGCTCGTCGATGCGGAATTGTCGGTGCGGATCACGCCGGACGGTGAAGTGATCGTGTCCACCGCGGGCACCACGCAGCCGCTCGCCACAGGCAAGGTGCCGGTGAAGCCTCTGGTGATCGCTCCGGCGGACTACCCGCAGGCTCCATCCGCAGCGGGACAACCCTCAGCGGTCACGGCGTCCGCGCCCGGATTGCTTGCGGTGATGAACTGGCTCGACACGCTCGGCTCCAAGGGGCTGGACGGCCAGAGCCTGAACGAGATCGGTCTGCGCAACGGTTCGCTTCTGGTGGACGACCAGCAGAGCAAGACGAAATTTTCCTTCGACAATATCAGCCTCAGCCTGAGACGGCCCACGGCTGGCGGCGTTGTGATGACCGTGGGTGAGGAAGGTACGGATGCCTGGTCGCTGAGGCTCGGCGTCGGTGCACCGCAGAACGGCGTGCGGCAGGTCGAACTGACGGCCAACAAGGTGCCGACCAAGAACCTGATCCTGGCTGCGCGGCTCAAGGATTTCACCTACACCACCGACGGCATGCTGCTGAGCGGCGAGATCAAGGGCGAGGTTGGCCGTGATGGCTTGCCGACGTATCTCGGCGGTGTCCTCTCCATCGGCAAGGGCAGCATCATCGACCGCGCCACGCCGGACTATCCGATGGCGATCGATCAGATCGAGGCGCGCCTCGACTGGGACGCGGGGCGACGCGTCATGGTCGCGCCGTTCCAGATCACCTCGGGAAGCAATCGCGTCACGTCGCTCGCGCATCTGGAGGCTCCGAACGGACGCACGCCGAACTGGCAGCTCGGACTGTCCGGCGGCACGATCGTGCTCGCCGGTCCCAAGGGAGAGAATCCGGTCATCTTCAACCGCATCGCGGTGCGCCTGCGGTTCGATACCGAACATCGCCGGATCGTCATGACCCAGTGCGATATCAGCAATGGAGAAGTCGGCGTTGCAGGCTCGGGTGCGGTCGATTACTCGATGCCGGCGGCGCAGGTTCAACTCGGCCTTGCCACGACGGCGATGCCTGCATCGACGCTGAAGAACATCTGGCCGATCCTGATCGTGCCGGAGGTGCGTGAATGGCTGATCGAGCGCGTCAGTGGCGGCACCCTGCAGCATCTCGACATCGCGGTGAACGCGCCGATCCATACCCTTGCGCGCGGCGGTCCGCCGATTCCGGATGAGGGCTTGTCGGTCGATTTCTCGGCGGCAGGCGTGGAGCTGCATCCACTGGATGAATTGCCCATGGTCCATAACGCCGACATGAAGGGCCATGTCAGCGGACGGACGGTAAAGGTCACGATCGGTCAGGGTGGCGTCGATACGCCGGGAGGGCGCAAGCTCACGATTTCCGACGTTCTGTTCCAGGTCCCCGATCTGGTGCCGAAGCCTGCCCCGGCCAGCGTGCGCTTCCGCCTCGACGGGCCGGTGCCGGCGGCTGCCGAAATCCTGCAGTCGGACCGGTTGAAGGACGTCAGCGGGAACATGATCGATCCCGCCACCAGCAAGGGCAACGTCGCGGCAGTCATCACGCTGAACATGCCGCTGAAAACCGCGCTGACCAAGGAAGACACCAAATACTCCGTCAATGTCGATCTCGGCTCTGTTTCGATCGACAAGCTCGCGATGAATCAGAAGCTGGAAGCCAATACGCTCAAGCTCGTCGCCGACAATCAGGGTTATCGCGTCAAGGGTGACGTGAAGATTGCGGGCCAGCCGGCTTCGATCGACTATCACAAGGATGCCGATGGCGATGCGGACATCCGTCTCGCGGCGACGCTCGACGATGCCGCGCGCGCCAAGCTCGGGGTCGATCTTGGTCCGAGCGTCTCTGGTGCCATCCCTGTGAAGATCAGTGGCAAGATCGGCGGCGACGACAGCAAGCTTGGCGTCGAGGCGGACCTCACGGCCGCCAAGATCGACAACATCCTGCCGGGCTGGACCAAGATCGCGGGCAAGGCGGGCCGCATCACCTTCAACGTCGTTCACAAGCCGCAAGGCACGCGTTTCGAGGATATCGTCATCGACGGTGGCGGAACATCGATCAAGGGCGCCGTGGAGGTCGACCAGAACAACGATCTGGTCAGTGCGGTATTTCCGACCTTCTCGCCTTCGGAAGGCGACAAGGCCTCGCTCAAGGCGGAGCGGGCGAGCGATGGCTCGCTGAGGGTGACGCTACGCGGCGACGTGTTCGACGGGCGCGGATTCATCAAGAGTGCGTTGTCGGGTAGCACAAAGAACAGCACCGGGAAGTCGGCGGTCAAGCTCGACAATTTCGATGTCGATGCCAAGCTTGGCGCGATTGCGGGGTATTATGGCGAGGCGCTTCGCAGCGTCGATCTCAAGTTCTCGCGCCGTGGCGGCACGATCCGCGCTTTTTCGCTGTCCGGTAAACTTGGCCGGGATACGCCGGTGACCGGCAGTCTGCGGTCGCGCGGGCGGGGCCGTGATCTGCTGTTCGTCGAAACGCACGATGCGGGCGCGCTGTTCCGTTTCACCGACACCTATTCGAAGATGGTCGGCGGCGAGATGTGGGTCGCAATGGATACGCCGACAGCCGACGACACGCCGCAGGAAGGCCTGCTCAATGTCACCGACTTCACCGTCAAGGGCGAGGCGGCGCTGGATCGCGTGGTCAACAATGGCGGCAACGTCAACAATCCGAAGGGCATTGCCTTCACGCGCATGCGCACCGAATTCACCCGCCAGACCGGCCAGCTTCGGATCAAGGACGGCGTGGTGCGCGGGCCCGCAGTCGGTGCGACCATCGAGGGTAATATCGACTATGCCGCCAACCAGGTGCGGATGAGCGGCACCTTCGTACCGATGTACGGGTTGAACAACATGTTCGGGCAAATCCCGATCGTGGGTCTCGTGCTTGGCGGCGGCAGCAACGAGGGCCTGATTGGCGTGACCTATGAAGTTGTCGGCACGCCGGGCGCTCCGGTGCTGCGCGTCAATCCGATTTCGGCGATGGCGCCGGGCGTGCTGCGCAAGATCTTCGATTTCAACACTGGCAAGCAGCAAAGCCTGCCGCCGGATTTCCAGTCGATCCAGTAAGCGACAGGAAGCCGGTCAGACCGGCTTCAGCAGAATATGCCGCTTGCGGCCCAGCGACAGCTTGATGACGCCTTCAGGCGTGAGCACATCTGGCGTGAGCATCATCTTGTCATCGGTGACAGGCGTATCGTTGACGCGGATGCCGCCGCCCTTGATCTGGCGGCGGGCTTCGCCGTTCGAGGCGACGAGACCCGCCTTCACGAACAGGGCAAGCACGCTCGCGCCGGAATCGAGTTCTGCGCGAGGAATTTCCAGCGTCGGCAGGTTTTGCGCGATCGCACCTTCCTCGAAGGTACGCCGCGCGGTTTCGGCGGCTTCAACTGCGGCTTCGCGCCCGTGAACCACGGCGGTCGCTTCGGTCGCGAGGATTTTCTTCGCCTCGTTGATCTCCGCGCCGCCGAGTTTTTCGAGCCGTGCGATCTCGTCGAGCGGCATCCGCGTGAACACCTTGAGGAAACGGCCGACGTCAGCGTCCTCGGTGTTGCGGAAGTACTGCCAGAAATCATACGGACTGAACAAATCGCCGTTGAGCCAGACCGCGCCCTTCGCGGTCTTGCCCATCTTTGCACCGGACGAGGTGGTGAGCAGCGGCGTGGTCAGCGCGTAGAGTTGTGCACCGCCCATGCGGTGGCTCAGATCGACGCCATTGATGATGTTGCCCCACTGGTCGGAGCCACCCATCTGCAGGATGCAGCCGTAGCGCTTGTTGATCTCGACGAAGTCGTAGCCCTGCATGATCATGTAATTGAATTCGAGGAACGACAGCGACTGCTCGCGGTCGAGCCGCAGCTTCACGCTGTCGAAGGACAGCATGCGGTTGACGGAGAAGTAGCGGCCGACGTCGCGCAGGAACGAGACGTAGTTCAGCTTCAACAGCCACTCGGCGTTGTTGATCATTAGCGCGTCGGTCGCGCCGTCGCCGTAGCGCAGGATACGCCCGAAGATTTTCTTGATGCCCTCGATGTTGGACGCGATGGTAGCCTCGTCGAGCAGCTTGCGCTGTTCGTCGCGGAACGAGGGATCGCCGACCATGGAGGTGCCGCCGCCCATCAGCGTGATCGGGCGGTGCCCGGTCTGCTGCAGCCAATAGAGCATCGTCACCGAAATCAAATTGCCGATATGCAGGCTGGTCGCGGTCGCGTCATACCCGACATAGGCCGTGATCGGCCCCTTGGTGCAGGCGTCGTCCAGCGCCGCGGGGTCGGAAATCTGGTGGATCAGTCCGCGCTGTTCCAGCACATTGAGGAAATCGGACTTGTAGGCGGTCATGCGGGACTCTTTGGCGATTTAGCGATTTTTAGAGGCTCCGTGGTGTATCAGGTCCGGTATCCAATTCAACCGGAGGAGCGGCATGCGTAACGCGATAGGCCTGATGAGCGGTACCTCGCTCGACGGGGTCGACGTCGCGTGGCTGCGGACCGACGGCGAGCAGATCGAATCTTTTGGGCCAACGGGATACCGGCCCTACAGCGCCGAGGAGCGGGCCGTGCTGCGCGCGGCGCTCGATGCCGCACCCCGGATCGTGCGGCGCGAGGAGCGCCCGGCTGAGGTGGCGGCGGCCGAGGATCTTGTCACGCGCGCGCATGCCGAGGCTGTGGAATCATTCCTCGTCGCTCATGCCCTCGACCGTGCCACGGTCGATGTCGTGGGTTTTCACGGCCAGACCGTTCTGCATCGGCCGCATGATCGACTCACGGTGCAAATCGGGAATGGCGGGCAGCTCGCAAAAGCGCTGGGGTTACACGTGGTGTACGACCTCCGTGCCGCCGATGTTGCTGCCGGCGGGCAGGGGGCGCCGCTAGTGCCGGTCTATCACCGCGCGCTGGCGCGGCTCGCCGATTGCGCCATGCCTGCGTGTATCGTCAATATCGGCGGTGTCGCCAATATCACCTACATCGACGACGATGCGCTGATCGCCTGCGACACTGGCCCCGGCAACGCGCTGCTGGATGATTATCTGTTGCGGCATACCGGCGAGGCGATGGACCGGGACGGGCGGATCGCCGCGCAGGGCGAGCCTGACTCCGACTGGATCGCGCAGGCGCTCGAACATCCGTTCTTTGACATGCCCGCGCCGAAGTCGCTCGACCGCAATGATTTCGCATCCTTCACCGTCGAGGGCATGACGCTTGAGGATGGCGCGGCGACGCTGACAGCCTTCACCGCGGCCTCGATTGCTGGAATCGTGGATCAGTTGCCGAACCAGCCCGCAGGCTGGATCGTGGTCGGCGGCGGAGCCAACAATCCGACCCTGATGCGAATGCTGTCCGAACAACTGTCGCCGATACCCGTGATTACCGGCCATGATCTCGGTTGGCAAAGCGACGCCATCGAGGCGCAGGCGTTTGCCTATCTTGCGGTGCGCAGTCTGAAGGGCCTGCCGTTGACATATCCCGGCACCACGGGCGTTAGCGCGCCCATGACCGGTGGCGTGCTGGCACGCCCGTAGTTTAGCGCACGTTGGCGAGGCGCATGTCGAGATAGGACGTGATCGATTCCATCAGCGGTTCGAGCCGGTCCTGGAAGAAGTGGTTGGCGCCGGGGATGACCTGCTGGTCGATCACGATGCCCTTCTGGGTCTTGAGCTTCTCGACCAGCGTATTGACGTCCTTGGCGGGCGCCACGATGTCCTTGTCGCCGTGAACGATCAGCCCGGAGGACGGGCAGGGCGCGAGGAAGGAAAAGTCGTAGCGGTTTGGCTCCGGCGCGATCGAGATGAAGCCTTCGACCTCGGGCCGGCGCATCAGAAGCTGCATGCCGATCCATGCGCCGAACGAGAATCCGGCGACCCAGCAGGCCCGCGCTTCGGGATTGATTGTTTGCGCCCAGTCGAGCGCCGCCGCTGCATCAGAAAGTTCGCCGGTGCCGTGGTCGAACGAGCCCTGGCTGCGGCCGACGCCGCGAAAGTTGAAGCGCAGCACAGAAAAGCCACGGGCGACGAATGAATAATACACCTGATAAACGATCGGGTGATTCATGTTACCCTGAAACTGCGGATGTGGATGCAACACCATCGCAATCGGGGCGTTCTTCTGCTTCGCGGGGTGGTAGCGTCCTTCAAGACGGCCGGCGGGGCCGGTGAAAATAACTTCAGGCATTGTGGTCCTTAAGAATATGCTCGTTCAACGCCGTGCCCGCCCAACCTCTGTCGCAGCCCAATGTCAGGATGCTGCCACGCCAAGGGAAGGCGCCCGAATACGAGGCCGACTTCTAACATGGGTGGCAGGTGAAAAAGCAAGCAGATTGCGCCGTATCCGCCTGTTCCGGGCCGGAAAATGACGGCAGAGCAATGAGTTGATGTGATGGTTGGTATGACTGGACGGCAATTGGCAAAAACCCGCGTCTATCTCGACTGGAACGCCACTGCGCCAATGCGCCCGCAGGCCAAGGCGGCGATGCTGCAGGCCATGGACCTGCAGGGAAATCCGTCCTCGATTCACGCGGAAGGCCGTGCGGCGCGAAAGATCATTGAAGATGCCCGCGCCAACATTGCCAAGGCACTTGGTGCGCGCAGTGTCGATGTGGTTTTCACCTCCGGCGGAACCGAGGCCAATGCGCTCGCCCTGATGCCTGGGCTGCGCCGCGATCGCGATGTGGCGACGCGGCTTATTGTCTCCGCTATCGAGCATGCGTCCGTGCGGTCTGGGGGCCGGTTCCCGGTCGAGGATATTCAAACCGCGCCGGTTACGCCTGCCGGTGTGGTCGATCTTGAGCGGCTCCGGTCCTTGCTCGCGGACGGCGCGCCGGCGCTGGTTTCGGTGATGCTTGCCAATAATGAAACCGGGGCGATCCAGCCAATCGCGGAGATAGCGGAACTCGTCCATGCCGCTCATGGCATCCTGCATGTCGACGCGGTTCAGGGGTTTGGAAAGATTGATATTGATATCAATCGGCTAGGCGTCGATCTTCTATCGGTTTCTGCACACAAGATCGGAGGTTCCAAGGGGGTCGGCGCCTTGGTCCTGACCGAGCGCATTACAGGTTTTGAGCCTTTCATCACGGCCGGCGGGCAGGAGAAGGGCCGCAGGGGCGGAACCGAGAATCTGCCGGGTATTGCCGCATTCGGGGCCGCTGTCGCCGCGCATCTTGAAACCGGCGCGGCCGCTATGGCGCGGATGCAGAAGCTTCGGGCGAAATTCGAGGCAGGGCTCCGCGCGGTAACGCCTGAACTGGTCATCTTTTCCAGCGATGTTCCCCGGGTGCCGAACACCACCTTGTTTGCGGCGCCGGGCATGAAGGCGGAAACTGCTGTGATTGCCTTCGATCTGGAAGGTATGGCGGTATCGTCCGGCTCGGCCTGCTCCTCCGGGAAAGTTCATGCCTCGCCCGTCCTGACGGCGATGGGCGTGAAGCCCGAGATGGCGCAAGGAGCCGTGCGTTTAAGTCTGGGCTGGGACACCACAGAAGCGGAGATTCAATACCTTCTGGAGGCTTGGATATCTCTCTCAAACGTACTAGTTAAAGGGACGGATGCCGTCGCTTGAACCGTTCTAAAAAATAGACGATAACAAGAACGAAACACGTCAACGACATTCATGTTGGCCCACTGCGGTCCTTGAAACCGCGAGCGGAGAAGTACAATGCCAGCCGTCCAGGAGACGGTCGATCGGGTTCGCCAGATCGACGTCGATCAGTATCGCTATGGGTTTGAAACCCAGATCGAATCGGAAAAGGCCCCGCGTGGCCTGACTGAAGAAACCATCCGGTTCATATCCGCCAAGAAGAACGAACCCGCCTGGATGCTGGAATGGCGTCTGGAGGCGTTCCGCCGTTGGCTCACCATGGAAGAGCCGACTTGGGCGCGCGTCGATTATCCGAAAATCGACTATCAGGATCTCTATTATTACGCCGCGCCGAAAAAAAAAGAAGGAGGTCGCTTCTCTCGACGAGATCGATCCCGAAATTCTCAAGACTTACGAGAAGCTCGGCATTCCGCTGCGCGAAGTCGAAGTGCTCGAAGGCGTCGTGCGCAAGGACGAAGACGGCAACGAGGTGAGCGAGCGCCGCGTCGCGGTCGACGCCGTGTTCGACTCGGTGTCGGTCGCCACCACGTTCCAGGCCGAGTTGAAGAAGGCCGGCGTGATCTTCATGCCGATCTCGGACGCGGTCCGCGAACATCCGGACCTTGTGAAGAAGTATCTCGGCTCGGTCGTGCCGACCTCGGACAATTTCTTCGCGACGCTGAACTCGGCGGTGTTCTCTGACGGCTCGTTCGTCTACATCCCGCCGGGCGTTCGCTGCCCGATGGAATTGTCGACCTATTTCCGCATCAACGAGCGCAACACCGGCCAGTTCGAGCGCACACTGATCATCGCCGACAAGGGCGCCTACGTCAGCTACCTCGAAGGCTGCACCGCTCCGCAGCGCGATGAGAACCAATTGCACGCCGCCGTGGTCGAACTCGTCGCCCATGACGACGCCGAGATCAAATACTCGACGGTGCAGAACTGGTATCCGGGCAATTCGGAAGGCAAGGGCGGCATCTACAATTTCGTCACCAAGCGTGGCGACTGCCGCGGCAAGAATTCCAAGATTTCGTGGACGCAGGTGGAAACCGGCTCCGCCATCACCTGGAAATATCCGAGCTGCATCCTGCGCGGCGATAACTCGCGCGGCGAGTTCTACTCGATCGCGATCTCGAACGGTTATCAGCAGGTCGATTCCGGCACCAAGATGCTGCATCTTGGCAAGAACACCACGAGCCGAATCATCTCCAAGGGCATCGCGGCGGGCGTCTCGCAGAACACCTATCGTGGCCTCGTTACGGCTCACCGCAAGGCGACCGGCGCGCGCAACTTCACCGCCTGTGACTCGCTTTTGATCGGCGACAAATGCGGTGCGCACACCGTCCCTTATATTGAAGCCAAGAACTCATCGACCCAGTTCGAACACGAGGCGACAACCTCGAAGATTTCCGAAGACATGCTGTTCTACTGCGTGCAGCGCGGTCTTTCGCAGGAGGAGGCGGTTGCCCTCGTCGTCAACGGGTTCGTCCGTGACGTGTTGCAGCAATTGCCGATGGAATTTGCAGTCGAGGCGCAGAAGCTGATCTCGATTTCGCTGGAAGGAAGTGTGGGGTAGCCGTGAATAGGTTCTGGTTCAGACCTAAAACGTATGGCTACGGAGTGACGCCTGTGACCTGGGAAGGCTGGGCTGTCGTCGTGGCATATGTCGCTGTGGTTCTGGCTGGAGTTCTGCGTCTCACCCATCACGATGATACGGGTACGACATGGCTGTTTGCGATAGCCATGATTGCCGTCGCCACCGGTGCGATGGTCTTTGTCGGTCGGCGAAAGACCGATGGAGACTGGCGCTGGCGATGGGGCAATGTTGATAAATCTGGAAAGGTAAAGTGATGACCGCGTTACTGGAAGTCAAAGGCCTCAAGGTTCAAGTCGAGGACAACGAGATCCTGCACGGGCTCGACCTCACCGTGAACGAAGGCGAGATTCACGCGATCATGGGGCCGAACGGCTCGGGTAAATCGACGCTGTCGCATGTCATCGCGGGCAAGCCCGGTTACGACGTGACCGGCGGCGAAATCCTGTTCAAGGGCGAAAACCTGCTCGAGATGGAGCCGAATGAGCGCGCCGCCAAGGGCGTGTTCCTGGCGTTCCAGTACCCGATGGAAATTCCGGGCGTCGCCACCATGACGTTCCTGCGCACCGCGCTCAACGCGCAGCGCAAGGCGCGCGGCGAGAGCGAATTCTCGACCCCGGATTTCCTGAAGAAAGTGAAGGAAGTCGCGGCCCGGCTGAGCATTCCCCAGGACATGCTCAAGCGCGGCGTCAATGTCGGGTTCTCCGGCGGCGAAAAGAAGCGCAACGAAGTATTGCAGATGGCGCTGTTCGAGCCGAGCCTGTGCATCCTCGATGAGATGGATTCCGGTCTTGATATCGACGCGCTGCGCATCGCGGCCGACGGCGTCAACGCCCTGCGCGGGAAGAACCGCTCGATGATCGTCATTACGCACTATCAGCGGCTCCTCAACTACATCATTCCGGATGTCGTCCATGTGATGTCGAAGGGGCGCGTGGTGAAAAGCGGCGGCAAGGATCTTGCGCTGGAGCTGGAGAAGTCCGGCTACGCGCAGTTCGAAGATAAAGCGGCGTAAGCGGGTATCGCGATGAACGTTGCATTGATCAAATCGACAGAGCAGCCTTACGGCGAATTGTTCGCCGAGGCGCGCGAGCGTCTGCCGGGCGATGGCCTTGTTGCGAGCGCGCGCAAGGCAGCCTTCGATGATTTCGCTGAGCGCGGCTTGCCGCATCGGCGGATCGAGGAATGGAAGTACACCGACCTGCGCGCACTTTTGCGCACGGTTGCGCCTCTCGCGCCGTCGCCTGAAAAGGCGGCGCTGGCGCTGGCCGTAAAAGCGGTCGCGGCGCTCGGCATTGAGAATACCTGCCGTCTGACGCTGGTCGACGGCGTGTTTGCGCCCGAATTGTCCGATCTGGCGACGCTCGAAAAGGGCGTTCGCGTGCAGACGCTGCGCGAAGCGCTGGGTGAGGGCAAGGCCGATCTGTTGAAGACGAAGGTCGCCTCCGATGCGATGATCTCGCTGAACGCGGCGCTGGCAACCGATGGCGTGATCGTCACCGTGGACGACAACGTCACCTTAAGCCGGCCGCTTCATATCGCGCATGTCGCGACGGCTTCGTCGGCTTCGGTTGTGACGCGCTCGCATATTCGGGTCGGCGACAAGGCGCGCGTGACGCTGGTCGAGAGCTTTGTCGGCGCCGAGGGCGCCGCCGCCTATCAGGTTCATGATCAGGTGGAAGTGTCGATCGGCGATGACACCGAGTTGCAGCATGTGCGCCTGATGGAGGATGCGCGCGATGCCGCCAACATCACCACGGCGGCGTTCCGGCTCGGCGCGCGCACCAAGCTCAACAGCTTCGGCCTTACTCAGGGTGCCGCGGTCAGCCGCTATCAGGGCTTCATCACCTTCGCGGGCGAGGGCAGCGAACTGTCCACCAACGGCGTGAACTTGCTCGGCAGCCGCCGGCATGGCGATACCACGCTGGTGGTCGATCATACGGTGCCGAACTGCGTCAGCCGCGAGGTGTTCCGCGCGGTGCTGGACGATCAGTCTCATTCGGTATTCCAGGGCCGCATCATCGTGCGGCAGGATGCCCAGAAGACCGACGGCAAGATGATGACGCGTGCGCTTCTGCTGTCCGACGATGCGGAAGCCGATAACAAGCCGGAGCTTGAGATTTTCGCGGACGACGTGGCGTGCGGCCATGGCGCGACTGCGGGTGCGATCGATGAGGAACTGTTGTTCTATCTGCGCGCACGCGGCTTGCCGGAAAAGGAAGCGCAGAGCTTGCTAATTGCAGCCTTCGTCGGCGAAGCGATCGAGTCGATCGCTGATGAGGGATTGCGTGACATCGCGATTGCCACAGCCGATCGATGGCTGGCGGCGCGGGGCTGACCATGCATCCCGCAGTCACCAACGGCTCCTACGACGTCGAGAAAATTCGCGCGGATTTCCCCGCGCTGGCGACGAAGGTGTATGGCAAGCCGCTGGTGTATCTCGACAACGCGGCATCGGCGCAGAAGCCGAATGCCGTGCTGGATCGGATGACGCAGGCGTATCACTCCGAATACGCCAACGTGCATCGTGGCCTGCATTACCTCGCCAACGCGGCGACGGATGCCTATGAGGGCGGCCGCGCCAAGGTCGCCGCTTTTCTCAATGCCGCGCGCAAGGAAGAAATCATCTTCACCCGCAATGCGACCGAGGCCATCAATCTTGTGGCCTCGTCCTGGGGTGAGCCGAATATCGATGTAGGCGATGAGATCGTCCTCTCGATCATGGAGCATCACTCCAACATCGTGCCGTGGCACTTTCTGCGCGCGCGCAAGGGCGCGGTGCTGAAATGGGCGCCGGTCGACGATGAGGGGAACTTCCTGATCGAGGAGTTCGAAAAGCTCCTCACCGAGAAGACCAAACTCGTCGCCATTACCCAGATGTCGAATGCGCTCGGCACCGTGGTGCCGGTGAAGGATGTGGTGCGGATCGCGCATGCGCGCGGCATTCCCGTGCTGGTCGACGGCAGCCAGGCGGCGGTGCATCTGACCATCGACGTGCGGGACATCGGTTGCGACTTCTATGTCTGCACCGGCCACAAGATTTATGGCCCCACCGGGATCGGCGCGCTGTACGCCAAGTACGACCATCTGGTCGCGATGCGTCCTTTCAATGGCGGCGGCGAGATGATCCGCGAGGTCGCGCAGGACTGGGTGACCTATGGCGATCCGCCGCACAAATTCGAGGCGGGCACGCCGGCGATCGTGGAGGCGATCGGGTTCGGCGCAGCCATCGATTACGTGAATTCCATCGGCAAGGACCGCATCGCCGCCCATGAGCACGATCTGCTGGTCTATGCGACCGAACGGCTGCGCGAGATCAACTCGCTGCGGCTGATCGGCACCGCGAAGAACAAGGGCCCGGTGATCTCGTTCGAGATGAAGGGGGCGCACCCGCACGACGTCGCCACCGTCATCGACCGGGCCGGCATCGCGGTGCGGGCAGGGACGCATTGCGTCATGCCGCTTCTGGAGCGATTCAACGTGACGGCGACCTGCCGTGCCTCATTTGGGATGTATAATACCCGGGCCGAGGTCGATCACCTGGCGCAGGCGCTCGTCAAGGCAGGAGAGCTTTTCTCATGAGCGAAGCAGATTCCGCAGAGAAGGTAGCCGAAGCAGCAAACCGGGTGGACACCACCTCGGCATTGTCGCCGGAGGAGACCGAACGGCTCGGCGCGGACATCGTCGCCGCGCTGAAGACGGTGTATGACCCGGAAATTCCGGCGGACATCTACGAGTTGGGCCTGATTTACAAGGTCGACATCAAGGATGGCCGCGCAGTGGACGTGCAGATGACGCTGACCACGCCGAACTGTCCCGCCGCCGGCGACCTGCCGAATTTTGTCGAAAACGCCATTGCGAGCGTGCCGGGCGTCGGCCCGGTGACCGTGAACGTGGTGTGGGAACCGCCGTGGACGCCGGACCGGATGTCCGACGAGGCCCGTCTCGTTCTCAATATGTGGTGATTTGGACGAATCGCGGAATTCTGGCGTGATCCGCAAAGGTCACGTCCGGCATTGAAATGCCGAAGGAAGGTGCCAAATGACGGGTATGACCCCTAACGCTCCCACATCCGCAGCCAAGCCGGCCCGCCCGCGTCCTCAAGTGATGCGCCTGACTGAGGCCGCGGCCAATCGCGTTCGCGAACTGGCTTCGCGCACGGACTCCGAGATCATTGGCCTGCGCGTCGGCATCAAGAATGGCGGCTGCGCGGGGATGGAATACACCGTCGAATACGCCCACGACATCCGACCGACCGATGAGGTCGTGGAGGACAAGGGCGTGAAGATTCTGGTCGATCCGAAAGCCGTGATGTTCCTGCTTGGCACCGAGATGGATTTCAAGGTCGACAAGATGGCGGCGCAGTTCGTCTTCAACAATCCGAACCAGACGAGCGCATGCGGCTGCGGCGAGTCCGTGCAGCTGACACCTGCCAAGATCGACGGTTAAAGCCGTCGCTTTTCAAGCAACCTGAATACGGACGTTGGGCGTGAACTCGGGGTCTGCTTCGCAGATCACGCGGTTGCGGCCGTGCCGCTTGGCGGCGTAGAGGCAGGCATCGGCGCGATCGATCAGGGCGGGGGCATCGTCACCGGACTGGAAGACCGAAACACCGGCGGAGATGGTAACGCGACCCAGAATCTCTCCGGTCGACTTCTTCTTCAATTGCTTGGACATGACGGCGCGGCGGATATTGTCGGCCACGGCGAGGGCTTGGCGCATCGAGGTGTTGGGTAAGATCACGGCGAACTCCTCGCCGCCATAACGCGCCGTGAGGTCCTGGCCCTTGATGTTGGCCTTCAGCGCCAGCGCCACCAGGCGGAGCACCTGATCGCCGGTGAGGTGGCCATAATTATCATTGAACGATTTGAAATGGTCGATGTCGATCATCAGGAGCGACAACGGTTCACTGTGCTGCTGGGCATGTTCGACGGCGGCATCGAGGGCGCGGTCGAAATATTTGCGGTTGCCGAGCGAGGTGAGAGGATCGGTGAGGCTTTCGGTGCGGATCGCCTCAAGGCTGTCCTGGAGACTGGCGATCTCGAGCTTCGAAGTGGCCAGCCGCGCTTCCAGCGCCTTGTTGGTGAGGTTCATCTCGCGGGTGGATTGGACCAGCGCATGGATCACGAGATTGATCTGCGCCTTGTCCTTGGCCTTCTGGAGCCGGTTGGTGGCCCCCTCAAGATCGGTGCTGAACGAACTCGTCATTCCGATCGCGTCGGTGATGAGGCCCATCACATCGTCGATCTCGTTGATGACGCGGGAGCCGACCTTGTCGATCCGGTCGGTCATCCGGGTTTGCGACAGATATGTATCGTGGATCTGTTCGAGGTCGGCTTCGGTCAGCTTGCCGCTGCGTAGCAGCGTTTCGTTGATGACCTTGTTGAGTTCGATATTGTAGCCGGTCGCGTAGACGTACCAGATCTCGTAATTGCGGGGAATCGCACTCTGGCGCAGGGATCTGATCTGACCCAATGCGACTTCGGCGAACGCGAGGGTGCGCTCGTGTTCTTCAAGAAGACTAATCACGGTGCGTCCCCAGGCAGCCTTCTGCAGCCAGCAAAATGCTAAAATATGGCGGGACGATAGGTCACGTTCATGAAGGAGGGGTAAACGCCTCCGGTCATATACGTACCTTATCCACGGGCGCGGACGGGACGCAGCAGGAACGCCGGTAAATGTGAATGATCGCCTGGCTCTACGTGATCTTGCGTTGCAGCAGCCATCGGAATCCGGCCGAGCGACGGCGGCGGAGCCGCAGGCGTTCTGGCCGATGATTTCGGCGATGGAGCCGGCTTGGCGGCAGGCTTGGCCGGGGTCTTTTCACGATCACGATGCTTCGAGCGCTGGCCGCCGCGCCGCGATTTGCGGGGGGTGGGGCCGTTCTCTGCGGTCACTGCATCGACTTCGGTGGAGGCGGCTGTGGTCCGCGCGTGGCCTTCCGCGTGCGGGATGGACTGTCCGATCAGCTTTTCGATCGCGAGGATCGATTTCTGGTCCAGGGGCGAAACGATCGAGATTGCGGTACCCAGACGCCCGGCGCGGCCGGTGCGGCCGATGCGGTGGACGTAATCGTCCGGGTGATGCGGCACGTCGAAATTGAAGACGTGGCTGACCTCGGGAATATCGAGGCCGCGGGCCGCGACGTCGGAAGCGACCAGCAACGGCAATTCACCCTTGCGGAATTGTTCGAGCGCGGCCATGCGCGCGCTCTGATCCATGTCGCCATGCAGGGCGGCTGCGCCGAAGCCGTGCTTTTGCAGCGACTTGTGCAGGATCGCGACTTCGCGCTTGCGGTTGCAGAAGATGATGGCGTTCTTCAGATCCTTGGCGTCGCGCAGGAGCTGGCGCAGCAGTTCGCGCTTTTCGTGCGGCTCCTTGCCGGTGCTGATCTGGGACTGCGTCACGGTGACGGCGGTCGAGGCCGGCTTGGAAACTTCGACCTTCACCGGATTGTGCAGGAAGGTTTCGGTGATGCGGCGGATTTCCGCCGGCATGGTCGCGGTGAAGAACAGGGTCTGGCGCGTGAACGGCACCAGCTTGCAGATGCGCTCGATGTCGGGAATGAAGCCCATGTCCAGCATGCGGTCGGCTTCATCGATCACCAGGAGTTCGACGCCGGTCATCAGGAGCTTGCCGCGCTCGGTATGGTCGAGCAGGCGGCCCGGAGTGGCGATCAGGACATCGACGCCGCGCCCGAGCTTGGCGTCCTGGTCGCCGAACGAGACGCCGCCGATCAGGAGGGCGACGTTGAGCTTCTGGCCGACGCCGTAACGGTCAAAATTCTCCTTCACCTGCGCGGCGAGTTCGCGCGTCGGCTCGAGAATGAGGGTACGGGGCATCCGCGCCCGTGCGCGGCCCTTTTCCAGCAGCGTGAGCATGGGCAGCACGAACGCCGCCGTCTTGCCGGTGCCGGTCTGGGCAATGCCAAGCACGTCTCGCCGGTCGAGCACATGGGGAATTGCTTGTTCTTGAATGGGCGTGGGGGAGGTGTAACCGGTAGCTGCGACTGCAGCGAGAACCTTGTCGGACAAGCCGAGATTGGAAAAGGACATTGAGCCTCTACACGAGATCGCCGTTCGGACTTCTCGGAAATACTGCCGCGCTCAACCCCGGAACGGCATGCAGTTCATGCACGGGGATGACTAAATCGCGGACAAGCGGCTTATCAGACAGTCGCGTTTCGACTCTGGCCGCGTGCCCGGAACATAGGACGGAATCGCCCAAAGTCAATGTTTTTGGCAGAAAACCACCTGAAACCCTTAATATTTATCCATTTCATGACATTCTCGGCCGCCGCCGATGGCCTTGTTGAGCCGGGTTCCGGAACAGGAGGATAAGCGCATGGACGAGGTATCCCGATCCGTCGACACCATCCGGGTGCAGTGTTGCGTCGTGGGCGGCGGCCCTGCCGGAATGATGCTCGGCTATCTGCTGGGCCGCGCCGGCATCAAAACCGTGGTGCTGGAAAAGCATGCCGATTTCTTCCGCGATTTTCGCGGCGACACGGTGCATCCCTCGACCATGCAGGTGATGCAGGAGTTGGGCTTGCTCGCCGAGTTTCTCAAAGTGCCGCATGATGAGATCAGCAGGCTGGAGGGTCAGTTCGGCACCACGTCGATCCGGCTGGCCGATCTGTCGCATCTGAAGACGCCGTGCCCGTTCATCGCGTTCATGCCGCAATGGGATTTTCTGAACTTCATCGATTCACAGGGCAGGCGCTTTCCCGAGTTGCAGGTTCGCAAGAAGACGGAAGCCGTTGAACTGATGAAGGATGGCGGGCGCGTCATCGGTGTCGTCGCGAAGACCGAACAAGGGCTGGTCCACATCACTGCCGATCTCACGGTGGCCTGCGATGGCCGTCATTCATTGATGCGCGAACAGGCCGGGATGATCGTGGAAGATATCGGCGCGCCGATGGATGTGCTGTGGTTCAAGGTCGGCAAGCCGGAAGGGTCGACTGACGGTGTGTTTGCGCGAATCCAGTCCGGGCAAATGATGGTGATGCTTGATCGCACCGACTACTGGCAGTGCGCTTACGTCATCGCCAAAAATGGATACGAGAAAGTCAAAGAAGGCGGGCTCGATAAATTTCGCGCCAACATCGTCAAGCTGGCGCCGATCACGCGTGATCACATAGGGGACGTAAGGACCTGGGACGATGTGAAGCTGTTGTCGGTTCAGATTGATCGTCTCACACAATGGGCGAAACCCGGCTTTCTATGCATCGGGGATGCGGCGCATGCGATGTCCCCGGTCGGCGGCGTCGGCGTCAATCTCGCGATCCAGGATGCGGTTGCGACGGCGAACCTTCTGTTCGACAGGTTCGGAAATGACAGCCTGTCGCTGAATGATCTCAACCGCGTGCAGGCGCGGCGCGAGTTTCCGGTGCGGGCGACGCAGGCCATTCAGGTGTTTGTGCAGAACCGGCTGATCAATCGCGCGATCACAGACAAGCAGTTCTCGCCGCCGCTGGTGATGCGCATAGTCAGTAGCTCACCCTGGCTGCAGGGCCTGACCGCGCGTATGATCGGCATCGGCGTTCGCCCCGAGCACGTCGACTCGCCCGAAGCGAAACGAGCAGGTTAGACGTCGAGCAGTTCTTCCGGCGCGAATTCGGCCTTCTCGGTGATGAACTCAAAGCGCGCCTCGGCCTTGCTGCCCATCAGCCGCTCGACCGATGTCGCGGTGCTGTCGCGGTCTTCCGTCGCCAGCACGACCCGAAGCAGCGTGCGCTTGCGTGGGTCCATCGTGGTTTCCTTGAGCTGATTGGGCATCATCTCGCCAAGGCCTTTAAAGCGGCCGATCTCGACCTTCGCGTTGGCATGGAATTCCTTTTTCAGGAGCTCATCGCGATGCGCCTCGTCGCGCGCGTAGAGCGTCTTGCTGCCATGGGTCATGCGGTAGAGTGGCGGCACCGCCAGATAGAGATGTCCTTCATCGATCAGCTTCGGCATCTGCCGGTAGAAGAAGGTGATGAGCAGGGAGGCGATGTGTGCGCCGTCCACGTCGGCGTCGGTCATGATGATAATGCGCGAATAGCGCAGATCGTCTTCACGGTAGTTGATGCCGGTGCCGCAGCCGATCGCCTGAATGAGATCGGACAACTGCGCGTTGGCCACCATCTTGTCGCGCGTCGCGGAGGCGACGTTGAGGATCTTGCCGCGCAGCGGAAGAATGGCCTGCGTCTTGCGGTCGCGCGCCTGCTTGGCGCTGCCGCCTGCGGAATCGCCTTCGACGATAAACAGTTCGGAGCCTTCGGTCGCGGTGTTGGTGCAGTCGGCGAGCTTGCCGGGCAGCCGCAGCTTCTTCACCGCGGTCTTGCGCGAGATTTCCTTCTCGGCACGGCGGCGCAGCCGCTCGTCGGCGCGCTCGATGATGAATTCGAGGAGCTTGTTGGCCTGCGCCGGGTTGCCGGACAGCCAGTGATCGAACGGGTCCTTCACGGCCTGTTCGACGATGCGCTGCGCCTCGGCGGTCGCAAGGCGATCCTTGGTTTGCCCCTGGAATTCCGGCTCGCGCACGAACACCGAGAGCATCACGGCCGCACCCACCATCACGTCTTCGGAGGTGATGGAAGACGCCTTCTTGCCCTGGCCGGTACGCTCGGCGTGATCCCGAATGCCGCGCAGCAGCGCGCTGCGCATGCCGGTTTCGTGCGTGCCGCCGTCGGGCGTCGGCACGGTGTTGGTGTAGGACGACATGAAGCCGTCGGCATCGGCGGTCCATGCCACGGCCCATTCGCAGGCGCCGTGCGCGCCGTTGCGCCCCGATTTGCCGGAGAAAATGTCCGGGTGCACCAGCGTGTCGGAATGGATCGCCGCGGCGAGGTAGTCCTTCAGGCCGCCGGGGAAATGAAACGTATCCTCGGCGGGCACGTCCTCGATGCCCTTGAGGAGTTCAGGTGCGCACTTCCAGCGGATTTCGACGCCGCCGAACAGGTAGGCCTTCGAGCGGGCCATCTTGAACAGGCGCTGCGGCTTGAAGACGGCCTTGCCTCCGAAAATGTCCGTATCCGGCTTGAAGCGGATCGAGGTGCCGCGGCGGTTGTGGACCTTGCCGAGTTCTTCCAGCTTGCCCTTCGGCTTGCCGCGCTCGAACGTCATCCGGTAGAGCTTCTGGTTGCGCGCCACCTCGACGACAAGCTGCGAGGACAGCGCGTTCACCACCGACACGCCGACGCCGTGCAGGCCGCCCGAGGTCTCGTAGACCTTGGAGTCGAACTTGCCGCCGGCGTGCAACGTGCACATGATGATTTCCAACGCCGACTTGTTCTTGAATTTCGGGTGCGGGTCGACCGGAATGCCACGGCCGTTATCGATCACGGTCAGATATCCGTCCGCGCCAAGCTCAACTTCGATGAAGCTCGCGTGACCGGCGAGGGCTTCGTCCATCGAGTTGTCGATGACTTCGGCGAACAGGTGGTGGAGCGCCTTTTCGTCGGTTCCGCCGATATACATGCCCGGGCGGCGGCGTAC
This sequence comes from Haberlea rhodopensis, assembly GCA_907163345.1. Taxonomy (NCBI): domain Eukaryota; kingdom Viridiplantae; phylum Streptophyta; class Magnoliopsida; order Lamiales; family Gesneriaceae; genus Haberlea; species Haberlea rhodopensis. The sequence continues at coordinate 180,579 of CAJQUN010000067.1, forward strand.
CGGTTCCAGACCCTCCAGAACCTCGATGTCGGCGGCGGTGTAGCCGGCCTCAGCGCCCGAGGGCTTGGTGGAAGGTGCGGCCGAGCCGCGCGGCTTGCGGTCCCCCGAAGCAAACAGGTCGTTCGCCGCTTTCGCGGCTGAGGTGGATTTTGCGTTTGCTTTCAGAGGTTTCGCCATGGACTTCAGTTCTAACAGTCTGATAAAGGGCACGAATCGTTGATGATCACTATGACATGAACGACGTGACAATGTGGCGGGCAACCCTCATCTAGGCAGGGTCGCATTGCCTGGGGAGCAGGATGCTTCCAGTGCCGGGCCGGTTGGTTGCGCGCCGGTTCTCAAGAACGAGGGACGTGAATGGCACTGGAGGAGATGGTTCGCGGCGTGGTTGAATTCGTCCGGGAACATCAGGTATGGGCCGCACCCATTGTCGGCGCCCTCGCGTTCGGTGAATCGCTGGCCTTCGTCTCGCTCGTGATCCCGGCCTGGAGCGCGCTGATCGGCATCGGCGCGCTGGTTGGCGCGAGCGACGTCAAGTTCTGGCCGGTCTGGGTAGCGGCGTCGCTTGGTGCCGCGCTCGGCGATTGGTTGTCCTATTGGATTGGCTTTACCTTCAAGAACCAGGTCACGCATATGTGGCCGCTATCGCGCTATCCCGAAATGCTGCCGCGCGCAGAGCGGTTCGTCGGCAAATGGGGCGTGCCGGGCATTTTCATCGGGCGGTTCTTCGGGCCGCTGCGCGCCGCCGTGCCGCTGGCCGCCGGGGTTTTCGAGATGCCGTATTGGCACTTCCAGATCGCCAATTTCTCATCCGCCTTCGTCTGGTCGGCGACGCTGCTGCTGTTCGGCGACGCCATCTCGAAGCTGGCGGCCTGGTTCTGGGCGATGGTCTGACAGCAGTCCGAAGGGTTGAGGGGCCGGGTGCTGCTTGACCCTGCGCCAAGGGGGTTTTATATGCGGCCCCATGATCGAACCCGCAAACAGAACCCTCCGTCGCCGCCGCTTTGCAATTTAGCGGCTGGTCGCGTTTGCTCGATCCAATGCCGCAGGATAAGTCCGCGGCGCCTTGTCTCTTTCAACAAATCGCCGCATCACCTGTCCCGCGTTCCGTCGGATAAGGACCATTGTCATGGCTGAAAAGAAGAAGATCGGCATTCTAGGCGCTTCCGGTTACACCGGGGCAGAACTCGTGCGCCTGTTGCTGCGGCATCCACGCATCGAGATCGTTCTTCTGACGGCCGACCGCCGCGCCGGGCAGAAGCTGGGCGATGTATTTCCGCAGTTCGCGCCTTACGATCTGCCGCAACTCGTATCGATTGAAAGCGTCGACTGGGCAGCCGCCAAGCTCGATCTGGTGTTCTGCGCGCTGCCGCATGCGACGACGCAGAAAGTGCTGAAGGATCTGTTGGCGAAAGCGCCGGAGACGAAGGTGGTCGATCTGTCGGCCGATTTCCGGCTTGCCGATCCCGCCGTCTACGCGAAGTGGTACGGGCACGAACATCATGCACTCGAATTGCAGAAGGAGGCCGTGTACGGCCTCACCGAAATCTATCGGCGCGACGTGAAGAAGGCGCGGCTCGTCGCCAATCCCGGCTGTTACACCACCTGCGCGCAACTGCCGCTTATTCCGCTCTTGAAGGCCAAGGCGATCGAGAGCGACGAGATCGTGATCGACGCCAAGTCAGGCACGACGGGCGCGGGCCGTTCGGCGAAGGAGGACACGCTGTTCTCGGAAGTCTCCGAGGGCTTTCATGCCTATGGCGTGGGGCATCATCGGCACATGTCCGAACTCGATCAGGAGTTTTCCAAGGCGGCAGGCAAGGATGTTGTGGCGACGTTCACGCCGCACCTCACGCCGATGAATCGCGGCATCTATTCGACGATCTACGTGCGCGGACGGCGCGGCAAGACCGCACATGAGCTGCACGAGATTCTCAGCAAGCAGTACGAGAAGGACCCGTTCGTTTATGTGCTGCCGTTCGGCAAGACGCCGGACTCGCGCCATGTGCGCGGCTCGAACATGACCTTCATCGGTGTTGCCGAGGATCGCATTCCGGGTCGGGCGATCATCGTCTCGACGCTCGACAACCTCACCAAGGGCGCGTCGGGGCAGGCGGTGCAGAACATGAATGTCATGCTCGGCTTTGCCGAGACACTCGGCATCGATCAGCCGGCGCTGTCGTCGTGATGTCAAAAGAGCCGCGCAAGCGGCTCTTTTTTTGGTCTCAAAAGACGCGGAAGATCGCGAGCGCAAGAACAGCCTGCGCAAGGAAGCCGACGACGAAAGTCAGCGTTCGCAATACGGGTACGCCGAGCGCGTAGATGATGACGTGAGCGAGCCGTGACCAGAAGTAGACCGCGCAGGCAAGCACGGTCCATTTGCTTGAATAATCGATCGTATTGAGGATCAGCACCAGCGGCGCGAAGATGGCGAGGTTTTCGATTGCGTTGTCGTGTGCGAACATCATCCGGTTCGCCCACTCGGCATGTGGCTTGTCGCCGCGCGCCGGATTGGCCATCGCACCGCCGATGCCGCGCACCGCGCAGCGGTTGAGGATGTAGGGGACCCACAGCACGCCCGTCAAAATCACGGTCAATGTCAGCCAGAACAATTCTCGCGTCATCGCCTATTCCTTTCCTCGCAGCCTGCATCGAATCTCACCGGTCATGCGCCGGCGCCGATGCCTTGTTCTAGCTGAACTGCGGAATGGGGCCAACAGAACGCCGGGTTTTGAAGGGGACATCCGGCATCGAGAGGCAGGCGGCCGCTCAGGCGCGCATCCGGACGTAGCTGCCCGGCGCTTCCTCCAGGATTGTCATGGATGCGCCGGCGGTGCGGGCAGGAACGGTCTCGGAATCGAGGCCTTCGACCCATTCCCGCCAGTCCGGCCACCATGAGCCCTGATGTTCGGTTGCGCCATTCATCCAATCCTGAACCGTCTCGGCTGCGGCATTCCCGCCGGTCCAGTATTGGTATTTGCCGGTGACGGGCGGATTGACCACGCCGGCGATATGGCCCGAGCCACTGAGGACGAAACGAACCGGCCCGCCGAAGAATTGCGAGCCGTACAGTACCGACTGCGCCGGCGCGATATGATCGTCCTTGGTCGCGAGGTTGTAGATCGGCGTCTTGATTTTGGAGAGGTCGAGCTGGGTGTTGTCGAGCACCATGGTGCCCGCGGACAGCCGGTTCTCGAGATAGCAGTTGCGCAGATAGAAGGAATGGTTGGCGCCGGGCATCCGCGTGGCGTCGGCATTCCAGAACAGGAGGTCGAAGCTCGAAGGCTCCTTGCCCTTGAGATAGTTGCTGATGACGTACGGCCAGATCAGATCGTTCGAGCGCAGCATGTTGAAGGCCATCGCCATGCGTGTGCCGTGCAGGACGCCAGTCTGCTGCATGTCGCGTTCGAGCGCAGAGAGCTGGCTTTCGTCGATGTAGACCATCAGGTCGCCGGCATGGGTGAAGTCGACCTGCGCGGCCATGAAGGTTGCGGAGGTGGTGCGCACGCGGCGCTTGTCGGCAAGCCATGCGAGTGTGGTGGCGAGCAGGGTGCCGCCGATGCAATAGCCCATGGTGTGGACTTTCATCTCGCCGGTCGCCTTCTCGATCACGTCCATCGCCGTGAGCGGGCCTTCCTTCATGTAGTCTTCGAAGGTCTTGGTGCCGAGACTCCTGTCCGGGTTGACCCACGAAATGACGAAGACAGTCAGGCCCTGATCCACCAGCCATTTGATGAAGGACTTCTGCGGCGTGAGGTCGAGGATGTAGTACTTGTTGATCCAGGGCGGCACGATCAGGAGCGGCGTGCGCAGCACATGCTCCGTCGTCGGCTCGTACTGGATGAGCTGCATGATGTCGTTCTGGTAGATCACCTTGCCCGGCGTCAGTGCGAGATCCTTGCCGACCTCGAATGTTCCGCCCGACTGCCTGATCTTCAGTGTGCCGCCCCCGGCCTGAATATCTTCGGCCAGCATCTGCATGCCACGGAACAGGTTGTCGCCGCTGCTGGAGAGGGTTTCCCGCAGAATCTCGGGATTGGTCAGCACGAAGTTCGATGGCGCGAACGCGTTCGTCAGCACCTGTACGTAGAACTCGGCCTTCTTGCGGGTATGTGGATCGAGGCCTTCCGCGTTCTCCACCAGCTCATGCGCCCATTTCGTCGTGAGCAGATAGAGCTGCATGATGAAATCGAAGAAGTGATTGGATTTCCACTCCGGATCGAGAAACCGCTTGTCCTTCGGCGCGGGCGCGATGGTGGGCTCTTCCTCGGCCCCGGCGAGCTTTCGCGAGAACTGGCCCCACAATTCGAGATAGGCGTTGCCGAGCCGCATCTGCACGTCGCCGGCGCGATCTGCATCCGCGAGCCAGTATTCGGCGACCTCGGCTAAGGTCTTGATGACTTCGCCCATCTCGCCCGGCGCGCGGTTGTTGATGTCGCCGGTCTCGCGCGGCTGCAGGAAGGCCGAGAGCGCCTTGCCGCCGTGTTCCATGGCGCGGGCGAGGTTGAACGCGAACGCATCGGCATCGAAGGATTTGGTCGTCGGAGTGTCGGTCGGGAGCGCGCTCATGAAGACGATATATCCGCGTGGCGTGACGAAGGGTTATTTTGCCTGTCTCTCAGTTAAACGAGCTTCCTTTCCAATAGCTATATGCGTTGCAGCAGATGTCTTGGTTCGGACATATTCCGGCTGCAATGCGCCGCGTCAAAGCGCGCGGCCGGAAATTTAACGCTTTTCCGGAATATCGGTGCGCCGACCGCGTTGAAGTGAAATTGGCGCGGAATGGAGTGGGGCCGGGTTGATGCGCTTGCTGCGTCACTATGGAAAGCGGGTTTGGATGGGGGCGGCCATGCTGGCGCTCGGCCAGATGCTGGGCGGCTGCGCGTCCCACGTCGCCGATATGCCCTTGGTCGGCCTCCCGGCCAATACGCCCGAGCGGCCTGCCGTCGCGCCGGATTACCTCCCGGTCAATGACACGCCGCCGCCGCGCACCGATACCCCTCTGACCGCCGAGCAGCGCGCCCAACTCACGCGCGAGCTCACGGCGGCGAGGGACCGGCAGGAGGGTGTGAAGGCGAAAGCCTCAAAGACTTCAAATCCCCGCGCAGACTGAATTCCCGCGCTTCTGGCGGGTGGCGCGAACCAAGGTTCGTGTTAGAAGAAGCCATCGCGTCCTCAGTGATTTGCCGTCTGAGGGCCCTTAACCGGGCTCGGAGCCTTGAATCCATGGAAGAATTCTACCGCATTCGCCGTTTGCCACCCTACGTTTTCGAGCAGGTGAATCGGGCCAAGGCTGCCGCGCGCAACGCAGGCGCCGATATTATCGATTTGGGCATGGGGAACCCGGATTTGTCCGCCCCGCCGCACGTCCTGGAGAAGCTCAAGGAGACGCTGGGCAAGCCCCGGACGGACCGCTATTCGGCTTCCAAGGGCATTCCCGGGTTGCGCCGGGCCCAGGCGGGCTATTACGAGCGCCGCTTCGGCGTAAAGCTCAACCCCGAGACCCAGATCGTGGCGACGCTGGGATCGAAAGAAGGCTTCGCCAACATGGCGCAGGCGATCACCGCGCCGGGCGATGTCGTGCTGGTGCCGAACCCGAGCTATCCGATCCATGCGTTCGGCTTCCTGATGGCGGGCGGCGTGATCCGTTCGGTCCCGGCCGAGCCGACGCCGCAGCTTTTCGCTCATCTGGAGCGCGCGATCGTCCATTCGATCCCCAAGCCGATCGCGATGGTGGTGTGCTATCCGTCGAACCCGACGTCGTATGTCGCCTCGCTCGATTTCTACAAGGACCTCGTCGCGTTCGCGAAGAAGCACGAGGTCTTCATTCTGTCCGACCTCGCTTATGCGGAGCTGTATTACAACGGCGAGCCGCCGCCGTCGGTGTTGCAGGTGCCGGGTGCGATGGATATCGCCGTCGAATTCACCTCGATGTCGAAGACCTATTCAATGGCCGGCTGGCGCATGGGCTTCGCGGTCGGCAACGAGCGGCTGATCGCGGCGCTGACGCGGGTGAAGTCCTATCTCGACTACGGCGCGTTCACGCCGGTTCAGGTCGCGGCCGTGGCGGCGCTGAACGGTCCGCAGGACTGCATCCAGGAGATGCGCGACACCTATCACAAGCGCCGCGATGCGATGGTGGAAGCTTTCGGCCGCGCGGGCTGGGACATTCCGCCGCCTGCGGCGTCGATGTTCGCCTGGGCGCCGTTGCCCGAGAAATTCCGCAACATCAGCAGTATGGATTTCGCCACGCTGATGGTCGAGAAATCGGGCGTGGCGGTATCGCCCGGCTCAGGCTTCGGCGAGCACGGTGAAGGTTTTGTCCGCATCGCGATGGTGGAAAACGAGCAGCGTATCCGTCAGGCGGCCCGAAATATCCGCCGTTTCCTTGAAGCGGGCGTTGAAACATTGCACAACGTGGTTCCTCTCGCCAACCGGCGCTAACTTATCCGGCAGGTCAAACAGAAGATGGTCGCTCCGCTCAGAGTGGGGATTGCGGGGCTCGGCACCGTGGGTGCCGAGGTCGTGGGTCTGATCGAACAACAGAAGCGCGCTTTGTCGCTGCGCTGCGGACGCGGTGTGCGCGTGGTGGCCGTTTCGGCGCGTTCCAAAGCCAAGAAGCGCAACGTCGATCTCACCGGCATCGCATGGGCGAAGAACGCGCTGGCGATTGCGACCGATCCCAAGATCGATGTGTTCGTCGAACTGATGGGTGGTTCGGGCGATCCAGCGTTGTCCGCCATCGAGGCGGCGCTGCGCAGCGGCAAGTCCGTCGTGACCGCGAACAAGGCACTGATCGCCAAACATGGCTCGAAACTTGCCGCGCTTGCGGAGAAGCACGGCGGCGCGCTGAACTACGAGGCCGCTGTCGGCGCAGCCATTCCCGTCATCAAGACGCTGCGCGAAGGGTTGGCCGGTACCGGCATCGATCGCGTCTACGGTATCCTCAATGGCACCTGCAACTACATCCTGACGCGGATGGAGCGGGAAGGGCTGTCGTTCGCCGAATGCCTGAAGGATGCGCAGCGGCTCGGTTATGCGGAAGCCAATCCGTCGTTCGACGTTGATGGCCACGACACCGCACAGAAGCTGGCGATCCTCGCCAGCCTCGCGTTCGGCACCAAGGTCAACCAGAGCGCGGTCTATGTCGAGGGCATCTCCTCGATCGCGCCGGAAGATCTGCGTGCGGCGGACGAACTTGGCTACCGCGTCAAGCTGCTCGGCGTCGCGGTGAGAACCGAGACCGGCATCGAGCAGCGCGTGCATCCGACCATGGTGCCGCGCACGTCCTCCATTGCGCAGGTGATGGATGTGACCAACGCCGTGACCATCGATGGCGATGGCATTCCTCCGATTACATTGGTCGGCCCCGGAGCGGGCGGTGCCGCGACGGCATCCGCTGTCGTCGCCGACATCGCGGACATCGCGCGCGGCGTGCGTGCGCTGCCGTTCGGTCGCCCTGTCGGTAAACTCAAGGTGACCACGAAAGCGCCGATGAAACGCCACGAAGGTGGCTATTACATTCGTCTGATGGCGCGAGATCTCGCCGGCACAGCGGCGACGATCGCAACGCGGCTGGCGGAACAAAAGATTTCGATCGAGTCGATCGTGCAGCGTCACCCTGACGGTGCGTTCGATGCGGCCAAGACGAATGGTAAATCCTCGCCAGTGCCGGTGATCCTGATTACGTATGCGACAACGGAGGATGCCGTGCGCCGCGCGTTGCAGGCCGTGCAGCAGGATCGCGTCATCACCGGACGGCCGCAGGTCATCCGGATCGAGAAGAATTAAAACGATTAAGACACATGCCGCCACGAGCGGCAGACGATAGGAGCTTCACTGATGTCGACCATTTCCGTTCCGCCGCAGCTCTTGCTCGAGCGCATCCTGACATTGGAAATCGTGCGCGTGACGGAGCGTGCCGCGGTGTCGGCGGCGCGCCTGCGCGGACATGGCAACGAGAAGGCCGCCGATCAGGCAGCGGTCGATGCGATGCGCCGCGAATTGAACAAGATTCCAATCAAGGGCACGGTCGTGATCGGCGAGGGCGAGCGCGACGAAGCCCCGATGCTGTTCATCGGCGAGAAGGTCGGCGCCGAGTTCGGGCCGGAAGTCGACATCGCGGTCGATCCGCTGGAAGGCACGACGCTGTGCGCCAAGAGCATGCCCGGTTCGATCGCCACCATGGCGATGGCCGAAGGCGGCACGCTTCTCAATGCGCCCGACGTTTATATGCAGAAGATCGCCGTGGGGCCCGGTTACGCCAAGAACGTGATCGATCTCGACGCGCCGCCGGCCGAGAACATCCGCCGTCTCGCCCGCGCCAAGGACGTGCATCCCTCCGCGATCACCGCGCTGATCCTCGACCGTCCGCGTCACGCCGACATCATCAACGCCGTGCGCTCGACCGGCGCCGCCGTGCGCCTCATCACCGACGGCGACGTCGCGGGCGTGATCCATACCGCCGATCCCGAGAACACCGGCGTCGATATCTACATCGGCACCGGCGGCGCGCCGGAAGGCGTGCTGGCCGCATCCGCTTTGCGCTGCATCGGCGGCCAGATGCAGTGCCGCCTGATCCTCGATACCGATGAGAAGCGCGAACGCGCCGCCAAGATGGGGATCAAGGATCCCAGCATGATCTATGGCATTGAGGACATGGTGAAGGGCGACTGCCTGTTCGCCGCGACCGGCGTGACCGATGGTTCGCTGCTGTCCGGCGTCAAATTCCGCAAGCACACCATCGAGACCGAAACGGTCGTGATGCGCTCCGTCACTGGCACCGTTCGCTACATCAAGGCTGAACATCGCCAGCTCGAGAAATTCCATCTCGACTGATCGACGCGAGGCCGTGACGATGCTGGACGTGAAAGCACTGCTGTTCGATACGTTCGGCACCATTGTGGACTGGCGCGGCAGCCTGATCGCGGAGTTCACCGCATGGGGCGAGGCGAAGGGCATCGACGCCGACTGGGCGGCGCTGGTCGATGGCTGGCGCGGTGCTTATCGCCCCTCGATGGACGAAGTGCGCCACCATCCCGAGCGTGGCTTTCTCACGCTCGATGAATTGCAGCGTCAATCGGTCGAGCCACTTGCAGCGCGGCTCGGCATCACGGGCCTGAGCAAAGCCGATTTCGATCACCTCACACTCGGCTGGCATCGTCTGAGGCCGTGGCCGGACAGCGTGCCGGGCCTGACGCGGCTGAAGGCGAAGTTCGTCATCTCGCCGCTGTCGAACGGCAATGTCGCGCTGATGACGAATTTGGCTAAATACGCCGGGCTGCCATGGGACGTGATCCTGTGCGCCGAAATCTTCCAGCGATACAAACCGGACCCGGAAACCTATCTCGGCGCGGCAAAACTCCTTGGCCTCAAGCCGGAGCAGGTCATGATGGTGGCGGCGCATAATTACGATCTTATCGCTGCGCGTAGCCTCGGATTGAAAACCGCCTTTGTGCCACGCGTCACCGAATACGGACCGCATCAGAAAGAGGATTTCGAAGCCACGAGTGATTGGGACTTCGTGGTTGCGGATATCGAGGATCTGGCCGGACGGCTGGGTTGCTGACGGCGAGTTTTTCGCGAATCATTGCAACGCTCGCGCGCGATCCCTATCTGCGGTCCTCACCATGACGCCTCCTGTCACAGCATTGCCTGTCGAGACCCCGCATGCCTTCCTCGGCGTGACGCGCTCGGCCACGGGTAAATTGTGGCGCGACCGGCTCGACGCGCGCGGCGCGGCGCAGGCGCTGGCCATCGTGCAACGCTATCAGTTGCCGGAAATGCTGGCGCGCATCATCGCGGGCCGCGGCATCGACATCGACGCGGTTGACGATTTTCTCGATCCGACCATTCGCAAGCTGCTGCCCGATCCCTCGACGATCACCCAGATGGAGGCCGCAGCCAAACGCATCGCGGACGCGGCAACACGCGGAGAGATGGTCGCGATCTTCGGCGACTACGACGTGGATGGCGCGACTTCGGCGGCGCTGCTCGCCTGGCATCTGCGGCATTGCGGGCTTGACCCGCTGATCCACATTCCCGACCGGATTTTCGAAGGCTATGGTCCGAATGTCGAGGCGATCCGTTCGCTGTCGGCGCGCGGCGCGAAGCTCTTGGTCACTGTCGATTGCGGCACCACGAGCCTTGAGCCGCTCGCGGAAGCGCGCAAGCTCGGCATGGATGTGGTGGTGATCGATCATCACCAATGCGGCGATGAATTGCCGGTCGTCAACGCGCTGGTGAATCCGAACCGGCCGGACGATCTGTCGGGGCTCGGCCACCTCGCGGCTGTCGGTCTTGTGTTCGTGACGCTGGTGGCGGTGAACCGCGAATTGCGCGTCCGCAATTTCTGGACCGCCGAGCGGCCCGAACCCAATTTGCTCGACATGCTGCACCACGTGGCGCTCGGTACGGTCGCCGACGTAGCGCCGCTGCTGGGGCTCAATCGTGCCTTCGTCGCCAAGGGGCTGATCGCGATGCGCCGCCGTGATCATGTCGGCCATACCGCGCTGATGGATGTCGCGCGCCTCAATGGCCCGCCGGAAGCGTGGCACCTGGGCTTCATGCTCGGGCCACGGATCAACGCGGGCGGCCGCATCGGCCGGGCCGATCTCGGTGTCCGGCTGTTGCTGGAAGGCGACGTTTCGGAAGCCGCACGCATTGCCGCCGAACTCGATCGGTTGAATGTCGAACGGCGACTGATCGAACAGGCGGCCGAGCAGCAGGCCGAGGCGGAAGCGCTAGCTTCGCTCGGGCTGGAGGATAAGGGATCGGTGATTGTCACCGCATCCGAGGGCTGGCATCCGGGCGTGGTCGGCCTTGTGGCATCGCGCCTGAAAGAGAAATTCTCGCGGCCTGCATTTGCCGTGGCGCTGGAGCCGGGCGGTATTGGTACGGGCTCCGGCCGTTCGATTGCGGGCGTCGATCTCGGCAAGGCCGTTCGTGAGGCTGTATCCGAAGGGTTGCTGATGAAAGGCGGCGGCCACGCCATGGCGGCCGGTGTGACGCTGAAGAAGGACAGGCTTGCCGAATTCCGCGCCTATCTCGAGGAAAGGCTGGCGCAGGATGTCGCCAAGGCGCGGCATGTCGATGAACTGTTCATTGATGGCGCGGTGAGCGCGCGCGCCGTCACCACCGATTTTGTCGGAACGCTCAATCGCGCGGGACCGTTCGGCACCGCCAATCCCGAGCCGGTCATCGCGCTGCCTTCGCACCAACTGGTCTATGCCGACGAGGTCGGCGGCGCACACATGCGGGTGCGGTTGAAGTCAGGCGATGGCGCGATGGTGAATGGCATCGCATTTCGCTCGGTCGGCCAGAAGCTCGGCAACGCGCTGGCGGATAATCGCGGCCAGGTCGTGCATGTCGCCGGATCGCTGAGCATCGATCGCTGGCAGGGCGCGGAGCGGGTGCAGTTGCGGATTTCCGACATCGCCGTGCCGGAGCGCGAGCCCGTCGCGATCAGATAAGCCTGTTATCTGCCGCGCAGCCGCGCCAGCACTGTCAGTCCCGCATAACCGTCGGCAGGCAATCCCACCTTGGCCTGGAAATCCTTCACCGCTTTCATGGTGTCGTTGCCGACGCGCCCGTCGGTGCCGCCGGTGTCGAACCCGGCCTTGGTCAGGCGCGTCTGCACTTCCTGAATTTCAGCGAGTGTCAATGCGCGTTCGGAGCCGGGGAAGGGATGCCGGAATGGCGGTTCGCCGAGAATGCGATCACCGAGATGAACGATGGCGAGCGCATAATTCATCGACGGGTTGTAGCTTCTGACCGCGAAGAAGTTCGGTCCGATCAGGAATGAAGGACCGCCATCGACCGGCGTCCATAGCCTCGCCATGTCGTGCGGTCGCGGAAACGGCTTGCCGTCAGCACGATGCACGCCTGCCGCCACCCATTGTGCGTAGCTGCGGTTTCCCTTTGCGCTGCTGCCGCCGACGACCTCGTAACCCCAGTGCTCGTTGCGGTGATACTTGCCCCGATTGACGAGATAACGCGCGGTCGAGCCGAGCGCGTCGTCGGGCTTGCCGAACGGTGAAACGCGGCCGTCGTGGTCATAATCGAAGCCGACATTGAGCCAGACTTCCGGCATCCATTGGGTGTGGCCCATCGCGCCGGCCCATGAGCCGCGCATTTCCTCCGGCGTGCTCCAGCCGCGCTCGACGATGCGCAGCGCGTTGATGAGTTCGGTTTCCCAATAGGCCTTGCGGCGCGGCGCTCGCCACGCCAACGCGGCGAGCGAGGGAAACACGGGCTTCATGTGATTCTTCTGCACCAATGGGTCGCCGAACGCGCTCTCGACGCCCCACAGCGCCAGCAGCGTGCCGCGCTCGACGCCGAAATCATGCTCGATGCGTGTGAATAGCGCGCCATGCTGGCGCAAGGCTTCCTTGCCGGCGCGGATGCGCCAGTCCGAGACGCGGCGATTGATATACTGCCAGAGTTCTTCCTTGAACTCCGGCTGGTTGCCCATCTGTGTGAACACGCTCATGTCGGGCTCGATCCGGCCCATCACGCGCGTATAGGTCGCGTTGGATACGCCCTTGGCGAGCGCCTTGGCGCGGAACGACTCCCGCCAGGAATCGAAGCCCGGGGGGACGTTTGCAACAGCGGATGTGGAGGTGAGCGCAAGCGTGCCTGCGCCAATCAGAAGATTGCGGCGCGTTATGCGCGGTGAAAAGGAATCATGTCCGTCCATCGGCCCAGTCTAGCGGTGGGTGGCGGAAGCCGCCAAAGCCAAAACCGCGCAGACGTGGGGCCGATGATGTGTAAGGAACCTTAGTCCTTGGCGCGTTCCACGTAGGAACCGTCTTCCGTCATCACCACGATGCGGGTGCCGACACCGATGTGCGGCGGCACGGCGGAACGGACGCCGTTCGACAGCACGGCGGGCTTGTAGGACGACGACGCGGTCTGTCCCTTGGTGACCGGCTCGGTCTCAACCACTTCGAGCGTGATGCGCTGGGGCAGGGTGATCGCTACCGCAACGCCCTCGTGGATCGCGAGCTTCACCGTCAGGTTCTCGGAGAGATACGGCGCGGAGGTGCCGACGACATCCTTCGGCACCATGAGCTGCTCGTAGCTCTCGTTGTTCATGAAATGGAAGCCGTCATCGTCGGCGTAGAGGAAGTTGAAGTCGTGATCCTCGACATGCGCGCGCTCGACCTGATCGGTGGTCTTGTAGCGCTCGGAGATCTTCACGCCGTCGCTGATCCGGCGCATTTCGATCTGGCTCACCGGCGTGCCCTTGCCGGGATGGATGTTCTCCGCGCTCAGGACCACATATAGCTTGCCGTCCTGCTCGATGATGTTGCCTTTGCGGATCGAACTTGCGATGACTCTCACGGATCAATTTCCTAATCTGAGGGGCCGGCAGCGGACCCGCGAAGGGGCACGAACGGCGTATGGGGCAGTTTCGGGCCGCAACATACTGATTTGTCCCGCTGACGCCAGCCCCAAGGGTAGCTTTACGAGCTGATTTTGCTGATGCCGGTTCCCCCAAAAACCTCACCCTGGTGGGACAAAGGCCGCCACCAGGACCGCAGGCCGTTCCTGCACCAGCGCGCGGCCATCGCCCGCGCCGCCCGGGACTGGTTCATGGCGCAGGGTTTTGTCGAGGTCGAAACCGGGGTTTTGCAGGTCTCGCCCGGCAATGAAACCCATCTGCATGCCCTGCGGGCCGACCTGCCGGGGGATCAGGCGCGCTACCTGCGGACCTCGCCGGAGTTCGCTTGCAAGAAGCTCTTGGCGGCGGGCGAGGATAAGATCGTCGAGTTCGCGAAGGTGTTTCGTGGCCGCGAGGACAGCCCCCTGCATCTGACCGAATTCACCATGCTGGAATGGTACAGGGCCAATGCGCCGTACGAAACCATCATGGCGGATTGCATCGTCGTGATCGCGCGGGCGGCCGAGGCGGCGGGCACAACGCAGTTTTCATTCCGTGGCAAGACGCTTGATCCATTCGCGCCGCCGCAGCGGCTGACCGTTGCGGAAGCATTCGCGCGGTTCGCCGGGATCAATCTTCTGGCGACGATCGATGGCGTGCACGGCAATCGCGATGCGCTGGCGGCGCAGGCGGCGGGAAAATCCCATGTCAGTGCTGATGACGACTGGTCGGACATCTTCAGCAAGATCCTGACCGAGCATGTCGAGCCGAAGCTCGGCGACGGCGCGCTGACGATCCTGCATGAATATCCCTCGCCCGAAGCTGCGCTGGCGCGCGCCAAGGCAGGCAACCCGCGCGTGGCGGAACGGTTCGAGATCTATGGTTGCGGTGTGGAGCTTGCGAACGGCTTTGGGGAGCTGACTGACGCCGCCGAGCAGCGCCGCCGTTTCACCTCTGCCATGGACGAGAAGGAACGGCGCTACCATGAGCGTTATCCGCTCGATGAGGATTTCCTTGCCGCCTTGGCGCAAATGCCGCCGGCCTCCGGCGTCGCGCTCGGCTTCGATCGGCTGGTGATGCTGGCGAGCGGCGCGACCCGGCTCGATCAGGTCGTATGGGCGCCGTCATGAAGCCCGCCAGCACGCTGCGGCGGCCAGCCGAACTTGCCGACCATGAGCTGATCTCGCGCGAGGCGTTGCCCGCGCTGGAAGCCGTGGCGGCGCGTTACGCCATCGCCATCACGCCTGCGGTTGCGGCGTTGATCGACCCCAACGACCCGAACGATCCGATTGCGCGGCAATACGTGCCAAGCGCGCAGGAATTGCAGATCGAACCCGTCGAGCGCGCCGATCCGATCGGCGACAACGCCCGCTCGCCCGTCGAGGGGATTGTGCATCGTTACCCAGACCGCGTGCTGCTCAAGCTCGTGCATGTCTGCGCGGTCTATTGCCGGTTCTGCTTCCGTCGCGAGATGGTGGGGCCGGGCAAGGATTCTGCGCTGTCGGACCATGCCTACGCCAAGGCCATCGATTACATCCGCACGCACCCGGAAATCTGGGAGGTGATCCTCACCGGAGGCGATCCCCTGATGCTGTCGGCGCGGCGGCTGAAGGAGATCGTGAACGACCTTGCCGCGATCCCGCACGTCAAGATCATCCGCTTCCACACCCGCGTGCCGGTCGCCGATCCCGCGCGGATGACGGACGAGGTTGCAGAAGCATTGCATCATCGCGATGTGACGACGTGGGTGGCGCTGCATGCGAACCATCCGCGCGAACTGACGGCCGAGGCCCGCGAAGCCTGCGCGCGGTTGATCGATCGCGGGATTCCGATGGTCAGCCAGTCGGTTTTGCTGCGCGGCGTCAACGATACGGCGGAGACGCTGACGGCCCTGATGCGGGCCTTCGTCGAATGCCGGATCAAGCCCTATTACCTGCATCACGGCGATCTCGCGCCCGGCACATCGCACCTGCGAACGACGCTGGAGGAGGGCGAAGCGCTGATGCGGCAGTTGCGCGGACACGTCTCCGGCCTTTGCCAGCCCGATTATGTGCTCGACATTCCCGGCGGCTACGGCAAGATTCCTGTGGGGCCAGCCTATCTGTCGCAGCAACGTGACGGCGAACGGATGCAACCAAGGCGGCTTGTGGACTATTGTGGTGGTGTGCACTCTTATCCACCGGCGTAGCATCGCCGGTACGGATCAGACAAAAGGAGTCGTCATGCGGACATCGGTGAAAACGATAGGATCGTTCTCGGTGCTTGCGATGACCGTGGCCTTGGTGGCTGCATCGGGTGCCTTCGCGCAAAGCGGCCGCAACGCAGCAGGGAGCGGCCTGAACGCCCCCGCCAATTCCACCTCGGGAGCAGGCTCGGTCATGCAAGCGCCGGTCGGGCATTTGCAGCCCCGCCGCGACCCGTCTTTGGGCGATCAGCCTTATCAGGCAACGGCGGAAGAAAAGGCGCTCGACCGCAAGATCAAGAGCATCTGCCGCGGCTGTTGAGACGGCGTTCACTAGCCCCGGCGGTATGGCGGAGAAGGGTGCTTGCCGCTGCGGCGAAACGCCATTATACGTTCCCAGCCTTGAGCCGGAGCGCTGTTCCGGCCTTGGGAAAGCCGCAGGCATCGACCACCTAACCCGTTGATCCTGTACGAATTTCCTCGCGAACACCCGCAGCTTGCGCGCTTGGCGCGAAGGCGGCCGGATTCGCTCCCTTCGTCTATCGGTTAGGACGCCACCCTTTCACGGTGGAGAGAGCGGTTCGATTCCGCTAGGGAGCGCCACCTTTTCCCGGATTTTCACGACGATGTTCCGATTGCAGGCCACGCGCGCGCTTTGATAGAGCGAGCCTATGTTGCTTCCGCATCCGAAACTCATTGCTCTGGTGATGGTCCTGTCCGCAACCTGCCTCGTGACAGGCACACGCGTGTCATCAGCGGACATCGCGACGGTACGCTGCGTGATCCAACCCGATGCAAAGTCGGCAACCGTTTCCGTTACGAATCCGCTAAACAGCGAAGCCTCGTGCCGGGCGACATGCGCGTTCGAGACCGCGACTTATGATGACAAGCCGCGCATCACCTGTACCGGCCCGGTCGCCGCGGGCAAGGATTCCGAACTTTGCGTGATGCATGCGAAGACCAGCCCACTTGTGAAATTTCTCGAAGGCTCGGCCGATTGCCGCAAGCTGTGATGAAAAAAAGCCTCGCTCCCGCGAGGCTTTTGGTCAGTGTCCAAAAAACAGCCATAGAAGAATAATCACCGGAATCGGCACTCCCAGTAGCCATAGCAATAGCCCGCGTCCCATCTGGTTCTCCTCATTGGTTGTTTATGTGAGAAAAACGAGATGGGTTGATGCAAGTTCCGCGATTGAAACGCGAAATGCCTACCAGTGGCCGGTGTTCTTCATCGACAGCCACGGCTCCTGCGGCGGCAGAGCGTTGCCCTTTTGCAGGAGTTCGATCGAGTGCAGATCGGGTGAGCGGATAAAAGCCATCTGTCCGTCGCGCGGCGGGCGATTGATGACGATGCCGAGTTTGGAAAGGCGTTCGCAGGTCGCGTAGATGTCGTCGACCTCGTAGGCAAGGTGGCCGAAGAAGCGGTCCTCGCCATAAGCCTCCTCGTCCCAATTCCAGGTCAGTTCGACAAGCGGTGCGCCGCGTCCCGGCGATTGCTTCACGAGTTCTTCGTCTTCCGGCGCGGCAAGAAAGACCAGCGTGAAGCGGCCCTTTTCGTTTGCCATGCGGTGGGATTCCTTCAACCCCAACGCGTCGCAGTAAAATTTCAGGGCAGCATCGAGGTTGCGGACGCGAAGCATGGTGTGGAGGTAGCGCATCTTGAAACTTCCGGTTTGGGAGGAAGGGGAGCAGATGATTTATAGTCTCGCCGTCTTCAATTGAAGGGGTGAATGCGTGGACCACGGCGCATGGAAAAGCCCCGCCAGCGGGGACTGGGCGGGGCTTTTGGGGATGAAGCCTGGGGGGAGAGCTTCGTATCGTCAACGCGCATCTCGCGGATCTGTTCCCCCGTTTCATCTGAAATGATGGAATTGTGGTCTATGCCGACGGGGCGCCTATCGCGCGGATGATGAACGTCTTTGCCGGATGGGCTCGGAATCCGCATCTGTGGCGGTGGTGGAGAGGTCGTCGGTCTCATCGGGCTGGCAGGACTGGATGTGATAGCCCTCGTCGAGCACCTGCTTGGGTTTCTTCTTCTCCTCGTCAGTGGGAAGATCGACGACAAGACCCGCTTCCTCGGCTTTCTTCCAAACTTCTTCGCGCGAGCGATAGGCCTTGCTGATCTGCTCGCCGTTCGTAAAGAGCGCATAAGGCATGGATACCTCCGTTCGCATCAACGCGCGGCACGGTTTTCCGGTTCCCACCATGGGGAGAACAGCCGGATGGGAATGCGGAACGAATCCGGCAATGGTGGACTTGGCTGACGGCTTATCGAGAAACCGGATCGATTCGCAGCGGCAAGCTGTTCATAGCTCTTGCCGGATTCGATTTTGGGCTTTTCCGCCTGACTCGGAATGTTATCGTTTCCTTACGCGAATCGCGTCGCAGCATCGTTGAAAGATCACCGATGAGCGCAATCCAGCCGGGCTCGCAGCGCAGGCCTGGCAGCGTGGGGCCCGGAGTCATGGGGACGGACAATTTCGAGTCCAAACGGCTTGCCGAGCAACAGCTCGGGGGTGGTTCAACATCTCGGCTCGGTTCGCAGGAATTTACCGCACCGCAGGGCCGAAACAACACCGACCCGTTCGCAGGACTGGATGATGGCGCAGCCGCCAATCTGGTCGAACTCAGCGGCGTCATCAAATGGTTCGACGCCTCAAAAGGCTACGGCTTCATCGTCCCCGACAATGGCTGGCCGGATATTCTCCTGCATGTGACCGTGCTGCGGCGCGACGGCTTCCAGACCGCCTATGAAGGCGCGCGGCTGGTGTGCGAATGCGTGCAGCGGCAGAAGGGCTATCAGGCCTTCCGCATCCTCTCGATGGATGAAACCACCGCCATTCACCCGGCGCAGATGCTGCCGCCGCGCACGCATGTCAGCGTGACGCCGACAAGCGGACTCGAGCGTGCACAGGTGAAATGGTTCAACCGCCTGCGCGGGTTTGGTTTCGTGTCGTGCGGCGAGGGAACGCCGGACATCTTCGTCCACATGGAAACGTTGCGCCGCTACGGCATGACCGAACTGCGCCCCGGCCAATATGTGCTGGTTCGCTATGGGCCTGGCTCCAAGGGTATGATGGCGGCGGAGATCCAGCCCGAGCTCGGGGCGGGCGGACTGTCGTCCCACTAATTCTCCTGATTTGCCACTTGCTGGCTTGGCCAGCGGACGCTCGCGCGTCATCCACGTCAACGTGATGATGCGAAAGCTGACGCCCGCCAAGCGATTTGCTATGGGGCCGCGAGATCGAAACCAAGGCGGCCGATGATGTTTGGAGTTCCGGGATTGAGAGTAGGGTGGGCGGTGGCATTGCTGGCGCTCGGCCTTGGCTGCGGCCTCGCGGCCGGTCCTGCGCGGGCGGCGGACATGCAGAGGCTCGAGATCGTCACCAAGTCCGGCGTCAAGGTGTTCAACGTCGAGATCGCCAGGACGACCGAGGAGCGCGAGCGCGGGCTGATGTTCCGCAAGGAGCTGCCTGACGGGCAGGGCATGCTGTTCGACTTCTCTCCGCAGCAGGAGGTGTCGATGTGGATGAAAAACACCTATGTCTCGCTCGACATGATCTTCATCCGGGCCGATGGCCGGATCCTGCGGATCGCGGAAAACACCAAGCCGCTGTCGGAGCGGATCATCTCGTCGGGCGGCCCGGTCAAGGCCGTGCTGGAGGTGGTGGCTGGAACTGCACGGAAAGACGGCATCGCAGCCGGCGACCGGGTTGCGGGACCGTTATTCGACCGGAATTAAAGGCCCTATCCGATACCTTGCTGGGGTGATGCGAACAGTGTAACCACTGGCGTCCCGGGGTATAGCGTAGCCTGGTAGCGCGGCGGTTTTGGGTACCGCAGGTCGCAGGTTCGAATCCTGCTGCCCCGACCAGTTCACCTTAAATCTGAGCATTGCTTGCTCTCTGATTGAAAAATCAGAGTTTTTGGCGTTGTCGTCCTGAAAATGGAAAACGCTAAGAAGGCCGCTGGCGATGGCCGCGGCTTGGCTTTGTCGCGCCGAAAACCCGGCTCGCGACCGGGAGCCTGGATCGGCCCCAAGATTAGTCCCCGGATCAGCCCTTGGTGTAGAGCACCGCCGGCGCGGCGGGGTCCAGCGTCTGGCGCGACACGGTGCAGGAGACCGAGGCGTTCTTGTGCAGGAACAACAGGGCCTCGTTCTGGAGGCCGTCGAACCAGATGCCACGGCCGGCATAGCGGTAGCCGACGCCCATCGGGATCAGCCGCATCCGCACGGCGCTGTGCGGCGCAAGGCTCAGCGTGCCAGTCACGACATCGCCCTCGGGGCTGACCGCACGCGGGCAGAACGGGTAGTCGCGGCCGTTATCACAGCTCAGGACGAAATCCGCACAGTTTGCCTTGGCCGGCGTCGCCGTGGTGCAAGCGATTGAAAAGGCAAGAGCAAATAAGGCGGACGAGGCAATGAGAGTGCGTTGAATCATCATAATGAAAATCCCCCATCGGGATTTCTAGCGGAAGTTCTGGCTGACAACAAGCCGGAGTTAACGAACCTTAACGGGCAATCGCCCTTGGGTTGTATGTGGCGGGCTTAACCCAAACCAGACAAATCGAAGGGTCTTGAACGTGCGCTTCCTTGACGCAGGATCATTAGAAAGGGATTATTCAGCTTAATGATTTCTTAATTTTTTTGAGGGGCCGCAAGGATCGGCTTCCGGGAGGATTTTATGAACGAGCGCGTCTGGATTGCTCAGGCTGACACCACGCCTGTTCAGAACCCTGCTCCTCTCAAAGTTGTAACGGTCGTGAAGCCTGGAAGCGAACAGGCGATCACGATCGATCTTGGCTTCGATCAAAAAACGAAGGTCGATCTCTCGGCGGTCGCGAACGAGAAGATGACGATGGTGCATGTCGGCACCAAGCTCATCGTTCTGTTCGACAACCATTCGACGGTGACGATCGAGCCGTTCTTCGATTCAACGGGCAAGCCGCTCGCCAATCTCGATGTCAATCTCGGCGCGGGCCATGATGTCACGGGCGATCAGTTCGCTTCGCTGTTTCCCATCACCGAGGATCAGTCCGTGCTTCCGGCGGCGGGCGGAGGCGGCAGCCCCGCGAGCGGCGCCGACTTCCACAATCCGACGGTCGATCCGCTCGCGATCGGCAACCCGTTGCCGCTGCTTGGGCCGGAGGATCTCGGTAATTTCCAGGTCAACCTTCCGCTCGGTCCGCAATCCAACTTCATCGATACCGCGCCGGGTATCACGCTGACGCCTGCGGACGTTGATTTGAACGGCCACAACATCGTGGACGAAGCGGGCATCGTTGCGCATATCGGGCAACCGGGCGGCACCGCGGCAGGCAATGGCAGCGCCGTCGCCCACGGCACGTTCGCGCTGAGCGATGTGGACGGCCTTGCCGACATCAAAAGCCTGACCATCAACGGCACGGTGATCGCGATCGCCGATCTGGTGACGGCGACGACGGCGACGCCGATCGTCGGCTCCAACGGCCACGGCACGCTGGTGATCACGGACTATGACGCTACCACCGGCATCGGCCACTACACCTACACGCTCAACACCTCCGTGACCGAGAGTCCCACTCAGAACAACGGGGCCGATACGGTCGCGAACGGCGACTCGTTCACAGTGGTCGTGACGGACGCCAGCAATCTGTCGTCGAACCCGGCGACCATCCTTGTCGACATCAAGGACGACGTGCCGTCGATCACGGTGAGCCAGAGCGTGCCGACGCTGACGGTGGATGAAAGCTTCCTGCCGAATGGCACCACGCCGGACCCGGGTCTCGGCCACACCGTTGATACGGCGGATTTTTCTTCTGCGTTCACGGTGGTGGAGGGCGCCGACGGCGGAACGGTCAGTTACGCGCTGACCCTTGTGTCCGGCTCGTCCAATCTGATCGATACCGCTACCGGCCAGGCCGTGGTGCTGACGGAGAGCGGCAACACCATCTCCGGCTATGTAACGGGTCACGTGGGTGACTCGAGCTACCTCGTCTTCACGCTGTCTGTCGATGCCGCCAGCGGCAGCGCGACGCTCACGCAGGACCGTGCGGTTCACGAGCTTGATACGAGCAACAACAACGAAGGCATCAGCCTGGATAGCAATCTGGTGACGCTGACGGTCACGGCGACCGACGGGGACGGCGATGTCACCTCGAAGACGCTGGACCTTGGCAGCAGGGTGACATTCCAGGACGACGGTCCGGTGCTGGTGGCAAATGCTTCCACGACCGCGACTGTCGACGAAGACAATATTCACGACCTGCTGACACATGGCAGCAGCCCGGATTTCTTTGGCGGCACAGATCTGTTGGGTGCTGCCTACACGACAGGCTCGTTGTCGGGTCTGGTGAACTTCGGCGCGGACGGCAAGGGCAGCTTCTCGTTTGTCACTGGTGCTGAACAGACGAGCGCGCTCGCGTCGCTCAACGCCCTTGGCCTGACGTCACATGGCGATGCACTCACTTTCAGCATCAGCAATCTGACCGGCGATCTCATCGCGACCACCGGTTCGGGTTTCAACACCCGCGTCGTTCTGGACCTGCATCTGTCGTCGAACGGCAACTACATCGTGCAGTTGTTCGATTCAATCGATCACGACACGCCTCCGGCGAATACTGCCGACGAGAATACAACGCTGCAGGAACACGGGCAGAATACCCAGGTCGATTCCATCGATTTCGGGCAGATCATCCAGGCCACTGACGGCGACGGCGACCACGTTACGCTTGACGGCGCGTTCAACGTGAAGGTCATCGATGACGTCCCGCATGTCTCATTGTCGACCAGTCCGATTGTCTATGTCGGAATCGACGAGTCTGCCGGTTCGCAGGATGGGGCGAATATTTTCGGCCTGCCGCTTCCGCCGAACGACACGACCGACAGCACGACGCTCGGTCATTTCACGGCATTTGAAAGCGCTCATGCTGGCGAACTCGGCAACGACACCGACATCGCACATGTGGCGGGTTCGCCTGCGATTGCCTATGCGCACGGTTCGGCTCCGCTTGTCACCCCTGCGATCACCGCCGGCGCTGACGGCGTGGCGTCCATTGCCTATTCGTTGCAGGTTTCGTCGGCTGGCGTGTATTCCGGCGTCCAGACCACCGATGGGCATAACATCTATCTTTATGAAGACGCCGCAACGGGCCTGATCGTGGGCCGGGTTGGCGATAGCAATAATAACGCCGATCCTAATGGCACCATCGCCTTCGCTGTCGCGATCGAGCAGGATGGTGATATCGACATCGCACAATATCTGTCGCTGAAGGAATTCGACACCCACAAGAACAACGAAACGGTTTCACTCGCCGACGGCGCGATTCAGGCGAAAGTTATTGTCACCGATGGCGATGGTGACACCGCTTCCGATACGACCAATATCGGCAGCCATATTCTGTTCTACGACGATGGTCCGAGCGTATCGGTTGCCGCGGCCTCGGATGCGAACGTGGTGGTCACGACCTATGACATTGCGGGCAGCAGCGATTCCTCGACGGCTCTCTTTGGCTCACTGTTCACGGCAACGCCGACCTACGGCGCAGACGGAGAGGGTTCGGGCCCGGCCTGGAGCTATAGCCTGAGTATCAATGGTTTCGGAAACCATGTGAACTCCGGCCTGACGGCCATAGTTGGCGGCAAGATCTATCTGGCCGAATTGTCCGACGGAACGATCGTCGGCTACACCGGCTCGCAGGCGCCGCACAGCATCAACAGCTCCGTTGTGTTCTCGATATCGGTCGACGGCAACGGCATCGTGACGCTGACGCAGTACGCGGCAATCAACCATGGCTCCGGCGATCTGGCCTCGCTTGCCGACAATCTCATTCAGTTGACGGCGTCGGCAAACGTGACGGATGGCGATGGCGATGGGGCGAGCGGAAGCAAGACCATCAACATTGGAGCCAATCTCCACTTCCAGGACGCGATGCCGTCCGCCGGCTCCAATAATACCGTCACGCTCGACGACGAAACCGCTGTCCATACCTATGGCACTCAAAATGCGGCTGGCACGGGTGACGTCCCAGCCTCAAACACCACGGGTACGCTCGGCCACACGTTTGGCGCCGACGGTGCGGGTTCGGTCCTGCTGCAAAGTGCGACCCTGCCGGCCAATGAAGGCTTTACGCAAGCCGTCACTAACGGCGGCAAGACCCTGACCATCTATCAGGATCAGAACGGCCATACAGTCGCGGTTGTCCAAGTCTCGCTGACCGACTCCACCTCTGGCAATTACACCGTCACCGAACTGAACCCCATCTTCCAGCCGACGCACAGCACGACCGAGGACAACGTTCAGTTCACCGTCAACTATCAGGTGACGGACGGCGATAACGATAGCGCGCCGGGCAGCTTCTTGATTTCCGTGAACGACGATACGCCGACGCTCGGCGCCATCGAGTCGATTACGGTCAGCGATAACGCCATTCATACCGGCACGATCGCGTTCAGCGCCGGCGCGGACGGCGTGGGCGCGGGAATTCTCTCCGGCACGCCGCCGGCCAACCTGACATCGGGCGGGCAGGCCGTGCATTACTGGGTCAGCGCCGACGGCCACACCCTGATCGGCTACACCGGCAATGCACCGTCGGGCAGCAATGAGCCGGACCCGAGCCATCAGGTGTTTGTGCTGACGCTCAATGCCAACGATCAAGGGTATTCGTACCAGCAGATTCAGGAATTCGACAACGCACACACGACCACCGACTTTATTGGTAATTCTTATTTTAGTTATCCGAATGCGCCGAATGGCGAAGTGGACGTGACATATAGCGGTGGCACGATCGCGAAGGTGACCGGCTCCGGGAACGTCAATGGCTCGAGCACCGGCTGGGGTATCGGCAGCGATACGTTTACGTCTCACGACCACCTGCATTTCGATTTCAAGCAATCCGATACCGGCACGGCGACGAGCAGCGTAACCTACAGCTTCCATAAAGACGGCAGCGTCGATTATGTCGTGCATTACTCCGACGGCACCTCTGACACTGTTTCTGGCTATGCGGCCACGAAGGACGGCACTCTGACGCTGACCGCGCCAACCGGTGCCACGATCGATTCCGTCGACTTCACCGGCAACGCTGGCACCCCCAACG
This sequence comes from Haberlea rhodopensis, assembly GCA_907163345.1. Taxonomy (NCBI): domain Eukaryota; kingdom Viridiplantae; phylum Streptophyta; class Magnoliopsida; order Lamiales; family Gesneriaceae; genus Haberlea; species Haberlea rhodopensis. The sequence goes on from CAJQUN010000067.1 coordinate 205,220, forward strand.
GCGGCTTCAAGATTGCGCTCGATGGCGTTGATGTGGACACGACCACCACGACGCCGACGAGCGATCTTGGATTCCACGTCGCGCTGACCGATGGCGACGGAGACCCCGTCGGCGGCGACTTCACCGTCACGGCCCAGAACAACACGCCGCCGACGATCGATGTGAATCCGACGGACCCGACCAACCCGCTGGACGCCCATAACCTCGTGAACGAAGCGGGGCTGCCGGTCATCGGCTCGGATGCAAACGCGAGCAGCGAGATCACGCACGGCACGATCCATCTGTTCGACGCCGACGGCGCTTCCAATATTCAGTCACTGACGGTGGCTCTGGGCGGGTCCTCCCAGCAGGTGACTATTGCGGATATCACCGGCGGCAACAGCCACACGTTCGACTTCACCAGCGGCACCGCGCACGGCACGCTGACCATCACCAACTACGATGCAAGCACAGGAGATGCGGACTACACCTACACGCTGACCAAGCCGGTTGACGAGACGACGACGAATAACGGCCCGGACATTGTCGCCGATGGCGATACCTTCAAGCTGACGGTGACGGATGGCAGCGGCGCGACCAGCAATGCCACGCTTGACATCGATATCCAGGATGATGTGCCGAGCTCTCCTGCGCTTCAGACGGTCACCGTTCAGGCCGGTGACGCTTCCGGGCACTTCAATGTCGCGTTCGTGCTCGATTTCTCGCAGAGCATCAGCAACAGCGATTTCACCACCATGCTTGCGGCCGTCAAGGAAGCCGGCGACAAGCTGTTTGCGAACGGCGGTCAAGGCGCGGTGACGATTGTCGACTTTGCCGAAGGTGCTCACACCGTTGGCACGTTCACGACCCAGAGCGCGTTCGACAACGCGATGGCGGCTGTCGTGAGGGGCAATGACACCCGCGGCACGGACTATACGGATGGCGTCAATCAACTGATGAACCATTCCAGTTTTGATCCGACGCAACCCAACAGCCAGGTGTTCTTCGTCAGCGACGGCGCGCCCAACGAGGACCTGGGCACAGGTGGCGCATCCCTGAGCGACAGCACGGCGGCGGCCTGGCAGTCGTACGTCACGGATAATCATATTCACGTCGAAGTTTTCGGCGTGGGAGACGCGATCAACAGCAACAACAACCAGCACAAGCTGGAACAGATCGACGTTGACGGCCACACCGACTATCACGACGTCACGGGCTTTGATTCACTCGCCGATCAGCTCACCGCCAGCGCCAGCGGCGGGAACGTAACAGGCAACATCCTGCACAACGTCGATTCCAGCATCATCTATGCTGACTTCGGCGCTGACGGCCCCGGCAATGGCGGCGGCATCCAGTCGATCACGGTGACGACGGCGGCCGATGGTCCGGTGACGTTCACGTACAACGCCGCAACCAACACCATTGTTGGCGGCAACAGCTTTGACCAGCAGGGCAACAGCACGCTCAGCGTCGATACCGAATATGGACATCTGAGCTTCAATTTCGCGACCGGCGATTACAGCTTCTCGGCAGCGAACACGACGACCGGCCATACCGAGGTTATCGGCTACACGGTGGTGGATGGCGATGGCGACACCGCCACGGGCGAAATCGATATCAGTATCGTGCCCCCGCCGCCGACCTTGACCGTTTCGGATACCTCCGCAACCGAAGGCAGCTCCGAGATTTTCACCGTCAACCTGTCTCATGCGGCGGATGGGCCCGTCGATGTGACGCTGTCGCTCACCAACGGCACCGCCGGAAATGCCGATTACGATACGAATGCCAATCATCTCCTCGTCAACTACAATGACGGCAATGGATTTGTTGCCGTCGGGGCGGGCGGTGTCATTCATATTCCGACAGGCACGACGAGCATTGAAGTCAGCGTTGGAACAACCAATGACTCCTTGGTTGAATCCAACGAGAACTTCACGCTGACCGCGACCGTCACGTCAGGCAACACTACCAACACGTCCAGCACCGGCACGGCGACGATCGTCGATAACGATCATGCGCCGACGATCGATGCCGACAACCTCTCGGTCGTGTCGAATTACGGAGCCAACCTGTTCACGGTCACGGACGCGGCGTTCCTGCATTATGCGTCGGACGCGGATGGCAATACGCTGACGATTACCGATGCGAATGGATCTGTGTTTACCAACCTCTCGCACAGCGGGTCGGCGATCACGATCGACGACAACGACACGTCCAACTCGCCGCCCGATACGTTCACCTTCACGGTGAGCGATGGCTTTAACCCCATCACAAGTGATCCGGTGACCTACAGACAGGATACGAGCGGCGGAATTGATGGCACCAACAACGACGACATCATCGTCGCGGCCGCCATTCAGCAGACGACGATTGGATTCAATAGTGGCGGATACGATGTTGGTGACGTGGTTTCACTCACCGTCGACGGCCACACCTACAGCTACACTGTGGAATCCGGTCATACTTCAGCCGAGCAGGTCTATGATGCGCTGAAGAACGTGAGCGTGAATGGCGTGACGCTGGCCCATAGCCTGGATGCTGATGGCGTCTCCTGGGCGAACAATCTGACCAGCAACGCTGTGACGCTGACCGGTGCGCCGGACGCGGATTTCACGGTGACGTCAGGGATAACCAACGTCGCTCAGACTCATACGTACACGATTGACTTCAAGGACAACATTAACGGATTCGGTAATAGCAGCAGCGAGACGATCAAGCTTGTGATCGACGGCGGGACTTATTCCAGCAACGGAACCCATGGAGGAAACTCGGACAATAGCCGTTTCGATAACACGGCAAACGACCTCTTGAGCAAGCTTGAGAACAGCATCTCGAGCGTCACCAATGACAGCTATTACGATAGCTCTACCAATACGTTCCACATTTATTCCACCTCGGCTCTTTCGATTACGTCGGCGACATCGACGGCGTCGAACGACTCCAGTGGTGATATTAGTGCGGATCAGATTGTGAATTCCACGCAACCGGCCCCCTCAGTGACCACCACCGACGGTGCAACGCTGAATGGCAATGGCGGTGACGACTATCTGATCGGGAGCCATGGCAGCGATCAACTGTCGGGCGGTAGCGGATCGGATATTTTCAAGTGGCAATCCGGCGACCTGGCCTCCGGCAGCGTCGATACCATTCTGGACTTCCAGACGGGTACGGGCAGCGGCGATCACGACACGCTCGACCTGTCCGCTCTGTTGTCCGGGTTCAGCGCGTCTCAGGCGGCGAGCCACGTTCGGTTCCAATACGACGATGGACAAAGCTCGCTTGCGAGCGCGTCGACGCCCCATTCCGATAACGGCGATGTCACCGTGCAGGTTAATTTGAGTGGCAATACGTGGACCAACGTTGCGGTGCTGCATGATACCGGCGCAAATCTGACGTCCGGTAGCGACGCCATCCAGATGATTCTGAACAGCACGCAGGGCGTTCAGACGTACCACGTTTAAAAAGCACTTCAGAGAAAGCAAAAAGGGCGCCTTTGGGCGCCCTTTTTTATTGTCCGTTTCAAGTGGACTCACATCAGCAGCGGAAGCTCTCCGATCGCGCCGCCTGCGGGCGAGGCGCTGGCCTCGGCGCCGGTCCACTCGGCAGCACCGAGCGCATCGGCTGCGGGCAGGGCATCGGTCTTGCCGTCAAGCGCATCGCGCTTGGCGTAAGGCGTCGCGAACAGTTGCACGCCGCGATAGTTGATCGCGAATAGCGGCGTGAAGGACGAGATCTGGCTGTCCTCGCGCAACAGCGCGCTGCGGTTATCCATGATCAGCCATTTGCCCTCATGGTGCACGGCGAGCACCGCATGGTCCTCGCGCACGGCGCGATCCCGCACCAGCACAAGACGCAGGTCTTCGGCGGCAAATCCCGCTTCGCTGAGCGCGGCATATTTGGCGATGGCGTAATCCTCACAATCGCCCTGGCCGGTCGCGAAGGAGGAGAGAGCCGAGCTCCAGCGGTCGGCGACGCCATACTGCATGCTGTCGCTGACGTAGCGGATGGCGAGATTGACGTTCTGGTTGATGTCCTCGAGCTGCGCGCGGCCGCTTTTCGCCTTCGCCGAGGCGACGAGGCGCGCGAACTGCGCAGCTGCGGGCGAGCAGGTGCTGGCGTCGTTCTGGCAACGGTGCAGGCTTTCCGCATCCTTCGCCATGTCGGCTTCAAGCCCGCGCCACTTGCGCCACAGCGCACCTTCCGGCGCGCGGAACGCGAACAGGCCAAACGGCTCAGGTCCGTTCACCGGAGCGATCTGGACGGCAGGCGTATCGGTCACAATGCCGGTCGGCGTCAGCGAGGCCAGTTCGACATCGTTGCTGGGCGCGGCACTCGGGTCGGTACCGCGCTTGGCGGCATCGAGCTTGGCCAGTACGCCGTTGATGGTGAAGAACTTCGCCTGCGGCGGTGTTGCCGGCGCGTCATCGAAGCGCAGCACGTGGTCGCTGGCCTGCACGCTGCCGCGCGCACGCGCCGAGACTTCCGTGGCCGTTCCAGCCAGCACCAGCATGCCGCTCAGCACGGCAACGCCGGCGGCGAATGGTTTGGACACCCTTGAGACAGGCGACATTGTTGACGTCCCGTATTGCGGGATCGTCAGCCAGCGTCTTCGCGCCGTACTTCGTCCCGTCTGTTATCGGGACCAGTGTTAGGGGCGTGCGGCTTCGCGAGCGTTAAATGCGCTTAAGGCGGGGAACTATTGTCGAAAGCGCGGTCAATCGGGGCTTTTCGGAAATGTTCGGATTTGATGAAACCCAATCCATAAAACATTAACGATACCCGGCCGCATCAGTGGGCTGACGCATCAATGCTCGCGCAACGCCTCGTCGCGCAGCATGCGGGCAGGCTTCATCATGTAGTCGAGCACCGACTTCTCGCCGGTCTGCACTTCGACAGTCGCCACCATGCCGGGAATGATGGGGAGAGGGTGCTCCGCCGTGCCGAGGTGGTTCTTGTCGGTACGGACGATGACACGATAGAAGCTCTCGCCTTTCTCGCCACGCTGCTCGGACTTGTCGTCAACGATGGAGTCGGCGCTGATGCGCTCGACCTTGCCTTTCAGCGAACCGTAAACCGACGAGTCATAGGCGGTGATCTTGACCACCGCATTCTGCTGCGGGCGAATGAAGGCGATGTCCTGCGGGCGGATACGGCCTTCGACAAGCAGAGAGTCATCCAGCGGGACGATATCCATCAGATTGGCGCCGGGTTGCACCACGGCACCGACGGTCGTGACGTTAAGCTTGTTGATGATACCATTGACCGGCGATTTCAGATCGGCGCGGCGCACGCGGTCCTGCGCCGACTTGGTGGTTTCCTCGAGCACGGCGAGGTCGGCGCGCGATTTCGCGAGGTCTTCTTCAGCCTGTGAACGGAATGCGGCCTTGGCCGTGGAAATACGCGCCTGCGTTTCCGCGAGCTGGCCGCGCATGTCGGCCTCCTGCCGCTGCAGGCGCAGCATCTCGATCTCTGGCACCACCTTCTGCGTGTAGAGGTTTTGCGTCAGTTGGACTTCACGGCTGAGGAGCTTGAGTGAATCCGAAAGCCGCGTTGCCTGCTGGGTCAGCACATCGATATCCTGCGCGAGCTTCTTGGCCCGTGCCTCGAACACATTCTGTTCGGTCTGCACGGACTGCGGTGAACGCTCCGACAATTTGTCCGGAAATATCGGTTTTGGCAGCCCTTTGACTTCGGCTTCGAGGCGCGCGACGCGCGCAGCGTTGGCGTAGCGGCGCTCGCGGACTTCACCAAGATCGGCCAGGAATTTGGTGTCGTCGATCCGCATCAACACCTGACCCTGTTTGACGATGTCGCCTTCCTGAACCAGGATTTCCTGAACGATGCCGCCTTCCAGGCTTTGCACCACCTGCAATTGCCGCGAGGGGATGACACGGGCGTTGCCGCGCTTGACCTCATCGAGAACGGCGAAATGCGCCCAGATGATGCCGACGACCATCAGCGCAATGGTCGTTCCCAGCAGGATCAGCGAGGCGCGGGGCGTTTTCAGCTCGGCAGCGGCCCGCACGTCATTGGCGAAGGAGAAATCAGAGCTTCGCATGGGGAGCCGTCTGGGGCCTGGTATTGGGTCTGGCGCCTTGCGCCGCCGCCGTGTTCTGCAGCCGTGCGATGACGAGATCGCGCGGGCCGTCGGCGATGAGCTTGCCTTGTTCGAACACCAGCAGGCGGTCGACCAGCGCGAGCAGCGACAGGCGATGGGTGGAGACGATGATCGTCATCTCCTTCTGCTTCAAGGTCTTCAACCGCTCGAGGAATTCCGCCTCGCTGCGCGTGTCGAAATGCGCGGTCGGTTCATCCAAGAACAGCACCTGCGGCTTGCGGATCAGCGCGCGCGCGAGGCCGATCGCCTGTTTCTGTCCGCCAGACAGGCTGCGTCCGCCTTCCGCGATCGGCAGATCGTAACCCAGCGGATGATGGGCCGCGAACTGCTCCACACCGGCAAGGCGGGCGGCCTCGAGAATTTCCGCATCGGTCGCAGCCGGATAACCGAGTGCAATGTTGTCGCGCAGCTTGCCGAAGAACAGATCGGTGTCTTGCAGCACGAAGCCGACGCCGCGACGCAGATCCGCCGGATCGAACTGCCGCAGATCGACGCCGTCGACCAGCACGCGACCTTCATCGGGTTGATAGAAGCCTGAGATCAGCCGGCCGACCGTGGTCTTGCCCGAACCGATCCGCCCGATAATCCCGACGCGTTCGCCCGGATTGATCTTGAAGGAGACGCCGTCCAGCGCATTGACGGACGCATTGGGGTATTTGAAGTGGACGTTGTCGAAGGTGATGGACTCGCCCTTCACCTCGCGGGCGATATAGGTGCGTCCCACCGGCCGTTCCCGCTCCAGCGTCATCAGCTTGTCGATCGAGCGCATCGCGACGATCGTCTGCGTCGCGCGGGTGATGACGGCGGCGATGCCGGCGATCGGCGAAAGCACGCGCCCGGCCAGCATATTGGATGCGATCAGCGCGCCCATCGACAGCTTGCCGTCGAGAATGAGAAACACGCCGACGACGATCATCATCATGCTGGTGAGCTGCTGGGCCGTGCTTGCGGCGGTCAGCGACAGGGTCGACCAGAAGTGCACATCTTCGCCCGAGCGCGCAGTCGCGGCAACCGAACGCTCCCAGGCGTTCTGCATCTTGGCCTCGGCGCCGGAAGCGCGGACCGTCTCAATATAGGAGAGGCTTTCGACCAGCACGCCATGACGTGCGCTGGATTCGGCCTGCAGGCGGTTGACCGCGTCGTTGAGCGGACGCTGCAGGATCACGCCGACCAAGATCATGATCGGCAGCATGGCCAGGGGAATCCATGCGAGCGGTCCTGCGATGATGAACAGGACGACGATGAAGATCAGCGCGAACAGAAGGTCGGTTGCCGACACCACGGTGCCGGAGGTGAAGAAGTCACGCACGGAATCGAAATCGCGCATCTGGTTGGCGAGAATGCCGACCGACTGCGGCCGTTGCGCCATCTTGATCGAGAGGATGTGTTCAAAGATCTCGGCGGCCAGCACCACGTCGATCTTCTTGCCGGTGACGTCGATGATACGGGCGCGCACGGTGCGCAGGACGAAATCGAACACGATCGCCAGACCAAGGCCGATCGCCAGCGCGACCAACGAGGGAATGGCGCCGTTCGGCACCACGCGGTCATAGACGTTCATCACGAACAGCGGCGCGGCCAACGCCAGCATGTTGACGATCAGGGCGGCGACGGCGACGTGGCGGTAATTGGCGCCGAAGCGTTGGACCACCGACCAGAACCAGTGCTTGCCTGGTATGCCACCCGCAGCCGCGACGCGATCCGTGGTCATGGCGACAGGCCGCAGCAGGAAAGCGTAGCCGAGATAATCCCGCTCCATTTCCTGGATCAGGAGTCTCTCGCGCTTTCGGGTCGACGGATTGATGATCTCGATCGTCTCGCCATCGGTCGCCATCAGGATGCGCGTGCTGCGATCATGGAAGATCAAAACCGCGGGCAGGACGAGCGATGGGATGTCGGCAAGGTCGCGCTTGGTGGCTTCGACCTCGAGCCCGGCACGGGCGGCGGCGCGCGAGAACAGGTTGGGTGTCAGTTGGTCGTGTTCGATTGGCAGACCGGACAGCAGCGCGTCACGCGTGATGGCGCGGCCGTGATGGGCAGCAACGAACAGGAGAGCGTCAGAAAAGGAATCGTATTTAGGCTTTGCATCCGCCACAGGTGCGGCATCCGGCAACGGCGAGCCGATCGGCTGCCCGGAAGGAAACGCTGCACGCGCCTGAAGATTCACGGTACTGGTCCTTTGGCCGACCCTCCGGCCAGCGACTGACGATCATAATCGATCGCCGTTATTCCGGCCTCAAGATTCGAGCCCGGAAAACCCGGAGCCCTGCGGACCGTGATCCGACCCGATCCGCACCAATATTTAGGCTATTTTTAGCCTTTCAGCGGACTGCGCGGGTTAACCGGACCTGCCTTTTAGGGGTTAGTCTTAACGCTCCGGGCGGCGGCATTGAACCAGGCCGGCACCGAGGAGCGGGTTTCCGTGAACTCGGTTGCCGCAAAGGACAGGGCGCTGCCATCACCGGCGGTCTGGTTCGAGGAGCGCAGATCGACCGGCTTCGGGGAGCGGCTCTGCTCAAGCCATGCGGGATTGTGGCCGTTCTGGATGGTCGGTGTCGGCGACCAGACCTGCCAGCGGTCTCCGGAATTCACGATAGCGCCGGCAGCCGGCGTATACGGGATTGCGGAAGGGGTCCCCGCGACATTGAGCGGGTTCGAGCCGGTGGAAGGCAGGTTCCATATGAACGGCGCGATCTTGGTCGGGAACGGCCCGAACGCGACCTGGTCAAGCGGAGCGGCTTCGACCGGCGGCGGCGCCTTCAGATAATCGAGGAGGGTGCCCATCGCGGCCAACAACTGATAGTCGGCGAACACGATGACACCGCGCGCCGAGGTCAGCGAGACGGCCGCGTTGAAGTACTGGTTCTCGGCGTTGAGAAGGTCGATCAGCGAGCGCTGGCCGAGTTCATATTCCTTGCGGTAGGCGTCGATCGCCTTGCGGTCGGCGGCGAGCTGGCGCGTGAGGGCGCCGATGCGGCTCACGGTGATCGTGCGCGCGGACCACGCCTTGTCGATCGATTCCAGCGCGTCACGCTGGAGCCGGGCGTGGGCCATGTTTTGCTGGTTGTAGCGCTCCGCCATTTCGGTGCGCTTCCAGGTGTCCTGGCCGCCACGGAAGATATCCCACGACATCACGACCTTGCCGGATACGTCGTCACGGCGGCCGAGATAGGTGTCGGAATCGATGCCGCGCGAGGCACGGCCTTCAAGCGAGACGGTCGGCACGAACGAACCGGCGGTCGCATGGAAGGCATGGCGCGCCGCGTCGGTATCGGCCTGCGAGGCCTGAAGCGTCGCATTGTGATGGATTGCGACAGCAAGCGAAGCGTCCTTGCTGGTCGGCATGCCCTTCAGCGTGCTGGGGAAGCGCAGGTTATAGGGCTCGACGCCGACGACCTTGCGATACTTCGCACGGGCATCCTCAAGGCTGCGTTCAAACTCGGACAACGCGGCCTTCGCCGATTCCACGCGTTCCAGCGCCTGCTGCAGATCGCCCTCGCCGGAGCGGCCGCCTTTGTAGCGGGACTCGACGTTGTTGAAGATCGCCTCGTGGTTGGCCACGTTCTGGCGCGCGAGCTCGACAAGGCGGGTATAGCGGACGACGTCGATATAGGCTTCTGCCGCATCGAGGGCGATCAGCTCGGTGCGTTCGCGGACGCGGAAGGCGGAAGCATTCACGCGCGCCGTCTGACGCCAGACATCGTTGATCGAGGCGAATCCGTCGAACAGCAACTGGCGGACAACGACGGACGCGTACCGGCCATGCATCGTCATGCCGCTGCCGGCAGGAGGGGTCGCGATATTCTGGGTGAAGCGCTCGGGGCCTGCATTGGCCTCCAGACGCACCTGCGGCAGCAGCGTGCCTTGCGTCTGCCGGAGCTCGGTTTCGGTCGCGCGGCGGTTGGCCGACGCCTCACCGACTCCCGGATTGGTCTGGATCGCTTGTTTCAGGGCATCGTTGATCGAAAACGGCTCGGCATGAACCGAAGACACGCCAACCGACAACGCAAGCAATGATGCGGATAAAATAAACTTCATAAAATTTGTCCCCAGTAACGAGACATTAACTTGGGGCAATATTCCAGACAATGGCGTGATTGTGAAAGTTCAGCGCAAAATCGCCACGTTTAAATATATCGATGTATATCAATGGCTTGGATAAGATAATGCACGTCACGGATTAGATTTTTCTCTCCCCCGATGTCGCTCTTGAAATATTATTCTATATTTCTGGATTTATACGAGAAAAATAATATCATTTTCATGGAATGAAGAAAATAAATCTCAGAATAAACCTTGAAGTTGTTGTTTGGAAGTAACAGCCAGCAACTATTCGGTTGCAGACCTCGGTCCTGACAACCCTTTCTCTAGATTTCCCGGCCGCGATTCTGCCCGGTGCCGACCGTGATGGTGATCTGCTGCGTTTCGGTACGGCCGTTGGGATAGGACACGCTCAGGGTCAAGTGGTCGCTGCCGGCAAAGTTTGGCTTGGAGCGATAGATGCCAATGAAGGCGGGCACCTCGAGCGCCATGCAATTCTTGTAATTAGTCAGAGAGACCTTCGCGCGCTTGACCGTGGCAGAACCGTTTTCGGGGGGTACGACCATCTGAATCGCAGGCAGGGGGCCGGAGCTGCAATTCGCCAGCACGTTGATGTAGACGCCGATCCGGATGTCCTTGCCGCTTGCGCCCTTGGCGGTGCGTTGAACCGTGGTGCCCTGTGCGTTTGCCCATTGCGGCAGGCAGACTGCGATCGCCGCCGCAAACAGGCACGCAAGCCACGGCCGCCCGCTTAGTCCACCCAGCATCAGCGACGATTGCCTTCGCATCGGATATCTCCCAGCCCGAATTCCTATAGCGCCGCGTGATCCATCCATCAATTTTTCGAAGGGGCCGGCGGTGGTGCGGGCGCCTTGTCCTGCCGCTTCGACCAGTTTCCGTAATAGGCGACGGCGGTCATGATCGCGAGCCCGGTCACGCTGACCCAAATCTGGCTCCAGAGCGTGCCGTAGCTCATCATCAGGACGAAATGCCCGGCGAAGGACAGAAAGACGCCGACGCAGAACACCTGTAACGATTGCTGGCCGCATTTGACCAGCGGATCGAAGATCTTCCATTGCAGGCCCGGCCAGTCCTTGCGCACGAAGCGCGTGACGAGAAAGGCCAGCGCTATGAAATGCAGGAAGCGATAGGGCGCGAGATTGGTCTTGTCGTTCGGATTGAAGGTGTCCACGAGCCATGTCGGAAACAGCGCTCCGAATTCCGGGAAGCGGCCCGCCAGCGTCATCAGGAAGGCGAAAACCAGGTAGAGCGCGGCCATCCACAGCAGGAACGGCAGGCGGATCGCGACCCGGACCTCGCGGATTCCGGCGACCGCCACCCATGCGCCCAGCACGAACAGCACCTGCCAGCAGAACGGATTGAAGTACCAGACGCCGCCTGGGTAGGCCGGCAGATTCCAGCCGAAATGCCGGGCTGCGAAATAGAGCAGGAGGGAGCCCGCCATGGTGAGGTTGGGCTTGCGCAGCAACAGCCACAGCACCGGGCCGAAGCAAGCCATCAGCACGATGTAGAGCGGCAGCACGTCGAGGTTGAGCGGCTTGAAGCGCAGCAACAAGCCTTGGGAAATCGTCTGAATCGGGCTATCGACCAGCCCCGCGATGTTGAACTCGTTGATGATCTGGGGGTCGCTGTAGCGCAGCGCCACCCAGCCGATGGCGGCGACGTAGATCACGAACAGCAGGACATGTGCGACATAGAGTTGCCAGACCCGCTTGAACAGCCGCGTCACGCCGACGATGAAGCCGCGCTGGATCATCATCCGCGCGTAGACGAAGGCGGCGGTATAGCCCGAGATGAAAACGAACAGGTCGGCAGCGTCGCTGAATCCGTAATTCCGCGTGGTGATCCAGTTCACGGCGTTGTTGGGGATGTGGTCGAGAAAAATCGCCCAGTTGGCGACGCCGCGAAACAGGTCGAGACGCAGGTCGCGGCCTTTAAAAAGGGTTGCCTTGAGGTTCATCAAAAATTCCGTCTCGAAGCCGGACAGGGGCAGGGTGGAGGCGGGGAACGCCCCGGCCGGGCAAGGCAGGGCGCGGATTGTTACGCGAACGGAGTGCGGTTATATAGGAGCCCGAGCCGTTCGCGGAACACGTCCATGAACAAGCTCATGTGATTTTTCGATCTTCAAGGCCTCGTGACATGACAGCCCGTATCTTCAAGCCCGCCAAGAACGCCATGCAGTCCGGCAAGGCCAAGACCAAGGAATGGCAGCTCGATTACGAACCGGAAAAGCCGCGCGTGGTCGAACCGCTGATGGGCTGGACGAGCTCGGCCGACATGAAGCAGCAGGTGAGCCTGCACTTCCATACCCGCGAGGAAGCCGTGGCGTATTGCGAGGCCAACGGGATCGCCTATCAGGTGCAGGAGCCGAAGGAATCGATTCGTCGGCAGGTCGCTTATGCGGACAATTTCGCATTCCGCCGCAGCGAGCCCTGGACGCACTGAGTTCGGATAAATTTCTGAAACGAAAAACCGCGCGAGACAGGCTCGCGCGGTTTTTTTGTTGTGTCGCGTGCGCGAGCCGCGCCGCTAATGGGCTACTTCCCCGGTCCCATCAGATGAGTAGGCAACCAAGTGGCGATGTCGGGGAAGATGCAGAGCACGATGATTGCGAGGAACATGCAGAGCACATAGGGAAGCGTTCCCCACATCACCTTCGCGAGAGGTACGTCCGGCGCAATCGCGTTGACGATGTAGATGTTGAGGCCGACCGGCGGGTGGATGAGGCCGATCTCCATGTTGATCGTCATAATGACGCCGAACCAGATCGGATCGAACCCGGCCGCCGTAATGATCGGCAACAGGATCGGACTCGTCATCAGGATGATAGCGGCAGGCGGAATGAAGAATCCGCAGACCAGCAGGAAGATGTTGATGAGGAACATCAACACCCACTTGTTGGCGTGCATGTCGGCGATGCCCTGCGCGAGCGTCTGTGTAAGGTAGAGCGATGTCAGCATGTAGCCGAACAGCACCGCCGCGGCGATGATCGTGAGGATCATCACCGACTCGCGCATCGTGTCGCGCAGGATGTGCCAGATCTGCGCTGGCGTCCAAAGCCTGTAGATCATGATCGCAAGAACGAGACACATCGCCGCTCCGACACCCGCCGCTTCCGATGGGGTCGCGATGCCGCCATAGAGCGCATACATCACGCCGGCGATGATGAAGAGGAACGGCGAGATCTTCGGGACAGCTTCGAATTTTTCCTTCCATGAATAACGGAAGCCTGCGGCATGCGACCTGAAGCCTTTGCGCCAGATCGCGAATATCGTCCAGATCATGAAGAATCCGGTCAGCATCAGGCCCGGAACGATGCCGGCAATGAACAGGCGGCCGATCGAGGTCTCGGTGGCGATGCCATACAGGATGAAGGTGACCGAGGGCGGGATCAGAATGCCAAGCGTGCCACCGGCGCAGATCGAGCCGGTCGCGACTTCGTCTGGATAACCGCGGCTGCGCATTTCCGGGATGCCCATCTTGCCGATCGCAGCGCAACAGGCGGGCGAAGAGCCGGTGAGCGCCGCGAAGATTGCGCAAGCGCCAAGATTGGAGACGACGAGGCCACCCGGAAGCCGATAGAGCCAGCGATCGAGCGCTTCATAAAGATCCTTGCCCGCGGGGGAGGATCCGATCGCCGCGCCCATCATCACGAACATTGGAATAGCGACGAGCGTGAATTCGTCGAGGCCGGACCAGTAGGTTTCGGCGACGACATGCAGGGCGTCGAAGCCTTGAAAGGCGACAAGAAACACCACGGCAATCGCCCCGAGTCCGAATGCCACCGGGATTCCCGACAACAGGACCAGAATCGTTGTGACGAGAACCATCGAACCTTGGATTGCGGGACTCACGGCGTCTCTCCCAAGGCTTCACGGGCAAGAGCGCGCGCGATGTCTTCAGCATCTTCCTTCGCCGCCATACCGAACGGCGGCGTACGGTGAGTGATGACGGATAGCAAATCGGCAATGTATTGCAGCAGCAGGATGCCGAGGCCGATCGGCATCGCAAAGTAGGGCGCCCACAAAGGCGCACGCCAGACTGTGTCGGAATGCCAATCCTGCACCCAGGATTCACGCCAGTACATCGTGGTCAGAACGAACAGGATCAGAACGAAACCAAGAGCCAGGCTTCCGGTGGATACGGCAAGCCAGTAACGCGTCCGCGGCGACACATGCAAAGGCACGAGATCGACGTTCACATGACCCCGAGTCAACAACACATAGCCGCTGCCGACAAAGGTCGCCGCCACGATCAGGTAGGTGACCATATCGATCTGCCAGATCGTGTTGAGATTCAGAACGTACCGTTCGACAACAAGATCGCAGATGACGAGAACGGCCGCGCCGATCATGAGGGCCGCGATCACGCCCGTCACACGTGACAAGAATGTCACCGCTCGAATGTATGAGTCCAACATCCCCAGATTCCTGTCGGAAGGCGTTTGTATGAAGAGGGCATGCAATACCGGCCGGCGAATATCGCCGGCCGGTTCATTTGCGAGGCTTACTTGACCGCGAGTGCTTCGTCGATCAGCTTTTGACCGTTAGGAACACTCTTTGCGAATTTTTCGTAGGACGTTTTTTTCGCTTCGTCGATCCAGAGCTTGTATTCCTCATCGGTCAGCGTGACGACTTTGGAATTATGATCGCGGAAGGCTTTGAGCGTCTCCTCGTTCATCGCATCTGCCTTGCCTTCGTAATAGGCTTGCGCCTTCTTGCCGGCGGCGATGATCACGTCCTGCTGTTTCTTGTCGAGCCTGTCGAAGCTCTTCTTCGACATCAGAACCGGCTCGTACATGAACCAGAGCGCGTTATTGCCCGGAGCGGTCAGGCACTTCGCCACTTCGTAGAGACGCATGGAGCCGAAGCTGCCGAGGCTCGTATCGGTGGCGTTGATGACGCCCGTCTGGAACGCGTTGTAGATTTCGTTCGAGGGCGGGCTCACGATGCTCGCACCCGCCGATTGCCACATGGCGGCAAAGGTCGGACCAGCTGCACGTACCTTCATGCCCTTCAAATCAGCCGGCTTGGTCACGCAGCTGTCTTTCGAGGCAAGACCGCCCGCAAACCACGCATCGGAGAGGACGATCACGCCATGCTTCTCGATCTCGGCGCGGATGTCCTTCATGAACTGGGAGTCGTTGATGCGCTTGGCGCGCTCCTGGCTGCGGATCAGGCCCGGCATCAGAGTTGCGCTGAACACCGGCACCTTGCCGCTGGCGTAGTCGAGCGGAAGGAGGGAGATGTCGAGCTGGCCGTTGACCATCGCGTTCCACTGTTCTTTTGGCTTGAACAGCGAGGCGCCCGGATAGACCTGAATGTTCAGGCCCACATTCGCGTCTTTCGCTTCCTTAGCGATCATCTGCACCATGTCGTCACGAACGTCATGCTTGCCGCCCGGGAACTGGTGCGAGGCTTTCAGGGTGGTTTCGGCATTGCAGGCGCCGGAAATCGCAATGGCGGCTACGCCTGCTAGAATCGCGTAGAACTTCATACATTCCTCCCTTGGTGTGTTGTGTTTTTATGGCAGCATAACGTGAGGTCTTGGCCGCTTGTCAAAGACAAGATCGGGCAATCGCAGATATCAAAGCTGGGTGATGCCTAACTGGCCCGGACCAGATCTGCGGCACATCCGGCCGCAGACATCCCTGACGCCAGAACATGGCGGCGTGTAAGCATGCTTCTCTCCCTGACCTTTTATTTCACTTTCTTATTTTGCATGCAGTCTAGCAGGAAGGTTCACGGCGCGAAGCTCTTTTGATTCAGCCATTGGTATGGTTCTAGTGGTTCGTAACATGCTGTGGCAGCATATGTTTGCGGCAGCGCACCAATGCGACAACCCTTCGAGCAGACGGAAGCGATGTGATAGAGGCCGACAAATACGATGCGCTGCGCGACTACCTGAAGGAGCGCACGGAGGCGGAGCTGGTTCTGTCTTTCGAGGAGATCGAGTCCATTCTCGGTTTTGCCCTGTCGCGCAGCTCGCAGCGCGCCCGCTGGTGGGAGAAGGAGCGCAACCCGCAGGATGCAATGCCGCAGCGCAACGCCATCCGCGACGGCGGCTATGAAGCGACCCGGCTGCCCGATGGCACGGGTGTCCGCTTCCGTCGGATTGGTTTGAAGCGGACCTGGCGATAAAGGGAGCGGGAGAACACGTCCGCTCCCGGCAAAAAATCGTTCAAAAGCAGGGTGACGGTTACTGGCGGTTCAGTCCTCGGGTGGTATGAAACCAGTACGGTCCCGTAGCTCAACTGGATAGAGTAGCGGATTTCTACTCCGCGGGTTGCAGGTTCGAATCCTGCCGGGATCGCCAATCGCTCGGAACAAAACCTCTATTGATTTCAATAAAAAAGAGGGGGCAGTCGCTCTTCTTGTGAAACCTTAAATAAGGTTCCCCCGGCTGCCAAACCCGCAGGAAATGACGCCGGGGGCTGCGCGGTCAGCGGATGAACGACCAGTTCTTGTAGAACATGGTTTTCAGCGACCCGGAAATGAACGCTGCAATGTCGACGGCGCGATCGAACAAGCCCTGCGCGCGGTTCGGGCGCACGATATCCATGAAGAGGCAATACCGCACCTGATCGACATCGTTGATGGAGCAATGGAAGAAGGTGTCGTCGAAAATAAACAGCGGATCATCGACCCAGTAATGAATCTTGTCGTCGGCCTGAATGTACACGTCGCGGCTGTTGATCGGGTCGAGATTGCACAACACGCGGAAGGTCAGGCGCAGAGGGCCGAAGTGCCAGGAGGTGCGCTCACGGGTGTTGAAGACCGAGATCGCGACGGTCTTGATGAAGCGATGCTCGCGTTCGAGCTCCGGGATCCGGATCATGCTGGGCTGGGGTTTGTTGAACCAGCGGAAGGTCAGCATGCCGCGCTTGCTGGTGCCGAGCGTTTCCGCCACCCGCTGCTTCACGAGATCGCCGTTGGTGCGGAATGCCGCCACGCAGGCCTCGATTTCGGCGCGATGCTCCGGCGGCAGATCCTGTAACTTGAAGACGCCGATATTCTTTCGTGAAAAGAGGTCGATCAGCAGGTTGAGCGGCGACAGCAGCCATGTCAGGATGCCGTTGCCCATGAAGTATTTTTCGACAAGCTCGTAAGTGATCTTGTGATGGCGGGCGACGTCGAGCGCTCCGCAAATCAGATAGAACATCAGCAGATAGGGCACAAAATAGAGCCCGGCGAGAATGACGACGGCAAAAATGCCAAGGCGGCGTAACCGCTTCCGGGTACCCTTATCCATGTTCTGTGCTCTCCCGCCCCAGTCCGAGCCCGGCGTTCGCCGTTCTGGCGGCTCATGATACCGGCAGCGGGCTTTCGTTACCGGAGTGAAGGCGGCTTGGCGAACAACAAATTTTTGAAGTGACGTGACCTTGTCTTGAAATACGGGTTGGCCGCGCCGGCGATGAGGACCGTAAGGCAACACTTGCGGCATTTGTGCAACGCCGCTGGGCCGGGCCGATTGTCGGCTAAGTGGTTTCATCGTATGCGAAACTCATGACCGATATGGTGCAGCGCCGCGGATTTGGCCGGCCTCCAGCCCCGGAAAACGAGGGCCGGGGGCTGACACCTTTGCTCGATGCCGTGTCGGGGAGCCACATCCGCGCGGTCGCGTTCCTCATCGTCTGCGGGTTTCTGTTTTTTCTGCCCGGCCTGTTTCACATCGGACCGATCGACCGCGACGAGGCCCGCTTCGCGCAGGCCTCCAAGCAGATGGCGGAAACCGGCGATCCGGTCGATATCCGCTTTCAGGACGAGGTCCGCTACAAGAAACCGGTCGGAATCTACTGGCTGCAGGCCGGCGTGGTGAAGACCGCCGCGAAACTCGGTCTGCCACGGCCGGAAATCCGGATCTGGCTATATCGCGTTCCCTCCCTGTTCGGCGCGATCGGCGCAGTACTTCTGACCTACTGGACGGCTTTGGCCTTTGTGACGCGGCGGGGCGCCGTGCTGGCAGGTCTCCTGATGTGCGGCTCGGTGATGCTCGGCATCGAGGCGCGGCTTGCAACCACCGATGCGGTATTGCTCCTGACCACGACGGCGGTAATGGGCGCGCTTGCGCGGATCTATCTGTCCTGGCAGCGGGGCGAGGCCTTCGAGCGGGGCGCATGGGCATTGCCCGCGATCTTCTGGACGGCGATGGCCGCAAGCGTGCTGGTCAAGGGGCCGCTGATTTTCCTGATCGCAGGCCTCACCATCGCAGCGCTCGGCTTACTCGACCGCTCGGTGCAGTGGCTGCGTCGCCTGCATCCGGTGCCCGGCGTGCTCTGGATGCTGCTCCTGATCCTGCCATGGTTTGTCGCGATCTACCTGAAATCCGGTGACAGCTTTTTCGTCAACTCGGTCGGCGGCGACATGCTGAGCAAGGTCGCATCGGCTCAGGAATCGCATGGCGCACCGCCCGGCCTTTATTTCGTTCTGTTCTGGGTGACGTTCTGGCCGGGTTCAACGCTTGCGGGCGTGGCTGCGCCTGCGGTGTGGCGTGCCCGGCGGGAACCCGGTGCGCAGTTCCTGCTGGCGTGGCTGGTGCCGTCCTGGATCGTGTTTGAACTCATCATCACCAAGCTGCCGCATTACGTGCTGCCGATGTATCCGGCGATCGCGATCCTGATCGTCGGGGCGCTGCAAAGCCACACGCTGTCGCGCTCGGCCTGGATCGTGCGCGGCGCGGCATGGTGGTTCGTGTTTCCGGCTATCGCCTCAGTCGCGGCCGTCGTCATGGGCATCTCCGTCCTGAAGCAGCCGGTGTTCGCCGCATGGCCGTTCGCGGCCGCGGCCATGGTGTTCGGCCTGTTCGCGTGGTGGATGTACGACGAAGCGCATGCGGAACGCTCAGTCCTCAACTCGGTGGCCTCCTCGCTCGCGCTGAGTGCCTGTGTGTTCGGCATCGTGCTGCCCGCGCTGACGCCGCTGTTTCCAAGCGTGCAGATCGCGAAGGCGCTGCGCAGCGTCGAGTGCAAGGGGCCGCTGGCCGCCGCTGCCGGTTATCAGGAGCCGAGTCTCGTTTTCATGGTCGGCACGCAGACCTTGCTGACCAACGGAACGGGCGCCGCCGACTTCCTGCAACAGGGAAGCTGCCGCTTTGCATTGGTGGAATGGCGCGAGGAGAAAGCCTTCGCGCAACGCGCCGAGGCGATCGGGTTGCATTATGCCATCGTGACGCGGATCGAGGGCTACAACATCTCGCAGGGGCGCGAGGTCTCCGTCGCGGTGTTCAGGTCGGACATCGATGATGAGTGACGTGGCCGTGTCGTGTGACACCCCATGAGCACGCTTTCGCAAACCGTGATGCTGGCCGGCCGGGGCGTGGCCCGTTTGTTCGAGCCCCCGGCGCACTCGCGCCGCCTTGATGCGCGCCGCAGGCTTGCACGCCACTGGCTCTGGACGGTGATGCTGGGCGGCATTTCCATCATTGCATTGATGGCTCTCGTCGATGCGCCGGAAATTCGCCTGATGCCGCCGCGCGGCACGGCATCGCTGTGGCCATTCCGGATCATGACCGATTTCGGCAAATCCATTTACGTGCTGGCGGCTCTCGGTCTCGGCACTTTGCTTGTGTTTCTGTCGAGCGCCTTCATGAAGGGTACCGCGCGAACCGGAATGATCGACCTGTCCCGGCGGCTCGCTTTTCTCTTTCTTGCGGTTCTGATTCCGGTGGAAGCCGGTGAAGTTCTGAAAGGCATCATCGGGCGTGGACGTCCATTCGTCGGTGGGGCGGCGGATGCGTTCCATTATTCCCATTTCACCTGGAGCGAGGCTTATGCGAGCTTTCCCTCGGGCCATGCGATCACGGCCTTCGCACTGGCTTTCGCTCTTGCCTCGCTTGTTCCGAAATGGCGGATCGCGATCTGGGCTTATGCGGCGATCATCGCGATGACCCGGCTGGTCTTGCTGGCGCATCACCCGAGCGACGTGCTGGCGGGGGCGCTGGTCGGCATCCTTGGTGCGATGGTGGTACGTTACTGGTTCGCCGCGCGTCATCTGATTTTTACGATCGCCCCGGATGGAGCCATCAGGGTGGCGCAGGACGGCCCTGCGGGCGGCTGAAAGGGGTTGCCCGCTGGCGGAACGCCCCATAAAAGGCGCCGGACGCACCGGCATCTTCCAGAAGCCCCGCGTCGGACCACAGATCGATGGACCAATGACCGAAGCATCGCCGACCGAAGCACCGTCTTCCATGAGCAACGTCGCACCGGCGATATCGGTCGTCGTTCCCGTCCGCAACGAAGAAAATAATATCGGGCCGCTGATCGAAGAGATCGACACGGCGCTCGGCAAGCAGTGGTCCTACGAGATCATCTATGTCAACGACGGCTCGTCGGATGCGACCGGCGAGCGGTTGCTGGAGCGCATGAAGGCGCGCAGCAACCTGCGCCAGATCCGCCATGAGAAATCCGCCGGCCAGTCGGCCGCCGTGCGCACTGGCGTCCGTGCCGCGCGCGGCAATATCGTGGTGACACTGGATGGCGACGGACAGAACAATCCCGCCTTTCTTCCAGCGCTGATCCTCGCGATCGAGCAGGGAGAGGGACGAGTCGGCCTTGCCGCGGGACAGAGGGTCGGGCGGCAGGACACAACGTTCAAGAAGTGGCAGTCGCGCATCGCCAACGCCGTGCGCAATGCCATCCTCAAGGACGGCACGCGCGACACCGGCTGCGGACTGAAGGGCTTTCGTCGTGAGGTTTTCCTGGCGCTGCCTTATTTCGACGGGCTGCATCGCTTCCTGCCCGCGCTGGTCCGGCGCGAGGGATTCGACATCGTTTACGTGGATGTGATCGATCGCCCGCGCCGTTCGGGAGTCTCCAATTATGGATTCTTCGATAGGCTGTGGGTGGGGTTGATGGATCTCACCGGTGTCTGGTGGTTGATCCGTCGCAAGAAGTCGAAGCCGGTGGCGACCGAGGTGCGTTGATGCTGATCCAGTTCGGTCAGGCGTTTCACGACTACATTTACGATGTCTTCGTCGCCAAGTTCGATTTCTGGCTGGCGTTCGGTCTCGTCGCGCAACTGCTGTTCACCGCGCGCTTTCTGGTGCAGTGGATTTCCAGCGAGCGCGCCGGGCAGAGCGTGGTGCCGATGGCGTTCTGGTTCTTCTCGATGGGCGGCGGCATGATGACGCTGATCTACGGCATCGCCAAGCGCGAGCCGATCATCATCCTCGGCCAGTCGCTCGCGACCGTGATCTACCTGCGCAACATCATGCTGATCATCAAGAACCGCACGCGCGGATCGAAGACGCTCGATAACTAGTGACGTCACTTCGCGGCATTGAAGGCGGCGAATCCGTTTTCAAAATCCGCTTTCAGATCGTCGAGGTTCTCCAGCCCGATATGCAGGCGTAAAGCGGGGCCGCCGGGCGCCCATGTCGTCGCGGTGCGATAGCCGTTGCAGTCGAATGGAATGACGAGACTCTCGAAGCCGCCCCACGAATAGCCCATGCCGAACAGCGTCAACGTATCGAGCAGCGCGTCGACGGCCCTTTGCGATGCCGGTTTCAGCACGATGCTGAACAACCCGCTCGCGCCGGTGAAATCCCGCTTCCAGATCGCGTGGCCCGGGTCGCTTTCCAGCGCCGGATAGAGCACGCGGGCAACTTCCGGACGCGCCTGGAACCAGCGCGCCATCTCCAGCGCGGACGCCTGATGATGCGCGAGCCGCACATTGAGCGTGCGCAGGCCGCGCAAGGCGAGAAACACATCGTCCGGTCCGCAGCAGACACCGAGCAGCCGGATCGCTTCCCGCACTTTGGGCCACGCTTTGGCATTGGCCGCGATGGTGCCGAACATGATGTCGGAGTGACCGCCGATATATTTGGTCGCGGCCTGAATGCTGATGTCGACACCCTGATCGAGCGAGCGATGATAGAGCGGCGTCGCCCAGGTGTTGTCGTCGATCACCAGCGCGCCCTTGTCATGGGTGATGGCTGCGATGGCCGGAATGTCCGACATCTCGAAGGATTGCGAACCGGGGGCCTCGACCAGCACGGCGCGGGTGTTGGGTTTGAACAGGCTGGCGATGCCGCCGCCGATCAGCGGATCGAAATAGGTCGTCTCGACGCCGTAGCGCGCCAGCATGCCGTCGCAAAAGCCGCGCGTCGGGCGGTAGGCATTGTCGGTCACCAGCACGTGATCGCCGGATTTGAGGACCGCGAGGAGGGCGGTGGTGATCGCGGCAACGCCGGAAGGCGCAAGGCCGACACCGGCGCAATTGTCGCCCTCGAGTGCCATCAACGCCTGCTGCAGTGCCTTGGTGGTCGGGGTACCGTGGCGGCCGTACTGGAATTCGCCGCTATGCGCATGCAAATCCTCGGCGCTCGGATACAGCACCGTCGAGCCGCGAACCACGGGCGGGTTGATGAATCCGCGCTGCGCCTCGGTGTCGCGCCCCGCAGTAACGAGGGTCGTGGCGATGCCGTGACGGGATGGCGGGGTTGACGGAGTTTTGGGGCCGGATGGAGCTTTCATCGCATGCAATAAGGCGGCAGCGGCCCCAAACGTCAACCCCTGTAGCGACGGCAGGAATCGCCCCATCTGAGAGATCGGGGAACGGCCGCCGCCGGGCCGCTCAGGGCCGGATATTGGCCAGCCGTGCGGAGACGTGTATCAGGGACAGGCGCGTCCACAGTTGGAGAGGGCTTTTCATGAAATTCGGATGGTTCGGTATCGTGATGACCTCGGTGTTTCTTGGAAGCCTTGCACCGGCAAACGCACAGGCGACGCTCAAGGCCGTTCAGGAACGCGGCGTTCTGAGCTGTGGTGTCAGCCAGGGCCTGCCCGGATTCTCCGCGCCTGACGACACCGGCAAGTGGAGCGGCCTCGATGTCGATTTCTGCCGCGCGCTGGCCGCCGTCACATTGAACGATCCGCTCAAGGTGAAGTTCGTGCCGCTCTCAGCGAAGGATCGCTTCACGGCGCTGCAATCCGGCGAGATCGACGTGCTGTCGCGCAACACCACATGGAGCCTGTCGCGCGATACCTCGCTCGGACTGAATTTCACGGCGGTGATGTATTACGACGGGCAGGGCTTTCTGGTCCGCAAGGCGCTAAAGGTGAATTCGGCACTGGAGTTGAACGGCGCGTCCGTGTGCGTGCAGACCGGCACCACCAACGAACAGAACCTCGCGGACTATTTCCGCGCCAACAACATGAAGTACGAAGTTGTCGCGTTCGCGACGGCGGATGAAACCATCAAGGCCTACGAGTCTGGCCGCTGCGACGTGTTCACGTCAGACGTATCGCAGCTTTACGCCGAACGCCTGAAGCTCACGGTGCCGGACGATCATGTGGTGCTGCCCGAGATCATTTCCAAGGAACCGCTCGGCCCGGTGGTCCGCCACGGCGACGACCAGTGGTTCGACATCGTGAAGTGGACGCTATTCGCGATGATCAATGCCGAGGAACTGAACGTCACGCAGAAGAACGTCGGCGAAATGACCAAATCGAACAAGCCCGAGATCGCGCGCTTGCTTGGCACGGACGGCAATCTCGGTGAACAGCTTGGTTTGACCAAGGATTGGGTGGTGCGGATCGTGAAGGCGGTCGGCAATTACGGTGAATCGTTTGACCGCAATGTCGGCGCCGGCTCCAAGCTGCGCATTTCGCGTGGTCTCAACAAGCTCTGGAATCAGGGCGGCATCCAGTACGCGCCGCCGATCCGCTAATCGCGGGCATGACGATGGCAACCGCGCCGCGTCGGCCTCCGTTTCGTCCTTTGACGCGCCTGTGGCGTGCTCTATCGGGCGGCACGGGCTGGAAGGGAATCGCGGGGCAGGTAGCATTCGCGGGTCTGCTCGCGTGGCTTGCGTTCGACATCGTCACCAATGCGCAGGACAACCTGCGGGCGCAGCACATTGCATCCGGCTTCGGCTTTCTGTCGGGGACCGCTGGATTTAGCGTCAACCAGGCACTGATCCGGTATTCGGAAGCCGACACCTATCTGCGCGTATTTGAAGTCGGCCTTCTGAATACGCTGCTCGTGTCCATCATCGGCATCGTGTTCGCGACGGTGATAGGGTTCGCTGTGGCGCTCGGGCGGCTGTCGCCGAACTGGCTGCTGGCGCGATTGTCCGGCGGTTATGTCGAGGTCATCCGCAACCTGCCGCTCTTGTTCCAGTTGCTGTTCTGGTATCTCGCGGTGCTAGCGGCGCTACCGAATCCACGCCAGAGCCTGTCGATCTTCGGCCTCGCGTTTCTCAACAATCGCGGATTCGTCGTCCCGCATGTGGTGCCGGAGCAGGGCGCGGGCGTGTTCGTCGTCGCCGTTCTCGCGGCGATTGCGGCTTCGCTTGTCATGACGGCGTATGCGCGCCGGAGGCTTTACCGGTTTGGCGAGCGGCTGCAGGTGTGGCCGTTCGCGCTGGCGCTGCTGGTCGGCTTGCCGCTGCTCGGCATTGCTCTATTCGGCGCGCCGGCGTCGTTCGATCTGCCCGTGCTGCGCGGCTTCAATTTCGCTGGCGGCACGAGAGTGACCCCGGAATTCGTCGCGCTGACAATCGCGCTGTCGACCTACACCGCGGCCTTCATCTCCGAGATCGTGCGTGGCGGATTGCTCGCGGTGCCGAAAGGACAGATGGAGGCGGGCGCATCGCTCGGCCTGTCGCGGCCCGCGATTCTGCGGCTTGTCATCATCCCGCAGGCGATGCGGCTGATTCTGCCGCCGCTGACCAACCAATATCTCAACCTGACCAAGAATTCGTCGCTTGCGGTCGCGATCGGCTATCCGGACCTGTTCTCGGTGTTCGCCGGAACGACGCTGAGCCAGACCGGCCAAGCGGTCGAGATCATCGCGATGACGATGGCGGTCTATCTTGCGATCTCGCTGGTCACGAGCGCCCTCATGAATCTTTACGGCTGGCACATTGACCGGAGCCAGCGCGCATGAACGGCAGCGAAACCACCTTCGTTCGCAAGACGCTGGCACCAGCACGCAAGGCGCCTGTCATCACCACGGGACTAGTCGGCTTCCTGCGCACGCGGCTGTTCAATTCGCCGCTCAACATAACGCTGACGTTTGCCAGCGTGGCGCTCGCATGGCTCATCCTGGAGCCGACGATTCGCTTCCTGCTGGTCGATGCGGTGTGGACGGGCACCGATCGCACCGCATGCCTTGCGGACAAGGCTGGCCATCCCGTCGGCGCGTGCTGGCCGTTCATCCAGGCGAAATTCACCCAGTTGATCTACGGCTTTTATCCAGAGGATCAGCGCTGGCGCGCCAACCTGACATTCGCGCTCGCGGCGCTTCTGCTCGCGCCGCTGCTGGTGCCGAAAATTCCCGGCAAGACGCTCAACGCGGCGCTGTTCTTCCTCGCCTTTCCATTCCTCGCGTTTTTCCTGCTGCGCGGCGGCGGTCTGGATGGCTTCGCGTTCTACTGGCTGGCCGAACTGTTCGGTATGGCATGGAAGCCTTCGCTGTTGCGGTTCTGGCTCGACTTCAGCCTGACGACGACCATCGTGACGGCCGCCGTCATTTTGTTGTGGGGTGGCTGGCCGAACGGACGACGCGCCGGGCTGACGAGCGCGCTCACCTGCGCCGGGATCGCCGTCGTCATCGTCGCGCTACATCTCGACCAGGGTGGTCTGCCGATTGTCGATACGCGGCTATGGGGCGGCCTGTTGGTGACGCTGGTGGTGTCGATCACGGGCATCGTCGCCTCGATGCCGGTCGGCATCGCGCTCGCGCTCGGGCGCACCTCACGGATTCCGTTGCTGCGGATTTTCTCGGTCGCCTTCATCGAGTTCTGGCGCGGTGTGCCGCTGATCACGGTATTGTTCTTCGCGACCTACATGCTGCCGCTGTTCCTGCCAGGCGATTTCACCATCGATGCGCTGGTGCGCGTGCTGGTCGGCATCGCGCTGTTCGCGGGCGCCTACAACGCCGAAGTGATCCGCGGCGGACTGCTCGCGATCCCGCGCGGCCAGCGCGAGGCGGCCAACGCGCTCGGCCTGTCGTACTGGAAGACCACGGGCCTGATCGTGCTGCCGCAGGCGCTCCGCCATGTGATCCCGGCTCTCGTCAACAGTTTCATCGCCTTGTTCAAGGATACCACGCTGGTGCTGATCGTGGCGCTGTTCGATCTGCTCGGCCAGTTGCGCGCGGCCTTCGCCGACCCGACCTGGGCGACGCCGACGACGCTGTTCACCGGCTTCGCTTTTACCGGCATCATCTACTGGGTGGGCTGCTTTGCGATGTCGCGCTATTCGCTGTTCGTCGAGCGGCGTCTCAATGCGCATCGCCAGACCTGATATGGACAACCGCATGACCGCCGACCCAATCATCCGCATCGAGAATCTGAACAAGTGGTTCGGCGACTTCCATGTGCTGCGCGACATTGACCTTACCGTGGCCCGCAAGGAGCGGATCGTGATCTGCGGCCCGTCGGGCTCCGGCAAGTCGACGCTGATCCGCTGCGTCAATGCGCTCGAGGAATTTCAGGAAGGCAAGATCGTCGTCGACGATATCGAGCTTGGCCCCAACCTCAAGCGCGTGGACGATGTCCGCCGCGAGATCGGCATGGTGTTCCAGAGCTTCAACCTGTTTCCGCATCTGACGGTTCTGGAGAACTGCACGCTGGCACCGATCTGGGTCCGCAACATGCCGAAGAAGGACGCCGAAGCGGCGGCGATGAAATATCTTGAGCGCGTGCGGATTCCCGAGCAGGCCAATAAATACCCCGGCCAGATTTCAGGCGGCCAGCAGCAGCGCGTCGCGATCGCGCGCGCGCTGACCATGAATCCGAAGGTGATGCTGTTCGACGAGCCGACCTCGGCGCTCGATCCCGAGATGGTCAAGGAGGTGCTCGACACCATCATGGACCTCGCCAATGACGGCATGACCATGATCGTGGTGACGCACGAAATGGGCTTCGCGCGCGAGGTCGCCAACCGCGTGGTGTTCATGGATGCGGGGCAGGTGATCGAGGTCAACACGCCCGGGGAGTTCTTCGGCCACCCAAGGCACGAGCGGACGAAACTGTTTTTGAGTCAGATTTTAAGGTGAGTGCATTGCACCGTCATTCCGGACAGGCCGCGCAGCGGCATGATCCGGAATCTCGAAATGTTTTGCCGAAGCAATCCGGAGATTCCGGGTTCGCTCGCAAGATGCTCGCGCCCCGGAATGACATGTAAAAATCACACCTTCTCGTAAGGCACGCTGATCTTGCTGGTCTTCTCCAGCCATTCCGGCACCGGCAAGTTCTTCGAGCGCATGAAGTCCGGATTGAACAGCTTGGACTGATAGCGCGTGCCATAGTCGCACAGCACCGTCACGATGGTGTGGCCCGGTCCCATTTCCTTCGCCATCCGGATCGCACCGGCGACGTTGATGCCCGACGATCCGCCGAGGCACAGGCCTTCATGTTCGAGCAGGTCGAACACGACCGGCACGGCTTCTTCGTCGGGGATCTGGTAGGCGCGATCGACCGGCGCGCCTTCGAGATTGGCGGTGATCCGGCTCTGCCCGATGCCTTCGGTGATAGAGGAGCCTTCGGCCTTGAGCACGCCAGTGGTGTAGTAGCTGTAGAGCGAAGCGCCCATCGGGTCGGCAATGCCGATCTGGATTTTGGAATTCTTCGCTTTCAGGCCGATGCCTACGCCCGCAAGCGTGCCGCCGCTGCCGACCGAGCACACGAAGCCGTCGACCTTGCCGTCGGTCTGCTCCCAGATTTCCAGCGCCGTGGTGTCGATATGTGCCTGCCGGTTGGCGACGTTGTCGAACTGGTTGGCCCAGATCGCGCCGTTCGGCTCGGACTTCGCGACCTGCTCGGCAAGGCGGCCGGACAGGCGGACGTAGTTGTTGGGATTGGAATAGGGGGCCGCCGGGACTTCGACGAGCTGCGCGCCGCACAGCCGCAGCATGTCCTTCTTTTCCTGGCTTTGTGTTTCCGGGATGACGATGACCGTGCGGAAGCCGAGCGCGTTGGCGACAAGTGCTATTCCGATGCCGGTGTTGCCCGCGGTGCCTTCGACGATCACGCCGCCGGGCTTCAGCGTGCCGCGTGCGATAGCGTCTCGAATAATGAAAAGCGCAGCGCGATCCTTCACCGACTGGCCGGGGTTCATGAACTCGGCCTTGCCGAGAATGTTGCAGCCGGTCAACTCCGAGGCATGCTTGAGCTTGATGAGCGGCGTGTTGCCGATGGCCTCGATAACGTCTTGACGAATTTGCATGGGACCGCAACGGGATGAATAACGATGCGGTCAACCTAGTCGCCGCCGCGCGGCTCGACAAGCCTGCGAATGGCCATGCCGCCATGCGCGGTTAATGATCCTTGAGAATTCCTTGGCTAGTGCTCCTTCGCGAGGACAACCTGCCGCACGTCAATGTTGCCCGAGAGAAAGCCCGCCTCGCAGTAGGCGAGGTAGTATTCCCATAATCGCCGGAAGCGCTCGTCGAAACCAAGCGGCATCAATTTTGGCCATGCATCGCGGAAATTGTCGCGCCAGGTCGCAAGCGTACGGGCGTAATCCTCGCCAAAAATCCGCTCGCGGATCACAGGCACGCCGAACTTCTCGCCGAGCCGTTTCAGAACGCCGGGCGAGGGCAGCATGCCTCCCGGAAAAACGTATCGCTGAATGAAATCCACTTCCTTGCGATAGGTCTGGAAGAACTGATCCTGAATCGTGATCGCCTGAATGCCGATCAGACCGCCCGGCTTCAGCCGGTCGCGCAATTGCGAGAAATACTCCGGCCAAAACTGTTCGCCGACCGCCTCGATCATCTCGATTGAGACGATGCGGTCGTACAGACCGCGCTCGTCGCGATAATCCTGAAAGCGGATTTCGACCTTGTCGCTGAGCCCGGCCTTGGCGATCCGCGCCCGCGCGAAATCGCGCTGTTCGGCGCTGATCGTCAGCCCCACGACTTTCGCACCGCAATGCCCGGCCGCGTATTCAGCGAAGCCGCCCCAGCCGCAGCCGATTTCAAGCAACTCGTGGCCGGGTTGCAGGTCGATGGCTTCGGCCAACCGCCGGTATTTGTTCTGCTGCGCGGCGGTGAGATCCCTGGTGTCCGGCTCGAACAGCGCGGATGAGTAGGTCATGGTCGGATCGAGCCATGCCGAATAGAACTCATTGCCGATGTCGTAATGGGCGAAGATGTTGCGTTTCGCCTGCCTCTTCGTGTTGCGGTTGAACCAGTGACGCACATGCTGGAGAAACCGCGCGAGCGGACGATCCGCCAGCATCGTGCCGCTGAGATCATGATTGACGCAGAACACGTAGAGAAACTGCGTCAGGTTCGGTGTGTCCCATTCCCGCCGCAGATAGCTCTCGGCGATGCCAATGTCACCGGCGCGCAGAAAGCGCCAGCCGAACTTGTAGTCGTGGATCGTCATGGCGGCCGACGGTCCATCCTCGATACCGCCGCAGCGCAGAACGCGGCCGTCGGGGAGGGTAATGTCGAGCTGGCCGCGTCTGAGCCGGGCTGCGAAGCCAAGCGCGAGGCGTGCCATGCGGGGAATGTCCTGAAGAAGCGTGTCGATATTGGCGGGTGTGAGAGCCGTCGGTTCAGACACTGCGCAGTTCATTTTATCCCGCGTCCTCCAGTTAAAAACATGGATTCGTCGTGACAGGGAAAACTGCGGTCAGGAGCGAAGCATCTGAGCACGCAGACGATCCCGGCGATCAATTCATCGCGAGGTCAGCCTCGCTCCTTTGGACGGCGGACGCAAGAGGGGTCCGTCGAATCGGCAGGCTTCGGAGGTAGGACCGTAGTTAGATCCATACGGTTCGCGGGCCGTTCATAAGGATGAACAGCGGGAAGATTTCCGGCCTGTAATCCTGGAGCCTTCCCACGTGGGCTGCCGGTCACAATCCAATGAAATGTTGTATGAATCAGCGATTTTCAGGCCACAAGAGCAGACCTTCGCGCCATTTCCGGGCATAACGGGTGCTTGCACATTATTCGGCCGTAGTGGCCGGGGATTGGCAACTGGTTCGGCCGCAGCGGCCTTGCAGGGGATGCGACAACTGGCGCCGGTTTTCAGAGTTCAGCCTTGGGGCGATGCGCTGTCGGCGCACGCGCTGCGAACCTGTGCGATTTTCACGGCGGCGCTGCTGCTGCCCGGTTGCATCCTGAAGCAGGATCTACCGAACCCCGCGTTCGATATTCCCGCCGCGTATCAGAAGGACACGACGCCCCGGAAACAGGACGCGCCGCCGTCGCTCGACTGGTGGCGCGGCTTCCGTTCGCCGGAACTGACGGTGCTGATGGAGGAGACCCAGCGGGTCAACCTCGACATCGCCGCCGCGACCGCGCGCATCCTTCAAGCGGATGCACTGGCGCGGACGGCGGGCGCTGCTTTGCTGCCGACGCTCGACGCAAACGCGTCCGCCACGCGCTCCAAATCGTCGACCGGCTTTCTCAATAACGGCACCGCCGCCGCGCGCGGCACGATCAATACCTATTCGACCTCGCTCAGCGCGAGCTACGAGGTCGATTTGTGGGCCAAGAACCGTGACGCGTTGCTCGCAGCCGAGAAAACAGCCGACGCCAACCGTTTCGATCGCGATACCGTGGCACTCACTTCGATGGTTAGCGTGGCCAACGCTTATTTCCAGGTGCTTGCCGCGCAGGATCGGATCGCGACCGCGCAGCGCAATATAGCCAGCGCCCAGCGCATCTACGATGCGATCAAGGCCCGTGTCGATGCAGGCACGGGTTCCGACCTCGATCTTGCGCAACAGGAAAGCCTGCTCGCCAACCAGCGTGCCGCCGTGCCGCCGCTACGCCAGACCCTGACGCAGAACATCAACATTCTGGCAACGCTAGTGGCGCGTCCGCCCGAGCGTGTTCATATCAAGGGCGGGTCGCTCAGCCGCATTTCGGCGCCGCGTATTACGCCCGGATTGCCATCGGAGCTTCTCACCCAGCGGCCCGACATCCGCCGTCAGGAAGCGCAGCTTGCCTCCGCCACCGCCAATGTCGGCAGCGCGCGGGCGCAGTTCTTTCCGAGCATCCAGTTGACTGGGCAGGGCGGCTATCAGAGCTCCGCGCTGTCGGCCCTGTTCATGCCGCAATCGGCCTTCTTCAGTCTGGCGGCGGGCCTGACGCAGCCGATCTTCGATGCCGGCCGCATCCAGGCCAATTTCGATCTGACCAAGGCACAGCAGGACGAGTTGTTGCAGACCTATCGCAAGACGGTGATCTCGGCGTTCTCCGATGTCGATACCGCGCTCGATGCCATCAAGCAGACCACGAACCGCCTGCGGCTTCAGCGTATCGTCGTGAAATCGTCCCGGCGGGCGTTTGAGCTGTCGGAAAAACAGCTACAGGCAGGCACCGCCGACATCGTGACCGTGCTAAATACGCAGCAGACGCTGTTCACCGCGGAGGACACCTTGCAGCAGGCGCAACTGGCGTGGCTGCAAGCTTATGTCAGCCTGTTTTCAGCCATTGGGGGCGGATGGGAGCCAAAGACAGTGTTGACGACAACGGAGCCGGCGCATGCTCTTTAAGCCAGGCGAGGATGGCAAGCTGAATGAAGGCGTCGCGAGGATCGCCGCTGGCGCGCGGCGGCGTACGATATCGTTGTTCATCGGTCTCGTGATCGTGGCCGGACTCAGTTGGCTTGTCTGGTCGCATTTCTTCGGCGGGAGCAATGTAGCGCGGACGCGGCCGGATCTGGCAGTGCCCGTGCTGGCCGCAACACCCAAGGTCGAGGACGTGCCGGTCTATCTCGACGGCGTCGGTCAGGTGCGCGCGCTGAACACCGTGACCGTCCGTACTCAGGTCGATGGCAAGCTCCTGAAGGTGAATTTCGTCGAAGGTCAGGACGTCAAGGCAGGCGACGTGCTCGCCGAGATCGATCCCGTGATCTATCAGGCGCAATACGATCAGGCCGTTGCCAAGAAGGCGCAGGATTCAGCGCAGCTTGCGAATGCGCGGATCGATTTGAAGCGTTACGAGCAGCTCGCTGCTTCTAAGGCCGGTTCCGCGCAGCAGGCCGATACCCAAAAGGCGACGGTCGCCCAGCTCGAGGCGCTGGTACAGTCCGATCAGGCCGCCATCGACAACGCGCAGGCCACGCTCGGCTATACCAAGATCGTGGCGCCGCTGGCGGGCCGCACCGGCTTGCGTCAGGTCGACCCTGGCAACATCGTCCATGCCTCCGACACCACGGGCGTGGTGGTGCTGACGCAGTTGCAGCCGATCGCCGTGCAGTTCAGCCTGCCGCAACAGGAAATCAACCGCGTCAACGCGGCGTCCGCGAAAGGCACGCTGGCCGTCGATGTGTTCGGCAATGACGGGCGTACCGTCGTCGACACCGGCGTGATGCGCACGATCGACAATCAGGTCGATCCGACCACCGGCACGGTCAAGGTGAAGGCCGAATTCCCGAACCCGAACCATCAGCTCTGGCCGGGGCAGTTCGTCAATGTCCGTCTCAAGGTCGAAGTCCTGCCGCAGGCGCTGACGGTGCCGACATCGGCCGTGCAGCGCGGCCCGTCGGGCACGTTCAGCTACGTGATCGGCGAGAACAACATCGTCACCGCCAAGGCCGTCACCGTGACGCAGCAGGACGAAAACACGGCTGTCATCGCCAGTGGCCTGACGCCGAACGACAAGGTGGTCACGACCGGATTCGCCAACCTCTCGGACGGCTCGAAGGTGGTGATCGGCACCAACGACAACACGCCGACGCAGGATCTTGCGCCGCGCAAACGGGAGCAAAAGGGCGGGCAGGGCGGCGGGCGGCGTCCGCGATAAAGGCTGGAAATGAGCGTTTCCGAACCATTCATCCGCAGGCCGATTGCCACCTCGCTGCTCGGGCTTGCACTGTTGATCGGCGGCGCGCTCGGTTACTGGTCGCTGCCGGTGTCGTCGCTGCCGCAGGTCGACTTCCCGACCGTGCAGGTGACGACGCAATTGCCGGGCGCGAGCCCCGATGTCGCCGCCTCGCTGATCACCGCGCCACTTGAACGCCAGTTGGGGCAAATTCCCTCGCTGTCGTCGATGACCTCGACGAGTTCCTTCGGCGTCAGCCAGATTTCGCTGCAATTCGATCTCAACCGCGATATCGACGGCGCGACGCAGGACGTTCAGGCCGCGATCAATGCCGCCAATGGCGTGCTGCCGAAGAACCTGCCGTATCCGCCGACCTACGCCAAGGTCAACCCGGCGGACGCCCCGGTAATGACGCTTGCGCTGACCTCCGACACGATTTCCGTGCGCGCGATGAGCGATCTTGCGGATTCGCTGATGGCGCAGCGGCTCGCGCAGATCAGCGGCGTCGGGCGCGTCTCCGTGCTCGGCGGGTTGAAACCCGCCGTGCGGGTGCAGGCCGACCTCGCGCGCCTGGCCGCCTACGGTCTCGGTATGGAGGATCTGCGTAACGCCATTGTGGGCGCCAACGTCTCGGGCCCGAAAGGCTCGCTCGACGGCAAGCAGCAATCCTACACCATCGCCGCCAACGATCAGTTGAGCACGGCAGATCAGTATCGCGACGTCGTCATTGCCTATCGCAACAACGCGCCGGTCACTGTCGGCGACGTGTCGCAACTCATCGACGGGCTGGAGAACGACAAGACCGGTGGCTGGTACAAGAACAAGCCCGCCGTCATCATCGAGATCCAGCGTCAGCCCGGCGCGAATGTCATCGACGTGGTGCAGCAGATCCGCGCCGAGATTCCGAAACTACAGCAGGCAATCCCTGCGGGTGTGAATCTCACCATCGTCAGCGACCGTACCGTAACCATCCGCGCCTCGGTCCACGACGTACAGTTCACGCTTGTGCTCAGCGTCGTTCTGGTGACTCTGGTGGTGCTGTTGTTCCTGCGCTCGCTGCGCGCGACCATCATCGCGGGCGTAGCCCTGCCGCTGTCGCTCATCACCAGTTTCGGCATCATGTGGTTCGCGGGCTTCAGCCTCGACAACCTCTCGCTGATGGCGCTGACCATCGGCACGGGCTTCGTGGTCGACGATGCCATCGTGATGATCGAGAACATCGTCCGGCACATGGAGAGCGGCGAGACCGCGATGGAAGCCGCTCTGCGCGGCGCCCGCGAAATCGGCTTCACCGTGATATCGCTGACCGTGTCGCTGATCGCGGTGTTCATTCCGCTCCTGTTTATGTCCGGCCTTGTCGGGCGCATGTTCCGCGAGTTCGCGCTGACACTGACGATCGCGGTTGTCACCTCCGCCATCGTCTCGCTGACGCTGACACCGATGATGTGTTCGCGGCTGTTGAAGCGCCACGGCGAGGAGTGGGAAATTCCGGGGCTGCGCGCCATCAGCGACTTCATCGACCGCACGGTGGAATTCTATCACCGCACCTTGCTGGTTGTGCTGCGGCACCAGCGGCTGACGCTGGTCGTGACACTGCTGACCGTGGTGGCGACGACTGTGCTCTACATCGTCGCGCCGAAGGGTTTCCTGCCGCTGCAGGACACGGCCTCCATCGTCGCGGTGACAGAGGCGGGGCAGGACGTATCTTTCGCCGAGATGCAGAACCGGCAGACGGCGGTCGCAAGCGTCATCGAATCCGACCCGGACGTGACCGGGCTCGTCTCCACCATCGGCGCAGGATCGGTGAACCCGACACCCAATGTCGGGCGCATCACCATCAACCTGAAGCCGCGCGACGAACGCAAGGCCGATGTCTCAGGCGTCATCGCGCGGCTGAAACAGCGCGCCGCCGCGATACCCGGCATTTCGGTCTACTTCCAGCCGGTGCAGGACATCCAGATCAGCACCAAGTCGAGCCGCTCCCAGTATCAGTATACGCTGACAGGCACCGACCGCGATGAAGTCGTAAAATGGTCGAACGCGCTGGTGCAGGAGATGCGCCGCAATTCGCTGTTCCGCGACGTTTCGTCGGAAGCGCAGGAGGGCGGCCTGCGCGCCGCGCTGAACGTGGACCGGCAGCGTGCGGGGCAGCTCGGCGTGTCGCTTCAGGCGGTCAACGACACTCTGAACGATGCGTTCAGCCAGCGGCAGATTTCCACCATCTACGGCCAGGCCAACCAGTACCGCGTGGTGCTGGAGGCGATGCCGGAGGATCAGCGCGACCCGAATATTCTGTCGAAGCTCTATGTGCCGGGCGCGGCGAGCACGACCGGCGCGGGCACCTCGCAGGTGCCGATCTCGGCGGTCGCGACATTGACGCGGACGACCGCGCCGCTGGCCATCTCGCATCAGGCACAGTTTCCCGCCGTGTCGCTAAGCTTCAACCTCGCGCCCGGCGAAGCGCTCGGCGATGCCGTCAATGCCTTGCATAAAATCGAGAAGCAGATCGGCATGCCGGGCAACATCACCGGCCTCTATTCGGGAGACGCGGCGGAGTTCTCGCGCTCGCTCTCGGGCCAGCCATGGCTGATCCTCGCGGCCATCGTCACGATCTACATCGTGCTCGGGGTTTTGTACGAGAGCTACATCCACCCGATCACCATTCTCTCGACGCTGCCCTCGGCGGGCGTCGGCGCCATTCTCGCGCTAATTCTGACTGGACAGGATCTGTCCGTAATTGGATTGATCGGCATCATCCTCCTGATGGGCATCGTCAAGAAGAACGCGATCATGATGATCGACTTCGCGCTGGAGGCGGAGCGGCATGAAGGGCGCTCGCCCTATGACGCGATCGTTCAGGCCTGCCTGCTGCGTTTCCGCCCGATCATGATGACCACGCTGGCCGCCTTGTTCGGCGCGCTGCCGCTGGCTCTGGAGACCGGCACGGGCTCGGAACTGCGCTTTCCGCTCGGCGTATCGATCATCGGCGGCCTGATTGTGAGCCAGATCCTCACGCTCTACACGACGCCGGTGATCTATCTCGCACTCGACCGCATCAACCGGCGTCTGGAAAGCGCCGTGCCGCCTGCGGGCGACTATCCGTCGCCCCCGGTTGCCGGTGCGACGGAGGGCATGCAGTAAATGTCGCTCTCGGAGCCCTTCATCCGCAGGCCTGTCGGCACCACGCTGCTGGCGATCGGGTTGTTCCTGGTCGGCGCGGTTGCCTATGTGAACCTGCCGGTCGCAAGCGTTCCGAACGTCGACTTTCCGATGATCCGCGTCTCGGCCTCGCGGCCCGGCGCCGATCCATCGGTGATGGCCTCCACGGTTGCCGCACCGCTGGAGCGCAGGCTTGGCGAAATCGCCGGTGTCGATCAGATCACCTCGTCAAGCACGCTCGGCACCACCAGCATCCAGATGCAGTTCGCCATCGGTCGCAGCGTCGACAAGGCGGCGCGCGACGTGCAGGCGGCGATCAACGCCTCACTCGCGGATCTGCCGACCGACCTGCCGTCGCTGCCGAACTTCCGCAAGGCCAACCCATCCGCAGCGCCTGTCTTTATCATTGCACTCACGTCGAAAACCATGTCGTCGAGCGCGATCTACGACGTGGCCGATACCGTGGTGGCGCAAAGGCTCGCGCAGGTGCAAGGCGTGGGTGAGGTGACCGTGAGCGGCGCCGACCAGCCCGCGATCCGGGTGCAGATGAATCCCGTGCTGCTGGCCAATGCGGGGATCGCGACCGACGATGTGCGCACCGCTATCGTCAATGCCAATGCCTTCGGCCCGATCGGAATGTTCAACGGTCATCGGCAGGGTGAAACACTCGGCCTCAATCCGCAAATGCGCACCGCCGCGGAACTGAAGAACATCGTCATCAAATCCTCGAACGGAAATTTCATTCGACTGTCGGACGTTGCCAACGTCATCGACGCAACGCGCTCCAGCCGCTCGATCGCATGGTTCAACAAGCAACCTGCTGTGCTGTTGCAGATCACCAAGCAGAGCGACGCCAACGTGATCGAGACGGTGGACCGGATCAAGGCGCTGCTGCCGCAACTCAAGCAGTGGATTCCGGCGGGCGTCGAAATCTCAACGCTGACCGACCGCACCGGCACCATCCGCGCCAGTGTCGATGACATGCAGTGGACGCTGGGTGCGACCGCGTTTCTGGTCATGGCGGTGGTCTTCGTCTTCCTGCGCCGCATCGTGCCGACGATCGCGGCCGGCATCTCGGTGCCCTTGGCGCTGGCAGGCACTTGCGCAGGGATGTGGGCGGCAGGATTTTCGATCGACAACCTGTCGCTGATGGCGCTCGCGATTTCGATCGGCTTCGTGGTCGACGACGCCATCGTCATGATCGAGAACATGTACCGCAATCTGGAGCAGGGCATGTCGCCCCCGCGCGCGGCGCTGGAAGGCGCCAAGCAGATCGGGTTCACGGTGCTGTCGATCAGCCTGTCGCTGGTCGCGGCCTTCACGCCGCTGATCTTCATGGACGGCATCGTCGGGCGGCTGTTGCGCGAATTCTCGCTGACGCTGGTGTTCGCCATCGCCGTCTCGACACTGGTATCGCTGACGATCACGCCGATGATCTGCGCGCAGTACATCAAATACGCGCATTCGGCCAAGGAGACCCGCTTCGACAGGATTGTGGAAGGCTTCCTGTCGCGCGTGCTGGCGTTTTACGAACGCACGTTGCGGATCGTACTAAGGGTGCCGATCGCGACGATTTTTGTGTTCTTCGCCACCATCGCGCTGACCGTCGTCCTGTTTGCGAAACTGCCGAAAGGCTATTTCCCGACCGACGACAGCGGCTTCATCTTCGGCTCGACGCGCGCATCCGCCGATATCTCGTTCCAGGCGATGCTCGGCCTGCAACAACGGGTCGCCGACACCGTGATGGCTGATCCGGCCGTCGCCAGCATCGGCTCAACACTCGGAGGCAGCTCGTTCGCGGGCGGGTCGAACCGCGGCACGATGTTCATCTCATTGAAGCCGCCGGAAGAGCGGGGCGGCCTCAGCACCTCGCTGGTGATCGACAGGCTGCGGCGCGAGCTTGGCAAGATTCCGGGCATCCGGCTGTTCATGGTCGCCGCACAGGATATCCGCTCCGGCGGGCGGCAAAGCGATTCCGACTTCCAGTACACGCTCTCCAGCGCCGATCTCGAACTGTTGCAGAAA
This sequence comes from Haberlea rhodopensis, assembly GCA_907163345.1. Taxonomy (NCBI): domain Eukaryota; kingdom Viridiplantae; phylum Streptophyta; class Magnoliopsida; order Lamiales; family Gesneriaceae; genus Haberlea; species Haberlea rhodopensis. The sequence goes on from CAJQUN010000067.1 coordinate 243,293, forward strand.
TGGGGACCACTGGTCGCCAAGCGGATGGAGACTGTGGCGGGCATTACCGATATCTCCAGCGATTCCGACCCGGGCGGGTTGCAACTCAACCTCAAGATCGATCGCAAGATGGCGGCGAGCGTCGGCGCCGACATTCAGGACATCGACAACGCGTTGAACAACGCCTTCGCGCAGCGGCAGATTTCATACATCTACACCCAGCGCAACCAGTACCAGATCGTGCTGGAGGTCGATCCGCATTTCCAGGACGACCCGGCCGACCTCGCACACATCTATGTCGCGGGAGCCAACAACACGCAGATTCCGCTCTCCACGCTCGTGCATTACAGCCGCGGCCTTGCGCCGCTCGCGGTGCGCCACACAAGCTCGTTCCCCTCGGCCACGATATCGTTCAACACACTGCCCAACGTGCCACTGGAAACCGCGACGGAAAACATTCGTCAGGCTGTCGCGGAACTGCACATGCCGGAGGGTATTCGCGGCACCTTCGAGGGCAATGCCGCCGATAGTCAGAAAACCGCGAGCCACCAGCCCCTTTTGATCCTCGGCGCGCTGGTTGCGGTCTATATCGTGCTCGGCGTGCTGTATGAGAGCCTCGCGCATCCGCTCACGATTATTTCGACGCTACCACCCGCGGGACTGGGCGCGCTGCTGGCGCTGCTCGTGACCGGGCTGCCGCTCACCGTGATCGCGTTTGTCGGCATCATTCTGCTGATCGGCATCGTCAAGAAGAATGGCATCATGATCGTCGACTTCGCTCTGGAGGGCGAGCGTCAGCACGGCATGAATTCGGAAGAGGCGATCTTCGCGGCGAGCATCACGCGCTTTCGCCCGATCCTGATGACCACCATGGCGGCCTTGCTCGCCGCCGTGCCGCTCGTGGTCGCGGCCGGCCCCGGCACCGAACTGCGCCGCCCGCTCGGCGTCACCATCATCGGCGGCCTGATCGTGTCGCAGATACTCACGCTCTACACGACCCCCGTAATCTATCTTCTGATCGACCGCGCGCGCCTGTGGGTTCGGGGCAAATCCGCCCCCGGCCCAAGCGCGATGCCGGCGGAATAGCACTTCTTGCCAAGGCAAGTTGCTGCGCAGGGGCGGGGCGCGTATAGCGGGGCATGTCCGGCACATCCCCGACCGCACCCGCGGAAGAAATCCCAGAATGCCCCGATTGCGGCAAGCCGCAGCCGCTATGCATCTGCGACAGCCTCGCGCCCGTCGAGAACCGCATCGAAGTCCTGATCCTGCAACACCCGCAGGAACAGGATCGCCTGCTCGGGACCGCGCGGCTGACGGCGCTCCAATTGACGAATGCGACGCTGAAGATCGGCCTGTCATGGTCGAGCCTGTCGAAAGCGCTCGGTCGCGAGGTCGACCCGGCGAGTTGGGCGATCCTGTATCTCGGTTCGGCCAAGGTCGCGGAACTGGAGACCGACCGCGAGGTGGTCGCGATCGACCGCAAGGGCGGCCTCGAGCACGCCCAGAATGCGATCCTCAACGGCATCGAGGGGGTCGTGGTGCTCGACGGCACCTGGAGCCAGGCCAAGGCGCTGTGGTGGCGAAACCCCTGGATGCTGAAGTGTCAGCGTGTGATTCTGGGTCCGAAAAGCCTGTCACTCTACGGCAAGCTGCGGCGCGAACCGCGCAGCGACGGGTTGTCCACCATCGAGGCCGTGGCGTTATTGCTGGCACGATTGGAGAAGCGTCCGGAGATCGCGGATGCGCTCTTGGGCGCGTTCGAGCGGATGCTGGCGAAATACCGTGAGGGCGTGAAGGCTCACCCGGAGCTGTTGCCGAAGCCCAAGCCAAAGCGCGACTGGCGCAGGGGCCGCAAGCCGATCCGGCGGCGATAGGATCAAATCCAGAAATCGGGAGTTTGACTGGGCGCGTAAGCCATCGCGAAAGCGCTGGCTCCCCGGGCTGGATTCGAACCAGCGACCATTCGATTAACAGTCGAATGCTCTACCGCTGAGCTACCGAGGAATGCTGCCATGCAGTCGGGGGCCGATATAACAAAGGCCGCAGCTTCTGCAAGCTAAAAGTCGTGCAGACTTAATGTCTTGCACGATCAAATCCTTCCAACACCATCATTGGGAACGATTTTGTTCCGTGAAGGGCCCGAAAGACCTGAAAGAAGGCTTGGAGGCCACGACCAGAATTGAACTGGTGTACACGGTTTTGCAGACCGTTGCGTAACCACTCCGCCACGTGGCCCCAAGGGCTGCGACTGTTACAGCCATTCGCGCGCCCGGGCAACCTTCGGATTTGTCGTGTGTTCAGGCGCCTTTGGCAGCCTGTTCGATCCGCTCGGCCGCGTCGATCAGGGCCTGCCCTAAGTCGCGCACATCGGCGGCATTGCTGATGATGAGCTGCAGCGAACCGCTCGGGCTCGTCTGTTTGTCGCCCTGAACCATGAAAGGCAGCCGCAGCGCCAACGCCTGATTCTCCACCACCATCGTCTCGTATCCGGCCAGTGGGAACACCACGATGTTGCCCTTCTCGTCCTTGGTCCAAGCCTCATTCATGGTCTTTTCCTCTTGTTCCTGTCCCCAACCGGGCCGGGCGCGGTTGTTGAAGATTTTTGCCGGTTTCGCAAGCGCCCCGAGCGTGAGGGAGGTGCTTGCGTTTCCTTTTTCCTTGCCTCAAAGATGCACCAAAGCAGCTTCAATGCGGCCTTACCCAAGGCCGCCGCCATTTCCTGAGGACGCCGATGCCTGATGCCCTGACCACCCGTTTCAACATGGTCGATTCCCAGGTCCGCACCGCCGACGTGACGGATTTGCGCCTGATCGAGGCCATGCGGGCAACGCCGCGCGAGGCTTTCCTGCCCGCGAGCCAGAAGGCGCTCGCCTATCTTGACCGCGACATCGCGCTCGACGGCGAAGACAACGTCTATCTCATCAAGCCGGTGGTGCTGGCGCGGCTCCTGCAGGCCGCTGAAATCGGCCTGACGGACCGGGTGCTGGTGACTGGCGGGGCCGCGGGCTACGCCGCTGCGATCGCAGGCCACCTCGCAGCCGAAGTCGTCGCCGTCTGCGCCACCGACAAGATTGCCACAGCAAGCCGGACGGCACTGTCCTCGGCTTGCGGCCTGTCCAATGTCACCGTGACGGCGGGCGAGGCGGGGAAGGGGAATGCAGCGGCCGGACCGTACGACGTCATCGTTCTGGATGGCGCAACCGAGGTGGTCCCGCAGACCCTCTATGAACAGCTCAAGCCCGGCGGCCGTCTGGTGGGCGTCTTCGCGCACTCGGTCCCGTCGCGCGCGACCATCGTGACACGCTCGGCGGCGGATTTCGGCGCTCGGATTCTGTTCGATGCGGCGGCCCCGATCCTGCCTGGCCTTAAGCGATTACCAGCCTTCACCTTTTGAAGGTCTGGCACGTCTGACGGGGGTTAGCCTTTCGGGTGTGGCCGAGAAGCCCCATCCTGTGAGCTTTTGTTAGTAAACACTCACAAGTCCTTACGCCGGGCCCGCGAGGCGAATATGTTGCGGGTCGAGCTGGAATCGGCGTGAGTCGATACTCCGGTTTTCTTGCGTAAATCCAATTGCGTAAGGCGATGTTGGAAGGAACGTAATGCCGTTTTCTGGGAAAGCCTGGCGACTGATGCTGGCCGCAAGCGCGGCTCCCATGCTGTTTTTGGCCACTACACCGGTTTTGGCGGAAACCATCGAATCCGCGCTGGTGCGTGCCTATCAGGACAACCCGCAGCTCAACGCCCAGCGCGCTTCCGTCCGATCCACCGATGAAAACGTCCCGCAGGCGCTGTCCGGCTATCGCCCCCAGATCTCCGTAACCGCGAGCGGCGGATCGCAATACACCGACACAGTTCTCAAGCAACAGGACGGCGCCGGCGGTGTCACTCGTTCGCAGCTTCATGGCATCAACGGGCCATGGAGCGCCGGCGCAACCATCACGCAGACGCTTTACAACGGCGGGCGGACCGGAAACCGGACCCGCGCAGCCGAAAGCCAGGTTTCTGCGGCGCGCGAAGGATTGCGCGTGCTGGAGCAAAGCGTGCTGCTCGCCGCCTCGACGATCTACATGGACTATCTTCGGGATTCCGCGATCGTCGAAGTCCAGCGCAGCAACGTCAACGTGCTCGAGCAAACGCTCAAGCAAACCCAGGACCGTTTCAACGTCGGCGAAGTGACACGCACCGACGTGGCGCAGTCGCAGGCGCAGCTCGCCGCCGGACGCACTCAGTTGCTTGCTGCCGAATCCACACTCACGACCACGCGCGCGAATTACCGCCGCATCATCGGCAGCGATCCGCAGAATCCGCAACCGGGCTCGCCAGTTGATCGCTATCTGCCGAAAACGCTGGCCCAGGCCGTCGATATGGGCCTCGTGGAAAATCCGAACGTCACCGCCGCCATGTACGGCATCGACGTCAGTTTCCTGCAGGTCAAGGTGAACGAAGGCGCGCTGTTCCCGACGGTGACGCTGCAAGGCAACATCCAGCAGGCCAACGAACAGACATTGACCGCCTACAAGGCTTTCAGTGCCTCGGCGGTGGCGAACGTGTCTATCCCGATTTATCAGGGCGGCGCGGAATATGCCCTGATCCGGCAGTCGAAGGAAACATTGGCGCAGCAGCGCCTGAATCTCGACCAGGTCCGCGACCAGACCCGTGCCACGGTGGCGCAAAGCTGGGGCCAGTTGGTCGCCACCAAATCGCAGGTCGCTTCCGCGCAGGCGCAGGTGACGGCTTCCGAGATCGCACTCAACGGCGTGCGCGAGGAAGCCCGCGTCGGTCAACGCACCACGCTCGACGTCTTGAACGCGCAGCAGGCGCTGGTGAATGCCCGCATCGCGTTGGTCACGGCGCAGCATGACCGGGTCGTGGCCTCTTACACCGTGCTTAATGCGGTGGGGCGGCTGTCGCCTGTGACGCTGAAGCTCAAGACCTCGGTCTATGACCCGTCGGTTCATTACCATCAGGTCCGAGATAGCTGGTTCGGCGTCCGCACGCCTGACGGTCGCTGAGACCACACTCCGCTGTGGAAGCACCGGGAGGTACCGGGCCCTTTGCTTGCAATCATTTGCGGCCATGACGTACCTTTTTCGGAGGCTGCGTAACGATTCGCGGCAGTGGAGTGCGGCTTTTTCGGGGACTGAAAAGCCGATGACGTGGAGTCGGAGATGAACCAACCGGCAAAGGCGCAAGAGCCCTCGATGGAGGAGATTCTTGCGTCTATCAGGCGCATCATTTCCGATGACGACGCCAAACCGGCTGCGGCTCCAGCAGAGGCTGCGCCTGCACCGGCTCCGGCCCCGAAGACGGCTGCTCCCGCGATGAAGGCGGCCTCGGCACCTGTGGCGACTCCCATTCCTCCCGTTGCTCCAACTCCCGCGCCGGCTGCCAAGAACAGCCAGGACGAAATCGACGCGATGCTGGCCAGTTTCGACGCGCCAGCACCTGCAGCGGCAGCGCCTGCTGCTCCGGCCGTTGAGGAGGCCGAGGACGTCTTTGAATTGACCGAGCAGATGGCCGTGCCTGCGGCTGCCGCCGAGGGTTTCCAGAAAGTCGAGCCGCACGACGATCTCGAATTCACTGAATCTCCGCCGCCTGCGTCAAAGGCCGAGGAGGCGCCGGTTCTCAGCGCCACGACCGCAAAAGCGGTGGAATCGGCTTTCAACTCGCTCGCTACGACCGTCCTGTCCAACAATGCGCGCACGCTGGAGGATCTCGTCAAGGAGATGCTGCGGCCGATGCTGAAGTCGTGGCTCGACGACAACCTGCCGACCCTGGTGGAGCGTATCGTCAAGGCGGAAATCGAACGCGTGGCGCGCGGCCGCTGATTTCGGGCCAAAACCTCTATCATTCCGGGACTTGACGCGCACAGGCAGGCCGCTAAAGCCTCATCTGCGCTATAATCGCATTTCACCCTTCTTCCGACAGGCGGGCTGCATCCGCGTCCGCGACCCCGTGATTACATTGTGATGATCGAGAAAAACTACCAGCCCGCAGAGATCGAACCGCGTATCCGCAGCGCATGGGACGCTGCGGGAGCCTTCAAGGCCGGACGGCCGGAGCGGCGCGACGCAGAGCCTTTTACGATCGTCATTCCGCCGCCGAACGTCACCGGCTCGCTGCATATGGGTCACGCGCTCAACAACACGCTGCAGGACATCCTGTGCCGCTTCGAGCGCATGCGCGGCCGCGACGTGCTGTGGCAGCCGGGCACCGACCATGCCGGCATCGCCACGCAGATGGTGGTCGAACGTCAGTTGGCCGAGCGCAAGGAGCCGTCGCGCCGCGACATGGGCCGCGAGAAATTCCTCGAGCGCGTCTGGCAGTGGAAGGCGGAATCCGGCGGAATCATCGTCAACCAGTTGAAGCGGTTGGGTGCGTCCTGCGACTGGTCGCGCGAGCGCTTCACCATGGACGAGGGCTTGTCGCGCGCCGTCGCAAAAGTGTTCGTCGCGTTGCATCGCGACGGGCTGATCTACAAGGACAAGCGCCTCGTCAACTGGGATCCGAAACTGCTCACCGCGATCTCGGATCTCGAAGTGCAGCAGGTCGAGGTCAAGGGCAACCTCTGGCATCTGCGCTATCCCTATGAAGGCAAGACCTTCAATCCCGAAGACCCGTCCACCTTCATCGTGGTGGCGACGACCCGGCCCGAAACGATGCTCGGCGACAGCGCTGTCGCGGTGAACCCGGCGGATGACCGCTATCGCAGCGTCGTCGGCAAGAATGTCGTGCTGCCGCTGGTCGGCCGCAAAATTCCGATCGTCGCCGACGATTACTCCGACCCGGAGAAGGGTTCCGGCGCGGTGAAGATCACGCCCGCGCACGACTTCAATGACTTTGAGGTCGGCAAGCGGCACAAGCTGCCGCAGATCAACATTCTCGACATCGAGGGCCGCCTCGCCCTCGCGGACAACGACGACTACCGCAAGGGTATCGCGCAGAACGGCCTCGACCTGATTGCCGAATTGCACGGCGTGGAACGCTTCGCTGCGCGGCGCGACATCGTTGCGCGCCTCGAACAACAGGGTTATCTCGAGAAGATCGAACCCAACACGCATATGGTGCCGCATGGCGACCGCTCCGGCGTGGTGATCGAGCCGTTCCTCACCGACCAGTGGTATGTCGACGCCAAGACGCTGGCCGCGCCCGCGATTGCCGCCGTGCGCAGCGGTGCGACGGCATTCGTGCCGAAGAATTGGGAAAAGACCTATTTCGAGTGGATGGAGAACATCCAGCCATGGTGCATCTCGCGCCAGCTCTGGTGGGGACACCAGATTCCGGCGTGGTATGGCCCCGATGGCAAGGTGTTCGTCGCCGAGACGGAAGAAGAAGCCGTCGGCAAGGCGCTCGGCTATTATGCCGAACAGGGCGTCATCACCGATGAGCAGGCCCACGACATGGCGGTCGACCCCGCCAAGCGCGAGGAATTCATCACCCGCGACGAGGACGTGCTCGACACGTGGTTTTCCTCGGCGCTGTGGCCGTTCTCAACGCTCGGCTGGCCCGACGACGAGAAGGACGTGAGGCGTTACTACCCGACCAGCGTGCTCGTCACCGGCTTCGACATCATCTTCTTCTGGGTCGCCCGCATGATGATGATGGGCCTGCACTTCATGAAGGATGTGCCGTTCCCGACCGTCTACATCCATGCACTCGTCCGTGACGAGAAGGGCGCGAAGATGTCGAAGTCGAAAGGCAACGTCATCGATCCGCTACACCTCATCGATGACTACGGCGCGGATGCGCTGCGCTTCACGCTGGCGGCGATGGCGGCACAAGGCCGCGATATCAAGCTTTCCACCCAGCGCGTCGAAGGCTATCGCAACTTCGCGACCAAGCTGTGGAACGCTTCGCGCTTTGCCGAAATGAATGGCTGTGAGCTTGCGAAGGGCTTCGACGCCACACAATGCAAGGAGACGCTGAATCGCTGGATTGCGCATGAAACCTCGCGCGCGACCCATGAAGTGACCGAGGCGATCCGGGCCTATCGTTTCAACGATGCGGCCGGCGCGATCTATCGTTTCGTCTGGAACGTGTATTGCGACTGGTATCTCGAGCTCGCAAAGCCCGTGCTGACCGGCCCGGACAGCGAGGCGAAACGTGAGACGCAGTCGGCTGTCGCGTGGGCGCGCGACGAGATCCTCAAGCTTCTGCATCCGTTCATGCCCTACATCACCGAGGAATTGTGGGCGGTGACCGCGAAGCGCGACAACGTGCTGGCGCTTGCGGCATGGCCGATCCAGCCCCGCGACGAAATCGCACTGGAAGCATCGATGCAGACGGCGATGGCGGGCGACCCGCTTGCGATTCCGATTATGCCCGCATCTGCCGGGCAGGCCGAAACCTTCTCCGATCCGAAAGCGGAGGCGGAGATCGGCTGGCTGATCGACCTCGTCACTACAATCCGTTCGGTTCGTGCGGAAATGAACATCGCACCCGCGACGCTGTTTCCGCTGATCCTGGTCGGTGCCGCAAAGGAACTTCAGGAACGTGCCTTGCGCTGGAGCGACGTCATCAAGCGGATGGCGCGCGTTGCCGAAATCTCGTTCGATGTCGCCGCACCACAAGGCTCCCTGCAATTGCTCGTGCGCGGCGAGACCGCCGCAATCCCGCTCAAGGGCGTGATCGATCTGGCGGCAGAGAAGACGCGGCTCGAGAAGGAACTGGCCAAGGCCGATGCCGATATCGCGCGCGTCGATGCCAAGCTCGGCAACGAGAAGTTCGTTGCCAACGCACCGGAAGAAGTCATCGACGAGCAGCGCGAGAAGCGCGAGGAGGCCGTCGGCCGCCGCGCCAAAATCACGGATGCGCTGGAGCGGCTGAAGGCGGCGGGGTAGGCGGCAGTTCCGCCTAGTCCTTCGGGAACGGCTTGCTCAAAAACCGCGAGCCTTTCACGCCGTAGCGCCACGGCAGCTCCGCGGCTTTGGTGATGCCGATACGCACACCGGAGGCGATCTCCGGCACTTCCGTGCGCGCATGAACGGCAATCGGCGAGGCATCGAGTGCGCAGCCGTTGTGTTTGATGCTCACCGCCAATGCCGCACACACTTTGCCCGGTCCCGAACACAGCGAACGCTCATCGTGCAACCCACGCCGGCGGCGCATGGCAGCCAACCCGCGCGTGGGCTCCACCGCCCGGATCAGGACCGCCGCCGCCGACCCCTCTGCCTCGCAGACGAAATTCATGCACCAGTGGATACCGTAGGAGCGATAGACGTAGAGATGCCCCGGCGGGCCGAACATCACCTGTGTGCGGGGCGTGACGCCACGATAGGAGTGCGCGGCCGGCTCGGTCTGATGGTAGGCCTCGACCTCGACGATGGTACCGCCTACGCCATCCACCAGCAGCGTCGCGCCAATCAGCTCCGGCGCAATTTCATGAACGCTGCGGGCGAAGAAACTGCGCTTTAATTGCTTGCCCAGCGCGGGGCGGTGGTCTGTGGCAGGCATCGGGGCAGGGAAGCGGTGAATCGGCGGGCATGCGCGGCGCATGGAAATATGCTAGGGAGGGACGTTACATCGCCGGTATGGGTTGCTGCAATCGGCATGTGATCCTACTTTTGAGAAGCGCGGAAACCGCCGCAAACGGATGCAGACGGGCTTTTGATGGTCACCTTGATCGACACGATTTCGGAGCGGCAGGTCAGGCCGCGTCACCCGGAAAAGGCCAATCGCCCCGACTCGGTTTCCCCACCCAAACCCGATTGGATTCGCGTCCGCGCGCCAACCTCGCGCGGTTACGCCAATACCCGCAACATCGTGAAGGAAAACGGTCTCGTCACGGTTTGCGAGGAGGCGGGTTGCCCGAACATCGGCGAGTGCTGGGACAAGAAGCACGCCACCTTCATGATCATGGGCGACACCTGCACGCGCGCCTGTGCGTTCTGCAACGTGCGGACCGGCATGCCGGACGGGCTCGACCCCGATGAGCCCGCGCATGTGGCGCTGGCAACCAAGAAGCTCGGCCTCGCGCATGTCGTCGTCACCTCCGTCGACCGCGACGACCTCGCTGATGGCGGAGCCGAGCATTTCGCGCGAACCATCCGCGCGATCCGCGAAAGCTGCCCGACCACGACCATCGAGATTCTCACGCCGGATTTTCTGCGCAAGGATGGTGCGCTCGAAGTTGTTGTGGCGGCGAAACCCGACGTGTTCAATCACAACCTCGAAACCGTGCCCTCGCGCTATCAAAGCGTACGCCCCGGTGCGCGCTATTTCCATTCGGTGCGGCTACTGCAGCGGGTCAAGGAAATAGACCCCACGATCTTCACCAAGTCCGGCATCATGGTCGGTTTGGGTGAGGAACGGCACGAAGTGCTGCAGGTGATGGACGATTTGCGCTCGGCCGATGTCGATTTTCTGACCATCGGGCAATACTTACAGCCGACGCTGAAACATCATGCGGTGATGCGTTACGTCACGCCGGAAGAATTCAAGGGCTATGAGCAGATCGCCTTCACCAAGGGATTCCTGATGGCATCGGCAAGTCCCCTGACGCGTTCCTCGCACCATGCGGGCGAGGATTTCGCCAGGCTCAAGGCCGCACGCGAAGCCAAGCTGCAATCCGCGGGCTGATGCCTCAATTTTCCAACAGGCGGCGCGTTCACCACAGCGCCTCGCAGATGTTCGATCTCGTTGCCGATGTCGAACGCTATCCGCAATTCGTGCCGCTGTGCCAATCCTTGAGAGTTCGCCACCGCACGGTCAACCCGGATGGGACGGAGACCATCGTCGCGGATATGAGCGTGTCGTTTCAGCTCGTGCGCGAAACCTTCACCAGCCGCGTTACGCTCGACCGGCCGAATTTGAAGATCATGGTCGAATATCTGAAAGGGCCGTTCTCGAGGCTTCAGAATCGCTGGACATTCGACGCCAAGGGCGACGACGCCTGCGACGTGAATTTCTTCATCGCCTACGAATTCAAGAGTCGGATGCTCGCGGTATTGATGGGCGCGATGTTCGACGCCGCTTTCCAGAAGTTCGCGTCGGCGTTCGAGAAGCGCGCGGACGCAGTCTATGGGCTGCCGCGCGCGAACGCTTGACCGGAGCTTTTGGCCCGCGCGCCATCTCGATCAGCATTTTCAAGGCCTCAATGACGGACTGCTGCCGGACGCTGCTGCGCCCGATGGCGCCGAACCGCTGTTCATGATGGACGATACGCCCGTCGCGCGCGGCCACCGCGAAATGCACGAGGCCCACAGGCTTGCCCGGCGTGGCGCCGCCCGGCCCGGCGATGCCGGTGATGGCCACCGCGAGATCGACGTCGGCATGTTCGAGCGCGCCAAAGGCCATCGCGATCGCGACTTCCTTGCTGACTGCGCCGAATGTCTCCAGCTTGGCTGTCTCGACGCCGATCATGGCGTGCTTGGCTTCGTTGGAATAGGTGATGAAGCCGCGGTCCACCACATCGGATGATCCGGGCACTTCGGTCAGCGCCGCCACGACGAGGCCGCCTGTGCAGGACTCGGCCGTCGCGATCTTCAACTTGCGCATCCGGCAGAGATCGAGGAGGGAGCGGGACAACGCCCGTGTGGCGCTGTCGCTCATCTCAGTTGCTCCCGGTCATATCGTCCGCCCAGGGCAGGCGGATGGTGGCAGCCGCCGTCGCAGCGATACCTTCCTGACGGCCGGTGAAGCCGAGCCGTTCGCTGGTCGTCGCCTTCACCGCCACGCGCGACACCGGCAGGCCGGTGATCTCGGCGATCTTCGCGCGCATCGTCTCGCGCAACGGGCCGACCTTTGGCGCCTCGCAGATCAGCGTCACTTCAAGGTGCGCGATGCGGCCGCCGCGTTGTTTCACCAGATCGACAGCGTAGATCAAAAACTGGTCGGACGCGGCACCCTTCCACTTCGGATCGCTCGGCGGGAAGTGCGAGCCGATGTCGCCATCCGAGAGCGCACCCAAAATCGCATCGACGATTGCGTGCAAACCGACATCGCCATCGGAGTGAGCGAGGAAGCCGCGATGGAACGGCACCTTCACGCCGCATAGCCACAGGTGATCGCCGTCGCCGAAGGCATGCACGTCGTAGCCGGTGCCGGTGCGCACATCGCCAAGAGCGGCGGCGAGACGGATTTCCTCGCGGGAGAAATCTTCGGGGGTGGTCAGCTTCATGTTGGCAGCATCGCCTTGAAAGGTTGCGACCGTCAATCCTGCCCATTCGGCAAGTGCAGAATCGTCGGTGAAATCGTCACGGCCATCGGCGGCGGCACGGCGGTGTGCCTCAAGGATGGTCTGATACGCGAACGCCTGTGGTGTCTGCGCGATACGCAACACCGCGCGGTCCGGCGTGTCTTCCACGAGCCCGGTGTCGCCGACACGCTTCACGGTGTCGTTGACCGGCACCACGGGAATGGCCGCGCCGGTTGCGAGCGCCGCGTCGATCGCGCGCGAGATGACATCCGGCGTCACGAAGGCGCGCGCGGCGTCATGGATGAGAACGATGTCGGGCGCCTCAGACACCAATGCCTCGAGCCCGGCACGCACCGATTGCTGACGTGTCGCGCCGCCGGGAACGGCAGGGCGGTAGGTCAGTCCGTGCGTTGCCGCCGCAAATAGCGTCGCGTCATCCGCATGGCGGACCGGCTGGACCGCCGAGATGCCCGGGTGGGTACAGAAGGGGGTCATGGCGCGGGCCAATACGCTCTGGCCGCCCAACGTGCGGTACTGCTTGGGACCGCCAGCCCCGGCGCGAAGGCCGCGCCCGCCAGCAACGATAATGGCGGCTGCTCGTTTGGAAGAGGGCATTGAACTCACAACAGAAAAGAGAATTGGGCCGCTCCTTAGCACAAGCTGGCCTGGATTCGGAGGCTTCTGTTCCCTTTCTGAACCTATGTCCTTTCAATCATTTGCCAAAAATGCTGCGCCGCACTTGTGTTTTGAATGATTTTGTCTAATCTCTAGGCAGTAAGATGATTTGCTTATTTAATATGCGGATCATTACCGGCCTTTTGCCAACGGAAAGACCACGGTGCCTGTCGACCCGACTCCCATCGTAAAAGGCCTTCGAATTGGCGGTATCGACATCGCCAACCGGGTGCTGCTGGCGCCGATGTCCGGCATTACGGACGCACCCTTGCGCCGTGTTGCAGCTAGGCTCGGCGCGGGCCTTGTCGTATCGGAGATGACCGCGAGCGACGACCTGGCACGCGGCCGTGCGATGTCGGTCCTGCGCTGCGAGGCGGCAGGGATCGGACCGCATGTCGTGCAGCTTGCCGGCTGTGAAGCTAAATGGATGGCGGAAGGCGCACGCATCGCGGAGAGCGGTGGTGCCGACATTATCGATATCAACATGGGCTGCCCCGCGCGGCACGTCACCGGCGGACAGTCAGGTTCGGCGCTGATGCGCGACCTCGATCACGCGATGACGCTGATCGAGGCAACCATTGCAGCGGTAAAAATTCCGGTGACGCTGAAGATGCGGCTCGGCTGGGACCATGCCTCGCTCAACGCGCCCGAGTTGGCACGACGAGCGGAAGCAGCCGGCGTCCAGATGGTGACGGTGCATGGCCGCACCCGCTGTCAGTTTTACAAGGGTGAGGCGGATTGGAACGCGGTCCGTGCCGTACGCGATGCGATCACCATTCCACTCGTCGTCAACGGCGACATCGCCAGTTACGAAGACGCGGTGACAGCGCTTGCCGCATCCGGCGCGGACGCGGTGATGATCGGTCGCGGCGCACAGGGTCGTCCATGGCTTCCCGGGCAGATCGCGCGGCAGTTGGCAGGCGGTGCGGCGGAGACCGATCCCGCGCTCGACATACAGCTCGGCTATTTGCGCACACTTTATGACGACATTCTTTCGCATTACGGCGCGCGCGTCGGACTGCGTCATGCCCGCAAGCATCTCGGCTGGGGCCTCGATGTCGCTGAGGAGAGCGCCGGCGCCGGCATCACCGAGCTGAAGGAATGGCGCGGGAAGATCCTCACCAGCGAACGGCCCGATGACGTTCACACCTTGCTCGATCAGGCCTTCGATTCCTTTGCACGGAGCGCGGCAGCATGAGCGTCGCGGCGGATGAACGAACGGCCAACGGCATCAGCGAAGCGATGCTGAACGCGTTGCCCAATCCGGTGATGCTGGTCGCACCTGACGGACACGTGGCCGATGCCAATATGGCGGCGGAGGCCTTTTTTGAAACCTCGATCCAGCATCTCAAGCGGCTGTCGCTGAAAGACTTCATCCCTTTCGGCAGTCCGCTGCTCGGGCTGATCGAACAGGTCCGCCGCGACGGCAATGCCGTCAACGAATACAAGGTCGATCTCTCGACGCCGCGCATCGGCGCTGACCGCCAGGTTGACATTCACGTGGCACCTCTGCCGGAGCAGCCGGGGCATATCGTCGTCATGCTTCAGGGCCGCACCATCGCTGACAAGATGGACCGCCAGCTCACCCATCGCAGCGCCGCGCGATCGGTGACGGCCCTTGCCGCGATGCTTGCACATGAAATCAAGAATCCGCTTTCGGGCATTCGCGGCGCGGCGCAGCTTCTGGAGCAGGCCGCAACGCCCGAGGATCGCTCGCTGACGCGGCTGATCTGCGACGAAGCCGACCGTATCGTCACGCTTGTGGATCGCATGGAGGTGTTCGGCGACGAGCGTCCCGTCGCGCGCGGGCCGGTCAACATCCATTCCGTGCTCGATCACGTGAAGCGGCTCGCGCAGTCCGGCTTCGCCCGTCACATCCGATTCATCGAGGATTACGATCCCTCGCTGCCGCCGGTGCTCGCCAATCAGGACCAGTTGATCCAGGTCTTTCTCAATCTGGTGAAGAACGCCGCCGAAGCGGTTGCCGATGTCGATGAGCCGGAAATCGCGCTCACCACGGCCTTCCGCCCCGGCGTGCGCCTGTCGATCCCCGGCAAGGCGACCCGCGTATCGTTGCCGCTGGAGTTCTGCGTGCGCGATAACGGCCACGGCGTGCCGGACGATCTCTTGCCCAATCTGTTCGATCCGTTCGTGACGACCAAACCGACCGGCAGCGGGCTTGGCCTCGCACTGGTCGCCAAAATCGTCGGCGACCATGGCGGCATCATCGAATGTGAATCTCAGCCGCGGAAGACAATCTTCCGCGTGCTGCTGCCGATGTTCAACTCAACCCAACCCCACAGCGACGGGGAAGCCGCGGGAACGGCCTCCAGACGCGATAGCGCCACATGAGGAAGATCCATGCCAGCAGGTAGCATTCTAGTCGCCGA
Organism: Haberlea rhodopensis; assembly: GCA_907163345.1. Lineage (NCBI taxonomy): Eukaryota > Viridiplantae > Streptophyta > Magnoliopsida > Lamiales > Gesneriaceae > Haberlea > Haberlea rhodopensis. The sequence goes on from CAJQUN010000067.1 coordinate 258,473, forward strand.
TGACGATACCGCGATCCGCACCGTGCTCAATCAGGCGCTGATCCGCGCCGGATACGAGGTGCGGCTCACCAGCAACGCCGCCACGCTCTGGCGCTGGGTCAATCAGGGCGAGGGCGATCTCGTCATCACCGACGTGGTGATGCCTGACGAGAACGCCTTCGACCTTCTGCCGCGGATCAAGAAGCTGCGGCCGAACCTGCCCGTCATCGTCATGAGCGCGCAGAACACCTTCATGACCGCAATCCGCGCCTCCGAGCGCGGCGCCTATGAATATCTGCCGAAGCCTTTCGACCTCAAGGAACTGATCGCGATCGTTGGCCGCGCGCTGGCGGAGCCGAAGGAACGCCCGGCGGGCGTAGCAGACGAGGGCGAGTTCGATTCCATTCCGCTGGTCGGGCGCTCGGCCGCGATGCAGGAAATCTACCGCGTGCTGGCGCGGCTGATGCAGACCGACCTCACCGTGATGATCACCGGCGAGTCCGGCACCGGCAAGGAACTGGTCGCGCGCGCGCTGCACGATTATGGCAAGCGGCGGAACGGGCCGTTCGTCGCCATCAACATGGCGGCGATCCCGCGCGACCTGATCGAATCCGAACTGTTCGGCCATGAACGCGGCGCCTTCACCGGCGCCAATACTCGCGCCACCGGCCGCTTCGAGCAGGCAGAAGGCGGCACGCTGTTTCTCGACGAGATCGGCGACATGCCGATGGAGGCGCAGACGCGCCTGCTGCGCGTGCTGCAGCAGGGCGAGTACACCACCGTCGGCGGACGCACCGCGATCAAGACCGACGTGCGGATCGTAGCGGCCTCCAACAAGGACCTGCGCATCCTGATCCAGCAGGGCTTGTTCCGTGAAGATTTGTTCTTCCGTCTCAATGTCGTGCCGCTGAGGCTTCCACCTTTGCGTGAGCGCATCGAGGACCTTCCCGATCTGGTCCGGCATTTCTTCGCGCTGGCGGAGAAGGACGGCCTGCCGCTCAAGAAGCTCGACACCCAGGCGATGGAGCGGATGAAGCAGCACCGTTGGCCCGGCAACGTGCGTGAGCTTGAAAACCTCGCGCGCCGCCTTGCGGCACTGTACCCGCAGGACGTCATCACCGCTTCCGTCATCGAGGGTGAACTTGCCCCGGCCGCCGCCGGAGCGGCCTCAAACGGCGGACCGCAGAGGGTCGAAAACCTTGGCAACGCAGTCGAAAGCTATCTCGCTGCGCACTTCGCAGGCTTTCCCAATGCACTGCCGCCGCCCGGCCTGTATCACCGGGTTTTGCGCGAAATGGAGGTTCCGCTGCTCACCGCTGCCCTGGTGGCAACGCGCGGCAACCAGATCCGGGCCGCCGATCTGTTGGGGCTGAACCGAAACACCCTGCGCAAGAAAATCCGCGACCTCGATATTCAGGTCTACCGCACCGGCTAGGCACCTCTCAGCCGGGCATTTTGCCATTGGATAGGGCAAAATCGTCTCTGAGTGCGCCTAGGAATTGTCGCAATTCGGCAACATTGTGATATGAATGCATCACTGATGCGGTAATGCCGCATCTGTTTATCTCCTCTTGCATCATCGGGCATGACCGCTTCGGAGACTTCGGCCTCGATCGAACCCCGCTTTGCAGAGCCGCAGGGCAGGCGGCTGCGCTGGCTGCTGATGCCGGTCGCGGTCGCGCTTGCGTTGATCTCCGCGTTCCTGACCTTCGTGGTCCTGACCGGCCTCACCCCAATCATCCCGACCCATGCGGTGGTGATCGGTTTCCTTCTGATCAACGCAGCCACCATTTTGCTGCTGCTGCTGATCATCGGCCGGGAAATCTGGCTGGTGATCCAGGCACGGCGGCGGGGACGGGCGGCGGCACGCCTCCACGTTCAGATCGTGGCGCTGTTTTCGGTCATCGCGGTCCTTCCGGCCGTGCTGGTGTCGATCGTCGCCAACGTCACGCTCGATCGCGGCCTCGACCGATTGTTTTCCGGCCCGACCAAGGCCGTGATCCAGAATTCGTTGACCATTGCCAACGCTTATCTGTACGAGCACGCCCAGCTGATCCGCGGCGACGTTCTCGGCATGGCCAATGACCTCAATAACGCACGGCCGCTGTGGGATCAGGACCGCCAGAGCTTTCGCAACGTGCTGACCCAAAACGCCAGAGCACGCGATCTGCCGGGCGCGATGATCATCGACAAGGACAGCAATGTCCTCGAGACAGCCGCCAACGGCATCACCCAGACCTTCATTACCCCCGCGCCGGATTTTCTCAAGAACGTCACTGAGGACGACCCGCAGATCGGTGTCTTCATCCAGCAGAACTATGTCGCCGCGGTGATCCGGCTGCGCGCGTTCCAGGATACGTTCCTGTATGTGGCGCGGCTGCTCGATCCCCGCGTTGTCGCGCAGTTGCGACAGACACAGGCGAGCGTCGCCGAGTACAGCGAACTTGAGTCGCGCAAACTCGGCATTCAGGTCGCTTTCGCGCTGATGTTCACCGTGATCGCCCTGACAGTGCTGATGTCGGCGGTGGTGATAGGCCTGAATTTCTCGAACCGTCTGGTGGCGCCGATCAGGCGGTTGATGAGTGCCGCCAATCTGGTCTCGACCGGCGACCTGCACGTTCAGGTGCCGGTCATCAAATCCGAGGGCGATCTCGCCAACCTCGGCGAAACCTTCAACAAGATGACGCAGGAGTTGCGCACCCAGCGCGACGAGCTTGTGAGCGCCAGCAACATGATTGATAGCCGCCGCCGTTTCATCGAGGCGGTTCTGCTGTCAGCAAGTGCTGGCATCATCGGCATCGACAACAACGGCATCATTGGCATTCTCAACCGCTCGGCGGAAAAGCTGATCGGTCTTATCGAAACCGAGGCGCTGAATCACCCATTATCGGAAGTCGTTCCCGAATTGAACGACCTGATGGAGAACGCCAAGAGCGGCTCGCACCGCCTGTTGCAGGGCGAAATCGAAATCAATCGCGCCGGCGTCGCACGCAACCTATCCGTCCGTGTGACCGCCGAGCAGTCGGGGCAGGCACAGGAAGGCTACATCATCACGCTCGATGACATTACCGAGTTGGTGTCCGCGCAGCGCACCTCCGCGTGGGCCGACGTGGCGCGGCGCATTGCGCATGAAATCAAAAACCCGTTGACGCCGATCCAGTTGTCGGCCGAACGTATCAAGCGCAAATTCGGCAAGACCATCGTCGAGGACCGCGCGGTGTTCGATCAGTGCACCGACACCATCGTGCGGCAGGTCGACGACATCCGCCGCATGGTGGACGAATTCTCCAAGTTCGCGCGAATGCCGAAGCCGGTGATCGAGGGCGAGGACGTTGCCGACACCGTGCGGCAGGCGGTGTTCCTGATGCGGGTCGGCCATCCCGACATCGATATCGAGGCCGATATCAAACAAGACCCGATGCGGGCCCATTTCGACCGCCGGCTGATCTCGCAGGCCCTGACGAACATCATCAAGAACGCCACCGAGGCGATCGGCGCCGTGCCGCCGGAAGAACTCGGCAAGGGGCGGATCGACGTCACGGCTGCGCAGGAGGATGACGATATCATCATCGATGTCATCGACAACGGCATCGGCCTGCCTAAGGAAAGCCGCGCGCGGCTGCTCGAGCCTTACGTGACCACGCGCGAGAAGGGTACCGGACTCGGCCTCGCCATTGTCGGGCGCGTGCTCGAGGATCATGGCGGCAAGATCGAATTGAACGACGCCTCGAACATCAGGCCGGGGCAGAGGGGCGCTTGGGTGAGACTGCGCTTTGCCGTCTCAGGCCGCTCGAAGGACGCCGACGTAAAGACCAGCGATACGCCACAAAAGACGGAAACAGCGGAAGCAACCCATGGCGAATGACATTCTCATCGTTGACGACGAAGCCGACATCCGCGACCTCGTCGCCGGTATTCTCGACGACGAAGGCTACAAGACGCGAACCGCGCGCGACAGCGACACGGCGCTGGCGGAAATATCCGCTCGCCGGCCAAACCTGATCTTCCTCGACATCTGGATGCAGGGCAGCAAGCTCGACGGGTTGCAACTGCTCGAACAGATCAAGAAGGATCATACTGATGTGCCGATCGTGATGATCTCAGGTCACGGCAACATCGAAACCGCCGTCGCCGCGATCAAGCGCGGCGCCTACGACTTCATCGAGAAGCCCTTCAAGGCCGACCGGCTGGTGCTGGTCGCGACGCGCGCGCTGGAGAACTCACGGCTGAAGCGCGAAGTCCGTGAACTGAAGCAGCTCGCGCCGTCCTCCGGTTCACTGATCGGCAAGTCGCCCTGCATGAACCAGTTGCGCCAGACCATCGACCGCGCCGGCAAGGCCAATAGCCGTATCATGATCGTGGGGCCATCGGGAGCAGGCAAGGAACTGGTCGCGCGCACGCTGCACAATCTGTCGAGCCGCGCGTCGGGGCCGTTCGTGGTCATCAACGCTGCCGCAATCACGCCGGAGCGGATGGAAGTCGAACTGTTCGGCGTCGAACTGGCCGACGGCGAGACCGGCCGCAAGGCGGGTGCACTCGAGGAGGCGCATGGCGGTACGCTGTTCATCGACGAGATCGCCGACATGCCGCGCGAGACGCAGAACAAGATTCTGCGGGTGCTGGTGGATCAGACCTTCCAGCGCGCGGGCGGCACGACCAAGGTCAATGTCGATGTCCGGATCATCTCGTCCACCTCGCGCAATCTGGAGGCGGAGATCGCGGAGGGGCGTTTCCGCGAAGACCTCTACCACCGCCTTTCGGTGGTGCCGATCCGGGTGCCGCCGCTGGCCGAGCGCCGCGAGGACATTCCCGAACTCGTCGATTATTTCATGGACCAGATTTCAAGCACCACGGGCCTGCCGAAACGCAAGATCGGCGAGGATGCCATGGCCGTGCTGCAATCCCACGTCTGGCCGGGCAACGTGCGCCAGTTGCGCAACAACATCGAACGGGTGATGATTTTGGCCGGCGGCGAACCGGAGGCGACGATCACCGCCGACATGCTGCCGCAGGACGTCGGCTCGATGATCCCGGCGATGCCGACCGGCGTGAACGGCGAGCACATCATGGGGCTGCCATTGCGCGAGGCCCGAGAAGTGTTCGAGCGCGACTACCTGATCGCCCAGATCAGCCGCTTCTCCGGCAACATTTCGCGAACGGCGGAATTCGTCGGCATGGAGCGGTCCGCGCTTCATCGCAAGCTCAAGGCGCTAGGAGTCGGCTGACCGATGGCGCGCATTGCTTACGTCAACGGCCGTTATAGCGATCTGCGCGATGCAGCCGTCAATATCGAGGACCGCGGCTATCAGTTTTCTGACGGCGTCTATGAGGTTTGCGAAATCCGCAACGGAGCGCTAGTTGATCTGCCCCGGCACATGGCACGGCTGAAGCGATCACTCGGGGAAATCCGCATCGCGATGCCGATGGGCGAGGCCGCGCTCGAAGCCGTGATGCACGAGGTCGTTCGCCGCAACCGCGTCCATTACGGCCTGATCTATCTGCAGGTCACGCGCGGGGTCGCGCACCGCGATCACGCCTTTCCGTCTCCCGCAGTCAAGCCGAGCCTCACGGTCACGGCGAAAAGCCTCAACTTCGAGAAGAACCAGGCCATGGCGGCCAAGGGCATCGCTGTCATCACGGTGCCGGAAAACCGCTGGCCGCGCGTCGACATCAAATCGGTGTCGCTGCTGCCGAACGTACTCGCCAAGCAGCAAGCCAAGGAGCAGGGCGCCTATGAAGCCTGGTTCGTTGGCCCCGACGGTTGTGTCACTGAGGGCTCATCCAGCAACGCATGGATCGTCACCAAGTCCGGAACCGTCGTCACGCGCTCGGCCGAAAGCGGCATCCTACCCGGCATTACCCGCGCAGTGCTGATGGAGGTATTGGCCGCCCTTCAAATCCGGCTGGAGGAACGTCCCTTCACCCCCGCGGAGGCCCATGAAGCTGCCGAGGCGTTTGTGACTGCGTCCACCCAGATCGTCATGCCGGTGGTGAAGATCGACGGAAAGCCGGTCGGGACCGGCTCTCCGGGGCCGATTGCCCTGAAGCTGCGTGACCATTTCCATGGTTTTTCGACGTTTTCTTGAGATTTTTGGCTGATTTAGGCCGTTCTGCCTACGATGCGGCCTTGCCTAACCTTTGGGCCTGCCCTTTAATCGCGGCGCAACACCCGGAGGGGGATCTCAGGGGGTGCGTCCGCCTGCAAGAATGCAGGCGGGAGACAACAAGAAACAGCTACGACTGCGGAAAAAATAACAATGGCAGCCGATCGCGCACAGAATCTGCAAGACACCTTCCTCAATCACGTTCGCAAATCGAAGATCCCGCTGACGATTTTCCTCGTCAACGGCGTCAAACTGCAGGGTATTGTCACCTGGTTCGACAATTTTTGCCTGCTGCTGCGGCGCGACGGTCATTCGCAGCTTGTCTACAAGCATGCGATCTCGACCATCATGCCGGGCGCTCCGATCTCGCTGTTCGAGGGCGGCGAGGACGCTCCAGCTTGAGGACCTTGATTGGACCCGCATAGTTTCAGCGGGGCAGCCGACCGGCCGGGGGGGCAACCGGCACAGGGACGAACGGCGAGCCGAGTGCTCGTTGTCGGCCCATATCGGCGTTTGCGCCGTGGCAGCGCCGACCTCGCATCGAACAGCAATGATGCCATCCGCGACCCGCAGGCCCGTCTTGATGAGGCAGCCGGACTTGCGCGGGCGATCGATCTCGTTGTCGTCGAAGCCCTGATCGCGCCGTTGTCCGAGATTCGCCCGGCGACCTATCTCGGCACCGGCAAGGTCGAGGAAATCCTCGGCCTCATCAAGGCACACGAAGTTGAGCTTGTGGTGATGGATTGCGCGCTGTCGCCGATCCAGCAGCGCAATCTGGAGAAGGAGTGGAACGTCAAGGTGCTCGACCGCACCGGGCTGATCCTCGAAATCTTCGGCCGCCGCGCCAAAACCCGTGAAGGCACGCTGCAAGTTGAACTCGCGCATCTGATCTATCAGCGCAGCCGCCTCGTGCGGTCATGGACGCATCTGGAGCGCCAACGCGGCGGCTTCGGCTTCATGGGCGGCCCGGGCGAAACCCAGATCGAGGCCGACCGCCGCATGATCGGCGAGCGTATCACCCGCATCGAAAACGATCTGAAGAAGGTGCAGGCAACGCGGCGGTTGCATCGCGCCGGGCGCCAGCGCGTGCCGTATCGTGTCGTCGCTCTTGTCGGCTACACCAACGCCGGAAAATCGACGCTGTTCAACCGCCTGACCCGCGCCGACGTGCAGGCGGCGGACATGCTCTTCGCCACCCTCGACCCGACCTTGCGCGCATTGAAGTTGCCGCACGGCGGCAAGGCGATGATCTCCGACACCGTGGGATTCATCTCGGACCTGCCGACCATGCTGGTCGCGGCCTTCCGCGCCACGCTGGAAGAAGTCATTGAGGCGGACGTCATCTTGCACGTGCGCGACATTTCACATGAAGACGCCGAGGCGCAGGAGCGCGATGTCGATCAAGTGCTGCGGCAATTGAACATCGACACCGACTCCGGCCATCGCCTGATCGAGGTCTGGAACAAGATCGATCGGTTCTCGCCGGAGGAGCGCGAAAATCTCGCCCGCATTGCCGCGCGCCGGCCACCGGAGCGGCCATGCTTTCTGGTGTCGGCGGAAACGGGCGAGGGCGTCGATGCGCTGCTGGAAGCCATCGAGGAGCGGCTTGCCGCCACGCGGATCACGCTCGATCTTCGCGTCGACGCGACCGATGGCGCAGGCATTAGCTGGATTCACCGCAATGCCGAGGTACTCGACAAGCATCTTGATGAAAATCATTTCGACATGGTGATCCGCGTCGATGAAACCAAACGCGATATCGCCATTGCGCGTTTTGGCGCGGTGCCGCGTGAGTCGGAGACTTAGAGCAATTTTGGTTTACGCGGAATCGTCATGCGCGGGCTTGACCCGCGCATCCATCTAAAAAGAGTTTCTTCAAAAGATGGATTGCCGGGTCAAGCCCGGCAATGACCGCATGAGAGCTTATGGCCTCTCTGTCGCCTTGGCCTCGCACCACAATGCTTCCATGTCATCGAGCGTCGCCTGGCCGAACGGTATGCCCTTTTTCGACAGCTCCTGCTCGATATAATTGAAACGGCGCTCGAACTTCACATTGGCCGCACGCAGCGCCATATCCGGATCGACCTTGGCGTGCCGCGCGAGGTTGACCACGGCAAACAGAAGGTCGCCGGTTTCCGCAGCGATTTCCCTTGCATCACCGCCATCGAGTGCGCTTTCGATCTCGTCGGCTTCCTCACGGATCTTGGCGAGTACCGCACGCGGATCGTTCCAGTCGAAGCCGACTGTGCCTGCTTTCTCCTGAAGCGCGAGGGCGTGGGCCAGCGCAGGCTGCCCGGATTTTACCGAAGCCAGCAGAGAGGGCGTTCCCTCAGGCGCCTCGCCGCGACGCGCGGCGCGCTCGGCTTTTTCCTCGGCCTTGATCCGGCCCCAGCTCTCCTTCACTTCGGCCGGCGACATGCGGCCAGCCTTGTCCCCGAACACATGCGGATGGCGGCGAACCATCTTGGTGACGACGGCCGATACCACTTCGGGGAATGCAAAAGCGCCTTGCTCTTCCGCCATCCGGGCATGATAGACCACCTGCAGCAGCAGATCGCCCAGTTCCTCACGCAGATCGGCCATATCGCCACGCGCGATCGCATCCGCCACTTCGTAGGCTTCCTCGACGGTGTAGGGCGCGATCGTCTCGAACGTCTGCTCCAGATCCCACGGACAGCCGCTAACGGGCGTTCGTAACGCAGCCATGACTTCAAGAAGGGCGGCAATGTCGGTCGGGTTCGACGGCGGTTTCATGAGGCACCGGAATGATGGCGGATACCTTTCTATGCCGCATCGGCCTGCGCCCGCCCAGCCTCAATCCTGCGTTTGACCGGGATATTCCACGGTTGGCGAGCCCCATCCCGGATGATAGATCGAGCCATGGATAAAACACCCGAAAACGCCGCGCTGGTGCTGTTTTCCGGCGGGCAGGATTCCGCGACCTGTCTCGCATGGGCGCTATCCCGCTTCGCCCGCGTCGAGACGCTGGGCTTCGATTACGGCCAGCGTCACGCCATCGAGCTGGAATGCCGCGCAACCCTGATCGAAGGCTTCAAACAGCTCAAGCCGGAATGGAAGGCGAAGCTCGGCGAGGCGCATACGCTCGCCATTCCAACGCTGGCCGAGATTTCGGACACCGCCCTGACGCGCGACATCGCGATCGAGATGGAAGAGGGTGGCCTGCCCAACACTTTTGTGCCCGGTCGCAACCTTCTGTTCCTCACCTTCGCGGCGGCACTCGGCTATCGGCGCGGGATTCGTCATATCGTCGGCGGCATGTGCGAGACGGATTATTCCGGCTACCCGGATTGCCGCGACGAGACGATCAAGTCACTGAACGTCGCGCTCAACCAGGGCATGGGACGTGACTTCGAGCTGCACACGCCGCTGATGTGGCGCGACAAGGCACAGACATGGGCACTGGCGCATGAACTTGGCGGCGATGCGCTGGTCGACCTGATCGTTCAGCATTCGCACACGTGCTATCTCGGCGAGCGTGGCGCGCTGCATGACTGGGGTTACGGCTGCGGCGAGTGCCCGGCGTGCCGGCTGCGCGCTACAGGGTGGGAAAAATATAAAACGGCCTGAGCAATCCTTCTCAACGCGGATGCTTGGCTGCGTAATAGCGCAGCATGTCCTTGGCGATCAGTTCCGTCTCGGACCGGCGCCCGAAGAAGAAAACGCCGCTTGCCGCATCTGATTTCGGGCCGGGCTTTGCAAAATAGTCGATGAACCGCAGCCAGAAGAACGGCAGCGCCACGAGCGTCGCAATGCGCGTATTTAATCCAAGCGACAATACGACATAGCGGATCGACCAGACCAGCGCCTTACCCGCACCACCCACAGCACCGGAATCGATTTCCTCGAAGCGCCTGAACAGCCAGCGATGGCCGCTCAAGGTGAACCGCGTGAAGTCATAAGCCTGTTCATGTACCTGCTGGATGAATGGCGTATCGGCGTAAACGATTCCACCGGGCTTCAGCACGCGATGGATTTCCTCAACGACGGCCGATGGATCGAGGACATGCTCGAGAACGGCCTGAATCCAGACGGCATCGAAGGTCTCATTCTGGAACGGCAGGAAATGTCCATCGGCGACGACGTCCGTGTTGGTTGACGCATAAACATCGGTGCCAACGATCTGGATGCCTTGCGTGTTATAAAGCGGGTCGGCGCCGGAGCCGATTGCACCGCCGCCGATCACGAGCACGACAGGTCTTCGTGTCTTATGCTCGAGAATCCGGATCATCTCCTTCGATTTCTCCGGCGTGACGGGGTTGCAGCCGGTCAGCATCCGTCGCAGGCGAAGCGCATATCCTTGCCCGGTATCATCCCGATCGAAGACCGATCCGCGATCGTCATCATAAGCGGTGCGTTCAAAAATGCTGCGCTCAAAATCGATGAGAACGGGTTGACCCGCCGCACGCGGGAATCCTGTTTTTGAAAACGCGCAATCTGTTCCGGAACAGCGGATGGGTGTCTCATTGAGATGGAGTTCCGAGTGACAGCGCGGACAACACAGTAAACGATCGATGTTGACCATCAGACCTCAAATAGTATCTCAGCGTGGACGCGCCCCGTGGGACGACATCTCATGTCAACGCAAGGGGACAAATCGGGTTCTGGAGGGGATAGCCGCTAATTCAGCCCCTTGAGCGTCTTGCAAGGCGTCGCGGATGTCGATGATATTCTGATGATATCGAGGATCGACCGGCTCAGTTTCAAATCCCGCTTGGTGAGAAAACGAAGTGTGGCACGCGGATTGGATTCGCAGAATTGCGACAATGTGGCGGCGGTTGCCGCAACCGTATCCTGCTTGGGCGTGACTGCGATGCCGCCATCCTTGAGGATGTAGGCATCCTTCACATTCGGCATCACCGCTGTGGTGGAGCAAATCTTGAACAGATTGGCATAGGCCGCGACCGGCATTACCAGATCGCCCGCCATGCCTCCCAACAGATACTCCCGGCTTCTCATGCAACCATCGGCCGCCAATGCCGGCTGCCAGCCAAAGCAAACTGCAACGCACGCAACCAGCAACCTTCGCATGGCTCAATGCACCAGAGGATGCCGCGCACCCGCCGCATCTTCAAACATGGACCCCAATCTGAACAGCCCGTCTCCGGACGCTGGGTGAGAAAGGGCGGTATAGGGCAGACCATAGGTTTCGCCCGCGCAACGGCGCCACGACATCTCATGGGCGTGCATCTTCGCGGCATTCGCAAGACCAATCCGCAAACCGCTGTCGCAAACCATCCGCGAAATCGCCTCAGCCACGGCGTTCGGCTCCGCCTCCGTCAACAGGCCGGTCGTTCCATTCATCACCGCATCGGGAACGCCGCCGATGGCAGATGCCACGCTTGGCAGCCCGCAAGCCGCAGCTTCCAGATAGACAAGGCCAAATCCCTCGACCCGGCCCGATGAATCTGGCGCGCCGGTGAGACAAAAGAAATCGGCACCGGAATAGAGATCGCGAATTTCCTCATCCTGCAAGGCGCCCAGCAGGCGAATGTCGCATGGTGACTGATCCACCATGTCGCGAAATTCCCGGACGTAGTCGGATTCACCCGGCGGGCCCACCACCAGCCATGTGACGGAGTTACGAATGTGATCGGGCAATCGCTCAAGCGCCGCCAGAGTCAGGTGATGCCCCTTGCGCCGGGTGATGCGGGCGACCGTCACCATCGCGATGCGGTTCGATTCGATTCCATATTGCCAGCGCGCCCGTGATCGGCGCTTACGCGGGCCAAACCAGAAATCGGAGACACCGAGCGGCACCGCATTGATCTGCGCCCGGCTGACCGGAAAGCGGTCGCAGAACAGGTCGCGGGTAAATCCGCTATTCGCAACAACCTCCGCGCGGGGGCCAAACACGCCAGCGCCACGAATGGCAAGCCGCTTGAGCGGCGTCTGGGTCTCGTTGATCTCCGTGCCGTGCACGGTCATCATCATCCTGCCATCAATCTGGTGGCGCGACATCGCCACGGGAATGAAGAACGGCCAATCCGCCGCATGAACGATGTCGTAATACGACTTGGCGGTTTCAGCGTGAACCAACCTGATCTTGGCCGGCAGATCGCGCATAGAATGCAGACCGCCATGAAACCGCGATACCTTGAACGGAAGCTCGCTGTCATCCGTTGGCTCGCCATAATCCGGCGCAACGACTGTGACCTCGGCGCCAAGCTCCCAGGCCGCGGCGGCGATCTCGCGCGCATATGTGCCAATTCCGCCATTCACTGGCGTGAATTCACTGGTCAGCAGTAGAATCTTCACGGCAACCCCTCGTAACGTTATGCCATGACAAGCGGATGGCGCGCGTTCTGGATTTCCTGGTGATAGTGGAACACGCGCGCCAGTTGGGTGCCCGGGGTGAAGTTCTCGATCGACGCGGCGACCATTTCTGGCTGCATCTCACCCCTGGCGATATGATCCCGGACTGCAAGAAAACGCTTCACAAGCATCTCCGCCATATCGTCCGGCGAGCCTTCACGCGGCACCAGATAACCACTCGCGCCGTCGTGAATGACCGACTCGAGCTGCGGCAAATGCACCGCGACGACGGGGCGGCCAATGGCGAGCGTCTCAAGCACGCAACGGGGCATGCCTTCGAATTCCGAGGTTAAAATTCCCGCATGAGCTGACGCGATGGTCGCCGCCATTCCGATGGCGTCCTTGAACCCGTGGCGGGTGGTGATGCCCGCGATGTTCTCAAATTCGGCAAACCGGGTGGGATCGCTGGTCCCGACATAGTGAAATTCCATGTTTCCGTTGAGCCTGTCGCGCAGCCGCGCAATGGTCCTGAACATCAGAGGTGGTTGTTTGAACTCGTCGAGGCGGCCCGCGAATATCACACGGAACGGCATGTTGGCCGAAGGGAAGGGCTGTGGTTGGAAGATGTTGGTATTCACCCAGGTCCACAGCGTATCGATCTTTGCCTTCTGGTTCGGGTAGGTCTTCTGCAGACGTTCCGTAATAAACGGATTGACGCAAAGGAATTTCTCGCTGGTTGCAATCGCAAACCGCTCACCTGCATTGTGCACAAACGAATATTTTCGCAGCAACGAATCCATCTTCAGCCTTGGCGCGCCTTCTCCATGCAGCATTTGCACGAAGGGCAGGCGCAAGATGACCGGAAGCCATGAAAACTCCACACGCCGCAGATCAATGCTGCATTTCCGTGCCCGGATCAGATGTGCGATCGACCGGAAATTTCGCAACAGGGCCATGAAGAACTGCCCGGTCAGCGACGAACGGATGGTTTTTGCCGCTTCGCGCGCCTGCTCGTCGGAATAACGCAGAATCGGCATGAAATCGAACTGGCGGCCACGGAAGGAGAGGCGGCGGATTTTTCCGATTTCAAGGTCGCCGATGGAATCGACGCCGATGAACAAAAGGTCCGTATCCGGTGGATGAAACGTGATGAAATCACGAATGTAGGTTTCCAGGCCGCCGACCTTCTGGCCGCGCGGATCGAACGGATGGATCAGACAAATCTGATAACGGCGACGGGTATTCCGCGCGCGTTGAGCAAGGGTCACGTTTGATGTCATGCAGCCGTCCTTGTGCGCGCACTGATGATTTGAGGGAGTGTCTTGACGAATAGCTTCGGCACGACCGCCATGCATTTGGCGTAACGCGGCCCGAGGCGTCTGGGGCTCTTCAGCATTCGCCATGCCCATTCCATGCCGATTTTTTGCGTGATCGTCGGTGCGCGCCGCTGTGTTCCGGCAATGAAATCGAGGCCCGCGCCGATACACAGGAAGCCTGTGCCGTCCAGTTGGTCGAGGCAACGCGCGGCGAACACCTCCTGTTTCGGCGCACCGAGTGCCAGAAAACACAATCGCGCTCCCGAGCGGCGAATGCTTTCAATGGCGAAATCCGCTTCCTGCGAGTAGGGATCGAAATCCGGCCCGGGCGAAAAGAAACCCGCGAAACGAATGCCTTTGTAACGCTGCGAAAGAGCCTTCGCGGTTTCCGCAAGCGTGATGTTGTTCGAGCCCAGCAAAAAGATGGACAAATGTCGTTTCTGCGCTTCCGCGCAAAGCGGTTCGATCAGATCGGCGCCGGTGGTGCGCTGGATATGAGTTCCGAGTAGCCTGCTCAATATCACAATCGGAAATCCATCCGCGGTCACGAACTTCGCGCGGCGATAAGCGTTGCGAAAATCAGCGCGCCGTCCGAGTTGCACGACATGATCGAGATTGAGCGTGCAAACAGAGAATTTTTCTCCGCGTCGCGCCGCACCGATCACGGATGCAACAGCATCCGGCATCGATGGAACATTGATGGAGATTCCATCAACGGTGAGATTGTGACGCGAGCGCGCCAAAGACGTGTCCAACATGTCGATCCCCTGATGACGATTTGTCGGTACGCGCGCACGAACACGCGGGAGCGTGAACAAACATCGAAGATCGATCTCGATGTTCGAGCGTCATCAAAATGGACCAATGCGACGCAAGCGTGGCGATGCTAGAATAATTTTTCTCATCACGTCAGGAGACGCATTCATGCAACACATCACACGACGCGATACAATCGCAACACTCTCTGGTACGGCGATTGCCTTATTGTGCGGAACAGATTCACGCGCAGCCCCCGCAGACAGTCTTGGTGATGTTGCCAAAAGCAAGAATGTGATGTTCGGCGCGGCTGCAAGCGCCGCAATCGATCACGATATCGGCTATCGTGATCTCTACACATCGCAAACACGTATCATCACAACAGATACTGCCTTGAAGATGGGCAGCATTGCGCCACAGCCTGGCGCAATGCATTTCGAAGCAGCGGATAAACTGTTGCAATTCTGCACGACGAATCGCATTCCCATGCGCGGTCATTGCGTCATCTGGAACGAATGGGTTCCACAATGGGTGCGCAATATGTCGGCCGACGAGCGGCGCTCTTTTTTCGACCGCTATATTGAGGAAGTCGTCGGCCGCTATGCCGGCAAACTGCAATCGTGGGATATCGTCAACGAGCCATTCTGGCCCGGCCACAAGGCGCCTGGCGGGTATCGATTGGGTCCATGGTACGACGCGTTCGGCACGGATTATATCCGCCGCGCTTACGAGCGTGCCGGCGCTTTCGACAAAACCACCAAATTTGTTCTCAACGAAGCGCAGACCGAGCGTGACGATCCTCTCGGTCTCGCGGTGCGCGCGGGGCTGCTTGACCTCGTCAAGAAACTGAAAGATTCCGGCGTTCGTCTCGATGTCGTCGGCTTGCAGGGGCATCTGCAACCGAAATATCCGCACGACCCCGCGCGGTTCATCGATTTCGTCCACAAACTCAGCGAGCTTGGCGTCGATATCTACATCACGGAATTCGACGTCCGGGATGATACTTTCCCGGATGACGTATCCGCTCGCGACGCCATGGTTGCAAAGACGGCGGAGGCTTTCCTCGACAACATTCTCAAAATTCCTCGCGTCAAGGCGGTGATCGCCTGGGAACTGGCGGACAATTATTCGTTCTATACCGATATCGCCAAGAAGAAGGATCCGTCCGCCACCCGCATGCCGCGGCCGCTGCCCTATGACGCAAACCTACAGAAGAAGCCTCTCTGGTTCGCGATGCAGCGGGCTTTCACCAACGCGCGCAAGGCATGAACTAGCTCTGCAATGGTTGATGCGCGCGAACGATCCACAACTGAAACAGACTTCGCGCATAGAAAGCGACAAGCGCCACGGCATAGACACCAGCGCCAATCGCGATGTGGAGGGCGAGGCCTGCGAGATTTGTTGCCTCCGGCAGATGATGCAGCACGACCATCATCAGGACAGTCGCAATCCCGGATCGCAGGAGGTGTGATACCGGCAGCGTCAGGCCGAATTTGGTAAAACCAATGACAAAACTGACTGTGGCAGCGGCGCAGGCTGACCCAACCGTTGCCGCTGCGGCGCCGACCAAACCCCAGCGATGGATAAAGATCACGCTCAGGACCACGGTGACGGCTGCATCGATCGACGACACCACCACCATCAACCGCGTCCGGTTGTGCAGCAGAAACACCTGATCACCAAAATGGGCGCGGAGGTTACGGATCGAGCCCGCCAGCGCGGATAGCGGCAGAATCGCCAGCGTCGCCGCCTGAAATGGAGCCGCGATCAGCAGGTGCACGATCTCCGCGCGAAGCGAGTAGATCCCGGCAATGCTCGGAACAAGGATCGCGAACAAAAGCGCACTGTTGTCGACGAGTTGGTTCATGGCGGCCTTGCTGCCACCTTGCTCCATATGTTTCACGGCAAGAGGGAAAGCCGCCGCCGTGACCAGCATGGCGGCAACCGCAGCGGCGCGCTGGCCGAGCCCATAGCCCACAGCAAACAGACCAGCCGCGGCAACGCCCAGCATATCATTGAGGATGAATCGTGATGCGTTGAGGCCAACCCAGCCCAGCCCGCCGCCGATGATGATCGGAACGCCATAATGCAGGGCATGGCGGAAAATCTCGCGATCGATCGGCCACAAGCGGGTGCTGTATCCGATGGACGGCAGCACCACGATTGCAGCAAGAAGCTGCATCACAAAATATCCGGTCAGCGGCCATTCCGGCATCGGGCCGAACAGATGGATCAGAAAAAGGCCGAGCAGCAACCCAGCCGAGGGGCCAACAATCTGCTGGATAGAGTAGATTCCGATCTGGTGTCGTGCCCGCGCGCGCTCGCCGATATAGAGGTTCAGCGTGCGGGAGATCACGTAACCGACGCTGGCAGCGAGAAGAAACGGGCTTGCATCTGGCGCGATGACGACCAGCACCACGCCAACAATCGCAAAACTCTGCAGAACCACGGATATCAGGATGACGAAGGTTTCCGTCGCATAGAATCGCTGTTCTTCACCGGCACTCTCGTAGCGGCCAAAAAAGCGAAGCGCATATTGGGACCACCAGGACAAGAAACCGATCTGCAGCAGCTCATGCGTCGCCGTCACCAGCGTGATGACGCCGAGCGTGTGATCGCTGACAACATGTGTCCAGACGATCATCGCCAGAAGCTGGAACAGCGGGCCGATCACCTGGGCCGGGAGATAAAGCAGGGTGTGTCGCAACAGCATGGTCAGGCTCCGACCCAGCGCCGCATCGCGCCAGGCGCAAGACGCCTGACGCAGACGAGCGCAAGGGTGATGAGCATCGCTGTCGCCGCAAACGTGATGACAAACCCGGCAAGCGGCGCGAACCGGTCGAAGACACCATGATCACGCAGGAACATGATGATGAAAATGTGCCAGAGATAGATGAAGTAACTGCCGGAACCGAGTACTGCGAGCGCAACCGATGTGGGGCGCCAAGTGAGAAGCATCAAGGTGGCAAGGGATGCGTATCCGAAAAATGCCAGTGAGTCATAGTCAGCATCGTCGCCAATCTTCCACAAGCGGGCGCCAGCATAGATCACATAGGCAACCGCGGTAGCCGCCAACAACAGCGCCTTCCGGTCGCGCAAAGTTTCGTTGAGCCTAAATGTTCCGGCCAACACGCCCAAAGCAAGAAACGCAAACCAGAACGGGATATCCCGCATCCGCACCTCTTCGACGAGGGAAGGCGAGAAACCCACCTTTGCAAGCAATGGGTCGAGGTAGGCGCCCGTCAACAGGCCAAATCCGATAGCCGCAACCAGCAACATCACAAGGCTGTCGCGGCCGTCTCCCAATAACCTGGCGAGCTTGAGAACAAACCAAAGAGCAATGGTGCAGCCGACATAAACGAACACATAGTAATACACGAACACATAGGCCAAGCCGAACCGGGCGAGCGTCACGTGCAATCGATGATCCATGTTCGGGTTATGCAGCGCCATGTAGATATAGGCGGCCACGAACGCGATCGTGTAGGGGGTCATCGCCGTCATTAGACGGCGACCTAGCGGAATATCCATCTTGCCGGCGGACATCATGCCAGATGCAAAGAGAAAGATCGGAACGCATGGCCGCAGCGCGGCATCCAGCATGATCGCCCAACCAGAGGCGAGCGGCTGGGGCAGGGAATGAATCCCGATCACCATCAGGATCGCAAGCCCGCGTATGCTGTCGATCGTGACATCGCGTACCTTTGAAGATGGTACTGTCACAGCGTCGGCCCATGCCGCCGGATTGCTTGCTGCCGTCGTCATTTTCATCCTTCGAGGGAGCTCCAGACGATCAGCGCGTGACAACGGAGCTGTTTCCGAGCGTCGTTGCATCACGCAAGCGCTCGCGCGCCATCCGTGCAATCAGGTCAAGGACGGCATCGCGATCGGAAGCTGCGAGATTGTTCCACCGCGCCAGGTTGTCTCGTGCCTGTCCCGCATGAATTCGTCTCCAGTCGCTCGTCGCGACAAGGCGTGCAATGCTCGCTGCGGCGGCATTCGGGTCGGCTGGATCGATGAAAATTCCTGATTGCCCCAGAACCTCCCGGAACACACCAGCGTCCGGCGCCACAATCGGCAGCCCGCTATATTGAGCCTCGAGCAAGGGAAGCCCCAGCCCTTCATCGTGAGACGTGCAGATAAAAATATCTGCTTTGTCGAGAAGATCCGCGACACCGGATACGGGTTGATACCCGTGCAATGTGACTCCCGGTATTTGCTCAAGTTGATTCCAGTCTGCTCCCCAGCCACGCCGGCCGATGATGTCCATCGTGGCTCCGGCAAATCCCTGGGCACGAAGCGCGATCAGGATCCGCCCGGCCGCAACAAGATTCTTCCGTGGCTCGACAGTGCCGAGCGCAATGAGCCGGATGGACGAAGCATCCACGGCGCGCTCTGCACGCATATCGTCCGAAACATTGAACACATTTCGTACGGACGGGCGGTAGAGCGTGATCTCGGCGTCGCTGCGGCTATATTGTCTTAGCCGCTCACGTGTCGTCGCCGAGTTGGTCAGGAATCGCGGGTAGCTCTGCAGCGCCAATTTGAATGGCGCGGCCATATAAAGCCGGGCGCGGCGATTGAGGTCGGCGCGCCGAGAAATCAGAAAGTCGTCGTGAAAATAGGGCAGTACGCGCGACGCGAATGGCCTCAGAAGGGGGCTCGGTGGGAATCCGGGACACAGCACAATCGAATTCGACGCAGCAAGCTTCATGGGAAGCCCCAGCGTCTGCCGGATAATCATCTGCCTCGTTCCCTGTGCCGTCACAGGAACGACCGGCAGCGGCGCAAGAGCTTCTTTCGAAAACAGCTCAAGCGTAATTCGCTCAAGACCGGTCACATGCCGCCCAAGATGGGTATGATCGACGTAGATGGTCATTCGGCAGACCTCATCGCATTCCATGCGCCAGCGTAACGCGTGGCGACACTCTCTTTCTTTGGAACTGACGGTTATCGATTTGCCGTCGCTCCTTCGGCAGAAGCAGCGTGATCAGAGCGACGAATTGAGCCAATTGAATGTTCTTCGACGAAAAGCTGACGGAGCTCGCTGCGATCATCAGCATCAACAAATAGATCGGCCATACTCCGCGATCTGATCCGCGCGTCAGATCGATAAAGAAACACAAAAGACCGATCGTCATCAGAACGGTATGAACGAGCCCGAACTGGGTGACGCACGATATCCAGAAATTCTCGATGCCATAGTTCAGCCCGAGCTGGGATTGAAGTGCGGTGATCCGGTCCGGACTGGCGCCGAGAAGGAGTTCCATCCAGTCGAGGTAAGAAAGCAGATGCAGCGTCGCGAATCTTGCGAGAGCGCTGCCCTTGTCCGACGAAAACCGCAGCAACATCTTGTCGAAGATTCCGGAATCAAAGGCTACAAACGCAGCGCCCGCGAGCAATGAGACAAGACACATGGCCGCGATGATGCCGAGCAACGACATCCGATCCCCAAAGGCGAAGCGAAGGCCTTTCCAGCAGACAAGGCAGCCCATCACGACGAGCGTCGTCATCAAGGCTGTCCTGCCGCCAAAGACCATCAACGACACGAAGCAGAACGCCATGATCGGCAATCTGAGAAACGCGGGAAGGATCGCAGGCCGCACCACCAGCGCCATGACGTAAGCAGCGATCAGGCCGGATGCAGTCAGCGGATGCCCGAGCAGGGCGGATGAACGCCATTCACCGAGCACCAGAATATTGCCGACAGTCAGCGGAATAAGCCGATGGCCGGAAAAATATTCGTAATATCCAAGCGTGACATTGAGCAGAATGCCGGCATGAAATACCCAGGCCAGCACGCGCCGTTGTGAATTCGTCAGTTGCCAGACAACAAGGCAGATCATCGGCGGCAACAGGAAGGAATCGATGATGGTCGTAAAGGGCCGCTTCAGAATGACGATCTGAAAGAACAGCGCAATCCAGCACAGGAACAGAACGATCGTCAGCCGGGCACTCGCAAGGCTCGACAACAGGTCACTGATTGGATTGCCATGGCGGATCAGGCAGAGAAAGAAAGCCGCAAAAACACAATAGCTCGCGACATGAACCTTCTCCAAAAAAATCCCGCCGCTGGTGACATAATGCACCTTCAGGTTGGTCAGCATGGATGACGAAAGACAAAGCAGTGCCACCACAGCCAGTAGCATCAATCCAACGATCGCGACCTCGATCAGCGCGTGAACCGTAGACGACGGGTCGACGCCCGGCCTGCTTAATCCAGGATACGCAGAGCGAGGAAGGGCGACTACCTTCGCTTGGCCGCGCTGTGCAAATACTGTGGTGCGCGGCCTCAACGCGCGGCCCCGCCTGCCGCGGCCACAGAAGCGACATATGGCTTCAAATAAGCCGAACTACGATAGTAGTCGTAAAAGCGCAGGCGACTGAGATCGACCTGCGTGAGAACCGTGCCGAGGATGCGGTCCGATACCGGCTCTAGCAGCTCCATCATATGAAGCAGGACCTCCTTCGGCGTCTGGTCCCACGCCAGTGCGAGCACGATGCGATCAGCCAATTCCGCAAGCGCGCGTCCATCCACGAGCGGGATCAGCGGTGGCGAATCGATGATGATGAGCTCGTAGTGAACACGCAGCCGATCGAGAACGGTTGCGATCTCTTCGGAAAACATCAGCTCGGTGATGGTGTTGTCATTGTCGCAAACAGTGGCCGGCAAAATCGACAGGCCTGAACTGCGGTCGAACAGAATCGCTCGCTCAAGCGGAATTTCCCCGGTCGCGACCTGCATCAAGCCGGCACTTGCGCGTGGGCTGACCGCACGCGTCAGCCCCGGATTACGCAAGTCGCCATCGATCAGAAGCGTTTTGACGCCAAGCGATGCGAACGACAGCGCGAGGTTCGAGGCGAACGTCGTTTTGCCCTCGCTGTCGAGTGCGGATGTCACGAGCACGACTTTCGCGGATTGCGTCCGCAGCACGCGCTGAATGGACAGCCGCGCCGCACGGACCGCCTCGGCAAAAAAGGTGCCGGGCTCCTCGATGGCATAGCGCATCAAGGGCGGCTGCAGGGATGGCGGCAGCAGCCGCATGATGGTCGGATCATAGCCCTTGAGATCGAAACGCCCCCGCTTGGCACGGCTGGCAAGTTCACGCGCACCGATCCGGGGAATGGCGGCAAGCGCCGGCACGCCGGAAATCGCCTCGGCCTGTTCCAGCGTCTTGATGCGGCTGTCGAGATAATCGAGCAGCAATGCCAGAACCACTCCGCCGCCGCCGCCGAGAACGATGGCAAGCCCCAGGATCAGCAGCGTCTTGGGGGAGGAGGGCTTGAGAGGAATGGAGGCCTTCGTGACGATGCGCGAATCCGGCATCTCCAGGCTTTCCTGCGAGGACGTCTCCTTGGCCCGCGCCAGGTAAGATTCATAAAGCGTGCGGTTGGCTTCGGCCTCGCGCTGCAATTCATGGAGGCGGACCTGAGCCTGCCCGGATTCGCTCGAAACATTCTGCAGCTGGTCCAGGCTATCCTGCAGCGATTTCTCGCGTGATTTCGCCACGTCGTAATCATGTGCCGTGCTTTGCAGAATCCGCTTGATCTCCTGATCGATCAACCGCTGCGTATCCTTGAGCTGCGCATGCACGCTGGCCACCAGCGGATGACGAGGACCGTATTTGCTCGTCAGGTCCGCCTCGTTTTTGGCGATATCCGCATATTGCGTCCGCAGCTTGGTGATGATGTCGGAAGAAATAGCCGCATTGATGCCGCCCGGATCGTTGCCGGATTTGGAGAGCTGTTGCACCTGCTCGAACTTAGCCCGCGCCTCGGCCGTCTCGGAGCGTGCCGAGATCAGCTTGTTGTTCAGATCGGTGATCTGCTGGTCATTGAGGGTAACACCCTGGGAGACGGCAAGATTGTTGGCCGCGCGGAAATCCTCGACCGCTTTTTCGGAGGCCACAACGCGGGCCTTCAATGAATCCAGTTGCCCGTTCAGCCATTTCGCAGCGGTGCGCGTCACGTCGAACTTCGCGCGAACCTGCTCTTCCAGATAGGCATCAGCAATCGCATTCGCGATCAGCGCGGCCTTGCGGGGCGACTTCGAGCTGACATTGATATCCACCAGAAAGGTCGTTCCCTGACGGACCACCTTGAGCCGCTTTTGCAGCAAATCAACGGAACGGGTCTGCGCGGCATTGTCCGGCGCTGCTTCATTGCTTTCGCCACTGAACAGGCTGCCAATAACGCGCTTGATCGGATCAAGAAATCCGGGCTCGGGAGAGAATTCCTCATCTTCAGTCAGTTTAAGTTTGTCGACCACGCGTTGAAGCGTGGCAACCGACTGGATAAGCAGGGCCTGACTTTCGATGGTCGCATCATCGGTTCCGTAGCTCGAAAGAACAGGCTGCGTCGTATCGGTGACATTCGCATGCCGCGGATCGATAACGACTGTCGATGTCGCGGTATAACGCGTGGTGGCCAGCAATACATAGAGCAGGGCGACGCCGACAAGCGAGGCCGCCACATAGGCGATGACTCGCCCGCGTCGGCGAAGAATGCGCCCGATCTCGCGAAGATCAACGGCCGGACCCGCCGCGTCTTCGACACCCATGCCGATTTGTTCCATCCGGGGAGCGGCGAGCTCATCAGAATTGCGCTGTAACATTGATCCCCACCAGATGTTTTTCGTAACTGAATGCCGGAATGTCGCTCTTGCGGTCGGTGTAGCGGTGATAGACCGAGACCGAGGCGAAGCGATTGAGCATGTATTTGATGCGCGCGTCGGTCGACGTGACCGTGTCTTTCCGCGTCTGCCCGAAGAACTTGTCGTTCTCGTATCCGCCGGTCAGTGAAATCACGACGTTGCGCAGCAACTCGTAATCTGCCCCCACTTGAAATGCGTTGGCGAGCACACCGCTGGAGCTGGTGTCGGATGTTTCCGTCACAAGCTGCTCAGCCTTGGCATGAAGATCGAGCAGGCGGGTCGGACGCCACAGCAGGCTTGCGTGGTATGACGGCCCCGAGATCGTGCCGATGGTGGGATCGTCAAAGCGCTGGCTGACATAGCCGCCGCCGATTTCGCCACTCAGCAAATTCGCACGCCCGAGCGTTATGCCGGAGAGGGCACGGTAGCCGTCGGAATCGAGCGTATGACCAGGCGTGCCGCGAATCTGACGCTCGTTGCCCTCAAGTGCCGCGAACCAGCCAAGAAATGGGGAGAAAGCATAATCGAGCCGGCCGTGAACGGTATAGATCTGGCCGTCGCGTCCATCCTGATTGATGGTGCTGCCATCCTGCGCGCGCGTCGACTGATAGTCGTAGGATTTAACGCCCATGCCGACGGAAGCGGCCAGCCGGTTGAATTCCTTGCGAACGGCGACATCGCCCGAATACAGATTATATGGCGTCGGCGCGACCGCATTGACCGGCGAACTGAGCGTTCCGACACCCTCATTCAGGTGGGCGACCTGAAAGCTTCCCAGCACCTTGAAGTCGCGGGCCACGTCATACCAGCCGCTTCCCTTCAGGCTGATGTTGTTCTGATTCAGGCTCGAGAACTGACTGTAGATCATCGACTGCGTGTCGAGTTTCAGGTCGATGCCATGCCGTTCCCACAGGGTGTGCGCCCGCAGCGTCGGCTCAACGACAGCCGCAAAATCCGAGTTCTTTGTCGTGTTCGAGGAAAAGACATTGCTGTCGAAGAACCCGCCGCTGGTGAGCGAAGGATTGATCATCCATGAACCATAACGAATGCCGACGGGCTCGTAGCCGGGCTGCTGTCTCTTTTTCACCGGCATATCCTCCGGTGGAATCTGATCGGTGCTGTTCGGATCGCGGAAATCCGGGAGCGGTGACGGCTCAAACACCTGAAGGGCGTTCCAGGGCGGCGCCACCGTGTCAAAGTTGAGCGGAACAGCCTGGGCATGAGCATGCGAGACGAACAGCAGGAAGAATGTCGCTGTCGTCGCAACGAAGCAGACAGTGCAATCTTCCGAGATCGCCAACAATGCGCGGATAACAGGAGCATTGGAAACCGAACCTGCTCGAATACATTTCATTACTCAGCCCTTGCGGGGGAACACGCTACACATCGCCATCCACGTTTATGGACGGCGTTACGCCATCATGCAGTAGCTGGTGAAGCGCTTGTGTCAGACGTCTCATTTGCCATGAGATGATTCCCCGCCGACAAATCCCGTTCCTAACGCACCACGCCAGAGAAAGTTTTCGCGGTGCGGAAGAAAATTACGGCAAAGGGACGAGAGTATGGCCACACGAGGAAACTCGCGTGACAATGTGAGATGCGCGCACGCGCGCTAGAAATATCGCTCCGGGATACGAATATTGTCGCCGGGATAAACAAGAACAGGCGCGTTAAGTGTATATTCTTCCTCTCTGCCGACGCCAGCGCGGCGCAAATACACTTTGTGTTCGTTGGCGCGATAAGTGAAACCACCCGCAGCAGCAACCGCATCCATGATCGTGAGGCCTACCTTGTAGGGATACTCACCGCTGTTCTTCACCTCGCCCAAGATGTAGTAGGGACGATAGGTCGCAACGTCGACATTGACGCGAGGATCGCGCACGATTCCTTTCGCAAGGGCAGCACGAATAGCGCCTTCAAGTTGTTTCGTGGTTTTGCCGACGGCTTGGACACGCCCTGCTAATGGAATCGACACACTGCCGTTGCTATCGACTTCGTATTCGCCGGTGATATCCGGCTCGCCATACACCTTAACGCGGACTTTATCGTTGGGGCCCAGAAGGTAAGGGCCGGAAGGCGAGAAGGAGGTTTCCGCCCGCACGGGAGAATTCAACGCAAAAAGAGAAAGAACAAATGCCGCGAAAACGAACAACGTCATTCGCGGCAAAGAAATGCGGAACTTCATCATCTGTCTCCGAAGCATTTGGAAATGAACGGCGACAGTTACCGGGCAAATTTTGGCAAAACCATGTGGAGCATGGTTCCCTGCTATAGCACCACGATCTTTGATCCCTCGATGGCAATGCAGGTGAGAACGCCGGACATCCATGCGCCGGTATCGATATTTATTCTGTTCGGCAATAACTCGGGATGGCGAACCGGTGTGTGTCCGTGCACGACAAGCGGGCCATGACTCTGTTTGAAGC
Source organism: Haberlea rhodopensis (assembly GCA_907163345.1). NCBI lineage: Eukaryota > Viridiplantae > Streptophyta > Magnoliopsida > Lamiales > Gesneriaceae > Haberlea > Haberlea rhodopensis. The sequence goes on from CAJQUN010000067.1 coordinate 283,980, forward strand.
TCAGGAACTCGTCACGTATCCAGAGAATGTCATGCAGGGATTGCTGCGCCAGCGGAATGCCGGGGCGAAGTCCGGCATGAACAAACAGGAAATCTCCGCAAGAAAAACTGTTATGGAGACAATCGAGGAAGATGCGATGTGCTTTTGGAAAAAGCCCAAGCAGACGGCGGCGGATTTGGAACTCTGAGGCACTCATTTCTGTCTGCGACAAGCCGTAGGATTCCAGTGTCTGCCAGCCCCCAACATGCAGCCATGCATGGAGTCCGGCGGGATCCGCGAGAAATGTTTCCAGCAACGCTTCATGATTGCCGCGCAGGCATATTGCACGCCTTTGAACAACTCGCCATGCAAGCGCTTCGATCACGTCCTTCGATTGAGGTCCGCGATCGATATAATCGCCGACATAAACTTCAAACACATGAGTAATCGGGCGGCGGACAAGATCCTCATCGATCCGCCGGATAACGTCATTCAGGAGGTCTGCGCGGCCGTGAATATCGCCAACAGCATAAATCCGTGTGTCAGGCGGAAGAGCAGGGTTCGAAAATCTTGGCTCGACCAGTTCGTGCTGACGAATCACTGACGAGTTCCAATGCGCACAAAAAATGAGCAGATCGTTTGCCGCGTCAAACGGCAGTTAGAAAAAGAAATAGCGAACCGCAAAACCAATCACAATCCAGGCCACGATGTTCGCCAGGATCAGTTGATTTCGTAATTTTCGGTCGCGCCCTTCATTCAAAGGCGACCCATCCATCTCATGAGAAAGCATCACAGGCTCTCGTACTGTCGATGGAAACGAAAGCGACTCGTCCGCTTCTTTCTCTCTTGGAAGTCCTGTCATCGCTTTCGACGCCGCTTTCAAGGCTTGACACTCACATTATATGATAAACAGCGCTCATTAGCTTTCCGTGAACGGGATTATCGACGTCGAACCTTTCGGTTCGCACACATGATGCTGCATGAAGCGCAAATTCTTTAAAATGCTTCGAGCATCACGCTGAACGCATGACCGTTGCTGCAATTTTGCAACGGAACGATTTCGCATCTCGCGTAACGCGCTCTCCTCAAACCAAAATTTTCGCAGTGCACGATATCGCCCATGTCGCGACGCAACGATGTCACGATCAATTACATCGCTCGCCGTAATTTACTCAAGAAGTTACGAAAACTTTTAATCCAAGTTGATGCTTCGAGATGCTTGCACCGCCTTCGCTTCGCAGTTGCGAGCATCTCACAGAGAATCACGGAGACCCTGAGCGATGGTTTCGACCGCTACGGCCCGTTACGACGATCAGGACAGCAACGTCGCCTCTCTGTGGAAGAACAGGCGTTACATCTCCGCGCGCCCCGTCGAATATGTCGGCCACGGTACTTACAGAGCAAAACACTCAAGAAGGCTGTCCGGGCGAGAACCGGCCGCAGCCTTGTCCAAGCGCGCCTTCGACATCACAGTGGCAAGCCTGACGCTGTTGTTCTTCGCGCCGATGCTGATCGTCATTTCGATCGCGATCAAGGTTAACTCGCCGGGGCCAATCCTCTTTCACCAATATCGCTACGGGTACCGCAACCGGCGCTTCAGGATTTACAAATTCCGCTCGATGCGCACGGATTTGGGCGACCGCACGGGCGTGAGGCAAACCGTGCAGGGCGATCCGCGTATCACGCGGGTAGGGCGCATCCTGCGCAAGACCAGTCTCGACGAAATCCCGCAACTCCTTAACGTCATCAGGGGCGATATGTCGCTTGTCGGGCCGCGCCCGCATGTGCCGGGCATGCTGGCTGCCGACGTCCTCTATGAGGATCTGGTGCCTTATTATTTCCAGCGGCATATCGCACGTCCCGGCATCACCGGTTTGGCGCAAGTGAGCGGCTGCCGCGGCAGCACGGCGGAAGCAAACAACGCGATTTCGCGGATCGATTACGACCTGGAATACATCGAAAAATGGTCTTTACGCATGGATGTCGCCATCATCCTGCGCACGGTGCGCCGCGAGTTCATCTCCGGCAGTGGCTACTGATCGAACCTTTCACACTCTCGGTTGCAGCAAAGAGGGGGCGGATGATGACGCCAACAGACAAACTTATCGTGCCTGTACTTTTGTCCGGAGGCACCGGCTCACGGCTGTGGCCGCTTTCCCGGGAGGCCTATCCCAAACAGCTTCTGTCCCTTCTCGGCGAGAAGACGCTGCTGCAGCAGACCGCCATGCGAACTGCCGACAAAACCATGTTTGCAAACCCGATGGTGATCGCCAACGCCGAGCACCGCTTCGTCATTGGCGAGCAGTTGCGCGAAGCGGGCATCGACGATGCCAAAATCATTCTTGAGCCGCTGGGACGGAACACCGCTCCGGCCGTTGCTGTCGCAGCATTGATCGCGTTGGAGCGCAACCCTGACGCCATCATCCTGGCGACGCCGGTCGATCACTGGATCGGCAATCGCGCAGCGTTCCTCCAGGCGATCGAACAAGGATTGCAGGCCGCGCAATCTGGCAGACTGATGCTGTTCGGTATGCGCCCGACCCATCCGGCCACCGGGTTCGGATACATCCGCGCGGGCGAGGAGTTCTCAAAGGACTCCCACATCCATGCAGTCTCGGGATTTGTCGAAAAGCCTGACGCGGCGACAGCCGAGGCATATCTCGCAGACGGAAGGTATCTGTGGAACAGCGGCATCTTCCTCCTGCCCGCACGGCAATTGATTGAAGAATTGCAGACGTATGCACCGGAAGTTCTGGACGCCGCCCGCAGCGCCATCGCCGATGCAACAACGGATCTCGATTTTCTTCGCCTCGACGAGACGGCATTTGCCCGTGCGCCCGCGATCTCGATCGATTATGCGGTGATGGAACACACGAAACACGGCGCTGTCATCGCCGCAGATTTTGAGTGGAACGATATCGGAAGCTGGTCAGCGCTCTGGAGCGTCGCCGCCAAGAATCCTGCCGAGAATGTCGAGATCGGCGACGTCGTCGCGGAAGATTCCACAGGATGTTATCTGCGTGGGGAGGGTCCGCTCGTGGCCGCGCTGGGTGTCGAGAACCTCGTCGTCACGGCAACGCCGGATGTCGTGCTGGTCACCACGCGCGGTCGCGATCAGGATGTCGGAAAGCTCGTCCAGCGCCTCAAGGCGAACGGGCACCAATCGGCAACGCAGACGCCGAACGTCCATCGTCCTTGGGGTTATTATCAATCGATCCACGCCGGTGAGCGCTTTCAGGTGAAACGCATCACCGTCAATCCGGGCGCCAAACTCTCATTGCAGAAACACTATCATCGCGCCGAGCACTGGGTCGTCGTCAACGGCACGGCAATTGTAACCCGCGACGACGAGGAAATCCTGCTGCGGGAAAACGAATCGATCTTCGTTCCGCTTGGCTGCATGCACCGGCTCGAAAATCCCGGAAAGGTGCCGCTCAATCTCATCGAGGTGCAGTCCGGCGCCTACCTCGGCGAGGACGATATCGTGCGTGTTCAGGACATCTACGCCCGCGTCTGAGGCAGCGAAGAGAATCGAATATGCAGCTCACTCAAGCAACCAAGCGTGCCGTCAAGGAAACATTCCCTGAACTGTGGCTACGCTGGCATTTTTCGCGGCGTCCGAAATCGGCCGAGCGCGAACTGCTTTATTTGCACAAGATGATTGCGCCGGGCTCGATCACAGTCGATATCGGCGCAAATTGCGGGCTTTACACGCGCGAACTCACCAAGCTCTCCAACCGGGTTCACGCCTTCGAGCCGTCGCATGAAATGGCTTCGCTGCTGCGGCGGACTTCGGCGCCAAATACGGTGGTACACGAAATGGCATGCTCGGACCGGGCAGGGCATACGGCGCTGTTCATTCCCGATGGAAATGACGGACCGGTCTATGGCCTTGCCTCGCTCGAGCAGAATGGCGATGCGGACTCGCAGAAGGCCTCGTTTCATTCGAGGCCGGTCAGAACGGCGCGGCTCGATTCCGTGGTCGAGGACGATGTGGCGTTCGTGAAGGTCGATGTCGAAGGCCATGAGTTGCATGTGCTTTATGGCGCATCGGGATTGATCGACCGCTGCCAGCCGATCTTCCTTGTCGAAGCCGAAGACCGTCATCGCGATCGGGCCACCAACTCTGTTTTCGATTTCTTCAGGGAGCGCGCCTATCACGGCTTCTATCTCGAAGACGACCGCGTGCATCCCGTCGAAGAATTCGATCCCGTCCGGCTTCAGAACCCTTCGGCGCTTCAGTCCAATGGCGGCCGCAAGGCAGGGCGCTCTTACATCAATAACTTCTTCTTCTTTCCCTCCCGCATGAACGGCCAGGCCGTCCTGCAAAACGCCATCCGTTAACCCAGCACTAGAGCCCCCGCTCATGCGGCGGCAACCACTCGGGGCAATTCTCAATGCGTATAGCAATGATCGGAGCCGGCTATGTCGGCCTGGTGTCCGGCGCCTGTTTTTCGGACTTTGGCCACCAAGTTGTATGTGTCGATACCGATACGGCCAAGGTCGATGCACTCAATAACGGTGAAATCCCCATTTTTGAGCCGGGCCTCGATGAGCTTGTCGAGCAGAACAGGAAGCAGGGCCGTCTGAGTTTCGTCAGCGACATTGCGCAGGCCGCGAAGGATGCGGATGTCATCTTCATCGCCGTCGGAACGCCATCGCGCCGCGGTGACGGCCATGCGGACCTCAGTTACGTCTATGCGGCAGCCAGAGACATCGCGGCGGCGCTCACCAAGTTCACCGTGATCGTGACGAAATCGACAGTACCGGTCGGGACCGGCGACGAGGTCGAGACGATCATCCGCGAGGCACGACCGGACGCTGAATTCGCCGTGGTCTCCAACCCGGAGTTCCTGCGGGAAGGGGCTGCCATCCGCGATTTCAAGCACCCGGACCGCATCGTCATCGGCACCAGCGACGAGCGCGCCCGGAAGGCCATGGGCGAGGTCTACCGCCCGCTCCATCTCAATGCGTCGCCGATCCTTTATACCGACCGGCGCACCGCCGAACTGACCAAATACGCCGCGAATTCCTTTCTCGCCACCAAGGTCACTTTTATCAATGAAATCGCTGACCTGGCCGAGAAAGTTGGAGCCAATGTTCAAGATGTCGCGCGCGGAATAGGGCTCGACAACCGCATCGGCATGAAGTTTCTGCACGCCGGTCCGGGCTTTGGCGGATCGTGCTTTCCCAAGGACACCATGGCGCTCATCAAGACCGCGCAGGACAACGAAGCCCCGGTCCGCATCATCGAGACGGTCGTGGCCGTTAACGATCAGCGCAAGCGTGCAATGGCCCGCAAGGTCGCCAACGCCTTCGGCGGCAATCTGCGCGGCAAGGCCATCGCCGTGCTTGGCGTCACGTTCAAGCCGAACACCGACGACATGCGCGACGCGCCGTCGATTCCCTTGATCACGGCCTTGCAGGACATGGGCGCCGAGATCCGCGTCTACGATCCGGTCGGCATGGATCAGGCCCGCAAGGTGTTCGAGAACGTCACGTTCTGCGACAGCCCGTATGAGTGCGCGAAGGCATCACATGCGCTGGTCATCGTGACGGAATGGGAGCAATTCCGGGCGCTCGATCTGAAGGCGCTGTCGGCGACGATGGCGACGCCAATCGTGGTCGATCTGCGCAACATCTATTCGCCGGACGAAGTGACCAGGAATGGGCTTTTGTACTGTGGCGTCGGGCGGCCGCAGCCGGTGGTGTATTAGAAGCGCAGAGGCAACAGCGGCAGGCGTCAGAGAGCTCGGCAAAATCGCAGACGGGGCAGCTTTGACTCGACCCGCTGCACCATATCTATAATTCGCATAAGGTATATTATGGAATATATTTATATGGTTATATTTGCAGATAATTCAAAGGATTGAGCCGAATAGCTTATACGAGCTGAAAGCTATGGCTCCAGTTCGAGCCGCATCCCGTCATAGCCCGGCACCACGCCAGCCGGCAACTTGCTCCGCAATTCCTCGTAGTCGAGGTCCGCGTGCATGTTGGTGATGACGGCGCGGCGCGGCTTGAAAAGGTCGATCCAATGCAGCGCATCGGCCACGGAAAAATGGCTCGGATGCGGCGTGTAGCGCAGCCCGTCGATGACCCACAGATCGAGGCCTTCGAGCGCCGGAAAGCTGTCTGGCGGAATGCCGTTCAGGTCGGGCGTGTAGGCGGCATTGCCGATGCGATAGCCGAGGGCCGGGATGCTGCCATGCTCGACCCAGAAAGCGGTCAGGGTGACCGGACCGCCCTTCCCGTCGATCGTACGGCGTTCGCCAGCCTCGACCGAGCAGCGCTCCAGGATCGGCGGATAGCTGCTACCAGGCGGCGATTCAAAGCAATACGAGAAGCGCTGGTTGATATCGTTAGCGGTGGACTGGTTAAGGTAGGTCGGAATCCGCCGTTTCTGGTGCAGCACCACGGAGCGTAGATCGTCCATGCCATGGGTCTGATCGGCATGCTCGTGGGTCAGGAACACGGCATCGATGTGATCGACATTGGCGTCGATGAGCTGCTCGCGCAGGTCTGGCGAGGTGTCGATCACCACGCGCGTGATGCCATTTTCACCAATGCGCTCGACCATCGCCGAACAGCGGCGGCGGCGGTTCTTCGGATTCGAGGGATCGCACGCCCCCCAGCCAAGCGCCGGACGCGGCACGCCGGCCGACGATCCGCAGCCGAGAATGGTTAGGACAAGGCTCATGCGATAGCACTGTCCGGGCGCGGCACCTTGTCGAAGAACCGGAAGAAATTCTCCGTGGTCTGGCGGGAAATTTCCTCGAACGACACGCCGCGCAATTCGGCCAGCGCCCTTGCCGTCTCGGTCACGAAGGATGGCTCGTTTCGCTTGCCGCGATATTTGCCGGGCGCAAGGAAGGGCGCGTCGGTCTCCACCATGATGCGGTCGAGCGGAATCTCGGCTGCGACATCACGTACGTTCTGCGAGTTCTTGAAGGTCAGGATGCCGGTGAACGACACGTAGAGGCCATGCGCGACGGCTTTCTTCGCAAGCTCCAGTCCGCCGGTGTAGCAATGCAGAACGGCGCGGAAGGGCCCCTTCTCCATTTCCTCGTCGAGAATACGGCCGCAATCCTCATCCGCCTCGCGGGTATGGATCACGAGCGGCAAGCCAGTTTCGCGGGCCGCTGCGATATGCGCACGGAAGCCGCGCGCCTGCGCCTCCGGCGATGAGTTCTTGTAGAAATAATCGAGCCCCGCTTCGCCGAACGCCACGGCCTTGGGATGGCGCGACAGCGCAACCAGTTCGCTTGCCGGAATTCCATCCTCCTCGTCGGCCTGATGCGGATGGGTGCCGACCGAGAAATACACGCTCGGAAACCGCTCGGCGATCGCGCGTAGTCCATCGACGCGCTTCACCCGCGTCGAGATCGTGACGATACGTCCAACTCCCGCCGCCTCGGCACGCGCAACGATGCCGTCGAGATCGTCGGCAAAGTCCGGAAAATCGAGATGGCAGTGGCTATCGACGAGCATCAGTTTTTGGCTGCGGGTTCGGTTGGTTCGACATAACGCGGGAAAACCGGCACCGGCGGCGGAAGTTGCGTGCCGGGCGCAATGCGTGTCGCAAGCGCTGCAAAATCACGCGCATCTGCCGGAACAGCCAGGATATCGAGCATCTTCGCCATCGCTTCCGGCATCGCCGGTTGCGCCAGAATGGCGATCTGGCGAACGACTTCGGCGGTGACGTAAAGCACCGTTTTCTGGCGCGCGGGATCGGTCTTCGCCAGCGCCCATGGCGCTTCGCCAGCAAAGTAACGATTGGCTTCGGCCACCACGGCCCAGATCGCATTCAGCGCCACATGAATCTGTTGTGTCGCCATCGCCTCGCGCGCCTGCGCCAGCATGGCGTCGGCCTGCGCCAGAATCGACTTGTCGTTGTCGGTGAAAGAGCCCGGCTCCGGCACGATGCCGCCGTGCTGTTTGCCGATCATCGACAATGAGCGCTGCGCGAGATTGCCGAGATCGTTGGCGAGATCGGCATTGGTGCGCGCGACGATGGCCTCGTGATTGTAGTTGCCGTCCTGCCCGAACGGCACCTCGCGCAGGAAGAAATAGCGCATCTGGTCGACGCCATACTGGTCCGCGAGGTTGAACGGATCAACGACATTGCCGACCGACTTCGACATCTTCTCGCCGCGGTTGAACAGGAAGCCGTGGGCAAACACGCGCTTCGGCACCGGAATGCCCGCCGCCATCAGGAACGCAGGCCAGTACACCGCATGGAAGCGGATGATGTCCTTGCCGATGATATGTACATCGGCGGGCCAATACTTCCAGTTGGCATCCTTCTCGTCGGGAAAGCCGATGCCGGTGATGTAATTGGTCAGCGCATCGACCCACACATACATGACGTGCTCGGGATCGTTCGGCACCTTCACGCCCCAGTCGAAGGTGGTGCGCGAAATCGACAGATCCTTGAGGCCGCCTTTCACGAAGCTCACGATCTCGTTGCGCCGCGAATCCGGCCCGATGAAATCCGGTTGGCTGTCGTAGAGTTTCAGCAGTTTATCCTGATAGGCGGAGAGCTTGAAGAAATAGCTCTTCTCCTCCACCCACTCCACCGGCGTGCCCTGCGGACCACGGCGCACTTTGTCCTCGCCCACGACGGTTTCGTCCTCGGCGTAATAGGCCTCATCGCGCACCGAATACCAGCCCGCATAGCTGTCGAGATAGATGTCGCCGCTCGCGGCCATCCGTTTCCAGATTTCCTGCGTCGAGGCGTGATGCGCAGGCTCGGACGTGCGAATGAAACGGTCGAACGAAATGTTCAGCCGCTGGTCCATCTCCTTGAACCGCCCCGCATTGCGGGTCGCCAATTCGTGCGGCGTCATGTTTTCCTTCTGCGCGGTCTGAATCATCTTCAGCCCGTGCTCGTCGGTGCCGGTCAGGAAGAACACATCCTTGCCATCGAGACGCTGGAAGCGCGCGAGCGCGTCGGTCGCAATCGCCTCATAGGCATGGCCGATGTGCGGAGCGCCGTTCGGATAGGCAATCGCCGTCGTGATGTAGAAGCGAGAGCGGGAGGAAGTCTCTGCATTCGCCATGCGTGCGAAGGCCTTTCATTGATATCGGTCGGGTGATCCGGCGGGCTCAGGCGGACGCTTCAGCGAGCCATCCAAATACCGAAAACACCAGTGGTTTTCGTTCCAGATTGAATGATTCCGTTTCGCGGGCGGCCTTGCCGATCTTTTCCCATACCTCGGCAAACCGTGCAAGGCGCGGCAGATTCGACTGCAATTCGTCGGCGCGGAGACGCGCAGACAGCCATCGTTCTACCGTCTCCACGAAAGTCCGCAGCGCGACCCGATCGTTGAGCGGCAATGCGTCCCCGAGCGTATGCAGTGCGCGATGGTCGAGCCGCGGCAGCATGTCGAGCAGGGCCGATGTGCGCTGTTGCAGGCCGAGCGCCTCGCCGCCCATCAAAGTCAATGCATGCGCCACGCTGCCGTCGGCCGCCTCCGCTGCTTCACGTAATTGCGGGTCGGCCGTCTCGATCTGCATGGCCTCCGCCGCCGCAGCGATAACCTCATCAACGGACAACGGCCGCAGCGACAGTTTACGGCAGCGCGACTGGATCGTTGCCATGACGCGCGACGGCATGTTGCTGACGAGCAGGAACAGCGAGCGTGACGGCGGCTCCTCCAGAATTTTGAGAAGCGCATTGGAGGCGTTGGCGTTCAACTCATCGACCGTATCGACGATGCAGACTCGCCACCCCGTCACCGCCGCCGTAGAGCCAAAGAATGAAATCGTCTCGCGCGATTCATCGACGGTGATGACGGAGCGCATCACGCCCTTGTCGTTGGTGCTGCGCTCCAGCGTCAGCAGTCCGCCGTGGCTCCCCGCAGCGATCTGGCGTGCCACCGGATGCGGCGCATCGACTTGCAGGCTTGAGGCTTGCTGCACATCGGCTGAAGCAGGGTCAGGGTGCGCGAGTACGAAGCGGGCCATACGATAGGCCAGCGTCGCCTTGCCGATGCCCTGCCCGCCGCCGATCAACCAGGCATGCGGAATCTGTCCGCTCTTGTAGGCGGTCAACAGCGCGGCTTCCGCCGCCGCATGACCATGCAGGGAAGTCGTCTCCCGCGGATGCGAAACAGGAAGTGTGTCGGCTTGCGGCGCTCGCGTGCTCATGCACCCGCTCCCACGGATGAAGTCGTCGGCAGGCGGCTTTGCAGCGCCTCGCGGACACGCTCCGCAACCTTGACCGGTTCGGCATTGGCATCGATCACAACACAACGCGCGGGATTATCCGCTGCGATCCGGCGGTAGGCTTCGCGAAGGCTCTCATGGAACGCGAGACTCTCTCCCTCGAACCTGTCAGCCGCCGCCCTGCCGCGCCGCTTGATGGCCCGCTGCAAGCCGACGGCAACCGGCACGTCGAGGATGAATGTCAGGTCAGGCTCCAGCCTGCCGATGGTCGCATGCGTCAACGCCTGGATGAACGCCGGATCAACCTTTCCCGCAGCCCCCTGATAGGCAGCGGTGGAATCGGTGAAGCGGTCGCACAGCACCCATGTGCCTTTGTCCAGCGCGGGCCTGATGACCTGATGCACATGATCATCGCGCGCGGCAGCGAACAGCAACGTCTCGGCATCCGCACCCAGCAGCTTGCCGACGCCCGACAGCAAAAGGTGGCGGACGATCTCAGCACCGGGCGATCCGCCCGGCTCGCGCGTGACCAGAGTCTCGATGCCCTGGGACTTCAAGTGATCCGCCAGCATCTGGATCTGCGTGGACTTGCCGGAGCCCTCGCCGCCTTCAAAGGTGATAAAGCGGCCCTGGCAAAGCGTGGGTTTTTCGGCGCGTTTCGCCATGCGTCACAGCTTCTGGATGCCGGAGCGCAGCAGACCGATCGCAAGCTCGCTCACGCCATCAAGCGCGCGGCTTGTCATCGAGCCCGTGCCAATAGATTGGCCGGCATGCACCGGCACCTCCAACGCGAGATTTCCGTTGCGCCAAAGCCTGAGCATGCCGACCCGCTGGCCGCTTTGCACCGGCGCGTGGATCGGACCGGTGTAGACGATCCGTGCAAGCAGCTTGTCGTTGCCGTTCTTCTGCACCATCACGCTCACGGGCTCATCGGCATGAAGCTCGACCGAGCCGCTATCGCCGCCAAACACCTTGCCATAGGCAATCGTCTGTCCGGCGTCGAACAGCGTGCGGGATTCAAAATTCTTGAAACCCCACTCCAGAAGCTTCTTGGCCGCAGAGGCGCGATCGGCGGAGTCTTCAAGACCATTGACGACGACAATGAGCCGGGTCCCGTTCTGGACGGCGGAGCCGACCATGCCGTAACCGCCCTCTTTGGTGTAACCGGTCTTCAATCCATCCGCGCCGTCAAGCGAACCCAGCAACGGATTGCGGTTCTGCTGGCGGATTTTGTTCCAGGTGAATTCGCGCTCGCCGAACAGCTTGTAGAAATCCGGGTAGGTCAAAATGATATGACGCGCGAGGTAAGCCAGTTCGCGCACGGACATCTTGTTGTCCGGGTTCGGCAGTCCGTTGGTGTTGCCGAAAGTGGAGCGCGTGAGACCGAGTTCTTTCGCGCGCGCCTGCATCCTGTTCACGAAAGCATCCTCGCTGCCGGCATAACCTTCCGCGAGCGCGATGCATGAATCATTGCCGCTCTGAATCACAAGACCATGCAGAAGATCGTCGATGCTGACCTGGCTGTGGATGGCGGCGAACATGGTCGACGAGCCCGACGGCGCGCCGCCTTTGCGCCATGCGTTCTCACTGATGCGATATTCATCGGTCAGCTTGATCTCGCCCTTGGCGAGTGCATGGAAGATGACCTCGGCGGTCATCAGCTTCATCATGCTCGACGGCGCACGCAGTTCGTCGGCATTCTTCTCGAACAGCACGCTGCCGGTCTTGGCTTCGATCAGGATTGCAGTCGGCGCATCGGTGTCGATGCCGCCCTCCTCCTTTTTCACCGCGCCCTGAACGCTGTGATTGGCGGCGTGAACCGGGGCCACCACCAGTCCGGCAGCCAGCAGGAGCGCACTCAAAACGCGCGTCCCCCAGGCCGCGAAACGGCTCATTTGTCCTGTGATTCCCGCAATTTCGGATCGAGAAGCCATGGCCCGGCTTGTATCAGGAGAGGCCCGGTCAAACAACGGAGGTCCGGGAACCGCCCCCAGCCGTGCAAAACCAAAGGCGATCAATAAAGGCCGCGCCCTGCCCCGGGATCGCTGTTCGAAGTTGCATAACCCGCCGCCTGATAGCTCGACCGCAGCTCGGCGCTGTCGGCGACATCGGTAGCCCCAAGGGTATATGGCCGCTCGGCCGGTAGAGGCACGTCTGCCCGGACGACGCCCTGCGAGGAGGCGGGCATCTGCGGCACAAACGCCGCCGCCGAGGCCAGCCGGATGCTGGATGGCGCAGGGGCCGGTTCGTTGGTCCGCAGCGTCGCGACCAGCATTGCGTCGTCAGACCCCTCCAGCGGGGCCCGGCCGACATACTCCACCCTCACGCGCGCAACGCCATTGCCCTGAAAACCGAGCAGCGTCGCGGCCCGGTGCGAGACGTCGATGATCCGGTTTCCATGATAAGGGCCGCGGTCGTTGACGCGGACGATCAGGGACTTGCCATTGGCGGTATTGGTGACGCGGACGTAGCACGGCATCGGCAGGGTCGGATGGGCTGCGGTGATCGAGGTCATGTCGAACACTTCGCCATTGGCGGTGAGACGTCCGTGGAAATCATCGCCGTACCAGGAAGCCAGCCCCTCGGCGCGGTAGTGGACGTTTTCCTCCGGCACGTAAGTGCGGCCTGCCACCTGATAGGGCTTGCCGATGCGGTAGGTTCCCCCGCCCTTCGGCACCGGCTGGTCGAAATCGACCACGCGCGGGCTGGAGGAGACGCCGTATTTGGGATCAAATCGGTTGGCGAATTTGCCGGGCGCGCAATTGGCCAGCAGCAGGCAGGCACCGGCGCCCAGCAAAAGCTGGCAGGCACGGCGTGCCGCGTGTTGATTGATCATCCCCATAGACGTCCGTAACTTTGTGGCGCCCCCGCCCGGCACCATCGGCTGCAACGCAGCATAAACCATAGCAGGCTCAAGCGAAACGGGGGCTATTGCGTGTGGTAAATTGATCGTTGCCGCCCTTGACTCCACGGGTGCCGAATCCACGCCCTTTCCCGGCGCACTTGAGCTATCTCAAACCCGGGCGCATGCTGGGATATTAGCTATGAGCCATGACCATGTCCCCTCTTTCCGCATCCATCGCCACCGTGATCGGCCCTGACAGCCAGGCGATCCAGTCCCTGTTTGAAGCGCAGATCGAAAAGTGGCGTAGCGAGGGCGTCAAGGTCGTCGGTCTTGTCGCCGAAGCACATGCCCTGCCCGACCGGAGTTGCGCGGCGGGTTTTCTGCGCGATCTCACAAGCGAGGCGCGGTTTGCGATGTATCTGGAGACACCGCCAAGCAACACCTCATGCCACCTCGACGGCAGCGGCGTCGATGCCGCCTGTATGGCGCTGCTCGGCCAGATCGAGACGAGCGATGTCGTGGTGCTGAGCAAGTTCGGAAAGCTCGAAGGAATGGGCCGCGGGTTACGTCCCGCTTTTGAAGCCGCGGCTGCCGCAGGCAAGCCGATCCTGACCACGGTGTCGGAGAAGCATCGCGACGCGTGGGCGGAATTCACCGGGGGCACGACCATGATCCCCGACAACCTTGCGGCCATCCGCAACTGGTGGGCAGGCCTGAAGGCAGGCAAACCCATCGCCGTCTGAACCCCGCGTTGACGCCGCCTTGGAAGGTGCCCTAAACAGACCCCGCCTAGGAAGGGTGTCCGAGTGGTTTAAGGAACCGGTCTTGAAAACCGGCGTGCCTGCAAGGGTACCGTGGGTTCGAATCCCACCCCTTCCGCCAACGGCAAACAAACACTGAGACCAACGCCAGGATAGGCCGGGTCAAGGACGTGCAATCGCCTTCTCGTGCTGGGCCATACCAACGGCCTTGTAGTCATAGGTGGGGAAGAATTCCGTGCGATAGCTGCCCCACGCCGTATCTTCCAATACGCGGTTAACTTCGCGCAGACGGGACGCAGGCAGGCGCAGCGTAATGATCTGACCGATCCCCATGACGACATTCCAGCTGACCACTTCGACGCCTTCCGGTGGGAACGACTTATAAAAATTCTGCTTTGCCAGTTGTGCGTTCAACTCGCTCAGCGGGCGTGATTGATCGTGCTTGAGAAAAACGGTGAGCAGAATGGCATTATCCGCCGTGGCAGTTGCGGTGGAAGCCTGCGGCGCAGCGACAGTCTGCGCAGCGGCTCCTGATATTGCAGCACATGAGAGAAAAGCGGCCGATATAAACAAGGCGATAAGTCTCACAGTCGCCTCCCTGGATCACGATGATCCCTGAAGCGATATTAACAGAAAGGTAGCCTCCATTGAATTGACGCATTAGTGAAGCATTTGTGTTCCGTTCTTCAGGGAACGCCATCTCTGGCCGGTTATTGGCTTGCCGCCTTCAACTGGAGACATGGATATGAAGAAACTTCTGGTTACAGCCGCCTTGTTGTCGATCCTGCCGGCAAGCGCATTCGCCCAAGCCGGAACGCCCCAGGGCGACACGATCGTTCCAAACCCGCCGCCCTCCGCATCGTCGAATGACATGTCGCGATCGCCGGGCGCGGGCATGCCGAGCGCGAATACGGACAGCAAAAGCATGACGACCGGCGCTGCCACCGGCAAGCATGCGAAGAAGCATAAAAAGAAAAGCAAGCCGCCCGCGAAAGGCATGTGAGCGCTGCGTTTCAGGATCTCACGCCGCCTGGATCGATTTTACAATCGATCCAGGCGCGCGTTAGCTCATGCAAGCCACAACAGCCGTTCGACCGGGACCGTCACATCGACCGTATCACCGATCTCCATCAGCGACGAGCCGGAGCGGAACGGCGCATCGATCCAGATATGACTCGACCCCGCTTTCACGCCGTAGCGGATCGTACTGCCGAGGAATTCCCGCTCGACAATCTCGCCCGGCATTGACGGATTTCTCTCTCCCGATTGCCCTTTCGGCGTCAGGACGGTGTCCTGTGGGCGGAAGACCGGCTTGGCGTTCGGCTTAACGGCAACGCCCTTCGGCAACGGCAGCACGACGCCAAGGTCCGATTCAAACCCCGCGCCGGTCATCTTCCCGTCGACGACATTTGCCGTGCCGAGAAACTGCGCGACAAAGAGATTGGCCGGATGCTCGTACAATTCGGTCGGCGTGCCGACCTGCTGAACTTTGCCTTCATTCATGACCGCCACGCGATCGCAGATCGTGTTGGCTTCCTCCTGATCGTGCGTCACGATCACGGTGGTCAGCCCCAGCGATTTCTGCAACGCGCGCAACTCACGGCGCACCTGTACGCGCAGCTTGGCATCGAGATTCGACAGCGGTTCGTCGAGCAGAAGGATCTTCGGCTCGATAGCAATCGTGCGCGCCAGAGCCACGCGCTGCTGCTGGCCGCCGGAGAGTTGCGACGGACGGCGATCGATCTGGCTTGTCAGGCCCACAAAACTCAGCGCTGCTTCCACGCGCCGCTTGATCTCGGCGCGCGGCAAACGCCGTTCGCGCAGGCCGAATGCGACATTGTCTCCAACGGTCATATGCGGCCACAGCGCATAGGACTGAAACACCATGCCGACGTCGCGCTTCCACGGCGGCAGCGTCGAAATCTCCTTGCCGCCGACCACGATCCGGCCATGCCGTGCGTCGGCAAAGCCTGCGATTAGCCGCAACAGCGTGGTCTTGCCGCAACCGGAGGGACCAAGAAGCGCGAACAATTCTCCCGGCTGAATGTCGAGATTGATGCCATCGAGGACGACGTTATCGCCATAGGCCGCGCTGATGTCGTCGATCTTGAGATCGAGTGCCTTGACCGCCAATCCGGGGTGCTGAGTGTTCGTATCTGTCAAAGGTGCCCCCTTATTCATTCGGCGTGCTGCCGGCCTTGGTGCGGCGGTCGCGCTCAATGACATATTGAGACGCAATGGTACTCAGCGCGACGATCACCACAGCGATGACGCCAAGCGCCGCACCGGGCCCGCGCCCGGCGGCCGATTGCATGAAAACGTAGAGTCCATAAGCGAGAGGCGCATCCTGATTGGCCTGAACCAGCATCAGCGTGGCGGACAACTCGACCGCCGCTGTCGCAAAGCTCGTGATGAAACCCGCAACCAGACCACCCGTCATCAGCGGGACCACGATCCGCCGCACGGTGGAGGCCTTGGTGGCTCCAAGATTTTCCGCAGCCTCCTCGAGCGACGCCGAAATCTGCTGGAGCGCTGCGTAGCAGGCCCGCAACGCATAAGGCAGACGCCGGATCGCCAGCGCGATCACGATCACGATCCAGAGCGACGCCAGCGGCGTTCCATCCCACAAGGGGATGCCATAGAACGCACGCAGATAGCCGATGCCGAGCACGACGCCGGGGATCGCCAGCGCCGCAGTCGCCAGAAGATCGAGGCCGCGCACCCCTATCAGCTTCGTCCGCAACACGAGATAGGAAATCGCCGTTCCGATCACGATATCGATCAGACCGGCCAACGAAGCATAGAGCAGCGTATTCTTGATGTAGATCGAGCTTTCGCCGAACACGCGCGCATAGTGCGCCACGGTGTAACCATCCGGCAGCGGCGAGAACGACCAGATGGTTGCAAACGACAGCAGCAACAAACCGAAATGCGGCGCCAGCACCAGCAGGATAATGAGCGTGAGCACGACATAAACCAGTGCCATCTCCCACGGCCGCAATTTCCGCTTGGCGATGCCGCCGCCGCCGCGCTGGGTCGTGGCATAGTCGATGTTACGCGTGGCGAGAGAGGAGACCCACATCGAGGCGACCGAGGCCACGATCAGAACCACGGAAATCACATATCCCATCGGGTCCGCGATCCCGATCGAGGTTACGCGCAGGTAAGCCTGCGGCGCGAGCATGTCCTTGACGTTCAGCAGGAGTGGCGTCGCCAGATCGTCAAACACCTTGACGAAGACGAGAGAAGCGCCCGCGACATAGCCCGGCAGTGCGAGCGGAAACACGATACGCCGGAACAGGCGGAATCCGTACGATCCCAGATTTTGCGCCGCCTCCTCCATCGAGCGGTCAACGTTGCGCAACGCCGCGGACAGATTGATGAGAATGAAAGGAAAATAGTGGATCGACTGGACGAAGATGACCCCGTTCAGGCCCTCCATGAAACCAAGCTTGAAACCGAACCAGTCATCGAGCAGCAGATTGACCGTGCCGTTACGGCCGAAAAACAGTTGTAGCGCCACCGCGCCGACAAACGGCGGCATGATGAGCGGAAGAAAGCCCAGTATCTGGATCAGTCCGGTGCCGCGAAACGCAAATCGTGACGTGAAGTAAGCCAGCGGCATCGCCAGGGTCGAGGCACCGACCACGGCCATCGCCGAGACATAGAACGAATTCCAGAACGAGCGGATGAACAGGTCTGTTTTGAAGAAATCGATGAAGTTCGCGAACGTGAAAAGACCGCTGCCCTTCTCCGTGAAAGCCACCCAGACGACGGTCGCGACCGGCCAGACGAGGAAAGCAAGCAGAAAGGCCAGGATCAGCAAGGAAACGCTGACCTGCCCCCATGTCGCGCCATTAAGGACGCGGGACACGAATGTCCCGCGCCGGTTGTTATGGAGATCAATCGCCGTCATGCGTGTGCGACGATTACTTGGCGAGCTTCAGCGCTTCGTCGGCCTTGGCGCGGGCCTGCGCATTGTGGTCCTTTGCAAAGGACGCCCACTGCTGCTCGAGTTCCGCCTGCCGTGCCCCCTTCTCCTTTTTCTTGCCGCCCGAGAAGGCGCCAACAATTTCAGGAGACGACGCCTGCTCCTCGGTCAGCGGCACAGCCTCCATCAAGCCCCGTGCCTCCTTCAGGAGCGCTTCGGCCTTGGGGTTCGGCTTTTTCGCCACGGCCGCGGCCGCCGTATCGATCGCCTTCTTGGTCTGCTTCAAATCCGCCAACTGGAAGGTCACGGTCTGATCGTACAGCGCATCGACCACATCGTTACGCCCTTCCGACTTCTTCACGTCGAACTTCACCATCGAATTCAGGCGCGGGTCTTTGAACGGGTTGGGGTAGCCAGCCGGTGCCTTGTCGTACACCGAAGGGTTGACCGGCAGACGACGAATGCCCGGATCGAACAGGAGGTTCTGTCCGGCCGGTGACAGAAGGAATTCGATGAAAGCCTGGGCACCTGTCTTGTTCGGCGCATTCGCCACGATGGCGATGTTCGCCGGCACAATCGCAGTCACGCTCGGATAGACAAACTTCACCGGGAATCCCGTCGCCTGCGAGGAGAAAGCGAAGAAGTCGATGACGATGCCGTAGCCGACCTGACCGGAGTTGACCGCATCCGGCACGCCGAATGAGCGCTCGGTAACCTCGCGGAAATTGCCGGAAACGTCACGAAGGGTCGCCCAGCCCTTGGCCCAGCCTTCGCCCTGCAGAATGGTTTCAATGGTCAGGTGCGTGGTCCCGGAGCGCGAGGGCGCCGCCATGGAGACGTGATCGTAATAGGCTGGCGCGGCGAGGTCCTGCCACTCCTTCGGCTCGGGCAGCTTGTTCGCCTTCACGTAGCGCTCGTTCCACATGATGCCGTAGCCGGAGGCCGCGAAACCGAAGTAATAGCCATCCGGATCGTTGATCGGAAACTGTCCGATCTTTTCAGGAATGCCGGCGGCTTTCGGCTTGTAAGCCTGCAACAGAGACTTGGCCTTCAGCGCCTCGAAGGCGTCCGGTGCGGAAGCCCAGAACAGATCGACCTGATTGTTGGACTTGGTTTCTTCCAGGAATTTGACGCCAGCATGCGTGTTGCGGTTCTGCACATCGAGCGTGACGCCCGGATTGGCCGCTTCGAAAGCCTTCTTGATCGGGTCGGTCAGATCCTTCGCATAGGACGTGACGACGCTCACTTTTCCCGAAACCGCTTGTGCGCTGGAGGCCGCCGGCCATCCAAGCACCAAAGCAGCCGCAAGAACCTTAGCTAGCTGGGTGCGTTTCACTATCATTCCTCCCTGAAAACATTGGCCTTCTATAGCCTTGTCACAAAACTGTAATATTAGCAGGTTCGAATGAACAGTAGACCTTTCTATTATTGCACCGCAATGAACAGCCTATAGCCGCCGCCGACTATAGCCGCCGCCGAGGATCGACCGTTTTATATCGTCTCATGGAGAAGGATATCAGCGCCTACTGATGAGGCGACGATATCGCGACAGGTTCGGGCGCCTTCGCTTCATCTGGCACGCCGTCTTCGGACTTTGAAAATAGCCCCTGAATAAAGACGAAGAACACAGGCACCATCAGCAAAGCCAGAATGGCGACCGCAATCATGCCGCCCATTACGCCGGTCCCGAGCGCCTGCTGGCTGAGACTGCCCGCTCCTTGCGCCACCACCATCGGCAGCACGCCGCAAACAAAGGCGAAGCCGGTCATCAGGATCGGACGGAAACGCAGACTGCAGGCTTCCATCGTCGCGGCGCGCAGCGATTTGCCCTGCTCGCGAAGGTCCTTGGCAAACTCGATGATCAGGATCGCGTCCTTCGCCGCAAGACCGATGATCGTGATGAGACCGACGGTGAAGTATACGCCGTTCGGC
The DNA here is from genome assembly GCA_907163345.1 of Haberlea rhodopensis. NCBI lineage: Eukaryota > Viridiplantae > Streptophyta > Magnoliopsida > Lamiales > Gesneriaceae > Haberlea > Haberlea rhodopensis. The sequence goes on from CAJQUN010000067.1 coordinate 303,598, forward strand.
AATCCGCGCATCGACGAGGCGAGTACCGATCCGAACACGCCAAGCGGAATGGTGAGGAGCACAGCAACCGGAATGGTCCAGCTCTCATAAAGCGCGGCAAGGCACAGGAAGACCACCAGGATCGATAACGCCAGCAGCAATGGCGCCTGCGAGCCGGAGAGCTTTTCCTGAAGCGACTGGCCGCTCCACTCGTAACCGAAGCCGCGCGGAAGAAGCGCGGCCAACCGCTCCATCTCGGCGATGGCGTCGCCACTGGTGTAACCCGCACGTGCCTCACCGCTGATGCGAACCGTGGGGTAATAGTTGAAGCCGACAATCTGCGAAGGCCCCTTGCCCCATTCGATGGTGGCGAATGACGACAGCGGCACCAGATCGCCACGGCTGTTCTTCACGTTGTATTTAAGGATATCGGCGGGGTTCATGCGATCCATTGCATCCGCCTGCACGATCACGCGCTGCATCCGCCCCTTGTTGGGGAAGTTGTTGATGTAGGCCGAACCGAGATTGGTCGAAATCGTGTTGTTGACCTCGGCGAATGAAACGCCGAAGGCGCTGGCTTTCTCGCGATCAACGACGAGATTGACGATCGGCCCTTCGGGCAGACCCTCGATATAGACCTTCTGCAGGATCGGGCTTGCATTGGCGTCAGCGACAAGTTTTCGCGCCGCTGCCAGCAGTCCGGCGTATCCCTTCTGCCCGCGATCCTGCAGACGAAAACTGAAGCCGCTGGAATTGCCGAGATTGTCGATCGGCGGCGGTTGCTGCGCCGTGATCTTGGCGTCGCGTACGCCCGCCATCGCTGCATTGATGTCGTTGACGATCGCCGCCGCGGAATCCCCCGCTCCACGCTCCGACCAGTCCTTCAGCGTAATGAAGGCCTGCGCGGTATTGATGCCCTGCCCCAGAAAACTGAAGCCGGTCAGGAATGTGACGTCCTGAATGCCCGAGCGGGTCTCCAGATATTTCTCGACGCGCTCAACGGCGGCCTTGGTGCGGGCAAACGATGAATCCGAGGGCGTCTGCACGTCCACGGTGATAAAGCCCTGATCGTCGATGGGAAGAAAACCGCCCGGCATCCGCGAGAACGCAAATGCCACGCCACCCACCAGAGCCAGATAAACCAGCATCACGCGGCCCTTGCGCGCGAGCGACCAGCTCACCGTCTTGACATAGTGACCGCGCGACGCATCCAGCGTGTTGTTAAACCAGCGGAAGATACCTTTCTTCGCAACACCATGACCGCCCTTCGCAGGCTTCAGCAGCGTCGCGCACAGTGCGGGCGTCAGCGTCAGCGCCATTAGGGCGGAAAACCCGATTGCCGCAACCATCGTGATCGAGAACTGCCGGTAGATGATGCCGACCGATCCGGGGAAGAACGCCATCGGCACAAACACTGCCATCAGCACCAGCGTGATGCCGACGATGGCGCCGGTGATCTGCGTCATCGCCTTGCGGGTCGCTTCCTTCGGCGGAAGCCCCTCTTCGGTCATGATGCGCTCGACGTTCTCGACGACCACGATGGCATCATCCACCAGAATGCCGATCGCCATCACCATGGCGAACAGCGTCAGCATGTTGATCGAATACCCAGCCAATAGAAGCGTGGCGCAGGCCCCCAGCAGCGCGACCGGCACGACGATGGTCGGAATGAGCGTGTAGCGGATGTTCTGCAAGAACAGGAACATCACGAAGAATACCAGCACCACGGCCTCGACCAGCGTATGCAACACCTTCTCAATGGCCGCCTTGACCACGGGCGTGATGTCATAAGGAATGTCGTAAGCGACGTTGGCCGGGAAGAATTTCGAGAGCTCCTCCATCTTTGACTTCACCGCCGCCGCGGTGGCCAGCGCGTTGCCGTTTGGCGCCAGCATCACGGACAGGCCCGCCGTGGGCTTGCCGTTCAGACGGGTGGTGAACTGATAGCCCATGCCGCCTATCTCGATGCGAGCGACGTCCCGCAGCCGCACGACCGAGCCATCGGCATTCGCGTGAAGAACAATGGAGCCGAACTCATCCGGTGTACTGAGCTGTCCCTTGACCAGAACAAGCGCCGATACTTTCTGGCCGGGCATGCTCGGCTCGGCGCCAAGGCTGCCGGAAGCCACCTGTGCATTTTGCGCGGTGATGGCCTTGGTGACATCCTCGGTCGTGAGATTGAAACCGATCAGCTTTTCCGGATCGACCCAGATGCGCAGCGACTGCTCGGTCGAATACAAGGTCGCGCGGCCGACACCGGGAATGCGGCGGATTTCACCGACAATGTTGCGCACCATGAAGTCGCCGAGCCCGACCTCGTCGAGGCTGCCGTCGGTCGAACGCAGAGTGATGATCTGAAGCACCGCGCTTGAGGCTTCCTCGACGAGGATGCCTTGCTGGATGACGGCCGGCGGCAACCGCGCCTCCACGCGCTTGATACGGTTTTGAACGTCCACGGAGGCTGTCGTGGTGTCCGTACCCGGCTGGAAATTGGCGATGATCTCCACCTGCCCCAGCGAGTCGCTGGTGGATTCGAAATTCAGGATGCCGGATGCGCCGTTGAGTTCTTCCTCAATCGGCCGCGTGACACTGTTGTAAAGCTCCTCCGGCGAGGCACCCGGATAGCTCGTGCTGATCGAAATGGATGGCGGCGCAATGATCGGGTACTGCGCAACCGCAAGCAGGGGAATGGAGATCGCGCCGATCAAGCAAATGAAAAGCGCGACCACCCATGCGAAGATCGGGCGTTCGATGAAAAAAGCTGGCATCGGGCGTTAATTGAATGAGGGCTGCGCAGTCGCGTCCACGCTCAACTTCGTGCCGTCGACCGAAACCGGCGAAACGAGATCGCCGGCGACGAACTTCTGGAAACCTTCGACCACCACATGATCGCCCGGCTTCAGGCCTTCGCTCACCAGCCACTTGCCATCCTGAAGATCGCTGGTGCGAATGGACTGCTTCGCAACGTGGCCATCGGGTTTCACGATATAGACTTCGCTGCTGCCGTTCGGGCCGCGCTGAACGGCCTGTTCGGGAATCGCAATCGCGTCCGTGTCGACGCCCTGTTCGATCATGACGCGCACATACATGCCCGGCAGCAGTTCGCCATTCGGGTTGGGAAATTCGCCGCGCAGCGTGACCTGTCCGGTGCTGGCGTCCACCTTGGCTTCGGAGAACAGAAGCCGGCCATCGAGCGGATACTTCCGGCCATCGACGATCAGCCTGACCTTGGCGGCCCCCTTACTCACCTCCTCGAGATCGCCGCGTTCGAGCGCGTCACGCAGCTTGATCAGATCGGCAGCCGACTGGGTGAAATCCGCATAGATCGGGTCGAGCTGACGGATGGTCGCGAGATTGGTGGTGTCGTTCGCGGTGACGAGCGAACCTTCGCTCACCAGCGCGGCACCGATCCTGCCCTTGATCGGCGCGCGGATCGTTGCGTAATCGAGATTGAGTCTGGCGCGCGCCACCTCAGCCTTTCGTGCGGCAAGGTCTGCTTCGGCCTGGCGCTTGGCTGCCGTCGCCTTTTCGTTCTCGGCTTCGGACGCAACATGCTGCGAGGTCAGCGTCGCAATGCGATGCGCCTGCTTGGTGGCCTGGTCCAGCACAGCCTCGGCCTTAGCCTGGGCAGCTTCCTGCGCCATGACCTCAACCTCGAACGGCCGGGGATCTATCTTATAGAGTACGTCGCCCGCTTCGACGTCACTGCCCTGCTGAAACCAGCGCTCCATAATGATTCCCGAAACGCGCGAGCGCACCTCCGCGACACGCACTGAAGCAATGCGGCCGGGAAGTTCGCGGACGACCGTGAACGGCTCCGATTTCACACGCACAACAGAAACTTCCGGAGGAGCGGCTTTCGCCACGGCAGGCGCTGGATCATCGCAACCACTTAAGAAGGCACTTCCAACGATCAGACACGCGATTGCGACGATTCGATTCGTCATGGCTCCGACAGATCCCCCAAAATTTCACATTCACAGCGGTGCAGTCAGGGGTGAAATCGCAATGCAGCATCTTTGTGGCAATGCGATAAAACGCCGCCTTATCCGCTGCGACATATGGAATCAGCCGTGGGTTAAGCGAAGATAAAGTGCCCGCGTGATCGCGGATTAAATACGCGACAGGTTCCTGCGTATGATGCGGCGATTTGTCGATCATTGAAGGCAAACCAAACATGCGAGAGCGATTCCGCATGCGGCAAAGCCAGATCATTGCGCAGGAAACAGCTCTGCTTGCCGAATATTGTGTTCAAGCCTGCGAATGATTGGCGTCAGCAAACATCCGCGTTGATCGGTCGCAGTTGTTCCCGTAAGCACGCAAGAACAAATCCGCGTGGTTCCATGGGCACACCCCTCAAATTAGCAGCCGGCAGCATCGCAGTCGGCTGCCTCGTGCTGGCGTTGAAATACGTCGCCTATCTCCTCACCGGCAGCGTGGCGCTTTATTCGGATGCCTTGGAGAGCGTCATCAACGTGGCGACTGCTGTGGCGGCGTTCATCGCCGTGCGGGTCAGCGCGACACCGCCCGACGCCAATCATCCCTACGGCCACCAGAAGGCCGAGTATCTGTCCGCCATTGTCGAAGGCGTGCTGATCCTCATCGCAGCGATAGCGATCTTCTATGCGGCCTATCATGGAATTCTGAAGCCACGCCCGCTCGAGGCTCCTGCCAAGGGCTTGCTGGTCAATGCGGCTGCGAGCGGCATCAACGCGGCATGGTATTTCGTTCTGCTCAAATCCGGGCGGCGGCATCGTTCTCCAGCCCTGATCGCCGACGCCGAGCATCTATGGACCGACGTCGTCACCTCGGTTGGTGTTCTGATTGGCGTCGCGCTGGTGTGGCTGACCAACCAGCCTATTCTCGATCCGGTCATCGCCGCATTGGTCGCGGTCAACATCCTCTGGACCGGCTGGAAGCTGATGCGTTCCTCGATCGGAGGATTGATGGACGAAGTCGTGCCGGAGGAAACGCTCACCAAGATTCGCGAGATCATTTCCTCCCATGCCGAAGGCGCGCTGGAGGCGCACGACCTTCGCACGCGTCAGGCCGGCCGGGCGATCTTCATCGATTTTCATCTCGTCGTGCCCGGCAACATGACGGTGTCGGAATCGCACGAACTCTGCGACCGGATCGAAGCCGCGCTGCGGAAGGAGATTTCCGACATCATGATTTCGATTCACGTCGAACCCGAGGAAAAAGCCAAACACCCGGGCGGCGTGCCGGTCGTCGGATAAACCGGCGCCTGCTATTCGAAATTCATGTCCACGCACTTGAGAACCGGCGAGGAAATGCCGGTCGCAAGTTCGATGCAGGCCCTGACCTTGCGCGTCGAAACATCGGCAGCCCAGATCGCCGTACCACCGCTGCCGAAGAACGCGTTGGTGTTCGGCGGCTCGGTTTCGACCGCATCGAAATCATAATTTGAATTTTCGGAAAACACTTTCGTCCTGAGCCGGCAAGTGCCGCTTTCATCCGTTCCAAGAATCTTCGAGATATCGCGCGTCACCGACACTTGTGCCTCACAGCGGTAGAATTCCGAGGTCACCGTGTTGAACAGATACGCGTAAGACTTGCATGCAATCACCTGCCGTTTTCCCGGCATCAAAATCTTGCTGCAGGAAATGCGATGATTGTGGCTGAGCCTGAACGTGGCGTCCGCATGTGCCGTCGCCGGCAGCGCCAGCGCACACGCGATGACAGTGACTGCAAAAATCCTTGCTCCATACGATGTCATTGACGCTCCGGAATGGTGTGACATGGCATTATGCCGTTTGGAGTTGCGAAAGTTGAGGCGCGATCAGGCGATCAATCTGACCTTCCAGCACCACAGGCTCGGGACGGTCAGCCGCAGCGGGTAAAACGACTCGCAACGCTGCTGCAAGATCGATCGGCGCAATGGCCCCGTCGCAGACTGGTTTGACGAGACGATCCACGATCACATTCCAGTTTGCGATACCTTGGTGGTAGCCTGCTCCCGATCCGCCGATGATATCCGCAGTCTGCACCATCCCCATAACGGCGTCCGGCTGGGAAGCATGAACGCGGTCAATCATGTGCAGCCATCGCTCAACCCATGCGTTTTCGGTCTTTGCGCGCCGCGAATAGGTTCGCGCATATCGAAGCAACGCCCAGGCTTCTGTCCAGCGCCGTTTCCATCCGGCCTGAGATGAGAACTTCAATACGACCGCCCGCTGCGAAAGGCGCAGATAGGCCATCACCTGAAGCGCCGTGTCGGCGGCATTTGGCGGCAGCATTCCGGCAAAATCGCAAAGGCAGAATGACACGCGGCGGGTTGGGGATACACTTCCTTCCCCGCCACCTGCCAAGGCTTCCTGCGCGATGCTGGGTGGATCGGCATAGCGCATCCGCTCCTCCATGCGGGAAGCGACAGATGCGAGGAATGCACACGGCGCCTTGTCCGGTCCGGCATATCGGCCAACCCGGTTGAGATATACAAGCGCGTAGTCGGGATCCTGATAGACCATCAGCGAGGTGACCGCGCGCCGAACGATGTCCGCGGTGTCCGGTGGCAAAAATGGAGCAAGCTCGGCCAATCGCTTTTCCGCAACCCATGGCTTGCGGGACGCTTCGCCCAGATAGCGCTCTTTCAGCAGCCTGAAATCGACAGGCAGTTTCATGACGCCGATTTTCCGCTCAATGCCGCGACCTGCGCCTCGAGCCTGCCGACATTCTGGAACAGTCGCGCGCTCACCAGCCGCAGAAAATAAAATCCGAATTCCGGATTCTGCACGTAGAGTTCTTCCACCTTTTGATAGGTAACGCTGAGAACAAGTCCCTTCTCCACGCACTCCAGCGTCTGCGTACGCTCGTTGTCCGGCGACAGCATCCCGAATTCGCCGACGATGGAGCCCACCGGCAATTCGATGCCGGATTCCACGAGCCGGAAACGGCCGCTGACGATGTAGAACATCTCCGTCGCCCGCTCGTGCTTGTAGAACAGCACCTCGCCCGGCTGACAGTGCCGCTCCGTCATGAAGGGCTTCAGCCAGTTCATCGACAGATTGCCGCTCACCGAACGCTTCACGTTGCGAACCAGCACCAGCATTTCGCGCAAGCGATAGACATTCAACGGCAGCAAGATCATATGCAGCGCCACGATCGGATAGTTCCGATGCGACATGGCGTAAATAATGAACACCACGTTGGTGATGATCCCGACGACACGCAGCGGGATCATCGTGCGCATCGTGTAACCGGCGACAACAAATGCCGATGCGATCAGACCGCCCGCACCGGAGGCCAGTCCTGACATGTCTGAAGCGACGCCTGATATATCCATGAGCCACCCAGCCCTTTGTCTTCGACAATGCGCGATCGGTTCAAAGCCGATCCAGCTAAATTAAAGCCAACTCCAATTCCGGCCGGATCAGACCTCACAGTCCGATCGACTGGCCTTCCCGCACGACCACCGTTCCGGGCCGCACGCGCGCAACCTCCGCCGCGATCCGGTCGAGGGTGTCGTCATCATGTTCGGGGGCGTGGTGAAACAGACACAGTCTCTTTACCCCGGCAGCATCGGCAAATGCGGCATTCTGCTGCCAGCTTGCATGGCCCCAGCCCTCATATTTCGCCAGCTCGCTGTCGGTATAGGTGGCGTCCATGACAAGACAATCGACGCCCTTCGCCAGCGCAAGCATCGCAGGCGCGGCCTCGGCATCCATCGCCGTATCCGTCATGTAACAGAACGAGCGCCCGGCAAACTCCAGCCGATAGCCGGTCGCGCCGCCCGGATGATCGAGCGCTGTTGTGCGAAGAACGATGCCCGGACGGGGCGTCAACACATCGCCGCGCGCGAAGTCATGAAACGCGACCTCGGCCTGGAATCGATCGAGGCCGATCGGAAACAGCGGAAAGCTCATATACCTGTCGAGCGCGGCGCGAAGTCCGCCCGCCTCTTTCAGGCCCGCCGCCCATAATCGGAGGCGATTGCCTTTCTCGAACGCCGGCAGAAAAAACGGCAGCCCGATCAGATGATCGATATGCAGATGACTGAAGAACAGGTCGCTCTCACCGGGCTGCCCCGCAAGCGCCTCACCAAGCCCGCGAAGGCCGGAGCCTGCATCGAAGATCAGCCGGTTCTTGCCGCAAAGGACTTCGACGCACGACGTATTGCCGCCATAACGCACCGTGTCCGGTCCCGGGCAGGCGATGCTACCGCGAACACCCCAGAATTTGATCGTGATTGAATCTGACATCATCAACAGGCTCGAACGAAAGAATGGATCATATCGGAACGGCGCCGCATGGGCTCGCGGTTTTCGGGTCTATTTCATGGTCATCGCATAAACGCCATTCCAATCGGGCGGCGGCGGTGTCGTCCGGAAGGCATCGATCCGCCCGGCATAGAGGGCGAACAACGTCTTCAGGCGGTTGTCATCGTCAAGCGCCCGCCCCTTTTCCATCGCATTCAACGCGCCGTCCCAGTCGCGGCTGCGATAGCGCCAGATCATATCGATGGTGTGATTGCGCAGCCTCTGAAATCGCTCCGAATTGGCGAGATCGGCCCGGCCGAGAATGGCGTAGATCACCTCCGGCTCCTGCTTGCCCTTCACGATGACGAGGTCCATCTCGAGGATCGCCAGCCTCTCTTGGGCGGCCAGCGCGGTCTTCGAGCCGGCGATGATAGGCACGCCATAGGTCGCCGACTGGCTCTCCAGCCGCGAGGCGAGGTTCACGCTATCGCCGAGTACCGAATAGTCGAACCGCAGGCTGGACCCCATATTGCCGACCACACAAAGGCCGGTATTCAGACCGATACCGACATTCAGCGGCATGAACGGCTTACCCTGCTCCGCAGCTTCCTTCGCCCGCGCGGCATTCAGATCGTCCACCTCGTCCTGCATGTCGAGCGCAGCCTCGCAGGCATTGATGGCATGCTCCGCATCGTCGAGCGGCGCGTTCCAGAACGCCATGATGGCATCGCCCATGTACTTGTCGATGGTGCCCTTGCGCTCGATGATGGCATCGGTCAGCGGCGTCAGCAGGCGGTTCATCAGCGATGTCAGCCCCTGCGGATCGTGCCGGAAGGATTCCGAGATCGCCGTGAAGCCGCGCACATCGCTGAACATCACCGTCATCTCGCGTTCCTCGCCGCCGAGCACCAGCCGCTCCGGCGCTTGCGCCAGTTGCTCCACCAGAGCCGGCGACAGATATTGCCCGAAGGCCGAGCGGATGCGGCGTCGTTGCGCCTGTTCGCGCACGTAACCGTTGAACACCAGCGTCAGATAGACAGCCGTGCTCGCAAGCAAGGGGAAGGTGAAATCGACCAGCAGCTTCTCGCGCACGAACAGATACCAGGACGTCCCCGCGAGCAAGGCCGCGACCGCCCCACCCAACAGCAGCAGCGAGACAGGGGTAAGCACCGGCGCGAGCCAGACGATCAAAAGCCCGAACAGGATGGCGGCAACGATTTCCGCACCGAATGCGTAGTTCGGCTGCGACAGGACGGAATCCGTCAATACGTTTTCCAGCACCTGCGCATGAATTTCGACGCCGGGCATGACGCGATCCAACGGCGTCGTCTTGGTATCGAGCAGCCCTACGGCCGACGTTCCGATGATCACCAGCTTGCGCGCGAACACGTCGCTGCCGGCCTTGCCGTCGAGAACATCCGCCGCAGAGACATAGCGTGCCGGATCGTGCCTGCCGAAATAGATCCAGAGCTGGCCGTTGCGATCGGTCGGAATTTCAAATCCCGGCACGCCCACGCTTTTCACGCCAGCCTCGTCCGACTTCACAAGAAGCGTGTCCGCTTTCACCGCCACCCGCAACATGTCGAAGGTCAACGAGGGCATCAGGTCACCCTGCGCCATCATAATGAGAGGGATGCGCCGGACGATGCCATCGCGTTCGGTGCGGATCGTGAACAACCCGCGCCCCGCGGCCGCCTGCTCCAGAACCGGGATATTGCGCAATCGTCCCGGGAAGTTCAGCAGATAGGGCGACGGATCGCCGCCGAGCGTGGCAAGACCGAGCGGCGGCGGATCGGCTGCGAATACCGGTGTCAGATACGGCAAGCCGGATTCGCCAAGCACCACGGGCGAGCGGCGCAGCACCTCAGCCAGAATCTGATCATTATCCGGCAAGCTCTTGAGTTGCGTGCGTATCGCTTCGTCGAGGCCACGGAAGCTGTCCACCGTACGGGATGGCGACAGCCGGTCGGGCTCCGCGAACACGACATCGAAGGCGATCACGGCCGCGCCCGCCTCCGTCAGCCGCGACACCAGATCAGCCACGCGGGTACGTGGCCATGGCCACTGGCCAAACCGCGCAAGGCTTGCCTCATCGAGATCGACAATCACGACAGGCCGCTCGACGGCTTTCCGGGGTTTAAGAATTTGGTAGAAATCAAAAACCCTTAACCGGAGTTCCTCAAGCGGCACTGGATCGATCGCGCGCAAGCCGACGAGAGCCGCCAGCAGACCGAGGCACAAAATCCGGGCGTAACCAAACCGGCGGGCGAGCCAAAGGGGGCGCCGGAGGAGGCTTCTTGAAAGGGACATGGCGGCGAACGTCAGGTTCCCGGTTGCTGAAAGCCCGCCGGCTGGCGCGCCGCCCGATATTGTCCGGTTCCCGCGATGAAATCCACCGGTCCGGTGCCACACGGCACGCCAAAACCTCGCCTCCAGAAGCCGGAAGCTGGTCGATCACTCAAGGTCCAGACGTTACCTCACGCCTTCGACATGTTGCGGACCATTTCGATCGCGATGGCGATACCGGCGGCGATCAGAACCCAATGGGGGTTATCGCAAAGTATCGTGCCCTGCCGGCAGACCTCATATGACCAGGTCCAGCCCGAATTCTGCGTGGCACCCGCGAAATAAAACAGACCGCTTGCACCTAACAAACCCAGGATCAGCACAAACATCGGGGATCTCCGTGTTGCTGCCGGTAGTCTCGGCGCCGAGACGTAAATCAAGGCTTGCAGCGATCTCCGAAACAAAGGGGCATCTTCGATTTTAACGATCCCGGTTCCGGAACAGAACCCGCCCGGCCCCGTTCCCTTCCGGGGAGATGACCATGACAACCCGTGCACAACGCCTGGCGGAATTCGGCGAACAAGGCACGCCGCCCGCAGGCGCGCCGGTACAGGTCCTGTGCGAAGACAAAAGCGGGACTTACCAGCTTCCTTTCACCTGCCGCTGGATCGGCAGCGGTTGGGAAAACTGCGAATCCGGCGATCCGGTCGAGGCCCATGTCGTCGGATGGCGCTGGCCGGCGGGCGCCGGCAAACGCCAGAATTGAAGACGGATTTTAGGGCTTACTTCTGCGTCTTCTTCCACGCTTCGTAGCGTGCCTTGGTATCCGCGTTCATCGGGTACAGCCCCGGCAGCGACGCCCCCTGCTGGACCTCGTTGACGATCCACGCCTCAACCCGCTCCTGCTCCTCGCCCTGCTCCAGAATGAGCGGCAGGAAGGCCTGCGGAATCACCACTGCGCCATCCTCATCGGCCACGATGATGTCGTCGGGGAACACCGCGACGCCGCCGCACCCGATCGGCTCGCCCCAGTTCACAAAGGTGAGGCCGGCGACCGAAGGCGGCGCGGCCGCGCCATCGCACCAGACCGGAAGCCCGGTACCCAGAACGCCCTCGACGTCGCGCATCACGCCATCGGTGACAAGCGCGGTGACGCCCCGCTTCGCCATGCGCATGCACAGGATGTCACCGAAAATGCCGGCATCGGTGACGCCCATGGCATCAACCACCGCAATGCAGCCTTCCGGCATCGCCTCGATGGCGGTGCGGGTGGAAATCGGCTTCGACCACGATTCCGGCGTCGCGAGATCCTCGCGCGCGGGCACAAAGCGCAGCGTGAAAGCGGGCCCGACAAGCCGCTTCTGACCCGGACGCAGCGGGCGCGTGCCGCGCATCCAGACATTCCGCAAACCCTTCTTCAAAAGCACGGTGGTGATGGTGGCGGTGGAAATGCGTTGCAGCAGTTGAATGGTCTCGGTGGGCAGCGACATCGGGAAATCCTGGTGTGAAAGGAGGCAGCATCTTGCGAAGGAAGCGGCTTACGTCAAGCACGCTTCTCGACGAATGCTTGGGCGAATCTTCTCTCGCGAATAAAGCTCTGGACGCCATCAGCCTGTACCGGCATCGTTTGTCCATGAACAGCCTACCTTCCAGGCCATCAAAACCGCGTGTTCTCGCCTGTGGCGACACCGCACTCGCCGTCGAGTTCGGCACCACCATGGATGCGGACAACAACCGCCGGGTTTTCGTGCTGGATCGCGCGCTGAAAAAGGCGCCGGTCGAAGGCATCATTGAGACGGTGCCGACCTATCGCTCGCTCCTGATTCATTACGATCCGCTCAGGCTCGGCTTTTCCGAATTGAACGACCGTCTTTTGGCCCTGCTCGACCAGCCGGACACGGCGGAACGCCCGTCCCGGCACTGGCGTGTACCGGTCACCTATGGCGCCGCATTCGGCCTTGATCTCGATGACGTGGCAAGGACACACGGCCTATCGACTGACGAACTGATCCGGCGTCACAGCGCCCCCCGTTATGACGTGGCGATGATCGGTTTCACACCGGGTTTCTCCTATCTCCGCGGTCTCGATCCCGCCATCGCCACGCCGCGCCGCCCACAGCCGCGCCTCTCCACGCCTGCGGGTACGATCTCGATCGGCGGCGTTCAGGCCGCGCTGCAATGCCTCGCCGGGCCGAGCGGCTGGCATCTTCTCGGCCGCACGCCGGTGCGCACTTTCGATCCACAACGCGATCCGGTTTTCCTGATCGAGCCGGGCGACACCGTGACCTTCGCGCGAATCGGCCCGACCGAGTTCGAGCGGCTTGAGCGCTTCGCGGAACGTGGCGAGACAATCGCGGAGTTAATGACGTGAGTGTGCTCGAAGTCATCGCTGCGGGACCACTGACGTCCGTGCAGGATATTGGCCGTTTCGGCGCACAGCGTTATGGCCTGACGCCGAGCGGCGCGATGGACCGTCTCTCTCTCTCCGCAGCCAACGCGCTGGTGGGGCATCCGCTGTCCGCGCCTGCCATTGAAATCGGACCAATAAAATCTGTCTTTGTCGCCCGTGGCGGCCCGCTGTGCGTGGCGCTCACCGGCGCGCTGCGATTTGCACGGATCGATGATAAGCCCTGCCCGCTCTATCGCACATTCATGCTTCGCGACGGCGCAACGCTGACCCTCGATGCAGCCCGCAAGGGCATGTTCAGCTATCTCTCCATCGCAGGTGATCTGAAAGGCGAGGCCATGTTCGGCAGCTTTTCGGTCAATGCCCGCGCCGGACTTGGGAGCCCCTATCCCCGGCCGCTTCAAAGCGGCGACCGGCTGACGTTCGAGAACACGCCAACAGCAATGCCCGACCGCATCATGCCTCCTCCCGTCTTCGGCGAAGGCGCGATCCGCGTCGTGCCCGGTCCCCAATATGATGAATTTGGAAAATCCACCAAGGTGTTCTTCAATTCACCGTGGCAGATATCCCCGGCCAGCGATCGCATGGGCTATCGTCTGGAAGGGCCATCGCTCACCCATGCCGGAAATTTCAATATCGTCTCGGATGGCACAGTGGACGGCAGCATTCAGGTCGCGGGCAGCCAGCCGATCGTGCTGATGAAGGATCGCGGCACCACCGGCGGATATCCCAAAATCGCGACCATCATATCCGCCGATCTCGGCCGCTTTGCGCAAACCCGCCCCCGGCATACACTCCGCTTCGCGGAAATCGACGTAGCCACCGCGCAGCAGGAGGCGCGCGCCTTCCACGCTTTGTTGCAATCCCTGCCCGACAGAATCCGGAACAGCGCATGACGATGCAGGTCGACATCAACTCCGACATCGGCGAGGGCATGGGAGACGACGAGGCGATGCTCGGCGTCGCCACCAGCGTCAACATCGCCTGCGGGTTTCATGCGGGCGATCCCGATACCATGCGAAAGATCGCTGCACAGGCCCGCGCGCGCGGCGTCGGCATCGGCGCGCACCCCAGCTATCGCGATCTTGCAGGCTTCGGGCGCAAGCCCATGCCCGGCCTCAGCGCCAGCGAGATCGAGAACCTTGTCGCCTACCAGACCGGTGCGCTATGCGCGATGGCTTCGCTCGCGGGCCACAAGGTCACCCATGTGAAGGCGCACGGCGCGCTCTCGAATTCCGCCTGCGCCGACGCCATGATCGCCAATGCCATCGCGGCGGCCATCAAGACCATCGATCCCGGCCTCGCTTTCATGGTGCTGCCGCACACCGAACTAGCTCGCGCAGCGGATCGCGCAGGACTGCGGCCGATCCATGAAATCTATGCCGACCGCGCCTATCAGGACGACGCGCAGCTTCTTCCCCGCAGCCAGAATGGCGCGGTGCTGCACGATGCCGGCGAGATCGCGCAGCGCGTGCTGCGGATGGTGCGGGACCAATCCATCATTGCCGCCTCGGGAAAAACGATTCCGACGCCCGTCGATAGTGTCTGCGTTCATGGCGACACGCCGGGCGCGGTCGAGATCGCGAAAACCGTCCGGGCTACGCTGGAGCAAAACGGCGTGACAATCTCGCCCTTCAGTTCTCGGCCGTAGCCATCTCACGGCGGGCAGCCTGTTCCGTGTCGGGCATCGTTTCCGCAACCAGCCGGCGCAATTCCGGAATGCAGGAGCCGCAATTGGTGCCCGCCTTGAGCTGCACGCCAAGATCGAGATGCGAGCGCGCCGCGCCGGATTTCAGCGCATCGCAGATCGTGTTGCGGCCCACACCGAAACAGGCGCAGACAATGGGCCCGGTGCTCGCAGTCGCGTCCGCCGTCTTTCCGGACAGCAATAGCCTGCGCTGGTCGGCTGAAAGCGTTTCTTCCGCAAAAAGGTCCTTTGTTGCATCCCATTCGGTCGCACGACCTGCCGGTTCGACAAACAGACAGCTCATTAGCCTGTCGCCATCGAATGACGCCGCCCGGTAGACCCCCCCGACGGCATCGACATAATTCGCGACGTCATGTCCCGTGCAACGTTCGTCAAACCAGGCCTGCCACGGCACGCCGTGCTTCGCGGCGAACAGATATCCATAGCCTCCGGTCACCGCAACGCGCGTCCACCATGCGCCCGCAGGGAACGACAGCCGCTCACGTGACAGGACAAAACCCTGCTGCGGATAGTCGCAAGGAAACAGATTTGCCGGCGTGGCCTTGTTTTCAGGCTGACCTGAATAGGGGTCGGTGTTGGGCGCGACCAGCGCGCCGACCCGCGCGGAGGATGACGTCTCGTCGCTCCAGTGGATCGGCGCAAACAACATGCCGGGCTGCTGGCGATCCGTCACGACCACCTTGAGCACGCACTGGCCGAAGTCAGTTTCCACTTTGGCAAATCCGCCATCGGCAACACCGGCCGCGCGCGCATCACGCGGATGAATCTCGACAAAGGGAAAGCGCAGATGCTGCCCAAGGCGCGGGCTGAGGCCCGTCCGCGTCATGGTGTGCCACTGGTCGCGGATGCGGCCGGTGTTCAGCAACATCGGGCGCGTTGCGGATTTTTCACCGCGCAGTACCGGAATTTCGGTCACGACGAAGCGCGCGCGTTTGTCGTTGGTGTAAAATCCGCCTTCGGCGAAAAACCGCTCCGACATGCTCGCATCCGCGCGCGCCGGCCACAGGGCTGGCGTGATGTGATCGAAGTCGGTTTCGGTGATCTCGGAAAACGCGCCGAGGTCGAAGTCGCGGCTGCCGTTATTCTCGAATGCGGACAGGCGGCAATGCTCACGGAAAATCTCAGCGGACGATTGATAGGAAAACGCCCGCTCATAACCGAGCCGCTTGGCGACTTCGCTGACGATCCACCAGTCCGGCTTGGCATTGCCTGCTGGAGCCATGAACGAACGCTGGCGCGATACCCGGCGTTCCGAATTGGTCACCGTGCCGGATCGCTCACCCCATGCCTGCGCCGGCAGCAACACATGTGCGCCCACGTTGACACTGTCGTTCGAACGCACGTTATCCGAAATCACCAGCAGATCGAGCTTCTGCATCGCAAGCCGCACGGCATCGGCGTTCGGCAACGACACCGCCGGGTTCGTGCCCATCACCCACAGCGCCTTGATCTCGCCGCGCCCGATGGCCTCGAACATCTGAACGGCCTTGAGCCCTTCATGGGTCGCGATGTGCGGCGCCTGCCAGAACCGCCGCACCCGGTCGATGTCCGGCGGCGTGAAGTTCATATGCGCGGCCAACTGATTTGCAAGCCCGCCAACCTCACGGCCGCCCATCGCATTTGGCTGGCCCGTCAGCGAAAACGGACCCATGCCGGGCTTGCCGATCCGCCCCGTCGCGAGATGGCAGTTGATGATGGCGTTGACCTTGTCGGTACCCTGCGCCGACTGGTTGACGCCCTGGGAATACAGCGTCACCACCTTTTCGGTCGAAGCGAACAGGCGAAAGAATGCCTCGACGTCGGCTTCGCTCAGTCCGGTCGCAAGCGCGGTGGCTGCGACATTGGCGGCAATCCGGCGGGCCTGCGCCAGCGCCTCCTCGAATCCCGAAGTATGGTCTCCAATAAAACGGGAATCGATGGCGCCCTGCGCTGCAAGATGGACCAGCACACCACTGAAAAGCGCGGTATCGGTCCCCGGCTTCAGCCCCAGAAAAAGATCGGCATCGCTGGCTGTATCCGTCCGGCGTGGATCGATGACAACAATCTTCGCACCCCGCTTCTGCTTGTTCACCAGCATGCGCTGATACAGGATCGGATGACACCACGCCGCATTCGAGCCGACGAGAACGAGAAGATCGGCCTCATCGAGATCGCGATAATTGCCCGGCACTGTATCCGAACCGAAGGCGCGTTTGTGCCCGGCGACGGCCGAGGACATGCATAGCCGCGAATTGGTGTCGACATTGGCGCTGCCGATGAATCCCTTCATCAGCTTGTTGGCGACGTAGTAATCCTCCGTCAGCAGTTGCCCCGAGAGATAGAACGCGACCGCGTGACGCCCATGCTTGGCGATGATGTGACGGAGCCGCTGCGCCACATGATCGAGCGCATCATCCCACGCGACGGCCTCCATCTGGTCGTTCGAGCAGCGTACCATCGGATGCAACAGCCGCTCATGAGTGCCTAACGTCTCGCCAAGCGCCGAGCCCTTGGAACAGAGGCGCCCATAATTGGCGGGATGATCCGGATCCCCCTTGATGGTTGCCCCGCCTTTGCCGTCAGGCGTCGCCAGCACACCGCAGCCGACACCACAATAAGGGCATGTGGTCCTTACGGTCGCCGGAGGAATTTCCATCGCACTCATCAACGGCCTTCGGTCAGTAGACATCCTGCTGGTAACGGCCCTTCTTCTTCAGATCGGCCACGAATGCGACGGCTTCATCGGTCGAGCGCGCGCCGAACTGGGCTGCGATATCCACCAGCGCGCGTTCGACATCCTTGGCCATCCGCTTGGCATCGCCGCAGACGTAGACGTGTGCGCCTTCCGCAAGCCACGACCACAGCTCGCGGCCGACCTCGCGCATGCGATCCTGCACGTAGAATTTCTCCTCGCGATCCCGCGACCACGCCAGCGACAACCGTGTGAGATGGCCGGACGACTTCATCGCGTTGAATTCGTCGGCATAGAAGAAGTCGCACTCGCTGCGTTGATGGCCGAAGAACAGCCAGTTGCGGCCCGGCGCGCCGGTCGCCTGCCGGTCGTGCAGGAAGGCGCGGAATGGCGCCACGCCAGTGCCGGGGCCGATCATGATGATCGGTGTCTGCGGATTCTCCGGCAACCCGAAGCCATGGGCCTTCTGGACATAAACCCTGAGCGTGTCGCCCGGATTGATCCGTTCGGCAAGGAACGTGGAGGCGACGCCGATGCGCTTGCGCTTGCCGATCATGTAGCGAACGGTATCGACCGTCAGCGACAGGCGGCCCGGCGTCGCGTTGTGCGACGACGAAATGGAGTATAGCCGTGGCTGCAACGGCTCCAGCGCCTCGATGAACGCTTCCGGATGAGGCCTGACGCCTGCAAATTTCTGCAATGTCGCCATCACATCGAGATGGGCGGCATCGCCATCCGGATCGTCACCGGAGGCGAGAGCCCGCGCCTTTTCGCGGGCTGCCCCGCCGGTGATGAACGAGATCAACTCGAACAGCGAATCCGGCGCGGGCGACAGCGACACATCCTCGTGCAGCACGTCGCGCAGCTTCTTGCCGTTGATCATCGTCTCGTGCGAGACGCCAAGCATCGCAATGATCTGGTCGACCATGCCGAGATCGTTGTTGGCGAATACGCCGAAAGAATCTCCGACGACATAGTCGAGGCCGGGGCCCGACAGATCGAACTCGATGTGCCAGGTCTCCTTCTCCGATCCCAGCTTGTTCAGAAGACGCCGCGACAGGAAGATCGCCTCGACCGGGTTGTCGCGCGAGCGGCCCGGCTCGCCGACGGCTTTGGCAACAGGCTCCGCCGCGCTCGCCTCGGGCGCTGGCGATGGTGCGGCTGACGGCGCGCTCTCCAACTCCTCATACAGCGTCTTCAGCATGCGGGCGGTTTCCTTGCCGCCCGGCACGCAAAGATTCAGGCGCGCCTCGGTCTTGCCGGCAATCGCCTCGGAATAATCGTGGCAGTTGTAGCCGCACTGGCCGCAATCCTGCTGCGCCATCGCGGCCATCATCCGGCGGCGCAGCGGGCGGCCTTCCGCCAGCTTCATCCGCTCGGCGATCGTCATTGTCTGATCGTGCCATGGAGCCTCACCGTCATCGGAGTCTCCGGTAGCCGTCGCCATCACGGCAGCACCTTGCTCAGGCGACAATGGCGTGACCGCGTTATCGAGCGACACCAGCCCCGCGAAAAATCCGTTCAACCAGGAACGCTGTTCATGCGAGAACGGCGCCGTCTCCGGAATGATCTCAAGCTGGCTCGGAGGGGTTCTCTGGTTCATCAGGCCGCTTCCATTTCAGTCATGCGCTTGAAAGTTTCGATGTCCGTCCGCTTGGCGAAATCGATGAAAGTTTCATCCTCCGACGCGCGATTGGCGACATAGGCTTTGAGAACGCGCTCGACGGTGCGCGGCGCATCCTCTGCCTTCACATCGCGGAACAGTTCACGGGCGATGGTCGCCTCAGCTCCGAACCCGCCACCGACCAGAAGATGATAGCCATCGACCGTGTCGCCATCGTCGTTGACCGGGACGCGCGCGCCAATCAGGCCGATATCGCCGATGTAATGCTGGGCACAGGAATGATGGCATCCAGTGAGATGGATATTGACCGGCGTGTTGAGCGGCACGCGCTCGTCGCACCAGGCTGCGATCTCCTCGGCATTCTCCTTGGTGTGCGCGGCGGCGAAACGGCAGCCCGTCGCACCCGTGCAGGCGATCAACCCGGCACGCAGCGCGGATGCCGTCACCGCGAGGCCGAGCGCCTCGATGGCGGCAGTCACTGTGGCAACATTTGCATCGGCAACACCCGGGATCAGCAGGTTCTGCCAGACGGTGAGGCGAATATCGCCGCCGCCGTATTCCGCCGCGATCCTCGCAAGCCCCCGTATCTGTTCAGGCGACAACCGGCCCAGTTTCAGCGCGACGCCGATCCAGTTCAGGCCGTCCTGCTTCTGCGCATGAACCCCGATATGCGCCAGCCGGTCATAGGCCGGGCGCGGAGCAATGGCTTCCGCAGGCACGCGCGCCAGCTTGCAGGAAAGCTTCTCTTCCACGGCTGCGAGAAACTTGTCGAACCCCCACGCATCCAGCACATACTTCAGCCGCGCTTTGTTGCGGTTGGTGCGGTCGCCGTTCTCGATGAAGACGCGCAGAATGGCATCGGCGGCACCGATGGCCTCCTGCGGCTTCAGGATCACGCCGGTGTCGCGGGCAAAGTCCTTGTGGCCGGTGATGCCACCAAGGCCGAGCCGGAAGTAGATTCCGGGATCGACGCCAAATCCCGCGCGAACCTCGACCGCCTGAAACGCGATATCGTTGGTTTCCTCAAGCGTGGCGATGCGCCCCGCTCCGTCGAACGCGACGTTGAACTTGCGCGGCAGGCCGTACAGCGAGCGATCATTGAGGATGTGGAAGTGCCACGCCTTGGCGTAAGGGCGCGTATCGAGCAATTCCTGCGGGTCGATACCTGCGGTCGCGGTGCCGGTGACGTTGCGGATGTTATCCGCACCGGAGCCACGCGAGCACAACCCCAGATCCTGCAACCCCTCGATCACGTTGATCGCGTTCTTCGGCTCGATCTCGCGAAGCTGGAGATTGGCGCGTGTGGTCACGTGGGCATACGGACCACCGAAATTCTCCGCGAGATCGGCCACGCCTGCAAATTGCCAGTGCTTGAGGATACCGTTCGGAATCCGCAGCCGGCACATATAGGACGACTGCGTGGGCGCTACATAGAAGATGCCGTAATAGCGCCAGCGGAAATTGTCCGGCGGCTTCGGCGCTTCATTCAGCTCGGCCTGTTTCACAAGACGCGGATAGGCATCGAACGGATGCTCCTCCCGCTTGAATTTTTCCTGATCGTTCAGCTTGCCGCCCGCAGCAATGACGCGATCCTGCGCCTTGATGTGAATGGCATCGGGCCCGACCGGCTCCGATTTTGCGGGCGCATTGGTGCGCGCGACGCGCGAGGCGCTGAGGCCCGAAACGAAGCCTTCGAGATAGCGCTTCTGGTCTGGAGAGAAATCGCTGGACATCACTTAAGCGGCCTTTAGTTGAGCAAGTGCGCGACCGAACATCATGTCGCTGCGGATTGTTTCGATGGGAGTCATTGTCCGGATGAGGTCGAGGTACCAGAGCGCGTCCTGGGTATCGCCAACGAGCACCGCGCCGGTGAGACGCCCATCTGCCACAACCAGCTTCTTGTAGGTCCCGCGCCGCTCATCATTGAACACCAGCGTTTCACCGCCTTCGGCTGCGAGAAAATCGCCGGCCGAGAAAACGCTCACACCCGAAACTTTCAAATTGGTGGCAACAACGCTGCCCGCATAATCAATCGGATTGCCAGCCAGATGCGCGGCCAGCACCTTTGCCTGCTCATAAGCGGGTTCTACAAGCCCGTAGCAGGTGCCGCGATGCTCCGCGCATTCGCCGAGCGCGTAAACATTCTCGATACCTGTGCAAATCCGATCGTCCACCACGATGCCACGATTGACCGGAACGCCCGCCTCTTTCGCGATTGCCACGTTGGGCCTGATACCTGCCGCGAACACGACAGCATCCGCCATGATGCTGCGGCCGTCCGCCAGTTCGACGCCTTCGACGTGGTCGGTCCCCATAATCCGCCGGGTGTCGGCATCCAGCACAATCTCGATGCCCTTGCTCTCGACCAGCCGCTTCAGGAGCGCCGCCGCAGGCGTATCGAGCTGCCGCTCCATCAGCCGATCCATCAAGTGCAGGAGCGTTACCTTCGATCCGGCCTTCGCCAAACCGTAGGCCGCTTCAAGGCCAAGCAAGCCGCCGCCGACCACGACGACGCGCCGCTTGGCACCCGCCAACGCGAGCAACTGATCCACGTCGCGGCTGTCGCGGAACGTATGCACGCCCGGAAGGTCCGCACCCGGCACTGCAAGGCGCAGCGGCGCCGAGCCTGTCGCGAATACCAGTTTCGAGAACGGAACATCCGTACCGTTGGCGAGATGTACCTTGCGCGCGGCAAGATCGACCGAGTCCGCAGCACAGCCATAAGTCACGGTGACACCGCGATCGCGCCACCACGCAGCGGATTTCAGCTCGATCTCCTGCGAGGTCGCCTCTCCAGCAAGCACCGAGGACAGCAGCACACGATTATAGGCAAGACGCGGCTCATCGCCGATGACGGCGATCGCGTAGCGTCCCAACGCCCGCTTCGCCAGTTCCTCGACAAGCCGAGCGGCGGCCATGCCGTTTCCGATAATGACGAGAGGTTCGCTCATACTCAGCTCCCTTCCCGTTATGCCGCCTCGACGAAGCGATGACGCTCGTACAAGAATTCGAGCACACGCTGCCGGCACTTGAGGTAGACCGGGTTCGTCGCCAGTTCGAGCCGCTTGCGCGGATGCGGCAACGGCACGTCCAGGACCTCGCCGATGCGCGCACTCGGACCATTCGTCATCATGACGATGCGGTCGGAGAGCAGTACGGCCTCATCGACATCGTGGGTGATCATCATCACCGTGTTGTCGAGCTTCTGATGCAGGGCCATCACGGTGTCCTGCAGATGAGCCCGCGTCAGTGCGTCCAGCGCGCCGAACGGCTCATCCAGAAGCAGAACCTTCGGCTCCATCGCCAGCGCACGGGCAATGCCGACGCGCTGCTTCATGCCACCGGAGATTTCCGACGGGCGCTTGTCCTTGGCATGGGCCATCTGCACGAGGTTGAGATTGTGCATCACCCATTCGTCGCGCTCAGTGCGGGTCTTCGTCTGGCCAAACACCTTGTCTACCCCAAGCCGCACGTTGTCGTAGACCGTGAGCCATGGCAGCAGGCTGTGGTTCTGAAACACCACGGCACGATCCGGCCCCGGCGCATTGACTTCGCGTCCCTCCAGCAGAACGCCACCCTGCGTTGCGCCGGTCAGACCCGCCACGATGTTGAGCAGCGTGGACTTGCCGCAGCCGGAATGACCGATAATGGAGACGTATTCGCCGCGCGCGACCGTCAGATTGATATCCTTCAGCACTTCCGTCGCAGCACTGCCGCGCGTGAAGACCTTGTCCATGTGATCGAGCTTCAGATAGTCCCGCATGACGATCTCCTTAGGCCACCGATGTGCCGCGCGTGAAAAAGGCACCGATCATCGCGATCATGCGATCGAGAATGAACCCGACGATTCCGACGTAGACCAGCGCGAGGATGATTTCGCTGATGTGCGAGGAGTTCCACGCATCCCAGATGAAGAACCCGATGCCGACGCCTCCGATCAGCATCTCAGCCGCGACGATCGCGAGCCACGACAGGCCGATGCCGATGCGCAGGCCCGTGAAGATGTAGGGCGCGGCCGATGGGATCATGATCTTCCAGAAGAACTCGAACGGGTTGAGCTGCACCACCGCCGCGACATTGCGATAGTCCTGCGGAATGTTGCGGATGCCGACAGCGGTGTTGATGATGATCGGCCAGATCGAAGTGATGAAGATCACAAAGATCGCCGATGGCTGGCCATCGCGAAACGCAGCCAGCGACAACGGCAACCAGGCCAGCGGCGGAATGGTCCGCAGCACCTGAAAGATCGGATCGAGGCCACGCATCGCCCAGACCGACTGCCCCACCAACGTCCCGAGCGCGATGCCGGCAACCGCTGCGAGCGAATAACCCAGCGCGACGCGCTGCAGGCTTGCCGACAGATGCCAGAACAGACCCTTGTCGATACCGCCATTGTCGAAGAACGGATCGAAGATCAGGTCCTTGGTATCCCTGAACACCTTGAGAGGCGGCGGCAGCGTCGCGCCCGCCTTGCTGCACAATAATTCCCACACCACGAGAAACAGCACGATTACAACGACCGGCGGCACCACGCGCGCAGCCATGGACTGCGCGAGTTTCGACACTCCCCCGGTCCAGGAGGGCCGCTTGATCTCCATCCTGAGGACAGGCGCCGCTTCGGACGGCCCCGAAACCTTCGCGGGAATTTCAGACTTAAGAGCAGGCATATTCATAACGTGTCGTCTCCCGGAGTAGCTGGATGGACCGCCCGCAAGCAGGCGGCCCGCTCTTCATCACGCATCCACACGCTTGATGGTCAGCGACTTGAGATAAGCGGCGGGATTTTCGGGATCGAAAACCTTGCCGTCGAAGAAGGTCTCCTTGCCGCGCGAAGTGGAGGATGGAATGTCCGCCGCTGCGACGCCGAGATCCTTTGCTGCTTCCTTCCAGAGGTCTTCACGATTGACCTTGGCGATCAGCGCCTTCGCGTCATAACCGGGCTCGTATTTGCCCCAGCGGATGTCCTCGGTCATGAACCAGAGATCATGGCTCTGGAACGGATACGAGGCGTGATCCTTCCAGAACCGCATCTGCTGCGGGCTGTTCTCGACAACGCGGCCGGTGCCGTAATCGAACTTGCCCTTCATGCGGTCGGTGACATCTTCGACCGGAACATTGATCCACTGACGCTTGGCGCAAATCGCCGCTGCTTCCTCGCGGTTCTCCGCCTTCTCGCACCACTGCTGGGCTTCCATCACCGCCATCAGCAGCGCCTTCGCGGCCTTCGGATACTTGTCGACATAGGCTGCGCGCATGCCGAACGACTTTTCCGGGTGCTTGTCCCAGAGTTCGCCGGTGGTCAGCGCGGTGTAGCCGATGCTCTGGTGGATGAGCTGGAGATTCCACGGCTCGCAGACGCAGAACGCGTCCATCGTGCCGACCTTCATGTTCGCCACCATCTGCGCCGGCGGCACGACGATGGTTTCGATGTCCTTGTCGGGATCGATGCCGCCCGCGGCCAGCCAGTACCGAATCCAGAGATCGTGGGTGCCGCCGGGGAACGTCATCGCGGCCTTGATCGACTTGCCGGACGCCTTCTTCTTTTCAAGTGCGACCTTGAACGGTGCCGTATCGAGGCCGATCTTGAGGTCCGCATATTCCTTGGCGACGGAGATGCACTGGCCGTTCAGGTTGAGCCGTGCCAGGATGTACATCGGCGTCGGGACATTATTCTGAGTGACCTTGCCAGCCGAGATCAGATACGGCATCGGCGTGAGGATATGCGCGCCATCGATCCCGTTGCCTTCCGAGCCGAGCACGAGGTTGTCGCGCGTGGTGCCCCACGACGCCTGCTTCTCAACCGTGACATCCGGCATGCCGTACTTGGCGAAGATGCCCTTTTCCTTGGCGACAAAGAGTGGCGTCGCGTCGGTCAGCGCAATGAAACCCAGTCTCGCCTTGGTGGTTTCCGGCCCCGCCCCCTGCGCGAACGCGCCACCGGGAAAATTCAGGCGGGCGGCTGCAAGCAAGGCTGCCGTGCCCGCTCCCGCCTTCATCAAGGAGCGCCGGCTGATCCCATGTCCCGTCGGTAGCTGCTTCTTCATCCTCGTGCCGTCCTTTCGATGCTGCCTGTTCAGTCACAGCTATCTATTCAAGCGGCGTGCCAGTCTTTTGCGACGCAAAAGACTTATATTTTTCAATTGATTAGATGTTTGAGAGCGATCCAAAGCGGCCAGGAGGCGGCACCCGGGATCGGCACCGATGCTAATTTTTATGCAGTGCACAAAAAGAGGGCAATGCAATCGAGCGCCACGTCAGGCGAGACATTGTTCCGATGCGCGCCCGCTTCATGCGATCCGGCCTAAAGCCTTGTGTTGAGAAGAGATCGGGGATAGCTCCTGCGCTTCTCCGGACAAGCCGATGAATCAAGCCGTTCCTCCGAAAATCAGTTTTGTATCGCTAGGCTGCCCCAAGGCGCTGGTGGATTCCGAGCGCATCATCACCCGCCTGCGCGCGGAGGGGTATGAGCTCGCCCGCAAGCACGACGGCGCGGACATCGTCATCGTCAACACCTGCGGCTTTCTCGACAGTGCCAAGCAGGAATCGCTCGGCGCGATCGGCGAGGCCATGGCCGAGAACGGCAAGGTCATCGTCACCGGCTGCATGGGTGCGGAGCCCGAGCAGATCGAGAGGGAATATCCCAACGTCCTGTCGATCACCGGCCCGCAGCAATATGAAAGCGTGCTCGATGCCGTGCATCGCGCCCTGCCGCCGATGCACAATCCGCATCTCGACCTTGTGCCGCCGCAGGGCATCAAGCTGACGCCGCGGCACTACGCCTATTTGAAAATTTCCGAGGGTTGCAACAACCGCTGCACCTTCTGCATCATTCCGAAGCTGCGTGGCGATCTTGTCTCACGCCCGGCAAACGACGTGCTGCGCGAGGCGGAGAAGTTGGTCGCCGCCGGCGTCAAGGAACTGCTGATCGTGTCGCAGGACACCTCGGCCTACGGCATCGACATCAAGTACGAATCGAGTCCGTGGAAGGATCGCGAGGTCCGCGCCCGCTTCCTCGATCTCACGCGCGAGCTTGGTGAACTCGGCGCGTGGGTGCGCCTGCAATACGTCTACCCCTACCCGCATGTGGATGATGTCATTCCGCTGATGAGCGGCAACATCCTTCCCTATCTCGATATCCCGTTCCAACACGCCAATCCGGAAGTGCTCAAGCGCATGCGCCGCCCAGCGGCGCAGGACAAGACGCTCGCGCGCATCCACAAGTGGCGCGAGCAATGCCCTGACCTCACGCTGCGCTCGACCTTCATCGTCGGCTTCCCCGGCGAGACCGAATCCGAATTCCAGGATCTGCTTGACTGGCTCGACGAGGCTCAGATCGACCGCCTTGGCTGCTTCAAATACGAGCCCGTCGCGGGCGCGACCTCGAATGCGCTGGACAATCCGGTGCCGGACGAGATCAAGACCGCACGCTGGAACGCGCTGATGGCGCGGCAGCAGAAAATCTCCGCGCAACGATTGAAACGAAAAGTCGGCACCCGTCAGCAGATCATTATCGACGAGGTCGGCCCGAGCGTCGCGAAGGGGCGCTCGAAAGCCGACGCACCGCAGATCGACGGCTCGGTCTATGTTTCAAGCCGCCGTCCGCTGAAGGTCGGCGACATCGTCACCGCGAAGATCGAGCGTGCGGACGAATACGATCTCCACGGCACCGTGGCGGGGTTTTAGCTTTTCCCTCTCCCCATAGACCGTCGAAGACGGGCGTAAACGCCCTGATGTGGGAGAGGGAAGACAAACCTCACGGCTTGAGCACCGAGGCGCCGGTCGTCACCCGGCTTTCAAGATCGATGTGCGCCTTGGCTGCATCCTTCAGCGCATAGGCGCGATTGATCGGCACATGCAGCGTGCCGTCGATCACGGCGGCGAACAGCGCGTCCGCACCCTCGATCAATTCCTTGCGCGTGCCGATATGATCGGCAAGCTTGGGGCGCGTGATGAACAGCGATCCATGCGTGTTCAGTTCATTGACCGAGAACGGCGGCACCGCACCGGACGCGTTGCCGAAGCTGACCATCAGGCCACGTTTCTTCAGTGAACGCAGCGACCCCTGGAACGTATCCTTGCCGACGCCGTCATAGACCACGTCGCACAATTCTCCGCGGCTGATCTGCTTCACACGCTCGGCAAAATCCTCCTCCTTGTAGAGGATGACGTGATCGCAGCCATTCGCCATCGCGAGATCGGCCTTCTCCTTTGAGCCGGCGGTGCCGATCACGGTCGCGCCGAGCGCCTTGGCCCATTGGCTTGCCAGCAGGCCAATGCCGCCCGCCGCCGCATGAATGAGAACACGATGCCCTTGCTGAACATGGAACGTCTTATGGAGAAGATACCAGACGGTCAGGCCCTTCAGCATCAGCACGGCGCCCTGCTCGTAGGTGATGTGATCGGGCAGTTTCACCAGCCGGTCGGCGGGCGCGTTGCGTTCCGTCGCATACGCGCCAAGGTTGAGGTAATAAGCCACCCTGTCGCCGGGATGGAAATTCGTCACCCCCGGCCCAACCGCTGTGATTTCACCCGCGCCCTCGTGGCCGACCGTGAACGGCAGGCTCGGTGCCTTGTACAGCCCGGAGCGGAAATAACAGTCGATGAAATTGATGCCAATCGCATGATGGCGAATTCGGACCTCACCCTGGCCGGGCGGAGGCAGTTCGACGTCCTCATAGGTCAGGACATCCGGTCCCCCGAGTTTGTGCACCCGCACAGCCTTGATCATCATTTTCTCCCTGCACTACTTGCGCAGACGGAAATGCATCGGGCGGCAAATGTCAACGTGGAGGATGGGCGGCCTGCCGGAACGGCTTATGCTTGCGCCGGTTGCGCTTTGCCAGCACGTTGAATGTCTCCACGGCGCCGGAGAACACGATCGCGGTGTAGATATAGGCGCGCGGGATGTGGAAGCTCAGCCCGTCAGCAACGAGCGCCACACCGATCAGCACCAGGAACGCCAGCGCCAGCATCTTGGTCGTGGGATATTCCGCGACGAAAGCCGCGACCGGGCCCGACGACAGATACATCACCGCGCAGGCGATGATGACGGCGGCGATCATGATCCGCAGATCCTGCGCCATGCCGATCGCCGTGATGACGGAATCCAGCGAGAAGATGATGTCGATCACGACGATCTGGACGATCACCCAGGCGAACGCATTCGACGAGCGCGACGCGACCACCTCGCCGTCGGTCGGGCCTTCCACTTCGGCGTGAATTTCATGCGTGGCCTTGGCGATCAGGAACAGGCCGCCACCGATCAGGATCAGATCGCGCCACGACAGATCGATGCCCATCACGGTAAGAACCGGCGCGGTCAATCCGATCAGCCACACCAGCATCGACAGCAGCAGGATGCGGAAGACCAGCGCCAGCGCAAGACCGATCCGGCGGGCACTTTTCGCCTGCGCCGCAGGGATTCGCGACACGATCACCGACAGGAAGATCACGTTGTCGATGCCAAGAACAATTTCGAGAGCGGTCAGCGTCAATAGCGCGGCCCATGCCTCCGGGCTCGTCAACAAATCCATCATGGTCTGATCCGGGTGTAGGTTTGCACGACAAGATCGGAAAACAGGACGTATCCGGCGATTCCGCACAGCGCCATCTTCACTGTGGCCGGCACGTTGAAATCCGCCACGATCGCGAGGATCGCCAGCACCGCCCAGACACCGATCAGGGCCAGCGTCAGCGATCGCCAGCGCAGCGTGCGCAGCGGATGCAGGGTATGAAACGGCACGAATGTGAGGACAACAAAGACAGCCAGCGCAATGGTCGCAAGAACCGGCGACGGCTTGAGCAGCAGAAGATAGAACGCCGCCGCATTCCACAGCGCGGGAAAACCGCGAAAGTGGTTGTCGTCGGTCTTCATGCGCCGGTCGGCGAAATAGAGCGCCCCCGAGATGACGATGGCGACCCCGATCAAGGGCGCCGCCACCGGCAACAGCAATTTGCTCGCCATGATCGCATAGGCCGGGACAAACACGTAGGTCAGGAAATCTATCACGAGATCCAGCGTATCGCCCGACCAGTCCGGCAACACATCGGCAACGCTAAAGCGGCGCGCGAGCGGCCCGTCGATGCCATCGACGAAAAGTGCCAGCCCAAGCCAGACGAACATCATCGACCAGTGTTCGCGCACGGCCTCCAGCAGGGCCAGCAAAGCCAGCGCCGCTCCAGAAGCCGTCAACAGATGAACCGCGAACGCGCGCGCCCGCGTGGACGCGTCAGGGCTCCGGGACGGGGCATGCGAGTCGGTCATCCACCCCCATGACTAACAGGATTGTGTTGGGCTTGCACTGCAACTCTTGCGCCCGGAAGCCGCCGTTCCCGACATCGACCCGTGCCGAAAAAGCTGTTATCGCACCCTCATGAACACTCCCGGTTCCCCTCATTTTGCCGTTGCCATCGTCGGTGGCGGCCCTGTCGGCCTCGCCGCCGCCATTGGGCTTGCGCAAAACGGTGTCCGCACGGCGCTGATTGCCCGCAAGGTCGCCTATAGCGACAACCGCACCACCGCCCTGCTCGGCTGCTCGATCGATTTTCTGAGATCGCTGGAGGTTTGGCCCCGCTGCGAACAGCAGGCGGCCGCGCTGCGAGTGATGCGGCTGATCGATGACACCGGACGGCTGGTGCGCGCGCCCGAGGTCCGGCTGTCGGCTCACGAGATCGGCGAGGAGACGTTCGGCTACAACATCGAGAATCGAATCCTCGTTGCGGCACTTGAGGAGCGTGCGTCCGAACTGCCGGAGCTTGTTCGCCACGATGACGACGCCAGCACAATTCACAGCAACGATACAGCTGCCAGCATCGAGACGAAGAACGGCACGCATCTCAGTGCCGCGATCGTCGGCGGCGCCGACGGGCGTCATTCGCTGTCGCGCCAGAGCGCGGGCATCGAACTGCGCACCCGCACCCTCGAGCAGGCCGCCGTCACCTTCAACACGGCGCACACAAGGCCTCACGACAACATCTCGACCGAATTTCACTCGCCGCATGGCCCGCGCGTCTTCGTGCCGCTGCCGGGCCTGCGATCGAGCATCGTCTGGGTCACGACTCCGGACGAGGCCGCAACCTTGCAATCGCTGTCCGACGACGAACTCGGCTTGCGCGCCGAGCGTCAGGCGCATTCGATCCTCGGCAAGATGCGCGCGGAGGGAGAGCGTCACGTTTTCCCGCTGACGATGCAAAGCCCCACCGCGCTTGCCGCGCGCCGGATCGCCCTGCTCGGAGAGGCCGCGCACGTGTTTCCGCCGATCGGCGCGCAGGGGCTCAATCTCGGGCTGCGCGACGCTGCCGATTTCGTGCGGGTTGTCACGGCTGCCCATCAGGCGGGCCAAGACCCCGGCTCGGACGATGTGGTGTCGCAATATTCACAGGCCCGGCGCGCCGATATCGCCAGCCGCACGGCGGTGATCGACATTGCCAACCGCTCGCTGCTCAGTGACTTCCTGCCCGTGCAGATGATGCGGGCGGCAGGCCTTCATCTTCTCAATATCGCCGATCCGTTGCGCCGTTTCGCCATGCGCGAGGGGCTCGCCCCCTGGTGGCGGCGCTCGGCCTGACCGGGGTCAGGCGCCCCGATTTGTGATATTTCTCCAAGCAACAGCCACAATTTCGATCTACCGCAGATTCACGATGAAAACACGAACCGCCAAATTCCAGATCGGCCAGGTTGTCCGTCACCGCTCCTTTTCATTCCGGGGCGTGATCTTCGACATCGATCCTGAATTCAACAACACCGAAGAATGGTGGCTCTCGATCCCCGAGGAGATGCGTCCGCACAAGGACCAGCCTTTCTATCATCTGCTGGCCGAGAATTCGGATTCCGAATACATCGCCTATGTCTCGGAGCAGAATTTGCTGCCGGATGAGACCGGCGATCCGGTCCGCCATTCGCAGGTGTCGGAAATCTTCATCAAGGACAAGGCGGGCGGATATCGTCAGCGCAACCTGTCGCTGAACTAGACCCGACGCCATCTTCTCATTGAGGCAATAAAAAAGCGCGCATTCCTGCGCGCTTTTTCTTGATCCCTTCGCGGCCGTTACTTGCCGGCAGGCGGGGTGTTGGTCTGGCTTTCGAGCCGCTGGCGGGCTTCCGCCGCGCGCTTCTGCAATTCGTCCTGCAGTTTCTTCTGGTTCTCCTCGAACACCTTCGGGTCGGTCGGAGGACCATCATAGGCCTTGGCGAACTCGGCCAGCGGCAGCGGCAGCGTCAGCGGCGCGCCGTTGGAGTTGATCGCCTGCACGACGAGGTTCTGCCCCTTCTTCATGTGGTTCAGAAGATCGGGGGTGACTTCGTAATCGGACATACAGCCGTTGGCGAAGCAGATCACATAGGGGCTCTGCAGCGGCGGGTTGCTGTCGACGACGATGCGGGTGCCGTAGGCGAGCTGCATGCCGAGCGGCAGCGTCACGCGCAGGATCTTCTTCGGCTCGCCTTCCGGCTCGATGATGACCGCCGCGATGACGGGCTGGCCGGACTCGATGCGGCCGTCCTTGCCGGTGAAGCACACCTGCTTGGCGTTGGCATCCTGACCCTTGAGACAGAACTTCGTCCACTGGCCGTAAATAAGCTGAACCTGCTGCTCAGGCGGCTGCTGGCCCTGTGCGGGCTGCTGCGGCTGGGCGGGCGCGGCCTTCGGGGCCGCTTTCGGCGCGGCCTTGCCCTTGGCGGCTGGCTGGGCCTGAGCGCTCGCATCGGCCACCGGCAGGGCGATCATGGCCGCGGCGGCCAGAAATACTGCGGCGAACCTCCGTCCGCGCGGCGCGGCCAAGTTCCGGAAATTCATAGTGAAAACCCTTTCTGACTAAGCGCTGCCACCCGTATGGAGAGCGTCGCCGATGAGGCGCTGTCTCGGAGCCAAATGAGGCGGATGCGTGACAACACACGCGACTGATCGGAATCGCCCGCCTTCATACAACGGCAGGCGGAAAGATCAATGCCGACAATGATTTTTTGGGTTTTTGTCCTCTTGCCGGAAACCGTCCGGATGCCTCGTGATAGCGTCTTCCATTGCCCTGCGAATCGCAAGGAACACGGGACCGGATGAAAGCCCTCGCGCTCCGATGCCTCCTGCTGCCGCTTGTCGCCCTCCTCGGCGCAGCGCTTGCCGGCGCATGGGCACGGGCGGAGCCTGCCCCCTCTATTGCCATGCACGGCAAACCGGCGCTGCCAAATGACTTTAAGAACTTCGCCTATGCCAATCCAAACGCTCCGAAAGGTGGACGCCTGACCTGGGGCCTGCTCGGCACCTTCGACAGCCTGAATCCGTTCATCGTGAAGGGCATCGCGGTGCAGCAAATCCGCGGCTACGTGGTCGAAAGCCTGATGGCGCGCAACAACGACGAGCCGTTTTCGCTCTACGGACTGCTCGCCGACCGCATCGATACCGACGATGCCCGCAGCTACGTCGCCTTCCACATCAACCCGGCGGCACGGTTCTCGGATGGCACCCCCGTCACCGCGCAGGATGTGCTGTTCTCCTGGCAGTTGATGCGCGATCACGGCCGTCCCAATCACCGGCTCTACTATTCCAAGGTGAAGAACGCTCGCGCGCTCGACGCGCAGACCGTGCGTTTCGATTTCGGCGGCGAGTCCGACCGCGAACTGCCGCTGATCCTCGGCCTGATGCCGGTGTTCTCGCAAAAGGCCGTCAATGTGGACACCTTCGAGGAAACCTCGATGACCGCTCCGCTCGGCTCGGGTCCTTACCGCGTCACCGACGTCCGGCCGGGCGCCAGCGTCACCCTGACGCGCAATCCGGACTATTGGGGCCGCGACCTGCCGGTGAACCGGGGCCTGTGGAATTTCGACGAGGTGCGGCTCGACTTCTACCGCGAGGCCAATGGTGCCTTCGAGGCGTTCAAGCGCGGGCTGTACGATTTCCGCAATGAGAACGAGCCGCTGCGCTGGCATGAGGGCTACGACTTCCCGGCCGCCCGCGCGGGCCAAGTGATCCGCGACACCATCAAGACCGGCACCCCGCGCCCGTCGGAATTTCTGGTGTTCAATACCCGCCGCCCGGTGTTCTCCGACATCCGGGTCCGGCAGGCGCTGACGCTGCTGTTCGATTTCGAATGGATCAACCGCAATTACTTCTTCGGCCTGTACAGCCGCTCGCCGAGCTATTTCGCCGGGTCGGAGCTATCCGCCGCAGGCCGTCCCGCCTCCGCCCACGAAAGGCAGTTGCTCGCGCCCTATGCCACGAGCGTGCGGCCCGACGTCATGGACGGCAGCTACCGCTTGCCGGTCAGCGACGGCTCCGGCCGGGACCGGAAGGCATTGGGGGCCGCGCTCACGCTGCTCCAACAGGCCGGATACGCGTTCAAGGGCACGCATCTGCGCAACCGCAAAACCGGCGAGCCACTGAGTTTTGAAATTCTCGTCAACACCCGCGATCAGGAACGGGTCGCGCTGGCCTATTCGCGCGACCTCAAGCGCGCGGGCATCGAGGTGTCCGTACGGGTGGTTGATGCGGTGCAGTTCGACCAGCGCCGCCTCGCCTACGACTTCGACATGATCCAGAACCGCTGGGACCAGTCGCTGTCGCCCGGCAACGAGCAGGCGTTTTACTGGGGCTCTCAGGCCGCCGACACCCCCGGCACCCGCAACTACATGGGCGCAAGCGACCCCGCGATCGACGCGGCGATCAACGCCATGCTGGAGGCAAGGGAACGGCCGGACTTCGTCGACGCGGTCCGCGCCCTCGACCGCGTCCTGATGTCGGGGGCCTATGCAATTCCCTTGTACAACCCGCCGGCGCAATGGATCGCGCGCTGGAATCGTATAAAATCTCCTCCCCATGCTGCGCTTTCCGGCTATCTTCCGGAAACGTGGTGGTTCAACTCGCAGAAACAGACTCCGTGACCGACGCGACGGACACTCCCGACACCAGCGTATCGATGCCGGACAGGTCCCCGACGCTGTACGACCTGTTCTCGCGCACGGCCGAACGCACGCCTGATGCGC
The DNA here is from genome assembly GCA_907163345.1 of Haberlea rhodopensis. Classification (NCBI taxonomy): domain Eukaryota; kingdom Viridiplantae; phylum Streptophyta; class Magnoliopsida; order Lamiales; family Gesneriaceae; genus Haberlea; species Haberlea rhodopensis. The sequence continues at coordinate 337,463 of CAJQUN010000067.1, forward strand.
TCGCTTTGTCTGATCCGCCGAACAAGCGCCGCATCACCGGCGAAGAACCTGTCGAGCTGACCTACGCGCAGGCCGAAACCGCGGTCGCATCACTGTCCTCGCAATTCATCCGCGCAGGCCTTCCGGCGGGCTCCATCGTCGCGGTGCAACTGCCCAACACCGTCGAATTTCCGCTGACACTGCTCGCAGCATGGCGCGCGGGCCTCGTGGTGGCGCTGCTGCCGCAACTCTGGCGGCAGGCGGAACTGGCCGAGGCACTGAACCGCGTCGGCGCGCGCGCCATCGTCACCTCCGGGCGGATCGAACTGATCGACCACGCCGACCTCGCGATGAACGCCGCCGCCGAGGCATTCTCGATCCGGCATGTGATGGGCTTCGGCGAGGCGCTGCCCGACGGCATGACGCCGCTCGACTGGCGGCAGCGGGAATCCTTTGCGCCCAATTTGTCCATCAACGCGCGCAAGGCCGCCGTCGCCTCGTTCGACATCACCCGGAACGGGATGGTGGCGGTGCCGCGCAGCCATGTGAACCTGATCGCGGGCGGGCTTGCCATCTACATGGAAAGCGCCCTTCCCTCCGCCGCGCAGATCGTCTCGACGGCGCTGCTCTCCTCGTTTGCAGGACTCACCTCGTCCATCGTGCTGTGGCTGTTGAGCGGCGGATCGCTACGTCTGCATCATCCATTCGACCCGCAGGTGCTGACCGAGCAGATTCGCACAGGCAATTGCGACACGCTGATCGCACCCGCCGAACTCGCGTTGCGGATGTCGGAATCTGCCGCCATCGACGCACAGCCATCGCTGCGTCATGTCATCGGGCTGTGGCGGACGCCGGAGCGTGTTGCGGCGAGCCCGGACTGGAAGGCGAAGTCGGCAGCACTCACCGATGTCTATCTGTTCGGCGAAATGGGCCTGTTCGCGCTCAACCGTCTCGACGACGGCGCCGCCGCGCCGGTGACGCTGACCCATCACGACGCAGCCCGCGCGGGCGAATTGCTGCTGACGCCGAAAGGCACGCTCGGTTTACGGGGGCCGATGGTGACGCTCGCCGCCTATCGCCCGCCGCCAAAGGCCGACACGTCCCTGATGAGAACCGAGCCCAACGTCGACTATGTCGACACCGGCTATCCCGCCAAGCGCGCGGGCCAGGACGGTCACATCACACTGACCGGCACGCCAGCCGGCATCGCCAATGTCGGCGGCTACCGGTTCCGCGAGGACGATCTCGAACAATGGGCGCGCCGGCTCTCGCCCGGCACGGTGATGATGGCCCTGCCCGATCCCATCAACGGCTTCCGCCTCGCCGGGCGCTCAAACGAGAATGCGCGGGCGCGCGGCGCACTCGCAGAACTCGGCCTTAATCCGCTGATGACGGAAGCTTTCCGTCAGCGTGAGCGTCAAGCGTAAGTATTCATTACATTTTCGGGATTCGTCGCAACCGGCGTTGACGGCGCATTAAGGCCGCATCCGGTAGGATGGCGGCTGTTTTTGTGACCTGAGTAAAAGATGTCCCAGTCCGGCCCCATCGTCGTCGTCTCCAACGGAACATACGCCCCGCTCTACAAGGCGCTGTCGGCCGCGAAGATCTTTCCCGCCGTGGACAGTACATGGCAGGAGGCGGGAGCCGCGATCGCGCGTGTGAAACCATGCGCAGTGATCGTTGCGGGAGCGCATGACCCTGCCGCAATCGAAGACATCGCCCGCCGCGTCGAAATCTTAAGTCCTTATGTGCCGCTGATCGCACTCGATCCGGGAAGCATGCCTCTGCCCCACAATGCGCTCCCGCTGACAGAGATCGGCGGCCGTGGCGCGCACCGGCTGGCCGGGCGCCTGAACGCTGCGCTGCGGCTACGCGCCATGCACGCGACCGTGCTGCGGCGGGCGCGCGATACCAGACTCACCAAATTACAGATGCCCGCCGATGATCCACTACAAGACGCAACCGTGCTGCTCGCCGGACGCGGGGGCTCGTTTCCCGCGTTGTCCGTCGCGCTGGGTGAGCGGATGGGCATCGTCGGTGCGCTCAGCATCGAACAGGCGGCCAAGCATCTCAATGCACGCACGCTCGACGGCATCGTCATCGGCGGCGGATTCACGCAACGCGTCGTCGAGGCATTCCTGCAAGTGCTGTCGGAGGATTCGCGCCACCGCAACCTGCCGGTGATCGTCTCGGGCGTGCCGGTGTCGCTCCATCCTTATGACCTCCCCAACCTGGAAGCCGGCGGCGCGGATGCCGCAGGCACGGTCGCCATCGCAGTTCCGCTGATCCGGCAAAAAGCTTTCGAGGCACGACTGGAGCGGGCTTCGCGCTCGATCGAAGCCGGCGGCCTGCTCGATCCGCGCACCGGACTGCTGACCGAAGCCGCCTTCAGCCGCGACCTTTCACGCGCGATCGAGGATGCTCACGCACAGGGGGCAGGCCTATCGGTCGCAAGCTTTAGCCTCTCCGCTCATAACGATCGTTCGCGCTTCGACGCCGCCCGCATCATCGGCCAACTGATGCGGCGGATGGACTTCGGAACATTGCAGAGCGATGGAACCATCGTTGTCGCGTTCGCCGGAACGAGCATCGTCGATGCACGTTCCATCGCACGGCGCCTTGCCAGCGTTCTGAAGCAAACCGCCGTCGGACCGAAGCCCAACGGCAAGCTTACATCCGATGTCGCAGTAACATCGCTCCTGCCGAATGATTCCGAGATGTCACTGCTTGCGCGTCTGCGTCTGTCCGATGCACAGGCCGCATCATAGCGGCACGGATTTCGGCGCGGAACGAACACAACTCCTCCGCATTGGGCTCTCGTCATCCAATTGAGGAGGTTGTCCATGAAGAAAACTGTATTGCTCGGTCTTACCGCCGCATTGATCGCCGCACCGGCTTTCGCCCAGTCGACGATGAGTCCATCGACGTCTTCGTCCGCACCCGCCGCGACGACCGGCAGCGCGCCATCCTCGGCGCCGACGTTTGCGCGCGTTTCCAGCGACGAGATGTTCACTTCCAAACTGAAGGGCCTGAACGTCTACAATCAGAACAATGAATCGATCGGCGAGATTTCCGACATCGCCATCACCAAGGACAATCAGGTGCAGGCGCTGATTATCTCGGTCGGCGGCTTCCTCGGCGTGGGCGAGCATTATGTCGCCGTTGCGCCGTCTTCGGTGCATGTGGCGTATGATCAATCCAGCAAGAAGTGGAAGGCCACGATGAACACCACGAAGGAGGCGCTCAAGGCCGCGCCTGAGTTCAAGTACCCGACCACTGGCTAGCCAGTTTGCCATGTTGAGGCGACTGTCGCGAAGCGGCCGCCTCAATTCTTGTGAGTCTCAAGCCGCCTTGCGGCCTTCCGCGAGATTGGCCAACTGACGAAGGATGTCGGTGACGCCTTCCATGCGGTCATCCGGCGTCGCCCATTCCTGCAGGAACACCACCTTCATGTCGGGCCGCACCTTCGCGGCCTGCCCGTACTGCCGGATGAAATAAACCAACCGTTCGGGTTCTGCGAAGCTATTGTTGCGGAAGCTGATGGATGCGCCCTTCGGACCCGCATCGAGCTTCTCGATATTGGCGCGACGGCAGTAGTTCTTGATCGAGGCAAGCTTGAACAGGAAACGCACCTCGTCCGGCAACGGGCCGAAGCGGTCGCGCATTTCCGCGCCGAAATCGGCGATCTCGTCGTCGGTCTCGAGATCGGCCAGGCGCCGGTAGAGCGACAGCCGCACGGCGAGGTCCGCAACATAGTCTTCCGGAATGAGCACCGGCATGCCGAGCGTGATCTGCGGCGACCAGCGATCCTCGACAGGAGCGGAGATGCCGGCCTTGAGGTTGAGGATCTCCTCCTCCAGCATCTGCTGATAAAGCTCGAAGCCAACTTCCTTGATGTGACCGGACTGTTCCTCGCCAAGCAGATTGCCCGAGCCGCGAATGTCGAGATCGTGCGAGGCCAACTGGAATCCTGCGCCGAGGTTTTCCAGCGACTGCAAAACCTTCAGCCGCCGCTCCGCCTGCGCGGTAATCTGGCGTTGCGCGGGCAGCGTGAACAGCGCGTAGGCGCGCAGCTTCGAACGCCCGACCCGGCCGCGCAACTGATAGAGCTGCGCAAGACCAAACATGTCTGCGCGATGCACGATCAGCGTATTGGCGTTCGGAATGTCGAGGCCGGATTCCACAATGGTGGTCGAGAGCAGAATGTCGAACTTGCCGTCGTAGAACGCCGACATGATGTCCTCGATCACGCTCGGCGGCATCTGGCCGTGGGCGACCGCGACCTTCATCTCCGGCACGTTCTTGTCGAGAAAATCCTTGGCTTCCGCGAGATCGTCGATGCGCGGGCAGACATAGAACGCCTGCCCTCCGCGATAACGCTCGCGCAGCAGCGCCTCGCGGATCATCAAGGGATCGAACGGCGCCACGAAGGTCCGCACCGCAAGACGATCAACAGGCGGCGAGGCGATGATCGACAGATCGCGCACGCCGGTCAGCGCCAACTGCAACGTGCGCGGAATCGGCGTCGCGGACAGCGTCAGCACATGCACCTCGGCGCGCAACTGCTTCAGCCGCTCCTTGTGCGAGACGCCGAAATGCTGCTCCTCGTCCACGATGATGAGGCCGAGGTTCTTGAACTTGATGGTCTTGCCGAGCAGCGCGTGAGTGCCAACGACAATATCGACGCTGCCATCCGCCATCCCCTTCTTGGTCTCGCGCAATTCCTTGGCGCTGACGAGACGCGAGGCCTGCGCGACCGTGACCGGAAAGCCGCGAAACCGCTCGGTGAAATTCTTCGCGTGCTGACGCGCCAGCAGCGTGGTCGGCACCACCACCGCGACCTGCCGTCCTTCCAGCGCCACGGCAAACGCCGCCCGCAACGCCACCTCGGTCTTACCGAAACCGACATCACCGCAGACCAGCCGGTCCATCGGCTTGCCCGCGTTAAGGTCATCGAGCGAGGCCGTGATCGCACCCAACTGGTCTTCGGTCTCGTCGTGCGGGAAGCGCGCGCAGAATTCGTCGTACAGGCCCTGATGCACCGGAAATTTCGGCGCCTCGTGCAACTGCCGCTCGGCCGCGACCTTGATGAGGTCCCCCGCGATTTCGCGGATGCGGTTCTTCAGCTTGGCCTTGCGGGCCTGCCATCCGCCGCCGCCAAGCCGGTCCAACTCAACGCCGCCCTGCTCGGAGCCGTAGCGCGACAACAGCTCGATGTTCTCGACCGGGAGATAGAGTTTCGCGTTGTTGGCGTAATGCAATTCGAGGCAGTCGTGCGGCGCGCCGGACACGTCCAGCGTCTGCAAGCCGATATAGCGGCCGATGCCGTGTTCGACATGGACGACGAGGTCGCCGGTCGCCAGCGACGTCACTTCGGAAATGAAATTCTCGACCTTGCGGCTCGACTTGCGCGCACGTACCAGACGATCGCCGAGAATGTCCTGCTCGGTGATGACCGCGATGCTTTCCGTCTCGAAACCGGAATCGAGGCCGACAACCGCGAGCATGGTTTCATTGCGCGGCGTCGCCTGCACCATGCGCCAGGTGTTGACGTTGGTGAGCGCGACGAGCTTGTGGTCCTTCAGCATGCTCGCCATGCGCTCGCGCGAGCCTTCGCTCCACAACGCGACGACAACCTTCTTGCGCTGAGCATGCAGAGCGTTGACGTGGGCGACCACGGACTCGAACACGTTGACGGTGGCATCCGCGCGCTCGGGCGCGAAATCACGCCCCTGCCGCGCGCCGATGTCGATGACGGCATCGCCTTCCGGCATCGCGAACGGCGTCATCCGCGCCAGCGCCTGCGCGGCGAGCTTCTCGTTCCACTCGCTTTCCGCCAGATAGAGTTTGTCCGGCGGCAAGGGCTTGTAAATCGCGCCGCCGCCGGGATGCTCCATCGCCTCGCGCCGCGCCTCGTAATAATCGCCGATCTGCTTGTAGCGCTCGCGCACCGCATCCTCGGCCTGCGGCTCGACCGCGAACGGCGTGCCGTCGAGATAGTCGAACAGCGTGTCCATTTTCTCAATGAATAGCGGCTGCCAGTGCTCCATGCCGGGATGACGGCGGCCTTCGCTGACGGCTTCATAAAGCTGATCGTCGCGATCCGGCGCGCCGAACTGCGCGACATAGCCCATGCGGAAGCGGCGGATGGTCTCCGTCGTGAGCTGGAATTCCGACACCGGCACGAGGTCGAGCGCGCGCATGTCCAGCAACGTGCGCTGCGTCTCCGCATCGAACGTACGGATTGATTCCAGCGTGTCGCCGAAGAAATCGAACCGCACCGGCTGGTCGAGCCCCGCCGGAAACAGATCGAGAATGCCGCCGCGCACGGCGTATTCACCGGGCTCACGCACCGTCGAGGTGCGGCTGTAGCCATTATGTTCGAGCCATGCGGTGATGGAATCCATCGGCACGCGATGGCCGGGCGCGACCGAGAGCGCCTGCGCCGCCATGGCGTCGCGCGCGGGCACGCGCTGCACGACGGCGTTGACGCTGGTGAGCACGACCAGCGGCTTGTCGCCGCCACCCGCGAGACGCGACAGCCGCGCCAGCGTGGTCAGGCGCTGCGCGAGAATTCCACCGTGCGGCGACACGCGGTCGTAGGGTTGGCAATCCCACCCCGGAAACTGCATCACCTCGACATCGGGCGCGAAGAATTCCATCGCGCGGGCGAGTTGCGCCATCCGTGCGCCATCGCGGCACAGCACCGCGAGGCTGACAGCCGGCGCGTCCTTGCGCGCGGCCACAGCCCGCGCGAGGTCGGAGACGATCAGCCCCTCCGCGCCTTCGGCGGCATTGGCAAGAGTCAGAGCACGGCCGGGCGCGAGCAGCGCGGCCGGCGAGCGAACGGGTGACTTCATGCGGACGATCCGGCGTCGGTGAAGGCCTTGATGCGCCGGAAAATGCCCTCGGCATAGGCCGGATCGAGCGGCGTCTTGTCGTTAAAGGCGTTGTAGAGGTCAGGATCGGGCAAATCGATCAGCCGCTCGAAATCGGCGACCTCCTCCTCGCTGAGGTCGCCAATATGCGCGTCGGCAAACCGCCCGAGAATGTAGTCCATCTCCTTGGTACCCCGGTGCCAGCAGCGGAACAGAAGCCGCTTGCGCCGATCGTCGAGGCCATCGCTGGAACGGGTGGAAGCGGACATGTTCTGCCTTTCGTGAACGCCAAAAGCCCGGACGTGCCGGGCGAGGTTGATATAGCGATCATCCTTTGATTTGTCGCCCCCGCGAAAGCGGGGGGCCCAGCTCTTTCTTTGAACCCAATTTCTGGGTCCCCGCCTGCGCGGGGACGACGGCAGTCGTGATATGATTCCCTTAGAATAGATCACGCCAGAGCCTCATGCGCCCTCCCATTCTCAATCCCCTGTTCGCGCCGGTGACGAGCCTTGCCGGCGTCGGGCCGAAGCAGGATAAACTATTCCGCTACCTGCTCGACCGCAGCGAGACGCCGCGCATCGTCGATCTGCTGCTGCACCTGCCCTCGAATGTGATCGACCGCCGCGCGCAGCCGGACATCCGCGATGCCGTGCCCGGCACTGTGGTGACGCTGAAGGTGACGGTGGACCGGCACCGCGCGCCACCGCCAGGCCGCTCCCGCGCGCCCTACACCGTGTTCGCCAGCGACGATACCGGCACGGTGATGCTGACCTATTTCCGCCCGCAGGGCGGCTATCTCGACAAGCTGTTGCCGGTCGGCGAGGTGCGTTACGTCTCCGGCACCGTGCAGATGTTCGACGGCACGTTGCAGATGGTGCACCCGGATCGCGTGGTCGATGAGGAAGGCTTCGCCAAGCTCTCGGGCATCGACCCGGTCTATCCGCTCACGGAAGGGCTTGCGATCGGCTCCGTGCGGCGCGCGGTGGCGCAGGCGCTGACCAAGCTGCCGCAACTGCCGGAATGGATCAGTCCCGAGGTGGTGCGGCGTTGTTCCTTCCCCGATTTTTCCGCAGCACTTCATCGCATCCATCAGCCGGAAGAAATCACCGACATCCTGCCCGACGGCCCGTTCTGGTCGCGGCTTGCGTTCGACGAACTGCTGGCCAACCAGCTCGCGCTGGCTCTGGTGCGCGCGCAACTGCGACGGCCAGCAGGCACGCGCCATGCGGGCGATGGGCATCTGCGCGCCAAGATCATCGATGCATTACCTTTCGCGCTCACGCCATCGCAGCAGGAGGCCGCGCGCGCAATCGCCGAGGATCTCGGCAAGCCGCTGCGGATGCTGCGGCTGTTGCAGGGTGATGTCGGCTCGGGCAAGACGGTGGTGGCGCTGCTTGCCGCCGCCGCCGTCGCCGAAGAAGGCCGCCAATCCGCGCTGATGGCGCCGACCGAAATCCTCGCGCGCCAGCATATCGCGACCATTGCGCCGCTCGCGGAACGCGCAGGCCTGCGCGTCGCCATCCTCACCGGGCGCGACAAGGGCAAGGAACGCCGCGACATTCTCGAACGGCTGGCAAATGGCGAGATCGATCTTCTGGTCGGCACCCACGCGCTGATCCAGGACGAAGTCATCTTCAAATCTCTCGCGCTCGCCATCGTCGATGAGCAGCACCGCTTCGGGGTGCGCGAACGGCTGCTGCTCACCGGCAAGGGCGAGGCCGTGGACATGCTGGTGCTGAGTGCAACGCCGATCCCGCGCACGCTGGTGATGACCTATTTCGGCGACATGGACATCTCAGAGTTGCGCGAGAAGCCCGCCGGACGCCAGCCGATCGATACCCGCGTGGTGCCGAATGGCCGCCTCGGCGAAATCATCGACGCACTCGGGCGCGCGCTCGATGTCGGCAAGCGCATCTACTGGATCTGTCCGCTGGTCGAGGAATCCGACGCCGAAACCGCCCTGTCCCTTGTCGATGCCACCCAGCGCTTCGAAAGCCTGCAAAAGAAATTCGGCAACACGGTCGGCCTCGTCCATGGCCAGATGAAGCCCAAGGACAAGGACGCCGCAATGGCGCGCTTTGCCTCCGGCGAAACGCAACTCCTTGTCGCGACCACGGTGGTGGAGGTCGGCGTCGATGTGCCCGAGGCCACCATCATGGTGATTGAGAACGCCGAGCGGTTCGGCCTGTCGCAACTGCACCAGTTGCGCGGGCGCATCGGGCGCGGCCATGAGGCCTCGACCTGCATCCTGCTCTATCACGAGCCCGCGGGAGAAATCGCCACGGCGCGGCTGCGCGTCATCCGCGAAACCACGGATGGCTTCCGCATCGCCGAGGAGGATTTACGCCTGCGTGGCGAAGGCGACGTGCTCGGCACACGCCAGAGCGGCCTGCCCGGCTTCCGCATCGCGCGCCCCGAAATCCACGGCGGCCTTGTCGCGCAGGCGCGCGACGAGGCGCTCCGCATCATGCAGGATAATGCAAAGCTCGAAGGCGAACGCGGCGAGGCTCTGCGTTGCCTGCTCTATCTGTTCGAACGCGATGAAGCGATCCCGCTGATCGGCGCCGGTTAGCGCGCCTTAAGCCGCCAGCCGCGCGAGCAAGACCCGCCCTGCGGTCCAGAGCGCGCTCGGCACGGTCGGCGCGCCGATGAATGACATGGTCAGGACGCTGACCCCGACATTCGCGATCCACCACATCCGCTGCGGTGTCCGGAATCCGAAACCCGAGCATGCAATGTTCAGGAAGAACGCGGCGTAGGCTGTGACAGCCGACACCAACAGGCTGCCATGGCCGGCCACCCGAAACTCGGTGACGATCGTCACGACGATACTGACAAGAATAACCGTCCAGACAAGCTGCGGCGTGGTGGCGACGGTGCTTTGCTTCGGCTGTTCGCTGCGAGAAATCGCCGCCTTTTTATCCCTGCGAGGCAATTACTCGACCTTCGCCGGGCTCGAGACGGGCGTCGCGTTCGCGACATTCGCCGCCTTCATGACCTCGCCAAGCGCCGCGATTTTCTTCTGTGCGTCACTACCGCCCGGCTGCACCACGCCCGCCGACATGATGAGAGTCGCCGCATCCTCGGCGCTGATGTCGATTTCGATGATCTTGCTCTTGGGCACATAGAAGAAAAAGCCGGTGGTCGGGTTCGGCGCACACGGCAGGAACACCGCGACATGCTCCTCCTCGCCCGGCAACGACGTCGCCATCTGCTCGTTCGGCGCATGCGAGATCAGCACCACCGACCACATCCCCGGCGATGGAAACTCCACGAGGCCGACCTTGCGCAGGCCCGAGCCGTTGCTGGAAAAGATCGTCTCGAACACCTGCTTCAGGCCACGATAGATCGCGCGCACCACCGGCATGTGGCCGAGGATGGTTTCGCCGAGCGTGACAAGCTGACGTCCGATCAGGTTCGCGGCGAAGAAGCCGAGCAGCGTCAGCGCGACCACGGCGACAATCAGGCCCGAGCCGGGAATTCCCCACGGCAGATAGGTTTCAGGGCGATAATCGACCGGCACGAAGGGGCGGACCATGTTGTCCACCCAGGTGACGAACCACCACGTCAGGTAAAACGTGATAGCGATCGGACCGGCGACGATCAGGCCGGTGAGGAAATAGTTGCGCAGGCGCGCCATCAGGCCGCGCGGAGCATCTGGCCCGCCCGTGAGGTCACCCGGAAGTTTCGGCGTATTCTCTGTCATGACCTATCCGTATCGCCCCGACCGCGCGGCATGCAAGGGCCTGCCGGAGAAAGGCACCGCGACCATGGTTGCAGAAGGCTTAAAATCCCCGATCCGTCTGCGTCAGTTTGTCATTCGACCGTGACGGATTTTGCCAGGTTCCGTGGCTGATCGACGTCGGTGCCCATGATGACGGCCGTATGATAGGCCAGCAACTGCACCGGCACCGCATAGACGAGCGGCGTCACGGTCGCGGGCATATCGGGCAATACGATGGTTTCGAGCGACTCCACCGTCGCCTCCCGTTGACCCTGCGCATCGGTCATCAGCACGATCCGTCCGCCGCGCGCAGCAACTTCCTGCATGTTGGAGACGGTCTTCTCAAAAACACGGTCGTGAGGCGCGATCACCACCACCGGCATCTTCTCGTCGATCAGCGCGATCGGGCCATGCTTGAGTTCGCCCGCGGCATAGCCTTCGGCGTGGATGTAGGAGATTTCCTTGAGCTTCAGCGCGCCTTCCAGCGCCAGCGGATAGCTTGTACCGCGACCGAGATAGAGCACGTCCTGCGCCTTGGCGACGTCACGCGCGAGCTTCTCGATCTGCGGCTCCAGCGAAAGCGCGGCGCTCATCAGGCGCGGCACTTCGACCAGCGCGTGAACGAGCCTGCCTTCATCCTCGGCGGTGAGCTCGCCACGCGCCTTGCCGGCCGCAACCGCGAGCGCCGCGAGCACCATCAACTGGCAGGTGAACGCCTTGGTGGAGGCGACGCCGATCTCGGGGCCCGCCAATGTCGGCAGCACCGTTTCGCTTTCGCGCGCAATCGTCGAGGTGGTGACGTTGACGACGGAAATCGTATGCAGGCCCTGCGCCTTGGCATAACGCAACGCCGCAAGCGTGTCGGCGGTTTCGCCCGACTGCGAAATGAAAATCGCCAGATCGCCCTTGCGTAGCGGCGCCTCGCGATAGCGGAATTCCGACGCCACATCGAGTTCGACCGGCAGACGCGCGAACCGCTCGAACCAGTATTTGGCGACAAAGCCCGCATAGCTCGCGGTGCCGCAGGCGCTGATGGAGATGCGGCCGATCTTGGAAAAATCGAACGGCAGCTTGACCGGAAGCGAGACCTGATCCGTCGCCATGTCGACGTAACGCGCCAGCGTATGGCCGACGACTTCCGGCTGCTCGTGGATTTCCTTGGCCATGAAGTGACGATAATTGGCCTTGTCCACCATAAAGGTCGAAGCGCCGGACTTGAGCACGTCGCGCTTCACGGGCTCGTTTTTCTCATTGAAAACGCTCATGCCCTCGCGCGTCAGCACGGCCCAGTCGCCATCCTCGAGATAGCTGATGTCATCGGTGAAGGGCGCCAGCGCAATGGCGTCGGAGCCGAGATACATTTCGCCGTCGCCGTAGCCGATCGCAAGCGGCGAGCCCTTGCGCGCGCCGATCATCAGATCGTCCTCACCCTCGAACACGAAGGCGAGCGCGAACGCGCCACGCAATTTCGGCAGCGCTTCCTTTACGGCGTCCTGCGGCTTGAAGCCTTTCGCGAGATAGGAGTTGACGAGATGGGCGACGACCTCGGTGTCGGTTTCGCTGTCGAACCTGGCGCCCTGCTTTTCAAGCTCCGCGCGCAGTTCGCGAAAATTCTCGATGATGCCGTTGTGAACCACCGCGACCTTGCCGCTGGCGTGCGGATGCGCGTTGTTCTCGGTCGGCTTGCCGTGCGTCGCCCAGCGGGTGTGGCCGATGCCGACGCGCCCGAGCAGCGGCGAGGATTTCAGCCGCGCTTCCAGATTCTTCAGCTTGCCCTCGGCGCGGCGGCGCTCGATATGCGCGCCTTCCAGCGTGGCAACGCCCGCGGAATCATAGCCGCGATATTCAAGCCGCTTCAGCGAATCCACCAGAAGATCCGCCACGGGCTGGCGGCCCAGAATTCCGACAATGCCGCACATGCGGTTTTAAGCCCTTTGACGATCGAAAAGAGGAAATCTCTTAGCCAAATTTCTTAGCCAAGTATCGCATGAACCGTGGCTCAAGAATTGTTGCGAATTCGCACATCACATTCATGATTAACGCCTGCCGGCGAAGCGTTTAACGAAAATGCGTTACGTCTTGGTCTTCCTGGCCTCCGTCTTGCGCTCGCGGTAGCGTTTGGCCCAGCCCGGCCGCGTCACCTGTTCGTTGCGCTCGACCACCAGCGCATCCTCCGGCACCTCGCGGGTGATGACGGAGCCAGAGCCGATATAGGAGCCCGCTCCGATTTTCACAGGTGCCACCAGCGAGGAATTCGAGCCGACGAATGCGCCGGCCCCCACCTCGGTGCGGTGTTTGTCGAAGCCGTCATAGTTACACATGATCGTGCCCGCGCCGATGTTGGCGTTGGTGCCGACATGCGCATCGCCGACATAGGACAGATGGTTGACCTTGACGCCGCTTTCCAGCACCGCGGCCTTCGTCTCCACAAAATTGCCGATCCGCACACCTTCGCCGAGCGACGTGCCGGGACGAATGCGCGCGTAAGGCCCGACCGAGACCTTCTTGCCGATCGATGATTGCGTCACATGCGAGAACGAATGGATCACCGCGCCATCAGCGATGCTGACGCCGGGGCCGATCACCACGAACGGCTCGATCACGACGTCGCGGCCGAAGGTGGTGTCGCTTGAGAGAAACACCGTCTCCGGCGCAACCAGCGTCACCCCCGCCTCCATCGCCTCACGACGCAGCCGCTGCTGCATCACGCTCTCAGCTTCGGCCAGTTGGGTTTTTGTGTTGATGCCGCGCACTTCGTCCTCATGGGTTTCGATCACGGTCGCGCGCAATCCCATCTCGCGCGCGATGCCGACCGCATCTGTGAGATAGTACTCGCCCTTGCTGTTTGCATTCCCGATGCGGTCGAAAATCTGTAGCGCGGTCTTGCCCGCGAACGCCATCATTCCGGCATTGCAAAGGTCGACCTTCCGTTCGGCCTCATTGGCATCGGCCTGCTCGCGAATGGCAACCAATCGATCGCCTTCGACCAGCAGGCGGCCGTATCCGGTGGGGTCCTTGGCGCGGAAGCCGAGCACCACCATCGCGGCATTGCCTGCCAGCGCCGCACGCAGACGGGCAAAGGTCCCGGCGGTCACCAAAGGCGTGTCGCCGAACACGACCAGCAAATCGTCCGCGCCCTCCGCAATTGCCGCACGCGCCGCCAGCACCGCATGCGCCGTGCCCTTGCGCTCGCTCTGGACGAACACCTGCGCCTGCGGCCGCAGCTTGCGCACCTCGTCCGACACTGCCTGATGATCGGGACCGACGACGACCGCAAGACGATCCTGCTTGCCTGCGGGAGCCGCCAGCAGCACATTGGCCAGCAATGAGCGTCCCGCAACCTCGTGCAGCACCTTGGGCAGCGTGGAGCGCATCCGCGTTCCCTCGCCGGCTGCAAGGACAAGAGTGAGGCTGGAGCGGTCGGTCATGGGCGTCCTGGGATCACGATAGGGAGCCGCTTCCGGATTCGGAGCGGCACGGTGCGGTTGTCATAGAGCCTTTCCGGGCGGGATGGAATTCACCGGCAGGGTACAAATCGGGCTGAATCAAGGAGTAGCGCGCATCCAGCAGATGTTCCTGTTAAAATTGTAAGGCTGATTCGTGGGGGAATCTCGGGGGCTGTTACCTGATCATGCGGAATGATCGCGCCAAGCTCGATCAGATCGACGATGACGCCGATTCCGGCGGCTGGCTGTCTCGTCTTTTCGCCGAGGAGGAAGAGTTCGACCGCCGCGCGTTGTGGCGCCTCGGATCATGGGGCGCGGCCTCCGCCTGCGCCGTCGCCGCCGCGATGATGGTGGTGCATTATTCCAGCGGCCGCGAGCACGAACGCATGGCCGAGGTCTCCCGCCAGAGCCAGCAATTGCAGGCGGTCGAACGGGAGACAAAAACCGAAAACCGCCGTCTTGCAGCCGCTATCGACACCCTCAACAACGATCGCGACCGCCTGTTCGCGCGCATCACCGTGGTCGAGCAGAGCCTCGATTCCGTCACCGGCGCGCTGGCAAAACCATCATCCGCCTCCTCGTGGCCGAAGTCGGGCGCGGCTCCGATCATCGGCACGCCGGCAATCGTGGCGAGCGCCGCACCGATCCCTGCGGCACCCATCTCAACCGCACCGCCCGCGCTGCCCGAAGTCAACCTGCCGGTGACGGCAGCTGCCAAATTGCCGCCCCTGCCGACGGCAAAAGTCGCAGCAGCGCCGGAGCCGGAAGCAAAGCCGAAAACTGCCGACGCCCCTGCTCCGCTGCCGCACGAAGAAGGCGAGTTCGGACCGCTCACGGTCGCCTCGCTCGCACCGCCAAAGCCCGAGCCTGCCGAAGCGGCCCCAGAGAAGATCGTCCGTCCGGTCGAGTTCGGCGTCGATCTGGGGTCGGCCAACTCGGTCGAAGGATTGCGGGCGGTCTGGCGGGGCGCCCTCAAAAGAGTACCCGACCTTGTGGGATCGCTTCAGCCGTTGATCGTCGTCCGGGAGGGCCAGAACGGACTCGGCCTTCGTCTCCACCTCGTCGCCGGCCCGTTGAATGACGCAGCCGCCGCAGCGAAACTCTGTGCCAGCTTGATTGCCAACCGGCACCGTTGCGAGACAGCCCTGTTCGACGGACAGCGGCTTGCGCTGGAGTCCCCTCTGGGCGCCCGGGTTCCGCGTGAGAAACCGCGCCGCCAAGCTCGCAGTCACGTCGAAAAGCGGGTAGAAGAACCCCCACCACCGCAGCAGCAACCGCAGCCTCAACCAGCCCCGGAACCGGCTGCGAGCCGCGGTTTCTCGTTCTTCAATCGTTGATCCGCAGGCCCAGCCCGCGATCCTGAGCCCCCATCTTGAGAGACCTCATGGCCGATCCTCTGCCACCCGGCGACCCGACCCAGCTTCGCGAGATCGAAAAGAAGCGCCCGTTCCGCCCGAGCCCGGTGCAGGTCCAGTGGCTCTTGGTCGTCGGCTTCCTCAGCGTCGGCTATGCGCTGTATCTGCGCTATTTCGCGATCGAGTTTTCACCGACCGCGCTCGCCTGCGACGGCGGCCTGCCGACCATGCTCTGCAAGACGCGCGCGACGATCACCTATCTGTTCAAGAACGACGTGTTCGGCCTCGCAGCGCTGGTCATCGCAGTCCTGCATGTCATCCGGCCCTCGGTGGTCACGCTGACAGCCGGTATCGTCGCCGCCGGGTTCGGCATCGTGCTTTACAATATCGGATTATCGGGCGTCGCTATCGCGTTGATGATTTTGGGGTTCGCGCGACCCGCGCCAGCGACAGCGTGAACGCCAGCAGCGCATAGGCGCCGCAGGTCCACAGCGACTGCCAGTTCGCCGACCCTTCGTTGAAGCCGATGTAAACCACGCTCAACGCCAGCAGCACGGCAAACGTGGTTTCCGCGATCGGCCGCCGGCCGTTGAGCGAGGGTCCGTTCAGCAGCATCAGCAGCAATGCCGGAACGGCCGCGATCGTCAGCGCCACGAACGGGAAATCGCGGTAGCGCGGATCGAACACGAACCCCAGCGCCGTCTCCGTCGCGAGCACCACCACCACCGCCAGCGCGAGGCCGAGTGCGCGCAGCGTCTTGGAATCGGTGCGCTCCTCCCGCGGGCCGATCAGCTCGATAAAGGTCGGCAGGCAGCGGCCCGTCACCATCGCCATCGCGGAAAGGATGGCCACCGCAAGGGCCCCGGCCAGCAATGCGCTGTTGGCGAGCCAGCCACCGATCCCGAAGCTCTCGATCTGGACCTTTTCCACGCCCCAGCCCGCGAAGACGCCGCCGACGGTGGCGCTCACCGCCACGAACAGCCACGAGGACAGACGCGGCGACCATGGCCTGCGCCGCAATGCCGCGAACGCCACGACATACATCAGGATGCAGAAGGCAAGCCCGCCGCCCATCTGATACTTCCACATCGGATGGTTGGTGATCGGCTGGCCCGGCACATATTTCGGCTGCCGGGTTTCGTTGCTGAACAGGCCCCAATAGCCGCCGACGGTGCCCTCGAGCTGGCGCTTCCAGGGCTGGTCATAGGCCTCGATCAGATTGACGCGGAATTTCTCCGCCTTCGCCAAAGCGAGAATTTGGGACACCACGAATGCCTGATTGGCCAACGAGGGCAGCGCGCCGTCGCGCATGCGCCCGGCGCTCGGCCAGCCGGTTTCGCCGATCAGGATTTCCTTGTTGGGAAACGCAACCGCCACGCGCTTGCGAATCTGATCGACATGGCCCGCCGCGTATTTCGCGCGCACCGGAAAGTCTTCCCAATACGGCAGGATGTGGATGGTGACGAAATCGACCGCATTATAAATCTCGCGGTTGCGCAGCCAGAATTCCCACACGTCCGCGTAGGTGACCGGCATGTTTTCAACGCGGGATTTAACGTAGCGAATCGTCGCAACCAGATCGGCTGCCGTCATCTCGCCGCGCAGCAATACCTCGTTGCCGACCACCAGTGACTGGATCGTGCCGGGGTAGCGCTTCGCCAGTGCCACGGCGGTGTCGATCTGCAGGCTGTTCCTGAAACGGTTGCTGCCGAGCCAGATGCCCTGAATGACCTTCAGCCCGACCTTCGCCGCCTCGCCCGGCACCTGGTCGAGGCCGCTGTCCACCGAATAGGTGCGGATGCAATTGGTGATCTTGGCAAGCTGGGCGAGATCCTGCGCGATCTGCTGAACCGGCACGTGCAGCGACGGATCGAGCGGGCTCTGCGCGCCGCGGAATGGCGTGTAGGACACACATTCCAGCTTCTGCGCGGGATCGAGCGGCGCGCGCGCGCGCGACACCGGCTCGCCGAGCCAGATCCATGTCCCGGCAATCACGCAAAGCGAGAGGACCAGAAGCGCTAGCGGCGTTCGCAACGAAATGTGTTCACCCTCCGAAGTTGTCGATTAGCCGCTTGGGCCTGCGCTGCCAAGAGCCGCTACCCCTTGCCCACCAACTTTGATGGTATTCCAGCCTTGCCGGGCAGGTTTTCCGCGGCGCGCTGGACAAAATCGCGATTGTGTTTCATGGGAATCCGGGCCGGAAATGACCGCCGCATTGGGGGCTCATTTGCGCGTCAACAGGGGGCTCGCCTTCGGCTGGAGGCTCCCTTCAACATTAAAGGCCCGCGCGAACGGGTTCTGATCGGGGAAATCATGGGTCATCACTTCGCTCTCCTGAAGACTACGCCGTTTCGTGGCGCAACCATGTCGGCGTTATTGCTTGCTGCAAGCCTCGGTCTCGCAAGTGCCGCCAGCGCCCAGACCGGCGAGAAGCCTCAGGATCAGAGCAAAGCGGCCCCCGCCGCCACAGCCCAGGACAATCGCGAAGCACAGAAGCGCACCGACGAGTTTGCCGAGGCGGCCAAGGCCATCAACGGCCCCGCAGGCAACCCGGAATGCGTCTGGCTCGGCCGCCGCGTGGTCAACCTGATGTGGCGCGACGATCTCGACACCGCCTTCCGCCACCTCGACCTCTACGACCGCTTCGGCTGCCCCGGCGGGCATGTGCAGGCGACCTTCCGCTGCCTCGTCCGCTTCGGCGCGACCATCGACAACAAGATTCCCGATACGCTGAACACCCGTATCCAGGCGTGCTGGATCAACCCGTCCGCCCAACCGCAGAACAGCAACTTCCCGCCGCCAACGCCGCCCGCCCCGCCTGCCGCGGCCCCCGCGAAACCGGCCGCACCGGCCAAGTAGTCCGCTGCTGCGGCACGGCGCGGAATCGCCTGATAGCGGTCCGCGCCCATAAAAACGCCACGACGCCATACCAGATGTTAAAGCGCGTCATGTAAAAGCGTGATTGTATAGGCGTCTGTCTTCGCCACGGCCGGACCTGGGACCGATCCGGTGTCTTGTCATGTCGGTTCAAGGGTTTGCGATGCGCGCGGTAATCGCCGTTCTGATTTGTGTGGCCGCGGCTCATGCCGCCCTCTGGGGTCTGCTCGAAAAGAAGGAAACCGCGCCGGACTTCCGCGGCATGCTGCCGAGCGTGTCCTACGCGCCGTTCGAGGGAAGCGCCCATCCCGACGTCGACAACATCCCGAGCGTCGAGAAAATCCGCGACGACCTCCGCAAGCTATCCAAGATCACCAAAGCGATCCGCCTTTACTCGTCCACCGGCGGTGTCGAACTGGTTCCACCGATTGCAGCCGAATTCGGACTGAAGGTCACGGTCGGCGCCTGGCTCGATAAGCATCTCGACCGCAACGAGCGCGAGATCGCCGCCGCCATCGACCTTGCCAAACACAACAGCAACGTCATCGCCGTCGTCGTCGGCAACGAAACGCTCTACCGCGCCGATCTGAAGGTCGACGAACTGATCGACTACATCCAGCGCGTGAAGCGCCAGGTCAATGTCCCCGTCACGACGGGCGAAATCTGGAGCATGTGGCGCGACGAGCCGAGACTCTCCTCGTCCGTGGACTTCATCGCCGCGCACATCCTGCCTTACTGGAACAATATTCCCGCCGGATCGGCCGTCGATTACGCCATGACGATCTCCAAGCTGCTGCGGGACAGTTTTCCCGGCAAGCGGGTGGTGGTCGCGGAGTTCGGCTGGCCGAGCCAGGGCTACAACCTGAAGAGCGCCGACCCCGGCCCATTCGAACAGGCCTCGATCCTGCGCAATTTCGTCACCCGCGCCGAGTCGATCGGGCTCGACTACAACATCGTCGAAGCCATCGACCAGCCGTGGAAGTTTTTTGAAGGCGGCGTCGGCCCTTACTGGGGCATTCTGAACGCATCGCGTGAAGCCAAATTCCCATGGACCGGCCCGATCGTCGACCCGGATTACTGGAAGGTCGCGGCGATCGCGGTGCTGGTCGGCATCCTGATGTCGTTGCCGATCTTCCGCCTGGTGCATCCGACGATCCCGCAAGTCTTTGTCCTGACGGTCGCCGCCAATGGCGTCGGCGCATGGATGGCCACCGTGTTCTCCTACTGGAACACGCACTACTTCGTATTCGGCTCCGCTTTCGCGCTGACGCTCGGCATGATCCTGCTGGTGCCGCTCATTCTGATCGCGATGGCGCGCATCGAGGAGATTGCGACCGTCGCCTTCGGCCGCCGCCCGCAACGGCTGATCGACAGGCCCCTGCCCGCGCCCGCCGACGGCAAATTCCCGAAAGTCTCGATTCACATCCCGGCCTATTTCGAGCCGCCGGAGATGCTCAAGCAGACGCTCGATGCCTTGGCCCGGCTCGACTACCCGAATTTCGAGTGCGTGGTCATCATCAACAACACGCCCGATCCGGCCTTCTGGCAGCCGATCCAGGACCACTGCCGCACGCTCGGCGAGCGTTTCATCTTCATCAATGCGGAGAAGGTGATCGGCTTCAAAGCCGGCGCGCTGCGCATCGCGATGGAACGCACCGCGGCCGACGCAGAGATCATCGGCATCATCGACGCCGACTATGTGGTGACGCCGAACTGGCTGAAGGATCTCGTGCCCGCCTTCGCCGACCCGCATGTGGGCCTCGTGCAGGCCCCGCAGGATCATCGCGACGGCAACCAGTCGCTGATGCATTACGCCATGAACGGCGAATATGCCGGGTTCTTCGACATCGGCATGGTCCAGCGCAACGAACAAGACGCCATCATCGTCCACGGCACGATGTGCCTGATCCGCCGCGCGGCTATGGAGATGGCGGGCGGCTGGGCCGGCGACACCATCTGCGAGGACACAGACCTTGGCCTCGCCATCATCGAGCATGGCTGGACCACGCACTACACCAACACCCGTTACGGCTTCGGCCTGCTGCCCGACACCTATGAGGCGTTTCGCAAGCAGCGTCATCGCTGGGCCTATGGCGGCTTCCAGATCGTCAAGAAGCACTGGCGGCGCTTCCTGCCCGGCGCGAGCCGCCTGTCGCCCGGCCAGAAACGCGAATTCACTCTTGGCTGGCTGAATTGGCTCGGCGCGGAAAGTCTGGGCGTCGTGGTCGCGATCCTGAATCTGATCTGGGTGCCGGTGGTGTCGTTCGCCGACATCGCCATCCCCGACAAGATCCTGACGCTGCCGATCATCGCCGCGTTCGTGGTCTCGCTCGTGCATTTCGTCGCGCTCTACCGGCTGCGCGTCAAAGTCACACTCGGCCAGTTGCTCGGCGCGATGATCGCGGCGATGTCGGTGCAATGGACCGTCTCGCGCGCCGTCGCCAACGGTCTCATCACCGAGCATTTGCCATTCGCACGCACCTCCAAGGGCGGCCTCTCGCGGATGTCGGTGGAATTTCAGGCCTTCTGGGAAGCGGTGATCGGCGCGCTGCTGCTGGTGGGCGCGGTGGTGCTCGTTGTCTTCAACCAGAAAGATGTCCGTGAGATCTACATCTTCGCCGCAGTGCTGGTCCTCGAAAGCCTGCCGTTCCTCTCGGCGGTAGGGATCGCGATTCTGGAGACGTCTCGCGCCAACCAGTTCGGCTTCTGGAAGCAATCGGCCATTCGCGCCGCTGAGCTAATCGGCCTGCGCCGCGAGGCGATGCCGATGGTCGGTGCCCCGTCCTCCGTGCGCTCGGACCTGACGCCGAAGGGGTGACGGGTTAGGCCTTCTCACCCACATGCGACGATCAGACACACATACTGCGACAATCCGTCATGACGACTTTTTGTATATTTCCTGAATTTAATTTTTTTTCACAATTTCCACCAAACCTGACATAGCTCAAAAAATCTCATTCAACATATTGAATAATATAACAATTCTTATTCCACCGCGATACGGTAGCCGCCGACACAATGTTGCGGCGCACTATTGAGAATTGGAATATTATATACCAGAGTTTTCGCCTGCGAACGGGGCTGCGAGCCCGACAACAGTTCACGGCAGGAGGAAACATGACAACGAATTCGGTGAAAGCTCAGCCAGAGGCTGAGGCGCAAGGCATCTATCGCTGGGTACAGCTTGCGATGGGCCTCGGCTGCATGGCGATGGTCGCCAACCTTCAATATGGGTGGACACTCTTCGTCGACCCCATCGACCAGAAATATCATTGGGGCCGCGCGGCGATCCAGCTCGCCTTCACCTTCTTCGTCGTGACCGAAACCTGGCTTGTGCCGATTGAGGCCTGGTTCGTCGACCGCTTCGGCCCGCGCGTCGTCATCATGTTCGGCGGCTGCATGGCGGCGCTGGCATGGGTCGTCAATTCCTATGCGAGCTCGGTGGAGATGCTGTATCTCGCAGCCGTCATGGGCGGCATCGGAGCAGGATCGGTTTACGGCACCTGCGTCGGCAACGCCCTGAAGTGGTTTCCCGATCATCGCGGCGTTGCCGCGGGCGCAACTGCTGCCGGCTTCGGCGCAGGCGCAGCCCTCACCGTTGTGCCGATCGCCCACATGATTGGCTCCAGCGGCTATCAGACCGCCTTCTTCGATTTCGGTCTCGGTCAGGGTCTCGTCGTCCTGATCCTCGGCTTCTTCATCCGCAAGCCGACCTTCGATATTCCGATCATCAAAAAGAAGCTCAACCTGCCGCAGACGGTCTATGGCTTCAAGCCGAGCGAAACCCTGCGCAGCCCGATCTTCTGGGTACTCTATGTGACCTTCGTGCTGGTCGCCTCGGGTGGCCTGATGGCGGCGGCGCAGATCGCACCGATCGCGCACGACTACAAGATCGCAGGCGAGCCGGTCAGCCTGTTCGGCTTCCAGATGGCGGCCTTGACGATGGCGATCTCGCTGGACCGTATCTTCGACGGCTTCGGCCGCCCGATCTTCGGTTTCATCTCCGACACCATCGGCCGCGAATACACGATGTTCATCGCCTTCGGCACCGGTGCACTGATGCTGCTGACGCTGTCGCTCTATGGGCACTCGGCGATCGTGTTCGTTCTGGCGACCGCGGTGTATTTCGGCGTGTTCGGCGAAATCTACAGCCTGTTCCCGGCAACCGCCGGCGACACCTTCGGTGCGAAGTACGCCACCACCAACAACGGCATGCTGTACACCGCCAAGGGTACCGCCGCGTTGCTGGTGCCCTTCGGCAGCATTCTCGCCAAGAACTATGGCTGGCAGTCGGTGTTCATGGTGGCCGTGGCCTGCAACTCGATCGCCGCCCTGCTCGCGGTCTTCGTGATCAAGCCGATGCGCCGCGCGCACATCGAGCGCAGCAACGAACTGGCAGCCAGCGGCCTCGATGCATCGGCGCCCCTCTCGGTGCAGAACGCCAACGCATAATTATTCCCCCCAAGGGACTAACCTTGAGACCAGGCGGTTTCCGCCTGGTCTTTTTTTTGGTGGGAAGTCGATCTGTGACGCGCCGTCAAGGCGACAAATAGCCTCAAATCGCTTGTAGGTTTTATATCGCGTGGTAGCCTGTTACTTTCAGAGCGGGCGGGGTTTCATGCATCAACCGATCGACAGGCACCATAACGATACTTTCCGGCACTCAAGGAAGGGCCGGATCGCTGCCGTATTCCTGGGATGTATCGTCAGCATCAGCGCACTGGTCAATTTCATCAGCGCGTTTCGCAATAAGCAGGTTCTGTATGGCGGCCGGATCGCCCCCACCGGCTGGATTTCATATCACGCCCACCCGGCGTTGTTCATGTGGGTGCTCGCTGTCGAGGCCTGCGCGACGATTATCTGCATCGGCGTGATCTACGCTGTCTTTTTCAAAGACATCGATCAGGCTTAGATTTTTCCTGTCGGAACGAACGCTGACCCCGCCACAATGCGATGCGGGCATGAGCCTTGTTGTCATGTGCGAAACGCTATCGCCACGACGTAAGTGCCGGACAATGAGAGCATTACAAGAACATTTTACAGGATCACGAGCCACGAGACGTGGCGTGAAGGAAAAATATTTGAATGATTTGGTGAGCGCGGAGGGACTCGAACCCTCGACCCCATGATTAAAAGTCACGTGCTCTACCACCTGAGCTACGCGCTCACTCGTCGCGGTGTGTAGGGGTCTCACTCCCATGGGTCAAGCCATGCGCGCCGAAAACCGGCACTCTGGCGGCCTCCCTCAACGGCTTTTTTGCCAGTGAGTTCAATATTCTAGGGTTCGCAGCCCGATCAGGACTGGCGGAAGCCGATCCGGAAGCACCCCCAATGGCGGCCGCGAATGCGGATCGGCGCCGACGCATCCTTGAGCAGCACGAAATTGCCGTTACCCATGTCGCGGCGATAGGTCTGCAACAGGAACGGCGCCGTGCTGTTCGCCACCTTCTCGGCGGCGCGATCCTTGAAAATGCGCCGGTTCCGGCAATTGGCCGCGTTCCAGACCGGATCGTCGCCCTGCGGGTGCCGGTAATTCGGGTTATGAGTCGGAAGATAACCGTCGCGGGCCCACGCCACGCTGAACATCACGCGCGGATCCATCTTCTGCACAGGGTCCTGGATCGGCGGCAGTATCCGGTCCGTCAGTTCGACATAGCTCGACAAATATTGCTTGGGGTTGGTGCCCTCGATCTCCCGATAGTTCGGCTGGAAGAACTGCTGCTCCGTGATTTCACCACGCTCGATCGCGGCTTCAAACGCCTTGCTGACCCTGGCGGCCGTCTCGACCGCCGCCTGAATGAAAGGCGTGTCCGATGTTTCGACACCGCTTTCGGCGATGGCCTTGATGAGCGCCTCGGAGGCCCCGAGCAGCCCCTCGACGCGATCATCGGCATGTTTCAGATCGTTAGACGACAGGTCGACGCCCTTGGCGAGGTCGCCCAGTTCGGCGAGCACCACGTCGCAGTGTTCCATGTTGGTTGCGGCAGCAGTCGCGATCGCGCTGATGTCGCGCTCCACGGTGGCAAAACCTTCATGGACGCGATTGATCGTGCCCTGGATATGGTTGGCGCCCTCGCCCGCCTCTCTGGCGAAACGGGTTGCAACGCCGCTATCCTCGATCAAATGCCCGATCTCGCCGTCAAGGTTTTGCACGGTCTGACTGATCTGCAACGTCGCCTGCCGTGTCGCCTCCGCAAGACTCTTCACCTCGTTGGCGACGACCGCAAAGCCCCGCCCGGCATCACCCGCGCGCGCCGCTTCGATGGTGGCATTGAGCGCCAGAAGATTGGTCTGCTTGGCGATGGTTTCGATGGTGCCCGACACCTTGCCGACCTGCGACAGAACCTGGCTGATTGCCGCAAGTCTGTCCTCGATCCGGCTCACGGCGGTCACGAGCTCGGTGATGTTTCCGACTGCGCTGGTCACGACCTCGCGCGACTGCGTAATCTCGGCGGCCGCATTGGCCGTGAATGATTGGACCGTCCGCGCCGCGCCGTCGATGTTGCGATTGGCCGCAACCATCGTGTCAGCGGTTTCCTGCAAATGGCCGAACTGCTCGGATTGCCGCGAGACGCGGCTTGCAACGTCATGCAGATTGCCCAGCACGTCTGCGAGCTCGACACCAAGATTGCCGAGGCCATTGCCCAATTCATCGATCAGTCTCTCCGAGACGGTCGGTATCTGTGCGCTCTCCGGGGTGGTCAGGGCTTGCGCATGAAGCAGCTGCGGATTTGTCATCTCGGATCAGATCCCATCAAGACATTCGACGGTCGTGAAAATACGAAGACACAGAAACGCAGGCCCCGAATCTCTGACGGCATCAAAGGCCTGTGGAACTGTATGCTAGACTGAAACGGTAAACATCTACTTCGCATGCATTTTAGCCCAATGGCCGATGCCGGCAGCCAACCGCCCGTTCAAGACCTCGTCTCACGAGGCGTTTCGCGGTGTTTAAACACCGCGAAACGCCAAAAAACGGTCAATGGAGCACCGGAGGGCCCTCGCTAAATGCCCTCGAACAGCACCGTCGAGAGATAGCGCTCCGCGAAAGAGGGAATCACGGTGAGAATCGTCTTGCCTGCGTTTTCCGGCCGCTTGCCGAGTTCAAGCGCAGCCGCAACCGCCGCGCCCGAGGAGATTCCCCCCGCGATCCCCTCCATGCGCGCAAGAGAGCGCGACATTTCGATCGCCGCCGTGCTGTTCACGGTCACGACTTCATCGATCACCGAGCGGTCGAGGATGTCCGGCACGAAACCCGCGCCGAGCCCCTGAATCTTGTGGGGCGAATGCTTGCCGCCCGACAGCACCGGGCTTTCCGTAGGCTCGACCGCGACGATCCGCAGCGATGGCTTGCGCGGCTTCAGCACCTGCCCGACGCCGGTGATCGTGCCGCCGGTGCCCACACCGGCCACGAAAATATCGAGGTTGCCGGCGGTGTCGTTCCAGATCTCCTCTGCGGTCGTCTGGCGATGCACGGCCGGGTTGGCGGGATTCTTGAACTGCTGCGGCATCACGGCGTTGGGCGTGGTGCGCACCAGTTCCTCGGCAGTCGCAATCGCGCCGTTCATGCCCTGCGCCGCCGGGGTGAGCACGATCTCCGCACCGAGAAAGGCCAGCATCTTGCGCCGCTCGACCGACATCGAATCCGGCATCACGAGCTTGAGGCGATAACCGCGCGAGGCGGCGACGAAGGCCAGTGCGATGCCGGTGTTGCCGGATGTCGGCTCGATCAGCACCGTGTCCTTGTTGATGGCCCCGGCCTCCTCCATCGCCTTCACCATCGCGGCTCCGATGCGATCCTTCACGCTGGTCGCCGGATTGAAATACTCAAGTTTGGCTAAAATCGTGGCCTTGACACCGTGCTGTTCCGGCAGACGCCGCAGCCGCACGATCGGCGTGCAACCGGCTGCATCGACGATGCTGTCGTAGATGCCGCCCCGTCCGACATGGCACTTGGAAGCGGTCTTGTCCGGCGGCGAATTCATGGCGCACTCCTGGCGAAATGAGTTTGAAAACGAACGATCATTAAATCTGCCTTTTCGCGTTACGCAAAGAGCCCGAACACGCGGATGTGTGCGTTGCGATAGAAGAAATCGCAAAACCAACGCATTTGTGTTGTGCCTTCTTCAAAGTGCGGATGTAGGTTTTCACGGTACCGCCAATTGACGACGCCAACCTGAGGGAGGTCACGATGACGGCAACCGCTGAAATCCGCCCGACGCTCGCGCCGTTTCTTCCGCGTGGAGCCGGGCGCATGATTTGCGCAATCTGCTCCGACACCATGGTGGCGGCTGAAGCCTCGGCCTTTTCCGACAACGTCGTGAGCTATCTGTGGACCTGCGATACCTGCGGCCATGGCTTCGTGACCAAGCACACGCTGAAGGATTGCCCGGACGCCCCAAAGCAGGGCGACTTCTGAACCAGGGCGATGTCTACCGCGGCGGCAGGTCGCCCGCCGCCCAGCCCGCTTTCGTTGCGCTGCGAAAATCCGCGAACGTGCCCGCCGCGATCGCCTCGCGAGTACCGTTCATCAACGTCTGGAAATAGGCGATGTTGATCTCGGACAGCAGCATCGCGCCGAGCGCCTCTCCCGCCTTCACCAGATGATGCAGATAGGCGCGCGAATAGCTGCGCGCGGGCAGCCATGGGCTTTCTTCGTCCAGCGGGCGCGGATCGTCGGCATGGCGTGCATTGCGCAGATTGATGACGCCGCGCCGCGTGAAGGCATGGCCATGACGGCCGTTGCGCGTCGGCAGCACGCAGTCGAACATGTCAATGCCGCGCGCGACCGCCTCGATCATATCATCCGGCGTGCCGACGCCCATCAGATAGCGCGGGCGATCCTGCGGCAGCAACGGTGCAGACTCCTCGATCATCGAGAGCATCACCTCTTGAGGTTCACCAACCGCGAGCCCGCCAATGGCATAACCATGGAATCCGATCTCATCGAGCGCCTTTGCACTTTGCCGCCGCAGTTCAGCCACATCGCCGCCTTGCACGATGCCGAACAGCATGTAACCCACTGGCGTGTCTTCAAAAGCTCGCTTGGAACGCTCGGCCCAGCGCAGCGAGAGCTGCATCGCGCGCTCGACCTCCGCGCGCGTCGCCGGGAGCCGTACGCATTCGTCGAGCTGCATGGCGATGTCCGAGCCGAACAGCCGCTGTACTTCGATGGCGCGTTCCGGCGTCAGATCCAGCACCGCGCCGTCGATGTGCGATTTGAAACGGACGCCCCGCTCCGTGACCTTGCGCAGTTTCGACAGCGACATCACCTGGAAGCCGCCGGAATCCGTCAGCATCGGTCCGTTCCAGCCGGTGAATTTCTGGAGGCCGCCAAGCGCCGCGATGCGTTCCGCCGTCGGCCGCAGCATCAGATGGTAGGTGTTACCAAGCACGATGTCGGCGCCGGTCTCGCGGATCTCGCGCCAGTGAATGCCTTTCATCGCGCCCGCGGTGCCGACCGGCATGAAAGCCGGTGTACGCACCTCACCATGCGGCGTCGTCAGCACGCCGGTGCGCGCCTCGCCGTCACGGCCAAGCAACCGGAAATGATTGGCCACGCTCATGCGGCGCGGCCCGTATCAGAGAACAGCAGGCAGGCATCGCCATAGGAATAGAAGCGATAGCCTTTCTCAATGGCATGCGCGTAGGCCGTGCGCATCATCTCGAGTCCCGAAAAGGCCGAGACGAGCATGAACAGTGTCGAACGCGGCAGATGAAAATTTGTCATCATCACGTCGACGGCACGAAAGCGATAGCCAGGCGTGATGAAGATTGCTGTCTCGCCCGTGAACGGCTGGATGGTGCCGTCCTCATCCGCGGCACTTTCCAGAAGTCGCATCGCGGTGGAGCCGACCGCGACAATGCGCCCACCCTTGGCGCGCGCCTCGTTGAGCGTGCGCGCGGTCTCCGCAGAGATGGTGCCCCACTCCGCATGCATCTTGTGGTCGGCGGTGTCATCGGTCTTCACCGGCAGAAACGTACCCGCGCCGACATGGAGTGTCAGGCGCTGCACGCCGATGCCGCGCGATTGCAACGCGGCCTCGAGCGCGGGCGTGAAGTGCAAGCCCGCCGTTGGCGCTGCGACCGCGCCTTCGTGTTTGGCGAACATGGTTTGGTAGTCGCCGACATCCTTTTCGTCGGGCGCGCGGCGCGAGGCGATATAGGGCGGCAGAGGCGGCGCACCGAGATCGGCGATGGCCTGATCGAGCACCGGTCCATGAAACGCAAACGACAGTGTGATCTCACCGGCCTCGCCCTTGGCCTCGACGGTGGCATCGAGATTGCCGAGCAGGCACACCCGTCCTTCATTGCCGAAACGCACGACATCGCCTTCCGCAAGCTTGCGCGCGGGCTTCACCAGCGCCTGCCAGCGCGAACCGTCGATGCGCTTGATGAGCGTCGCGTCGATACGCGGCTCGGTCGTCCCGCCGATCCTGCGGCCCGATAGTTGCGCGGCAATTACCTTGGTGTCGTTGACGACAAGCTGGTCGCCTGCGCGCAGCAGATCCGGCAGATCGCGCACCGTGCAGTCATTGAGGCCGTCGCCGGGCCGCACCACCAGAAGCCGGGCGGTCTCGCGCGGCTCGACGGGCCGTAACGCAATGCTTTCAGGGGGGAGATCGAAATCGAACAGGTCGGTACGCATGGTGGCCCGTTATGGCCCCCCAGCCCCGGCCGGGCAACGGCTATGTTGGGGCGTCCCGAAAACAATCATGCCCGGCGCGAGGCCGGGCACGAGGCACGCAAAAGTCGCTGAGCGGCGCCGTTATGCGGCGTCGGCCGCCATGTGCGCCTTGACGATCTTGTCCGGGTTCTGCACCGGCTCGCCGCGCTTGATCTTGTCGACGTTCTCCATACCGGAGGTCACCTTGCCCCAGACGGTGTACTGATTGTCGAGGAAGCGAGCGTCGTCGAAGCAGATGAAGAACTGGCTGTCGCCGGAATCCGGGTTGGCGGCGCGCGCCATCGACACCGTACCGCGCACATGCGGTTCGGCGTTGAATTCGGCCTTCAGCTTCTGGCCGGAGCCGCCGGTGCCGGTGCCGTGCGGGCAACCGGTCTGCGCCATGAAGCCGTCGATCACACGGTGAAACACGATGCCGTCGTAAAAGCCTTCTCGCACCAATTCCTTGATGCGCGCAACATGGCCCGGCGCGAGGTCGGGGCGCATTTCGATGACCACCTCGCCCTGCGTGGTGTCGAGGATCAGGGTGTTGTCGTTGTCTGCCATGGTTTTTCTTTCCTTTGGAATGGGTGAAGGCGCGGCGCGCCATTCAGGGAGCGATTACTTGATGTCGGAGGCGACCTGCACCTTGAGCATCTTGTCGGGGTTCTGCACCGGCTCACCGCGCTTGAGCTTGTCCACGACATCCATGCCCGACACGACATTTCCGATCACGGTGTATTTGCCGTTCAGCGAAGGGTAGTCGTTGAACATGATGAAGAACTGCGAGTTCGCCGAATTCGGATCGGACGCGCGCGCCATGCCGACGACGCCGCGGGTGAACGGCACGTTGGAGAATTCGGCCTTCAGGTTCGGATATTTCGAATTTCCGGTGCCATTGAAATGCTGGCCATCGCCGGTCTGCGCCATGAAGCCGTCGATGACACGGTGGAAGGGCACGTTGTTGTAATAGCCATCGCGCGCAAGTTGCTTGATGCGCTCGGCATGGTTCGGCGCGAGGTCGGTGCGCAGTTGCACCACGACGCGGCCCTTGGTGGTGTCGATGACAATGGCGTTGGCCTTGTCGAGGTTCGCGGGCAGCTTCTGGGCGAAGGCTGGCGTGGCCAGCATCAGGGCTCCGAGAACGGCAAGCAGTCTGATCATGGAAACTCCGTTGGCGTTGGAAAAGCGTTGAATGCAAGTCGCGCGAGGATGCGCCGATGACGGAAGCGGCAGCCGCAAAGGGCTACTGTGAGAATTTCGCCTTGAGACGGGTTGCAACCGCTTTCGGAACGAAAGCCGAAACATCACCGCCCATGCTGGCAATTTGGCGCACAAGCGTGGCGGTGATCGGGCGAACCGTGGGGGATGCCGGAATAAAGATGGTCTGCACGTCCGGCACCAGGGTCTGATTCATGCCGGCGATCTGCATTTCATAATCCAGATCGGTGCCGTCACGCAGCCCGCGGATCAGGATCGAGGCACCGGCCTTCTGGGCCGCCGCAACGGTCAGATTATCGAAAGTCACGCATTCGATGCCGCAGCCCGAGGCGGCGGCGAGCGGCGCGAAGACTTCAACGATCATGGCGCGGCGCTCCTCGACAGAGAACAAGGGCGCCTTGCCGGGATGCACGCCAATGGCCACGATCAGACGATCGACCAGGGTGCACGCCTGGCGCACCACGTCGACGTGGCCGTTGGTGACGGGATCGAACGACCCCGGATAAAGCGCGACACGAGCCATTCCCCCCTCCTAGCCTGCCCTGCGAGGGGCCGCAAGCGAGCCGGTTCCCTTACGGTTACCGATATTTTTCCGCCTGCACCCCGAATTCCGGCGAACCATTCCGGCCCAGCCGCGTCATTTCCGAAAGCGCTTGAGGGCTCGGGAGACGGGACATGATGCTGGAAGCGAAATTGGCGGATCCGCCGAAGATTTTGGGCGCGGTGGCGGCCATCGCCGCGTTTGCCGGTGTTGCGCTGATCCTTCTGCCAAGTTTCGCGCCGCAGGTGGAGGCCAGTGAGCCTGCGGCCCTCGCCCGGGGCGATAAACTGGCCGTGGCAGGCGTCGATTGCGCCCAGCAGGACTGGCCGAACATTTCCGCCGCCTGCCTGCGACGAGGGGATGCAACCCCTCGCCCCGTGCTGACCCATATCCGGGTGGTGACGCCGCGCTAGGCTTACCCCTCTTGGCCTTCGCCTGAGTGCTCGCCTTCTTCGGTCAGATGCTCGACCGACACCACACGCTCTTCATCGGCGGTGTTGAACACCGTGACGCCCTGCGTCGAGCGACCCGCGATGCGGATATCCTCCACCGGGCAGCGGATGAGCTGGCCCTTGTCGGTCACCAGCATGATCTGGTCGCTGTCCTCGACCGGGAATGAGGCCACGAGCTTGCCGTTGCGGCCGTTGACCGACATCGCGACGATGCCCTTTCCGCCGCGTCCCGTGGTCCGGTACTCGTACGACGAGGTACGCTTGCCGTAACCGTTCTCGCTGATGGTCAGCACGAACTGCTCATTGGCGGACATCTCGACATAACGCTGCTCGCCGAGTTCGATCGCGCCCGTCGCCTCCTCGTTGTCGGTCCCCGCCTCGTCTTCGACGCCGCCACGGCGCACCGCATTGGCGCGGCGCAGATAGGCCGCACGCTCGTCGGCGTTGACATCCATGTGGCGCAGGATGGTGAGCGAGATCAGCTTGTCGCCGTCGCCGAGGTTGATGCCGCGCACGCCCATCGAGGTGCGGCCCTGGAACACGCGCACATCGGTGACCGGGAAGCGGATGCACTGGCCGCCGGCGGCGGTGAGCAGCACGTCGTCGTTTTCCTTGGCGATCTGCACATCGACGATCGACTCGCCTTCATCGAGCTTCATCGCGATGATGCCCGAGCGGCGGACATCGACAAAATCCGACAGCTTGTTGCGCCGGACATTGCCGCCGGTGGTGGCGAACATCACGTCGAGTTCGCTCCACGAGGATTCATCCTCCGGCAACGGCATGATCGTGGTGATGCGCTCGCCCTGCTCCATCGGCAGGATATTGATGAGCGCCTTGCCGCGCGCGTTCGGCGCCGCCATCGGCAACCGCCAGACCTTTTCCTTGTAGACCTGACCGCGCGACGAGAAGAACAGCACAGGCGTATGCGTCGAGGCGACGAACAGGCGCGAGACGAAATCCTCGTCGCGCGTCTGCATGCCGGATCGGCCCTTGCCGCCGCGCTTCTGCGCGCGATAGGTCGAAAGCGGCACGCGCTTGACGTAACCCGCATGCGAGACGGTCACGACCATGTCCTCGCGCTGGATCAGGTCTTCGTCCTCGACCTCGCCTTCCTGATCGACGATCATCGTGCGGCGCGGCGTGGCGAACTCATTCTTCACCGCCGTCAGTTCATCGCGGACGATGCCCTGCACGCGGGCGCGCGAACGCAGGATATCGAGATAATCGGCGATTTCGACCGCGAGCTTGTCGAGTTCATCGGAGATTTCGTCGCGGCCCAGCGCGGTGAGGCGTTGCAGGCGCAGATCGAGAATGGCCTTGGCCTGCTCCATCGACAGCCGCGCGGTGCCATCCTCGGAAATGCGATGACGCGGATCGTCGATCAGCATCATCATCGTCTCGACGTCCTTCGCCGGCCAGTCGCGCGACATCAAGGTATCGCGCGCCGTCGCCGGATCGGGCGAGGTGCGGATGACGCGAATGATCTCGTCGATGTTGGCGACCGCGATGGCAAGACCGACCAAGATGTGGGCGCGGTCGCGCGCCTTGTTGAGCAGGAATTTCGTGCGCCGCGAGACAACGTTCTCGCGGAACGCGACGAACACAGTCAGCAGATCCTTGAGATTCATCACCTGCGGACGACCGCCGTCGAGCGCCACCATGTTGGCGCCGAAGCTCGTTTGCAGCGGCGTGAACTTGTAGAGCTGGTTCAACACCACGTCCGGCACCGCATCGCGCTTCAATTCGACGACGACGCGATAACCGTCGCGGTCGGATTCGTCGCGCAGGTCGGAGATGCCTTCGATCTTCTTGTCGCGAACGAGTTCGGCGATGCGCTCCACCATCGTCGCCTTGTTCACCTGATAGGGAATTTCGGAGACGATGATCGCTTCGCGATCTTTGCGGATGGTTTCGATGGACACCTTGCCGCGCATCACGATGGAGCCGCGACCGAGATGATAGGCCGAACGGATGCCCTGTTTACCCAGAATGATGCCACCGGTCGGGAAATCCGGTCCGGGCACGATGTTGATGAGGTCGTCGATGCCTAAACCGGGATTGTCGATGAGCGCGATGCAGGCGTCGATCACCTCGCCGAGATTGTGCGGCGGGATGTTGGTCGCCATGCCGACCGCGATGCCGCCCGCGCCGTTAACCAGCAGGTTCGGAAACTTCGCGGGCAGAACCTTCGGCTCGCGCTCGGAGGAATCGTAGTTCGGCTGATAATCGACAGTGTCCTTGTCGATATCGTCGAGCAGCGAATGGGCGATCTTCTGCAGGCGCGACTCGGTGTAGCGCATCGCCGCGGGCATATCGCCGTCGACCGAACCGAAATTGCCCTGACCGTCGATCAGCGGCACGCGCATGGAGAAGTCCTGCGCCATGCGCACCAAGGCGTCGTAAACTGACTGGTCGCCGTGCGGATGATACTTACCGATGACGTCGCCGACCGTGCGCGCCGACTTGCGGTACGGCTTGTTCCACTCGAAGCCGTTCTCGTACATGCCGTAGAGAATGCGCCGATGCACCGGCTTCAGGCCGTCGCGCGCATCAGGCAGCGCGCGCGACACGATCACGCTCATCGCGTAATCGAGATATGAGCGCTTCATCTCATCGGAGATTGAAACAGGCTTGATGTCGACGGGACCGGAGCTGTCGTCCGCCGGATCTTTCGGGTCGGTCAAGGGAGCGAATCCTGAGGTGCAAAATGTCCCGTCTATATAGGCTGAATCGCAGATTTTAGCCAACCTATTCGGGCAGGAAGGCGCTCGAAATAATCAAATATTTTCAGATATTTGCAGGATGATTTTGCGCCCTTTCCGGCACCTGCGCCCAAGCCTGCCGAAAGGGTTTTCCAAAGCTGTTTTCAAAGCCCGGAATCCGCTCGCGAACCGGCAAAAAAACGGACCAGCCAATCCGCGTGCGCGTTAGGCTAACATCCGTAAAACGATGGCACCGCTGCCGGCCCGCGGAGTGTTCATGCTTGCCGAATACGCGCTCAATGCGTTCGTGACGTTGTTCGTCGTGGTCGATCCGATCGGGATCACCCCGGCATTCCTGTCGGTCACGCACGGGCTGCCCGCCGCCGTCCGCCGGAGCGTCGGTTATCGTGCGGCGGTGATTGCCGCAGCGATCCTGATCGGCACCGCGCTGATCGGAAACTGGCTGCTGGCGCGGCTCGGCATCGGCCTGCCCGCGTTCCGGATATCCGGCGGCATCCTCTTGTTTGTCATTGCCGGTGAAATGGTGCTCGGCATTCGCCCCGCGCGCGAGGCGCGGCAGGCCGAACGGGCCATTGAGGAACACGCACGCAACATTGCCGCATTTCCGCTGGCCATTCCGCTGATCGCAGGCCCCGGCGCGATCACCGCCACGCTGCTGCTTGCCGGACAAACCAATGAGGACCCAGCTTCCCTGCTGACACTCGTCGGCATCATCGTCGTGATCGCCGCTGTCTGCGCGATGGCATTCGTGTTTGCGGGCCGCGTTGCGCGGCTGCTCGGCATCACCGGCAACGCCGTGATGTCACGACTGCTCGGCGTGGTGCTTGCCGCCCTCGCCGTGCAATTCGTCATCGACGGCGCCCGCGCCGCTTTTGGATGATGTCTGGTTAGAACGGAATGTCGTCGTTCATGTCGTCGCGGCCACCGGAGGCCGGAACCGAACGGCGCTGCGATGGCCCGCCAGAGCCGAAGGAGCCACCGCCACTTTCGTCGCTGGCGAACGAACCGCCACCTCCGCCGCCGCGGCCATCGAGCATGGTCAGCGTCGAGTTGAAGCCCTGCAACACCACCTCGGTCGAATATTTGTCCTTGCCGTCCTTGTCCTGCCACTTCCGGGTCTGGAGCGCGCCTTCGATGTAAACCTTGGCGCCCTTCTTGAGATACTGCTCCGCGACCTTGCAGAGCCCTTCATTGAAAATGACGACGCGATGCCACTCGGTCTTTTCCTTGCGTTCGCCGGTGTTCTTGTCGCGCCAGGTCTCGGACGTCGCGATGCTGAGATTGGCGATCGGGCGCCCGTCCTGGGTGCGCCGGATATCGGGATCGGCCCCGAGATTGCCCACCAGAATGACCTTGTTGACGCTGCCTGCCATGACTTCAATCTCCACCAGGGCGCCACCCATGCGCCGCCCGGCACCTAAGCCTACTCGCGGGCGCATCGAAACGCCGCGATGGAGCTTCCCTGCTCCGAAGAGGCGCTTATCCACACCAATGCGGTGGGCGCTCTCGTTAGCATTTATACGTACCCGTTTTGTTCCGCGCAAGTCCTTGGCCCAAAATGGCTTTTAACGCGCCGCAATAACTCACCGTTTTGTGATCAAAACCGATGGAACAAAACCGCGTGAATAATTAGCGTTTACAGATGCTTAAATGGAACTTTGGAACTCCGAACATCGCGTCTGACTGTGATATTTGCGACACGGCTTTTTCGAGGAATCCGAGTTATAGGTTGGGGCATCGGAATTCATCATTCCACCTGCGTGGCGCTAACCCCAGCGAACGCAATCTGGACACCCCGCGCTCTTGGGACGGATCCCGGGACGCGGTTTTTGGAGAAGAAAAATGAAAAAGATCCTTCTTGCAGCCACCGTCGCGGCTCTGAGCTCGACCGCTGTGTTCGCTGCGGACCTTCCGGCCCGCACCTATACGAAGGCTCCGGCTTACGTCGCTCCGGTTTACAACTGGACCGGTTTCTACATCGGTGCCCAGGTTGGCGGTGCGTTCCAGGGCTCAAGCGGCTTCACCACCGATGACCCGAGCGTTATCGGCAGCCGTAATGACAGCTCGTTCATCGGCGGCGGCGTCTTTGGCGCCAACTACCAGTTCGCTCCGAACTGGGTTGTCGGCCTCGAGGGCGAATTCAACGGCCTGTCGAGCAACAGCCAGTCCTTCTCGAACGGTACTGGCGAGGCCATCCGCCTCAAGAACGACTGGCTGGCTTCGGTCACCGGCCGCCTCGGCTACACTTGGGGTCCGGGCATGATCTACGCCAAGGGCGGTGTCGCGTTCCGCGACAACGGCGGCATCAATACGAACACGATCGCTCTGGTTGACCGCAAGGACACCGGTTACACCGTTGGCGCTGGCCTCGAGTACATGTTTGCTCCGGCCTGGTCGGCGAAGATCGAATACCAGTATTACAACTTCGATCACACCAACGTTGTGCTCACGGCCTTCCCGAGCACCATCAACTATCGCGACGACCTTCACACTGTGAAGGCCGGCATCAACTACCACTTCAACTGGGGTGGCCCGGTTGTCGCCAAGTACTAAGACCTTCTGATCGCACCTGCGATCCGACGAAAAGGCCGGCGAAAGCCGGCCTTTTTTGTTGTCCGGAAGAACGAAGGGCAGAACACCTGCCAGTTCCTGACGCGAAACCCTCACAATCAATCGAGGGGCAAATGATTCCGGTGATCTGGCAAAGCCGACACTGGAAATTTCCGTCCGTTCTTCCTACGTTCCAGTCACGGCCAACCTCTTATGCCTGACGCGCGATCCGGCTTTGCCCGGCACGGCGTTCTTGCTTGTGCCCGGCCCGCTGGAACCGATCATGGACGAAGTCATCAAGGCAAAACAACGCGGACAGGGGGCGAACGCCTCTCGCGCCATCACCATTCGCGGCGCGCGCGAACACAACCTGAAGAACGTCGATCTGGAGGTGCCGCGCGACAAGCTCGTGGTGTTCACCGGCCTGTCCGGCTCGGGCAAATCCTCGCTGGCCTTCGACACCATCTACGCCGAGGGCCAGCGCCGCTACGTGGAATCGCTGTCGGCCTATGCGCGGCAATTCCTCGAGATGATGCAGAAGCCGGACGTCGACCAGATCGACGGCCTGTCGCCTGCGATTTCCATCGAACAGAAAACCACCTCGAAGAATCCGCGCTCGACGGTCGGCACCGTCACCGAAATCTACGATTACATGCGCCTGTTGTGGGCACGTGTCGGTGTTCCCTATTCGCCCGCGACCGGGCTCCCGATCGAAAGCCAGACCGTCTCGCAAATGGTGGATCGCGTGCTGGCACTCCCGGAAGGTACGCGGCTCTATCTGCTCGCGCCGGTCGTGCGCGGCCGCAAGGGCGAGTACCGCAAGGAACTCGCAGAATATCTCAAAAAGGGCTTCCAGCGCGTCAAGATCGACGGCGCTTTCCACGAGCTCGCCGAAGCACCTGCGCTCGACAAAAAATTCCCGCACGACATCGACGTGGTGGTGGACCGCATCGTGGTGCGCCCCGACATTGCCCAGCGCCTCGCGGAATCCTTCGAGACCGCGCTGAAACTCGCCGAGGGCCTCGCGGTGGTCGAATTCGCCGACAAGCCGTCTGCCTCGGATACCGACAGCAAGAAGCCTGAAAAAAAGACCGCCAAAATCCACGACAAGAGCGGACCCGAACGGCTGCTGTTTTCGGAAAAATTCGCTTGTCCGGTCTCCGGCTTTACGCTGCCAGAGATCGAGCCGCGGCTATTCTCCTTCAACAATCCGTACGGTGCGTGTCCCGAATGCGGCGGCCTCGGCATCGAACAGCATATCGACCCCGAACTCATCATCCCGGACACGGATCTGACATTACGCAAGGGCGCGATCGCACCATGGGCGAAATCGTCCTCGCCCTATTACATCCAGACGCTGCAGGCGCTCGGCAAGTTCTACAAGTTCACGCTCGACACCAAGTGGAAGGATCTGCCGAAGAAAACGCAGACCGCCCTGCTCTACGGCTCGGGCGAGGATGCCATCAAATTCTCCTACGAGGACGGCACCCGCTCCTACGATACCAAGAAGCCGTTTGAAGGCATCATCACCAATATCGAGCGCCGTTTCGCGGAGACCGAAAGCGAATGGGCGCGCGAGGAGCTCGGCAAATACTTCGCCGACGTGCCCTGCGCGGGTTGTCATGGCTATCGACTCAAGCCGGAGGCGCTATGCGTCAAGATCGGCGGCAAGCATATCGGCGAAATCTCAGAACTGTCGGTGAAGAAAGCCGGCGAATGGTTTGAGACCGTGCCGGATCTGCTCAACAAGCAGCAGAATGAGATCGCGGTGCGTATCCTCAAGGAAATCCGCGAGCGCCTGTCGTTCCTGCTTGATGTCGGCCTTAATTATCTCACGCTGTCGCGCTCCTCCGGCACGCTGTCCGGCGGCGAAAGCCAGCGCATCCGCCTCGCCTCGCAGATCGGCTCGGGCCTGACCGGCGTTCTCTATGTGCTGGACGAGCCCTCCATCGGCCTGCACCAGCGCGATAACGCTCGCCTCCTCGATACGCTGAAAAGGCTGCGCGATCTCGGCAATACCGTCATCGTCGTCGAGCACGACGAGGATGCCATCCGCCTCGCCGATCATGTCGTCGACGTCGGCCCCGGCGCGGGCATCAACGGCGGCTATATCGTCGCGCGCGGCACGCCCGTCGAGATCATGAAAAACCCGAACTCGCTGACCGGGAAATATCTCACCGGCGAGAAGTTCGTACCGATCCCCGAGCGCCGCCCGCCGAACCACCGGCGCACACTGAAAATCGTGAACGCGCGCGGCAACAATCTCAAGAACATCTCGGCGGAAATCCCGCTCGGCCTGTTCACCTGCGTCACTGGCGTCTCCGGCGGCGGCAAGTCGACGCTGCTGCTCGACACGCTCTACAAGTCGGTCGCGCGCAAGCTTAACGGCGCGGCCGACGCACCTGCCCCGCATGATCGGATCGAGGGGCTGGAGCACATCGACAAGATCATCGACATCGACCAATCGCCGATCGGGCGCACGCCGCGCTCCAATCCCGCGACTTACACCGGCGCATTCACACCGATCCGCGAATGGTTCGCCGGCCTGCCGGAATCCAAGGCGCGCGGCTACGAGCCGGGCCGCTTTTCCTTCAACGTCAAGGGCGGCCGCTGCGAGGCCTGCCAAGGCGACGGCCTCATCAAGATCGAGATGCACTTCCTGCCGGACGTGTATGTCACCTGCGACACCTGCAAGGGCAAACGCTACAATCGCGAAACGCTTGAAGTGATGTTCAAGGGCAAGACCATCGCCGACGTGCTCGACATGACCGTGGACGAGGCGGAGGAATTCTTCCGTGCCGTGCCGCGCATCCGCGAGACGTTCCGTACCCTGCAGCGCGTCGGCCTCGGCTACATCCATGTCGGCCAGCAGGCGACGACGCTGTCCGGCGGTGAGGCGCAGCGCGTCAAGCTCGCCAAGGAACTCTCAAAGCGCGCCACCGGCCGCACGCTCTACATTCTCGACGAGCCGACCACCGGCCTGCACTTCCACGATGTCGCGAAACTGCTCGAGGTGCTGCATGAATTGGTCGCGCAGGGCAACAGCGTGGTGGTGATCGAACACAATCTCGAAGTCATCAAGACGGCTGACTGGGTGATCGACCTCGGCCCCGAGGGCGGTGACGGTGGCGGCGAGATCGTCGCATGGGGCCCGCCGGAAGACATCGTGCGCGCGCCGCGCAGCTACACCGGCAAATTCCTGGCACCTGTCCTCGCGAAAGGACAAACCGGCCATCTGTGCGCGAACGGCGAAGCGGCGGAATAAAACAAACCCGTTCCGGCGACCGATCGGATCGATCGCCTGAACGTCAAACCCTCACCCTGTCACTCGAACAGGGTTCTATTGCCCGTGCCGGGCAAGCTCCCGATCGGACAATTCCCAATCCTGCCAGAGCTTCAGCGTAGCGAGCAGGAATACGGCGCCGCCAAGGATGGCATGCCAGAACCTCAACATGCCGTCGGTCGAATATCCGAAGACGTAAGGCGACATGATCAGCCAAATAGCGAGCGCCATCTCGCAACCTTCCTCCCAGCGCCGCAAGGCGATGTATTCAAGTTGCGAAAGGCCGATGATGAGGATGCCTACGACCGCAGTATTCATCAGGATCAATCCCGGATCGGACAGCAATCCGAGACCGTAGTTGACCTCCCCGTTCATCCAGGGAGAAACGGCGATCAGGATACCGAGCAGCATCCCGACCCAGTCCTCCCACGTCCGATGAGTGTCGAAGAACCGAGCGCCAGTCATGGAAACCTCCTGTTTAAAGAGGCATACGGCGGCGGCCTGAACGAGGCGACTTCAACCATCACGACCGGTCGGCCGCAGGGGTATGTCCATACAAAACCTATGAAACCCTTGCCGCTTTACAAGAGCCGCCCACGCGGGTTTGTTGTCACAGGATGGCACTATCCGGATGATTCAAAGCACATTCGAACGATATGAGCCTGTCGGGAATAGCCCGGAATTCGAGAAAGCCAGATGGGTGACGCAATGGGCACGGTTCAGGACAACCCCACGGGGGGCCGCTACGAATTGACCGTCGATGGCCATCTCGCGGCCACCTATTACAAGCTGTCGGACGGCGTCATCACCTTCATCCACACCGAAGTGCCGAAGGAACTGGGCGGGCGCGGCATCGGTTCGCAACTGGTGAAAGGCGCACTCGACGATGTGCGCTCAAAGCACCTCAAGGTTATCCCGCAATGTCCATTCGTGAAGGCCTATATCGACAAGCACGCGGATTACGCCGATCTGCTGAAGTAAGCCATGAACTGGCGATAGGAGCCCGCACATTCCAGCCGTTCGCGACAATACGACATTGAGCCGCTTCGAGATGGACGTGGATGGCGATATCGCCTTCGCGCGCTACCGCCGCGAGGGCCGTACCGTCGTTATCACCCATGTCGAGACCCCTGCCGCGCTGCGCGGACACGGCATCGCGTCACGCCTGATGGGCGGCGTTCTGGAAACGATCCGGCACGAGGGAGAAAAAGTGGCCGCGGCATGCAGTTTCGCCCGTGCCTTTCTCTCCGAACATCCCGAATATTCGGACCTGAAGCCCTGAAGCCGCATAAAAAAAGCCCGCCAATGGCGGGCTTTTCATTCTCGCGTCGAGATCAGACGATCTTGATCGACATATCGGGGAAGCCCGCGATCTTGGCGAGCAGCACGTCGCCCTTCACCACCGGGCCGACATTCGCCGGCGTGCCGGAATAGATGATGTCGCCGGCCTTCAACTCAAAAGCTTCCGACAGCTTTGAGATCTGCTCGGCGACGCTCCAGATCATCTTGTCGAGATCGGCATCCTGCCGGACCGTGCCGTTCACCGCGAGCGAGATCTCACCCTTGACCGGGTGGCCGACCTTGGCGACCGGATGAATCGGCCCGAGCACGGCAGCATGGTCGAAGCTCTTGCCGATTTCCCACGGCTTCTTCAGCGCGGCCATCTCGTTCTGGAGGTCGCGGCGAGTCATGTCGAGGCCGATAGTGTAGCCGAACACGCAGTCCAGCGCCTTCTCCGGCGGGATGTTGGTGCCGCCCGATTTCAGCGCGGCAACCAGTTCGACCTCGTGGTGGTAGTTCTTGGTCAGCGACGGATACGGATGGTCGGCCACCTTGCCGGTTGGCACGTACTGGATCGCGTCGGTCGGCTTCTGGAAGAAGAATGGCGGTTCGCGCGTCGGGTCGGAGCCACGCTCGATGGCATGGGCGGCGTAGTTACGGCCGATGCAATAAATGCGCCGAACCGGAAACACCTCGCTCTGGCCCTCGATCGGGATCGTGATCTGCGCCACCTCGAACACCGTTTTCGCGTTCCCCTGCGCCGCCGCCGGGGTAGCCAGCGCCGTGCCCGCCAGCGCCACCGCGCTACCGGCCAAAACCGCGCGTCGATCGATATTTGTCATTTGATTTTCCTTTTGTTTCCCAGCGGGCCGTTCGTCCGGCCTCGTTTGAATGCATTTTCATAGCGCGGCTGCCCGGCCGCCGTCATCTCCAAAAACGCGTTCCGTCCGGCCAATTGGCCTACACATTTCCGTCAACCCCGGCGCCGGGCGCTTCAAGCAAAAGGCCCACCGCGCGAGCGCGGCGGGCCCAAAACGTTCGTTACAGGACGTCCGTGACAGGACGTCCGTTAGAGGCCGATCAATGCTTGATGTCAGCGGGCAGCTTGCCGCCATTCGCAGCGAGCTTGGCCATCATCTGCTTGTGCAGCCAGATGTTCATCGAGGCGGAGTCGTTGGTATCGCCGGTGTAGTTCAGCTCCTTGGCGAGTTCCTTGCGCGCCGACAGGCTCGAGTCGACGTCGAGCGCCTTCATCAGATCAACGATGGAGGTGCGCCATTCGAGCTTCTCGCCCTTGGCCTTCACGGCGGCGTCGAGGATCGGCGCCACGTCAACGGTCTGTGCCGGAGCCCCGGCGCCTCCCGGGCCTGCGCCACCGGCCGGCTCTGCGGCCTGCGCGCTGCTCGTTCCGAAAATAGCGCCCATGATCTTGGAAAAGATGCTCATGCTGAACTCCTGCTTGCGATTTAAATCAAAGTATCGGCGCCGCGAGCGTCACCTGACGCAAAGTCTGCCTCAAGGTTTGCAGCTTGCCAATATGTGAGTCCTTGTATGTCAGGCCAATGAAGGCTGAGAGACGGTAAGCATGCACTCCCTTGTTTTGACGGGGCTGGAACAAATTCACCGAAGCGTGAGTTTGTTCCTGTCAGGGAAGGTTTAGCCTCCTTCACCAGACGCGCGTTGCTTCCGCGTGGTCACGGTCGCGAACATCGCGTCAACCGCCATCGAACGGGAGCCTCTG
Organism: Haberlea rhodopensis; assembly: GCA_907163345.1. NCBI lineage: Eukaryota > Viridiplantae > Streptophyta > Magnoliopsida > Lamiales > Gesneriaceae > Haberlea > Haberlea rhodopensis. Next base: position 380,183 of record CAJQUN010000067.1, read on the forward strand.
TCATGTCTTCCAGTTATCCATCTTCCGGCAACACCCTGCCCGTCGCCGCCTACCCGGCCAACGATTTGCCTGCGGTTCGGCGAATCCAGATGTCCGATCTGTCCGCCTGCCTGCGGAAAGGCTGGGACGATTTCACCGCGCTGCCATCGCACGCGATCATCCTCGCTCTGATCTATCCCGTTATCGGCCTCATCGTCGCACGACTGATCCACGGCTATTCGATATTGCCCCTGTTATTCCCGCTGGCTGCGGGTTTCGCGCTGCTCGGGCCGTTCGCCGCCATCGGCCTTTACGAACTCAGCCGGCGCCGCGAAGCCGGACAGAACCCGACGGCGTCCGACGCACTGCACGTTCTGTCATCTCCTTCGCTCGGTGCGATGCTCGCTTTGGGCCTGCTGCTGATGGTTCTGTTCGCGGCATGGGTCGCGACGGCACAGGCCATTTATATCGCCTGCTTCGGCTATGCCCCGGCCGCGCGGATTCCCGACTTCATCGGCATGGTGCTGACCACACGGCAAGGCTGGACGCTGATCCTCCTCGGCTGCGGCGTGGGTCTCATGTTCGCAATCGTCGCCCTGTGCATCAGCGTCGTCGCGTTTCCGCTGATGCTGGAACGTCACGCCAGCGCGGGACAGGCCATGACGGTTTCGATGAAAGCAGTGGCGGAAAATCCGCAGGTGATGATGGCTTGGGGACTTATTGTCGCAGCCCTGCTGGTGCTCGGATCGCTACCGCTGTTCCTTGGACTTGCGGTCGTTGTGCCCGTGCTCGGCCATGCGACATGGCATCTTTATCGCACGGTCGTCGAGCCGGCGACGCAGCCCTATCGGGAGCCGGCACAACCGCCGAGAGAGAAACGCTACGCCGCCGACTTCCCCGTCAACCTGATCTCCTGGCTGCGGTAACGAAAACCCCGGACTCCCGGCCCGACGAACGGGCCGGGAAGCCCGAAGCCAGCCTTTATCAATCAATTCTTCGGCGCACTTGCTGCGCCAATTCCTCCGATCTGGAATTTGACCTTCAACGGCCCCGCCTTCTCGAAGTGCAACGTGGCGTCGAACGACTGGCCCTGTTCGAGCGGCTTCTTCAGGTCCATCAACATCAGGTGAAAGCCGGACGGGCTGAGCACGAGGCTCTTGCCGGGTTCGATCGAGACGCCGCCCGCGAGCGGGCGCATGTGCATCACGCCGTCCTTCATCGACATCTCATGGATGTCTGCCTTGCCCGCGGCGTCTGTTTCAACGCCGAGCAGCCTGTCGGATGTGGCGCCGTTGTTCTGGATCGTCAGATAACCGGCTCCGATCTTCGCGCCCTTGGGCGTCGCGCGGCTCCATGGTGAGGTGACGACCAGATCGCCGACCTTAAACTGCGGCCCGCTTGCTGCCGCGGCAGGCTGCATCGCCATTGCAGGCTTCATCGTCATCGATGGACTCATGGTCATCGCAGGATGACCGGAATGGTCCTGCGCCCAGACGGCGGAAGACGTTGCAAGCATGCCGAATACGGCTGCGCCCACGAAGCTCGTTCGCAGCACGGAGAAGCGGAGGACCATCGGATTATCCTTGGGAATTGCTTGGAGTTCATCAGGCAACGCTCGCAGAGCATTCCTGAGTCTTGAGGCGGTCTTTAGACGACATCCTTTTTAGACGGCATCCTTGGGACAGCCTGAAGGCACCCGACTGTTCCCTGAAAGCCGATCCAAAACAACGAGTGAAATCACATGGCTGCCCCTATAGGGCTCTGAATTCATATTCAAACTATGATATAATATTCACTTATTCATTTTCGGTTCATGCATAACTTGCATATGTCGCAAAGCACCTTGTCTCGCAAAGGAGAACGGTGAGAACCATTTCTGTTTATAGAATCATAATAATTTAAGATGGCCCATCAGGTACGAACATATATTACCGCAATAGGTATGCATCATTCGCTTAGCTGCATCGCAACATTTGCGCTGGTATACCAGGAAAAAAGGATTATTACACTGTCCATGCAGTCCTCAAGGACTGAACTACAAATCAAAGGTGACTACCATGATCCTCTCTCTCGTTCGCATCATCAAGGCGTTCCGTGACTACAATCGCGCTTACCGCGAGCTTTCGGAGCTTTCCGAGCGCGAGCTGGCCGACATCGGCATTGATCGTGGCGACATCGAGCGCGTCGCTGCGGGTGCCTACCGCAAGGCCGCTTAAGACGCCTCTTTAGAGGTTACTCTACGAACCACGACGAACGCCCGCCTCGAGCGGGCGTTTGTTGTTTCTACTCCCTGAATTCATGCCCGCCCTTGCCGTTGCGCTGCCGGCCTGCTGGCCTGCTGGCCTTAGAGCGTTTTCAAGCGAAGTGGAAACCGGTTCGCGTGAAGAAAACGCGACAAAACAAAAACCTAGAGCTTCGCTTCTGATGGAATCAGAAGCGAAAAAGCTCTAGTGCTGGGCCATGACCGATCCCCTTTCCACGTTCGAGCCTGTCCACATCATCGGCGGCGGCCTGGCCGGTTCCGAGGCCGCATGGCAGATCGCTGCGCGCGGATGCCGCGTCGTGCTGCACGAGATGCGCCCGATCCGCACCACCGAAGCGCACCGGACGGAGAACCTCGCCGAGCTCGTCTGCTCGAATTCGTTCCGCTCCGACGATGCCGCCAACAACGCCGTCGGCCTGCTCCATGCCGAACTACGCAAGCTGAACTCGCTCATCATGGCCTCCGCCGACGCCCATCAGGTCCCGGCCGGTGGCGCGCTTGCGGTAGACCGCGAGGGTTTTTCGGCCGCTGTCAGTGCCGCGCTGTCCGGTCACCCGCTGATCGAGATCCGGCGCGAGGAAATCGCGGGCCTGCCGCCTGCCGAATGGGGCAATGTGGTGGTCGCGACCGGCCCCCTCACCTCGCCCGCACTGGCGGATGCCGTCCGCGCGCTGAGCGGCGAGGATTCGCTGGCCTTTTTCGACGCCATCGCGCCGATCGTGCACCGCGACTCCATCGACATGTCGAAGGCCTGGTTCCAGTCGCGCTACGACAAGGTCGGGCCCGGTGGCAACGGCGCGGATTACATCAACTGCCCGCTGTCGCGGGAGCAATATGAGGCGTTCGTCGCCGCCCTGATTGCAGGCGAAAAAACCGACTTCAAGGAATGGGAAAGCAACACGCCTTATTTCGACGGCTGCCTGCCGATCGAGGTGATGGCCGAGCGCGGACCGGAGACATTGCGCCATGGTCCGATGAAGCCGGTCGGCCTCACCAACGCGCACGAGCCCGCGGTGAAGCCCTACGCCATCGTCCAGCTTCGCCAGGACAACAAGCTCGGCACGCTCTACAACATCGTCGGCTTCCAGACGAAATTGAAATACGGCGCGCAAACCAATGTGCTGCGCATGATTCCCGGCCTCGAACAGGCCGAATTCGCACGTCTCGGCGGCCTGCACCGCAATACGTTCCTCAACTCCCCCAAACTGCTCGACGCGCAATTGCGTCTGCGCGCGCAGCCCCGGCTGCGCTTCGCGGGCCAGATGACCGGCTGCGAGGGGTACGTGGAATCGGCGGGCATCGGCCTGCTGGCCGGCTTGTTTGCCGCACACGAAGCCCTCACGCGGCCGATCGCGCCGCCGCCGCCGACCACCGCGCTTGGCGCGCTGCTCAATCACATCACCGGCGGCCACATCGAGGCGATCGATGCAGGGCCGCGCTCGTTCCAGCCGATGAACATCAATTTCGGACTGTTTCCGCCGCTTGCCCAGAACCCGACGAAAAAGGCTGACGGCACGCGGCTGCGCGGCAATGAAAAGACCATCGCCAAGAAGCAGGCGATGAGCGCGCGGGCACTGGCCGATCTCGATACGTGGATCGCGGATACGTTGAAGGTTCCGCACGCAGCCTAGCCGCGAAACTCTTCCGACTTGGTTGCCCGCCACAGCGTCCACAACATCCGCAGCCGTGATTGCGGCACCAGCGCGAATGGATTTTGTGCTGGCATGCTTGTCGGAGCGAGCGAGCGCCGCACCAGCGCCAGCGGCAAGAACACCCGCTTCGCATCCGCAGGCACAGCAATGAGCAGATCGGCTGCCTTGTCGCGATGGCTTCGCGCCACCTCGGCAAGCACCCTGATCGCAGTCTGCAACTGCGGCGTGGATCGTCCGGCGAAAATATCCGCTTCCTTCACACCCGCTTCGTTCAGCACATCCTGCGGCAGATAAAGCTGTTTGCGCGAGGCATGGAGCGGCAATCCCTCAACCGCCCTGACAATTCCCTGCGCGATGCCGGCATGAAGCGCAGCATGCGCGACCGCCTCGGATGTCCCGCCGAGGATTCGTGCGCTCAGGCTGAACAATCGTCCCGCCGTGTCGTCGCAATAACGCTCCAACATATCGAGCGATAGCATCGGGTCGTCATAGAGATCGAACACCCGCGCATCGACCAGCCGCGACAATTCGTTCCGTGGCAAATCGTGATTGGCCACGGCCGTCATCAACTCGGCAGCGACGGGATTGGCCTCGACGCTGCCGCGCGCGTCACCATCGACCAGATCGCGCCACCATTGCAGGCGAATTTCACCCGGCAACGGCTGGCTGACGTGATCGCGAATCCGGCGCAGTTCGGTGTTGAAGGCGTAAAGCGCCAGCACCGGCCGGCGGGCACGCGGCGGCATGAACAGTGTTGCCGCATAGCGCTCGAAATCATGGTCGCGCACGAGTTGCGCGCAATAGGAAGCGTCGTCCGCGCCGCTCACATCGGCCCCGCTCATACCGCGATCAGCGCCGCCGCCACGCGGCGGCCTTCGCCCAGCATGATGTTGTAGGTGGTGATGGCGGAGCCGGTCTGCATCGGGTCGAGTACGATTTGAACTGCGCGCAATGCTTCACGCAAGGCGGGTTCGGGACGCCAGACGTCGCGGCCCGTGCCTACGATCAGCGTGTCAATCGCCCGCGCATTCTCGAACACGCGCGCAAGCGAAGCTTCGTCGATTTCACTGGCCTGCGTCACGGACCATGCCCAGATGCCATCCGGCAGGCACAGCAACGAACCGCGATGCGACATGTCGGCGAAACGGAACCCACCCTGCCCGTAACCATCGATCGGCGCCGGGCGCGGAAAGTGCGGAACCGCTGGCGCGGCCCCGCTCACGGCTTCGCAGACTTGGAAGGTTTGGCGGGCTTCTCGGGCTTTTCGTCCGGCTCGCCGGTGATCCCCATCCGGTGCGTGCCGACGCCGAGATAGATCAGCATCGGGGCTGCGATGAAGATCGACGTGTAGGTACCGACCAGCACGACGCCGAACATCATAGTCGCCGCGAACGAATGGATCGCCTTGCCACCGAACAGAAGTAGCGCGAGCAACGCCAGCGTCACCGTGACGTGGGTGATAATCGAGCGCGACAGTGTCGAATTCACCGACTGGTTCAGCAGGTCTTCCATCGGCATCTTCTTGTAGCGCCGCAGCAGTTCGCGGATGCGGTCATAGATCACGACCGTGTCGTTGAGCGAATAGCCGAGAATGGTCAGCAACGCCGCAATCGAGGTCAAATCGAAGTCGATCTGCGTGATCGACATGAAGCCGATGGTCAGCACAATGTCGTGGACGTTGGCGACCATCGCGCCCAATGCGAACTGCCACTCGAACCGGAACCAGAGATAAAGCAGGATGCCGACGATCGCGAGCATCAAGCCGATCGTGCCATAAGCGAGAAGCTCTCCCGAGACGCGCGGGCCGACCACTTCGACACGGCGATATTCGACCGCATCTCCGAGCGCGCCGCGCACCTTCTGCACCGCCGCCTGCTGCGCGGCATCGCCGCCCGGCTGTTCGGCAATGCGGATCAGGACGTTCTGCGGCCCGCCGAACTGCTGCAACTGCACGTCACCGAGATCAAGCTTGCCGAGATCGGTGCGCAGCTTGGCGAGATCGGCTGGACCGGATTTTTCCTGGATCTCAAGCAGCGTGCCGCCCTTGAAGTCGATGCCAAAATTCAGACCATGGGTGAAGTACAGCGTGATCGCGAAGATCGACAGCACCGCCGAGATCGGAAAGCTGAAGCGCCGCAGATCCATGAAATGCAGCGTGGTATCGTCCGGCACCACGCGCAGCGCGGGAATGACGCCATAGACGCACAGCACCGTCAGGATGACGATAAAGACCGCGAGGCCGAGAATAACAAGATGAGGCATTGTCACGGCGGCAGTTCCTTAAATCGGCACGGTCTGCGGCCGTTTCCATCGCACCCAGGTGGCGACGATCAGGCGCGTGACGGTGAATGCCGTGAACACGGTGGTGACGATGCCGATGCCGAGCGTCACGGCGAAGCCGCGCACCGGGCCCGTGCCGATGTAGAACAGCACGGCGGCAGCGATGAAAGTGGTGATGTTGGAGTCGAGAATGGTCGCGAGCGCGCGCGAGAAGCCCGCGTCGATCGCGGAGATGGCGTTGCGTCCGTGGCGCACTTCTTCCCTGATGCGCTCGTAGATCAGCACGTTGGAGTCCACCGCGATGCCGACCGTGAGCACGATACCGGCGATGCCGGGCAGCGTCAGCGTGGCGTTGAGCAGCGACAGAATGCCGAAGATCATCGCGACGTTGACCGCGACCGCGATGTTGGCGAACAGGCCGAACAGGCGATAGGTCAGCGTCATGAACACGATGACGAGCACCGAGCCGACATAGGAGGCAAGTTCACCTGCCGCGATCGAGTCCTGCCCGAGGCCGGGACCGACGGTGCGCTCCTCGATGATCGTCAGCGGCGCAGGCAGTGCGCCCGCACGCAACAGGATCGCGAGGTCGTTGGCCTGCTGCACCGTGAAGTTGCCGGAAATCTGGCCCGATCCGCCGGTGATCGGCTCCTGAATGACCGGCGCGGAAATCACTTCATTGTCGAGGACGATCGCGAAAGGCTGCTTCACATTCTCGGTGGTGGCTTGCGCGAACTTGCGCGCGCCCGTGCCGTTGAAACGGAACGAGACAACCGGCTGGCCGGTGCGCTGGTCGAAACTCGGCTGCGCGTCGGTGAGATCTGCACCGGACACCAGCACCTGTTTCTTGACGACATAAGGAACGTGCGGCGGCTCAGTACCCTTCAGCACCTCGGAATCCGGCGGCACCCGGCCCTGTAGCGCCTGCTCGGGCGACACGGTGGTATCCACCATGCGGAAGTCCATCTTCGCAGTCTTGCCGAGAATTTCCTTCAGCCGCGTCGGGTCCTGCAGACCCGGCACCTGCACGAGCACGCGATCGACGCCCTGACGCTGGATCAATGGCTCGACGGTGCCGAGTTCGTTGACGCGCTTTTCAATAATCTGGATCGACTGGTCGACGGCCTGCCGGACGCGGTCGAGAATCGCAGCCTGCGGCACGGTCAGGCGGATCAGGCCCCCGCCCGCATCGGACACTTCGAGCGTCCGCTGGCCGTTACCACCAAGAATGCCGCCGAGCGGCTGGGACAGTTCACGCAGTTTCGTGAGCGCGGTCGGAAGATCGGCTTCCTTGACCCTGACCTCGACATTGTCGCCCTTGATGCTGAGGCCGGTGTAACCGATCTTGGCTTCGCGCAACGTCCGGCGCGCATCGTCGCGCACCTGATCGAGCTTGTCCTTCTTGACCGAGTTGGCGTCGACTTCGAGCAGCAGATGCGAACCGCCCTGCAAATCGAGGCCGAGCACGAGGCGGCGCTGCGCCCAGGCCGGCCATGTCTTGACGGTCGCCTCCGGGAAGAAGTTCGGCACCGCGCACAGACACACGATCAGCGCCGTAAAAATGACCGCGAGGGCTTTCCATCGGGTAAAATAAAGCATTCGGTCAACCCGTCAGGTCACAGGAAGGCTTGCACCAGGCTTAGCTGGCGGTTGCCTCTGAAGTGGGCTCGCCCTTCGAGCGGACGGTCGCGATCATCTGCCGCATCTGGCGAATGCGCACGCCGTCGGACACTTCCATCTCGATCTGCTCGTCGTCGACCACCTTGGTCACCTTGCCGACCAGACCGCCATTGGTCACCACGGTGTCGCCGCGACGGATATTCTTCACCAGATTGGCATGCTCCTTGGCCTTCCGCTGCTGCGGGCGCAAAATCAGGAAGTACATGATCACGAAGATCATGGCGAACGGCAGCAGCGACATCAGCATGGAGTTGGTGTCGCCGGCAGCACCGGCAGCCTGGGCGAAGGCAGGAGTGATGAACATACGCAGTATTCCTTGCTAGGGCTGACCGGCGGAAAGGCCGGGTTGAGGCCGTTCGGAGGGGGTAAATTTGCGCGGACTATAGCGGCCAGCGCCCCAATTGCAACGCTGGCCACCCCCGTCATTTCCGTGGGTTGCCGGGGTGAGGACGGCTCGCTTAGGGTGCCGCCACGATCAACGGAAACGACCGGAATCATGGCCAAAACCACCCGCAAAACGCTCTCCCGCAAAAACCGTCCCGCCCGCAAGCCTGTCCCCGCCAAGGGCGGCACTCGCAACCGCAAGCCGGTATTGGCCGCTGCAAGGCGTTCGGCGGCAAAGCCGGAGGGAATCGAGGAGCGCATCGCCCGGGCGCTGGAGACCATTGCAGCCGGTCTGCCGAAGTCGAGCGAGGCCGCCTCGACGCCGGAATCGCTGCGGGCGGCGGAAGCCTTCGTCTGGCAGCCAAACGGGCGCCTGTTGCCGGTGCCGAAGGTCAGCCGCGTCGACCTCGGTCTTCTGAAAGGCGTCGACCGGATGCGCGACATCCTGATCGAGAATACCGAACGCTTCGCCCGCGGCCTGCCCGCCAACAACGCGCTGTTGTGGGGCGCGCGCGGCATGGGCAAGTCCTCGCTGGTGAAGGCCGCCCACGCGACCGTCAATAATATGGATGGCGTGCGCGGCACGCTGAAGCTGATCGAAATTCACCGCGAGGACATCGAGAGCCTGCCCGCGCTGATGGCGCTGCTGCGCCAGTCCGAATTCAACATCATCGTGTTCTGCGACGACCTGTCCTTCGATGGTCAGGACGCATCCTACAAGTCACTCAAGGCGGTGCTGGAAGGCGGCATCGAGGGCCGGCCCGAGAACGTCATTCTCTACGCCACCTCCAACCGCCGTCATCTGCTTGCCCGCGAGATGATCGAGAACGAACGCTCAACCGCGATCAATCCCGGCGAGGCCGTCGAGGAGAAGGTTTCACTGTCGGACCGTTTCGGCCTGTGGCTCGGCTTCCACAAATGCAGCCAGGAAGAATATCTGGAGATGGTGAAAGGCTACTGCGCCCATTTCGGCGTGAACCTGCCCGCAGACGAACTTGAGCGCGAGGCGCTGGAATGGTCCACCACCCGTGGCTCGCGGTCGGGCCGCGTCGCCTGGCAATTCGTGCAGGAAATGGCCGGACGCCACCGCGTCAAGCTGGCCAGGTAATTTCAGAACAAGAGATTTTCGGAGAGTGACGTTTATAGAGCCCGGAGCGGATGGCGCTCCGGGGCTGACAAATCAGAAGAAAGCCTGCCTCTACAGCAGGTCGCCGTTACGGGCCTGGGTCGGCCCCATCGGTACGCAAGTGCGCTGGCGTTCCCGCCCCGCGATCGCGCCCCTGACCCGCATCACCATACCGGCGCCGCACGTCTTGGTATCGACGAGCACCGAGACATAGGGCGGAAGAACCAGCGGTTCACGTTTCAGGAAGGTCGGTTCAGCGGACGCAGGCGCGGCAAACGCCGCAGCCAGAATGAGCAAAGCCACGATACGCATGACATTTTCCTCAACCAACAGACGCAACAAGCACGACTGCCGGAACTCGTTCCGAGCGGAGCGAAATAAATCCCAGACCGGGTGAATACGCAACACCGTCGTTGAACGCTGCCGGGAGGCGGCGTCTTTCACCCCGTTGCCGAGGTCTGTCCAGTGTTGCCCGCCGATATACAGGCAGGCGGTGAAGAAAAGGTGACGCATCCGGAGGGTGCGTCACCTTTGCATGAAGAGGAAAAAGAAACGGCGCCGCTCAGGCGCCGTTGAGGAATTGAAGCGGGTCGACGGGTGAAGACCCTTTTCGGATCTCGAAGTGGAGCTGCGGAGACCCCACATCTCCCGTCTGACCGGATTTGGCAATCACCTGGCCGCGCTTGATGGTATCTCCGCGCTTGACCTCCAGCTCACTCGCGTGGGCATACGCGGTGACATAGCCGTTGGCGTGCCGCACCAGGACAAGATTGCCATATCCCTTGAGCTCGTTGCCCGCATAAGCGACGACACCATCTTCCGCCGCCTTGACAGGTGTGCCTTCCGGCACCGCGACATTGATGCCGTCATTCTGCTTGCCGTTGGTCTTGGCGCCGTAACCGGCAATCACGCGGCCGCGCACCGGCCAGCGGAAGGTCGGCAAGGCATTGGTGGCCTCGGCGGTCTTCACCGAAGACTGGGCATGAGACTGTTCGATTTCCTTGGTCTCGGTCGCCATCCGCGCCTTCTGCACCGGCTCGGCGGCGGCAGTCACCACGGGCTTCGTCGTGACGGGCTGCGACTGCGGGGCTGCCGCCACGGCAGGACGGGTTGCCTGCGGTGCCGGCTGCGCGACAGCCAGCGTCTTCGACGACGACGGAACGGTGATGCGATCGCCGATCTTGAGCTGCGCCGTGACCGGGAGATTGTTCGCCCGCGCCAGTTCCTGGACGGAGATGTGATTGCGGCGCGAGATGTTCATCAACGTGTCGCCGGCAGCAGCGACGTGCACGCTCGACGGCATCGCGGCGGCGCGGGTCGCGGGCGCACGCGAGAGAGCCGGCGCTTCCGCGCGAGCGGCATGCCTCGGAATGATGAGTGACTGTCCGGGCGAGAGCGCACGCGGGCCATGATAGCCGTTGGCGCGCATGATCTCCGCGGTCGAAACATTATAGCGGCGCGCGAGCCCTTCGAGGGTGTCGCTGGTGCCGACGATAATCTTCATGCCGCCTTCACGCGGCGTCACGCTGCCGGTGTGCTCGATCGGGTTCGAGGCCGGCGGCGCGTAGGACGACATGCCGCGTCCGCCGCCCGACGTGCCCTGCGCCACCGGATATGACAGCGGCGCCGACACCACGGGAGCCGTCGCCGGACGCGAATATTGCGGCAACTCGCGCTGGGCATAATTGTTCTGGCGCACCGAACCGGTCGTTTCAGACCGCTGCGAGGCGAAAGGGTTCTGGAAGGAGTTGTCCGAGAAGCGCGAGTCGTAATCCGCGCTACATCCGCCAAAGCTGATGGAGACCAGCGCCATCACCGCAAGAGACGGAGCGCGGCGCGCGCCTAACAAATCGAGAAGACGGGACATGGTTACTCACTGGTACGCAACTGGCACTAAATTGAGTAAACAGCCGTGCAGTAAATAACCCTTTAAGCATCGCGCATGCCCTTGAACACACAGGGGTAGCGGGAATTTATGGTTACTATTTTCGTAGCAAGCCGGGTTCCAGCCTCACAGCTCTTTCGCAACCCCCCTGAGCGCGGGAACAAAGCGCACCGGGATCAGATCGTCGCGCGCGATCCCCGCCTCGGTCTTGCGCAGCCGCACGAGTTGCTGCGCGCCATTCTGCGGACCGACCGGCGCAATCAGAATACCGCCCGGCTCCAGCCGCTCCGTCAACGAGTCCGGAATGTCGTCCATTGCCGCCGTCACGAGGATGCGGTCGAAAGTACCGTGCGTCTCCGGCACGTCGTATCCATCGCCGAACACGACTTCGATGTTGTCGTAGCCGAGCGATGCGAAGCGTCGCCGTGCGGCGTCCACCAGCGTGCGATAACGCTCCACCGTCACGACAATCCGGCACAGGCGTGACAGCACCGCGGCCTGATAGCCGGAGCCGGTACCGATCTCGAGTGCACGGTGTCGCGGATGCGTCCGCAACTGCTCCGTCATGTAGGCGACAACATAAGGCTGGCTGATGGTCTGGCCGCAGGCGATGCCGAGAGCGGTGTCGGCGTAGGCAAATTCCTTGTCGCGCGGATCGACAAACAGATCACGCGGCACATCTTCCAGCGCGCGCAGCACCGTCTGGTCGCTGATCCCGCGCCGCCGCAAAGATAGCTGAAAGTTGAGCTTCTCCCGCCCCGATTGCCCTGATGCTGCCATCACCCTCCATCCGATAAACATAGGTTATATCGGATTCTCCGTAAGTCATGGTTTTTGCCTATTTTCCATCCAGCCGATGGAACAAGAACAGGTGACGAACTGCTGAAACCCTCTTATGATCCGCCCGCGGATCGTACCGGTCCGGCAGGCGGGGATGGAATGGCGAGCAGCGGCGAACGGCGTCGATCTGTGTTCCTGGTCGAAGACGAAGTCATGATCAGGATGATGGTCTCCGACATGCTCGAGGAACTCGGTTATCATGTCGCCGCCGAGGCAGGCGATATCGATGAAGCCGTGCGTCTCGTTCAGTGCACCAATTTCGACATCGCCATTCTCGACGTCAACGTCAACGGCAAGGTGATTTCTCCGGTCGCCGAAGCGGTACAGCTACGCAATCGCCCGTTCGTATTTGCCACCGGCTACGGCGTGCAGGGACTGCCGGAAAAATTCCGCGACCGCCCCGCGCTTCAGAAGCCCTTCCAGATGGAAACGCTGGCGAAGATGATCGAGGTCACGCTGCGCGGCGAAGCCGCGTAATCTCAGAACAGCGTCTTCAATTCTTCCGCGAACACGACATCGGTGCGGTCGAGCCGCAACGGCGTGACCGAAACGTAATTGCCATCGAGCGCGGCCAGATCCGTGCCCTCGCCCGGCGGGTCGATTTTCTCGAAAGCCTGGAAGCCGATCCAGTAATACGGATTGCCGCGGCCGTCTTCGCGCCCGTCGATGCGCAAAAATCCCTGATTGCGCTTGCCCTGCCGCGCCACCAGAATGCCCTTCACTTCTTCGGGGCGGCACGCGGGAAAATTGATGTTGATGACGGTGTCGTGCGGCACGCCGAGTTTCATCACCTTGCGGATGATGTCGGCGCCGTATGCGCGCGCAACGTCCCACATCGGCTTGTTGCGGTTTTCCCGTCCACCGAATTCCTGCGACAGCGCAAATGACGGCAGACCGAGAATGGTGCCTTCCAGCGCGCCCGCGATGGTGCCCGAATAGACGACATCCTCCGCAACATTGCGCCCCTTGTTGACGCCGGAGATCACCACATCCGGCCAGCCCGGCAGCACATGGCGCGAACCCATGATGACGCAATCGGTCGGCGTGCCATGCACGGCGAAGTGCCGGTCGTCGATCTCGCGCAACCGCAGCGGATCGTTCAGCGACAGCGAATGCGACACGCCCGACTGATCGAGTTCGGGAGCCACGATCCAGACATCGTCCGACAATTGCCGCGCGATCTCCTCATTGACCTTGATGCCCGGCGCATGAATGCCGTCGTCGTTCGTGCAGAGAATGCGCATCGTCTCAATTGTCCTTCGCGATCACCTTCAGACCGCCCATGTATGGTTGCAGCACGTCCGGCACCGCGATCGAGCCGTCCTCTTGCTGGTAAGTTTCCATCACCGCGATCAGCGCGCGGCCGACCGCCGTACCCGAGCCATTCAGCGTGTGCACGAAGCGCGGCTTGTTGTCGGACCCGCGATAGCGCGCGTCCATGCGCCGCGCCTGAAAATCGCCGCACACCGAGCAGGACGAGATTTCGCGGTACATGCCGTTCTCGCCCTGCCCCGGCATCCAGACCTCGATGTCGTAGGTCTTTTGTGACGCGAAGCCCATGTCGCCGGTGCACAGCGTCATCACGCGGTAATGCAGGCCGAGACGCTTCAGCACTTCTTCCGCGCAGGACAGCATACGCTCGTGCTCGTCCTTCGACTCTTCCGGCGTCGTGATCGAGACGAGTTCGACCTTGGTGAACTGGTGCTGGCGGATCATGCCGCGCGTGTCGCGCCCCGCCGCACCCGCTTCCGCGCGGAAGCACGGCGTCAGCGCGGTCAGACGCATCGGCAGTTCTTTTTCATCGAGGATGGATTCGCGAACGAGGTTCGTCAGCGGCACTTCGGCGGTGGGGATGAGCCAGTAACCCTGCCCATCAGAATCCAGCGACCCGGCCGCGAACTGATCGTCACGAAACTTCGGCAACTGCGCGGTGCCGAACATCGCATCGTCACGCACCAAGAGCGGCGGATTGACTTCGGTGTAACCGTGCTCGCCGGTGTGTACATCGAGGAAGAATTGTCCGATGGCGCGCTCCAATCCTGCAAGACCCTTCTTCAGCACGACGAAGCGTGCACCCGATAGTTTCGCCGCCGTCTCGAAGTCCATGAAGCCGAGAGCTTCACCTAAGGCAACGTGCTCCTGCGGCTTGAAGGCATAGCTGCGTTTGTCGCCATAAACATGATGCTGCACGTTGCCGTGCTCATCGGCACCATCCGGCACTTCATCGAGCGGCAGGTTTGGAATCTGCGCGAGCGCGGTTTTCAGCTCATCCTCGGACTGCTTCGCCGCAGCTTCCAGCTCCGGCAACTTCGCCTTGAGGGTCGCGACCTCGGCCATCAGCGCATCGGCGCGCGCGGCATCCTTGTTTTTCTTCGCCTCGCCGATTTCCTTGGATGCCGCGTTGCGCCTCGCCTGCGCCTGCTCGGATTCCTGAATGGCGGCACGCCGCTTCTCGTCGATCGCGAGCAGCGAGGCCGACAGCGGCTCAAGGCCCCGGCGCTTCAGAGCCGCGTCAAAAGCGGCGGGATTGTCGCGAATGGATCGAATGTCATGCATGGCGGATATCCGTCGCAGGCCGGAAGTGGCCGCGGCACTTCGGAAAAGGTGGGGTTAGAACAACTCGGCGGCGTGCGGAAGCCCGAATCGCAGGGGTTTCCGCAAGAATAGCAAAGCAGACAGGCCGGGTCTTATTCAGCCGGCGGCAGCGCAGGTGGCGTCTCGGACGGCGCTTCCGGCGGCGTCTGGGCCGCCTTTCGCTTGGCCACGTTCCTCTCGACAATCGAGACGGCGATGATCGAGCCCTCGTAGAGGATCAGGAGCGGCAGCGCGAGCGAGGCCTGGCTGATGACGTCGGGCGGCGTCAGAACCGCCGCGATGATGAACGCGACGACAATGAAATACCGCCGCTTGCTCCGCAGTTGCGCCGCCGTCAGCACCCCGATGCGCCCGAGCAGCGTCAGCACCACCGGCAACTGGAACGCGACGCCGAAGGCAAACACCAGCGACATCATTAGCGACAGATATTCGCCGACCTTGGGCAGGAGCGCGATCTGCGCCGTCTCCGCACCAGCCATCTGCTGCATGCCAAGCGAGAAGCGGATCAACATCGGCAGCACGAGGAAATAGACCAGCAGCGCGCCGAGCACGAAGAAGATCGGGGTGGCGATCAGATACGGCAGGAACGCGCCGCGCTCGTGCTTGTAGAGGCCGGGCGCCACGAATTTGTAGATCTGCGTCGCGATGATGGGGAATGAGATGAAGCCCGCACCGAACAAAGCAAGTTTGAGCTGGGTGATGAAGTATTCCAGCAGCGCCGTGTAGATGAATTTTGAATTCTCCGGCCCCGCGACCCACACGAACGGCCATACCAGCACGTTGTAGATTTGCTTGGCGAATACGAAGCACAGGATGAAGGCGAGAGCGAAACCGAGCAGCGCCTTGATGAGCCGAGAACGCAGCTCGATCAAGTGCTCCATCAACGGCGCCTTGCTGGCTTCGATGTCGTCGGCGCTCATGAGGCTTTGGATTCCGGCGCGGTAGGCGGCGCGTCTGGGGTCTCTTTCATCAGCGCGGGCGCCTGCCCTTCGACAGGAGTTGCTGCGGGTTCAGGAGTGACGGCGGCGTCACTGGAAGGCGTCTCTGAGGCGGGCGTATCGGAAGTCACCGGCGCGCTGCGTTGTTCTTCCTGCTCGCGCTCGCGGGCATGTTCTTCCAGCGAGGCCAACAGTTTCGTCGGGTGCAGGTCGCGCGATGCAGCGCTGATGTCGTCAAACGACTTCTTGATGTCGGCCATTTCGGCCTCACGCATCGCCTCGTTGAATTGGCCCTGGAAGTCGGACGCCATGCGCCGGGCCTTGCCGACCCACTGCCCAATCATACGCAATACGCCGGGCAGTTCTTTCGGACCGATGGCGATCAGCGCAACCACGCCGATGACGACCAGTTCACTCCACCCGATGTCGAACATGAATCATTCCGCTTCGCGTGAGCGCCGCTTCGCTGTCGCGATTTAAATCCGGCGGCGATCAGACGGCGTTGCTGCCGACATCATGGCGCTGCGCGTTCGCCTGCGGCGTCGTGGTGCTGTCGATGGTCTTCACCGGCTCGGACTTCTCGGCCGGCTTGTCGTCGTCAGCCATGCCCTTCTTGAAGGCCTTGATGCCCTGCGCGACGTCGCCCATCAGGTCGGAAATCTTGCCGCGACCAAACAACAGAAGGACCACGCCGATGACGACGATCCAGTGCCAAATGCTCATCGAACCCATAGTGTCCTCCACCTGAACGCTTTGCCGGCTGGGCCGGCCAATTGGTCCCGAACCTAGGCGTTGGAAGGTCCGAAAACAAGGACTTAAGCCGGATTGCGACGTTCAGGCCGCGTTTCGGCAGCCCTCATTGCCCGGATCGTTAAAATCAGGACAGAAAAGGCGATCCCGCCTTCAACCAAAGGTGAAGGCAAAGGCCTGCACGCCGGGATCGAGGAACTGGATTTCAAAGGTCCGGTCGCGCACCTCGCCTTGCTGGCGGACGAGCTGATAGAGCCGCTGTTCGGTCACAGTTCCTTCGCCGTCGGCGTTGGTGTCGACGCCATGGTCCGCGCCGGGACTGGCGCCATCGACGGTCACCTTGAAACGGACGGGCTTGCCGTCCGTTCCGGGGCCGAGCACGAGATGCAGGTCGCGGGCATGGAAACGGTAACGGATCGCGCCGCCCGCTTTGTCAAGCGCGGCATTCTCGGGAGCGACGGTCCATGTGCCCGCCAGCGACCAGTCGTTCAGCTTGAGCACGCCCGCCGCGTAATCGTGGCTTTCATCGCGCACCGCACCGCCCGGCGACATGAAGTTCTCCGCGCGGTCGTAGCCGAGATAGGTTTCCGGTGATTTGATGTTGGCCATATCAGGCGCCGCTTCCGCGCCGGTGCCACGTACATCCACCCGCTGCTCGGGAACATTCTTTCCCGCCTCGCGCAGCAATTCCCGGATCACTTCTTCGGACTTGGCGTATTCGCCCTCGCCAAAATGGTGATGGCGGATACGGCCCTGCGCATCGATGAAGTAATGCGCGGGCCAGTACATGTTATTGAACGCGCGCCAGATGCTGTAATTGTTGTCGATCGCGACAGGATAGTTGATCTTCAGATCGCCCAGCGCCTTTTTGACGTTGGCGGGCTGCTTCTCGAAGGCGAATTCCGGCGTGTGCACGCCGATCACCACAAGACCATCGTCCTTGTACTTCTCCGCCCAGGCGCGGACATAGGGAATGGTGCGCAGGCAGTTGATGCAGGAATAGGTCCAGAAATCAACCAGCACCACCTTGCCGCGCAAGGCTTCCGCTGTCAGCGGCTTCGAGTTCAGCCATTCGACCGCGCCATCGAGCGAAGGAAGCTGGCCCTCCACCGGCAACGCGCCGGCGCTCTCCTGCGGCGCATTCGCCTTCATCATCATCGACGGGTTGGGCTGCATCGCCCCGCCCGCAGGCGTCATCGCGGCGTTATCCGGCCCGCGCAATTTATCGATCAACGCCTGTTCGACGGCGGAGGTCTGAGCCAGCGAGACATTGGTGAGATAATTGGTATCGACGCCGAGCGCGATGGCGGCGACCGCGCCCAGCACCAGCGCGCCGAGACCGCGCCGCACCCATTCGCCCGCGCCGAGTGAGCGCTTCATCGCCGCGAACACGCGCCCGCCGATCAGGAGCGCCAGCGCGAGCGATGTCGCCGCACCCGCCGCATAGGCCAGCAGCAGGAATGTGGTCTGGATGTTGGCGCCTTGTAGCGCCGCTCCTGTCAGGATCAATCCCAGCACCGGCCCTGCGCACGGCGCCCACAGCAATCCCGTTGCAACGCCAAGCAGCAGCGAAGGCAGGAAGCCGCCCGAGCTGTCCGCCGATTGCGACAGCCGCCCGCCGAGCGCGACCAGCGGCTGCGTTGCACGATCCGCGATCGCGGGAAACAGCAACGCGATGCCGAACAGAGCCAGCAGCACCAGTGCTGCAATCCGGCCATATTCATTGGCGGCAACCGCCCATCCGCCGGCCACGGCCGCGAGCGTCGCCACCAGCGCGAATGTCAGCGCCATGCCGATCAGCATCGGCAGGCCGCTCTTGAGAAACGGCCGGTCGGCGCGCGCAAACACAAACGGCAAGACGGGAAGAATGCAGGGGCTGATGATGGTCAGCACGCCGCCGAGATAGGCCAAAACAAAAAGCAGCATTTTCAGGACTCGCGTTGATCGCACGGGCCCGTCACGGCAGCACATCCGTCACAGGCTTCGATGGGTCTACGCGGGTGATACGGTGCGCGTTACACGCGGACTCGATCACGCTCCCGTGGATTCCCCGGAATTGGGCTCCTCAGGGTCCGGGATCGGCGCCAGCGTCAGTTGCAGTTCGTCACCCGATTCCAGCGGCTCCTCATCGTCGCGCAGCGCCGGGTCGTCAGACGGCGACGGCACGCTAAAGCCGGTCGGCAAACGAGTATCGAGCAGACCCGACCCCTTCAGCTCATCGAGGCCCGGCAGATCGCTGAGCTGTTCAAGGCTGAACTGCGACAGGAACGCTTCCGTGGTGCCGAAGGTGAGCGGACGGCCCGGCGTCTTGCGGCGGCCGCGCGGCCTGATCCAGCCCGTCTCCAGCAACACGTCAAGCGTGCCCTTCGAGGTGATGACGCCGCGGATTTCCTCGATCTCGGCGCGCGTCACCGGCTGGTGGTAGGCGATGATCGCGAGCGTCTCGATGGCGGCGCGCGACAGGCGGCGCGTCTCGGTGCTCTCGCGCGTCATCAGCCACGACAGGTCGGCGGCGGTACGGAACGTCCACTTGTTGGCGACGCGCACGAGATTGACGCCACGCATCGCGTAATCCGCCTGCAACTGTTCGAGCAGCGCCTTCACGTCCGCATCCTCCGGCAGGCGCTTGGCGAGCGAAGCCACGTCGAGCGGCTCGGTGGAGGCGAACAGCATCGCTTCGAGAAGACGTAACTCCTCAGGACGCACAGCCGTCTCGGGCGAGGATTCGGCCGTCTCGTGCGAGGGATCGGTGTCCTCGACGGGTTTGGTAGCCAGATTGGTGGCCATGACGGGTTCTCCTTCTTCCACTTACTCGACCGGGGCTTGCGGTTCGGGCGCACCCTGCCCAGCCGCCGCATGCTTACGAAAATAAATCGGCGCGAACGCGTTCTGCTGGTGAATATCGACGATGCCTTCGCGCACCAGTTCGAGCGCCGCCGCGAAGCTCGAAGCCATCACCGTGGCGCGCTGCGAGGGATCGATCACGTAAGCGATGAGATATTCGTCGAGCCGGCTCCAGTCCTCGGCGACGCCGGCGAGACGCTCCAGCGAAGCACGCGCTTCCGCGAGCGACCAGACGGTGCGCCGCGCCAGATGCACGCTCGCGAGCACGCGCTGCTGGCGTTGCGCGGCATAGGCCGACAGCAAATCATAGAGCGTCGCATTCCACTGCGGATGCTTGATCTGCGCGATCTGCTCCGGCAACCCGCGCGGAAAGATATCGCGGCGCAGTTGCGGCCGCGTCATCAGGCGATTGGAAGCTTCACGAATCTGCTCGAGGCGGCGCAGCCGGTTGGCGAGCGCGCTCGCCATGTCCTCGGCGCTCGGCCCGTCCGGCGTCGGTGGTTCGGGCAACAGCAGACGCGATTTGAGATACGCAAGCCATGCCGCCATCACCAGATAGTCGGCGGCAAGCTCAAGCCGCAGCTTGCGGGCTGCTTCGATGAAAACGAGATACTGATCGGCCAGCGCCAGAATCGAAATCTTGGCCAAGTCGACCTTCTGCTGGCGGGCGAGCGCAAGCAGAAGATCGAGCGGACCTTCATAGCCCTCGACATCGACGACCAGCGCCGGCTCGTCCTGTGCGCGCTCGGCGCTGACGGCAGGCTGCCCGGTCTCGAAGGATAAAATCTCGGCGCTCATGCGATCCCCGCCAGTGCGATCAGTTCATCAAGCTCCGCACGGCCACTGTCGCGGTCGAACGGCTGCGGCGGCATGCGGGCGGCCAGTGCGCGGTCGGCCCGTTGCAGCGCCTCGCCCGCGAGCACGGGCACCTCGCTCGCCACCGCGCGCATCTCGTCCATCTTGCCGTTGCAATGAAGCGCGACGTCGCACCCCGCTGTGAGGCTCGCGCGGGTGCGCTCGGCGATCGAACCGCTCAGCGCATTCATCGAGACATCATCGCTCATCAGCAAGCCTTGGAAGTTCATCGCGCCGCGAATCACTTGAGCAATGATTGTCGCAGAAGTGGTCGCCGGTTGGGCGGCATCGAGGGCGCTAAACACAACATGTGCGGTCATCGCCATCGGCAGGTCCGAAAGGCGCGAAAATGCCACAAAATCGGTGCGTTCCAGCTCCGCGCGCGGCGTGTCCACAGTCGGCAGCCGCAGGTGGCTGTCGGCGGTCGCACGGCCATGGCCGGGAATGTGTTTCAGGACAGGTAGGATACCACCATCACGCAATCCATCTGCGACCGCTCGCGCGATGGTTGCAACTTTCTCAGGGGTGGTGCCGTAGGCGCGGTCCCCGATCACCGCGTCGGCCCCGGCCACCGGCACGTCGGCCAGCGGCAGGCAATCGACGCTGATGCCGACCGCGGCGAGATCCGCCGCGATCAGGCGCGACGACAGCCAGGCGGCCCGCAGGCCCTTTTCCGGCAAGTGGTCATACAACGCGCCGAACACAGCTCCGGCCGGATAGCGCGGCCAGTGCGGCGGCCCAAGCCGCTGCACCCGTCCACCTTCCTGATCGATCAGGACGGGCGCATCGGGGCGACCCACGGCGGCGCGCAACTCTGCAACCAGCGCAGCAGCTTGCGCCGGGTTCTCGACGTTCCGTTTGAATAGAATGAAGCCCCATGGCTGTTCCGCGCGCAGGAATGCGCGTTCCCCGTCGGTCAGGACGGGGCCGGAGACGCCGGTAATGAAAGCACGGACGGCCATCAGGGGCGATTAGCCCGTGGCCGCCTCAAGGGTCAAGGAAACGGCCGCTAATTCCTCTGGACGATGCACTTACCCCCTGCCGATTGCAGGTTCACGCAGAAATGGGTGGCCTCCTCGGTCGAAGCGAACGGGCCCACGAGGGCGCGATAGTAGACCCCCTTGGAGCCGAGATCCGCGCGGCGCACGGTCGGATGGCGCGAGCCGAGGATACCCGGATATTTACCCTGCAGCACCTTGTAGGAGGTCATCGCGTCGGCTTCCGAGCGCTGCGAGGACACCTGCACATAGGAACCGGACGCCGTGGGCGCGCCCGCCGGGGCCGCCAGCGAGGCCACGCGCGAACGCGGCTCCGGAGCCTGAGAGGCCGCCTGCGGCGAAAGAGCGAGCGGGGCGTTGGAAGGAGCAGCCGCCGGAGCCCGTGTCGGAGTCGATTGAACCGGCGCGGGCGCAGGCGGCGGGGCGGCATTCGTCTGCGAGGTCACGTCGATTTGGTCCGGGCGGATGCTGACGGTACGGATCCGGCGCGGGACTTCCCCGCTCAAGGTTCCGTTGGCGACTCCCGGCCCGGTGGGGCGAACCGCAGGCGAAACCGATGCGCCGGACGGCGGCGATGGATTCTGGGTCAGCGGCGGGAATACCACGCGCGGCCCGCCGGAACGGGCATCAACGTCCACCGGCTGCTCCTCGCGCGACACCATCCGCTCGCCGGACTTGTCGCCGACGCGATCGTAGATCTGTTTCTCGCTCGCCTGCCTTTCGGGAATGACCTTGTTCGGGCTGGAGTCGGCCTTGATGATCGGCGGCTCCCCGCTGCGCGGCGAACCTGCGATCGAGCGATAAGCATAGGCCCCCGCAGTGCCGAGCACGGCCAGCGCGAGCACGGCCGCAACCGTCATCATGCCGCCGCGGCGCTTCGGCTGCTCCGACTCGTCCGCATAATGCTGGTCGTAGACATCTTCGTCATAGCCCTGATCGTAGGCGGCATAAGGCGCACCGCCCTGCCGCTGACGGGGCTGCTCGCCGTAAAGCACCTGATCGTAGCGGTCCTGACCCTGACCATACTGGCTTTGGTCATACCCGCCCTGAGCGTAACCATCCTGCGCGTAAGCGCCCTGCCCGTAAGCGTTTTGCCCATAGGCATCCTGGCGATAACCGCCGTCGTCGTAATGGTTCTGGCCGCTCTCTGCGTAGGAGGCGTCCGCTTCCTGCTGAGAATCGAACCGCGACACCTCATAGCCAAGCCGGTAGCCCGAATGGCGATTGTAGGTGTGCTCGGACGTTGTGGCTGGATAGTTGTAATCGTCACGCGCGGGCGCGGGCAGCGGCGCAGGATCGCGCGGACGCATCCATGATGGCAGCGGCGGATCGTCGTGATGAGGATCGTAGCCCATATCGTCGTGCGGGTCGGGCTGATTGTCGTAAGCCGGCTCCTCATGAGCGGGAGCGGGCTGGGCCGTTTGGCGGCCAAAGCTGGAATATGGATCGGTCTGGCCGATCAGGCGAGCCAGTTCGGCCAGCGGGTCGTCCGCGCCCTGTTGATGAGGCGCATGGCCGTAACCCCGACCCTCGGGCGGAAACGGCCTGTCACGGTAACGATCAGACATGTGATCTCGCATCCCCTGCGGAGACGGCAGACTCACGCAACATAATCCAGTTTGCCGTTCCTGGCTGCCGCCACGTCATCCCCGTGTGGACGGACAGTCACCTTTATCGCATCTCGTTCGGAGCATGGACGCCGAGGACGGCGAGGCCGGATGCCAGAACCGAGACGACGCCTTGAACCAAGGCCAGTCGCGCGGTGGTAATTCCAGCATCATTCTCCATAATGAAGCGTAAATGAGGCGCATCGCGGCCCTTGGTCCAGAGCGCGTGAAACTCGCTTGCAAGATCATAGAGATAAAACGCGATGCGGTGCGGCTCGTGGGCCAGCGCGGCGGATTCCAGCGTGCGCGGGAACAAGGCGAGCTGGCGGATCAGCGACAATTCGACCGGGTCCGAGAGCCGTTCCACCTCGGCCGAGCCGAGAAAAGCGCGCCGCTTCCCGTCATCCTCGGGCAGATCGGGAACCGTGGCACGGGCGTTCTTGAACACCGAGTGACCGCGCGCGTGGCCGTACTGCACATAGAACACCGGATTGTCCTTGGACTGTTCCAGCACCTTGGCGAGATCGAAATCCAGCACCGCGTCGTTCTTGCGGAACAGCATCATGAAGCGCACGGCGTCGGAACCGACTTCATCCACCACTTCACGCAGCGTCACGAAGTCACCGGCCCGCTTCGACATTTTCACCGGCTCACCGTTGCGCAACAGCCGCACGAGCTGGACGATCTTGACGTCGAGTTCGCCCTCGCCCGCCGTCACTGCCTTGATCGCCGCCTGCACGCGCTTGATATAGCCGCCATGATCGGCGCCCCACACGTCCACCATGTTGCGGAAGCCGCGGTCGAACTTGTTCTTGTGATAGGCAATGTCGGACGCGAAATAGGTGTAGGAGCCATCCGACTTCTTCAGCGGGCGATCGACGTCGTCACCGAACGCGGTGGCGCGGAACAACGTCTGCTCGCGATCCTCGTAATCCTCGACAGGCGCGCCCTTCGGCGGTGGCAGGCGGCCTTCATAGACATCGCCCTTCGCACGCAGCCCTGCGATGGTCGCGCCGACCTGATCGGTGCCGCCAGCAATCAGCGACCGCTCCGAGAAGAACACGTCGTGCTTGATGTTGAGGGCTGCGAGATCGCCCCGGATCATCTCCATCATCATCGCGATGGATTTGTCGCGCACCAGCGGCAACCATTCCGCCTCCGGTTGCTTCAAAAGGCTGTCGCCATATTCGCGCGCAAGCGCCTCGCCCACCGGCTTGAGATAATCGCCGGGATAAAGCCCCTCGGGAATTTCTCCGATGGTCTCACCGAGCGCCTCGCGATAACGCAGATGCGCCGAGCGCGCGAGCACATCGACCTGCGCGCCCGCATCGTTGATGTAATATTCCTTCGTGACCGCATAGCCCGCAGACGCCAGCAGCGTTGCGAGCGCATCACCGAACACCGCACCCCGGCAATGGCCGACATGCATCGGCCCGGTCGGGTTGGCGGAGACGTATTCGACGTTGACCTTCTCGTTCGCACCGATGTGCGAGCGGCCATAACCCTCGCCCGCGCGCAGCACCGTGCGCAGCGCCTCGAACCATGCCTTGTTCTTCAGTGTCAGGTTGATGAAGCCCGGCCCCGCGACGCTCGCCGCCTGCACCAGGGGATCGGTGCGCAGCTTGTCGCTGATCTTGTCGGCAAGATCGCGCGGCTTCGCCTTGGCTTCTTTGGCAAGCACCATGGCCGCGTTGGTCGCCATATCGCCATGGGTCGCGTCCTTGGGCGGCTCGACCACGATGCGCGAGAGATCAATCCCCTCCGGCAACACGCCCTCGGTCATCAGCGTACGGCAGACGCCATGAACCCGGCCCAGAATGTCTGCAAAAAGATGGGCTGGCTGGGTCGGGACGGACAACGCTATTCTCCTGTAACGGCGGCCATAATCGGCCAAATTCCCCTGCGCGCCTAACGCAATTCGAGGGTCGAGTCAAAGAGGCGCTGGTGCTCGGTGATGGCATAGCGGTCGGTCATTCCGGCGATGAAATTGCCGATCCGTCTCGCCGCCTCCTCGTCGCCGTCCGCATCCCCATGCACCCAGTCGGCAGGCAGGTCGTCCGGGTGGCGGCTGTAGCGCTCGAACAGGTCGGCGACGACACCCTCGGCTTCCGTCATCACCCGCATCACCCGTTCGTGGCGGTACATGTGCTCCCACAGAAACTGCTTGATCGCCTTGTCCGCTCCCTGCGCCTTCGGGTTGAAGGCGGCGAGCGGCCCGTTACCGTTGCGCACGTCCCCTACTGTTTGCGGCGCGGCCGCAGCGATCCGCCGCATCGTCTCGGAGAACGCGGATTCGATCCAGTACGAGATCAGTTCGCGCACCAGCTCGGCGCCGTGACGCGCCTCGTCGATGCCCGGAAAGCGCGAGACGATCCGTCCATTGAGATCGGCGATCAACGGAATGGCGTTGAGGTCGTCGATGGTGAACAGGCCCGCGCGCAGGCCGTCATCGATGTCATGAGCGTTGTAGGCGATATCGTCGGAGATCGCCGCGACCTGCGCTTCCAGCGAGGCATAGGACGACAATTCAAGGTCATGCGCGGCGTTGTAGGTCGTAATGCCGACCGGCAGGCCGTGAGCCGCATAGGGCCCGAGCGGGGTGCCGTCGCGGCCGATCAGCGGACCATTGTGCTTGACGATGCCCTCGAGCGACTCCCAGGTGAGATTCAACCCGTCGAAGGCCGGGTAGCGGCGCTCGAGGGATGTGACCACGCGCAGAGACTGCGCGTTGTGGTCGAAGCCACCGTGATCCTTCAGGCAGGCGTCGAGCGCGCGTTCCCCGGCATGGCCGAACGGCGGGTGGCCGAGATCGTGCGCCAACGCCAGCGTTTCGGTCAGATCCTCGTCCAGTCCCAACTGCCGCGCCAGCGCGCGGGCGATTTGGGCCACTTCCAGAGAGTGGGTCAGCCGGGTGCGGTAGTGGTCTCCCTCATGGAAGATGAACACCTGCGTCTTGTGCTTGAGGCGGCGGAACGCGGTCGAATGGATCACCCGGTCGCAATCGCGGCGGAAGGCGCTGCGGTGGCGGCTCGGCGGCTCATTGAAGCGGCGGCCGCGGCTCAAATCGGGGTCGCAGCGGTAAGGTGCGGCAGGCGCCGCCCGTCCCACGGACATTGGGGACGCTCCTTTGGCGTTTGATTCTGGCGTGACGAGTACTTAACTATGGACGGGAACAGATTCAAACTTCAGGATTCTGAGGGAGAGCGGACGTGACCGCGAATGTAACAATTTCCGAGCGGGCGGCGCGGCGGATCGGCGAAATCCTCAAAGGCGAAGGCGACGGCGCCAAGCTTCGCATCAGCGTCGAGGGCGGCGGCTGCTCCGGCTTCCAGTATAAATTCGACATCGACAAGACCCAGGCCGAGGACGATCTGGTGATCGTGCGCGATAACGCCGTGGTGCTGGTCGACCCCTCCTCCGCTCCGTTCCTCGCGGATTCCGAACTCGACTTCGTCGACGATCTGATCGGCGCATCGTTCCGCGTCAACAACCCGAACGCCACCGCCTCCTGCGGCTGCGGCACCAGCTTCTCGATCTGACGCCGCCCATGCGCATCGCGACATGGAACGTCAACTCGGTGCGCCAGCGCCTCGACCATCTGCTGACATGGCTCAAGGAGCGCGAGCCCGATCTCGTCTGCCTGCAGGAAATCAAATGCCTCGATGAGGCGTTTCCGCGCGAGCCGATCGAGGCGCTCGGCTACAACGTCGTGACGCACGGGCAGAAGACCTTCAACGGCGTCGCCCTGCTCTCCAAATATCGCTTCGAGGAAACCAAACCACAGCTCGCGGGCGATCCCGAAGACCTGCACGCGCGTTTTCTCGAAGGCGTCGTGTCGCACAAGGACGGCACCTTCCGCCTCGCCTGCCTGTATCTGCCGAACGGCAATCCGGTGAACACCGAGAAATATCCGTACAAGCTGCGGTGGATGGACCGGCTGATCGACTACGCGCGCGAGCGGCTGAAGTCGGAAGAACCGTTCGTGCTTGCGGGCGACTTCAACGTCATCCCGACCCCCGCCGACGTCTACAACCCGCAGGCCTGGCTCGAAGACGCGCTGTTCCTGCCGCAAACCCGCGACAAATTCCAGACGCTGCTCAATCTCGGTCTGACGGACGCCTTCCGCGCGACCTCAGACGCGCCACAGCAGTACACGTTCTGGGATTATCAGGCCGGCGCCTGGCAGAAGAACAACGGCATCCGCATCGACCACCTTTTGATGTCGCCCCCTGCAAGCGACCGCCTGCAGGCCGTCGGCATCGACAAGCATGTGCGTGGCTGGGAAAAAGCCTCGGACCATGTGCCCGTGTGGGCGGATCTGGATTTCTAGATAAGGGTCATTCCGGGGCGCGAGTGAAACGAGCGAACCCGGAATCTCAAGGTACCGGCGCGGGATTCCGGATCATCGCGCAGGAGCGCGACAGATCAATCCCGCCGGCCCTGCACCCAGCGCTGCAACATCTGCAGGGCCATGGCGCGGTCGTCTTCCGAGGCCTTCGCAAGCGCCTCGTTGTAGCTCTGGTGGATCCACTTCTCGTCCGGCGTGGCGCTTTCCTGCGCGAGCGTCAGCCACATCAGGCCGCGCGCAGCCTGCCGCTGCAAATGATCACCGTTGAACAGCATCTGACCGAGCAGCGCTTGCGCTTCATGCTGCCCCTTGTGCGCGGCGAGGCCGAGCCAGCGCACGCCGTACTTCACGTCGCGCTGGATGCCTTTGCCTTCCAGATACATCCGGGCGAGGCTGTACTGCGCCTCGGCGCTGCCGAAATACGACGCAGCGTAGGAGAACATCTCCCGCGCCCGCTCCGGGTCGCGCTTGATGTTGGAATTGGCGATACCCGTGGTGTAGTAGCGCCCAAGCGCCACGAACGCATTGGCCACGATATTGGCCTGCGGCGCACCCGGGCTGTCCTCGGCGTGCTGGTTGGCAATCCGGCTGAAATAATCGAAGGCGCGCAGATCGTTGCGCTCGACGCCCACGCCATCGGCGAACATCTTGCCGAGCTTCCACTGTGCGGCGGCGTGCCCATCCTCGGCGGCATATTGCAGGGCCGTCAGCGCATTGCTGTTTGGAGGCAGGGTCTTCTTCACCACCGCGACTCCAGAAGACGTGGTCACCGCCCCGAGCGGCGCGGACGCGCCGTCGGGATCGACCGTTCCGTCGAAGGCATAGGTCCGCGTCATCGCAAAAACAGCGGCGGTCGCACACGCAACAATGACGCAACCCTTAAATATCCGCATAGCAACTCTTCTCACCCGCCCGTCCTGGATGGGTCACCGCGCCCTTGATCGCAGGTCCAACCTGCTGGGCGTATTTCCAGAGCGCCCCGGAACCCGTGCCGGTTTCGCGCGGTTTCCAGGCCTTGCGCCGCTCGGCCAGTTCGGCGTCGCTCAACTTCACATTGAGTGTGCCGGCCTCGGCATCAAGTTCGATGATATCCCCATTTTGGATAAGGCCGATCGGGCCTCCGACCGCAGCCTCGGGGCCGACATGGCCGACACAGAAGCCGCGCGTGGCGCCGGAGAAGCGGCCGTCCGTGATGAGCGCAACCTTGGCGCCCATCCCCTGCCCGTAAAGAGCCGCCGTGGTGGCGAGCATTTCGCGCATGCCGGGGCCGCCCTTGGGGCCTTCGTAACGGATGACGATAACCTCGCCTTCCTTGTAGGTCCGTTTGTCCACGGCCTCGAACGCGTCCTCTTCGCAATCGAAGACGCGCGCAGGCCCGGTAAATTTCAGGACGGACATTCCAGCGACTTTCACGATCGCGCCATCGGGAGCGAGGTTGCCCTTCATGCCCACGACGCCACCAGTCACCGTGATCGGCTTGTCGGCGGGGCGCACCACATCCTGATGCGGATTCCATTTCACGCTGGCCAGATTTTCGGCAATCGTCCGGCCGGTGACCGTCAGACAGTCACCGTGCAGGAAGCCGTGATCCAGAAGCGTTTTCATCAGCAGCGGGATGCCGCCAGCTTCGAACATGTCTTTGGCCACATAACGGCCACCCGGCTTCAAATCCGCGACATAAGGTGTTTTTTTGAAGATTTCGGCGACGTCAAACAGGTCGAACTCGATGCCGCACTCGTGGGCGATGGCGGGCAGATGAAGTGCTGCGTTGGTCGAACCACCGGAGGCTGCCACCACGGCGGCGGCATTTTCCAGCGCCTTGCGGGTGACGATGTCGCGCGGGCGGATGTTTTTGGCGATCAGTTCCATCACCTTCTCGCCCGCCGCTGCGCAGAACGCATCGCGGATTTCATAAGGCGCGGGAGCGCCGGCCGAGTACGGCAGCGCAAGACCGATCGCCTCGGAGACGGTCGCCATGGTGTTGGCGGTGAACTGCGCGCCGCAGGCGCCCGCCGAGGGGCACGCCACGCGCTCGATTTCATCAAGGTCGGCGTCCGACATCTCGCCGACCGAGTGCTTGCCGACGGCTTCGAACATGTCCTGCACGGTGACCTGCTGGCCCCGGAAATTGCCGGGCAGGATCGAGCCGCCATAGATGAAGATCGAGGGCACGTTGAGGCGGCACATCGACATCATCATGCCGGGCAAGGATTTGTCACAGCCCGCAAGGCCGATCAGAGCGTCGTAGGAATGCCCGCGAATGGTCAGTTCAACGGAATCGGCAATCACCTCGCGCGACGGCAGCGAGGAGCGCATGCCCTCATGGCCCATGGCGATGCCGTCGGTGACGGTGATGGTGCAGAACTCACGCGGAGTGCCGCCAGCGGAGGCGACGCCCTTCTTCACGGCCTGAGCCTGGCGCATCAGCGAAATGTTGCAGGGCGCGGCCTCGTTCCAGCAGGTCGCCACGCCGACGAACGGCTGGTGGATCTGCTCGGTGGTGAGGCCCATGGCATAAAGGTAGGAGCGATGCGGAGCGCGGGTCGGACCCTCCGTCACATGGCGGCTGGGCAGTCTCGACTTGATGTTGGTCTTCGCGTCCATCTCAAAACCTTCGCCGCGGCAGCCCTTTCGCTCAAAATCCCTGAAAACAGCGGGCTTTCGCAATCGTCACGCGGCGGATCACTGCATCCACGCTACATGAACACGATTTCATGGAGGCGTGTGGCCAAATCGCGGCGCGCGCAAGGGCTTACTACGACGAGGGTTAAATGTTCAAAAACTGTGGCGGCTTCGCAACATTTGTTGCGTCAAAACCACCCACCGCGTGCGGTGCAGCGTGCCGCCATCATCGCGGACCGACGGTGCCTGTCGCTTTCAATCGGGCCGATCTGACCCAGCCGGAGACGCTCTCGCCGGTTCTCGGGTTCAAATAAAT
Organism: Haberlea rhodopensis; assembly: GCA_907163345.1. Lineage (NCBI taxonomy): Eukaryota > Viridiplantae > Streptophyta > Magnoliopsida > Lamiales > Gesneriaceae > Haberlea > Haberlea rhodopensis. Next base: position 410,145 of record CAJQUN010000067.1, read on the forward strand.
CACGGATGACCAGCCATCGGCGGATTGGCCGTAGGCGATCAGGACATCCTTCGGGATGACGAAGACGCCGCTTATCGGACAACGGGCATCGGGCGCTGCATAGAACCGAAGCCGCCCGGTACCGGTGACAGCCATGCTGATGGGTGGCGAAAACAACGGGATTTGCCGGGTCCCGGTCTTTGGCTCCCGGCAATGCCCGGCCGCAAGAACGGGGTGGCCCAGGACGCCGGACGATAGGCCGGTCAAAACCACCGCCCCGGCCCAGACCATTTTGACGCCACGCCCGCGCACGTCCGCTCCTTCGCCGGGGCAGTTACAATTTTACATGTTCAGCACGCGGCCATAAGCGTCTAGCACCGCTTCTTTCATCGTCTCCGAGATGGTCGGATGCGGGAAGATGGTGTGGAAGAGTTCTTCCTCGGTGGTTTCAAGGTTCATCGCCACTACGAAGCCCTGGATCAGTTCGGTGACTTCCGAGCCGACCATGTGCGCGCCGAGAAGCTGGCCTGTCTTCTTGTCGAAGATCACCTTGACCATGCCCTGGTCCTCGCCCTGCGCGATAGCCTTGCCGTTGCCGACGAAGGGGAAGCGGCCGACGCGGATCTCCTTGCCCGCCTCCTTCGCCTTGGCTTCGGTCAGACCCACCGACGCGACCTGCGGGTGGCAATAGGTGCAGCCTGGGATCATGAGCTTGTCCATCGGGTGTGGATGCAGCCCCTTGATCGCCTCAACGCAGATGATGCCTTCGTGTTCGGCCTTGTGCGCCAGCATCGGCGGACCGGCGACGTCGCCGATGGCGTAGATGCCCTGCACATTGGTCTTGCCGTAGCCATCGATCACGATGCAGCCGCGATCGGTTTTCACCCCTAGCTTCTCGAGTCCGAAGCCTTCGATGTTACCGACCACGCCGACCGCCGAAATCACGCGGTCCACAGTGAGCTGTTCAGTCTTGCCCTTGCCGTCGTCGATGGTCGCCGTGACATTGTCAGCGCCCTTGTCGAGCTTCGTCACCTTCGCGCCGGTGAGAATCTTGATGCCCTGCTTCTCGAACTGCTTGCGCGCGAAGCCCGCGATCTCGGCATCCTCCACCGGCATGATCTGCGGCAGCACCTCGACCACCGTCACCTCGGCGCCAAGGGTGCGATAGAACGACGCGAATTCGATGCCGATGGCGCCGGAGCCGACCACCAGCAGCGACTTCGGCATCTTGTCGGGGTTCATGGCCTCGAAATAGGTCCACACCAGTTTCTTGTCGCCTTCCAGCCCCGGCAGCACGCGCGGCCGCGCGCCGGTGGCGACGATGATATGCTTGGCCTGATAGCTGCCCTCGCCGAGCGCACCCTTCGGTGCCGGCGCATCGGTCTTCTTCACCGAGAACTTGCCCCCGCCTTCCAGCGTCGCGTTGCCCCAGATGATCGTGATCTTGTTTTTGTTCATCAGGAATTCGACGCCGCCATTGAGGCGTTTCACGACGGCGCGCGAGCGCGCGATCACCGCCTTGGGGTCGAACGAGACATTGTCCGCCGACAGGCCGTAGTCCTTGGCGTGCTTCATGTAGTGAAAGATTTCCGCCGAGCGCAGCAGCGCCTTGGTCGGGATGCAGCCCCAGTTGTTGCAGATGCCGCCGAGATAGGCCTTCTCGACGATCGCGGTCTTGAAGCCGAGCTGGGCGGCGCGAATGGCGGTGACATAGCCGCCCGGGCCGGAGCCGATCACAACGACGTCGAATGAGGTATCAGCCACGGGCCTCTCCACTTGCCATCAAGATAAATTGTGCGGTCTTTGGTGTCCCATAACGCAGAATGGCAATCAAGACAGACCGTATGCCTTGCATCGCAGATCGGGCCGGTTTGTAATTATCGCAATAACAAAACCGTCTGGGGGAAATGTCATGACACGCGCTGGAAGTCTGTTCGCCGCCGCCATCTGCCTTGCCATGCAAACAGGGCTGGCCTCGGCCGCCGAACTGAAGGTTTACTCCACCATCGGCGTGCAGGCCGCGTTGAAAGAACTGACACCGGCCTACGAGAAACAGAGCGGCGACAAGCTGGACTTCACCTTCAATACCGCCGCTGCCCTGACCAAACGCATCCAGGCGGGTGAGCATGCCGACGTCATGATCCTGACCCAGCAAAACCTCGAAACGCTGGGCAAGGAGAACAAGACGTCGGGCCACATCACCCCGGTAGCAAGCTCGGGCATTTCCGTGGTGGTGAAAAGCGGTGCGCCGAAGCCCGACATCTCGACGCCGGACGCGTTGAAGGCAACGCTCCTGAAAGCGAAATCCATCGCCTACTCCGACCCGGCTGCGGGCGGCGCGAGCGGCGTCTATGTCGGCAAGATGATCGAGCACATGGGTCTCGCCGATCAGTTGAAGGGCAAGACCAAGCATCCGCCGGCTGGTGGCAACGCAGCCCATCTGGTCGCGAGCGGCGAGGCCGAGCTGGCGATTCAGCAAACGCCGGAGGTGATGTCGGCCACCGGCGTCGATCTCGTCGGCGCACTGCCCGGCCCGCTCAACAAGGTGACGCACTTTGCCGCCGACATCAGTGCTGCGCCCACGGCGAAATCCTCCGCAGAAGCGTTCGTGAAATTCCTGACCTCGCCTGAAGCCGTCAAGGTGTTCAAGGCGCGAGGTCTTGAGCCCGGTTAGACGACAGGCAGCGCGCCTACTTCCTGTAATAATCCTGTACGGTGTCCCACGCAACATTCTGCAGGAAGGCTGCGGTCTTGTCGTCGAGGCCTGCGTGGTAGGAATTGCCGACCGGCGAGCGATTGTAGACCGACGCCAGTACCGTGCAGGCCGCGAGATAGGTGCCTGCGAGCGTCGGGTGCCGCTTATCCTCGACGTTGAGGACAAGGTCGGGACGCTCCTTTTTGGCGCGCGCGAAGGCAAGCCCGGCCGGAATCACCAGCATGTTGTTGTCGTTGCCGGCGGTGGTGTAGGCCTTCGCCAACTGCTCGGTCATCTCCGGCTTGTCGGCATAGGCCCACGACATGAACAGCACCGGATCGGCACCATGCTTGCGCACGATCGCGGCATCCTTCGCCACCGACTCGCCAAACAACGACTTGAGCTGTGGATGCACCGGGCACTGACTGCAATCCATCATGATGGCCGCGTCGAACTTCTTGTTGCGCGTGTTCATGACGACCTCGTTGTCGCCAACGAACGAATAGGACGCCATGCCATCGGTCGAAAAGAGCGACTCCACATCGTGCCAGTTCAGCCCTGAGCCGCTGATCGTTGCGGAGGTCGCCTTGTAATGCGCAGCCGGATCGGCGGCGTTCGCGAGCTTCAGCACATGATTGTGCAGGCTGTTGTTGTAATAAAAGAAGCTGTTGCCGATGTAGAGAACCGTCTTCGGCGCCTCATCGAGTTTGGCGACCTTCGGCTTCACCTGCGCGTGCGCGGCGGTGAATGACAGTGCAAGAATGGCTGCCAGCAGCCAACGACCGTTCCGCAACATTGCCGACCTCACCTTTGCGACAAGATAATCCGTTACGAGCGCACTGCTTCGCGCGAGACGAGCGCGCGGCGCACCAGCCACCATTGCGAGACGATCACGACCCAGAAGGGAATCGAAAGCAACAATGCGTTACCGAATTCGAATTTCGCATGGGCGCGGGGCGAAGCTCCCGCCGCAAAGCCGACGACGATCAGCACGACCGGAATGAGCAGCAGCAAACGCAGCGCATAAAACATGGCTTCGCGCCACTGCTTCCGCGTCGCGGCGGCAGCCAAGACCACGGCTCCGAGCGCCGCATAAAACGGCATCAGCGCAAGCTGCTGGGTGCCGCTGAGAGCGCATCCGCCATGCCAGCAAGCCACTATTGATGACAACGCGACCGTCGCCATGCCCCCGAGGAGCGCGGAAACGATGGCTGCGAGGATGATCGTGCTGAAAAGCTTCATGAGTATCTCAGGGTGCGAGGCGCTTGCCTCACACCACCATCATGACCGGGTTTTCGATCAGCAGACGGAAGGCGCTGAGAAGCTGGGCACCGAGCGCACCATCCATCGCGCGATGATCGCAGGTCAGCGTCACCGTCATGATGGTTGCGATCTCAATCTTGCCGTCGCGCACCACCGGCCGCTGCTCGCTCATGCCGACCGCGAGAATGGTCGACTGCGGCGGGTTGATGACGGCGGTGAACTGCTTCATGCCGTACATGCCGAGGTTCGACACCGCTGTGCTCGCGCCCTGATATTCCTCGGGCTTGAGCTTGCGCGCCTTGGCGCGCGCGGCGAGATCCTTCATCTCGTTGGAGATCGTCGCCACCGACTTCGCATGCGCGCTGCGGATGATCGGCGTGATCAGCCCGGTCGGAATCGACACCGCGACCGAGACGTCCGACACCTTGTGGCGCAGCATCGCCTCGTCGGTCCAGGTCACGTTGGCATCAGGCACGCGTTGCAGCGCCATCGCCAGCGCCTTGATGACGAAATCGTTGACCGAGAGCTTGTAAGCGGGCTTGCCGTCCTTGTCCTTCGGCGCAAGACCATTGATCTCCTCGCGCGCGGCGACGAGCTTGCCGATGTCGCAATCGCAGGTGAGGTAGTACTGCGGCACGTCGCGGTCGGACGCCGACAGACGCTGCGCGATCACCTTGCGCATCTGATCGTGCGGGATAGCCTCGTAATTGTCCTTGTTGAACAGCGACAGAATCTGCGCGTCGCTCGGGCCCGGTGCGAAGGTGGGCGCTGCACCGCCACCGGGGGCGGCAGGCTTCAGCCCCTTGCCGGATTTCGCCTCGTCGATGTCGCGGGCGACGACGCGGCCATGCGGGCCAGTGCCCGTGACGCGACCAAGATCGATGCCCGCTTCCTTGGCAAGACGGCGTGCCAGCGGCGAGGAGAACGTGCGCGCGCCGTTTTGTTGGGGAGCAGCCCCCCCACCCGGCGCGGGCTTCGCCGCGCCACCCTCCCCACCAAGGGGGGAGGGAAAACCCGCCAGTGGCGTCGGTTTTAATTCAATAGATTTGCTCGAAGGAGCAGGCGCGGCCTCTTTCCCTCCCCCCGCTTGCGGTGGGGAGGGTGGCGTCGAAGACGCCGGGTGGGGGGACGGAGATGCCGCACCACCACCGCTCGCGGCGGCCTTCACGTCCTCGCCGTCGCCGGCGAGCACGGCGATCACCTGATTGACCGGCACGTCGGCGGTGCCTTCCGGCACCAGAATTTTTGCGATGGTGCCCTCGTCCACCGCTTCCACTTCCATCGTCGCCTTGTCGGTCTCGATCTCGGCGATCACGTCGCCGGAGGAAACCTTGTCGCCCTCTTTCTTGAGCCACTTGGCGAGGTTGCCCTTTTCCATCGTGGGCGACAGCGCAGGCATTAAAATATTGATCGGCATAACCGGATCCTGCCTTTAGCGATATGAAACGGCCTTGGCGGCGGCGACAACTTCCTCCACCGTCGGCAATGCGAGCTTTTCGAGATTGGCGGCGTAAGGCATCGGCACATCCTTGCCCGAGACCCGCGCGACCGGCGCATCGAGATAATCGAACGCATGCTCCATCAGCCGTGCGGCGATTTCAGAGCCGACGCCGGACTGCTGCCAGCCCTCTTCGACGACGACAGCGCGGCCCGTCTTCTGCACGGAGGCGATCAGCGTTTCGGTGTCCATCGGACGGATGGTGCGAAGATCGATCACCTCGGCCTCAATGCCTTCCTTGGCGAGTTCTTCCGCCGCCTTCAGCGTCCAGGTCATCGCATGAGACCACGAGATCAGCGTGACATGCTGACCGGCGCGGGCGATGCGCGCCTTGCCGATCGGCAGCACGTAGTCGTCGAGCTTCGGCACTTCAAAGCTCTGACCATAAAGAATTTCATGCTCAAGGAAGATCACCGGGTTCGGGTCACGGATCGCGGCCTTCAACAGACCCTTGGCATCGGCCGCCGTGTAAGGCGCGATCACCTTGAGGCCCGGAATCTGCGAGTACCACGCCGCATAATCCTGACTGTGCTGGGCGGCGACGCGCGCCGCCGAACCGTTCGGACCGCGGAACACGATCGAGCAACCCATCTGCCCGCCGGACATATAGAGCGTCTTGGCAGCCGAGTTGACGATCTGGTCGATCGCCTGCATGGCGAAATTGAAGGTCATGAATTCGACGATCGGCTTCAGGCCCGCCATCGCAGCACCAATGCCGACGCCCGCGAAGCCGTGCTCGGTGATCGGTGTGTCGATCACGCGCCGCGCCGAGAATTCCTGCAGGATGCCCTGCGTGATCTTGTAGGCGCCCTGATACTCGGCGACCTCCTCGCCCATGATGAAGACGTCTTCATCGCGGCGCATTTCCTCGGCGATGGCGTCGCGCAGCGCGTCGCGCACCGTCATCGTCACCATTTCGGTGCCGGGCGGAATGTCGGGATCGGGCGCGGCCTGACTCGCCGGTGCGGCGGGCGCAGCATCGGCTTTCGGCGCGGCCGATGCAGGCGCGGCAGCCGGAGCCGCATCAGCCTTCGGTGCGGGCGCCGGCGCGACAGGCGCCTTGCCGAGATCGGCGGCGCTTTCGCCATCGGCCAGAATAGTGGCGATCGGCGTATTCACCGCGACATCGGCGGTGCCTTCCGGCACGAGGATTTTACCGAGCGTGCCTTCGTCGGTCGCCTCGACTTCCATCGTCGCCTTGTCGGTCTCGATCTCGGCGATCACGTCGCCGGACTTGATGGCGTCGCCTTCCTTCTTCAGCCACTTGGCAAGGTTGCCCTTCTCCATCGTGGGCGAGAGCGCGGGCATCAGTACTTGAATCGGCATGGTCGGTTGCTCGCGCTTAGCGGTAAATGTCGGTGTAGAGTTCGGACACGTCCGGCTCCGGATCGTGCTGGGCGAAATCGGCGGCTTCGTTGACGATCTCGCGCACCTCCGCGTCGATCTTCTTCAGCTCCGCTTCATCGACCTTGGCATCGAGCAGCCGCTTGCGCACCTGTTCGATCGGGTCCTGATCATGGCGAACCTTCTCGACTTCCTCGCGCGTCCGGTACTTCGCCGGGTCGGACATCGAGTGGCCGCGATAACGGTAGGTCTGCATTTCGAGGATGTAGGGGCCCTTGCCTTCGCGGCACCACGCCGCGGCACGCTCGGCCGCTGCCTTCACCGCGCGCACGTCCATGCCGTCGACCTGCTCGCCCGGAATGTTGAAGGCGATGCCGCGCTTGGAGAAGTCGGTCTGCGCGGACGAGCGCGTCACCGATGTGCCCATCGCATAACGGTTGTTCTCGATGACGTAGATGATCGGCAGCTTCCACAACTCGGCCATGTTGAAGCTCTCATAGACCTGGCCCTGGTTGGCCGCGCCGTCGCCGAAATACGCAACGCTGATATTGCCGTTGTTGCGGTAGCGGTTGGCGAAGGCCAATCCGGTGCCGAGCGGCACCTGTGCGCCGACGATGCCGTGGCCGCCGTAGAAGTGCTTCTCCTTGCTGAACATGTGCATGGAGCCGCCCTTGCCCTTGGAGTAGCCGTGGCGGCGGCCGGTCAGTTCCGCCATTACGCCCTTGGGGTCCATGCCGGTCGCCAGCATGTGGCCGTGATCGCGATAGCCGGTGATGATCTGGTCGCCCTGCTTCAACACCATCTGGATGCCGGTCACGACGGCTTCCTGTCCGATGTACAGATGGCAAAAGCCGCCGATCGCGCCCATGCCGTAAAGCTGTCCCGCCTTTTCCTCGAAGCGGCGGATCAGAAGCATGTCGCGCAGCGCGGTGAGCTCCTGCTCCTTGGTGAATTCCAGTTTGGCGGCACCGGCCGACGTGCCTTTGGTCGCGGCTGCCGAAGGTTTTCCAGATGGCATGAGATGTCCGGATAAGAGAGGCGATGAATCCTCTCTACTCCAACTCTGATCGGCGTGGAAGGATCGCGTAACGCCGCACGATTACAAAACATTTTGCAGCGCAGCGACTTGAAATTTATGGCATCGCCCGCGTGCTATTTTGAAATTTGTGTTGTTTGTTTTGCGATCGCGTCACATCGAGACGTTATCGTCGCCTGCGGGACAGGTTTTGCATCCAGCTTATGCACAAACGGATCAATGAGAGCGTGCTGGAAAGCGGATATCAGCAGGCCCGGATCAGAGAAGATTCTTCTCTCATCCGCCAACGCCACAAGTGGCGTACGATATTCCAGGTTCAGCGATTGAGGAGACGAACCAGATCGCGCGGATTTGCGTAGCCGAGCTGGTACCGCGCTTCTTCGTCGAGCATGTCCGGATCGACCCGATCGGAGCGCAAAAGCGCAACGTGTTTCTCTTCATCGGCGCGCTGGGCCTTGAGCCGGGCCAACTCCGTCGTCAGCGTAGCGGCTTCCTTTTCCAGCTCGACGCGGGCATTGAGGCCGTAGCGGCCGGTATAGGCGTTGACGCCGAAATAGGTGATGAACGCCGCCGCGATCGCATAGAGCGCGAGGCCAGTCAGGATCGCCTTGAATCGTGCGCGAGAAACCATCCGCGCACGATGCCCGGGCAGGGTTAATGCCGCGCTAACGGCTTACGCCATCGCTTTCTTCTGGCGCTCCACGAAGGCCGCGAATGCCTCTCCATACTGGTGCAGCACCTTGCCGAAGCTCTCGCTTGTCACCTCGCCGTGCTCGTTGAACGAGTTCCCGACGTGGGTCAGGTAGATTTCCGGCTGCCCCAGGATCGGCCCGGTGATGCCGGGCAATGAGCGCTTCAATTCCATCGCCGCGCTGACGCCGCCGAGCGGGCCCGGCGAGTTGCCGATAATGCCGATAGGCTTGCCCAGAAACGCGCTCTGCCCCGAGGGGCGCGATGCCACGTCGATGGCATTCCGGAGCACGCCGGAGACCGAGCGGTTGTACTCCGGCGTGATGAAGATCACCGCATCCGACGCCTTGATCTTGTCGCGGAACGCCAGCCAGTCCGCGGGCGGATTGGCTTCAAGGTCCTGATTGAAGAAGGACAGACCATGCAGGGTCGCCACGTTCAGCTTCAGCGAGGCTGGAGCCGCCTTCGCCAGCGCATTGGCGACCTTGAGGCTGAAGGATTCCTTGCGGAGGCTTCCGACGATGACCAGAACTTGATGGGGCATAAGCACGTCCTTCGGGCAATGCGGCTGTAGGGTTCGACTGACGCACAGATTAGTGCGCGTCACGAAAGATGCAAGTGCATGAAAACCCGCCGGCAAGGCTGCCGTCATGTGGGGGTGTTGCCTTGGTCAACCCCTGCTACGCGCGCCTAGCCTTCCCGCCTGCCAGGAGATTGCGACATGAAAGCTCTTTCCGCCGTGGTTGCGTTGCTCGTTCTTGGATCATCCGTTGCCTACGCAGAGAAAAAGCCGCTTCGCCCGAAGCAAGAATGCATCGATCTGGCGCATGCGCGCGGATTCGACAGAAGCCAGGGCCAGCACGGCACCGCGAACGCGGACATGAACAAATTCATTCATGACTGTCGGCGCGGGCTGGTGAAGTAACAGCGTAAAAGCCCGGCCTGAGGCCGGGCTTTGACGTCATCGCATCAGGCAACGAGCAATTTGGTGAGAGTGCCGGCCTGTCACGCCGGAGCGCGGCAGATTAAGCCAGCGCCCGAAGTGCTGCGCGGCCCGCATAGATCGCCTGGTTGTCGAGTTGCTGTTCGATGCGCAGGAGCTGGTTGTACTTCGCGGTGCGATCGGAGCGCGCCAGCGAGCCGGTCTTGATCTGCCCGCAATTGGTGGCGACCGCGAGGTCGGCGATGGTGGAGTCTTCCGTCTCGCCGGAGCGGTGCGACATCACGGCGGTGTAGGCTGCCTTGTGCGCCATCTCCACGGCGGCGAGCGTTTCCGTCAGGGTGCCGATCTGGTTGACCTTGACGAGGATCGAATTGCCGATGCCCTTCTTGATGCCATCGGCCAGCCGCGTGACGTTGGTGACGAACAGGTCGTCGCCGACAAGCTGGACTTTCCCGCCGATCAGATTCGTCAGTTCCTTCCAGCCCTCCATGTCGTCCTCCGCCATGCCATCCTCGATCGAGACGATCGGGTAGCGGTTGGCGAGATCCTGCAGGTATTTCGCCTGCTCGGAGCGCGAGCGGGTCTTCTTCTCGCCTTCATAGACGTACTTGCCGTCCTTGAAGAATTCGGTCGAGGCACAGTCGAGCGCCAGCATCACATCGCTGCCCGCCTTGTAGCCGGCCTTGCCGATCGCGCTCATGACGAAGTCGAGGGCTGCATCTGCCGACGGCAGGTTCGGCGCGAAGCCGCCCTCATCGCCGACATTGGTGTTGTGGCCGGCCTTCTTCAGTTCGCCGCGCAGCGTATGGAAAATCTCCGCGCCACAGCGCAGGGCTTCCGCGAAACTCGCCGCGCCCACCGGCATCACCATGATTTCCTGGAAATCGATCGGGTTGTCGGCGTGCACGCCGCCATTGACGATGTTCATCATCGGCACTGGCAAGGTGCGCGCGGAGGTGCCGCCGACATAACGATAGAGCGGCATGTCGCAGGACGCCGCCGCGGCCTTCGCCACCGCCAATGAGACGCCGAGAATGGCGTTCGCCCCAAGGCGCTTCTTGTTCGGCGTGCCGTCAAGCGCGATCATCGCGTTGTCGATCTGCACCTGCTGTTCGGCATCCATGCCACCGATGGCATCGAAGATCTCGCCATTGACGGCTTCCACCGCCTTCTGCACGCCCTTGCCGCCATAACGGCCCTTGTCGCCGTCGCGCAGTTCCACCGCCTCGTGGGCGCCCGTCGAGGCACCCGACGGCACGGCGGCGCGGCCCATCGCGCCGTCTTCCAGCACCACATCGACCTCGACCGTTGGATTGCCCCGGCTGTCCAGGATTTCGCGGCCAATAATATCGACGATGGCAGTCATGAGCGCCTCTTTGGGATTGGGGATGGAAACAGGATGGCTGCCTTCTACAGCAAGGATTCCGGCGGGAAAAGCCGCATGGACGCATGGCCGGTGACGGGCGGCTTCAATTTCGCTATCAGAGCCGCAACGGAGAAAATAAATGTCACGAAAGCCGCGTAAATTGAACGCAAGAGCGTCGCTCCAGCTCGGACGACCGGTGGCCCCGCCCGCATCCCCGGATAAGGCCAAATTGGATCGTGTTCCAAACCCGCATCGCGGCACCGGCTATCTGGTGCGCTTCGCGGCCCCCGAATTTACGAGCCTCTGCCCGATCACCGGCCAGCCCGACTTCGCGCATCTCGTCATCGACTACGTGCCCGGCGACTGGCTGGTGGAATCGAAGGCGCTGAAACTCTATCTCGCGAGCTTCCGCAACCATGGCGCGTTCCACGAGGACTGCACGGTTGAGATCGGCAAGCGTCTCGTACGCGAGATCAAGCCAAAATGGCTGCGCATCGGCGGCTACTGGTACCCGCGCGGCGGAATCCCGATCGACGTGTTCTGGCAGACCGGCAAGCTGCCGAAGAATGTCTGGGTGCCCGAGCAAGGCGTGCCACCGTATCGCGGCCGGGGCTAAGGCGTTTAGGTCAGCAAGCCAGCCCTAACCGGGCATGCCTGCTTTCTCCTATTCATGCTAAGGTGACGCATTGCTCAAGCATGAGGAGGATACGATGCGTCTTTCTTATACCTTGGCCATTGCACTATTTGCTTTCGCTCCGATGAGTGCGTCCGCGGATCCCGCCGCAGATGCAAATCTGGTCGTAGATCGTTTTTCAGCAGCATATTCCGCAAATGACCCCGATGCGGTCGTTAGCGTTTACGCTCCAAATGCAATTCTGCTCGGAACGATAAGTCCGATCATTTCCGAAGGAACGGAGGCGATCCGAAAATATTTCTCAATGATCAAAGGAAGCGGCAACAAAAACGCGATCGGCGAACGCCGCACCATCGTGATCAACGACAATGCCGTGCTGGTCACCGGTTTCTATGAGTTCACCCGGATGAAGGACGGCATACCCACCCCATCACCGGCGCGTTTCACAATGCTCATTGCGAAGACCGACGGAGAATGGCGGATCGCGCACCACCATTCCTCGCCACATGTTCAGCCGAAGTGAGCATGAACTGAGCGGTATTCGGTGAACATCCCGGCGACGCTCGCCGCAGCCGCGGCCAACGTCGTCAGGATGTGGCGGCCATGAAAATCCGCCGGAAGTTGGCAAGGTCCGCGAACGGCAGGTCGCAGACGGCAACATAGGTGACGTTGCCCTCGCTCCAGCTTAACGCGTGATAACCCGACAATGTTTGTGAGGGCAGCAACATTCCCGGAGCAAGCATCGTCAGGCTCACCACATGGGTGTCGTGCTTGTATACGACGGTCGGGACCGGCGTGTTGCCGACGACATCGATACGGCCTCCCGAGAGCGTGAATCCCTGTTGCGCCAGGTTGAGCACCTGAGGGGAACGCGCGATGCGAGAGGTGAACCACGGACTAACAACGTGGCTGTCCGAGGAAGCAACGTCGAACGGCTGCGATGCCAGCAACCCTCGCACATGACTTGCGATCACCTGCTGCACGAGTTCCTGCCGCGAACGGTATTGATCGAATGCCAGCATCGAAGCGGCGGTGACCAGCACACCGACGATGACCGCCGCCGCCAGCGCGCGCCACGACCACCGCCGCTCGCGAGGACTTGCACCCGTCACCGTCGCGCTGACACGGGCCCGCAATGTTGCCGGCATATCCTCCTGCGGAATGGCACGCAGCGCATTGCTCAGCGCAAGCATCTGCTCGAAGCGCAGGCGCAAGCTCTCGTCGCCGGCAAGGCGCTTCTCAAACGCATGCACGGCATCCGCATCGCACTCGCCGTCGAGATAGGCCTGTAACTTGAGATCGTCGTCGTCCGGAGATGCCATCATTTATCCTGCTCTCCCAGCATATGCGCGAGCACGTCCCTGCTTCGCGCCAGGCGCGACATCACCGTGCCGATGGGAATGCCCGCGATCTCTGCAATCTCGCGGTAGCTCAACTGATGCATTTCGCGAAGAACGATGATTTCGCGCAGCGGCGTCGGCAATCTTGTCAGCGCGTCCTGCACGCTTTCGATATCCAGCTTGAGCAGCAGGATCTGCTCGGGCGTCTGCACGCCGGACTGGTGCGCATCGCCCTGCTCCAGCTGTTGGCGGTCTGCCTCGCCGAGGTCGCCAGCGAGAACCACCGCCCTTCGCCGGTTCTTCAGGAGCCAGCTATAGGCCGTGTTCCGGACAACCGAGAGCGACCACGCACGCGCATTGGTGCCATCGAAGGTCTGGATCGCCCGAAACGCCCGCAGCGATGCGTCCTGCACCACGTCTTCGGCGTCCGCACCGTTACCCGTCAGCCAGCGCGCCAGACGGTAGGATTCCGTCAGGTGCGGCAGAAACACCTCATCGAACAGCGAGCGATCATCGCGATTTGGCAAGGCCTCACCCGAACGCTGCTTCAAACCAAGCTCCGGTGAGCCAGTTTTAACACATCGCATCGATGCCGGCATAACCATCGGCCGGAATGTCATGGTAATCTTCGCCGCCTTTCTGCGTCACACTCGCGGCGTGACGACGATCCTTCCGGTCATGTGCGGATGCAGGCCGCAAAAATAATCGTAGGTCCCGGCACTCGCGAACGTGAAGGAATAACGGTCATCGGTGTCGAGCGCCTTCGAGCGGAAACCTTTGTTCTTCGCCACCACCGTGTGGGGAATGTCATCGCGGTTGATCCAGGTCACGGTGGTGCCGACCGGAACCGACAATTCGGCCGGAGCAAAGGTGAAATTGTCGATGGTGATTTCCTTCGCAGTCCCTTCCGCCCTGACCACGCCGAGCGCCCACACCGCTCCGAATGCCAAACCGAGCCCTGAGGCAGCCGCAACCATTCGACGAGTTGCAATCATGTCCGCGCTCCTCAATTGGCAAGCGTTTTATCGATGAACGCGAGCGACTTCCCGCCCTGCACGACATTGATGCTCGAAAGCCCAAGCATGGAGCGAAGCCGCTCCGCCGGAACGCGCATCGGCCCCGGCGATGGAGCATCACCCGGCGCCGGTTGCGGAAATGCCGTGGACATCGCGGTGTGGAAGGTCACGTTGCCTTCGACCTTCTGCAGCAACTGATGGATATGACCGTTGAGCACGGTCACCGAACCGAAGCGCTTCAGCATCTCCAGCACGCGCATGCCGTCTTCGGTGCCCCAGCCCCATTCGCGATAGACCGTCTGTAGCGGGATATGCGCGAACACCACGATGGGTGTCTCGCTCGACCTGTCCCTGAGATCGGCTTGCAACCACGCAAGCTGCTCCGCGCCGAGATTGCCAAGGCCTCCGCTTTTCAGATCGACGACGTTGACGAGGCCGATGAAGTGCACGCCGTGGTCATCGAAGCTATACCAGCCTGCGCCCTGTGTGCCCTTGCCGTAGCGATCGAGGTACGCCTTGCCTTGATCCTCATCGATGATGTCGTGCTCGCCGGGGACGTAGTGAATTTTCACGCCGGTTTCGCCGAACACCTGATCGGCATTGTCGAACTCGGTGGGCTTCGACAGGTGCGTGATGTCGCCAGTGTGAATGATGAAGGACGGTTTGACCGGCATCGCTTTCACGATGCCCACCGCCTCACGCAACGTACCGAGTGCATCGGGATTGGCCGCCTTGTCGAACCCGATGTGACTGTCGCTCATTTGCAGGAACGTAAAGCCGGACGGCGGCGCTGCGTTCGCGTCGCCGATCAAGCCAACGGAATGCGGAACGCCGCCGCTGACGGTCCAGAGGACGCCGGTTCCAGCCCAGATCATGCATTCGAGGGCGTGACGGCGGCCGAGGTCGGGATGATCATGTGACATGGCAGTCTCCCTGAAAGGGCCCACGGAGGGCACTGTTCAGGAGACTGGGCAGCGTACGATTTTATTCGCCCATCAGATGAATTTTTTGATCGAGGCCGTCAGCGCGCCTTCGCCAGCGCATCGAACGCCATCAGGTTCCTCACCAGCGGCTCGAAATCCTTCAACGGCACCATGTTCGGCCCGTCGGATGGCGCGTGATCGGGATCGGGATGGGTTTCGATGAACACCCCCGCAACGCCGACTGCGACCGCCGCGCGCGCCAGCACCGGCACAAACTCACGCTCGCCACCCGATGACGTACCCTGCCCGCCCGGTTGCTGCACCGAATGGGTGGCGTCGAAGATCACCGGCGCGCCGGTGGTGCGCGCAAGGATCGGCAACGCGCGCATGTCGCTCACCAGCGTGTTGTAGCCGAACGACGCGCCGCGCTCGGTCACCAGCACGTTGGCGTTGCCGCCGCTGGTGATCTTGGCGACGACGTTCTTCATGTCCCAAGGTGCGAGAAACTGACCCTTCTTGACGTTGACGACCTTACCGGTCGCGGCCGCCGCGAGCAGCAGGTCGGTCTGCCGGCAAAGAAAGGCCGGAATCTGCAGCACGTCCACCGCCTGCGCCACCTCGACACATTGCACCGCGTCGTGCACGTCGGTCAGCACCGGCAGACCAAGCGTCTCGCGGATCTCGGCGAATATGGGGAGCGCCTTCGCAAGCCCGATGCCGCGCTCGCTGGAAACGCTGGTGCGGTTCGCCTTGTCGAAGGAGGTCTTGTAAACAAGACCGATGTTGAGCCGCGCGGCAATCTCTTTCAAAGCGGAAGCCACTTCGAGCGCATGCGCCCGGCTTTCCAACTGGCACGGCCCGGCGATCACCGACAGCGGCAGATCGTTGCCGAAGGTGACGTTGCCGACGGATACGGTTTTCGAGGCTGAAACCAAAGGGATGCTCCGCGTTGAGGCCCCCTTTTGCCGGGAGCGCGGGACAAGATCAAGGCGATCCAGCCGCTTTGAAGTCGTTAAGCTTTCTGCGCCTGCTCGAAAATCAGTGTCGCGCCGAACGCCGCCTCGGGCGCGATCACCACACGCCCGACCCGGTGGTGATGCGCGAGGCCGCTTGCGCGCAACTGCGCTTCGAGACGATCCAGGTCACGCACTTCAAAGCGCAGGCCGGACAACTCCGCGCCCTCGCCGGCAATCGTTTTCACCACGCCGAACTGATCGCGGAAACTCGGCACCTCCATCAGATCAATGTCGCCGTGCGGCGTCACTGATTTCACGCCGATGGAATTGGAATGCAGCACCCGCACGCCGGTGAAGGCGGACAGAAAAATGTGATGATCGGCGGGATTGTCTGCGACGAGGACAAGTCCCCCAACGCCAACCGTTCCATTGTCGTGAACCTGACGCGCCGGATTCCAGAAATTCTGCGGAAAATGATGCTGACAGACGGCGAAGCCCGCATGCGGCGAGAGCCTGTCACGCGCGAACGCCAGCGAGAATGCGAGCTTGATCGGTTTGCCATCCGAGCCCGCCCCCTCGCGTTCGAAATCGAACACGTTGAGCCCGCCGATGCCAGCCTCGTCGAACAGTTTTGCATCGGCGCGGGCATCGGTGCTCGCCAGCAGCACCATGCTCAGGCCTTCATGCGTTTTCAGGAAATCGCGCTGGAAGGCGCCGAAGGAAAACTGCCCTGGCGCACAAGGCGCGATCTTCTCCGGCTCCGCGACTTCGAGAAGCTCGATGAAGAAGCCGGGCAACTGGATGATGCGGTTGTGCGTGCCCCACGGATGGCGGTTGCGCCCGCCCACCTGAAAGCCCGCGCGCGCATAGAAATCCGCCGCCGCATCGAGATCGCGCACGGCGTGCACCACATGGTCGAGGCCCCGCGGCCGCGACCATGTCTGCGTCGGCATGATGGGACGATCGTTCACTTCACCGAGGAATATGAGGTCGGCGTCAGGAAAGAGCTCGCGATGTTCGCGACGATCTGGCCGTCCTTTTCGGTCTCGGCGCGTTCTCTTATCCACTCCGGATCGGACTGGAAGGCATTCCACTTGGTCTCGCGCTCGGCGAGCGAATTCCATTCGAGCAGGTAGGTCAAAGTCTGATTGGACTCACCGACCACCGTGGTGAAGAAACCGGCCTGCTTGATGCCGTGCTTCTCCCAGATCTTCAGCGTTTTGGTCTCGAAGCGCTTGGACAGCGCAGGCAGACGGCCCGGCAGGCAGGTATAAACACGCAGCTCATAAATCTTCGACATGGCAAACCCCGGATTTCGATGGCGGCTTTATAGCGCCCCTCCGGGGGCGTGTCTTTGCCTTGTATAGCCGATTTCTCTTCGCCATTCGTTCAGCTTGGGAAAGCCGGGACGATCGATCAGCGGGCAAACCGGTCCGTCGCCAAGTTGAGGTCGAACGTCTCTTTTTCAGTCAGCCAGCGAATATTCTTCGTGGCAGACATCGCCTGCAGGATCGACGGCGAGATACCCATCCGCGTCATGTAAGTAAGGATGATGCCGGTTGTCTTTTGCGTGTCGGCAACGATGTCGCGGCGGAAGTCTGCGTCTTTCGGCGCTTCGGTGGTGAACTGATGAACGCCGAGTGCCGAGCCGGGAAAGGCTTCACGAATTTTGCCACCGGCGAAGATGAGCACGCAGGCACTGGCGCAATAGGACGAGCGCAAGCGGCCATTCGCATCGGCTTTCGCAACCATGGTGGTCAGTCCGCGCGAACGAATGACGTCGCCCATGATGAGGGCCTGATCGAGTTGCCCGCCCGGCGACGACAGCAAGACAAAATCGCCTTCGGTCAGTTTCGCCGCATCCAGCTTCTCGCGGAACCAGATCGCGGCCGCGGCGCCGATCTCGCCCGAGACAGCCAGCGCGCGATGCGAGCGTCCGTTCACCTCGATCTGGGTCACCGATGAGGTCAGCGTCGGCGCAAAATACCGGTCTTTCCAGTAGGCCCAGGCCGACGGCTGGGACAAATCCTGCCAGGCGCGCCCGCCCCACAAACCGAAGATCAGCACCGCGAACAGGATCGATGACAGCGAATTGCGGCCAAGCCAGCGCACACGCCGCCTGAGCGGCGGACTGGCCGGTGCCTCCGGTCCTGCGCCGGGAGCTTCGCCCCATGGCCGCGCCGGCTCAGTATGGGACGGAGGTTTGATTTTGGGAATCATCATCGACCGATCGCGTCCGCCAGAATAGGCCCCGGCGCAGCCTACCCGGCCCGCCGATGCCTGTTCAATGGATTGTCCGGACGATCAGACCAACCGGCTCTGTGCCGCCGCCGCCTCGATGAAGGACGAAAACAGCGGGTGCGGGTCCAGCGGGCGCGACTTCAATTCGGGATGGAATTGAACGCCGATGAACCACGGATGGTCCTCGTATTCGACGATCTCGGGCAGCACGCCATCCGGCGACATGCCCGAGAAGCGCAGGCCGTGCTGCTCAAGCCGATCCTTGTAAGCGGTGTTGACCTCGTAGCGGTGGCGATGGCGCTCTGAAATCTCGGTGGCGCCGCCATAGACCTGCGAAACACGGCTGCCCTTGCGCAACGCCGCCGGAAAAGCGCCGAGCCGCATGGTGCCGCCGAGATCGCCCGCCTTCGAGCGCTTCTCCAGCTCATTGCCGCGCAGCCATTCGGTCATCAGGCCGACCAGCGGCTCTTTCGTCTCGCCGAACTCGGTGGAGTTGGCGTCCTTGATGCCGACGAGATTGCGCGCCGCCTCGATCACCGCCATCTGCATGCCGAAGCAGATGCCGAAATACGGCACGCGGCGCTCGCGCGCGAACTGCACCGCCTTGATCTTGCCTTCCGCGCCGCGCTGGCCGAAGCCGCCCGGCACGAGGATGCCGTTGACGTGTTCGAGGAACGGCGCGGGATCTTCGCGCTCGAACACCTCGCTCTCGATCCAGTCGAGATTGACCTTCACCTTGTTGGCGATGCCGCCGTGCGACAGCGCCTCGATCAGCGATTTGTAGGCGTCCTTCATGCCGGTGTACTTGCCGACCACGGCAATCGTCACCTGACCTTCCGGATTGCGCACCCGTTCGTTGATCTCGTGCCACGGCGCCAGCGCAGGCGGCTGTTTCGGCTCGATCCCGAATGCGGCCAGCACTTCATCGTCGAGACCGGCGATGTGATAGGCTTCCGGCACCGCGTAGATGTTGTCGACGTCGCGTGCCTCGATCACCGCACTTTCGCGCACGTTGCAGAACAGTCCGAGCTTGCGGCGCTCCTCCTTCGGGATTTCCCGATCGGTGCGGCACAACAGGATATCCGGCTGGATGCCGATCGAACGCAGTTCCTTGACCGAATGCTGGGTCGGCTTGGTCTTCAGTTCGCCCGCGCTCGGAATGTACGGCAAGAGCGTGAGATGGATGTAGATCACCTCGCCGCGCGGCAGGTCGTTCTTGATCTGGCGGATCGCCTCGAAGAACGGCAGGCCCTCGATGTCGCCCACCGTGCCGCCGACCTCGCAGAGCACGAAGTCATAACCTTCATTGCCGGTGAGGACGAAATCCTTGATGGCGTTAGTGACGTGCGGGATCACCTGCACGGTCGCGCCGAGATAGTCGCCGCGGCGCTCCTTGGCGAGAATCTCCTGATAGATCCGGCCCGTGGTGATGTTGTCGGCCTTGCACGCCGGGCGGCCCGTGAACCGCTCATAGTGACCGAGATCGAGGTCGGTCTCCGCGCCGTCGTCGGTGACGAACACCTCGCCGTGCTGGTACGGCGACATCGTGCCGGGGTCGACGTTGAGGTAGGGATCGAGCTTGCGAAGGCGGACCTTGTAACCTCGAGACTGCAGGACAGCGCCGAGCGCCGCCGATGCAAGTCCTTTTCCGAGCGAGGAAACCACGCCGCCGGTGATGAAGATGTACCGCGCCATGGGAGCCTACCTTTATCGTCGCGGGCGAGATTCGCAAAACGAATCGCCCTTCCCCCCGGAAAAAATCATTCCCTGTGGGTTACGTTGAATTTTAAACAAACACAGCCGGTTAGCAGCCACCGCTCAGGCGCGATGGCAGCACAGCCGGGGATGTGTCCACCGATAGTTCGGGCTTGCTCGAACCCTTACTTGGACTGCGGCGCCTGCGGAGCGGCCGGCTCTGCGGGCTTGAGCGAATCCAGAAGGTTCTTTTCCGGTGCCGGCGAGCCCGATTGCGACGCCGGGGTGGGATTGATGAGCGACTTCGGCCGGTTGTCGTAACCGGCCAGCCAGGACAGGAACAGGCTGGTGATGAAGAAGCCCGCCGCCAGAATCGCGGTGGTCCGGGTCAGAAGATTCGTGGTGCCCCGGCTCGACATGAAGCCACCGCCACCACCGCCGCCGATGCCAAGGCCGCCGCCTTCCGAGCGCTGCAGCAGCACGACGCCGATCAAGGCGGCGACAATGATGAGATGAATGACGATGACGACGGTCTGCATAATGTCTTTCCGTCACAAACAATCGCGACCGGCCAGCCGGATACGCCAATGTCTGAGGGGTTGAGGTTGGCGCGTCTGTACACGATCAGGGCGGTGAACGCCACCCCGACGCGCCTGTCGACCCTATATGGGCACGGCCGCCGCGATGGCCAGAAAATCCGCCGCTTTCAGGCTGGCACCGCCGATCAGGCCGCCATTGACGTCGGTCAGAGCCAGGATTTCGGCGGCATTGCCGGGTTTCAGCGACCCGCCATAAAGCAGCCGCACACCCGCTCCCTCTTCCTTGAACCTATCCGTCAGCTTCTGGCGGATAAAGGTATGGATTTGCTCGATATCTTCCAAAGTCGGGGTCAGGCCGGTTCCAATCGCCCAGACCGGCTCGTAGGCCACGACCAGATTGGCGGCGGTGGCTCCTTCCGGGATCGAGCCAGCCAGTTGGGTAACTACGACCTCCATGGCCCGTCCGGCGTCACGCTCGGCGCGGGTTTCCCCGACGCAAACGATGGCCAGAAGACCCGCCCGCCGTGTGGCAAGGGCCTTGGCGCGCACGATCTCGTCGGTTTCATGATGATCGGTACGGCGCTCGGAATGACCGACGATGACGGCAGTCGCTCCTGCGTCCGCCAGCATCTCAGCCGAAATATCGCCGGTATGGGCTCCGGAGGCCTCCGCGTGGCAGTCCTGCCCACCGATGGCAAGCCCCGATCCTTTGGCACGGGCGGCAAAAGCCGCCACCAGCGTGGCGGGCGGACAGATTAGCAGGTCGGCGTTGCCCTCGGCGGAAGCGCCCGACTTCAGGATCGCCTCCAGTTCCGGCAGCGAACCCCTCAGGCCATTCATTTTCCAGTTGCCCGCAATCAGCGGTCGGATGGCAGCCGGCATCACTCCTCCCCCTCTGGTGACCACCTCCGCTAGCAGAGGGTTCGTCCTCGCGCCACCCGCCGGCAGGCCTTATCCAGCGCTCGTCGGCGCTGCCGCAGCCCCCACACCGGTTGCCCCCGCCGGGGCGGCGTTTTATACGAGACGGAACAATGCGGTGGGGGCCTTCGGCCCGGTCTGTTCCGCTTCCTCCTACAAATGTGGTGCCATGCTTCGAGGGATACGAAACGTCACGTCGAACCGGCTGGGCAAGTCGATCATGAGCGTGCTGTTCGGCATACTCATTGTCAGCTTCGCCGTCTGGGGCATCGCCGACATCTTCAAGGGTTCGACGCAGACGACGCTCGCGACGGTCGGCCACACCGATATTCCGCTGGAGCAGTTCCGCTCGGCCTATACTGACAAGCTGCAACAGATCAGCCGCCAGATCCGCCGGCCGCTCACCCCCACCCAGGGCCGCGCCTTCGGCATCGACCGCCAGTTGCTGCAACAGACCATCGCCGAGACGGCGCTCGACGAGGAAGGCCGCCGCATGGGCCTTCGGATGTCGGACGCCGAGATCGTGCGCACGATCTCCAGCGATCCGACCTTCGCCGGACCGAACGGCAAGTTCGACCCCGCCCGCTTCGCCATGGCGATGCGCGATTACAGCTACACCGAGCAGCGCTATATCGCGGAGCAGCGCCGCCTCACTTTGCGGCGTGAGCTGATCGGCAGCATCGTCGCGGGCGCCGAGCCCTCCAAAACCCAGATCGAGGCGATCAGCCGTTTCCAGGACGAGCAGCGCACCATCGACTACGCCAAGATCGGCCCCGATCAGGCCGGCACCATCGAAGCGCCGTCGCAGGACGCGCTCAACACCTATTTCGAGGCCCACAAAGCTCAGTTCCGCGCGCCGGAATATCGCAAGGTCGTCTATCTCACGCTCTCACCCGACGAACTCGCCAAGAAGGTCGTGGTGTCCGATGACGATGCGCGCAAGGTGTACGACAGCCGCCGCGCCGATTACGTGAAGCCGGATCGCCGCGACGTGCAGCAGATCGCCTTCCAGAGCGAGGACGCCGCAAAGGCCGCGCGCGCGAAGATTGCCGGCGGCCTGTCCTTCGAGGATCTCGCCAAGGAAATGAAGCTGACATCCGGTGACATGGACCTGGGCCTCGTCAGCGAAAAGAGCCTCGGCGATCCCATCATCGCCAAGGCCGCGTTCGCGCTGCCACTCAATGAAGTCAGCCAACCGGTGAAGGGCGCGCTCGCGACCGTGCTGCTCAAGGTCACCAGGATCGAGCCCGGCTCGACGGAGGCCTTCGAGAAGGTCGCACCTGCCATCAAGAAGGAAATCGCCGAGCAGCGCGTGCGCGCCGATTTCGACAAGATGCGCAACGCCGTCGAGGATGAGCGCAGCGGCGGCGCCAGCATCGCGGAGGCCGCGCAAAAGAACGGCCTCGAAGCGACAACGGTCGATGTCGATCGCTCCGGCCGCACGCCGGACGGCAAGGAAGCAACCCTGCCGAAGGGCGTCGATCTGATCACGGCCGCGTTCGGCAGCGATGTCGGCGTCGACAACGATCCCCTTACCTTCCCGGGCGGCGAAGTCTGGTTCGACGTGCTCGGCATCACCCCCTCGCGCGACCGCACGCTCGACGAAGTCAAGGATCAGGTCACCGCCCGCTGGCGCGATGAGCAGGTGGCCACGCGCCTGCGCGCCAAGGCGAAGGAACTGGTCGAGAAGATCAACAAGGGCGGCGTGTTCGCGACCGAAGTGAAGGCTGCCGGGCTGACCGCGCAAACCTCGACCCCGTTCAAGCGCGAGGACAAGGTCAACGGGCTCCCGGATATCGTTGTCGATACGGCTTTCCGTACCGCGAAGGGCAGCGCCGCGGTGGCGGAGAACACGCCAGCCAGCAGCGGCGTGGTCGTGTTGCGGGTCGCCAACGTGACCACACCTGCGGTCGACCTCAATTCGGACGAGTCCAAGAAGATGAAGGAAGGCCTCGCGCAGAACCTGAGCGACGAACAGATCGGGCAATACATCACCCATCTGGAAACCACCCTCGGCGTGAAGGTGAACGAGAACGCATTCGCGATCGCGACCGGCGCGACCGGCAACCAGTGACCGGCCGCGCATGAGCGATTTCAAATCGATCCTCGCCAAGCTCGCGGACGGCAAATCGCTGTCACGCGAGGAAGCTGTCAGCGCATTCGACTACCTGATGTCCGGCGAGGCAACGCCGTCGCAGATCGGCGGCGCGCTGATGGCGATGCGGGTGCGAGGCGAAACCGTGGATGAGATCACCGGTGCCGTGAGTGCCATGCGCGCGAAGATGCTGCGCGTGACCGCACCACCTGATGCAGTGGACGTGGTCGGCACCGGCGGCGACGGCGCGGGCTCGGTCAATGTCTCGACCTGTGCGGCGTTCATCGTCGCGGGCGCAGGCGTGCCGGTCGCCAAGCACGGCAATCGCGCGATGTCGTCGAAATCCGGCGCGGCCGACGTGCTGGCCTCGCTCGGCGTCAATATCGAACTGACCCCTGAACAGGTCGGCGCCTGCATCGCCAAGGCGGGCATCGGCTTCATGTTCGCGCCCGCGCATCACCCGGCGATCCGCCATGTCGGGCCGACGCGCGTGGAACTCGGTACCCGCACGATCTTCAACCTGCTCGGGCCGCTCGCCAATCCGGCGGGCGTGAAGCGGCAGATGATCGGCGTGTTCGCGAAACACTGGGTGGAGCCCGTGGCGCAGGTTCTGAAGAATCTCGGTGCGACCTCGGCCTGGGTCGTGCACGGCTCCGACGGACTCGACGAGATCACCCTCACCGGCCCGACTTACGTGGCGGAGTTGGCCGATGGCGCCATCCGTTCATTTGAAGTCTCACCTGAAGACGGCGGCCTTTCCATCGTGAAAAACGCCGATTTGCGCGGCGGCGACGCCACCGCCAACGCGGCCGCGCTCAATGCCGTGCTCGAGGGCGCAAAGAACCATTACCGCGACGTCGCCCTGCTCAACGCCGGTGCGGCGCTTGTTGTCGCAGGCAGGGCGAAAGACCTCAAGGAAGGTGTTGCGCTCGGCGTCAAGGCGCTCGACAGTGGGGCCGCCGCGGCGAAATTGGCGCAACTCGTTGCCGTGTCCCGTGCTTGAGGAAGACGTATCCTTGTCCGACATTCTGCAAAAGATCGAACGCTACAAGCGCGAGGAAATCGCAGCCGCCAAGGCCGCGCGCCCGCAGGCCGAGGTCGAGGCGGCGGCACGGCGCGCGCCACCCGCGCGCGGTTTCGCCAAAGCGATCCGCGACACCATTGCCCACGGCGAATTCGCGCTGATCGCCGAGATCAAGAAGGCCTCGCCCTCGAAGGGACTGATCCGCGCCGATTTCGATCCGCCCGCGCTGGCGCGTGCCTACGAGGCGGGCGGAGCGACCTGCCTCTCGGTACTGACCGACACGCCCTCCTTCCAAGGCCATCTCGATTTCATGGTGGCGGCGCGCGCGGCTGTCTCATTGCCGGTGCTGCGCAAGGACTTCATGTACGACACCTATCAGGTGATGGAAGCGCGCGCCCACGGCGCCGATTGCATCCTCATCATCATGGCGGCGCTCGATGATGCGGCGGCGCGCGACATCGAGAATGCCACGTTCGACCTCGGCATGGATGTACTGCTCGAAGTTCACAATCAGGAAGAACTTGAACGGGCCTTGAAGCTGCGCTCGCCTTTGCTCGGCATCAACAATCGCAATTTGCGCACCTTCGAGACGACACTTGCAACCAGCGAGGCGCTCGCGGCCATGGTGCCGAAGGACCGCATCATGGTCGGCGAGAGCGGCATCTTCACGCCCGCCGACATCGCGCGGCTGGCGAAGGTCGGCATCTCGACCTTCCTCGTCGGCGAAAGCCTGATGCGGCAGGCCGACGTCACCTCCGCCACCCGCACCCTGCTTGCGAAGGCTTCATGAGACGATGACCAAACCTTCCCTCACCCATATCGACGCCAAGGGCGAAGCGCATATGGTCGATGTGTCGGCGAAGGACGCGACCGAACGCGTCGCGGTGGCGGAAGGTTTCGTGGTGATGAGCGCGGCTACGCTCAAGCTCATCGTCGATGGCAACGCCAAGAAGGGCGACGTGCTCGGCACCGCGCGCGTCGCCGGCATCATGGCGGCAAAGCGCACCTCCGATCTCATTCCGCTGTGCCATCCGCTCGCATTGTCCAAGGTCACGCTCGACATCACCACCGATGACAAGCTGCCCGGCTGCCGTGTCGAGGCAAGCGTCAAGGTGACGGGGCCGACCGGCGTGGAGATGGAGGCACTGACCGCGGTGTCGGTTGCCTGCCTGACCATCTACGACATGATCA
Organism: Haberlea rhodopensis; assembly: GCA_907163345.1. Classification (NCBI taxonomy): domain Eukaryota; kingdom Viridiplantae; phylum Streptophyta; class Magnoliopsida; order Lamiales; family Gesneriaceae; genus Haberlea; species Haberlea rhodopensis. Next base: position 435,531 of record CAJQUN010000067.1, read on the forward strand.
AGGCGGTCGAGCGCGGCGTTCACATTGAGGGCATCCGCCTTCTCGAAAAGAGTGGCGGCAAATCCGGTCCCTACAAGCATGAAAAATAACACGGAAGCTCCATCATGGCGCTAATGCCGGTCGCCGACGCACTGAACTCCATCCTCAATGGCATACAGCCCCTAGCAGCAGAAGACGTCGCACTGGACGATGCGCTTCATCGCACTCTGGCCCGCGATATCACCGCACGCCGGACCCAACCACCCGCGCCAATGTCGGCGATGGACGGTTACGCCGTGCGCACCGAGGATGCTCTCAAAGGCGCGCGCCTCAGTGTTATCGGCGAGAGCGCCGCCGGGCGCCCGTTCGATCAGTCCGTCGGCAAGGGCGAGGCGGTCCGCATCTTCACCGGGGGCGTGGTGCCGAACGGCGCCGACACCATCGTCATTCAGGAGGACGTCGTCCGCGAGGGCGATTTCATCACCCTGTCGGAAGCCGTGCCTGCACCGCGCCATGTCCGTAAGGCGGGAATCGACTTCCGCGAAGGCGACGTGCTGCTGAAGCGCGGCACACGGCTTTCCGACCGCGACCTGTCGCTCGCCGCCTCGATGAACCACCCGACATTGCCGGTGCATCGCAAGCCGAAGGTCGCGATCCTCGCCACCGGCGACGAACTGGTGATGCCAGGTTCTGAACCAGGACCGGGCCAGATCATCTATTCGAACGCCTATGCCATTCGCGCGCTGATGCGCAACAGCGGCGCAGAGCCGATCGATCTCGGCATCGCGCGCGATACGCTGGACGATACCCGCGCCGCCATCCGCCGCGCCGAGGCACTCGGCGCCGACATTCTCATCACCACCGGTGGCGCGTCCGTCGGCGAGCACGATCTCGTCAAGCCTTCGTTCGAGGCCGAAGGCATCGACATCAAATTCTGGAAGATCGCGCTGCGTCCCGGCAAGCCGATGATGCACGGCCGCAAGGGATCGATGAGCGTGGTCGGCCTGCCGGGCAATCCGTCATCATCCTATGTGTGCTCGTTCGTGTTCGTGGTGCCGCTGATCCGCGCGTTGTCAGGCCGCGCGCATGTCACCCATTGCATTGAGACCGCCATCCTCGGCCACGCCCTGCCCGCCAACGATCATCGTCAGGAATACATGCGCGCGCGAATTGCGATCAACGACAATGGCGCCGCCGTTGCGACCGCCGTCGATCATCAGGACAGTTCGCTGCTGAACAATCTGTCCGCTGCGGATGTGCTGCTGATCCGCCCGCCGCACGCGCCCGCCGCACCGGCAGGTGCCCACTGCGACATCATCCGGCTGCCGACCTGAGGCCCCTTACGGCCGCGGGAAAGCGCGCGCGTTATGCTCTGCCGACGATCTGCATGTTCGAGAGATCGGGAATGGGCGGGCGGCGAGCGGCGGCTTCAATTTCCGCCAGCAACGTCTCGATGTCGGAGGGCAGCGGCTGCCAGCCGCAAGGGCACTCCTGTGCATGATGCGTGGCGGAAGACTGCCGATAGATCGCGCCGAGCGCGGAAGCCATCATCCGCATCACCGTCATCGGAGGCAGCGCGGAACTGTCGAGCGTCCGGCAAAACGTCGCCATCAGGTGGTGATCGATCTCGGCCTGCATCGGTTCGGACCCGTCGTGATCTGCCATCGACATCTCTCCTGCTGCTCGTCGCATCACGCGAAGACGTAGGCGGTTGCCACGAGGCGCTCAACCGAACATTCCCTTCTGGAATTAGAAGATATCGAAGCCATCGCATGGGCAGCATCGCGCGATTAGATGAGCGGCGTCTTGGGCGGCGCTCATCGGCGTGCGCCTCTACACCCGGAGGGTGCCAATCACGACTCCCGGTCCATTCCGGCATGATTTCCTAAAAACAGCGCCTCCAGATTCATAAGAATTTAACTATTGCAGAACATGTATGGAACATATAGTGTATGTTCATGATTTGTTTCGAGTGAGTCTGGCACCTGTCATGAACAAACAGGCTGCCGGGAAATGGGTGATGAACCCGCTTGGACATGAATATCCGCTGGACGATGAGATTGAGGGCTGCGCCGGATGCTGACACGCAAACAATATGAACTGCTGCGCTTCATCAACGAGCGGCTGAAGGAAAGCGGCGTTCCGCCCTCCTTCGACGAGATGAAGGACGCTCTCGACCTGCGGTCGAAGTCCGGCATCCACCGGCTCATCACGGCGCTGGAGGAGCGCGGCTTCATCCGCAGGCTCGCCAACCGCGCCCGGGCCATCGAGGTCATTAAGCTGCCCGAGCCCGCCGCCAGCAGCGGCGCCCGGCGCGGTTTCACCCCCAGCGTGATTGAAGGCAATCTCGGCAAGGTGCGCAGCACCGTTCCTGGCAATTTCGATGAAAGCGGCGAGCAGCCCGTCGCGGTCCCAGTCATGGGCCGCATCGCCGCTGGTACTCCGATCGAGGCGCTGCAGACCCGCAGCCACACCATCAGCGTGCCGCCCGACATGCTCGGCTCGGGCGAACATTACGCGCTCGAAGTGCGTGGCGATTCGATGATGGAAGCCGGTATCCTCGACGGCGACATGGCGCTGATCCAGCGCAACGAGAATGCCGATACCGGCGACATCGTCGTGGCGCTGATCGACGAGGAGGAAGCGACCCTGAAGCGCTTCCGCCGCCGTGGCGCCTCCATCGCCCTGGAGCCCGCCAACGCCGCCTATGAGGTCCGCATCCTGCCGCCCAACCGTGTCCGCATCCAGGGCAAGCTGATCGGGCTTTACCGGAAATATTAAGACCACCGCCGCTCAGTCGGCTGCCTCTTGCTCGGCCTCCGGCGGAGTCGCATCGACGGATTGCGAAGACATTCCGTGCCCTGCTGCGGCGTTACTCCGCACACGGGCGGCTGCCATGGCGGGAGCCCATGGCCGGTCCACGCCTTCAGGCTCGCTCACAGTGATGCTGTAGCCCTGCGCTGTTTTCCTCAAGGCAACGCCACCTAGCCCACGCAGATCATCGCGATGGAACACGCGAGCGGCGCAATCGGATGGCGCCTGATACGGCGTGACGACGACTTTCGCCTGCGCGCAGTCGTCTGCCAGCGCTTCGGGCTGCCTTGCCAGTGCGATGAGATCGCCCTCCTTCCCTTCAACCACGCAGCCCGCCTCGTCGCACGAGACGCCCTGCGCAATGCTCAGGTCAGTGACAAGGCGGTGATCGGCGTCCGCCGCCAGCCACTCACGCCACACAAAAGCATTCTTCGCCGTGTGCATGATGCGCAGGCGGCCATCCCTGGCGCGCACCGCGACGCTCGAGGCATCGCGCGCGATCAGGATATCGGGCTCCGTCACAACGGCCGCCCACATCACACCGCAACCGATCAATCCAGCTCCCGCCCAGCGCAGCGGCGAGCGCAGCAGACCGAGCGTGATGATACCGATGCTCATGACGATCAGCGGCCCGATGCTGAAGGCATGAACGCGGCCGAACGCACCCGGCAACGCCGCCACCCATTGCGCCACCGCGATCATCCAGTCGATGCCGACCTCCATCAGGTGCCAGAACAGGCTGTCGAAGCCGAACGGAATGGTCGCAATCCCCAAGAGGCCGGCGGGCATGACCAGAACGGATACCACCGGCATCGCGACCAGATTGGCAATGACGCCATAAGGGGCGATACGGTGAAAGTGGAAGGCCGCATAGGGCGTCGTCGCGAGCCCCGCGACGAACGACGCCAGCGCCAGTACCATAAGTTCGCGGCCGCCCCATGCGGCAAAGCGGCCGAAGGCGGTATCGTCACGCGCCGCAAACCATTGCGGCATTCCGATCTGCGCCAGCACGACGAGCCCGAGCGTTGCCGCGAAAGACATCTGAAAACTCGGGTGCACCAGCGCCTCTGGCGCGATCAGCAACACCAGCATGGCGGCGAGTGCCAGCGTGCGGAACGTGATCGCGCGCCGGTCCGCCATCACCGCGACCAGCACCAGCGCGGTCATGTAGAAGGAGCGCTGTGTCGCGACCTCCGCGCCCGACAGCAAAAGATAGAACAGCGCCGCGATCAACGCCGCCAGCGCCGCCCATTTCTTGATGGCATAGCGCGTGCTCAACATCGGGATCAGCGCCAGCAGCGCACGGATCGCGAAGAACACCACGCCCGCGACCACCGCCATGTGATAACCCGAGATCGACAGCACATGACCCAATCCTGAAACGAACAGCGCGTCATTGTTCGCCGTCGAGATCGCATCGCGCCGGCCGGTGAGAAGTGCCGTGGCAATCGCGCGCTGGTCGCCGCTCAAGACCGTGCGGATGCGCGCGTCCACCGCATCACGCAGGTTCTGCATCCACGCTGCATAACGCAACCGCCAGCCACCCTGCTCGGGCGCAGCGCGTGTTTTGATCGCTCCGAGCGCAAAACCGGATGCGCCGATACCTTGAAAGTACATGTCGCGAGCAAAGTCGTAGCCGCCAGGCCGAAGCGGCCGCAGCGGCGGCAACAGCCTCGCTTTCAGCGTCACGTAGCTGCCGACCGCAGGCGCCGTACCCTTGCGCACCGACAGCCTGACCCGCTGCAAGCGCGGCGCGCCGCGCGCTTCCATTTTCTCGACCCGCAGCACGAAGCGGTCGGTGCGCTCGCGCTCCTCATGCGTCTCGACAAAGCCTTCCAGTGCCGCCGAACCCACCGGGGTCAGCAGCACCGCGTGCGAGACGTAAGCTGTCTTCAGCGTCGCGGTGGCAAAGCCCGCGAGCAGCGCCGCCAGCAGCGCGATATAGGGAAATATCGGTCTTCGCCGCATAGTCAGCGCGAGCAGGCACGCCAGCCCCGCGACCGGTGCGACAACCGCCGCTATCGGCTCGCGTGCCGCCGTGAAATAGAGTGCGATGCCTGCGCCGAAAGCGACCGGAACCCATGGCAGCAGCCGGCCGGGGCCAGTCTCGGCACGGATCCATTTGAGGTTCGATTCCGTGAGGGAGCGCCACCAACCGGGATCGGAAACGGCAGACGTCGCCGCTGTCTCGCGCGGTGGCCATGCGATGGCCCTGCCCGCGCGCGGCCTTTCCTGCTCTCGGCCCCCGTCCACCATTCCGCCGCCCGTGTCGGCTGTCCCGCCACCATGCTAGCGGAGACGGTCAGGTTCTGAACACGGGAACGGATGCAGAATCCGACTGTCAGCTATCCCGCCGCCTTGGCGTAGCTGTCGCGCAGGCCGACGGTGCGGTTGAACACCAGCCGCTCGGGCGTGGAATCCTTGTCGCGCACGAAATAACCCTGCCGCTCGAATTGCACAGCGCCATCCGCAGCATCGGTCTTGAACGCAGGCTCGACCTTGCTGTCCGTCAGAATCTCCAGCGAGTTCGGATTGAGCTGCGCGGCGAAATTGCCCGCCTCCGGCTGCGGCGTGGCGAACAGATTGTCGTAGAGCCGCACTTCCGCCGGCACCGCGTGCGCGGCGCTGACCCAGTGGATCGTCGCCTTCACCTTGCGGCCGTCAGGCGCGTTGCCGCCACGCGTTGCCGGATCGTAGGTGCAGCGCAGCTCGATCACTTCGCCCGCCGCGTTCTTGATGACCTCGCGGCAGGTGATGAAATAGGCGTAGCGCAACCGCACCTCGCGCCCCGGTGCGAGACGGAAGAACTTCTTCGGCGGCTCCTCCATGAAGTCGTCCTGCTCGATGTAGAGCTCACGCCCGAACGGAATTTTCCGCGTGCCCTGCGCGGCATCCTCGGGATGGTTGACCGCCTCGAGCTCCTCGACCTGACCCTCGGGATAATTTTCGATCACCACCTTCAGCGGGCGCAGCACCGCCATGCGGCGCAACGCGGTTTTGTTCAGCGTTTCGCGGATCGCGAAATCGAACATGCCGATATCGACGGTCGAATTGGCCTTGGCGACGCCGATGCGCTTGACGAAATCGCGCAGCGCCTGCGGAGGCACACCGCGCCGCTGCAATCCGGCGAGCGTCGGCATGCGCGGATCGTCCCAGCCGGAGACATGACCCTCGCGCACAAGCTCGGTCAACACGCGCTTGGACAGCAGCGTGTAGGTCATGTTCAGCCGCGCGAACTCGTACTGATGCGGATGCGAGGGCACCGGCAGGTTGTCGAGGAACCAGTCGTAAAGCGGCCGGTGATCCTCGAACTCCAGCGTGCAGATCGAGTGCGTGATGTGCTCGATGGAGTCGGACTGGCCGTGCGCGAAGTCGTAACTCGGATAGATATTCCACGCCGTGCCGGTGCGCGGATGGTGCGCGTGCAGAATGCGGTAGAGCACGGGGTCGCGCAGATTGATATTGCCCGAGCCCATGTCGATCTTGGCGCGCAGCACCCGCGTGCCGTTCGGGAATTCACCGGCGCGCATCCGCGCGAACAGATCGAGGTTTTCCGCGATGGGGCGATCGCGGAACGGGCTGTTCTGCCCGGCTTCGGTCAGGGTGCCGCGTGTCAGCCGGATCTCGTCCGGCGACTGGTCGTCGACATAGGCCTTGCCGGCGCGGATCAGGTCCTGCGCCCAGGCGTAAAGCTGCTCGAAATAGTCCGAAGCAAAATGCAGGTGCTCGCCCCAGTCAAATCCGAGCCAGCGCACATCGCGCTGGATGGCATCGATAAACTCCTGCTCCTCCTTCGCCGGGTTGGTGTCGTCGAAACGCAGATGGCACCGCCCGCCGAATTCCTCGGCGATGCCGAAATTCAGGCAGATCGACTTGGCATGGCCGAGATGCAGATAGCCGTTGGGTTCCGGCGGAAACCGCGTCACCACGCCCTTGTGCTTTCCCGAGGCCAGGTCCGCCGCAACAATGTCGCGGATAAAGTCGCGGCCCGCATCCGGCGTCGATTCGTCAGTCATTTTCACCTTCCAAGTTGCGCCTTATGTGCCAAATCCGCGCCGCCACGCCAAGAGCACATCCAAGGGATGGCCTGCCTTGGCGGCCTGTAAAAAACGAACTTTTGACCTTCCGGCGGCATTTGCGGCCGGGATGCCGGGACAGTGTCTCGCCAGTATGATAAAGGCCCGCCCAACACCCCCTTCCGAGAGCGATTGAACCACCTGAAATGACCAAACCCGTTGTCACCCGCTTTGCGCCCTCTCCGACCGGCTTTCTCCATATCGGCGGCGGACGCACCGCTCTGTTCAACTGGCTCTACGCCCGCAAGCTCGGCGGCAAGATGCTGCTGCGGATCGAGGACACCGATCGCGAACGCTCCACGCAGGCAGCAATCGATGCGATCCTCGACGGGCTGAAATGGCTGGGTATCGATTGGGACGGCGAGACCATCTACCAGTTCAGCCGCGCCGGGCGGCACCGCGAGGTTGCCGAACAGCTTCTGGCCGAGGGCAAGGCGTACCGCTGCTATGCTACTCCTGAGGAACTGACCCAGATGCGTGAGGCGGCACGGGCCGAAGGCCGCGCCGTGCGTTACGATGGCCGCTGGCGCGACCGTGACCCGGCCGAGGCTCCCGCCGGAGCCAAGCCGGTGATCCGTCTCAAGGCACCCCAGACCGGGGAAACCGTGATCGAGGATCAGGTCCAGGGCCGCGTGGTCTGGCAGAACGAGAATCTCGACGATCTGGTGCTGCTCCGTTCCGACGGTACTCCCACCTACATGCTGGCCGTCGTGGTCGACGATCATGACATGGGCGTCACCCACGTCATCCGCGGCGACGACCACCTGATCAATGCTGCGCGCCAGAAGCATATCTACGATGCGCTGGGATGGGATGTACCGGTCATGGCACACATTCCGCTGATCCACGGGCCGGACGGCTCAAAGCTCTCCAAGCGCCATGGCGCGCTCGGCGTCGAAGCCTATCGCGCCATGGGATACCTCCCGGCGGCGCTACGGAATTATCTGGTGCGGCTCGGCTGGAGCCATGGCGATCAGGAAATATTTTCCACGCAGGAAATGACCGAGGCATTCGACCTCGGCTCGATCGGCCGCTCTGCTGCGCGCTTCGATTTCGCCAAACTCGAAAACCTGAACGGCCATTACATCCGCTCCGCCGACGATGCCGAGCTGGTGAGAAGTTTCGAGGATATCCTGCACTTCATCCCGCAAGGCCCTGCGTTGCAGGCCAAACTCAACGACACCACGCGCGCGCAACTCTTGCAGGCGATGCCCGGACTGAAAGAGCGCGCCAAGACGCTGATCGAACTGGTCGAGAGCGCCAACTACATCTTTGCCGACCGGCCACTCACGATGGACACGAAGGCATCAGCATTATTGACGCCGCAAACCCGCGCGCTCATCGGCGAACTTCGCCGTCACCTCGCCGAGGTGACGGAATGGAACGGGGCAACGACAGAGGCCGCGATGCGCGATTACGCCGAGAAAAATAACCTGAAACTCGGAGCCGTCGCCCAGCCGTTGCGCGTAGCGCTAACCGGCAGAACCACGTCTCCCGGTATTTTTGACGTCCTGGCCGTTCTAGGACGTGAAATATCCTTGGCAAGGTTGCAGGATCAGAGCCAGTAACCCCCTACCAAGGCTTAAGATCGCCGTCTTGCAGCGCACATAGCAATACGGTACCCCTTCTGCCGAAGATTTTAGGCGATCGGCCGGCTTCGAGATTGTCCACCGCTCGCAATCTGTATCAAGAGACATCGGGGGATCCACGATGGATGTGAAGTCCAACACAAAACAAGCCACCCTTACCGTAGGCGACAAGAGCGTGAACTTGCCTGTCTACAGCGGCACGGTGGGCCCGGATGTCGTCGACATCAGCAAGCTCTACGCCCAGACCGGTATGTTCACCTACGATCCGGGCTTTACCTCCACCGCAAGCTGCCAGTCGAAAATCACTTACATTGATGGCGACGCAGGTATCCTTCAGTACCGCGGCTATCCGATCGAACAGCTCGCCGAGAAAGGCGACTTCCTCGAAACCTGCTACCTCCTCCTCTACGGAGAGCTGCCGACCAAGGCGCAGAAGGACGATTTCGACAAGCGCGTCACGCGCCACACCATGGTGCATGAGCAGATGGCGCGCTTCTTCCAGGCGTTCCGCCGCGACGCGCATCCCATGGCCGTGATGGTGGCCTCCGTCGGCGCCCTCGCCGCATTCTATCACGACTCGACCGACATCAACGATCCGCAGCAGCGCATGATCGCGTCCATGCGGATGATCGCCAAGATTCCGACGCTCGCGGCGATGGCCTACAAATATTCGATCGGCCAGCCGTTCGTTTATCCGCAGAACCGGCTGCAGTTCGCCGAGAACTTCCTGCACATGTGCTTCGCGGTGCCGTGCGAGGAATACAAGGTCAACCCCGTTCTCGCCGACGCACTGGACAAGATCTTCATCCTCCACGCCGACCACGAGCAGAACGCCTCGACCTCGACGGTGCGTATCGCGGGATCTTCCGGCGCCAATCCGTTTGCCTGCATCGCGGCGGGCATCGCCTGCCTGTGGGGCCCCGCGCATGGCGGCGCCAATGAAGCAGCTCTCGCGATGCTCGGCGAGATCGGAACCGTCGACAAGATTCCGGAATTCATCGCCAAGGTGAAGGACAAGAACAGCAATGTCCGCCTGATGGGATTCGGACATCGCGTCTACAAAAACTACGATCCGCGCGCCAAGCTGATGCAGCAGGCCGCACACAAGGTTCTGAAGGAAACCGGCCACGGCAACGATCCGTTGCTGCATGTCGCCATGGAGCTGGAAAAGATCGCGCTGAGCGACCCGTACTTCATCGATCGCAAGCTGTACCCGAACGTCGACTTCTATTCGGGCATCACGCTGAAGGCGATGGGCTTCCCCACCTCGATGTTCACCGTGCTGTTCGCGGTCGCCCGCACCGTCGGCTGGATCAGCCAGTGGAGCGAGATGATCGAGGACCCCGAGCAGAAGATCGGCCGTCCGCGCCAGCTCTTCAACGGTTCGGCCAAGCGCGATTACGTACCGCTTGACCAGCGCAAATAAGAGCTTCGCTTCGAGACAGAAAAACGGCCGGATTTTCCGGCCGTTTTATTTTTGCGGATTCATTTCCCGCAAGACGACATCCGCCGCCTGCTCGCTCGGCGAGCGGCCGCCGGTGTCCATGATACGATCGAGCTTCGCGAAAGCCTCAAGCTGGTGCCGGCGCTGCGGTGTGTCGTTCAGAATATTCAGCAACGCAGGCACAAGGTTGCGCGCCGTGCATTCCTCCTGATGAAATTCAGGGATGACGTTCTCACCGATCACAAGGTTAGCGAGGATGATCGAGGATACGCGCACGACGCGGCGCGCGATCCAGGCTTCCACCGCGCCTCCACGATAGAGCGTCACCATCGGCACACCGGCCAGCGCCAGTTCGAGCGTTACGGTTCCCGATTTTGCCAATGCTGCGCGCGCATCACGAAACGCGGCCCGCTTCTCCGCTTCTCCGGTGACGATGCGAGGCCTCACCGGCCATTGCGCGACAGCCTCGTTCACGACGTCCAGCAGATGCGGCAGGGTCGGCAGCACAGCTTCGACCGCAAGCCCCTGCTCGCGCAGCGACGCCAATGTTTCACCGAACACCGGCATGTGGTGGCGGATTTCACCGCGACGGCTGCCCGGCAACAGAACGAGTACCGGCGGCGGCGTTTCCCGCCGCTGCGCCTCCTGCGCATTTGGCCGTAGCGTGTCGAGCCGTTCTATCAGCGGGTGGCCGATATAGGTACAGGCCGGCCCACCGAGTTTGCGATGCTCCTCCGGCTCAAACGGCAGCACAGCCAGCACATGATCGACATAGCGCGCCATCGCACGCGCGCGCCCCGGACGCCACGCCCAGATCGTCGGCGACACATAGTCGACAATTGGTATCGAAGGGGCGGTCTTGCGAACCTTCTTCGCCACGCGATGGGTGAAGTCGGGACTGTCGATGATCACCAGAATGTCAGGGCTGGTCTGGACGACCGCGGAAGCCGCCTCCCGGATACGCCGAAGCAGCGTAGGGAGCTGCCGCGCGACCGCCGCGAAGCCGACGATCGCGAGATCGCCAATCGGGAACAGCGAGACGATCCCCTGCTCCTCCATTTCACGGCCGCCGATGCCTACAAACTCAACCTCGTTGCCGAGCCGATGGCGCAACTCTTTCATCAGGGCTGCGCCAAGGTGGTCGCCGGAAGGCTCGGTCGCAATCAGAAAGATTTTTCGCGGGCTCCCCATGACCTTCTGCGTCATGGTCAGGGCTCCAGCCCGACGACAAAGATGCCTGCGTTGTCCGCCGCCTCAACCATCGCTTGCGGTTCAGCGACAACCGAGTGCCCTGCCATCACAGCAATCCCGGCAAGACCGGCTTCCGCTATCCCCCGGACCGTCTGCGGCCCGAGCGCGGGAAGATCGAGGCGCAGATCCTGCCCCTGCTTCGGCGCCTTGACGAGAACGCCCCGGCCGGGCTTCGCGCGCAACCGCCCGCTCTCGCGCAACTCCTTGATCCGTGTCAACAGCGCATCGGTCCCCGCAATGTCCTCGATACTCACCACATGACCATCGATGACAACAACCGCCTGTCCGATATCGAACGGGCTGATCGCTCGCAGCACCTCCTGCCCCTTTGCCGCATCGTTCAGACTCGCCGCATCGGGTTGCGCACGCGTGAGGCAACCAGAGGGTATCAGGAGATCGGGAGCAAGATCGCGCACACCCAGCACGCGGAACCCGCCATCCTCAAACACTCGCGCCGTCGCCAAGAGGGTATGATTATCGCCGCCGCGCAGACCTTTCAGAATCTGCGGAAGAATCCGAACCGCCAGCCAGTCGAACCGCAGATCCTTGAATGCGGGCCGGACCAGATTGCCGATGAAGGTGATGTCGGTGCACCCTTCCTCGCGCAGCGCCTTCATGATCGAACCGAACTGACCGACTGAAAACCAGTGATGGCGATAATTCGCAATGCGCTGTGGATCACAGAATCCCTTCAGGCCGATAAAGACCGGGGTGCGCCCCTGCGCGAGCAGGCTGTCGGCCAGCGCGAACGGAAGCGCACCGCCTCCAGCAATCAATCCGACCGGACGTTGATGATCGGTCCGATTGTCCATCGTCATCCCGTTCAGGAGTGATCGGAATGAAACGAGGGAAGGCATAACGGCCGATGCCGATCGGCCGTTATGAAATCAAGAATGTCCAGAATCGCCGGATCGGAATCATGATTCTTTTCCAGCGCAGGCAGCCGTTCTGCGAAAACGCCGGGCCCAAAAAACAACTTATCGTAAAACGACCGCACAACCCTGAGGCGTGCAGGGGTAAACCCGCGCCGCTTCATACCAACGATGTTCAGCCCCTCCAGACGAGCCCGCTGACCATTAGCCATGACATACGGGATGATGTCGTGAGTAACGCCAGACATGCCGCCGATTATCGCCTGTGAGCCGACCCGCGTAAACTGATGGACCGCCGAGAGACCGCCCATGAAGACGAAATCGCCAACTTCACAGTGACCGCCAAGCGTCGCCGATGTTGCGAAGATCACGTCATTACCAACGCGGCTGTCGTGGCCGACATGTGCATTGTTCATAAAATATCCGCGATCTCCGATGGTCGTGACGCCGCCACCCGAGACGGTGCCCGCATTCATCGTCACGCCCTCGCGGATGGTGCAACTGTTTCCAATGATGAGCTTGGTCAGCTCGCCGCGATACCCGGTCGACTGCGGCGCCGTGCCGAGCGATGCGAACGGGTAGATCGTGCAGCTCTCGCCGATCGTCGTCGCGCCGGCGATATTGACGTGGGAAATGAGAGTCGTCCCTGCGCCGATCACGGCATGCGGGCCGACCACGCAAAAGGGGCCGACAGTAACATCGGCGCCGAGAACGGCACCGGATTCAACACGCGCGGAAGGATCAATCTTGGCCATGAACTCAATCCGCCAGCATCGCGCCGACATCGGCCTCGGCGACCGTGACGCCATTCACCTTGGCGTCGCCGTGAAACCACCACATCGCGCGTTTCCGGTTCACGAGCCGCATGTGGTACGAGATCACATCACCCGGCCCCGCCGGTTTGCGGAATTTGCAGTTGTCGATGGTGAGGAAGTAAACCGCCGTCGGCCGCTCGGTCTCGGTCGATAGCATCCCGATGACGCCCGCGGTTTGCGCCATGCCCTCGATCATCAGCACACCCGGATAAATCGGCCGGTTCGGGAAATGGCCCTGAAAGCACGGCTCGTTCGCCGTGACGTTCTTGATGCCGATGCCGCTGAAATCGTCGCGAATATCCACCACCCGATCAATCAGGAGGAACGGATACCGGTGCGGCAGGGTCTTCATGATGGTGCCGATGTCCACCGACTCCAAGCGTATTGGCGCCTGCGCTTCCATTATTGTTGCCCTTCTTCACTCGCACCCGGCGATTTCTTCGACTTACCGCCGTTCAAACCTTCGCGGCCGAGCTTCTCGACCTCGAACAGTTCGCGGAAAAATTGTTTGATCGGCTTGGCGGGAGAACCGCCCCATTTCACGTTCGCCGGCACCTCGCCGACGACGCTCGAGCGCGCCGCGAGCATCGAGCCCGCGCCAATGGTGGCATGATCGCTGACGCCGACGCGCGCGCCCAGCACGGCGCCATCGCCAAGCGTCGAACTTCCCGCCACGCCGCTCTGGCTGACGATGATGCAGCGCCGCCCGATGGTGACGTTATGGCCGATCTGCACCAGATTATCGATCTTGGTGCCCTCGCCGATCACGGTATCGCGCAACGCGCCACGATCGACCGTGGTGCCTGCGCCGATCTCGACGTCGTTCTGGATCAGAACCCGTCCACGCTGAGGGACCTTCTTGTGCCCCTTCGGTCCGGACACGAAACCATAGCCGTCCTGCCCGATCCGGCAGCCCGGATGGATAATGACATCGTTGCCGATGAAGCAATGCAGGATCGTCACGCCCGGACCGATGCTGCAGTTACGGCCGATCTTGACGCCCGCGCCGATGACCGTGCTGGCCCCGATCACCGTTCCCGTGCCGATCTCCACATCGGGGCCGATCACAGCCAGCGGATCGACGATTACACCATCCTCCAGCAGCGCATCGGGATGGACGACGGCAGATTCGGCGATTCCCTCATTGCCGAACGAAGAAGCCGGCCGCAGCGTGTCGGCATAGAGCACGCGGGCAACCTCGACGAAGGCCGCGTAAGGGTTGGCGACACGCAGCACCGCGATGTGCTCAGGCACATCCGCCTGAAGGCCTGCGCTGACAAGGCAGGCCCCCGCATGTGAGCGGTGCAGCTCCTCGCCGTATTTGCGCTTGTCGAAGAATGCGAGGTCCCTGGGGCCCGCCTGATCGAGCGTCGACGTTCCGCTGACGGTCTGCCCGGCCCGCGACGGGTCAGCCAACTGAGCTCCCGTCAGGGCGGCAATGTCGCCCAAGGTCATGGACTCCGGCTGCTTGAAAAAGCCCGGCTGCGTCATGCCTGCCGCCTCGCAGAATACTGGCCCTGAAAATCCATAATGGAAGCAGTCCGGAACAAATCATCCATAAAATCAAGCGGCCGGAGGTGATCCGGCCGCTTCAATTTCGGTGAAAACGAGCTGTGTCTCAAGCCCGGATCAGAACGAAGTACCGCCGCCGAACCGGAACTCCTGGACGCGGTCGCCGGTCACCTTGTTGATCGGCACGGCATAGTCGAACCGCAGCGGGCCGAACGGCGACGCCCAGATCAGGCCGACACCCACCGATGTACGCACCTTCATGCTGTTGGTATCGCCAAGATTGACGGACTGCCCCAGATATTGGGTAACACCTTCATAGCCCCACAGCGAGCCGGCATCCGCGAACACCGCCCCCTTCAGGCCGGCTTCCTTCGGCAGGAACCAGAACGGCATCTGCAGTTCGGCCGAAGCGCCCCAGTACTTGGTGCCGCCCAGCGCATCGTTCGTCGTGCCCACCGTCATGTCGCGTGGGCCGATACCCATCGGTTCGAAACCACGCACGAGGTTCGGGCCCATCTGGAAATTGTCCAGCATGCGGACGTTGCCGTTTGGATTGCCAACGTTCGCGGCGCCGCCTCCACCCCAACCATTGAGGATACCACCCTGCACATGGATCAGGCCGACGATGTCGGACACGACCGGCGTATAGAACTTCACGTCACCGGTGGACTTCACGTAGCGCACGTCGCCGCCGAGACCCGCGAAATCTTCTGCCCAGGTGGCCAGAATACCGGAGGTCGGATTCTTGTTGTTGTCGAGGGTGTTGTAGGTCAGCGTGGCACCCGCTGATGAAGTCAGAACTCGCCCGAAAGCAAGGCCTGCCTTGACAGGAACCGAGGCTTCCCCATCGACGAAACAATCTTGAATGGTATTGGGCGGAGTAATCTGGGGATACGGGATACCGTTATTACAGTTCTGAAACTGCAACGGCAGCTCAATCTTCTGCTGCGAGATTGAGTAGCGCACCTGCAACGACAAATCTTCGCGCAATTGGAAGCCAAGGCGCGGGCTGAAGCCGAACGTGTCGGAGTTATACGACACATAGCTGTTGGCCAACTGCTTGCGCTGATAGAGGTCGAGACCGAGCGCGACGCGGTAGCCGAGCAGATACGGCTCGACGAACGACAGCGTGTAGCCGCGCGCATACTGGCCGTACTGCACCGACGCCTTCGCATACAGGCCGCGGCCCAACAGGTTGCGTTCGGAGACGCTGACTTCCGCGAGCGCACCGTCGGCGGTCGAGTAACCGCCCGACACCGAGAAGTCGCCGGTCGATTTTTCTTCCACGTCGACGTTGACGATGACGCGATCCGGCGAGGAGCCCGGCTCCTGCGTGATCTTCACTTCCTTGAAGTAGTCGAGATTCTTCAGGCGGCGCTCGGCACGGTCGATCAGCGCGCGGTTGTAAGCATCACCCTCACCGATATCGAATTCACGGCGCAGCACGTAATCGCGCGTGCGCGTGTTGCCGCGAATATTGATGCGCTCGATGTAGACGCGAGGCCCTTCCGTCACGTCGAACACGATCGAAACGGTGTGATTCTCGAAGTTACGGTCGCCGCGCGGCTTGACCTGCGCGAAGGCATAACCGCGACGAGAGGTGTCGACCGTCATGTCCTCGACCGATTTCTCGACCGCCTCGACATTGTAGACGGAGCCGACGCTGACGCGCGACAGGGAGCGCAGCGTATTCGCATCGAACGAGGGAATCGTGGAATTGAAGCTGATCGAGGCCACGCGGTACTTCTGGCCTTCCTCGATCTTGAAGGTGACGATGAAGCCCTTCACCGAGGGATCGTATTCGGTCAGCGCGGCAACAACCTGCACGTCCGCATAACCGTTCTTGAGATAGAAGCGGCGAATCAGGTCGCGGTCGGCTTCCACGCGATCCGGGTCGTAAACGTCGCCGGAGGAGAGGAAGGACAGCCAATTAGATACGCGGGTCTTGATGATGTCGCGCAGGCGATAGCTCGAGAATGCGTGGTTGCCGACGAAATTGATCGCCTGCACGCCGGTCTTCTTGCCTTCCTGAATGACGAAGATCAGGTCGACGCGGTTGTTCGGCTGCTCGATGTATTCGGGCGTCACCGTCACGTCATAGCGGCCGGCGTGGCGGTAAATCTCGATGATGCGCTGGGTGTCGGACTGCACCATCGCGCGCGACAGCGTGCCGCGCGGTTTCGACTGCACCTCGGCGGTGAGCTGCTCGTCCTTGATCTTCTTGTTGCCCTCGAACACGACGCGACCGAGCACGGCATTCTCGGACACCACGACCACGAGGCGGCCACCGCGATGCTCGATTCGGACGTCGGAAAACAGGCCAGTGTTGATCAGCGCCTTGAGGCCATCGTCAACCGCGGCGTTGTCGAGGCGGCCGCTCGGGCCCGGCTTGAAGTAGGAGCGGATCGTATCGGCTTCGATACGGCGGTTCCCTTCAACCCCAATGGAAGCAACCGTCTGGGCGTAAGCCGCAGTTACGCTAATACCGACGGCAGCCACTGTCGCAGCAGGCGCAGCAAATAGAACCAGGGCAGCGGCCAGGCCACCCCGTAGACCCCGCAATCCAACCATCATGCGCCAGGCGCCCTTATCATTCCAAAGCCGACCCTCAGAAAGGGCCGGGAGATTCCCCAAAACATTGCCCGCTTGTAGCCAATTTTAACACTCGGGCAAACGTCCTTTCGCATCGAAAACCCAAAATCCCACCAAGACGTTGCCTATCGGCCACGGGTGGTAAAACCGTTACGATCCAGCGAGATGCAGGATGTCGTTGTAGGTGGCAAACACCATCAGCATCAGCACCAGAGCAAGGCCAAGCCGGAAACCCATTTCCTGCGACCTTTCGGACAGCGGACGCCCCCGAATTGCCTCCACCGCATAGAACAAAAGGTGACCGCCATCGAGCATTGGAACCGGAAACAGGTTCAAAAGGCCGATCGAGACCGAAAGCACGGCCGTCAGGTGAACCAAGGCGGCAAGGCCGATGGTCGCCACCTGCCCCGAAATCTGGGCGATTCGGATCGGCCCACCGAGCTGATCGGCGCTCGCGCGGCGGGTGAAGATGTCGCCGATGTAGAGGATCGTGCTTTTGACGACGAACCATGTCTCCTTGACGCCAAGCCAGAGGCCCGTCGCCGGATCGACGCGCTCGACCGAATGCTCGCCCGGCGTTGCGGACCGGCTGATGCCGAGAATCCCGATCTTGTGGACGTTGTTGAAGCTGTCCTTCACCTCGCGCAGTTCGGGCGTCGCGGTCAGCTTCTCGACATGCCCATTGCGCTTCACCGTGAAGTGCAGTTCTTCGCCGGCGCGCGTGGAGACGATACGCTGCATGTCCACGAAGGTTTCAATGCTCTGCCCGTCGATCGAGGTGACGACGTCGCCCGGCTTGAAACCCGCTGCGGCAGCGGCGCTGTTGGCCTGCACGGTGTCGACCCGCGCACTGGTGTTCGGCTTGCCGTAGAATGTGAACAGGCCACCGAAAATCACGATCGCCAGAATGAAATTCGCGATCGGACCTGCCGCCACGATGGCGGCACGGCGCGCGACGCTCTTGTGATGGAAGCTGTCCTGCCGCTCCTTCTCCGACATCGCGGCAAGAACCTGCGGCGCAGGCGTCGAGGCCTCGCTCGCATCGCCGAAGAACTTCACGTAGCCGCCGAGCGGAATGGCGGAGAGCTTCCAGCGGGTGCCGGTGCGGTCATTGAAACCGAACAGTTCGGGGCCAAAGCCGAGGGAGAACGTCAGAACCTTTACGCCGGCCCAGCGCGCCACCACGAAGTGACCAAGCTCATGGAAGAAAACGACAACCGTCAGGACGAACAGAAAAGGAATGAGATAGCCAATCAGACCATGGCTTAACGTATGGAAAATGTTGAAGAAAAAGTCCACGTCCGTCCCTCGCGCACGGGTTATGCAAACCCGTTCCCCAAACGTCTAGGATGCCTTTAAGGCAATTTGAGGCAAGAGGCCTGCTGCGGTTTTTCGCGCAGTATGGTCAACAGCCAAAGCCTCGTCGGCGCTTTGCGGCGCCTGCGCCGTTCCCTTGGCCACCAGCGCCTCGAGCGTCGCTTCCACGAGCCGCGCGATGCCGCCGAACGGAATCTTGCGATCGAGGAACGAGGCGACCGCAACCTCGTTGGCCGCGTTGAGCACGGTCGGTGCCGCGCCGCCTGCCCGCAGCGCCTCCTGCACCAGCCGCAAGGCCGGAAACCGGACCGGATCCGGCGCCTCGAAGGTCAGTTGGCCCAGTGTGGCCAGATCGAGGCGCTGCGCCGGACCATCGATCCGGTGCGGCCAGCCGAGGCAATGCGCGATCGGCGTGCGCATGTCGGGCGCGCCCATCTGCGCCACCACCGAGCGGTCGGAGAATTCGACGAGGCCATGGATGATCGACTGCGGATGCACCAGCACGTCGATCTGGTCCGCTTCAAGCTCAAACAGATGAAACGCCTCGATGATCTCCAGCGCCTTGTTGAACATGGTCGCGGAGTCGATGGTGATCTTGCGGCCCATGCTCCAGTTCGGGTGTTTCAGCGCCTGCTCTACGGTCGCATTCTCGATCTGCTCGCGCGTCGCCGAACGGAACGGCCCGCCGGATGCCGTGAGAATGATACGGACGAGATCTTCGCGGCGGCCTGCGCCGAGCGCCTGAAAAATCGCGTTATGCTCGGAATCGACCGGAAGCACGGTCGCCTTGCTCGCGGCGGCGTGCTTCATGAAGGCTTCGCCCGCGCAAACGAGACATTCCTTGTTCGCCAGCGCGACGATTTCGCCGCGCCCGGCCGCCGCCATCGCGGGCTTGAGACCCGCGGCACCGCTCATCGCTGCCATCACCCAGTTCGC
Source organism: Haberlea rhodopensis (assembly GCA_907163345.1). Taxonomy (NCBI): domain Eukaryota; kingdom Viridiplantae; phylum Streptophyta; class Magnoliopsida; order Lamiales; family Gesneriaceae; genus Haberlea; species Haberlea rhodopensis. Next base: position 454,728 of record CAJQUN010000067.1, read on the forward strand.
GGGGCGCAGCGCTGCTTCCACAAGTGCGCCCTCACCTGCTCCCGCCTCGACGCCGGAGCCCGCGAGCGCGTCTTTCAGCTCGCCATACTTCGCTTCGTCGGCAATCGCGGCAAAGCGCGCGCCGAGTTCGCGCGCGAGCTTCGCAAGCTCGGTGACATTGCTGTGCGCGGTCAGGGCTTCGACGCGATAGCGATCCGGCGCACGTCGCACCAGATCGACGGTGCTCTGGCCAATCGAGCCGGTTGCGCCGAGAATCGTGACGACACGATCGGCATGCAGCATCGGTTCGCTTTGACGGAGAGGCACAACACTCATCAGATCACCAAATCATGAAACCACGGCCGATGCCATCCGCACCGGCCCGCAAAAACCCGATCAAAGCCACGAAAATAATCGCGGCGACGAACCCATCGAGCCGATCCATCAGGCCGCCATGTCCCGGAATGATCTGGCTCGAATCCTTGACCCCGAAACGGCGCTTCACCGCCGACTCGAACAGATCGCCGAGTTGCGCGACCGCCGACATCGCGAGCGCGAGAATGAGCAACGGCGCCAGCCGTCCCCAGCCGAGCCAACTGATGACCAGCGCCACCACGGCACTCAGAACAAGCGCGCCGATCGAGCCTGCCCATGTCTTGTTCGGGCTGACACGCGGCCAGAGTTTCGGACCGCCGATGGCGCGGCCCGCAAAATAGCCGCCGACGTCGCTCGCCCAGACGACGAACAGCGCGAACATCAGCGCATAAAATCCCATCGCGCCGTCGAGTCGCACCATCGCAGAAGCAATGAGTGCCGCCGCTGCATAGATGAATCCGGCTGTGGTCCAGCGCCGCTGCTCCGTCGCCAGAAAGACGATCAGCGTGACGCCGAGAATAAACGCGGCCCAGGCCACGCCGCCCCACCCGAACCAGAGCGCCAAGCCGATCAGTTCGAGAGCGATCACGCCAGCAGCGAAGGTGCGCGGATTGCGCGCCGGATTGACGATCTCGTGCCATTCGTAAAACAGGCCGATCGCGATCGCGGTGACCAGCAGCACCCAGAGCCAGCCGCCGGCGAACACGAACACCAGCGCGACCGGAGCCAGCAACGCGGCAGCCGCGATCCGCAACATCAGGTTGCGCGACCCCTTCGCGGGAAGCGTTGGCGCGGAAGAGTCCGGCATCGCGCCGTTCACGATCCTGTCTTTGCGATCAGGCCGCCGAAACGGCGCTCGCGGGTCGCATATTCGGCAATCGCTCCTTCCAGGGCCGCCTTGTCGAAATCCGGCCAATGAATCGGCACGAAAACGAGTTCGCTGTAGGCCGCCTGCCACATCAGGAAGTTCGACAGCCGCTGCTCGCCGCTGGTGCGGATGATGAGATCGGGATCTGGGATGTCGGGCGCATCGAGATAACTGCCGAGCGTCTCGGCCGTGATCGTCGCCGGATCGCGCTTGCCTTCGGCGACCTCGACCGCCAGCCGCTGCGCTGCATGAGCGATTTCATGGCGCGAACCGTAGTTGAACGCCACCACCAGCGTCAGCCGCGTGTTGTTGCGCGTCAGATCCTCGGCTTCCTTCAGGAGAGCCTTGATATCCGGCTCCAGCCCCTCGCGCTCGCCGATCACGCGCACGCAGACGCCGTCGCTGTGCAGGGAGGCGAGATCGTTGCGGATGAAGCGGCGCAAGAGGCCGAACAGGTCGCCGATCTCGCTCGCGGGACGCGACCAGTTCTCCGAACTGAAGGAGAAAATCGTCAGGTACGAGATGCCGAGTTCGTGGGCCGCGCGCAAAACCTTACGCAGTGCCTCGACGCCGCGGCGATGCCCTTCCGCGCGCGGCAATCCACGCGCAGCCGCCCAGCGTCCGTTGCCATCCATGATGATCGCGACATGCCGCGGCGATCCGGTGTTGTCCGGCTCTCCAGTCTGCGGCGTGTCGCCCTTCAACATCGGTTTCTCTCAGACGGTGAGAATTTCTTTTTCCTTGGTGGCGAGCAGCTTGTCGATGTCGGCAATGGCGGCATCGGTCACCTTCTGGATTTCGCCGGACGCGCGCTCCTGCTCGTCCTCGGATATCTGGCGATCCTTCTCCAGCTTCTTGACGATGTCGAGGCCGTCGCGGCGAACGTGACGCACCGCGACCTTGGCAGCTTCGGCATATTTGTGCGCGACCTTCACCAGTTCCTTGCGGCGCTCCTCGTTCAATTCCGGAATCCGCAGCCGGATCACCTGTCCTTCGGTGGCGGGCGACAGTCCGAGGTTGGAATTGACGATCGCGGTCTCCACCGCCTTGACCATCGACTTGTCCCAGACCTGCACGGAAAGAAGGCGCGGTTCGGGGACGCTGACGGTTGCGACCTGATTGAGCGGCATGTGGCTGCCATAGGCTTCGACCTGCACCGGCTCGACCATCGAGATCGCTGCGCGCCCGGTGCGCAGGCCGCCGAGTTCGTGCTTCAGCGAATCCTTGGCGCCATCCATGCGGCGCTTCAGATCGTTGATGTCGAAACCGTTCGTCGTCATGAACTTCCGCTCCTTGTCAGCCGGCCACGATCGTGCCGTTGCCGGTGCCGTCCAGAATTGCGCCGATCGACCCGGATTCGGCGATTGAAAACACGATGATAGGCAATGAGTTCTCGCGGGCAAGCGCGAACGCTGTGGCGTCCATCACCTTGTAACCGCCCTCGATGGCCTGGGAATGCGTCAGCCGCTCGAAACGCTTGGCGGTCTTGTCCACTTTCGGGTCGGCACTGTAGACGCCGTCCACATTGGTGGCCTTCAGCACCGCCTGCGCGCCGATCTCGCTCGCGCGCAGCACGGCGGTGGTGTCGGTGGTGAAGAACGGATTGCCGGTGCCGCCCGCGAACAGCACGATGCGGCCGTCCGCGAGATAACGCAGCGCCGCCTTGCGGGTGAACAGTTCGCAGACCTGCGGCATCGCCAGCGCGCAGAGCGTGCGCGCGGACTGGCCCTTGCGCTCCAGCGCCGATTCCAGCGCGAGACAGTTCATGACGGTGGCGAGCATACCCATGGTGTCGCCGGTCGGCCGCGACACACCGCGCGAGGACACGTCCACGCCACGGAAGATGTTGCCGCCGCCAACGACGACGGCGACCTGAATGCCGCGCTCCACCGCCTCGATGAGGTCGCCTGCAACGCGGTCCAGTGTCGGTTGATCGATGCCGAAAGGCTGGTGGCCGGCGAGATATTCGCCGGACAGTTTCACCACGACGCGACGATAGAGCGGCTCACCCATGACGCGTTGTCCCTTCCAGATCGGTTGAGCGGAAGCCTCCGCTCAGCCCTGTCCGGCAGCGGCGGCGACTTCGGCGGCGAAATCGGATTCTTCCTTCTCGATTCCCTCGCCGAGAGCATAGCGCACAAATCCGGCAACCTTGATAGGCGCGCCGACCTTGCCTTCGGCTTCCTTCACGGCCTGGGCGACACTCTTGCCGCTGTCATGAATGAAGGCCTGCTCCAGCAGGGTGACTTCCTTGTAGTAGGTCTTGAGGCCCGATTCGACGATCTTCTCGATCACATTGGCCGGCTTGCCCTGCTGGCGGTACTTGTCGGCCAGCACGTCCTTCTCGCGGGCAACCACCTGCGGGTCGAGACCGGCGGCGTCCAGCGCCTGCGGATTGGCGGCGGCGACATGCATCGCGAGCTGGCGGCCGAGGGCTGCCAGTTCGTCGGCCTTGCCGGTCGATTCGAGGGCGACGATCACGCCCATCTTGCCGAGGCCGTCGGTGACCGCGTTGTGCACATAGCTGGCGACCACGCCATTGCCGACCGAGAGCGTGGCGGCGCGGCGCAGCGTCATGTTCTCGCCGATGGTGGCGATAGCGTCGTTGATCGCGGCTTCCACCGTGACGGCGCCGACCTTGGCAGCCTTGATCTTCTCGACATCGGCGCCAGCGTCGAGCGCGACCTGGCCGATCATCTTGACGAGGCCCTGGAACTGCTCGTTGCGGGCTACGAAATCGGTTTCCGAGTTGACCTCGACGACAACACCCTTGTTGCCGGAGACGACCGCGCCGATCAGGCCTTCGGCGGCGACGCGCCCGGCCTTCTTCGCGGCCTTCGACAGGCCCTTCTTGCGCAGCCAGTCCACCGCCGCGTCGATGTCGCCGTTGTTTTCGTTGAGCGCCTGCTTGCAATCCATCATGCCCGCGCCGGTCTTTTCGCGCAGATCCTTGACCATCGCTGCTGAGATCGTTGCCATCGTCAAATACCCTCTCGCCTGCAGTTCGCGGCTGCGGTGCCGCATGCCATCGTCTTACAGGGCGTTTCTTGCCTGAAAATGATGCGGCCGGCAGAGCCGGCCGCGAAGGTGGTCTTGAATTATTCCGCGTCGGCGGTCAGCGCCTTCGACTGGGCAACCCAGCCATCGGCGCGGGCCGGAAGACCGACTTCTTCGCCGATCTTGTGTGCGGTGTCGTGGTCGAGTTCGGCGATCTGCCAGTAGTGGAAAACGCCGAGATCGTTGAGCTTCTTCTCGATCACCCCGGACACGCCCGACAGCTTCTTGAGGTCGTCGGCAACGCCGCGCGGACCGGCGAGGCCCTGGAAACCGTCGGCCTTCGGAGCCGCTGCCGCGTCTTCCTTCGGCGGGTTGGCCATGGCACCGAGATCGATGCCGGCATCGCCCTGACCGCGCGAAATGCCGTCGATGGCCGCACGCGCAATGAGGTCACAATACAGCGCGATGGCACGGCCCGCGTCGTCATTACCCGGAACGACGTAGGTGATGCCCTTCGGGTCGCAGTTGGTGTCGACGATCGCCGCGACCGGAATGTTAAGGCGCTGGGCCTCCTGGATCGCGATGTCTTCCTTGTTGGTATCGATCACGAAGATCAGATCGGGCAGACCGCCCATGTCCTTGATGCCGCCGAGCGAACGGTCGAGCTTGTCGCGCTCGCGCTGAAGCGTGAGGCGCTCTTTCTTGGTGTACTGGTTGCCTTCGGCGGAACTCAGCATCTCTTCGAGCTGGCGCAGACGCTTGATCGAGCCGGACACCGTCTTCCAGTTGGTCAGCGTGCCGCCGAGCCAGCGGGAGTTGACGAAATACTGCGCCGAACGCTTCGCGGCTTCCGCGACGCCATCCTGCGCCTGGCGCTTGGTGCCGACGAACAGGATGCGGCCGCCCTTGGCGACGGTGTCGCTCACCGCCTGCAGCGCGCGATGCAGCAGCGGAACGGTCTGAGCGAGGTCGATGATGTGAATGTTGTTGCGGGCCCCGAAGATGTAATCCGCCATTTTCGGATTCCATCGGTGGGACTGGTGACCAAAGTGAACGCCAGCTTCCAAGAGCTGACGCATCGAGAAATCGGGAAGCGCCATTGTGTATTCTCCGGTTGGTTCCTCCGGAAACGTGTGAGCAATGGACCTTACGGATGCGTCCGAAATGGACAGATCGTGCGGTCCGGTTGCCACCGGACGGCCTGTGACAGCCATGTTTCCGTGTGAGATGGCGCGGCTTATACCCACAGAGGGGCCATAACGCAAGGATTTGGGGGCATTATTTGCTCCCCTGCCCGCCGGGTTCCGGCCTCGAAAAGAAGGCCGGCGGAGATACCCGCCGGCCTGGCCTTTTTCAGCATTTCGGCACGTTCGGCGGGCACCGCTTGGCCGGCGGGGCCGGCCGTGGTGGCGCCGGGCGCGGCGGGGCCGCTCTTGGTGGAGGGGCAGCCCGGGGCGGCGCTGCCCTTGGCGGTGGCGCGGGCCGAGCAGCCGGGGCCGGACGCGGAGGGGCCGCTGGCCGGGCCATCGGCGGCGGGCGCTGCGGAGCCATCCGGGGTGGCGGCGCCATGCGCGGATGAGGCGCTGCCTGCCGTGGCGGAGGCGCCATTCGGGGCTGGGCCTGCGGGCGAACCTGCGGCGCGGGCCGTGCGGGTCGCTGGACCTGCGGCGCGGGCCGCATCGCGGCGGGCGGCGGCGATGGCCGGGCCGATGGTGGCGGCCTCATGGCATCCTGTCCGCGACGGTCGGGACGGTCGGGACGCGGTCCCATGTGACCCGGGCCACCCGCATTCGGAACGCCTGGACCAGCCGGACGTGCCTGTGGCGTTGCCGCGTTCGGCTGCGGTCCCCGTGCGGCGGGTGTATTCGGCACATTGCCGCGGCCCGGCACCGGCAGCGCATTGCGGTTCGGCATCGTGGCCGGTGTCATGGTCCGCGCACCCGGCGCAGCCGGCGGCGTGTTGGCGGCGGGACCAAACCTGCGCGGCCCCGGTAACGGCGCGCGGCGGTCGACATTGCCGACATTGGCGCGCGGATTGATGAACGAACTCGCGGGGCGCTGCGCCTTGCCCTCCTGAATGAGGGTGGCGCGCCGCTGCACCGCGCCGGGCAACGCCGTGCCGGCATTGAACTGCGGCGACGGCCGCTGGCCCGCGGGCCCCTTCGCGCCCGGCGGGAAGATCCCCGGCCCGTTCGGTCCCGGCCGGTTGAAGCCGCCCGGTCCACGCCGGTTGATCTGGTTGTCGATCACCGCGCGGTTGTGGATGTTGGCGAAGATGAAGTTGTGCTGCGGCGGCCGCACATAGATCGGCGGGCGCACGAAGATCGGGATCGGCACGAAAATCGGCTGCGGCAGGATGAACAGGTCATCCGAATAATATGGCGGCGGCAGATCGATGAAATCCTCCGGCGGCGGCGGCAGATAATAAACCGGCGGCGGTGGCGGCGGCGCGAAATCGAAATCCGGATCGGAGAACATCAGCACCGGCCGGTCGACATACACGATCTCGTCCGGCGGCGGCGGCGGCACGTCGTAATCGATCATCGCGAACGACTGCGGCGGCTCCAGCGCAGCGGACAGAATCGAAAGGCGGCGGCGCGCATCGGCGGCATGCGGGCCGTGCGGATAGCGGCGCAGGTAAGACCAATAGGCGTCCGGCGTATCGGTGCGATAGGTCCGCCGCCATGTGATCGCCTCGCGCCGTGCAGCCACGATGACGCGCACGCGCTTGGCCATGGGATCGCCGCCATAGGCATTGAGGAAATCCTCGTAGCCCTGCAGCGTGTCGCGTTCGAGGGCCGCGGCATAGGCATCCTGCGCGCCCATCTCCTTGATCGGCTTGTTGCGCGCGGCGGCGGCTTGCTCGGGCGTCGCCTGTGGCGGCGCATCCGGCGCGCGGTCGAAGAACACGAACGGCGCATCCACCTTTTGCGCGTCCCACGGCACCTGCGCGCCCTTGGTGGTTTCGTTGACACGCAGCCGTACGCGATCGAACAATTCCGGCAGCGGCAGGCCGCCCGCGCGGATCATCTCGGCGAGCGCCTGCGCGTAGGCGCCATAAGCGCCCTGCTCCTCCGGTGCAACGGTGCCCGGTGCTGCATTGAACGCGATCAGCATCTTCGGCTCGGGATCAACCAGCGCAAGGCCACTCGCGATCTGCGCGTTGCCGTCAATGAAAGGCTGCTGGCGCGCGATGTCGAGCACGACGACGCCCGCCTTCAACGGCAGCGCCGCGAGCTGGCGCATGTAATCGTTGAGGCGCAGGCCCTCGGTCGGAATGTCGGTGTCGCGCTCGATCTTGGAATCGACAGGGATGAAATAGTTCTCGCCCGCGAGTTGCAGGCCGTAACCTGAGAGATAGACCATCGCCACCGTATCGGGTCCGGAGGCTTCCGCTTTCTGGATGAAATCGCGGAAGCTGCCGCGCAGCGTATCGCCGTCGAGATCGCGCGCGCCGATCACCTCGAAGCCAGCGGCCTGCAATGTCTGTGCGACGAGACCCGCGTCATTGGCTGCGGTCGCGAGCGGTGCCTTGGTGTAAGCGCCGTTACCGATCACAAGCGCGATGCGCTTTTCCTGCGGCTGCTGCGATGGCTGTGGCTGTTGCGCCTGACCGGATACCGGCAGCACCGCTCCGGCGAGCAGAGCGACGGCAGCGAACAAGCCCACGAGACGAAACGCCATGGCAACCTCCGATGCGATACTTCGCGATCATGGCATATTTCGGCACCGGCGTGTCTGAATATTATTTGAACGGTCTCTAAAGCGTCTGTACATCCACCACGCCGCTGATCGCCTTCAGCGCGCCGGCAATCTGCGGCGACACCTTGAAGCGGCCGGGCAGCTTCATGTCCACTTCGGTCTCGAGATCAAGCATCATCACCACCGTGACTTCGCCCGCGCTGCTCGAACGCGCAGATGCTCCCTGCGCATGATCTTCCAGACGGCGGCGGATGGATTCGACCGGCTTGCCGTCGCGCAGGAATATCTTGAGCGCCATCGGCGTCTTCGCAGCCGCCTGATCGAGCAGTTCGACATTGTTGATTCGCGCGCGCACGTCTTCGCCCTGCAGTTCAGCGGCAAGCTGCAACAGCACCACGAGCCCCGGCTCCAGCATATCGCGGAACTGGCCGAGCGCCTCGGAGAACAGTACCGCCTCGAAATGTCCGGTCGGATCGGACAGGCCGATGATGCCCATCTTGTTGCCGGTCTTGGTGCGGCGTTCCATGCGCGACACGACCGTGGCGGCAACCTTGCCAGCGGTACGGCCGTTCTTCACCGCATTGGAGAATTCCGCCCATGACTGCACGTTGAGCCGCTGAAGCACGACCTTGTAATCGTCGAGCGGATGACCGGAGAGGAAGAAGCCGACCGCACCGTATTCGCGCTGCAAACGCTCCGCCGGAAGCCACGGCTCGACATTCGGCAGGATCAGCGTCGGCGCGCCGCTCTGGCTGCCGAACATATCGCTCTGCCCGAGCGTGACCGCATCATGGCTGCGCTGGCAGGCGGCAAGGATCGCGTCCGCGCCCGCGAACACCGCGGCGCGATTGGGATTGAATTCGTCGAACGCACCAGCTGCGGCGAGACTCTCCAGCACGCGCTTGTTGATCGCGCGCGGCGGCACGCGCGCGGCAAAATCCGCGAGCGAGGTGAACGGTCCGCCATTCTTGCGCGCTTCCACGATCATCTCGACAGCATGTGTGCCCACGCCTTTCAGCGCCGCGAGCGAATAGAAGATCGTATTGCCGCCGACGGTGAAGGTGCCCTCCGATCGATTGATCGACGGCGGCTCGACCTTGATGCCGAGCCGCTGCGCCTCGGCGCGAAATTCGGACAACTTGTCGGTGTTGCCCGTATCGAGCGTCATTGAGGCGGCGATGAACTCCACCGGGTAATGCGCCTTCATGAACGCGGTCTGGTACGATACCAGCGCGTAGGCGGCGGCATGGCTCTTGTTGAAGCCGTAGTCGGCGAATTTCGCGAGCAGCTCGAAAATCTGCTCGGCCTGCCCCTTGGTGATGCTGTGCTCGACCGAGCCGGAGACGAAGCGCACGCGCTGCTTTTCCATCTCGGCGCGGATCTTCTTGCCCATCGCGCGGCGTAAGAGGTCCGCCTCGCCGAGCGAGTAGCCCGCCATCACCTGCGCGATCTGCATCACCTGTTCCTGATAGATGATGACGCCGAACGTCTCTTTCAGGATCGGCTCCAGCACAGGATGCAGATATTCCGGCTGCTCGTCGCCATGCTTGCGTGCGCAATAGGTCGGGATGTTCGCCATCGGACCGGGGCGATAGAGCGCGACCAGCGCGATGATGTCCTCGAAACGGTCGGGCCGCATATCGACGAGCGCGCGCCGCATGCCCTGACTTTCAACCTGGAACACGCCGACGACATCGCCACGCGTCAGCATCTCGTAGGTTTCCTTGTCGTCGAGCGGCAGATGCGCCAGATCGACATGGACGTCGCGCTGTTTCAGCAGCTTCACCGCGACATCGAGCACCGTCAGCGTCTTGAGGCCGAGGAAGTCGAATTTAACAAGCCCCGCAGGCTCGACCCATTTCATGTTGAACTGGGTCACCGGCATGTCGGATTTCGGATCGCGATACATCGGCACGAGTTCGGACAGCGGACGATCGCCGATCACGATGCCCGCCGCGTGGGTCGAGGCGTGCCGCGTCAAACCTTCGAGACGCTGGGCGATGTCGAAGGCGCGCGCCACCACCGGGTCCTCATCGCGGAACGCCTGTAATTTCGGCTCGCCCGCGATGGCGGCGGCGAGCGTCACCGGTGCGGCGGGATTCTGCGGCACCAGCTTGGTGAGCTTGTCGACCTGGCCATAGGGCATCTGCAACACACGGCCGACGTCGCGCAGCACGCCGCGCGCCTGCAAGGTGCCGAAGGTAATGATCTGGCCGACCTGATCGCGGCCATAACGCTCCTGCACGTAGTGGATCACCTCGCCGCGGCGATCTTGGCAGAAGTCGATGTCGAAGTCCGGCATCGACACGCGCTCGGGGTTGAGGAAGCGCTCGAACAGCAAGCCGAAGCGCAGCGGATCGAGGTCGGTGATGGTCAGCGCATAGGCGACCAGCGAGCCTGCGCCGGAGCCGCGCCCCGGCCCAACCGGAATACCCTGCGCCTTCGCCCACTTGATGAAGTCGGACACGATCAGGAAGTAGCCCGGATATTTCATCCGCTTGATGACATCGAGCTCGAAGGCGAGGCGCTTGTAATAATCCTCTTCGGTCTGCCCCGCCGCGAGCCCGTGCTTCTCGATCCGGTGCGCCAGCCCCTCCTCGGCCTGCCGCTGCAACTCGGCCGCCTCGGCGGCGGACGGGTCCTCGTGATGTTCGCTGCCGACGGTAAAGTGCGGCAGGATTGGCTTGCGCGTTTTGGGGCGGAACGAGCAGCGCTGCGCGATCTCGACCGTGGACGCCAGCGCCTCGGGCAGATCGGCGAACAATACGGCCATCTCGGCGCGGGTCTTGAAGCGATGGTCCGGCGTCAGGTGCGCACGCTCGGTCTCCGCGATCAGCCGCCCACCCGCGATGCATAGAAGCGCATCGTGGGATTCGTAATCGTCGGCGGTGGCGAAATACGGCTCGTTGGTCGCGACCAGCGGCAAGCCCTTGCCGTAGGCAATGTCGATCAACGCGCTCTCAACGCGCCGTTCGCTGTCGAGCCCATGACGTTGCAGTTCGATATAGAGCCGGTCGCCGAACAGGCCTACCAGTTTCTCCACCCGCTGGAGCGCAAGCTCCGGCTGCTCGGCGAGGAGCGCCTGTGACACCGGGCCTTCCGGGCCGCCAGTCAGAGCGATCAGGCCGCTGGTGCCATCCTTCAGCCAGTCCGCCTTGATATGCGGGATCTGCTGCGCGGGCATGTCGAGGAAGGCGCGCGAGTTCAGCCGCATCAGGCTGCGGTAGCCCTCCTCGCTCGCGGCGAGCATCACGATACGTGCGGGCCCGAGCGCCTGCGCGTTACGCGCATTCGGATCGACGTCACCGAAATCGACCGCGAGCGCACAGCCGATGATCGGCTGAATGCCGACGCCCGCAAGTTTCTCGGAGAATTCCAGCGCACCGAACATGTTGTCGCGGTCGGTCAGCGCCAGTGCCGGCTGATGGTCCGCCTTCGCAAGCTCGGCGAGCTTGGGAATCTTCATCGCGCCCTGCAGCAGCGAGTAAGCCGAGTGGACATGAAGATGGATAAATCCGGGAGACGGCATCCGGGCAGACTTTCATGGGCTGGGAATTTGTAAGCTGCGTCAAGCGACTCACTGCCTCAACGGTGCCGCCCGCTCCCGCCGCTGTCCATGCGTAACCACATCCTGGCTGGCGCTATCATCCCTTTCCCCAGCCTGCGCCGACGGACTTGTCACAATTGCGGAATAAGGTGCGCCCACACCGCCACGGTTCCCACAAACAGCACCAGCGAGGCCAGTGCGGCGGCTTCCTCGAAGAACATCTTCAACATGATCGGCTCCTTGATCCCCGGAAACGCCCGGAAAGCTTGGTTGGAACATATGGAGAACAATGTTCTATATCTGTTCTTTCGTCAAGACGCACGGAAGCGTGACCGAATAAACAGCCTTAACGAAGGTTTTACGGGACAGACCGAACCCGCAGCGAACCACTGGCGTCGAAGTGTATTGACCATGGAACTGGACACGTTCACGAACGGGTCCAGACGATTCAGGAGAGATCGATGCGCAAATTACTTTTCGCGGCCCTCGCGCTCAGCGCGTACGCCAGCCTCGACATCACGCCGGCGGCCGCGCAGGAGTATCCCTACTGCATCCGGGGCCGCGACTACCCCGGTTATGGCGATTGCAGCTACCCAAGCTACGCGGCTTGCGCGGCAGCAGCATCCGGCCGCTTCGCCTATTGCGACCGCAATCCATTCATCCAGCGCGTGCCTGACGCACCGCGTCGGGGCCGTCGCGTTTATCGCGAAACCTACTGAGGCATCGGCAGACAGACGCTGGAGGGGCCCGTCATGAATGACATGAACGTACGCAGACTATCCCTGGCCTTCTCCGCGCTCGGTCTTGCCCTGTTGATGGGCACAGCGGCCTCTTCCCCCGCGCAGGCACTCATCGAGTACCCCTACTGCATGAAGGTCTATATGCGCGACCAGTACACCGATTGCAGCTATTCGACGCTGGCACAGTGCCAGATGAGCGCTTCGGGCCGCTCGGCGATGTGCTACCGCGACCCGTTCTATGACGGCCCACCCGGCAGCCCTTATGTGATCAAGCAGCCGCGCGTGCCCTATTCGCCGTTCGGCAGCAATATCGATCCCAATTACGATCCCTATCGCATGGCGCCGGCGCCCGGACCTCATCGGCACGTCCGCCACAAGCGCAAGACGCATCACACGCACTGAGACTGAGGCACGGGCGTCAGTCCAGCTCCACCACCTGCCCATCCGCCAGTGAGACGCGGCGGTCCATCTGATTGGCCAACTGCATGTTGTGGGTCGCGATCAGCATCGCGACCTGCGTTGCCTTCACGAGCTGCATCAGCGCATTGAAGACGTGATCGGCGGTGTGTGGATCGAGATTGCCGGTCGGCTCGTCCGCGAACAGGACACGCGGCGCGTTGGCCACCGCGCGCGCGATCGCGACACGCTGCTGCTCGCCGCCGGACAATTCAGCCGGGCGATGCGTGATGCGGTCGCCAAGGCCGAGATAGGCCAGGATTTCCTTGGAGCGCTGCACCGTCTCCTTGCGCGGCAGCCCGCGGATCATCTGCGGCAGCATCACGTTTTCCAGCGCCGAGAATTCCGGCAGCAGACGGTGCGACTGGTAGACGAAGCCGATATCGGTGCGGCGGATCTGGGTGCGGTCACCATCCGATAGCGTCGAGGTCGGCGCGCCGTTGACGTAGACCTCGCCGGAATCCGGCTGCTCAAGAAGTCCCGCGATATGCAGCAGCGTCGATTTGCCGGTGCCCGACGGGGCCACCAGCGCCACCGACTGCCCCGCCCACAGCGCGAGCTTGGCGCCGTTGAGAATGGTCAGCGTGGTTTCGCCCTGCCGGTACTGGCGATGGATGTCGTGGAGGAACACCACCGGCGCGTCGTTGTCTCCGTCTTGCATCGGCGCGCTCACTCGTATCTCAGGGCTTCAATGGGATCGAGCCGCGCCGCGCGCCACGACGGATACAGCGTCGCCAGGAACGACAGCGTCAGCGCCATGATAACGACCGCCGCCGTCTCGCCGATACTGATCTCGGCCGGCAGTTTGGACAGGAAATACAGTTCCGGCGAGAACAGTTCGGTGTTGGTCAGCCAGGAGATGAACTGGCGGATGTTCTCGATGTTCAGGCAGATGATGACGCCGAGCAGGAAACCGACCAGCGTGCCGACCACGCCGATCGCCGCACCCGTGATCAGGAAGATACGCATGATCGAGCCCTGCGTCGCACCCATGGTGCGAAGAATGGCGATGTCGCTGCCCTTGTCCTTCACCAACATGATGAGGCCGGAAATGATGTTGAGCGAAGCGACCAGCACGATCAGCGTCAGGATCAGAAACATGACGTTGCGCTCGACCTGCAGCGCGTTGAAGAAGGTCGAGTTGCGCTGCCGCCAGTCCACCATGAAGATCGGCCGCTGCGCCGCCTCCGTCACCGCCTTGCGGTATTCGTCCACCTTGTCAGGGTTATCGGTGTAAATCTCGATGGCGGTGACATCGTTGGGACGGTTGAAATAGGCCTGCGCTTCCTTCAGCGGCATGAACACGAATGAGGAATCGTATTCCGACATGCCGATCTCGAACACGGCGGCGACCTTGTAGGGCTTGATACGCGGCGTCGTGCCCATCGGCGTCACCGCGCCGCGCGGCGCGACCAGCGTGACGGTATCGCCCGCGTGCAGCGACAACGAATCGGCGAGACGGCGGCCAATGGCGACACCCTGCCCGTCGTCAAAACCCTCAAGCGTGCCCTGCTTGATGTTCTTGGAGATCGAGGTGAGCTTTTCGAGATCGGCGGCACGGATGCCGCGCACCAGCACGCCGGAAGCGTTGAACGGCGAGGATGCCAGCGCCTGTCCCTCGACGATGGGTGCGGCGAGACGGATGCCCTGCACGCCATTGATGCGGTCGGCGACGTCCTTCCAGTCGGTCAGCGGCGATTCCAGCGGCTGCACCAGCAGATGACCGTTGAGACCGAGAATCTTGTCGAGCAATTCCTTGCGAAAGCCGTTCATCACCGCCATCACGATGATCAGTGTGGCGACGCCCAGCATAATGCCGAGGAACGAGAAGCCAGCGATGACGGAAATGAATCCTTCCTTGCGCCGCGCCCGCAGATAGCGCGCCGAGATCAGCCACTCGAAAGGAGCAAAAGGGGCAGTCCGAACCGGCTCACTCATCAAATCTGTCCATCGCCCCGAATTTCATGCGAATCAGGCGAATTGTAGTCCAGCCCCACGTCCGCGCCGCCCCCGCAGCGCAATGATTCACCGCTCAATCGCACCCGCGCCGACAATGCGACGTTAAATATCGGTCATGTCAGTTGGCGGGCTTCCATTTCGTCTGGAAATGGCGGGACGCCTCGTCGACGCTCATCATCTCGCGGCTGCCGTCGGCGCGTTTCTTGATCTCGACCTTGCCTTCGGCGAGGCCCTTCGGTCCGACCAGAATCTGCCATGGAATACCAATCAAATCGGCGGTGGCGAACTTGCCGCCGGGCCGCTGATCGGTGTCGTCGTAGAGCACGTCCACGCCCGCCGCCGACAATTCCTTGTAGAGCTTCTCGCAGGCGGCGTCGGTGTCCGCCGCGCCTTGCTTGAGATTGAGCACGGCGACGCGGAACGGCGCCACTTCCTCCGGCCACTGGATGCCGTTCTCGTCGTGGCACGCCTCGATGATCGCACCGACGAGGCGCGAGACACCGATGCCATAGGAGCCGCCATGGATCGGCTTCTCCGCACCGTCCGAGCCGACCACCAAAGCCTTCATCGAATCCGAATATTTGGTGCCGAAGTAGAAAATCTGGCCGACTTCGATGCCGCGGGTGTTCACCCGCTTCTCGGCAGGCACTTCCTTTTCATAGCGCGCGGTGTCGTGCACGTCCTCGGTCGCGGCGTACAACTCGGTCCACTGCTTGATGATCGGCGTGAGGTCGCCCTCATAATTTACGTCCGCACCCGGCACCGGCAGATCGAGTACGTCCTTGTTGCAGAACACGCCGGATTCGCCGGTCTCCGCCAGCACGATGAACTCGTGGGAGAGATCGCCGCCGATCGGGCCGGTCTCGGCGCGCATCGGGATCGCCTTCAGCCCCATGCGGGCGAAGGTGCGCAAATAGGCCACGAACATCTTGTTGTAGGACAGCCGCGCCGCGGCCTCGTCGATGTCGAACGAATAGGCATCCTTCATCAGGAATTCGCGGCCGCGCATCACGCCAAAACGCGGACGCTGCTCGTCGCGGAATTTCCACTGAATGTGATAGAGGTTCAACGGCAGGCTGCGGTACGACTTCACGTAGGCGCGGAAGATCTCCGTGATCATTTCTTCGTTGGTCGGCCCATACAAAAGCTCGCGCTTGTGGCGATCCTGAATGCGCAGCATCTCGGGGCCGTAGGCGTCGTAGCGGCCGCTCTCGCGCCACAGGTCGGCGAGTTGCAGCGTCGGCATCAGAAGCTCGATGGCGCCGGCGCGGTCCTGCTCCTCGCGGACGATCTTCTCGATCTTCTTCAGCACCCGGAAGCCGAGCGGCAGCCAGGCATAAATACCCGCCGCTTCCTGCCGCATCATGCCCGCGCGCAGCATCAGCCGGTGCGAGACGATTTCCGCCTCTTTCGGTGTTTCCTTGAGGATGGGAAGAAAATAGCGCGTCAACCGCATGGGATACTCTGGAATCGTGGGACCGGGCGCCGCCACTGAAACCGGATTGGCGGGCAAAACACAAGGGCGTTGGTGCGCCTCACCCGCTCCAGCCGCTCAATGGCGGTCTGCGCCCTGCCCCTTCGCCCATTTTTCCAGATCGGCGGGCTTCGCCGATCCCTCGATCGTCCTGGCCGAACCATCCTTGCCGATCAGCACGGTGCGCGGAATGTCCCCCTGCCATTTGGGATCGATCTCGTAGCGCAGCCGCTCGGCGAAGGTGTCACCGAATGCCCAGTTCTCGGTCGAGGCGAGTCCCGCCTGCGACACCATCGCCCGCACGGCGGCCGGCGTGTTCGGAACCAGATCGGCATCGATCATCACCACGTCCACGCCGGGATGGGCCTTCACGAACTTGCCGAGCTCGGGCAGTTCGACCTTGCACGGCCCGCAGGTGACGCCCCAGAAATGCACCAGCGTCGGCCGCCCGGCATGAGCTTGCCGGATCGCTTGCCAGCTTCCGCGCTCGAACGGCCTGATCTCGATGGCGGCATCAGCCAGCGCGACGTTCGCGAACAAGAGCGCCGCCGCAACGGCAAACAGCCCGCCCATCAGATGCTGTTTCATATGAGGTCTCATGTTCCCTGCCCGACCGGCTGGAAACGATAGCCGTCCTTCTTTGTCATCCACGACAGAAACACTGTGCGGCCATAGCTCACCAGCAACGGATGATCCGAGGAATCCGTCGTCGCCGCGATTGTCTTCGGTTCCGACCATGTCTTGCCGTCATCGGCGGACTGCATCATCCGCACGGTGGTCTTTTCGCCATCGAATTCCTTCCACGCCAGATAAGTGTCTTTGGCGGTGGCAAACACGAAGGCTCGCGCCGGATTGTGCGACGGATCGCCGATCGCGACCGGATCGGAGAATGTCGCGCCGCCATCGGTCGAACGCGCATAGAACAGGCCCTGCCGGTTCTTGCCGTTGGTGTACCAGGTCGCATGATAGGTACCGGTCGGCGCGATCGACAGACTTGGCCCCTGATGCGGACAGGCGGAAATCTTCCAGTCGTCATTGCTGACGCGATGAATGGCGCCGGGCGTTCTCAGATCGCTGAACGTGGTGATGGCGTGATCGCGCACGCCGCCCTCGAAGATATTGCGGAAGATCACGACCGGGCGTCCATGCCCGGCAAACGCCACGCCGAGGCGGCAACACTCGCAGGTGTTGTTGTGAACAAGCTGCGCCTGCGAATACACCACGCCGTCCCGCGATGTCGCAAAAAACAGGCCCGCGCCGTCATAGGCCTCGCCCTTCTTCTTCGCGGGCGCGCGGTTGCGCTTGTCGAGCCACGCCGCGAACACCGTGCCGTCGGTATCGAGCGCAAGCGCCTCGAACCGCTGGCTGACATTATTCGACGTGATCGGCCTGATCGGCGCAAAGGTCGCCCCGCCATCCGTCGAGCGCGTGGTGAAGACCTCGCCGTTGAATGCCTTGTCGCGGAATGTCGAGAACGCCACGATCAGGTCGCCGTGCTTGTCGATCACGATCTTGGGCCGCGCATCCGGGCCCCAGTCCATGTCGAGCTTGCGATCAGTGACGGCGACAGGCTTGGTGAAATTCCGCCCGCCATCTGTTGAGACCGCCACCGCGACCTTGTCGCCGGCCAGCATCGCGATCCAGAGCTTGCCGTCAGGCCCGAATGCGGGCGTCACCTTGGTCGCGCACGCCAGCGTGACTTCGGCGCAACCGGCATCGCTTGCGTGGCTATGCATCTCATGCGCCAGCGCGGGCGACTGCCAGAGCATCAACGCGGCAGCAGCAACGATCAAATTGTTTGGGAGAATCTGTTTCATCGGAACGCCACCTTCATGCCGGCAATGAATGCGCGCGGCGAGCCCGCGTAGATCGAGCTTGAATTTGCGAGCACGCTCGCCGGGCTTTGCACACCGCCGGTTATGGTGTTTGCAATATTGTTGGCCGAGGCAACGTAGGTCTTATCGAACAGGTTGCGGACCTCAAAGTAAACATTGAGTGTCTTGAACACGTCCGACTTCAGACCGGTCGTGTAGTGCACATTGAGGTTCACCAGCTCGTAACCCGGCGCTTTCAGCAGATTGGCATTGTCCATGTAGAAGGCATCCTTCCACTGGAATTCGACGAACGCACCAAGACCGGCATAGACGCCCGCCATCTCGTCATAGCCGAGGCGCGCGGTCAGCTCATTCGGAGAGATGCCGGGGATTTTATTGCCCACGCGATTGAAGCTGAAGGTCGTGCCGCCACCATTCAAAAGCTCGGTGTAATCGGTGTAGATCTCATCGAGATAGGTATAGGCGAGCGTCGCGCGCCAGCCGGGCTGGAATCGCCAGTCGGCAGCGAGTTCGATGCCGCGATGCTCCGAGCGAGGCGCGTTGAACGTAAAGCTCGTATTGGCGATAGGCGTTGCCTGCGACACTAGTTCGTTGCGGAAGAATTCGTAGAAGCCGGTCAAGCTCACCTTCACCGTCTTGTTCGGCGTCCAGTCCACGCCGAGGTCATAACCGACGTTCCGCTGTGGCACGAGCTGCGTGTTATTGCCAGTACTGCCATCCGCAAGCACGAACAGATTGCCGACCTGCGGCGTGCCGTAGCCGGTGCCAACGCGCGCGCGGCCCTGCCATTCATTGTTGAATTTATAGAGCAGCGCAAATTCCGGTGCGACATTGGTGAACTGCTTGTCGGCCGGGGTCAGCGCTATCGTTGCGGTCGGATCATTGACGGTTTGGTATTTATACGCGGTGTTCACACCCTTGAGCTGGGTGTTTTCCCAGCCGATCCCGGCGATGGAGGTCAGCGCATCGGTCAGCTTCAACTCCTCGCGCGCGCGCAGGCCGAAATTGGTATGCGTGGCCGTGACGTTCGAGGACAACAGCCCAAGCGTGGCATCGCCGCCCGGCATCACGTTGCGCGTGTCACCCGACCAGCTCATCGTGTTGTAGAAGCCGCCGAAATACGTCGTGGAATCGAATCCGAACAACTGACCGCGATGGGTGATGTCACTCATGAAATTGTAAGACGGATAATCGCCGATCGCGCTGGTCGACCCCGTCGGCTGGTTGATATTGCGGTCGTCGAACACCAACTGGTTGCGCCATGTCGTCTGGTTGTCGAAATCGTGCTCCCAGCGTGCGCCGACGATGGTGCGGCGGTCGTCGCGGTTAAGTCCCGCCTGCTCCGCGGTCTGAGGCAACTTTGTGCCATTGAAGCCGTTCGCGAACAGCGACACCGTCGCGCAACCTGGTGCTGCGCCCGAAAAGGTAGAGCAACCGCGCTGGAACGGATTCTGCTCGAACTGGTTGAGCGACAGCCGGAGCGGCAGCCGCGCATCGACATTGTTGTTGATGATCTTCAGCGTGAAGCGATCGTCGGGCGTCGCCTGGTAGGTGCCGAGGAAATTCACCGTCTGGGTGTTGAACCAGCTATTGCCGATGAAGCCGTCGCCGCGCGCGTCGCTCGCGAACAGCGAGGCTTCGAAGTTGCCGGTCTTTTTTCCTACGGTGAAATAATTGTTGAGGTACCCGAAGCTGCCACCATCGATGCCATACTCGACGCCATCGATGCTGCCGCCCGGGCGAGTGCGAAAGTTGAGCGCGCCGCCGGTCGCGTAATTGCCGTACAGCGCCGAGGATGGCCCACGGACGACGTCGATCGCGCTATAGGCGTGCGGGTCGATCAGATCACTTCGGGAGAGACCGTCCGGCTGAGTCACCGGAAAACCGTCGTCGAAGATCACCATGTTGCGAATGCCGAAGCCGTTGCGCGCATTCGAGCCGCGAATCGAGATGCCGAAATCGCGCGGTCCGTTACCCTGCTTCACCGAGATGCCGGGGCTGTCGCGCAGCACGTCGCTCACCGAGAACGACGGCCGGTTATCGAACTGGCCGCGATCGATGGTTGTCGCGGTCTGACCGGTGGGCGCCTGCGCAAGGCCCGCAAGCGCCGCCGCGGGCGTGGTGCTGCCGCCCGTGACAATCACCCGTGGCGGATTCGCCGGCGTGCTGGCGGCGGATCGCGAGGATCGTCGTGCCGCAGCCGCGCGCGCTTTCGGCTTGCGGGCGGGCTTGGCGCGCGCCGTACGCGGCGCATCCACTGTCACCTCGGGGAGAACGTGGCCGTCGACATGATCGGCAAGGCTGGATGACGCACCAGCAAAGAGCGCGCCGCAAGCGGCGAGAATCGTGACGCCACCAAGGGCGTGTGGCTTGAGCATTGCAATATTCCCGATAACTGCCATGGGCAGTCGCTTCGAACAGGAGAACGGCGGATGGATTTCGCCGCCGCATGGACTGTCTCAATCAGGAATAGGCAGGAGGGCCGCGCGCATGCGGCCGGTCATCGATTCCGCTGCTGCGGAATGGCGTCTGGCTCTCGAGCCACGCCACACGCTGATAGACGCGCTGGATGGCGACGTAAGGTGCAACGGGATGATCGAGGGTCGGCGCGACATGCGCCAGAACGCAAAGCGGGCAACAGGCCACATGATTTGCCGCGGGCGCGGCGTCGGAAGCCTCGTCGCCATGCCCTGCGCAGATCACAATACCGCTGAGCGGATCGGAGGTCGCGGCGGCAGCGGCACGCATCATCGCAATCGGTGCAAAAAGCTGCACCAGAACCGCGATCATGACGATGGGAACCAGATGTCCCAGCCGCTTGCGCATTGCTACCCCCGCCGGATCAAAATCCGGATGTTACTGACTAAGCACGGCAATATCGAAATGTCGAGATTGCTTGTTCCTCCATTTAGAACACCGCCGCGCAACAAAAATTCAAAGCCGGACTCCAATATGAATTTTGTTTCCAAAAATGATGACAGGCGGAAAATCTTGCGCTACACAGGCGCGTCAGTCAGGGCGGCCATACTGCCGAACCTGCTGTGGTCTAGGTCTTGGGAGGAGGCCCGACGCGCACAACGCAGCGTCATCCCCGTCTAAACAACGATAGATCCAACTGTTCGGGGACACAGGGTCGCGACATTTCAGCAGCAGGGCTTCCGGCCCTGCTCTTTTTTTTGCCCCTATTTCCGGCCCGTTTTCTCGCCTGTCTTTGTCGACCTCATCTTTGGTGGCTTGGTTCTGTCCGCATCATGCTGAGCGCGCGCAGAGACACGCGCATTGAGCTGGATCAAGCGCGACAGCGATGAAGAAATATCAGGCCATTGGATTTGATCGTGTCACGATCCAATTCCGTGAATCAGAACGGCAGGCCGATCGCCTTACTTATGCGATCCATATCGATAAACCCGAACCGATATGCAAAAAATGCACAGCCGAAAATGATCGACGAGATCAGCGTGGTCCACAGCAGCTTGCGGCCCATGCGCGCGAGCACCGGCGCGCCGGGGTCGGTTCCCATGCTCACCTCGCCGCTTTCCTGCTGGCTATGCACGCCGAACGGCAGCACGGCAAACAGGGTGATCCACCAGACCACGAAATAGATCGCAAATGCGGAGGAGATTGTCTGAGCCATTTTATGCCTCCTCGATCTCGATCAGTGTCCCCGAGAAGTCCTTCGGGTGGAAAAACAACACCGGCTTGCCGTGCGCCCCGATGCGCGGCGTACCATCACCAAGCACCCGCCTGCCATCGGCAAGGAGCCGGTCGCGCGCCGCGATAATATCATCAACCTCGAAGCAAATGTGGTGAATGCCGCCATCCGGGTTGCGCTCAAGGAATTTTGAGATCGGCGACGCCTCGCCCAAAGGCTCGATGAACTCGAGCTTGGTGTTCGGCAAGCTCACGAATACGGTCGTGACGCCATGTTCCGGCTGGGCTGCCGGTGCGGATACCTCGGCGCCGGCCGCCGCATAGGCTGCCGCCGCAGCCCGTGCATCCCGCACCGCGATCGCCACATGGTTGAGCCGGCCCAGCATCGTTGCCTCAGACCTCCAGAACGTGGACGACGCAGACCGTCTTCTTGCCCCACTGTTCGGCGATCGCCGAGCGCACCGCGCGCCGCACCGCTTCACCGACCGCATCGGAATCGCGCCGTTTGGCGCGCGGCAGATTATCGAAAGTCGCCACCGCGACGTCGAAAATCAGTTCATCCATCAATTCGCCCTCCGCGTTCCGCTCGGGGATGCCGACCAGATCGACCTGCGGATCGTCCGCCAGTTCCCCCTGCTCCGTCAGCGCCAATGCCACGAACGCACTTCCGGCAAACGCCAGCCGCCGCCGCGCCACCACCGCGCGCGCATTCTGGTCCTCGAGAATCTTGCCGTCCTTGTAGAGACGGCCCGACGGCACCTGCTCGACAATGGTTGGATCGCCCGGCGCGATCCGCACCCGGTCGCCGTTCTTGCACATCAGCACTTTCGGCACACCACAGGACCGCGCGAGGTTCGCATGTTCCGACAGATGCAGCGCCTCGCCATGCGCCGGAATCAGCAGTTGAGGCCGCACCCATGAGATCATCTGGCGCAGCTCGTCGCGGCGCGGATGGCCTGAGACGTGGACCATGTGGGTGCGGTCCGTGATGACCTTGATGCCCTGACTGACGAGACCGTTGATGATTGATCCGACCGACTTCTCGTTGCCTGGAATGGTGCGCGAGGAAAAGATCACGGTGTCGCCCTTGTTCAGCGTCACCTCGGGGTGATCGTCATTAGCGATGCGCGCCAGCGCCGCGCGCGGCTCGCCCTGGCTCCCCGTGCATAGCGCCAGCACCTTGTTCGGCGGGAAATGGCCATAAAGATCCGCTCCGCGAAACGGCGCGATGCCGTCGAGATAGCCGGTCTCGCGCGCCACCTGCGCCACGCGCTCCATCGCGCGCCCGATCAGCACGACCTCACGATCTGCCTCGCGCGCGGCTTCCGCCACCGCACGCATCCGCGAGACATTGGAGGCAAACGTCGTCACCGCCACCCGGCCCTTCGCGTCCTTGATGATTTCGGCGAGGCCGCGCGCGACTTCACGCTCCGAGGGCGAGCTGCCCTCGCGCACGGCATTGGTGGAATCGCCGATCAGCGCCAGCACGCCCTCATCGCCGAGTTCGCGCAACCGCTTCTCGTTGGTCGGCTCGCCGATCAACGGCGTCGGATCGAGCTTCCAGTCGCCGGTGTGCAGAACCAGCCCTTCTGAGGTGCGGATGGCCAGCGCATGCGATTCCGGAATCGAATGCTGCACGGCGACGAATTCGACGTTGAACGGACCGATGTCAACACGCCCGCCGGATTCGATCACGGTGACTGGAATGTTCGGTGGATTACGCTCGCTCGCACACTTCGCCTCGAACAGCGCGGCAGAAAATTTCGTGGCATAGATCGGGCATTGCAGCCGTGGCCACAGATCGATGATCGCGCCGAAATGATCTTCGTGGGCATGCGTCAGCACCAAGCCGACGAGATTCTTGCGCTCGGATTCCAGAAAGCGGACATCCGGCATCACCACTTCGATGCCGGGCAGATGTTCCTCGTTGCCGAACGACACGCCGAGATCGACCGCAAGCCATGAGCGCTGCCGGCCCTTGCCGAGGCCATAGAGCGAGAGGTTCATGCCGATCTCGCCGATGCCTCCGAGTGGCACAAAACTCAGTTCATCAGCACGAGTACCCAGTTTCCGAAGTTCATCAGTCATCGCAGCACATTCTCACATGAACTTCGGAAACTTAAGGGTACTCGTATATCTAAAATTTCAGTACCGCTTTCGATCTGGAATTCCTGAGGTCGAGCCTGCGTCGAATCGCGCAGGAATTCCAGATCGGCGGTACTGGCCATCATGCCGCTCCTGCGGACATCGCCGCACCAAAATAAACGTCTCCTGCCGCGACCTTGGTGGATTTCCCGTTGTGGGACACGACGAGGCGCCCGGCCTCGTCGATCGTCTCGAATACGCCAGCGATCATCCGCTCGCCCTGACGAACCTCAATCGGTGCTCCTAACCCGGCCGCGCGCGCGAGCCATTGCTTACGGATCGCCTCAAAACCCCGGCCATGATCCCAGACCGTGAACCATTCAGCCCATGCATCCGTCAGCGCCGCGAATAATGTCGCTGCATCGATAGTGATGCCCAATGCATCGAGTGAGGCTGCCGGATACGGCGTGCCTTCCGGCGCGGCGACGACGTTGACGCCCATGCCGACGACCGCCGCAAGGCCGTCCGGTGTCGCTTCTGCCTCGATCAGGATGCCCGCGAGCTTGGCCTCGTTCGCGAGCACATCGTTCGGCCATTTCAGCCGGAACAAAGCCGCCTCATTGCTCACCTGCCGCAGTGCCGTCTCCAGCGCGAGGCCAGCCGCGAAGCCCAGCGTCGCCGCGCCTGCGTGATCGGTTGTGAGCGTCTCGACGACGCTGCAAGCGAGATTACCCGGCGGAGAAATCCACGCCCGCTGCCGCCGCCCGTACCCTGCCGTCTGGTGTGCGGTGGCAAGCCAGAGCGGCCCGCGCTCGCCCGCGCGCAGGCGCGTCAGCGCCTCGGCGTTGGTCGAATTCAGCGTGTCGAAGCTGACAAGGCGGTATTGTGCTGATCGTGCTCGGGGTCCGAGCGCGAAACCCATCAGAACAGCGACTTCGCCGCAGCCGTGGCCGCACTGACCAGAGGACCGGGATAGGCGAAGTACAGAAGGTTGAAGATACCCGCGAGTGTCAGCACCGCGCGCAGCTCGCCCGCCATCGGATCGACCGCACCCTTGGCCTCGTCGAAGTACATCGTCTTGATGATGGCGAGATAGTAGAACGCGCCCACCACGCTCGTCAGCACGCCGATCACCGCCAGCGGGTAAAGCCCAGCCTGGATCGCGGCGAGGAAGACGTAGAACTTCGCGAAGAAGCCCGCGAGCGGCGGAATGCCCGCCAGCGAGAACAAGAGCATCGCGAACATGAAGGCGAGATACGGGTTGGTCCGCGACAGGCCGGCGAAATCGCTGATCTGCTCAAACGGCTGGCCGTTGCGCTTCAGGCAGAGAATGAACGAGAAGCTGCCGAACGTCATCGCCACATAGATCGCGAGATAGATCAGCACGCCCTGCGCGCCCTGCGCCGTGCCTGCCGCGAGGCCGACCAGCGCGAAGCCCATATGGCCGATTGAGGAATAGGCCATCAGGCGCTTGATGTTCTTCTGCCCGATCGCGGCGAAGGAGCCGAGCGCCATCGAGGCGATGGAAACGAATGTGACGATCTGCTGCCAATCGTGCGTCACGTTCGGGAACGCGGTGAGCAGCACGCGCACCAGCACCGCGAGCGCCGCGACTTTCGGAGCCGAGGCAAAGAACGCCGTCACCGGCGTCGGCGCGCCCTCGTAAACGTCCGGCGTCCACATGTGGAACGGCACGATCGAGATCTTGAAGCACAGACCGACCAGCAGGAACACGATGCCGAAGATCACGCCGATGCTGCCGGTCTTGGCCGCGGCGGCGATCCCTGCAAACTCCACCGTGCCGGTGAAGCCATAGATCAATGAGGCGCCGTACAGCATCATGCCGGACGACAACGCGCCGAGCACAAAGTACTTCAGGCCCGCTTCCGTCGATTTCAGATTGTCGCGGTGACTCGCGGCGACGACATAGAGCGCAAGGCTCATCAACTCGTAGCCGAGGTAAAGCGTGATCAGGTCCGTCGCCGAGATCAGCACCATCATGCCAACGCTGGAGAGCAGAACGAGGATGGAATATTCGAAAATCCGCGCCTGATTGGCGAGGAAGCCGCGCGAGATCACGAGCGTCGCGGCGGACGCGACCAGCATCACGGTTTTCAGGAAGCGCGCGTAGTCATCGACGACAAAGCTGCCGCCGAAAGTGGTCAGGCGTCCGGCAGGCAGGCACAATTCCAGCACCAGCACGACGGCAAGAAGCACGACCGCCAGAATTGTAACGATGCGCACCGTGCGCTCGCCGCGATACGCACCCAGCATCAGGAGCGCCATGGCGCCCAGCGCCAGCACGATCTCGGGCAGGACCGGAAGCAGCGAATAATCTGCGACGTTGACGTTCATTCGTGCGCCCTGCTCTTAAAATAGTGCCGCGGCTTTGACGGCGTGAACCGCCGCGCCGTAATTCTCGACGAGTTGATGGATCGATGCCGCCGACATATCCAGCACCGGCTTCGGATACACCCCGAACAGGATGGTGAGGATGATGAACGGTGCGAAGATCATGATCTCGCGCCCGGTCATGTCCTTGATGCTGGCCAGCGACGATTTGGTGAGCTCGCCGAACACGATCTTGCGGTACAGCCATAGCGCATAGCCCGCCGACAGGATCACGCCCGTGGTGGCGAAGATCGCGGTCGGGACCGACACCTTGAAGGTACCGAGCAGCGTCAGGAATTCGCCGACGAAGCCGGACGTTCCCGGCAGGCCGACATTGGCCATGGTGAACAGAAGGAACGTGAAGGCATACAGCGGCATGCGGTTGACGAGGCCGCCATAGGCCGCGATCTCGCGGGTGTGCATGCGGTCGTAGATCACGCCGACGCAGAGGAACAGCGCGCCGGACACGATGCCGTGCGAGATCATCTGGAACACACCGCCCGCCACACCCTGCATGGTGCCCGCGAAGATGCCCATGGTGACGAAACCCATATGCGCGACGGACGAATAAGCGATCAGCTTCTTCATATCCTCCTGCATCAGGGCGACCAGTGAGGTGTAGATGATCGCGATCGCCGACAGCGTCCACACCAGCGGCGCGAAATCATGCGAGGCCAGCGGGAACATCGGCAGCGAGAACCGCAGGAAGCCGTAGCCGCCCATCTTCAGCAGGATCGCGGCCAGGATCACCGAGCCTGCGGTCGGCGCTTCGACGTGCGCGTCCGGCAACCAGGTGTGGACCGGCCACATCGGCATCTTCACCGCGAAGGACGCGAAGAACGCCAGCCACGCCCATGTCTGGAGGCGATGCGGCAAATTCGTCGTCATCAGCGTCGGGATATCGGTGGTGCCCGCCTGCGCATATAGCGCCATGATGGCGAGCAGCATCAGCACTGAGCCGAGCAGCGTGTAGAGGAAGAACTTGAAGCTGGCATAGACGCGGCGCGGACCGCCCCAGACGCCGATGATGAGGAACATCGGGATCAGGCCGCCTTCGAAGAACAGATAGAACAGCACGAGGTCGAGCGAGGAGAAGGTGCCGACCATCAACGTCTCAAGGAACAGAAACGCCATCATGTATTCGCGAACACGGTTCTGGATCGATTTCCAGCTCGCAAGGATACAGAACGGCATCAGCGCCGTGGTCAGGATCACGAACGGCAGCGAAATGCCGTCCACGCCCATGTGGTAGTTGATCGCAGCACCCAGCCACTGGCCCTTCTCGACGAACTGGAAGCCAGGCTGCGATGGATCGAAATGCAGCAGCAGAACCAGCGACACCGCGAAGGTGATGAGGGTGGTCCACAGTGCGATCCAGCGCGCGTTGCGGGCGGCAATGGCATCGTTGCCCCGCGCCAGCAGATACAGCAGCACTGCGCCAACGACCGGCAGGAAGGTGGTGACGGAAAGAACAGGCCAGGTGGTCATTATTGCTGGCCCCCGAGACCAAACATGAACCAGGTGATAAGCCCCGCCACGCCGATCAGCATGGCGAAGGCGTAGTGATAGAGATATCCGGTCTGCAGCTTGACGACGCCTCGCGTCACGTCCAGCACCCGCTTGGACACGCCGTCAGGCCCCAGCCCATCGATCAGCATGCCATCGCCCTTCTTCCACAACGTGTAGCCGATCCACTTGGCCGTGCGCACGAAGATCACGTCATACAGCTCGTCGAAGTACCACTTGTTGAGCAGGAACTTGTAGAGCAACGGCTGCTGGTGAGCGAGTTCGACCGGCAGGTACGGCTTGGCGATGTAGAACAGATACGCCATCGCGAGGCCGATCAGCATCATCAGCGTCGGCAGGAAGCCGATCCAGTGCGGGATGTGGTGCATCCCTTCCATCACATGGCCATCGACCTTCAGCGCCGAACGGAAGAACTCCTCAACGCCATGGCCCGCGAACAATTCCTTGAACGGGAAACCGGCGGCAAATGAGCCAATCGCCAGCACCGCGAGCGGGATCAGCATCACCAGCGGGCTTTCATGCGCCGCCTCGTAATGGTGCTCGTCATGCGGCTTGCCGTGGAAGGTCATGAAAATCAGGCGCCACGAGTAGAACGAGGTCAGGCCGGCAGCGACCACGGTGCAGAGGAAGCCGTAGAACGCGAACGGGTTGGTGCTGTCCGCGGCGAAAGCCGATTCGATGATCGCATCTTTCGAGAAGTAACCCGCCGTGAGCGGGAAGCCGGTCAACGCCAGCGTGCCGATCACCATGGTGGCGTAGGTGAACGGAATTTTCCGCCACAGCCCGCCCATGTTCCGCATGTCCTGCTCGTGATGCATTGCGAGGATCACCGAGCCCGACCCTAAGAACAACAGCGCTTTGAAGAAGGCGTGGGTGAACAGATGGAAGATGCCGACGGAGTAAGCGCCCGCTCCCATCGCCACGAACATGTAGCCGAGCTGCGAACAGGTCGAATATGCGACGACGCGCTTGATGTCGTTCTGCACGAGACCGACGGTCGCGGCGAACAGCGCCGTGGTTGCACCGATCAGCATCACGAAGGCCTTGGCGTGCGGCGCCAGCTCGAACAGCGGCGACAGGCGCGCCACCATGAACACGCCGGCGGTCACCATGGTCGCGGCGTGGATCAGCGCGGAGACCGGCGTCGGGCCTTCCATCGCGTCCGGCAACCAGGTGTGCAGCAGGAACTGCGCGGACTTGCCCATCGCGCCCATGAACAGCAAGAGGCAGGTCAGCGTCAGCGCACCGACATCCCAGTGGAACAGATGGATGGTCTTGCCGACGAGCGCAGGCGCGCCCGCGAAGATCGTCTCAAAGTCGGTCGAGCCGACCAGCGCGAAGATCGCGAAGATGCCAAGCGCGAAGCCGAAATCGCCGACGCGGTTGACGACGAACGCCTTGATAGCTGCCGCGTTCGCCGACGGCTTCTTGTACCAGAAGCCGATCAGCAGGTAGCTTGCGAGGCCGACGCCTTCCCAGCCGAAGAACAGTTGCACGAGGTTATCGGAGGTCACCAGCATCAGCATCGCGAAGGTGAACAGCGACAGGTACGCCATGAAGCGCGGACGGTTCGGGTCCTCGTTCATATAGCCGACCGAATACAGGTGGACGAGCGAGGACACGGTCGTGACCACGACCAGCATCACCGCCGTCAACGTATCGACGCGCAGCGCCCAGTTAACCTTGAGGTCGCCGGAATCGATCCAGCTCGTCAGCACCACACGCAGGTCGTGATGCATCAATGCGACATCGACGAATGTGATCCAGGCCAGCGCCGCCGAGGTCAGCAGCAGCGCGGTGGTGATGACTTCGGCAAGGCGCGAGCCCGCCGCCGCCGGCTCGACCGGGCCGTGGTCATCATGACCATGGTCCGCCTCGTGATGAGCGTCATGAGCGTGCGCCGCACCGTGAGTATGATCGTCATGCCCATGCGCGTGGTCCATCTCGTCGCCGCCGGGGCAACGCGCATGCGCGCCGAGGAGCGTGATGAGGCCCGCAATCAGCGCGCCGATCAGTGGCAGGAAAACAATCGCCTGAATCATAACCCTGTCAGCCCTTCATCAGGTTGATGTCTTCGACTGCAATGGAGCCGCGGTTGCGGAAGTAGACAACGAGGATCGCCAGCCCGATCGCGGCTTCCGCCGCCGCCACCGTGAGAACCAGCAGCGCGAACACCTGACCGACGATGTCATGGAGGAAGCTCGAGAACGACACGAGGTTGATGTTGACCGACAGAAGGATCAACTCGACCGACATCAGGATGATGATGACGTTCTTGCGGTTGAGGAAGATGCCGAGAATCCCGAGCGTGAACAGGATCGCGGCGACAGCCAGATAATGCCCAAGACCGATCGTCATTTCACCCACTCCCCGGCGTCGGCGTCCTGCAGCCCCTGCCCCGACGGCACCTGACGCACCGCCATTGCAGTCGCCTTGCCGCGCGCGTTCTGGGCACTGATGTTCTGCCGCTTGACGCTCGGCTTGTGGCGCAGCGTCAGCACGATGGCGCCGATCATCGCCACCAGCAGCACGAGGCCCGCGAGCTGGAAGTAATGGATGTAGCGCGTGTAGAGCACGAGGCCGATCGCCTCGGTGTTGGTCACCGTCGTCGGGATCGGCGCAGTGATCGAGTGCGCGACATTCGGGCTCAGCACCCAGCCGCCCGCGACCAGCAGCAACTCAGCGAGGAAGATCGCGCCGATCAGCAAGCCCACCGGCAGATATTCGATGAAGCCCTGCCGTAGTTCGGCGAAGTCCACATCGAGCATCATGATGACGAACAGGAACAGCACCGCGACCGCGCCGACATAGACCACGATCAGGATCATCGCCAGAAATTCGGCGTTCAAGAGCACGAACAGTCCGGCTGCGTTGACGAAGGTCAGGATCAGGAACAGCACCGAATGCACCGGGTTGCGCGCGGTCACGACCATCACGGCCGAGGCGACGCAGACGCCGGCAAAGAGATAAAAGAACAGCGCGGGAAGGATCATGAGGCGTTACCTGTACGGCGCGTCTTGTTCGATGTTCTTGGCAATCTCGCGTTCCCAGCGGTCGCCGTTCGCGAGCAATCGGGCCTTGTCGTAGTAGAGTTCTTCGCGCGTCTCGGTGGCGAACTCGAAGTTCGGTCCCTCGACAATGGCGTCCACCGGGCAGGCTTCCTGGCACAGGCCGCAATAGATGCATTTCACCATGTCGATGTCGTAGCGCACGGTGCGGCGCGTGCCGTCATTGCGGCGCGGCCCCGCCTCGATGGTAATGGCCTGCGCCGGGCAGATCGCCTCGCACAGCTTGCAGGCGATGCAGCGTTCTTCGCCATTGGGATAACGGCGCAGCGCATGCTCGCCGCGGAAACGCGGCGAGATCGGGTTCTTCTCGAACGGGTAGTTCACGGTCGGCTTCGGCTTGAAGAAGTAGCGCATCGTCACCACGAAGGCGGCGGCGAATTCCTTGAGCAGAAGCGAGTTGACGGCTGATGCTATTCCCATGATGCCCTCACTTCGGCGCCCATTGGGCAAACTGCAGGACGCCTGCAACAATCACGACCATCGCCAGCGACAGCGGCAGGAACACCTTCCAGCCGAGCCGCATCAACTGATCGTAGCGGTAGCGCGGCACGATCGCCTTCGCCATCGCAATCATGAAGAAGAACGCGAACGCCTTGAGCGTGAACCAGATCACGCCCGGCACCCAGTTGAACGGCGGCAGGTCGATCGGCGGCAGCCAGCCACCCATGAACAGGATCGCGGCCATCGCGCACATCGTGCAGATCGCGACGTACTCACCGAGCATGAACAGCAGATACGGCGTCGAGCCGTATTCGGTCATGAAGCCCGCAACCAGTTCGGATTCCGCTTCGACGAGATCGAACGGCGGGCGGTTGGTTTCCGCGAGCGCCGAGACGTAGAACACCACGAACATCGGCAGCAGCGGCAGCCAGTACCAGTTCAGGAAGCTGAGCCATGGCACGCCGAGCATGGTGGCGAGTCCGCGATGGTGCTGCGCCTCGACGATGGCGGTGAGATTCAGCGAGCCCACGCACAGCAGCACGGTGATGATGACGAAGCCGATCGAGACTTCATAGGACACCATCTGCGCGGCCGAGCGCAGCGCCGCCATGAACGGATATTTCGAGTTCGACGACCAGCCCGCCATGATGATGCCGTAGACCGACAGCGAGGAGATCGCGAGGATATAGAGGATGCCGACATTGATGTCGGCAATCACCCAATTGAGGTTGACCGGGATCACCGCCCACGCCGCCAGCGCCAGCACGCAGGAGACGAGCGGCGCGAGCAGGAAGATGCCTTTGTTGGCACCATCCGGAATCGTCGGCTCCTTCAGCACGAACTTCAGAAGATCGGCGAAGGATTGGAACAAACCCCATGGGCCGACCACGTTCGGACCACGGCGAATCTGCACCGCCGCCCAGATCTTGCGGTCGGCGAGCAGGATGTAGGCGATCGCGACCAGCAACACGACGAGCAGCAGCAGGCTCTCCGCCAACATCACGATCAGCGGCCAGAGGAAATCCGTCCAGACAGAGCTTGCGAAGAATTCGGACATCAGCTCTCTACTCCGCTGCGCTCAGGACTTGCCCGGAGGCAAGGCGCGAACATTCGGCCATCACCGCGGATGCACGGGCAATCGGATTGGTCAGATAGAAGTCGGCGACCGGGCTCTTGAAGGCGGCCTTGTCGGCATTGCCGCCACGCGCAGCCAGCGCCTTCAGCGCGGCGGGACCATCCGACGCCTCGATCTGGTCGAGGCGCATCAGATGCGGCACGGTCTTGAACATCACCTGCCGCAGTTGCTGCAGGGAATCGTAAGGCAGCCGCTCGCCGAGCGAGTCCGACAGTGCCCGCAGCACCGCCCAGTCCTCGCGGGCATCGCCTGGCGGGAAGCCCGCGCGGTTGGCCATCTGCACGCGCCCTTCGGTGTTGACGTAGATGCCGCTCTTTTCGGTGTAGGCCGCGCCCGGCAGGATCACGTCGGCGCGGTGTGCGCCACGGTCGCCATGGGTGCCGATGTAGACGACGAAGGCACCCGCTGGCACTTCGACCTCGTCCGCACCAAGCAGGAATAGAACATCCAGCGCGCCGGGAGCGCGCATCTTCTCGATATCAAAGCCGCCCTCGCCCGGTACGAAGCCGATGTCGAGCGCGCCGGCCGATGATGCCGCCGTGTGCAGCACGGCAAAACCGTTCCAGCCGTCCTTCACCGCGCCAATGCCCGAGGCCAATGAGGCAGCCTGCGCCAACAATGCTGCGCCGTCCTTGCGACCGAACGCGCCCGCGCCGACCAGCACGATCGGCTTCTTCGCGCCCTTGAGCACGTCGGCAAACGAATGCTTGCCCGCAACGATCTCCGCCACCGTGTCGGCGCCCGCGCCGAGGTGGTCGTAGCGATAGGTCAGATCGGGCTTCTCGCCGATCACGCCAATCTTCAACTGGCCGGTGCGCCAGCGCTTGCGGATGCGCGCGTTGATGATCGGCGCTTCCTTGCGCGGATTAGCACCGATGATGAGGAGCGCGTCGGCTTCCTCGATGCCCGCGATGGTCGGGTTGAACAGATAGGACGCGCGGCCGAGCTTCGGATCGAACGCGCCAACATTCTGCGTCGCGATGTTGCTCGAGCCGAGCCGCGACAGCAGGTCCTTCAGCGCGAACATCTCCTCCACGGCAACCAGATCACCGGCGATGGCGCCAACGCGGTTGCCCCGCGCCTTCTTCGCGGCAATGGCGGCGAACGCCTCGCTCCACGACGCGGCACGCAGTCTGCCGTTCTCACGAATGTAAGGACGATCAAGGCGCTGGGTACGCAGACCGTCGACGATGTGACGGGTCTTGTCGGAGATCCATTCCTCGTTCACCGCCTCGTTAACGCGCGGCAGGATACGCATCACTTCGCGGCCACGGGTATCGACGCGGATCGCGGAGCCGACGGCATCCATCACGTCCACGGATTGCGTCTTGCCCAGCTCCCACGGGCGCGCGGCGAACGCATACGGCTTCGAGGTCAGCGCGCCCACCGGGCAGATGTCCACGAGGTTGCCCTGCAACTCCGAGGTCAGCGCGCTTTCGAGATAGGTGGTGATCTCGACATCCTCGCCACGGCCGATCAGGCCCATCTCCGGCACGCCGCAGACTTCGTTGGCGAAGCGGACGCAGCGCGTGCACTGGATGCAGCGGGTCATCACCGTCTTGACCAGCACGCCGAGATATTTGTCCTCGACCGCGCGCTTGTTTTCGGCGAAGCGGCTGGTGTCGACACCATAGCCCATCGCCTGATCCTGCAAATCGCACTCGCCGCCCTGATCGCAGATCGGGCAATCCAGCGGATGGTTGATGAGCAGGAATTCCATCACGCCTTCGCGCGCCTTCTTCACCATCGGCGACTTAGTCTTCACCGAGGGCAGTTCGCCGTTCGGGCCCGGACGGCAATCGCGCACGCCCCAGGCGCAGCTTGCGACCGGCTTCGGCGAGCCGGCGACTTCGACGAGGCACATGCGGCAGTTGCCCGCGATGGACAGCCGCTCGTGATAGCAGAAGCGCGGAATTTCGGCGCCCGCCGCTTCGCACGCCTGCAACAGCGTGTACTCGGCCGGGACATCGATTTCTTTTCCGTCGACGAGGATCTTGGTCATCGCATTCACTCCGCCGCGACCATGTGATCGGGGTCGAGAACGCCCTGATCGTCGAGTGTAGATTTGCGCGTGAAGTCGTCGATGCGCCGTTCGATCTCCGGCCGGAAGGCGCGGATCAATCCCTGAATCGGCCATGCCGCCGCGTCGCCGAGCGCGCAGATGGTGTGGCCTTCGACCTGCTTGGTGACTTCGAGCAGCATGTCGATCTCGCGCTTGTGGGCGCGGCCCTCGACCATGCGCGTCAGCACGCGCCACATCCAGCCGGTGCCTTCGCGGCATGGCGTGCACTGGCCGCAGCTCTCGTGCTTGAAGAAGTAGGAAATGCGCGCGATCGCCGCGACCACGTCGGTGGACTTGTCCATGACGATGACGCCGGCGGTGCCAAGGCTCGACTTCACCGCACGGGTGCCGTCGAAATCCATGATGAGTTCTTCGCAATCATGCGCCGGGATCAGCGGGCACGATGCGCCGCCGGGAATGATCGCCAGGAGATTGTCCCAGCCGCCGCGAATGCCGCCGCCGTGCTTCTCGATCAGTTCCTTGAAGGTAATGCCGAGCGCGTCTTCCACCACGCACGGCGTATTCACATGGCCAGAGATGCCGAACAGCTTAGTGCCGACATTGTTCGGACGGCCGATGGCCGCGAACCACGCAGCACCACGCCGCAGAATGTCCGGCGCGACCGCGATCGACTCGACGTTGTTCACCGTGGTCGGGCAGCCGTAGAGGCCGACATTCGCCGGGAACGGCGGCTTCAGGCGCGGCTGACCTTTCTTGCCCTCAAGACTTTCGAGCAGCGCGGTCTCCTCGCCGCAGATATAGGCGCCCGCGCCGTGGGTCACGTAGAGATCGAACGGCCAGCCATGGATGTTGTCCTTGCCGATCAGCTTGGCCTCATAGGCCTGATCGACGGCAGCCTGCAGATGCTCGCGCTCGCGGATGAATTCACCGCGGATATAAATGTAGGCGGCATGCGCGCCCATCGCGAAGCTCGCGAGCAGGCAACCTTCCACGAGCAGATGCGGATCGTGCCGCATGATCTCGCGGTCCTTGCAAGTACCAGGCTCGGACTCGTCGGCATTGACGACAAGATAGCTCGGACGGCCATCGGTGGATTCCTTCGGCATGAACGACCATTTCATGCCGGTCGGGAAACCCGCGCCACCACGGCCGCGCAGACCCGAGGCCTTCATTTCGCTGACGATCCAGTCGCGGCCCTTGTCGATGATGGCCTTGGTGCCATCCCATGCGCCGCGACGGCGCGCGCCTTCCAGCCCCCAGTCATGAAGGCCGTACAGATTCCTGAAGATGCGATCCTTGTCGTCGAGCATCACTTCTTGCCCTTCTTGGTCGCGTCGTCGCCGACTTCCTGCAGAACGCGTGGGCCACCGACGGGCGCCGCAAACTGACGATCGATCTGCGGGCCGGGCTTCGGCGGATTGCCCGAGGCAAAACCGTCCAGCACCTTGTTCAGCGTCTCCGGCGTCAGATCCTCGTAGGTGTCCTTCCAGATCATCACCATCGGCGCGTTCACGCAGGCGCCAAGACATTCGACTTCTTCCCACGAGAAGTCGCCATCGGCGGACACATGGAACGGATCGTGATGGATGCGGTGCTTGCAGACTTCGACCAGATCCTTCGCACCGCGCAGCATGCACGGCGTGGTCCCGCAGACCTGCACATGCGCCTTCTTGCCGACCGGCGAGAGCTGGAACATCGTGTAGAAGGTCGCAATCTCCATGACGCGGATATGCGCCATGCCGAGAAGGTCCGCGACCGCGCGGATCGCCGCTTCGGAAATCCAACCGGCATTCTGCTCTTGCGCGCGCCACAGGATCGCGATCACAGCCGACTGCTGCCGCCCTTCCGGGTATTTCGCAATCTGCTGCTTCGCCCAGGCGAGGTTCTCGTCGGTGAAGACGAAGCTCGCGGGCTGCTGCTCTTTCGGTGCCAAACGCCGAACGGACATTACATTCTCTCGATCGTCATGGAGCCGCAGCGCGCGTAGCTCCTGCCCAAATTGTAGATATGCATAGTCATCACCGGTCCACCTCGCCGAACACGATGTCGAGGGAGCCGAGAATGGCGGAAACGTCAGCCAGCAAATGGCCCTTGCAGATGAAGTCCATCGCCTGCAGGTGCGCGAAGCCCGGCGCACGGATCTTGCACTTGTAAGGCTTGTTGGTGCCGTCGGCGACGAGATAGACGCCGAACTCGCCCTTCGGCGCTTCCACGGCGGCATAGACCTCGCCTGCCGGAACGCGAACGCCTTCGGTGTAGAGTTTGAAATGATGGATCAGCGCTTCCATCGAGCGCTTCATCTCGCCCCGGCGCGGCGGCGTGATCTTGTTGTCCTCGATCACGACAGGCCCCTGCCCGTCCGGCGC
The DNA here is from genome assembly GCA_907163345.1 of Haberlea rhodopensis. Lineage (NCBI taxonomy): Eukaryota > Viridiplantae > Streptophyta > Magnoliopsida > Lamiales > Gesneriaceae > Haberlea > Haberlea rhodopensis. Next base: position 491,347 of record CAJQUN010000067.1, read on the forward strand.
ACGCAGCTTGGCGATGCACTGCTTCATGATACGCACTGACTGGTGCATTTCCTCGATGCGGATGCAGTAGCGGTCGTAGCAGTCGCCGTTCTTGCCGATCGGAATGTCGAAATCCATTTCGGCGTAGCACTCGTAAGGCTGCGCCTTGCGCAAGTCCCACGCCGCACCCGAGCCGCGCACCATCACGCCCGAGAAGCCCCACTCCCACGCCTGTTCGAGCGTCACCACGCCGATATCGACGTTGCGCTGCTTGAAGATGCGGTTGTCGGTGAGCAGCACTTCGAGATCGTCGACCTTCGCGGGGAAGGCGTCGCACCAGGCGTCGATATCGTCGATCAGCTTCGGCGGCAGGTCCTGATGCACGCCACCGATGCGGAAGAACGCCGCATGCATGCGCGAACCGGATGCCCGCTCGTAGAACATCATCAGCTTTTCGCGCTCCTCGAAACCCCACAGCGGAGGCGTCAGGGCGCCGACGTCCATCGCCTGCGTGGTGACGTTAAGAAGATGCGAGAGGATGCGGCCGATTTCACAATACAGCACGCGGATCAGTTGCCCGCGGCGCGGCACGGTGATGCCGAGCAGCTTTTCCGCCGCCAGGCAGAAGGCATGCTCCTGATTCATCGGCGCGACGTAATCGAGCCGATCAAAATACGGAATCGCCTGCAGATAGGTCTTCTGCTCGATCAGCTTCTCGGTACCGCGATGCAGGAGACCGATATGCGGGTCCACGCGCTCGACGACTTCGCCGTCAAGCTCGAGCACGAGGCGCAACACGCCGTGCGCCGCCGGATGCTGCGGGCCGAAATTGATGGTGAAATTGCGCGTGCCGGGGGTGTCGCGCAGGGCGTCGGCTTCGGTGATGCTCATGCGGCTACTCCCGCTCTCGCGGCTTTCTCGGAAACCCGCGCCGTAAACTTGTCCCACATCACGGCATAGCGCTCGTGACGGCCCTCGCCGATCACATCGACGCCGTCATGGGCCTTGACGTTGAAACGCAGCAGCTTGCCCTTCACGTCGGTGCACTCGACATCAACATTGATGGTGAGGCCGGGCGGCGTGGCCGCCGTGTGATTGACGTTGATCAGGGTACCAAGCGTACCCTCGCCGTCCTCAAGATGAGGACGGATCATATCCATGCAGGCCCATTCCATCAGGCCGACCATGTAGCCGGTGGCGAAGACGTGCGGCATGATCTGGAAATCGCGCGCTTCGGGAAACAGATGCGGCACGGTCTTGTTCTCCGGCACGCGGTAGGTGAAGCGATGGGTCGATCCGGCGGTGAGCGAAGGCTTCATGGCGTCGATGCCTTCTTCTCTTCGCCCGGAGGCTTCGGGATGGCGGTCGCCTTCTCGTCGCCCGGCAGCAGATAATCCGCGCCTTCCCATGGCGAGAGGAAATCGAACTTGCGGAATTCCTGGTTGAGACGGACCGGATCGTAGACCACGCGCTTTTCCTGGTCGTCGTAGCGAACCTCGACGAAACCGGTGGTCGGAAAATCCTTGCGCAGCGGATGCCCCTCGAAGCCGTAATCGGTCAGCAGCCGGCGCATGTCGGGATGGCCGGTGAAGATCACGCCATAGAGGTCGTAGGTCTCGCGCTCGAACCAGTCGGCGCCGGGAAACACGCTGATGATCGAGGGCACCTGCGTGGCCTCGTTCGCCTGCCCGCGCAGCCGCAGCCGCGCATTCAGCGTCGGTGACATGAAGTGATAGACCACGTCGAAGCGGTTCTCGCGGCCGGGATAATCCACCGCCGTGACATCGATGATGTTGACGAAGCGGCAGCGCGGGTCGGTCTTGAGAAAACGCACAACCTCGATGATCCGGGAGAGATCGACCGAAATGTTGAGTTCGCCGACCTCGACCGCATGGCCGAGTGCTGCGCCTGGCAGCGCACCAACAATCGTCTGACCGAGAGCGTCGAGTCTGGCGTCGTCCATCATTCAGCCTTAGCGTTCAATCGTTCCGGTACGGCGGATCTTCTTTTGCAGGAGCAGGACGCCGTAAAGCAGCGCCTCCGCAGTCGGCGGGCAGCCCGGCACATAAATGTCCACCGGAACGATGCGGTCGCAACCGCGAACCACCGAATAGGAATAGTGATAGTAGCCACCACCGTTCGCGCACGACCCCATCGAGATCACATAGCGCGGCTCCGGCATCTGGTCATAGACCTTACGCAAAGCCGGGGCCATTTTGTTGGTCAGCGTGCCGGCGACGATCATGACATCGGACTGGCGCGGCGAAGCGCGCGGCGCGAAACCGAAGCGCTCGACGTCGTAGCGCGGCATCGACACCTGCATCATCTCGACCGCGCAGCAGGCCAAGCCAAACGTCATCCACATCAGCGAGCCGGTGCGCGCCCATGTGATGAGATCGTCGGCCGCCGCGACGAAGAACCCCTTGTCGGACAGCTCATGATTGATCTCGAGGAAATAGCGGTCATCCGCGCCGACCGGCTGGCCGGTGCGCGGATCAAGCACGCCCGTCGCCGGCTGTGATATTTGCGGCGAGCCGGACGACACCGGGGTCGGGTTCAATCCCATTCAAGAGCACCCTTCTTCCACTCATAGGCGAACCCGATGGTCAGGACGCCGAGGAACACCATCATCGACCAGAAACCGACCGCGCCGAGCTTGCCGAACGCCACCGCCCACGGGAACAGGAAGGCGACCTCCAGATCGAAGATGATGAAGAGAATCGCCACCAGATAGAAGCGGACGTCGAATTTCATGCGGGCGTCGTCGAAGGCGTTGAACCCGCATTCGTAGGCCGACAGCTTTTCCGGATCGGGCTGCTGATAGGCAACCAAGAACGGCGCAACCAGCAGCGCCAGACCGATGATGGCCGCTACTCCGATAAACACCACAAGTGGCAGATAGTTCTGCAAGATTCCGCCCATCGGAGACCCTCAATTGTGGCGATCATGTCCGCGGATTCGCGAACCTTGGAATAATTCGAAGGGGGAATAGCGCAGCCCACCGGTAAGGGCAAGACAGGCATACCGCCTACCCGCAACGCTGCGCACACCGAAGATTTGCCCGAAAGAAGAAGCCGAATTCATGTTTCCCCCGAGGCATCCAAGACCTAGCCGAGCGTGGCTGCAACGGCCTTGCCACAGGCCTGCGTGTTCGCGCTGCCACCGAGGTCGCGGGTCCGCAGCTTGTCCTCTGAAAGCACCCTCTCGATCGCCGCAATCACGGCCTTGGAGGCCTCCGCTTCGCCCAAATGGTCCAGCATCAGGGCCGCCGACCAGATCTGTGCGATCGGGTTGGCCACGCCCTGCCCGGCGATATCGGGTGCCGAGCCATGGACCGGCTCGAACAGGGACGGAAAGTGGCGCTCCGGATTGAGGCTTCCCGAGGGTGCGATTCCGATGGTGCCGGTGCAGGCCGGGCCGAGGTCGGAGAGAATGTCCCCGAACAGATTCGAGGCCACCACCACGTTGAAGCGGTCCGGGTTCAGCACGAAATGGGCCGCCAGAATATCGATGTGGTATTGGTCCCATTTCACGTCGGGATAGGATTTGGCCATCGCCTTCACCCGCTCGTCCCAGTACGGCATCGTGATCGAGATACCGTTGGACTTGGTCGCGGAGGTCAGGTGCTTCTTCGGGCTCTTCTGGGCGAGCTCGAAGGCGTATTTCAAAATGCGGTCGACCCCGGTGCGCGACATCACCGTTTGCTGGGTGACGATCTCGCGATCGGTGCCAGGATACATCCGGCCACCAACGGACGAGTACTCGCCCTCGGTGTTCTCGCGCACCACGTAGAAATCGATGTCACCCGGCTTGCGGCCCGTCAGCGGCGATTTCACCCCCGGCATCAGCCGCACTGGGCGGACGTTGGCGTACTGGTCGAATTCGCGGCGGAACTTGATGAGCGAGCCCCACAATGAGACATGGTCGGGCACAATGGCGGGCATGCCGACCGCGCCGAAGAAGATCGCGTCGTGGTGGATGACCTGCTCCTTCCAGTCTTCCGGCATCATCCTGCCGTGCTTCTGGTAGTAGTCGCAGGAGGCGAAATCGAAATGGTCGAGTTGCAACTCAAAGCCGAATTTCTTCGCCGCCGCCTCCAGCACCCGCACGCCTTCCGGCACGACCTCCTTGCCGATCCCGTCGCCGGGAATGATAGCGAGGCGGTATTTGCGATTGGTACCGGAACGAGGCTGGGTCATCTGGGATTCCTGAAATCAGAGGGCGGATCGCAAGGGTTGGTCGGCGGGGTATAGCGCCGAACCCTGCCCCTTCGCGATAACAATAAGGTGCTAGGTATAGCGATCTGCCCCGCGCCGTGCGCATAAAGAAAAACGCCACCCCGAAAACCGCGCGAGCAGCTTCGGAATGGCGTTTGGCGAAAAAGCGAAGTCGCTTAGACGGCTTCCTTCAGCTCCTTGGCGGCGCGGAAGGCGACCTTCTTGCTGGCCTTGATGTGGATGGCTTCACCGGTGGCCGGGTTGCGGCCCATGCGGGCAGCGCGCTTACGAACCTGGAGGATGCCGAGGCCAACGATGCGGATGCGCTCGCCCTTCTTAAGGTGCTTGGTGATCTTGGTGACCATGTCGGTCAGGATCGCTTCAGCGGTTTTCTTCGACAGCTCGTGTTCTTCCGCGAGAGCGGCGGCAAGGTGCTTGAGCGTAACAGTCGCTGGGGTAGCTGCTTTCTTCGCCATGATGACCCTCCTCGTGGTACTTGGCTTTAAGGAACTGACTATCCCGCAAGGGTTAGTTGATTCGCCATGGATCTGACCATGATGTTTTGCCCATAAACAGGGTCTTTTTTGCATCAATGGTGGAAAAAGGTCCTACGGATAGGGACATCTGTAATGTCCTTGACTTGGATTGTGGCCTCCTTTAAGTCCCAGCGTCTCGCGGATCGATTACATCGGCCCGCTGCGGGAGTAGCTCAGTTGGTTAGAGTGCCGGCCTGTCACGCCGGAGGTCGCGGGTTCGAGCCCCGTCTCTCGCGCCACCTTTTCAAGGACTTAGCAAAAGTCTGAAAAGGGGCATGATCCCAGAATGTTCTGGGCTTTCCATACATCCGAATGATGACCCGATAGCGGATCGACACGCATTCGTCGGGAACTGACGCGGCCGCGCCACGTTAAGGGTGTGATATTTTTGTTGTTGATTCCCTCACCGGGATCGCCATCGAAACCAAAGTCAGGAAACAGCATGAAGATGATGAAGTATCTCGCCCCCGCGATCTTTGCGTCGTTTTTCGCCATTGCCCCGGCGTCGGCCATGCCGGCCTCCTCAACGACGGGACTGGACAGGGCGGATGCCTCATCCATCGTTCAGGTGCAGTATCACGGACACAACCATCATAGCGACCGCCACTACGGTCGGCATGGTGCGCGCGGCCCGGCCTACCGGCCCGGCGGCCGCTATTCGTCGGCTCCGCGCGGCTATCGTCGTTACGGTGCACGTCCGCATGACTGGCGCGCCCGGCGTTGCGTGATGGTGGGACCAGTCTGGTTCTGCCCATAAATCGATTGCAGAATGAGTTGAAGAAAGCCCCGGCCTCGCCGGGGCTTTCGATTTCGAGCAGTGCGTTGCGCACCAAAGGCCTTTTCGAAAACACTCCCTGAACGCCTTGACCCTGCCCCGCTTCTTCTCAAGATGGATTTCATCGACACGCGCGGATCGAATGCCGTGCCATGAGTATGAGGTCCGGCGCCATGACGTCCGCTATGAAATTCAATCACACCGTTCTCGACCGCTTCCTGCGCTACGTGCGCATCGACACGCAGTCCGATCCGGAATCGCCGACCACACCCTCCACCGAAAAGCAGAAAGACCTCGGCCGCCTGCTTGCGCAGGAATTGCGCGACCTCGGCCTCGCCGACGCCCATCTCGATGAGCATGGCTATGTCTACGCCACGCTGCCTGCGAACACCGACAAGAAGGTGCCGGTGGTGTGCTTCTGCTCGCACATGGACACCTCACCCGATTGCAGCGGCAAGGACGTGAAGCCGCAGATCGTGCAGAACTACCAGGGCGGCGACATCGTGCTGCCGGCGGATTCCTCGCAGGTGATCCGCTTCACCGAGCACCCCGCCCTTGCCGCTCAGATCGGCCACGACATCGTCACCACCGACGGCACCACGCTGCTCGGCGCCGATAACAAAGCGGGCGTCGCCGAGATCATGGACGCGGTGCAGGTTCTTCTCGCCAACCCGCAGATCAAGCATGGCCCTGTCAAGATCCTGTTCACGCCCGACGAGGAGATCGGCCGCGGCGTCGACAAGGTGGATTTGAAGAAACTCGGCGCGGATGTCGCCTACACGATCGATGGCGAAAGCGCGGGCTCGATCGAGGACGAAAGCTTTTCCGCCGACGCGGCCACCATCCGCATTCAGGGCGTCAGCGCCCATCCCGGCATGGCGAAGGGCAAGATGGAGCACGCGATCAAGATCGCCGCGCGCATTGTCGAGAAGCTGCCGCAGGATACGCTGACGCCGGAGACAACCGAGGGCCGCGAGGGTTTTCTCCACCCGGTCGGCATCACCGGCGCGCTGGAAGAGACGACGCTGCACTACATCGTGCGCGACTTCACCGTGGCCGGACTGAAGGAGAAGGAGGCCCTGCTGGAGCGTACCGTCGCCGAGGTGATGAAGGATTTCCCGCGTTCGACCTACCGCATCGAGATCCGCGAACAGTATCGCAACATGAAGGAGATCGTGGATCGGCAGCCGGAGATCGTGGATTACGCCATGGAAGCGATCCGCCGCGCCGGACTTAAACCCGAGCGCGGCAGTATTCGCGGCGGCACCGACGGTTCGCGCCTTTCCTTTATGGGCCTGCCCTGCCCCAACATCTTCGCGGGCGAACACGCTTTCCACTCGCGCCTCGAATGGGTCAGCGTGCAGGACATGGAAGCAGCGGTACGCACCATCGTGCACCTTGCCGCGATCTGGGAAGAACAGGCATAGCCCGCGCGGCGCATCCCGTCAGAAATCGTTCCGACACGTCAGCGTGAATCGAACGTTAAATTCACCGTCGCAATTGCGAACTTGCCCCTCTTCATCCGGTTAGGTTGACGAACGGACTTTCTTGCGCCGCCGCAAATCGCGGCTAAATCTTGGCGCAAATAAGAAGGAATGAAGAGGATGAAACCGTCTCTCCAGACCGTGCTGGCGGCCACGGCGATTACCGCAATCGGCATCCCGCTGGCGATGGCGACGATCATCGCCGCCTCGATCATTAACCTGTAATCGATCGCCTCATCAATCCATCGCGAGGTTTCGCATTTTCAGATCGGCGGTTCCGCTTCGACGATCTTCTGGCGGTCGATCCGAAACGTCCGCTTCGCGATGGAATTCCAGTGTTTGCTGAACGTGGTCGCCAAGCGGATGGAGCGATAGAACCGCTGCTGCCGCTCGATGCGAACCGAGGTCTTGGCATGAAGAAGCGCGAAGTCCTTGGTGTGGGGAAATTTATAGGCGCGCTCGATACCCGCCAGCACCTCATGGACCCGCCTGACAAACTTCAGCTTCGGCAGCTTGCGTAGAATCCGGACCTGATCTTCCCAGTTCGAATAGAGCGTGGCGTCATCCAGCGCGCGGACAGGATCGATAAGATCGCCGCCGGGCACGACGACATTCAGACGCGGAAGATAACACGCATCGATCTCGTTGCTTTCCATCCACGCGAGCAGCTTCGGCAATCCCATCAGGGTTCGCCTGCTGGGAAGTTCGTCGGCATCCGGAAACAGGATCAGCCGCCCGCGGCATTGCGCGATGGCAAAATTGCGCTGCGCGGCAAAATCCTTGTTCAGGCGGCGCTGAAAAAACCTGATCGGCCAATCGTTCTCGAACGATTTTATCGCCTCGACAAAATCATCGTCGGAAAAATCGTCGACGACCACGATTTCATCGATAACCGCCCGTGCCGGTTCAAGCGCGGCCATCAGCCACTTGAACTCCTGCATCTCATTATGAGTCATCACCGCGACTGAGATCGAAGCGGGTCGACTGGCTAACCGGGTATCGCTTTGCACGCCCAAACCTCGATCAAAACCAACTGGCCGGTTTATTTTCCCGGCCGTTTCGGCGTGTCAGGAGCACGATATTTGGCGAGCATGCAAAGAACCGGCTCAATGAAGGAAAAATCGAATGGTAGGCGGCGAGAGATTCGAACTCCCGACCCTCTCGGTGTAAACGAGATGCTCTAACCAGCTGAGCTAGCCGCCCGTCGCCTTCCTTTAGTCGATTACGCAGTGCTTGACTATCCCGGGCGCAGGGTCGCCGAAGTACTGGTTGGCGCAAGGAATAGAGCCGTGGACGCGACGCACGACATACCGGCCACGCGCGCCATAACGCACATTCGCGACGCCGCCAACGTCACATACCTCATTTTCGTTCGCGCAAAACTGGCCACGGCCAGGACCACGGCGATAATCAGGACCGGGGCCATATCCAGGACCCGGCCCGTAGCCCGGTCTCCCGTAATATTGGGCCGAGGCCGGCTGCACAAAAAGGCCGGCTGACAACGCGAGCGCCAAACCCAACAAGCAATTGCGGATCATTTGTTTCCCCCAATCTTGAGAGCTTGATTCTAGCGAACTCGCGGAGCGAGGTCATCCATCATATCCATGAACATCCAACCATCCGGTCCAACAAAAAACGGCGCCCCGAGGGGCGCCGTTGATCGTTGTTGTTCAGTGTGCCGTGAGGCCAGCTTCGTCAGCCCCGTCCTGCGGAGGCGGTACCGCGGTATCCTCCTCCCAGACGATCGGCGTCGGAGCCCGGACCAGCGCCTTGGACAGCACCTCGTCCATCCGGCTCACCGGGATGATCTCCATGCCGCCCTTGATGGCGTCGGAAATCTCGGTGAGGTCCTTGGCATTGTCTTCCGGAATGAAGACCGTCTTGATGCCGCCGCGGCCCGCCGCGAGCAGCTTCTCCTTCAGGCCGCCGATGGGAAGCACCCGCCCGCGCAGCGTGATCTCGCCGGTCATGGCGACATCGTGCCGGATCGGAATGCCGGTCAGCACCGAGACGATGGTGGTCGCCATCGCCACGCCTGCCGACGGGCCGTCCTTCGGGGTCGCCCCCTCCGGCACGTGGACGTGGATGTCCCGCTTCTCGAACAGAGGCGGCTCGATGCCGTAATTGATCGCCCGCGAGCGGACATAGGACGCCGCCGCCGAGATCGATTCCTTCATCACGTCGCGCAAATTGCCGGTCACCGTCATGCGGCCCTTGCCGGGCATCATGACGCTTTCGATCGTGAGCAGCTCGCCGCCGACATCGGTCCATGCAAGGCCCGTGACGACACCAACCTGATCCTCGTTCTCGATCTCGCCGTAACGGAACTTCGGTACGCCGAGCATTTCCTCGACCACGGCTTCCGTCACCTTGATCGATTTCTTGCTCGAGAGCATCAATTCCTTGACCGCCTTGCGCGCCAGCGTGGACAGCTCGCGCTCAAGGTTACGCACGCCCGCCTCGCGGGTGTAGCGCCGGATCATCAGAAGTAAGGCTGCATCGTCGATCGAAAACTCCTTCGACGACAGGCCGTGCTTGGAGATCGCGGTCGGGATCAAATGCTTGCGCGCGATCTCGACCTTCTCGTTCTCGGTGTAGCCGGCGATGCGGATCACCTCCATGCGGTCCATCAGCGGGCCGGGAATATTCAGTGTATTCGCGGTCGTGATGAACATCACGTTGGACAGATCGTAATCGACCTCGAGATAGTGGTCGTTGAACGTACCGTTCTGCTCGGGGTCGAGCACCTCCAGCAGCGCCGACGACGGATCGCCACGGAAGTCCGCGCCCATCTTGTCGATCTCGTCGAGCAGGAACAACGGATTCGAGGTCTTCGCCTTCCGCATCGACTGGATGATCTTGCCGGGCATCGAGCCGATATAGGTGCGGCGGTGACCGCGGATTTCCGCTTCGTCCCGCACGCCGCCGAGCGACACGCGCACGAACTCACGGCCGGTCGCCTTCGCGATCGACTTGCCGAGCGAGGTCTTGCCGACGCCCGGAGGGCCGACGAGGCACAGGATCGGGCCGGTCAGCTTGTTGGCGCGCGACTGCACGGCGAGATACTCGACGATGCGGTCCTTGACCTTCTCAAGCCCGTAGTGATCGGCATCGAGGATTTCCTGCGCGGCGCCGAGGTCCTTCTTGACCTTGGACTTCTTGCCCCACGGAATCGACAGCAGCCAGTCGAGATAGTTGCGCACGACGGTGGCTTCGGCGGACATCGGAGACATCTGCCGCAGCTTCTTCAGTTCGTGCTGCGCCTTCTCGCGAGCTTCCTTCGAGAGCTTGGTCTTGGCGATCTTCTCTTCCAGATCGGCCAGCTCGTCGCGACCTTCGTCGTCGCCGAGCTCCTTCTGGATCGCCTTCATCTGCTCGTTGAGGTAGTACTCGCGCTGGGTCTTCTCCATCTGGCGCTTGACGCGCGAGCGGATCTTCTTCTCGACCTGCAAGACGGAGATTTCACTCTCCATCAGGCCGAGCACCTTCTCCAGGCGCTGCGAGACGGACAGCGTTTCCAGAATGTCCTGCCGGTCGGCAATCTTGACCGCAAGATGCGAGGCAACCGTGTCAGCGAGCTTGGCGAAATCGGTGATCTGCTGAACGACGCCCACCACTTCGGCGGAGATCTTCTTGTTCAGCTTCACATAGCTCTCGAAGTCGGACACGACCGAGCGGCCGAGCGCCTCCGCCTCGACGCTGGTAGCGTCGGTGTCCGCGAGCGCGACGGCTTCCGCTTCATAGTAATCGGTGCGGTCGGAATATTTGGTGACGCGCGCACGCTCCAGGCCCTCGACCAGCACCTTCACGGTGCCATCGGGCAGCTTGAGGAGTTGCAGCACGCTTGCGAGCGTGCCGATCTCATAGATCGAATCCGCTGCCGGATCGTCGTCGGAAGCATTCTTCTGCGTCGCCAGCAAAATCAGCGCGTCGTTCTTCATCACGTCTTCGAGCGCGCGAATGGATTTCTCGCGGCCGACGAAGAGCGGCACGATCATGTGCGGGAAGACAACGATGTCGCGCAGCGGCAGGACCGGATATTGATGGCTTTCACCGGCGACGATGGTCGGACGAGGCTTGGTCGAGGCAGTCATGCCCTTACTTCCTTTTCATTGCACCCCCTTGCATGCAGTCCATCGCACGATGCAACCGCAACAAGGTGCAGAGTAACCGGAAAGCAAAGGGCTCGAACGAGCCATCCGCGCATGGCGGCCTTTCCTTCCGGGCATTCTTTGCTCTTTCGAGCAGTATTTACGGCGAATCTGCCATTCGACAGGCTTCGCCGCAGCCCATTAGGTGGCTATCCCCCACGAGGGTGTCAAGCGGCTGACAAACACCAGTAACAGCAAGCGTTTTCGCGCTTCACGCGAATCAAAACGGCCGCCGGAAAACCGGCGGCCGCCTGAATATGTCGGGTTCCGCAGATGAGCCTTACGCGCTTGCGCTGGTCTCGCCTGCCCGGTCGGTGCGATCGGCGTAGATGTAGAGCGGCCGCGCGGTCGCCTCCACCACTTCGCGGGAGATCACGACCTCTTCGACGCCCTCGAGGCCCGGAAGATCGAACATCGTCTCGAGCAGGATGCTTTCCAGAATGGACCGCAATCCACGCGCGCCGGTCTTGCGCTCGATCGCCTTGCGCGCAACCGCACCCAAAGCCTCGTCGGCGAAGGTCAGCTCGATGTTCTCCATCTCGAACAGACGCTGGTACTGTTTCACCAGCGCATTCTTCGGCTCGACCAGAATCTTCTTCAGCGAGGCTTCATCGAGGTCTTCCAGCGTCGCCACCACGGGCAGACGGCCGACGAACTCGGGGATGAGGCCGTACTTGAGCAGATCCTCGGGCTCGACCTCGCGGAAGATTTCGCCGGTGCGGCGATCTTCCGGCGCGAGCACGCTGGCCGCGAATCCGATCGAGGTGGTGCGCCCACGCGAGGAGATGATCTTCTCCAGCCCTGAGAACGCGCCGCCGCAGATGAACAGGATGTTGGTCGTATCCACCTGCAAGAATTCCTGCTGCGGATGCTTGCGGCCGCCCTGCGGCGGAACGGAAGCGACCGTGCCTTCCATGATCTTCAGAAGCGCCTGCTGCACGCCTTCGCCCGACACGTCGCGGGTGATCGAGGGATTGTCCGACTTGCGCGAAATCTTGTCGATTTCGTCGATGTAGACGATGCCGCGCTGCGCGCGCTCGACGTTGTAGTCGGCGGCCTGCAACAGCTTCAGGATGATGTTCTCGACATCCTCGCCGACGTAACCGGCTTCGGTCAGCGTCGTCGCGTCGGCCATCGTGAACGGCACGTCGAGGATACGGGCGAGCGTCTGCGCAAGCAGCGTCTTGCCCGAACCGGTGGGGCCGATCAGCAGGATGTTCGACTTCGCGAGTTCGACGTCGTTGTGCTTGGTCTGGTGGTTCAGCCGCTTGTAGTGGTTGTGCACCGCGACCGAGAGCACCTTCTTCGCATGGTTCTGCCCGATGACGTAGTCGTCGAGCACCTTGCAGATTTCCTTCGGCGTCGGGATTCCGTCACGCGACTTCACGAGCGAGGACTTGTTCTCCTCGCGGATGATGTCCATGCACAGTTCGACGCACTCGTCGCAGATAAACACGGTCGGGCCCGCGATCAGCTTGCGGACCTCGTGCTGGCTCTTTCCGCAGAATGAGCAATAGAGAGTGTTCTTCGAGTCGCCCGTACCGACCTTGCTCATTCCTGTCTCCGTCTTCCGCTTTCCGTCCGGTTGTCCTGGTCTCGGCTGGAGATAGGAACAAAACGCGTACTGAAAAGACGTTGCATTCGAGATATGCCCGAATCGTGACCCTACCCGAATCCTGATTCAAACCTGGCTCACTCTGCCAGCGAACCATGCTGGCACCCGAGGATCAAGAATTCACTAATCCCCAGAGAGCCGATTTAAGGTTTCTAGCCTGATTTGCCGCGGTTTCACGACCGCCAAACCGTGATTTCACCCCGGCGTTGCGGGAATGACACGAGAAACCAGGACCGTTGGGGGCCGCTGGTCCCCAACTGCTATTGCAGGCAGAATCACCCAAACCAATCCTGAGAGACCACCTTAAGAGGCAGCTCTATCAGGCGGCTTTTGCTACCGGATCTTCCGGCCGCTTGTCGATCACCTTGTCGACGATGCCGAAATCGCGTGCCTTCTCGGCGGTGAGAAAGTTGTCACGCTCCAGCGCATCCTCGATGGTCTTGTAATCCTGCCCGGTGTGCTTGACGTAAATCTCGTTCAACCGCTTCTTGAGATTCAGGATTTCCTGCGCGTGCAGCATGATGTCGGTCGCCTGGCCCTGGAAGCCGCCCGACGGCTGGTGGACCATGATGCGCGAATTCGGCAGCGAGAAGCGCATGTCCTTCTCACCCGCAGCCAGCAGCAGCGAGCCCATCGAGGCCGCCTGCCCGGTGCAGAGCGTGGAAACCGGCGGGCGGATGAACTGCATGGTGTCGTAGATCGCAAGGCCCGACGTCACCACGCCACCCGGCGAGTTGATGTACATCGAGATTTCCTTCTTCGGATTCTCGGCTTCGAGGAACAGCAACTGCGCGACAACCAGCGTCGACATGCCGTCTTCCACCGGCCCAGTCAGGAAGATGATGCGCTCTTTGAGCAGGCGCGAGAAGATGTCGTAGGCCCGCTCGCCCCGGTTGGTCTGCTCAACCACCATCGGCACAAGGTTCATGTAGGTTTCAACCGGATCGCGCATTGGTCACCTGAAGGTTTTCGGGAAATTCGCAAGACAAGGGCATAACGCCCGTCCCGGCCAAGATAAGCGAGGATTGCTCCCCGGCAAGAGATGTTCAAGCCGATTCGGCGGGCGAAACGAAGCACTCACCAAGGGTGAGGTTAACAAAAGAGCCCCACCGGGCGTTAATGAAAGAGGATCGCCCCCGTCTGCGCGGGGGCGATCCGGAATAACCGTTCAGATGCGCGATCAGGCCGCGGTCTTGTCGTCTTCTTCCTTGAGCAGTTCCTCGCGGGAAACCTTCTTCTCGGTGACCTGCGCAAGCTCAAGAATGAAATCGACCACCTTGTCCTCGAAGATCGGCGCGCGGAGCTGCGCGACGGCGCCCGGATTGCTGCGATAGTAATCCCAGACTTCCTTCTCGCGGCCCGGCATCTGGCGGGCGCGCTCGATCACGGCGCGGCTCACCTCGTCGTCGGTGACGGTGATCTTGTTCTTGTCGCCGATCTCGGAGAGCACGAGGCCGAGGCGCACGCGACGGTCGGCGATCTTGCGATACTCCTCCTTCGCCTTCTCCTCGGTGGTGTCCTCATCGGCGAACGTCTTGCCGGAGGAGTCCATTTCCGCCTTGATCGAGTTCCACATCAGGTTGAACTCGTCGTTGACGAGCGACTCCGGCGGATCGAACTTGTGGGTCTCGTCGAGACGGTCGAGCAGTTCGCGCTTCAGCCGCTGGCGCGTCGCACCGGCGAATTCCTGCGTCAGGCGCTCGCGCATCGCATCCTTGAGCTTGTCGAGCGACTCCAGGCCAAGGGTCTTGGCGAACTCGTCGTCGATCTTGGCTTCCTGCGGCGCTTCGATGAGCGACGCCGTGGTCTCGAATTCGGCATCCTTGCCGGCGAGATTGGCCGCGCCGTAGTTCTTGGGGAACTGCACCTTCAGGGTGCGGGTCTCGCCCGCGCCGATGCCGATGAGCTGATCCTCGAAGCCCGGAATGAAAGAGTTCGAGCCGAGCACGACCGGAATGTCCGTGCCGGTGCCGCCATCGAACGCCACGCCGTCGATGGTGCCCTTGAACGAGACGGTGACGCGGTCGTCCTTCTCGGCCTTCGCGCCCTCGCCCTTGGCGGCATAGGGACGGCTCTGGTCGGCGACGCGCTTGAGCGCATCATCGAGATCGGCGTCGGTGACTTCGGCAACCTGCTTCTCGACCTTGAAGGTCTTGAAATCGGCGAGCGCGATCGGCGGCACAACTTCGATGGCGACCGAATAATTCAGGTCCTTCTTGCCATCGAGGATGCCCTCGATCTCGGCCTGATCGGTCGGCATCGTCACCTTGGCCTCGTTGGCCAGGCGGAAACCGCGATCGGTGAAGATCTTCTGGTTGGTCTCGCGGATGGTCTCCTCGAGGGTCTCGGCCGCAACCGACTTGCCGTAGACCTTCTTGAGGTGCGCGACCGGCACCTTGCCGGGGCGGAAGCCGTTGATACGGACCTTGTCCTTCATGCCGGCGAGGCGTTCATTCACCTTGGCATCGATTTCCGCGGCCGGAATGCTGATCTGGAATTCGTGCTTAAGTCCCTCGGAGAGGGTTTCATTCACCTGCATAGCGTCAATCTTCTTCCGGCTTGCCGATCTAATATCGGCTGTTGTCGTTGTTGGGATGCCGCGCAAGGCCGCATCATGAAAAGTCCAAATACTTCAGTACCACGTCTTTCAGTTGCCAAGTCCGGCTCAGGTCCAGTCATGGCGGGCATGAACACGTCTTGCCTGACGGCGCGAACGGCGGCTGGTGCGCTCGGAGGGACTCGAACCCCCACATCTTTCGACACTGGAACCTAAACCCAGCGCGTCTACCAGTTCCGCCACGAGCGCGCAGCACACAATGGTTTAGTGTCCCGGCACAGCCGCGAGCGGCGGGCTTATAACATGGTGCCGGCCAAAGGCGGCAAGAAAAAAAGCGCTATCCGCCGCAGCCCCTGCGGGTTTACTCCTGCCTCTGAAAATGGTCCCCATCGGCCATGAAATTCTTATCGTTTTCGCGTCCACGCCGCCGCTTTCTGGAAGTCCTCGCAGGGGCTGCGATAAGCCCTGTCCTGAGCCCTGCCCTGATGACACCCGGGCGGGCCCAAACCCTCCCTGCGCGCAAGCCCGGAAGCCCGGCCCTTTTGCGGTTCGGCCCGCAATCGCTGTATCTGCACACCGAGGGCATGGCGACGCCGGTCTGGCAGTTGGGCGATGGCCTCCCCTACACACGCTTTTCGGGGAACACCCCGCCCCAGGTCGTTTTCACGAACGACACCGCCCAGCCGGTGGCGATGGCTTTTCACGGCCTCGACGGGGTCGCCAGCATCGAACCGCTGCTGGGACAGCCTCCTCTCGCCCCGCGCGGCGGCACCGCCACATGCGAACTGCCGTCCAGACCCGGAACTTTCCTGATCGATCCGAGACTCCTGTCCGGCGACGACGACCGCCCGGCCCTGCCGCGCGTGCTGGTGGTCGAAGGCGACGAGACCTTCGGCGCCGACCGCGACGAGGTGATGTTGATCGAGGACTGGAAGATCGGCACGGACGGCGTGGCGCAGGTTGCGGGCCGCGACAGCGGGAACGTCCCCTCGCTGTATACGATCAACCGCAGGGTCACCCACGACATCACCGTGCGCCCCAACGAGCGCGTCCGGCTGCGGCTGGTCAATGGCTGCCAGCGCAGCGTCATCGCCCTGAAATTCGTCGATTGCGTCATCACCGTCGTCTCCGTCGACAGTCAGCCGGCTGAATCATTCGTCGCACGCGACGGCCAGATCGTGCTCGCACCCGGAAGCCGGGTCGATGCGTTGCTCGATGCGACACAGCCGGTCGGCACGCGCAACGAAATCCTGCTGCACGACGGCACCAAGCCGATACCGATCAGCCATGTCGTCACATCGTTCTCGGCGCCCCCGCGCGCGGCCCCGCTGCCACTGCCGGCGGCCCCCTCACCTCCGCCGTCGCAAATCGACCTGAAGAATGCCCAGCGCGTCGATCTGGCGCTCGAACGCGGACAGTGGCTCCCCGCGATCGCGTTCGACCCGGCGCTGCCTCCTGTTTTTCGCACCAGCGTCAACCGCACCGTGGTGCTGGCGATCACCAATCCGCCCGGCGGGTCCGCCGCGACGTTCCGCCTGCACGGCCATCATTTCAGGGTGCTCGACCGGCTCGACGACGGCTGGAAGCCGTACTGGCTGGATACGCTCGCATTCAACCCCGGCCAGACGCAACGCATCGCGTTCAACGCAGCACATCCCGGCAAGTGGCTGATGCAATGCATGGGAACGAAATGGAATTCGCCGCGGCGGCTGCGCTGGTACGAGGTGAGCTAGAGATTGACGTCGAACCGGCGATAGAGATCGCGGAAAATATTCGGCAGCACGTCCGCGAGATCTTCCGCGATCAGGCCTGGCCCGAAGCGGCGCGCGGCTTCGCCGTGCATCCACACCGCAATCGATGCCGCCTCGAACGCGGCTACGTGCTGCGCCAGCATCCCGGCAATCATTCCCGACAGCACGTCGCCCGCACCGGCGGTTGCAAGCCATGGCGGCGCATTGTTCGCAATCGACGCGCGACCGTCAGGCGCAGCCACCACCGTGTCGGCGCCCTTGATGAGCACGACCGCATTCGACTCGCGCGCCGCAAGCCGTGCACGCTCCAGCTTCGAAAGCGGATGATCCTTGTTCGCGAGCGAGGCAAACAACCGCGCGAACTCACCTTCATGCGGCGTCAGCACAGCCTGCACGCCGGGCTGCGCCGCGATAGCGTCGAACAACGTCTGCGGCATGTCGGCAAAACTCGTCAGCGCATCGGCATCGAGCACCACGGCGCGCGGTCCCGATAAGGCGGTGAGCACCATGTCGCGCGTGCGCAGACCGATGCCCGCACCGGGGCCGATGACGCAGGCGTTGAGCCGGGCATCCTCAAGATAGGTTGCGAAGTCGACCGCCGTGCCGATCTCGCGCACCATCACGGCGGTGAGTGCGGCGGCATTCACCGCCAGCGCATCGCGCGGCGAGGCGACCGTGACAAGCCCCGCGCCCGCGCGCAACGCCGCGCGCGCCGCAAGCCGCGCCGCGCCCGTTTCCGCCATGCCGCCCGACATCACCACCGCATGACCGCGTCCGTATTTGTGACCGGCGATGCTCGGGACGGGAAAATGGCCGTGCCACCACGCCGGATCGTTCTCGAAGGTTTTCGGATGAATGACATCGAGCACACGCGGCGGAATGCCGATGTCGGCGACCTTCACCTCGCCGCAATGCAGACGGCCCGGCAGCAGGAGATGGCCGGGCTTTTTGCGAAAGAAGGTCACGGTACGCGTGGCGTTGACCGCAACGCCCATCGTCTCGCCGCTGTTGCCGTTCACGCCGCTCGGCAGATCGACCGCCAGCACCAACGCGCCGCTTGCGTTGATCGCCTCGATCATCGCGCGCGGCTCGCCTTTGACGTCACGATCAAGCCCCGCGCCGAACAGCGCATCGATGACGAGCGCGGGCCGCCCGAGAGATTCAGGTGTGAACGGCAGCAGCGGGCCGCGCCACTCTTTCGCGGCACGCGCCGCGTCGCCCGTCAGTGTCTCCGGCTTGCACAGCAAGGCCACAGTGACGTTGCGACCGTGTGCGGCGAGATCGGCGGCGGCGATGAAACCGTCGCCGCCATTGTTGCCGCGCCCAGCCACCACCACGATGTCACCAGAAGGAGCCAGCACCTGCGCGGCGGCCGCCACCGCCTGCCCCGCCCGCTGCATCAGCGCGAAGCTGTCCCCGCCGCCCTCCACCGCAAGCGCATCGGCGCAGGTCACTTCGGCCACGCTCAGGAGTTCCATGAGCACCCCTCGCCCAATACCGCCTGTCTTGAAGGCATGCCCGCCCAAAGCGGTGGCAGATTACATGCCTTAAAATTGTGCAATTGCATATTTTGACGCCACAGACTTCACCAAAAGCTCTGACGACGCTCGCAGAGCAGAGATTAACAGTTTGATAATCCAATACAATCGACAGCCGCGCCAGTTGGCACGGAGTCTGCTTTTAAGGGGCCAACGAACGGGGCCGCCAAACGGCCCCGAACGATCCGCGCCGCATCGGCGGCGCCCAGGGATTCTGAAATGCTGGAGGCGTGCAGGTGAAAAAAATCGAGGCGATCATCAAGCCGTTCAAGCTCGATGAGGTGAAGGAAGCCCTTCAGGAAGTCGGCCTTCAAGGCATCACCGTGACCGAGGCCAAGGGCTTCGGCCGTCAGAAGGGCCACGCCGAGCTGTACCGGGGCGCGGAGTACATCGTCGACTTCCTGCCGAAGGTCAAAATCGAGATTGTGATCGGCGACGAACTCGTCGAGAAAGCCATCGACGCCATCCGCCGCGCCGCGCAGACCGGGCGCATCGGCGACGGCAAGATTTTCGTCTCCAACATCGAGGAGGCCATCCGTATTCGCACCGGAGAGTCCGGCGTCGACGCCATCTAGCAAAACCATCACCCGCCCGGCCCGCGCTCGCCGCATCCAGCCGGACGATCTCATCCCACCGATCATCCCATCCAAGTAGCATAAGGGGTTTACATGAAGACCGCCCAAGACGTCCTGAAGTCCATCAAGGACAACGACGTGAAGTACGTCGACCTGCGTTTCACCGATCCGCGCGGCAAGTGGCAGCACGTCACCTTCGACGTCTCGATGATCGACGAAGACATCTTCACCGAAGGCACGATGTTCGACGGCTCCTCGATCGCCGGCTGGAAGGCCATCAACGAGTCCGACATGACGCTGATGCCCGACCCGGTGACCGCGACGATCGACCCGTTCTTCGCAGAGACCACCATGGTCATCACCTGCGACATTCTCGAGCCGTCGACCGGCCAGCCCTACAACCGCGACCCGCGCGGCATCGCCAAGAAGGCGGAAGCCATGGTGAAGTCGATGGGCGTGGGCGACACCGTCTACGTCGGCCCGGAAGCCGAGTTCTTCGTGTTCGACGACGTGCGCTTCCAGACCACGCCGTACAACACCGGCTTCAAGCTCGACTCTTCCGAACTGCCGACCAACTCGGACACCGAGTATGAAGGCGGCAATCTCGGCCACCGCATCCGCACCAAGGCCGGCTACTTCCCCGTGCCGCCGCAGGATTCGATCCAGGACATGCGTTCCGAAATGCTCGGCGCAATGGCCCGCATGGGCGTGAAGGTCGAAAAGCACCATCACGAAGTCGCTTCCGCCCAGCACGAGCTCGGCATGAAGTTCGACACCCTGACCCACATGGCCGACCAGATGCAAATCTACAAATACTGCATCCATCAGGTCGCGCACATCTACGGCAAGACCGCTACCTTCATGCCGAAGCCGGTCTATGGCGACAACGGCTCGGGCATGCACGTTCACCAGTCGATCTGGAAGGACGGCAAGCCGACCTTCGCCGGAAACAAGTATGCCGACCTGTCGGACAACTGCCTCCACTACATCGGCGGCATCATCAAGCATGCCAAGGCGATCAACGCCTTCACCAACCCGTCGACCAACTCCTACAAGCGTCTGGTGCCGGGTTATGAAGCGCCGGTGCTGCTCGCCTACTCGGCGCGCAACCGTTCCGCCTCCTGCCGCATCCCCTACACCGCTTCGCCGAAAGCCAAGCGCGTCGAGGTGCGCTTCCCCGATCCGATGGCCAACCCCTACCTCGCTTTCGCGGCGATGCTGATGGCGGGCCTCGACGGCATCAAGAACAAGATCGATCCGGGCCCGGCGATGGACAAGGACCTGTACGATCTGCCGAAGGAAGAGCTGAAGCAGATTCCGACGGTGTGCGGCTCGCTCCGCGAGGCGCTCGAGAACCTCGACAAGGACCGCGCGTTCCTCAAGGTCGGCGGCGTGTTCGACGACGATTTCATCGACAGCTTCATCGAGCTGAAGATGACCGAGGTCGAGCGCTTCGAGATGACCCCGCATCCGGTCGAGTTCGAGCTGTACTACTCGCTGTAAGCGGAAGCGGCTTTCCGCCGCATTCGTCACGA
Source organism: Haberlea rhodopensis (assembly GCA_907163345.1). NCBI lineage: Eukaryota > Viridiplantae > Streptophyta > Magnoliopsida > Lamiales > Gesneriaceae > Haberlea > Haberlea rhodopensis. The sequence goes on from CAJQUN010000067.1 coordinate 512,060, forward strand.
AACAAAGGGCGTCCCTCGGGGCGCCCTTTTTTGTTTGCGTGACGCCGGTAAAAGGTTCGTTGGCTTTAAGGAAAAACCAGTGAACGATGGATCGTCGCGCCAGCCCATGCGCCGTCCGCGACGGCGAGCGAAACCGAATGCGGCACACGCGCGGCATCGCCACAGGCGAAGGCGCCCGGAACGCTGGTCTCCTTCATGTCACCGGTGCGAATCTGGCTGCCGAACGGTGTGTCCACCAGTTCACAGCCGAGCATCGATGCGACAGGCGTGGACGGTGCATTCCGCGACGCCGTGAACAGGCCCGCGAAGGACAGACGGCGGCCATCGGCCAGCAGAACGTCAGCCTCGCCGTCGAGACGCTGGATCGAGATCTCTTCAATCGCCACCCCGCGCTCGACGAGGCCCGCGCGCATCGCCTCGTCGAGCGTCACCGCGCCGTTCGTCAGGAACGTCACCTGCCCCCATTCCGGAATCAGTTGCGCCTGATGAACCGACATCGGCCCAGTCGCGATGACACCGATGGACCCGCGGTCGAGTTCGTAGCCGTGACAGTAAGGGCAGTGAAACACGCTGCGGCCCCAGCGCTCAGCCAGACCTTCAACTAGCGGGAGCGCATCACTGACGCCGACGGCGAACAGCAGCCTGCGTCCTTCGTGGCGAACACCATCGGCGCTTCTCACCGTGAACGAATCTTTTTCTCCCGCCGCCGCTTCGGCGACACCTTCAATCCACGTCAGCGTCGGATAGGCCTGAAGCTGCTTGCGCGCCACGCGCGCGATCTCCGCCGGATTGACGCCGTCCTGTCCGAGGAATCCGTGAGAATGGGCGACGAAACGGTTGCGGCGTCGCCCCGCATCGATCACCAGAACGCTGCGCCGCGCACGCAGCAATTGCAGCGCGGCTGCCATCCCGGCATAGCTGCCACCGATCACGATCACATCGTATGTCACGATCATCCCTTCTTCTTGCGCCACGCCGCATGACGGCGACCGAGATCGGCCACCAGATCGGCGAGCGTCACTTCCGCGAACCGCTCAAGCAGCAGCGCCTCGGTTTCCCTGAAAGCGCCGTCGAGCGCGGCGTTGACGGCCTGCTCGACAAGGCATTCCGGCTCCGGATTGCGGTTGCCGATCGCGAAGATCGCGGGCTCACCCAACACATGGTGCAGATCGCGCAGCGTAATGCTTCCCAGGTCGGCGCGAATGTGCCATCCGCCGGAATGCCCCCGCGCCGAGGTTACGATCCCGGCCTTGCGCAACAGGCCCATCGTCCGGCGCACGACCACCGGATTGGTGTCCATGCATTGCGCGAGCGCTTCCGACGTCATCGGCTCCCCGTGCCCGATCATGTGCAGCAGCGCATGCAGGACCGAAGAAAGGCGGCTGTCCTTTTTCATGTAACTTCAATTATTACAAATTAGACCGTCGTGCAACCCCGCCTTTATCCCGCGCCATGACGGCGCAACGCCGGAGAAGCCCCGCCACCACTCTTGATCCGGCACAACCTTTCAGAAAAAGTGCAACGCAACAGTTTTCAGAAGGACCGCCCGTGAACGTTTCAACCGAACGGAAAAACCAGCGTCAGGATCTCGCCTGGGCCATCGCCGTCGGCGGCATCCTGGCCGTCAGCTTCGCCGCGCTCCTGATCTTCGCCTGGGAATTCGCCGCGACCCTGTTCCTGATTTTCTCCGGCGTGCTGCTCGGCGTGGCGCTGACCGCGATGACCAACCTTTTGAAGAAGGTGATGCCGGGGCCGCATGCGGTGCGGCTGCTCGTGATCTGCCTGCTGCTGGCCACGATGATGGCCGGTATCTTCACGCTCGGCGGCTCGACCATCGCCCAGCAGGCGACGGCTCTCAGCGGCACCATCAAATCGCAGATCGTGAACCTCAAGACTTTCCTCGAGTCGCACGGCATCGACGCGAGCTATCTCGACCTCAACACCATTTCGGCAACCGCGCCGCGTTCGCCCACGACACCGGCGGCAACCACACCTGCTCTCCCCAACATGCAGCACAACCTGCCCAGTGCCGGCGCGATCGCATCCGGCGGCGGCGCGATCGTCAGCCAGACACTAAAGCTCATCCTCGGCACCGTCGGTGCGGTCGGAAACTTCTTTATCGTGCTGTTTCTCGGCCTCGCCTTCGCAGCGCAGCCCGGGGTTTACCGCAAGGGACTGATCGCGATGTCGCCCAGGGCGATCCGCCCGCAGATCGAAACCGTCATCGACCGCATCGGCTCCACATTGGAACGCTGGCTGATCGCGCAGATGATCACGATGACGGTGGTGTTCGTGGTGACCTGGCTCGGCCTTCTGGTGATCGGCATTCCCGGCGCGTTCATCCTCGGCGTTCAGGCCGGATTGCTGACCTTCATCCCGACGGTCGGCGCGCTCCTCGGCGGCCTGATCATTGTGCTGGCGAGCATTTCCTCGGGCTGGGTCGCCATCGGCAGCGCCTTCGTGCTGCTGCTCGGCGTGCATGCGCTGGAAAGCTATATCCTCACGCCGATCATCCAGCGCGAGGCGATCGACATTCCGCCCGCGACGCTGTTCGGATTCCAGATTCTGCTCGGCGTGGTGTTCGGCGTCTGGGGCCTTGCGCTGGCGCTGCCTGTGATGGCCGTGGTGAAGGTGATCCTCGTCTATCTGCGCGAGGACCATCCCAAACCCATCGAAGCGTGAGCAGCGCTTAGTACTTGCCCACCGCCGTCATGTGCTCGACTTCCGGCGGGCTTGCGAAATGCGGCCCGACCAGCGCACGCCATTCGGCGAAGTTCGGCCCTTCGCGGAAATCGACGGTGTGGTTTTCCAACGTTTCCCACTTGATGAACAGCCGGTAGCGCGACGGCTTCTCGATCGAGCGATGGATTTCCAGGCTCTTCCAGCCCTTGCTGCGCTTGAAGATGGTCTGCGCCATCTCCACCGCTTGCTCGAAGTCCTTTTCCTGACCCGGCTTGACGTCGATCTGCACGATTTCGGTAATCATCGGCTTCCCCCTGTGGCTACATGAGGCTGTAGCGGACGAAAAGCCGCCGGATCAAGTCAAAATCGGGGGATGCGCCTTACAGCGCGACCAGCAGGATGCCGGACAGGATGAACACGCAGCCCAGCAAAAACGTCGGCTGCCAGTCCCGCGGCTGCTGATAGCGGCCCTGCGCGCGGCGCTCCGCGATCAGCGCCCGCTCATATTCATCGGAGGTCGAGAACATGCAGGCGAAACCGGCGCGCGCGGAGACGGCGGCGGCTTCGAGGGCGGAGATATCGTTGCGGGCGCGGTCGATCATGAGCCGATGCTACGCGGCGCATGGTAAACAGACCGTTTAGGGCTGACGCGATTTATCCGCTCAGGCGTGCGTTTCCGAGACAAAGGCGTGCACGTCTTCACGCGCGGGGCGCGATGTCTGGCTCATGCCGCCACGGCGGGAATGATCGAGCACCAGCGGCTCCTCCAGCACGGCCTCGACGCGGTTGCGGCCGCCGCGCTTGGCGCGATAGAGCGCGGTGTCGGCCGACGCCATCAGCACGTCGAGTTCGGTATTCGCAGGCCCGCCCGCGACGCCGATGCTGACGGTGGTGGCCAACGGCGCACCATCGATCGCCACGCCCGACTGCTCGAATGCCTCGCGGACGCGCTCCGCCGCGAGCAAGGCCTCATCCATCGCGCACGGCAGCAGCGCGGCAAACTCCTCGCCGCCGACGCGGCCGATGAGATCGGTGATGCGCAGCGCCCCGACCGCGACGTTCGCGAACACCTTGAGCACATCGTCACCCACGGGATGGCCATAGGTGTCGTTGACCGACTTGAAATGGTCGATATCGAAAATCATCACCGTGATCGAACGGCCGGCCTTGGCCTCGCGCTCGATCATGCGCGCGGTCGCCTCGCCGAAGCCACGGCGGTTGAGCAGGCCCGTCAATGGGTCGACCGAGGCCGCGGTCTTGTGAATCGCGAGCGTCCGCTCCGACACCAGCATGAAGATGATGAACACGGTGCCGATGGCGTAGAACACCAGTTCGGCGGCAAACGCCGCGACCCAGATCGCGGCGTGCGGGTTCGTACCCGGTCCATCCATCACATCGCCGAGCACGATCGGCAGCATCAGCACAGCGCCATGCAGGATCGGCACGAAGATCGCAGGCCAGCGCGAACGCATCGACTTGCGCCGCTCGCGCCACAGCTCCGCAGCCGTCAGCGCGGCATAGATTGCGACGATACTTGCGCCAAGCACGAGGCGCGCATGGTCCGACAGCGGATCGGCGAAAATGACGGCGGCAAGCCAGACGATCGCACCCGCGACGACACCGATGACGCTCGGCGCGCGGCCGTGAAACACCCGCGCGGCATCCCACACAAGGCCGCAGGCAATGAAACCGACCGCATTGACCGCGAGCAACAATCCAAAACCGAGATTGTCGCCGCCTGCAATCCACAGCGCGATGGACGCGGCACCCAGCAGATAGGCAGCACCCCACCAGCCGAGCGCCTCGATCTTTTCCTGTCGCCAGAAAAATATCAGCAGCGCGCCAAGCATCGCGGCGACGAACGTTGCAACCAGATAAAGGGTTGAAATGTCGAGTGACAGGCTATTGCCGGACATACGAACGAAAGCTCCGCTGGAAGGAGCCGGAAATAGCTCTCTCAGCAAGACAAAATTACCAGCCGGTTATTGGCGATGTGTTTGTTTGCGGCGACAAGTTTTCTCGAAAATTGTCGATAGTTTGCGACGATCTGGAACCAATCATCCGACGAAAAAGGGCGCCCCGAGGGGCGCCCTTTTGGATGATCGCCTGCGATTTGCAGACAAATTGATCGAAGTTCTTAGCGCTTCGAGAACTGGCGCCGAAGCGCGCCTTAGCGCTTCGAGAACTGGAAGGAGCGGCGGGCCTTCGCCTTGCCGTACTTCTTGCGCTCGACGACGCGGGAGTCACGGGTGAGGAAGCCACCCTTCTTGAGCACGCCGCGCAGATCGGGCTCGAAGTGCGTCAGCGCCTTCGAGATGCCGTGGCGCACGGCGCCTGCCTGACCCGACAGACCGCCACCGGCGACGGTGGCGATGATGTCGTACTGGCCCTGACGGGCAGCGGCGACGATCGGCTGCTGGATCAGCATGCGCAGAACGGGACGCGCAAAATACACTTCGACGTCGCGGGTGTTGACGGTGACCTTGCCGGAGCCGGGCTTGATCCAGACGCGGGCGACCGCGTCCTTGCGCTTGCCGGTGGCATAGGCGCGACCCTGCTTGTCGACCTTCTTCTCGCGCTTGGGAGCTTCAGGCGCCGCCGTCTTCAGCGACGACAGTTGATCGAGGGACTGCATGGTATCGGACATTACGCGGCCCTCGTGTTCTTGCGGTTCAGAGAAGCGATATCGACGACTTCCGGATTCTGGGCCTCGTGCGGATGCTCGGCACCCGGATAGACGCGCAGGTTACCCATCTGGATACGGCCGAGCGGACCACGCGGAATCATGCGCTCAATGGCCTTCTCCACGACGCGCTCGGGGAAGCGCCCCTCGAGGATCGACTTCGCGGAACGTTCCTTGATGCCGCCGATAAAGCCGGTGTGGTTGTAGTAAACCTTGTTGTCGCGCTTGCGCCCGGTGAGGACGACATGCGCGGCGTTGATGATGATGACATTGTCACCGCAATCAACGTGGGGGGTGTAGGTCGGCAGGTGCTTGCCGCGCAAACGCATCGCGACCAAGGTGGCGAGACGACCGACGACCAGACCCTTGGCGTCGATGATCACCCACTTCTTGTTGACCTCGGCCGGTTTCGCCGAAAACGTCTTCATGTGAGATATCCGTGAAAATGGCGTGCGGCGCTGTCGCCGGACTGGGCGTGTTTCTAGAGAACGCCCCCTCACCCGTCAACGTCCATCCCTGAAAATAACACTATATAAAACAATAGCTTATAAATATGGTGTTATAATACCATAAAAATCATGATGATTTTGGAATGGAATAGGTCGCGCTCGCATGGGCGATCGGATCGGGCGACGTGCCCGACAGCAGGTTCACCTCGCCGAACGCCATCCGCTTGCCGACCTTGATGAGCCGCGCCGCGGCGACGATGTCCTGCCCCGGCTGGCCCCTGCGCATGAAGCTGATGCTGAGATTGGTCGTCACCGCGAGGCCGACCGGCCCGATCGCCGACAACAAGGCCACGTACATCGCGAAATCGGCCAGCGCCATCAGCGTCGGACCCGACACGGTACCGCCCGGGCGCAACATATGCTCGCTGTAAGGCTGGCGCAGCAAACTGCTGGCACCATCCGCGCTCTCGATCAGAATCTCGCCGGAGCTGAACGCCTGAGGAAACTCGCGGTGGAGGAACGCTTCAAGTTCAGCCACCGTCATTTTCGCATTTGTCATGTGGCCCGTTTCGTCACGATCTCATATATGACGCCTGTATCACTGCGGCGCGACAATAAAAACAAAGACGTGCGTGCGCTGCGGGACTAAAGACGAATATCCACACGAGGACTGCCGCCAATGGACCACAATGCTTACCCCGATAGTTATATTCGCGGCATCCTGACCAACATCAAATCCATCGCCATGGTCGGCGCATCACCCGTCAACGTGCGGCCGAGCTATTTTGCATTCAAATATCTCGACCAGCGCGGATACGACATGATCCCCGTCAACCCCGGACAACTCGGCAAGACGATCGCAGGCAAACCATTCGTCGGCTCATTGAGGGAGATCGGCCGTCCGGTGGACATGATCGATATCTTCCGCGGCTCGGCTCATGCCATGCCGATCGTCGAGGAAGCGCTATCGCTTCCGGTGTTACCGAAAGTGATCTGGATGCAACTCGGTGTGCGCGACGATGCCGCCGCCGCGAAGGCGGAAGCCGCAGGCATCAAGGTGGTGATGAACCGCTGCCCGAAGATCGAATACGGCCGCCTCACCTCCGAAATCCAATGGGTCGGCGTGAACTCCCGCACCATCAGCGCCAAGCGCGCGCCGATTCCGACGACAGGCATGCGATTGTCACTCAACCGCCCGAGCGTTGCCGGCGGCTCGACCGCTGCCGCCGACCGCGCGGCGCGCGAGCAGGCCAACAAGGATCGCAACGGCGCAGCGTGAGCGCCTTTCATTTCAAGGTTTCAGTTCGCCAAAGGATGTTCCATGACTGAACAATTGCCCGGCTTTTCCACCCTCGCCATTCATGCGGGTGCGCAACCCGATCCGACCACCGGCGCACGTGTGACACCGATCTATCAGACGGCCTCTTTCGTCTTCAACGATGCCGACCATGCAGCCTCGCTGTTCGGCCTGCAAACCTTCGGCAACATCTACACGCGCCTCGGCAACCCGACGACGGCGGTGCTGGAGGAGCGTGTCGCAGCACTCGAGGGCGGCACGGCGGCGGTCGCGGCCGCATCGGGTCATGCCGCGCAGGTGATGGCGTTCCACACGCTGTTGCAGCCCGGCGACGAATTCATCGCCTCGCGCCGCCTCTATGGCGGATCGATCAACCAGTTCACCCACGCCTACAAGAATTTCGGCTGGAACGTGGTGTGGGCGGACTCCGACGACATCAGCACCTTCGAGCGCGCGGTCTCTCCCAAGACCAAGGCGATCTTCGTGGAGTCGGTCGCCAATCCCGGCGGCGCGATCACCGATCTCGAAGCGGTGGCGGAGGTCGCGCGCAAGGCGAAGGTGCCGTTCATCGTCGATAACACGCTGGCCTCGCCTTATCTCCTGAAGCCGATCGATCACGGCGCGGACATCGTCGTGCATTCGCTGACCAAGTTTCTCGGCGGTCACGGCAATTCGCTCGGCGGCATCATCGTGGACGCGGGCACGTTCGACTGGACGGCGAGCGGCCGCTATCCCCTGCTCAGCGAGCCGCGCCCGGAATATCACGGCATCCGGATGCACGAGACGTTCGGCAATTTCGCGTTCGCCATCGCCGTGCGCGTGCTGGCGCTGCGCGATCTCGGCCCCGCGATTTCGCCCTTCAACTCGTTCATGATCCTGACCGGCATCGAGACGCTGGCGCTGCGCATGCAGCGTCATGTCGACAACACAAAGGCCATCACCGAATGGCTGTCGAAGCACCCTGCCGTGTCATGGGTGAACTACGCGAGCCTGCCGGGCGACCGCTATTACAACCTCGCGCGCAAATACACGCCGAAGGGCGCGGGCGCGGTGTTCACCTTCGGGCTGAAGGGCGGCTATGAGGCGGGCATCAGCCTCGTCTCGAACGTGCGGCTGTTCTCTCATCTCGCCAATATCGGTGACACCCGCTCGCTCATCATCCACCCCGCCTCGACCACGCACAGCCAGCTCACCGACGAGCAGAAGACCATGGCGGGCGCTGGCCCCGACGTGGTGCGGCTGTCGATCGGTATCGAGGACAAGGAAGATCTGATCGCCGATCTCGAACAGGCGCTCAACGTTCCGTACTGACGGATCGTCCCGCATAACAAAAAGCGGCGCCGGTGATGGCGCCGTTTTTCTTTTGTGTATTGAAATTCGGCTATGTCGCGCCGGCGGCCTTGTCGCGGCGCATGAGACGGTTATTGCGCTGGACCACCGCAAAACTCGCCACCGCGAACAGGATCACCAGCAACTGCGCCGAGACCGCCTCAAGCGTCGGATTGAGGCCGATGGTTTCCATCCACCCGAAACCATGAAGCGGCGTGAACGGCACGATGGCCTGCTCCTGGAATTCCTGCATCGCCTCGCCGATGAACTTGATGCCCATCAGGAACAAAAACGCCGAGGTGACGATGAACAAGGGCCGCAAGGGAATCCGCTGCGCCACCAGATTGATGAAATAGAACAGCACCGCGAGCGCCAGCGCGGCGGCCAAAAGCCCGCCGAACAGGCCCGCGCTCCAGCCGCCTTCAGTCGCGGCCAACGCGGTAATGAACAACACTGTTTCCGCCCCCTCGCGGAACACCGCGAGGAACGCCAGCAGTCCCACCGCCCAGCCGGTGTCACGCGCCAGCGCGTGATCGGCCTTGTGGGCAAGGTATTCTTTCCAGCCCTTGGGGTCCTGCTTGTTCAACAGCCAGCCGCTGACATAGAGCATCAGCGCCGCCGCAACGAGAATGACGATGCCTTCCATCAGGTCGCTGTGTTCGCCGGAATTGAGCACGGCGAACAGCCATGCCGCGATCAGGCTCGCGCCAATCGCCGCCAGCGCGCCGAGATAGAGCGCGCCGACGCGATGCCCGCCATCCACCTTGCGCAGATAGGCCGCGAGCGCCGCGATCACGAGCATGGCCTCGAGACCCTCGCGCAGCAGAATGACGGCAGCCTGGATGAATGCGTTCGACATCGAACATGAACCCCGAAAGCGCTCGAATCGTTTTATGTGCGCACTTTCGGATGTAAAGGCGGCAAAGCCCGGCTGCGAGAGGTTACCGTTTTAGAATTCGTCGAGAATGCGAACTAAAAACTAGTGGAGCACCGGCACCAGCTCCTGCTCCACCGGGCTTTTCGCATGGTGGAGGCGATTGGCCTGCAATAGCGTGAACGTCAGCACCACGATCGCGGTCGCCTGATGCAGCAGGCCGAGCGAGATCGGCACCTGATGCAGCAGCGTGAAAATCCCGATCACGAGCTGAAGGCTCAGCGCGGCCATCAGCCATGCGGCGCCCCCGATCGCGGCAGGCGATGCCTTGCTGCGGATCACGTCAACGAGATGCAGGAACGCCACCGCGAACAGCGTGTAGGCGATCATCCGGTGGGTGAACTGCACCGTCAGCGTGCTGTCGAAGAAATTGCGCCACCACGGCTGCTCGAAGAACAACTGGTCGAGCGGCGGAATGAACCCGCCATCGATGTCCGGCCAGGTGTTGTAGATCTTGCCCGCGCGCAGCCCCGCGACCAGCGCGCCGAAATACAATTGCAGGAACACAAGCCCCAGCAGAATCTTACTGGTCAGCACGGCCCGCGCACTGGCGAGGACCTTCGTGGCGCGCGGCGCAAGGCCGCGCATGGTCCAGACGATTGCGGAGAAGATCAGCAGCGCGAGAAGAAAGTGAATCGCAAGCCGGTATTGCGAGACGGACACCCGTGCGGTCAGTCCCGACTTCACCATCCACCAACCGACGGCGCCCTGCAGCCCGCCGAGCGCGAACAGCACCCACAGCCGCCGCTTCAAGGCGGAGCCCAAGCCGCCGCGCATCAGGAAATACAGAAACGGAAAGAAGAACACCGCGCCGATGCTGCGCGCGAGCAGCCGGTGCGTCCATTCCCACCAGAAGATCGTCTTGAACTCGGACAGGCTCATGCCCGCGTTCATTTCGCGATATTGCGGAATCTGCTTGTAGGCCTCGAACTCCTGATCCCACGCATGGGCGCTCAAGGGCGGTATCATGCCCGAGACCGGATTCCATTGCGTGATCGACAGGCCGGATTCGGTCAGCCGCGTCGCTCCGCCGACGAGCAGCGTGCAGACGATCATCGCGGCCACAATTCCGAGCCAGATGCGGATCGGGCGCCGCGACGGCGTCGTGGCGGAACGGGTATCGTCAAGAGTGTCGGTCATGGAGATATAAGGTCCGCTGGGGAAGGCTTGATCGGCCGGACGCGGCCCTTATAGTCCCCCCGCCTTGCGGCGCAAGGCGCGCATCCACGCAGGTTCCCGATTTCATGAAGATCAGAACGCGAAAATTCATCGGAACCATAGGCTTGCTCGTTCTCGTGGTGGTGTGGTCGCTGCTCGGAATGGCGATCGCGCAGACGCCATGGCTCGCCGCCTCGCGGCTCGCGCAGGCCATTTTCTATGTAGTCGCGGGTCTGGGCTGGGTTCTGCCGGCCATGCCGCTGATTGCGTGGATGGCGCGGCCGGACGCGCCGACCGCCTGAAAGCCCTCGGCCCGGCTTCGCAAACCCTGCTTCATTACCCTTTGTTGACGTTTGTTTGAAAAGGTCGGCCAATCTGGGGTGGCATTTTCCCCCGCCGATCCGTCCTGACAACAAGGTTTGCAATGGCTAGCGTTGCTGAGCACGAAAACCAAGCCGCCTATGCGCGCGCTGGGGCCGTCAGCGCCGTTGCCAGCGTCGCCATTTATGGCAGCCTTGCGGAGGCGGAGGCGATCTGGCGCGGGATGGAGACGCCCGATTACCTCCACACGTCTTTTCAACGCTTCGATTTTCTCAACGCCTGGCAAGGCCATGCCGGCGTGCACCTGAACACAAAGCCGCTCATCGTTGTCGCCTCCGACCGCGAGGGCCGCCCCCTGATGCTGCTGCCGCTCGGCACGGTCCGGGAGAATGGCGTGAACGTCGCACGCTTTCTCGGCGGCAAGCATCCGACATTCAACATGGGCCTGTGGCGGCGCGACTTCGCCGCCTCCATCTGCAAGGCCGACATCGATACGATCCTCGCCGCGATTGCGGCCCATCGCGACGGCATCGATCTGCTGGCGCTGGCACAGCAGCCGGAACGATGGGACGGCATCCTCAATCCACTGGCGCGGCTTGCGCACCAGCCTTCGGCGAACGCCTGCCCGCTGTTGCGCATGCCACCCGGAGCGCAGCCGGAAGACATCATCAGCTCCGGCTTCCGCCGCCGCATCCGCACGAAGGAAAAGAAGCTGAAGGCGCTGCCCGGCTATCGCTTTTTCCTCGCCCGCACCGACGAGGACATCACGCGTGTCCTCGACGCGTTCTTCGCCATCAAGCCGCTGCGCATGGCCGCGCAGAACCTGCCAAACGTTTTCGCCGACGCGGGCATCGAAACCTTCGTGCGCACCGCCTGCCTATCCAAAGCCCCCAATGACGGGCGCGCCATCGTGATCCACGCGCTGGAATGCGACGATGAAGTCCTCGCGATGTTCGCAGGCGTCGCCGACGGCCATCGCATCTCAATGATGTTCAACACCTACACGATGTCCGAGAGCGCAAAATACAGCCCCGGCCTGATCCTGCTGCGCAACATCATCGACCGCTATGCCGGACTCGGCTATCGCGCCTTCGATCTCGGCATCGGTTCGGATGACTACAAGCGCTGGTTCTGCAAGGACGACGAGCCGATCTTCGACAATTTCATTCCGCTCAGCGCCTATGGGCGACTGGCCGCGCTCGGCATGTCATCGCTCAATCACGCCAAGCGCATGGTGAAGCAGAATCCGGCCCTGGTGGCCATGGCCCATCGGCTGCGCGCGGCTCTGCATCGCTGACGCTGGAACCACGCTTCACCCGCCGCTACACATCGGCAACCGAACTCAGGCCGCCGCGACCTCTTCCGGCGCGGCTTCGCTCAAGGGCGTGCGGTTGAGGATGTTCACCGCGACAAATCCGGATGCCATCAGTTGCGCGCGCATGGTCGCCTTTGCAGCCTCCGGAAGGCCGGGCGCCGGCAGGATCACGGCATGGGCCTGCGAGGCAATCAGCGACGACGGAAGACCGATCGCGGTCCCGGCATCGAGCACCACATGGTCGTAAGTCTGCATCAGCGCATCGAGCGCCATAACGACGCGCGGCGACGTCAGCAAAGCGTGGTCCGGCTGGATACCCGCGCCGATCACATGCACCGGCGAACGCGTATCGCGGTTGATGATCTGCCCGAACGACGCGACGCCCCTGGCGAGATCGCTCAGGCCCGGCATCTGCGAAACCGCATCCGCCGCCGCGGGCGACAGACCAATCAACAAAACCTTTGAATCGCGCGACAACTGCCGCGCCAGCGCCAGCGCCGTGTTGGAGACGTCTTCCGCAGCGCCCGCGCCGATCAGCGTGATCTTGCGCGACCGCTCGCCGTTCGTGCGGAGCGATTCCGCCAACCGCTCGATCTGCGACTGCACCGACAGCACAGGCTGAATCCCGCCGAACGGTTCTGCCACATACGCCTCGTCTCTCGGCGCGCCCCACGGCGCCGCCATGCGCAGAAGCTCCGCGGTCGCGATATAGCCGCCGGTGAGCATCATCGTCATCAGCGTCGCGATCAGCACGATCGGCAGCTTCTTCGGATAAGCGGGCGTGTTGGAGACGATGGCGCGGGAAATGATGCGGCCATCGGCGGGCGCGGAATCGATGCTTTCGCGCGCCGTCGCCTCGCGATACTTCGCAAGGTAGGTCTCCAGAAGATCGCGCTGCGCCTTCGCCTCGCGCTCCAGCGCCCGCAACTGCACTTCCTCGCCGTTGCTGGAGGTCGCATGCGCCTTCAACTGATCGAGGCTCGCATTCAGGCTGTCCATCCGCGCACCCGCGATCCGCGCATCGTTTTCGAACGCGCGCGACAGCTTGCCCGCCTCCTCGCGAATCTGCCGGTCGAGATCGGCGATCTGCGCCTTCAGTTCCTTGATGCGGGGATGGCGATCCATCAGCGTGGACGATTGTTCGGCCAGTTGCGCGCGCAACGTGACACGCTGCTCGCTGAGCCGACGCACCAGATCGGAATTCAGAACCTCGGAGGCCTCGATCGGCTTCCCGCTGCGCAGCATGTCGCGGATCGCGTGCGCACGCGCTTCCGCATCGGCTTTCTGCGCGCGCGCATTGTTGAGCTGCGTGTTCAACTCGCCGAGCTGCTGGTTGGAGAGCGTGGTGTTGTTGGTGCCGATGAACAGGTTCGATTTGGAGCGGAACGCCTCCACGCGATCCTCGGCATCGGAAACCTTCTTGCGCAAATTGTCGATTTCGCCCGACAGCCACTGGCCCGCCGCCTTGGCCTGCTCCTGCCGCCCGGCCTGCTGCATCACCAGATAGCCATCGGCAATCGAGTCCGCGACCTTTGCTGCGAGTTTCGGATCGCGCGACTGGAATTCGACGACCATGACGCGCGACTTGTCCACCGCATAGGCGGTGAGGCGCTCGTAATAAGCACCCAGCACCCGCTCCTCCGGCGTCATGCGGAACGGATCGCGGCCGATGCCGAACAACGACAGCAAGGATTTCAGCGGCGAAATGCCGTTCAGCACCGGATCGAACTCCGGCAGCTTGTCGAGATGGTTTTTCTTGATGACGTCGATGGCAAGATCGCGCGACAGCAGCAACTGCACCTGGCTCGTCACCGCCGCATCGTCGAGCGCGGCGCGCTCCTCGCTGCGTTCGCCGTTCGGGCGCAGGAAGATGTTCTCCCGTCCGTCGATCAAAATGCGCGCTTCGGACTTGTAGCGCGGCGTGACGACGTTGACGGCGGCCATCGACAGCACGAACACCGCCGCCGTCGGCACCAGCACCCATTTGCGCTTGTCGACGAGCGCCTGCCAGATCAGTCTTAAATCGAGATCGCCAAGGCGCGGCTTGGATACAGCCTTGGGCGCCGGCTTCGCGGCGGAGGCGGTCGCGGGAGCCATGTACCGGCGAAAAGCGCCTGCAGCACCTTTCAGCCGGTCACGCAAATACGCCACACGCATCAACAGCTCCCGCTACGCTCACACAACTGATACGGCGCGATTACAGTCCATTAAGGTTGCTGCGCGGTTAATATTGCGCACGTCATGCTTTTTAAACGCGGACGGGCTAAGCAAAAGCCATGCCCTTCCCTGACCGCCCTCTCCGCATTCTGCATGCTGTCCGCGCGCCCGTCGGCGGCATCATTCGTCACATCCTCGATCTCGCGGACGGACAAGCCGAGCGCGGCCACGAGGTCGGCATCCTGGCCGACAGCCTGACTGGCGGCGAGCGTGCCGACGCGGCCTTGAAAGCCATTGCGCCGAAGATGAAGCTCGGCATCTATCGCCTTGCCATTCGCCGCGAACCACACCCCGCCGACCCGGTCACCGCGATGCGATTTCTGCAGCTCGCGCGGATGCTCAAGCTCGACGTGCTGCACGGCCACGGCGCCAAGGCAGGCGCGTTCGTCCGCCTCAAGGGTGTGTCGAAAGACACCATCCGGATCTACACCCCGCATGGTGGGTCACTGCACTACCGGCCCGAAACGCTGAAAGGCGCGTTCTATACGAGGCTCGAGCGTGCCCTGATGAACCGCACCGACCTGTTCCTGTTCGAGAGCGGATTTGCGCGCGACACTTACGAGCGCGTGGTCGGCAAGCCGTCCGGCCTCGTGCGCTGCGTCTTCAATGGCGTCGGCGCCGATGAATTCGATCCGGTGCCGCTGGCCGAGGATGCGACCGATCTCGTCTATGTCGGAGAATTCCGCCACATCAAGGGTGCGGACCTGCTGATCGAAGCCGTGGCGCGGCTGCGCGCCAACGGCAGGCCCGTGACACTCACCCTTGCCGGAGACGGCGAGGAAACCGCAACTCTCAAGGCGCTCGTCGCCCGGCACAAACTGGGCGACGCGGTGCGCTTCATCGGTCACGTCAAGGCGCGCTTCGGCTTCTCGAAAGGCCGCCTGCTGATCGTGCCCTCACGCGGGGACTCGATGCCCTATGTCGTGATCGAGGCCGCCGCCGCCGGCGTGCCGCTGCTCGCCGCCAATGTCGGCGGCATTCCGGAAATTTTTGGCCCCTTCTCTGAGGCGATGTTCCCGCCCGCCAACGTCGAAGCCATGGCGGACGCCATCGCGGCGGCCCTCGATAATCCCAATCTCGCCCGCGAGCGCACCAAGGCGCTGCGCGAGCGCATCTTCATGGACTTCTCACAGAAAGCGATGGTCGACGGCGTGCTGGAGGCCTATCGGGATACCTTCAACCTTCGTTAACACCCAATTGGAATAACGGATTGTTCTGATTTGTCCGGTATCCGGTCGGGCATCGCGCAAGGCGCGAAACAGACGGATTTTCAGGCGTGGAAGCGAGCGATCTTCAGGTCAAGGCTGATGCGGCCGCAGCGGGTGCTGTACCCGCGATGGCAGGCCGCGCCTATCCGTTCGAGCGCCGCCGCAGGCTTTCACCCGCAGCATTGGCCGTCACCAACGAGAAGGTCCATTCCGCCTACTCGAGCGTCGTCATCAACGGCGTGGTTCGCGCCGCCGATTTCGTCTGTCTCAGCATCGTCGGTGTCGTCTCCTATCTCGGCTATGTCGTGCCGATCGACGGCTTCTCCTGGACTCCGGTCTGGGCCGTTCTGGCGATGTCGCTGGTCGCCGTCATCAGTTTTCAGGCCGCCGAGGTCTACGACATCGAGATCTATCGCGGACGGCTGCGGCAGTTCACGCGCCTGATCTCGTCCTGGGCTTTCGTGTTTCTGCTGTTCATCGGCGTGTCGTTCTTCGCCAAGTTCGGCGATACCGTCTCCCGCGTCTGGCTGGTGACGTTCTTCGTCTTCGGCTTCATCGCACTCAGCATGGAGCGCATGATGCTGCGTTCGCTGGTACGCAGATGGGCGCGTGAAGGCAGGCTCGGCCGCCGCACCATCATCGTCGGCTCCGACGAGAACGGCGAACATTTGATCGAGGCATTGCGCCAGCAGGACGATTCCGATCTCAAGCTGCTCGGCGTGTTCGACGACCGCAACGACGCGCGCGCGCTCGGCACCTGCGCGGGCCTTCCCAAGCTCGGCAAGGTGAACGACATTCTCGAATTCGCCCGCCGCACCCGCGTCGATCTCGTGCTGTTCGCGCTGCCGATCTCGGCCGAGAGCCGCATTCTCGACATGCTGCAGAAGCTATGGGTGCTGCCGGTGGACATTCGCCTGTCCGCCCACACCAACAAGCTGCGTTTCCGGCCGCGTTCCTATTCGTACATCGGCTCGGTGCCGACGCTCGGCATGTTCGAGCAACCGATCACCGACTGGGACATGGTGATGAAATGGGTGTTCGACCGTTTCGTCGGCGCCCTTCTCCTCGTCCTGCTGGCGCCGGTGATGGCGCTGGTCGCGCTCGCGATCAAGCTCGACAGCCCCGGCCCCGTGCTGTTCCGCCAGAAGCGCTTCGGCTTCAACAACGAGCGCATCGACGTCTTCAAATTCCGCTCGCTCTATCATCATCAGGCCGATCCGCTGGCGGCCAAGGTCGTGACCAGGAACGATCCGCGCGTGACGCGCGTCGGCCGCATCATCCGCAAGACCAGCCTCGACGAGCTACCGCAGTTGTTCAACGTGGTGTTCAAGGGCAACCTGTCGATTGTCGGCCCACGCCCCCATGCGGTGCAGGGCAAACTGCAAAGCCGCCTGTTCGACGAAACGGTGGATGGCTATTTCGCACGCCATCGCGTCAAGCCGGGCATCACCGGCTGGGCGCAGATCAACGGCTGGCGCGGCGAGATCGACAACGAGGAAAAAATCCAGAAGCGCGTCGAGTTCGATCTCTATTACATCGAGAACTGGTCGCCGCTGTTCGATCTCTACATCCTGTTGAAAACGCCGTGGGCGTTGATCAAGGGCGAGAACGCCTATTGAGCGCACCGGCGGAGGCCCGGCGATGACCTTCGCCACCGATCATCTGCTCTCCACGCATCGCCTCGCACCGCCTCGTGTGCGCGCCATCCAGCATGCCCTGATGTGGATCGTGGGCGTCGGCGGCTCGCTGGTGTTCATCGAACCGAGTCCCTACGAACTCGCAACGCTGGCTGGCATTATCTTCTTCTACGCCACGGGCCTGCGGATGCGCCCCGTGTTTCTGCCGCTGCTCATCATGCTGGTGATGCTGAATTTCGGCTACACGATCTGCTCGATCGATCTGATGGACCAGTCCCAGATCGTGAACTGGATCGCGACCTCCTGGTACATGGCGATCACCGCGTTCTTCTTCGCGCTGGTGCTTGCCGAGGACACCGAGAAGCGGCTCGACCTCCTGCAACGCGGACTGATTATCGGCGGCGTGATCGCGGGCGGCTCCGGCGTCGCCGGTTACTTCCATCTCGTGCCGGGCGGCTACGATCTGCTGACGCTGTACGGGCGCGCGCGCGGCACGTTCAAGGATCCGAACGTGCTGTCGGCCTTCCTCATCCTCCCCGCGTTGCTGGCGCTGCAGAACGTCATCACGGCCTCGTTCTTCAAATCGCTCCGCAATGTGCTGGCGTTCGGGATCATCGCACTCGCTCTCTTACTGGCATTCTCGCGCGCTGCCTGGGGCCAGCTCGTTTTCACCTCCGCTTTCATGGTGGCGTTGATGTACCTGACGAGCCGGTCGCGCTCGCAGCAAAGCCGCATCGTGCTGACCGCCGTCGCTGCCGTCGCCGCGCTGGCGCTGGCGCTCGTCGTGCTCCTGTCGTTCGATTCCATCGACAGCCTGTTCAAGGAACGCGCGAGCCTGCACCAGACTTACGACAGCGGCCGCTACGGCCGGTTCGGCCGCCATATCCTTGGCTTCCAGATGGCGCTCGACCTGCCATTCGGCATCGGCCCGTTGCAGTTCAGGCGGTTCTTCCCGGAAGACACGCATAATTCCTTCCTCAACGCCTTCATGTCGGGCGGCTGGATTTCCGGCATCCTGTTCCCGACGCTGGTCTTCGTCACGGTGGCGATGGGCTTCCGGCTGATTTTCGTGCGGGTGCCGTGGCAGCGCACCTACCTCGCGTTCTTCTGCGCATTCCTCGGCACCGTCGGCGAGGCCTTCATCATCGACGTCGACCACTGGCGGCATTTCTGGCTGATGCTCGGCGCGATGTGGGGATTTGCTGCGGCGACCTACGAATACAAGACCCGCAGCATGGCGGCGCGAGGCGACGTCGGATTGTCACCGCCGTAGTGCGGGCAGCCGTATCGACGACAGGCGTTCACGCCATCTTGCCAACTGCGCCGTGAGGTTCGCCGGCGGATCGACCACGACGCCCTTGAGGATCATCCAGACACTCACACCCGCAACAATCATCAGCATGGCGTACTGAACGACAATCGCACCGGGGCGCGAGACGCCGATGGTCGAGCAGGCATATCCCCCGATACGCACCACAAGAACGAGCAGGACAAGTGCTGAAACCGCAAAATTCCGTCCCTGACGCGTCGTCCGTGGCGGGCCGAGAAAGGCGAACGCCAGAATCACGAACACAAACGGATAAAGACCGGCCAGCAGGCGATCATGAAGCTCGGCGCGGAACTGACCGAGACTGCGCTGCGCGACGGCATCGTCTTTCGGCGGTGAAATCAGCTCACCGATGAAACGCTCGCGGGCATTGTAGTTGTAGCTCTGCGGCGCCTGCGAGAACTGCGACATGTCGAAGGCGTAGCTCTTGAAGGCGACGATCAGGGGATCCTTCTTGTCCGCCTGAAAGCGTTGCAGATTGCCGTCGCTGAGCACCAGGAACGAGCCCTTGTCGGTCTTCTGCACCACGCCGTTTTGCGCCGTGATGTTGATGCGTTCCGCCGGATTGCGCTGATCGTCGATGAACACGCCGGTCAGCACGCCGCCGGGCCTGCGCTCCTGCACGCGCAGCACCAGCTTGTCGAGCCGGATGAACTGCCCCGGCTGCAACACGTTCGCGAGCACGTCCGCGCCGATCTCGGTGTGCCAGCGCCGCAGCGCGCGCAGGCACTCCGGCGCAAGGAAGATCGCAAGGAACGAAATCAGGCAGGCGACGATCACGGTCGAGACCATGAACGGGCGCAGGAACCGCCACGGCGACAGCCCGGCGGCATTCATCACGATGACTTCGGAATCGGCGGAAAGACGGTTGAGCGTGTGCGTCACCGCCAGCAGCATCGCGAGCGGTGCGATGATCAACGCCAGCACCGGAATCGCAAGTCCTGTGATGCCGAGGAACACCAGCACGGTCTGGCCCTGCGCCGTCATCAGGTCGATGCCGCGCAACGCCTGCGTCACCCAGATCACGCCGGTCAGCGACACCAGCACGATGAGGAACGACAGCAGCGTCAGCCGCACGACGTAGGCGTCGATCGCGCCCAGCAGGCGGCGCGGAGATATGAACGAGAGAGCCGTCAGGGCAAGGTTCCTCTGTTGAGGGCGCTTGTTCTGGCTATAAGACCCTGCATCCAAAATACAAGGCCAACCAGCCCTTTACTCGCTCGCGAGCCGACGCCAACAGGTCCGTCCGGCTGACATTGCCGTGATGGACAGACCTATCGCCGCAGCGAGATCGCAAGGCCGCTCAGATCGGCATTCACCATCAAGCCGGCCTGATGGCCCTGCATGGTCAGCACCGCGCCCTTTTCGTTGGTCAGCACGATGGCGCTGACACCGCGAACCGCCGCCACGCCTGCACCCGCTGCGCCGTAGACACCCGCGACATCGGACGGCCGCCGGATGTTGCTGACGGTGCCGACGAGATCGGTCTTCGAAGCACCGAACACGAGGCCCGCGCTCAGACCGCCGATCGAGAGCGGATAGCGGCGGCCCTGAAACACCAGTGTACCGCTTCCGCCAGAGGCGCCGATGAACCAGCCGCCCTTGAGCACGGAGATGCGGATCGTGCCGCTATCGGCGTGGGCTGCGGAGGCAAAACCCGCTCCAAGGACAACAGCCAACGCAACAACCCATTTTCGCAGCCGGATGGAGAGCATCGCTTTCACCTTCTGTTGTGCGCGGCAGAATCGGCACCGCTGTGGGCAAAGGATGAGCCGGTTCAGGATTCGAGGCAACTGCCTGCTCGGGCGTTCGAACGAGGACGACAAAGCACGCCACCCGCGCAGGGACCTGCGCTCCGGCGGTATTTCGAGATCGTCCTTGGCAGGAAAATGGTCGGAGCGGCGGGATTTGAACCCACGACCCCTAGTCCCCCAGACTAGTGCGCTAACCGGGCTGCGCCACGCTCCGACAACGGGCACTGATTAGGGAAATTGGCGGCATAAGGCAAGGTGAGAACGGGTAAAATAGCCTTGGCTACCTCCCCGATTTCAGGCCGAAAACCGCCATCCTCACCTTGGCAGTTCCTTCTTGCGATATTCCGGCCTGATGGCCGTTGCATTCCGCTCGATAAAGAACTTCGATGCGGCAGGCGTCAGATGGTCATTGTCCCGGGAAGTCGGCAGACCACCGCTGTCTGGAACGGTAATCAGACAGCTATTGCCGTTGCAGAAGGTCGCAGCCGGTGAAATGAACGTCACGTTTTCCGCAGCGGCGACGCGCTTCACCATGTCCTCTGCTGCGAATGTCCACCACTCAAGATAGGCTGAATCCCAATCTGGAATTTTATCCGGCGCGGCGGAGCGCTTGAAGATGCTGAACTGGAAATCCCGCAACGGAATCACGGATGGCGCGATCTTCCATTGCGGCATCTGCCCGATGACAACGATGTGTTGCACACCCGCCGCCTTCAACCATTCGATGGTCCGGGTCAGCCTTTTCGCATCAACCAGGGCATATTTGCCTGTGCCGTCATAAACTATCCATCGCGCCGCGATGATAACGGTATCCGGCCGCAGCAACTGGATCTTGTGCCGCGCGAGCTCGTTCGCGTCGTCGCAGTAACGCGGAAGCGGCGCCGAATAATCCGCCATCGGGGCACAGCTAAATGCGATATAACGCGCGAGACGGAAGTCCCGCCGCTCCTGTTGCAGGGCCCGCAAGCCGGCAATCAGATGAAAGGCGTGTGAATCGCCCCAGACCAGAACGAGCGGCGCACCGGCTGGTCCGCCCCCGTCGCATTCGGCGGACGGCCTTGTATCGGCACCGTAGACGCACACTTGAGCCGCCTCGGCATCCTTGCCCGCATCGATCACACGCTTCTGGATCTCGCGCGGAAAACGGTCCGGGAAGCCGTCTTTCGCGTACACCAAGAAACCCAAACATCCACAGACAGCAAGAAGGACGGCCAGCGAAACCGCCTTGGCAGAGAGATGCCCGCCCGAGCGGAGCGGACGCTCGATAAATCTGTATGTGAGATGCGCGAGAACACCGGCCGCAACGATCAAGCCAATCGACATGATGACCGTCGGCTCTTTGTGGAAACGGATGATGCGCGCGAACACCAGAAGCGGCCAATGCCACAAATAAAACGGGTAGCTGATCAGTCCGATATGGACCAACGTGGGGTGGCCCAGCATACGGTTCGCCCGCGCATTCTCGCCCGATGCAATCAGCAGAACCGTGCCGGCCACCGGCAACAACGCCCACCATCCGGGAAACGCCCTGTCGCGATCGATCACCACCATCGCTACCGCGAGCAGCAGCAATCCGGCCCATCCCATCCACGCCTTACCATGAACAAAACCACCGGCGCGCGCATGAAGCAGCGCAAGGACCGCCCCTGCCCCCAATTCCCAGAAGCGGCTAAACGGCAGGAAGAACGCGGCGACAGGATCGCTCGCGGTCTGCACGACATTGCCGCCAAACGACAGGACAGTCAGCCCGATCGCAATCGCGAGCGCCGCGCGGTGGCGCACCAGCAGCATCAGGATCAGCGGCCAGACCAGATAGAACTGCTCCTCCACACCCAGCGACCAGATGTGCAGCAGCGGGTTGAACTCCGCGCTTGGCGCGAAGTAGTTCTGTTGCAGGAATAGCGCGATGTTGGCGACAAAGCCCGCCGACGCCGCCGTGTTGAGGCCCAGCGCGCGATAGGCATCGGGCAGCATGAACAGAAAGCCCATCCCCAGCGAGACGAGCAGAACGAGAATGAGCGCCGGAAAGATGCGCCTGATTCTTCGCTCGTAGAACGCCGCGACGCTGAACCGGCCTGCGGCGACATCCTGGCGGATCAGGCCGGTGATCAGAAAACCGGAGATGACGAAGAACACATCGACGCCGACGAAGCCGCCGCGAAATACCACTGGAAAATAGTGAAAGCCGACGACGAACAGAACGGCAATTGCGCGCAGGCCATCCACGTCTCGTCGATATGGTAATGACACGTCGATCAATCCCGCAGGCGTGACAAGACCAATTCAGGTTGACTTGGAATCGTCATGCGCGGGCTTGCCCCACGCATCCATCTAAAAAGAAGAGTCTCTTCAAGCAGATGGATTGCCGGGTCAAGCCCGGTAATGACCGGGCTCGGTTCCATTGAAAGTGAAACCACTCTAGTGCCCCGAATCCGAGGGTTCGCCTCACTAGGCGGTATCTTCTATAGCGAACTTCGGATTCGAAAGGACACTAGAAAATCTATGACTCTGGTGTGGTTTAGATTCAGAAAAATTCCCGGAGAAAGTGAAGCGAACTTCTAAACCACCACACTAGGCTGTCATGCCGTCAGCCGCCCATGGCCCTGTCGAGCAGAGCACGCGCGCTCAACAGATCGTCGAGAACGGATTTCAACTTGGCCTGCCCGTCTCCATGAGTCCGTGTCTGCTGGAGTCCCTTCTGCTGCAGACTTTGACGCACGCCCGGCGGCGCATAGGCATCGGCCCCGTTGTGGTGCGCGGGAGCCTGCATGACGGCAGGTTTCGTCACCGTCGCAACCGGCACTTCCGGAGCACGCCTGGCCGCAGCCGGCGGCATCGGGCCGATCCGCTCCGACATCGAAGGGACAAAATCCATCGATGGCCGCAGCGGCGGGCTGTCGGTCTCAAGCTCGACCTCATCCGCCTCGTCATCGGTCTCCTCGATCTCGTCCTCTTCGATCTCGGCTGCATCGTCCTCATCGGAGGAAAATTCATGAACGGCGTGTTGCGGTGCCGCCTCGAACGAGGGACCGGACAAAGAGGCCGGCGCGAGGGCTGCCTCATCGAGATTCTGGACGGCCTTGACGCCATGCTCGCGCAGGATGCGTTGCACGCCACGGATGGTATAGCCCTCGCCGTACAGCAGGCGACGGATTCCGCGCAGCAGTTCCACATCGTCGGGCCGGTAGTACCGGCGGCCGCCGCTGCGTTTCATCGGCTTGATCTGAACGAAGCGCGTTTCCCAAAATCGCAGCACGTGAGCCGGGATATCGAGATCGTCAGCCACTTCGCTGATGGTCCGAAATGCGTCCGGTGCCTTTTCCAAAAGGCAAGCCCCCTGTCAGAATCGCGTGATGAATCACCACGCTCCTGCAAGGGTAACGCTTTTTCTGATTCCCGGAAACGATTCGGTGCTTGCCGGGCGAACGGAAGGAAGCTGCCGGGCCTAGCCAGCAGCCGCGCTGGCGACCGCCGCGTCATCCTTGCCGGAGGCGCCGTTGTTGATGCGCTGCTTCAGGATCGCCGAAGGCTTGAACACCATCACCCGGCGCGGCGAGATCGGAACCTCGGTC
This sequence comes from Haberlea rhodopensis, assembly GCA_907163345.1. Lineage (NCBI taxonomy): Eukaryota > Viridiplantae > Streptophyta > Magnoliopsida > Lamiales > Gesneriaceae > Haberlea > Haberlea rhodopensis. The sequence goes on from CAJQUN010000067.1 coordinate 535,943, forward strand.
CCGGTCTTGGGGTTGCGGCCGATGCGCTCGCCCTTTTTGCGCACCATGAAGGAGCCGAACGAGGACAGCTTCACCGTTTCGCCCTTCTCAAGGCAATCGGTGATCTCCTTGAGCACGAGTTCGACGAACGCAGCCGACTCTGTCCGCGACAGGCCGACCTTCTGGTAGACCGCCTCACACAAATCGACTCGTGTGACCGTTTTTCCGCTCTCGCTCATGATCCGAACCCCAGCTACAGCGTGCAAATTATGCTTAAAAATAAGAGGTTAGTTGCAACGGGTCAACCATGCTCATCATGCAACCGCATGATATTCGGACATAATAATCCGCGGCATTCGACCTAAATTTTACCAACGCAACAGGGCCGAGCCCCAGGTGAACCCTCCGCCCATCGCTTCCAGCATCACCAGATCGCCCCGCTTGATGCGTCCGTCATCGGCTGCCGTCGCAAGCGCCAATGGAATCGAGGCAGCCGATGTATTGCCGTGCCGGTCGACGGTCAGCACCACTTTTTGCGGCGCGATATCGAGCTTCTTGGCCGATGCATCAATGATCCGCTTGTTCGCCTGATGCGGAACAAGCCAGTCGATGTCCTCCGCGGTCGTGCCCGTGGCAGCAAACGCATCGACGATGACATCCGTGATCATACCGACGGCGTGCTTGAACACCTCGCGGCCTTCCATGCGCAGATGGCCGACGGTCTGCGTCGAGGACGGACCGCCATCGACGTACAATTTGTCCTTGTGGGCACCGTCCGAGCGCAGATGCGTGGTGAGAATGCCCCGGTCGGCACTGGTGCCGGTCTGCGGCTGCGCCTCGAGAACCACCGCCCCCGCCCCGTCGCCGAACAGCACGCAGGTGCCACGGTCGTTCCAGTCGAGGATGCGGGAAAACGTCTCCGCCCCGATCACCAGCGCGCGCTTGTAGGTGCCGGCCTTGAGGAAATTGTCGGCTGTTGCCAGCGCGAAAATGAAGCCGCTGCACACCGCCTGAAGGTCGAACGCAGCACCATGGTGGATGCCGAGCCCGTTCTGGATCTGCACCGCCGTGGCGGGAAAGGTGTGGTCCGGCGTCGAGGTCGCGAGCACGATCAGGTCGATCGACTGTGCGTCGATTTTAGCGTCTGCAATCGCCGCCTGCGCCGCCTTGAGGCCGAGGTGCGAGGTGAACTCGCCGTCCGCCGCGATGTGGCGCTGGCGGATGCCGGTACGCTGGACGATCCATTCATCCGAAGTCTCGACCACGCCGGCAAGCTCGGCATTGGTCATCACGCGCTCGGGCAAATACGCGCCATGGCCGATCACAACCGAACGCATCACACTCACGAAACAGCCTCCTGCGCGGTCGGCATGAGGGTCAGCGACCCGCCGTCACGGTTGAGAGTTTGATTGATCTTTGTCAGGAGATCGTAGCGGACCATCTCATAGCCAACATCCACGGCGGACGCAAAGCCCTCGGCATCGGTGCCGCCATGGCTTTTGATCACAACGCCATTGAGGCCGAGAAACACCCCGCCATTGACCTTGCGCGGGTCCATCTTGTCCCGCAGCGCCTTGAAGGCGCTCTTGGCGAACAGGTAGCCGAGCTTGGAGCGCCAGGTCCGGCTCATCGCGCTGCGCAGATATTCGGCGATTTGGCGCGCGGTACCCTCCGCTGTCTTCAGCGCGATGTTGCCGGAAAACCCTTCGGTGACGATCACGTCGGCGGCTCCCTTGCCGATGCCGTCGCCCTCGACGAAGCCGATGAAGTCGAGCTCCGGCAGGTTCATGGAGCGCAGCAGTTCGGCGGCCTCCTTCACTTCCTCGACGCCCTTGACCTCCTCCACCCCGATATTGAGAAGGCCCACCGTCGGCCGTTCGATATCGAACAGCACCCGTGCCATCGCGCTGCCCATGATCGCGAGCGAGGCCAGATGGCGGGCATCGCCGCCGATCGAGGCGCCGACATCGAGCACCACCGACTCGCTGCGGATCGTCGGCCACACGCAGGCGATCGCCGGGCGGTCGATGCCGGGCAGCATGCGCAGGTTAAAGCGCGACATCGCCATCAGCGCGCCGGTGTTCCCCGCCGACACGGCGACGTCGGCCTCGCCCTTGCGGACGGCATCGAGCGCGAGCCACATCGAGGAAGACTTGCGGCCACGGCGCAGCGCCTGGCTCGGCTTCTCCTCCATGGTGATGGCGACATCGGTGTGGACGACCTTTGAAGCCGCCTTGATGGCCGGATGGGCGTCGAGCTGCCGGTTGATCGCGGCACTGTCGCCGAACAGGATGAATTCCGTGTCGGGATGCCGTGTCAGTGAGATTCCTGCGCCCGGGACCACCACGGGTGGGCCGAAATCGCCGCCCATGGCATCGAGCGCAATACGAACCTTCTGGGCCATGGCCGGTGTAAGAACCTGATTGTGCAGCAAGCCCGATGAGTTTGCGACTGATCGGGAAACGAACCGCGATTGGCAATGCGAGACGGCGAGTGAGGGACAGTCATACCGCCGTCCCATCAACAATAGCCAGTTCGGAAGCCGATACAATATCTTGACCGGCCTGTCTCGTTCCTTGAATGGTGTGAATCAGTCCTTTTTCGACCTTTTTGGGCCACCCTTCGGCACCTGCTGGAGGGCCTTCAGGGCCGCGAACGGGTGTTCCTCCGGGTCGGAGGCCTCAACGGTTGCACTGAAAGCCACGTCAGCCTTCCGGGGATAGGGGTCGATTCCAAGGAACAGCATGTCGGTCGCGAGCCGCCCGAGGTCGATGGCTCCATTGACGATGATTTCCGGCGGGTCCGGCTCGTCCTCGTCGATATCCACCTTCGGCATGGCTGCCGCAGCCGAATCCGGCTCGGCGAAAGTCACATCGATGTCTTCCTCAACCCGGTTTTCCAGAGGCTCCAGCGTCACCACACAATCCTGACCGATCAGGCCGCTGACACGGCCTCGCGCCTGAATGGCTCCCCGGACGTGAGTGAGATGGAAGCTCGCCTGCACCTCCAGAATGTCCCGCACGCCCGCCACCTCCGCCAGGGCGGCGCGCTCGGCCGCATTGGCCGCGAAAGTAACATGCGACCCGGCAGCCGGGATCTTCGCCACCGCGACCGGGTGGCTCCAGGGATTATCTCGAGGATTCTCACGAAAATTATCGCGATGGGGCTGGTGTCCGCTCATCCGGTTATCCCTCCGCCAAGCTACTGACGGGCGGAAACTGCCATTCGCCGCGCGCGAAAGCCGCCTGCTCGACCTGGCCAAGATGGGCCAGCGCCTCCGCGACATAGGCGGCCAGACGATCTGCATTGGCGGCATCGGCCTCGTTGAAGATATTGCGGTTGAGCGCCGCTGTCAGCTCCGCATGGCCCGCATCCAGCGCTGCATCGTAGGCCGCCGAGCGGCCATAAAAGGCCTCGCCGAATTTCTGCATCCGTTTCGGGACGGTGAGGTCGCCCACCCCCATCTCGCGCAGATTATCGTCCATGTCGGTGCAAAAACGGTCGAACAGGTGTTGCGCCGGTTCTTCCCCCGCCGGGCCCCGCCGCAGCATGTACAGCACCATCCACAGATGCAGAAGCACCATGTCGAAGCGGCCATCGACCGTGTCGGGAACATGGAGCGCGGCATAGAAGGCCGGCTGCCGGGCCTGCGCCACGATCATGCCATAGATGGCCTCAATGGTGCGCTGCTCCGGGGTCGATTTCTTGAGAAACGAGAACATCTTCCGATCCGTTCACCTGCCCGCCAGTCCGGGCACGCGGTTCTGTGGTTGCAATGAAGCGTGCCGCCGGGTACGTCAACCGCTCCTGCGATGCAAGAACCTCGGGACTGCAAGAAAGGCCTTCGCCTGACATGACGTTTCGCGCCCTCACCCCCTCCTATCCCCGTTTCCGCTCCATATCGGGCACCCTTCGCGGCACCGTTGCCGCGCTGGCTCTCGGTCTGGTCCTCGCCGGATGCACCAGCGAGCAGTTCCAGAGGGGCTACATCCTGCCACCCGGCGCACTGGAGCAAGTCCAGATCGGCGCGAGCCAGGATCAGGTGCTGGTGGTGCTGGGCACGCCGTCAACCGTCGCGACGCTGGACGGCGACGTGTTCTATTACATCTCGCAGCGCACGGAGCGGAAGGTCGCCTTCATGCACCAGCAGGTGATCGACCAGCGCGTCATCGCCGTCTATTTCGACAAAAACCGCACCGTCCGGCGCGTCGCGAACTACGGCCTGAAGGACGGCAAGATTTTCGACTTCATCAGCCGCACCACGCCGACCAGCGGCCAGGAGATCAGCTATCTTGCGCCGATCTTCAAGCTGATCAGGTTCCGCGACTGATTTTCAGTGACGTGCCGGTCGCGTTACACCGCGACCAGCCCGCGCGCGACGAAGTCGTAGCCCTGCTCCCAGCGGTCGTGCTGCTCGGTGCCTTCCGGATAGGGATTCTTACGCGGCTCGTGATTGAAGCGCGCGAGCTTCCCCTGCTCGAACGGATCGCTGTCGTCGCCTGCCATTGTTTCGCTCCCTGAGGTTTCATCCCTCACGCCGGTCGCTTCCGGCCCTGACCTCCAACGCAACAGGCACGCTCCGGTTTCCGGCAGGCCGCTGAAATTTTCCGGGGGATCGCAAGCCGCGTTGTCTTCAAATTGTCGCAGTGTGCCGGGTCAGCCTCTGCACAACAAAAAAGCCCGCGGCATGCCGCGGGCTTTTCGTCGTATCGGGTTGCGATCAATGCGCGAGGATCGCGAGCAGCAACAGCGCCACGATGTTGGTGATCTTGATCATCGGGTTCACGGCGGGGCCTGCCGTGTCCTTGTAGGGATCGCCGACGGTGTCGCCGGTCACGGCCGCCTTATGCGCGTCCGAACCCTTGCCGCCGAAGTGGCCGTCCTCGATGTACTTCTTGGCGTTGTCCCACGCGCCGCCACCAGAGGTCATCGAGATCGCGACGAACAGGCCGGTGACGATCACGCCGAGCAGCATCGCGCCGACCGCGGAGAACGCAGCCGACTTGCCCGCAGCGCCGCCGCCCGCAATCGCATAGATCGCGAAATAAACGACGATCGGCGACAGCACCGGCAGCAGCGACGGAATGATCATTTCCTTGATCGCGGCCTTGGTCAGCAGGTCCACGGCCTTGCCGTAGTCCGGCTTGTCGGTGCCCTGCATGATGCCCGGCTTCTCGCGGAACTGGCGGCGCACCTCCTCGACGATGGCGCCCGCCGCGCGGCCAACCGCCGTCATGCCCATCGCGCCGAACAGATACGGTAAGAGGCCGCCGAACAGGAGGCCGACCACGACGTAAGGGCTGTTGAGCGAGAAGTCCGGCGACACACCCTGGAAGTAGCTGTGATGAGCTGCATCCGCGATGAAGAACTTCAGGTCCTGATTGTAGGCCGCGAACAGCACCAGCGCGCCGAGACCGGCGGAGCCGATCGCGTAGCCCTTGGTGACGGCCTTGGTGGTGTTGCCGACCGCGTCGAGCGCGTCGGTCGCTTTGCGGACTTCCTTCGGAAGACCCGCCATTTCCGCGATGCCGCCCGCATTGTCCGTCACCGGGCCGAAGGCGTCGAGCGCGACGATCATACCGGCCAGCGCCAGCATGGTGGTGGTCGCGATCGCGATGCCGAACAGGCCGGCAAGGCTGTAGGTGACGAGGATGCCTGCGATGATGACGATGGCGGGAAGCGCCGTCGATTCCATCGAGATGGCGAGACCCTGGATCACGTTGGTGCCGTGGCCCGTGACCGAAGACTGGGCAATCGACTTCACCGGGCGGAAGTCCGTGCCGGTGTAGTACTCGGTGATCCAGATGATGAGGCCGGTCACGGCAAGACCCGCGACGCCGCACAGGAACAGCGACATGCCGGTGTAGCTCACGCCCGCCAGCGGACCGAAACCGACCAACTGGTGCACGGCGATCGCCACGCCCGCGAGCGAGAGAATGCCGGTCGCGATCAGGCCCTTGTAGAGCGCGCCCATGATCGACTGGCTGGGACCGAGCTTGACGAAGAAGGTGCCGATGATCGAGGTGATGATGCAGATGCCGCCGATGGCGAGCGGCAGCGTCATCACCTGCGTCAGGATCGGCGTGTTGCCGAAGAAGATCGCGGCCAGCACCATAGTCGCGACCGAGGTCACGGCGTAGGTCTCGAACAGGTCCGCCGCCATACCGGCGCAGTCGCCGACATTGTCACCGACGTTGTCGGCGATGGTGGCCGGGTTGCGCGGATCATCCTCGGGGATGCCCGCTTCGACCTTGCCGACGAGATCGCCGCCGACGTCCGCACCCTTGGTGAAGATGCCGCCGCCGAGACGGGCGAAGATCGAGATCAGCGATGCACCGAAGCCGAGCGCCACCAGCGCGTCAATGACGATGCGGTCATTCGGCTTCAAACCGTGCTGCTGGGTCAGGTGCATGAAATAGAGCGTGACGCCGAGCAGTGCGAGGCCCGCCACCAGAAGGCCGGTGATGGCGCCCGCCTTGAAGGCAAGCTCAAGACCGCCCGCGAGCGACTTGGTCGCCGCCTGCGCAGTACGGACGTTAGCGCGAACCGAGACGTTCATGCCGATGAAACCAGCGGCACCCGACAGCACCGCGCCGATCAGGAAGCCGACGGCAACCAGAATGCCGAGGAAGTAAGCGAGCAATGCAAAGATGACGATGCCGACGATGGCGATCGTCATGTACTGGCGGCGCAGATAGGCCTGCGCGCCTTCGCGCACTGCCGCCGCGATCTCCTGCATTCGCGCACTCCCGGCATCGGCCCCCAGCACCGACGAGGTCGCCCACACCGCATAGACAATGGAAAGTGCTCCACAAAGCACGATCAACCACAAAGCTGTCATTGAAATGGCCCCTGATGTTCCCGAAAGACGGCCGTGCTCCGCAGCACGCGGACGGCGTCAAAATGAGTGCAGCTCTCGGACGATCGCTTCCCCAATTCGGCGCGAACTCTGCCAAAATCATTTTGCGGACGCAATGATCCAGCCCATAGCCAAATCGTCCTGAAGTCTGGAAATGGCCTAATCCTTTAGGTGCAATGCACCAATCCTAGAAATGGCTGTAAGACAAGCGCTTCAGCGGCATCGGCATGCCCGACGCGTCGAGAAAAACCGGAGCCGAAGTCCCGTTTTGCATGCGACCGATCGCAGCCACCGCAACGGCCGCACGCCCGGCTGCCTCGCGGAACGAGTCCCAGCGATTCTCCGGAATGGCGCAGAGAACCTCGTAGTCGTCGCCGCCCGCGATCAGCGTCTCCACGCCTGCCGTGCCGGACGATAGAATCCGCCGCGCCGGATCGGAGAACGGTATCGCGGACGCTTCCACCGTGGCCGATACTTTTGACGCCGCGCAGAGCTTGGCGAGGTCCCCCGCAAGGCCGTCCGAAATATCCATCGCTGCGTTGGCGTGCGTGCGGATGGCTTCCGCCAGCGCGTTGCGCGGCTGAGGTGTCCGGTAGCGCGCAATCAGTGCGTCGCAAGCCGATGCATCGTCGAGCAGTTTCTTGCCTTTGAGACAGGCGAGGCCCAGCGCGGCGTCACCGATGGTGCCGGTCACGGCGATGATGTCGCCGGGCTTCGCGCCATCACGGCGCACCATGGTGCCCGCGGGCAACTTGCCGAAGATGGTCACCGAGATCATCAGCGGCCCCGGCGTCGAGACGGTATCGCCGCCGAGCAGCGGACAGCCGAATGCGGCGGCATCCTCGCCGAGCGCCCGCGCGAACGGCGCGAGCCATCTTTCATTGATATCGCGCAAGGCCAGCGTCAGCACGAAACCGGCGGGCACCGCCCCCTTCGCCGCAAGATCGGACAGGTTTACCCGCAATGCCTTCTGCGCGAGCGTGGCGGGCGGATCATTGGGCAGGAAGTGGACGCCTTCAACGATGGCGTCGGTTGTGACGACGATGTCCTCGCCCGAGGCCGCGAGGATCGCGGCATCGTCGATCAGCCCCAGCGCGCCCGCATGGGTTGCGAGCGGGCGGAAGTAACGGGCGATGAGATCGTCTTCCGCCGAGGCCATTTCCTAGCCTTTCGCGAATTCATCCGTACGGAACTGCCGTGCGATCTGGTCGAGCACGGCGTTCACCATCCCCGCCTCGTCGGCTTCGACAAAGGCATGGGCGACATCGACATATTCCTTGATGACGACGCGCGCCGGAACATCCTTGCGATGGCCCAACTCATACGCGCCCGCACGCAACGTCGCGCGCAGGATCGCCTCGATCCGCTTCAGCGGCCAGCCGCGCGTGAGCGCCTCGTCCAGCATCGGATCGATCTTGCCCTGATCGCGGACCACGCCGGCCACGACATCGCGGAAGAACGCGGCTTCCGCCGGGAGATATTCGTCGCCCTCGACCTCGTTGCCGAGCCAGTGGCTTTCAAACTCGGCGAAGATGTCGTTGATACCCGCGCCCGCGATGTCCATCTGGTACAGCGCCTGCACGGCCGCGAGCCGCGCAGCCCCGCGCCGGTTCGCCTTGCCTTCGGTACCTTTCGGAGCCGTCGTTTTAGGAGTTTTGGCCATCACGGCTTCGCCAGCTTGCGCTTGATGCGGATCATCTGGATCGCGGCACGCGCAGCGTCGCCGCCCTTGTTGAGCTTGTTGGCGCGGGCGCGTTCCCACGCCTGCTCCTCGTTGTTCACGGTGATGATGCCGTTGCCGAGCGGCACGCTGCGCGACACCGACAGGTCCATCAGGCCGCGCGAAGATTCCATCGACACGATCTCGAAATGAATGGTGTCGCCCCGGATCACACAGCCGAGCGCCACCGCGCCGTCATAGGGACGGCCGTTCTTCTTCGCGGCATCGAGCGCGATCGCGATCGCGGCGGGAATTTCCAGCGCGCCCGGCACGCTGAGAATATCGTAGCCGACACCGGCGGCATCGAGTTCGACCCGCGCGCCTTCGAGCAACGCATCCTGAATATCGTCGTAGAACCGCGCCTCGACGATCACCACGCGGGCGTCGCTGATGTCGGTCTTGTCGTCCAATTGAGCCCGGCGGGGGGTGGCCATTATTCAGTCCGTCAGTCAGTTTTTACTTACAATTCTGAGCGCGGTTGTAGTCGCGACGGGCGATAAAGCAAGCGCCAAGCAGCTATTTCATCTCCGAAAGACGCGCTGCGTAACGGGCCATGACGTCGATTTCGAGGTTGACCTCGCTGCCCACCTGCCAGCCCTGAAGCGTCGTCACCTGCAGGGTGTGCGGGATGATGAGTACCGAGAAAATGTCCCCGGCTGCCTTGTTCACGGTCAGCGAGACGCCGTCGAGCGTCACCGATCCCTTGGCGGCAATGAACTTCGCAAGCTCGTGCGGTGCGCGCAGTTCAAAGCACGCCATGTCGGGCAGGTTTTCGCGCACGATGATGGTAGCGATGCCGTCGACATGGCCCGATACAATATGACCGCCGAGTTCGTCGCCGATCTTCAGCGCGCGTTCGAGATTGAGCCGCCCGCCCTCGCGCCAGCCCTTCGCGCTGGTCATCCGTAGCGTCTCCGCCGCCGCATCGACCTCGAACCATGTCCGGTCTTTGTCCACGCCGGAGCGCACCACCGTGAGGCAGACGCCGTTGCACGAAATCGACGCGCCATCGGCGATGGTCGCCTGGTCATAGCCGCAGCCGATCCGCAGACGATGCAACTGCCCCTGCGCGGTGGGCTTGATGGAGAGGATATCGCCGACGTCGGTGATGATGCCTGTGAACATGAACTACACTCTTTCAGACGGAGCCGCTGCGACGATAAACCGTCAACCTGTCGTCTCCGAACATTTCCGTTTGATCTGCAAGCCAGCCGGACGCGACGGCCGTCTTCAGATCCTGCCCTTCCAGCGCAGGCACGCCATCGCTGCCGATGTTTTTCATGCCCTGAAACAGCCAGAACTCATCCACCAGACCGGCTTTCAGGAAAGACGATGCCACCTTCGCACCGCCCTCGACCAGAAGCCGCGTGATCCCCCGCTCCGACAATGTATGCAGCACGGCTTTCAGATCGAGCCCCGGCATATGGTCGTCCGTCGGCAGATGAAAGACGTGGGCACCGGCAGCGCCGAGTTTCGTGGCGGCGGCGGCTTCCGCCGTCTCGGAGGCGATGAGCCAGAGCGGCGTGGCCCGCGCGGAATGGATCAGGCGGCTATTACCCGGCAGCCGCAAGGCACGGTCGAGCACCACGCGCACCGGCGAGCGGCGCTCCATGCCCGGCAGGCGGCAGGTGAGCATTGGGTCATCCGCCATCGCGGTGCCGATGCCGATCAGGATCGCGTCGCTCTCGGCGCGCAGCATATGCACCCGCGCGTTCGCAGCCTCGCCCGTGATCTGAACTTGTTTGCGGCCCGCGGCAGCAATCCTGCCGTCAGCCGAGACCGCGAGTTTCAACGTCACATAAGGGCGCTGCTCGCGCACGCGCAGGAAGTGCCCGGCATGAGCATGCGCCGCCTCGTCGCGGCATAATCCGACATCGACCACAATGCCCGCATCGCGCAGCCGAGCATGACCCTGCCCCGCCACTTCCGGATTGGGATCTTCGATGGCCGACACCACCCGCGCGATTCCGGCTGCGATGATGGCGTCTGCGCAGGGCGGCGACTTGCCATGATGCGAGCATGGTTCGAGCGTCACATAGAGCGTCGCGCCTCTGGCCGCATCGCCCGCACGTTGCAGCGCCACCGGCTCGGCATGCGGGCGGCCACCGGGCTGGGTCCAGCCGCGCCCGAGGATAACGCCATCCTTCACCACGACCGCGCCCACGGCGGGATTGGGCCAGGTTCGCCCCTGCCCGCGCCGCCCGAGGGCGAGCGCGAGTTGCATGAAGCGATGGTCCTCGGGAGAGAATGCCGCCGAAGCAGCCGTCATTTTCGCGCGTTCGCGGGAACGCCCTCGTCCGACAATTCGCCGAGCACGGCCTCGAAATCCTTCGCCTCGCGGAAATCGCGATAGACCGAGGCGAAGCGCACATAGGCGACATCATCGAGCTGGCGCAGATGCTCCATCACGATCTCGCCGATCGCTTCCGACGAGACTTCCGCCTCGCCGCCGCTTTCAAGCTCACGCACGATGGTGGACACCATCTTTTCGACCCGCTCGGGATCGACCGGGCGCTTGCGCAAACTGATCTGCAGCGAGCGCACCAGCTTGTCGCGGTCGAACGGCACCCGCCGCCCGTTGCGCTTGATAACGGTGAGCTCGCGCAACTGCACGCGCTCGAACGTCGTGAAGCGGAAATTGCACGCGAGGCACACGCGGCGGCGGCGGATCACGGAGGAATCCTCCGTGGGCCGCGAATCCTTCACCTGCGTATCGAGACTGCTGCAACTTGGGCAACGCATACGTAGGCCGCCTCTCGCGTTTGATTACGAATAGATCGGGAAACGATCGGTCAGTTCGCGCACACGCTTCTTCACCGATTCCTCGACACCCGGCGCGGCACCATCCGGCGACTGCGCAACAGCGTTGAGCACTTCGGCGATCAGCGCACCTACCTGCTTGAATTCGGCGACGCCGAACCCGCGCGTGGTGGTCGCAGGCGTGCCAAGACGCAGGCCCGAGGTCACGAACGGCTTTTCGGGGTCGAACGGGATGCCGTTCTTGTTGCAGGTCAGGCCCGAGCGCACGAGCGCGCGCTCCGAGATGTTGCCCTTCAGTCCCTTCGGGCGAAGATCGACCAGCATCAGGTGGTTGTCGGTGCCGCCCGAGACGATCTCGAAGCCGTGGCCGCGCAGCGATTCCGCAAGCGCCTTCGCATTTTCGACGACGTTCTTCGCGTAAACCTTGAAGTCCGGCTGCAAGGCTTCCTTAAAGGCCACCGCCTTGGCCGCGATGACGTGCATCAGCGGGCCGCCCTGCAGGCCCGGGAAGATCGCGGAATTGATCTTCTTGGCGATATCCTCGTCATTGCTGAGGATCAGACCGCCGCGCGGGCCGCGCAGCGACTTGTGCGTTGTCGTGGTGGTGACGTGGGCATGCGGCACCGGCGAGGCATGCGCCCCGCCCGCGACGAGACCTGCGAAGTGCGCCATGTCCACCATGAAATACGCGCCGACGCTGTCGGCGATCTCACGGAAGCGCTTGAAGTCCCACGGACGCGAATAGGCCGAGCCGCCCGCGATGATGAGCTTCGGCTTTACTTCCTGCGCCTGCTTTGCCACCGCATCCATATCGATGAGTTGGTCCTCGCGCCGCACCGTGTAGTGCTTCGGCGTGAACCACTTGCCGGACATATTGACCGGCGCGCCGTGCGTGAGATGGCCACCGGCGGCAAGGTCGAGACCCATGAAAGTATCGCCGGGCTGCAACAGCGCCAGAAACACCGCCTGGTTCATCTGGCTGCCGGAGTTCGGCTGCACGTTGGCGAAGTTCGCGCCGAACAGCTTCTTGGCGCGCTCGATCGCAAGGTTCTCCACCACGTCGACCCATTCGCAGCCGCCGTAATAGCGCTTGCCCGGATAGCCTTCCGCGTACTTGTTGGTGAGCACCGAACCCTGCGCCTCGAGTACGGCGCGGCTGACGATATTTTCGGACGCGATCAACTCGATCTCATGCTGCTGACGGCCGAGTTCGCCCTTGATGGCATCGGCGATCTCGGAATCGGCCTGACCGAGCGTGGCGGTGAAGAACGTGTTCGGAGCGGAAGCGGTTTTCGCGGAAGACGACATTGGAAGAATGATCTCCACCGCGGCCGCCGGGCGGCGCGGTCAGGTGAGAATGAAAGCGGTCGATAAGCGCTGCGGGCATACCATATGTGGTCCCGAGGACCAAGTTTGGGCGGCGGAAGGGGCTATATGGTAAAAAGATAGCGGGGCCGCCACCGGCCCGGAACGGCGGAGTACCGGCCACCTGCAACCACCTGAACTGGAACGTCATTTCGAGGCGTGCGCCGGACGGAAATACCGGCAAAAGACCCCCGCCTACAGGCGGGTGCAGAACACAATCAGGTTCAACGAACACGCCACAAGCAGGATAAGCGTCAGGAGGACGCCCACGCGATCACGGTCGGTTTTCAGAATCGGCTGTTTCATGAGCCGATGATGGAAAGAGTCCGGGCAAGAGTCCCGGGCTTTATTTTTGAAAGTGCGGCCGGTCGATTCAGGACTCGTTTACGAACCGATTCTCGCCTCGGAGCCTGTCCGGCAGCCCTCGGCTCAGGAAGACTTAGCCGCCTTGCCGCTGACGAGATAGCGCCGCTTGGCGCGTTCGCCAGCCTCCATCGCTTGTGCGCGGGCGCCGAACACGGTGCCGCCATCGAGCCGTGTGGCACCGAGCATCAGCGACCATTGCCACTCCTGCACCTTGCTGGACTCACCGCGGCCGTCGATCTTGATTTCTAATCGTTGCTTTGACATCGGCCACCTTTAACAGCGTCTCGCGGGCATGACCAAGGAAAAGGTGATCACTTCGCGCGATCCGGCTTCTCGTTGTCCCGCTGCTTTTGCAGATTGTCCTTGCTGATGGAAATATCGGTCGCCTCCGCGCTCTTGCGCATCTGCAGTTTGAGGCCGTCGTCCAGGTCCCATGTAAATGTCATGGCGGGCTCCTGCCCTTCGACGCTGACCGGCTTCTTCCTGTATTGCTCCGATATGTCGTCTGCCAGCGACTGCGCGGATCCTTTCGTATCGGACAGGCGCAGCGTGGCGCGCGCCACCTTCTGATCGCCGTCCGACAGATAGTCCATGGACAACTTGCCGCGTCCCGTCGCGCAGACGAACTCGCGCGTCGCCGGCTGATCCTGACAGCCCCATTTCCGCGCCTTGCCGACCGACTCCGCCTGCTTGTGCGTCATGCCGGGAATAATGCCAAGCAGGTCATGCTTGTCATAAGACTGCCGCGTCAACCCGAATATCAACACCGCCAGGAATATGGCGGTGGCAATAACGCCGATCTGAATTCTGTTCATGACCCCTCCGGCGCACAGGGCTACACCGGCGAGATCAAAAAGAAAACGGCCTCCTCTTGCGAGAAGGCCGTTCCAACCGGAGGGCAATCCGGCTTTACGAGCAAGAATGAGGTGGCGCGTGACCGGCTTGCCGCCGGAGCACGTGAAGGGCGTGAGCCCTTCCGTGCGCCTTCACGCCACCCTGAAATTGATTCAGATCAAAGCCGGTACAGAATCTGGTCGGTCCAGAACCGCTCGAGGCGATGCAGCGACTTGTTCAGCGTCGCGAACTCGTCGTTCGAGATGCCGCCGACCTGCTCCACCGTCTTGACGTGCTTCTGATACAGCGCGTCGACGATGTGGCGGATTTCCTGGCCCTGTTCGGTCAGGCTGATGCGAACCGAGCGGCGATCGACGCGCGAACGCTGGTGATCGAGGAAGCCCATCTCGACGAGCTTCTTCAGATTGTACGAGACGTTCGAGCCGAGATAGTAACCGCGCGTGCGCAGCTCGCCGGCGGTCAATTCCTTGTCGCCGATGTTATAGAGCAACAGCGCCTGCACCGAGTTGATGTCGGAACGGCCGCGGCGGTCGAACTCGTCCTTGATCACGTCGAGCAAACGGCGATGCAGACGTTCGACGAGCGTGAGAGCTTCGAGATAGAGCGGCTGAACCGGCGCCAACGTTTCGTTCGCGGCAGGCGTGACCGCCTTGGCTGCGGATTTCATCATGACACTTCCCCTGTCGTTTTTACGACTTATTCGACGAAACTTTTGTCCCGCCTGATGACCGCAACGTAAGGGGAGCGTTTGAAGATGAGCCTAAAAAACACAATAAAGAGAAGGTTTATTTGATTGAGTAAACGTTTGATTTAGCCAGTGTTTTCAGCCGCTTTTGTAATATTTGATTCAGGAATGAGGCCCCCTGTTCACGCTTCGCTCCACAATCTGTCGCATTCTGAAGCGAAGGCGCCGGAAACCGGAAAGGTTTCGTCAATCATCGAAAAAGGGTAGCAAAAAAGGCCGCATCGGAAAATGCGGCCTCGAAAAGAAAACATCGAAAATGCTCCGCGCCTATGGCGGCCGCTCGCGCGCCGCCATCCACGCCAGCGCAAGATAGGCCGCGAGCAGCACCGCCGCGAACAGCACGACGAGAAAGTGTCCGCCGTAGATCGACGGAAACATGATCTCGACCACCGCGAGCGATACAATGGTGGTGAGCCACACCACCGCGCCCCACGGCGTCGCGAGCCACAGCCCGACCGCCGCAACGAGTTCGATCACCGCGAAATAAACGGTGGCCGCCTGCCACTGCATTGTCTGCACTTCGAACGCACCATCCTGCCCGCCGAGGAACCCGGTGATCTGCGCCCAGTTGTAAAGGCCCATCACCATCGCGATCACGGCCATCGCGCGCAGGAACATCACGAGGCGCGCGGTCCATGTGGTTTCGCCGGTTTCGACCTCGCTCGCGAGCGAGGTGAGACCGCCATGCTGATCCTGCCGGGCGGGATCGCTGACCCGCACCATATGGATTTTCCGCGAGGGCTCGAAATCGTCGTTCATCGCGACAGCTTTGGTCGTTCGCCGCCATAAAATCAATCCAGATATTCGACAGCGTCGCGGTGACGTGGCTGGGCCGGGGTGGTAAAGCTCCCCACAGGAGAATGACTTCCATGGCGATCAAATTCGGACGACCGATCGAATCCCGCGACACCCCGCCCCGCGCCGAGGTGAGCGCCCCCGCAACGGCGCTGCATCTCACCACGCGCCTGCGCCGCAACCGGAAAAGCGAATGGGCACGCCGCCTCGTCCGCGAGAACACGCTCACCACCAACGACCTGATCTGGCCCCTGTTCGTCGCCGACGGCCACAACAAGCGCGAGCCGGTCGCCTCGATGCCGGGCGTCGAACGCCTCAGTGTCGATCAATGCGTGCACGACGCCGAGCGCGCGGTGAAACTCGACATTCCATGCATCGCGCTGTTTCCCTACACCGAAGCCTCGCTGCGCGATCCGAACGGCTCCGAGGCGCTGAACATCGACAATCTGGTGTGCCGCACCGTTCGCGCCATCAAGAAGGAATTTCCCGACCTCGGCGTGTTGTGCGACGTGGCGCTCGATCCGTTCACCAGCCATGGTCATGACGGTCTGTTGCGCGACGACGGCGTCATCATGAACGACGAGACCGTCGCCGTGCTGGTGCGGCAGGCGCTGGTGCAGGCGGAAGCCGGCTGCGACATCATCGCGCCTTCCGACATGATGGACGGCCGCGTCGGCGCGATCCGCGAGGCGCTCGACGCTGCAGGCTACCTCGACGTGCAGATCATGGCCTATGCCGCGAAATACGCCTCCGCCTTCTACGGCCCGTTCCGCGACGCGGTCGGCTCCGCCAAGGCGTTGACCGGCGACAAGCGTACCTACCAGATGGACCCGGCCAATTCCGACGAAGCGCTGCGCGAGGTCGAACTCGACATCGCCGAGGGCGCCGACATGGTGATGGTGAAACCCGGCCTACCCTATCTCGACATCCTGCGCCGCGTGAAGGACGCTTTCGCGATGCCGACCTTCGCCTATCAGGTGTCGGGCGAGTACGCGATGCTGATGGCGGCGGCGAACAACGGCTGGCTCGATGGCGAGCGCGCGATCATGGAAAGCCTCACCGCCTTCAAGCGCGCCGGCGCCGACGGCGTGCTGACCTATTTCGCGCCCTTCGCCGCCGAGAAGCTGCGCTCGGGGCGCTAGCTTCCATTTCTTTTTGTTCATCCAGCCCCGCCGTCTTGCGGCGGGGAATATGTATCGCCATGTCGCAGGAAGCCCCGCTTCCGGGGCGCGGAGGCGATAATGTCGGATACGCAAGGTTCGGGCGGCGGTGCAGCCTGGCGGAATAATCCCTATTCCGGCCCCTACACCACCAATGCGCAAAGCGACCTCGCGCTCTACAGCGGCGTGCTCACCAGGCGCTTCGTCGCCTTCCTGATCGACCTGTTCGTGCTGTCGGTGCCGATCGTGCTGGTGTCGATCTTCATCCTGCTGTTCGGCGTGGTGACGCTCGGCCTCGGCTGGGCGCTGTTCTGGCTGGTGTCGCCCTTCTCCATTATCTGGGCGCTGTTCTATTACGGGCTGTCGCTCGGCGGCCCGCACGCCGCGACCATCGGCATGCGCATGCTCGGCATCCATATGGAAATGCTGAATGGCGGGCAGCCCTATTTCCTGCTCGGCGTCGCCCACGCGGTGGCCTACTGGGTTTCCGTGTCGTTCCTCACGCCATTGATTGTGCTGGTTGGTTTCTTCAACCGGCGCGGTCAGTTGCTGCACGATCTCGTGCTCGGCACGGTGTTGGTGAATACCGCCGCCACCATGCCTCCCGGCCGTTCGTTCTGATTGACGGGTCGGGACATGCGAGCGATGCTTGGACAGTGAATCGAACCGAGCGGCGGAACCCGCCGCCGCTCACGATCCGGGGTTGACGGCCTGACGTGACGCAACATTCGCGCAATACGCCGCAATTCTATCTGACGGCGCCCAGTCCCTGCCCGTATCTCGAAGGGTTCCAGGAGCGCAAGGTTTTCACCCATCTGGTCGGCGACAAGGCGGGCGAGCTGAACGACCTGCTCACCCATGGCGGGTTCCGCCGCAGCCAGTCGATCGCCTATCGCCCCGCGTGCGATCTCTGCCGCGCCTGCGTTTCCGTCCGCGTCATCGCCGATGAATTCCAGCCGTCACGCAACCTGCGCAAGGTGCTCCATCGCAACGCCGATCTCGTCGGCGAGATGCGCGAGGCGATTCCGACATCCGAACAATATTCGGTGTTCCGCGCCTATCTCGATGCGCGCCACCATGACGGCGGCATGGCTGACATGACCGTGCTCGACTACGCGATGATGGTGGAAGACAGCCACGTCAGCACGAGCCTCATCGAATATCGCCGCCGCACGGCGGATACCGGCATCACCGGCAAGGGCGGGGATCTGGTCGCGGTCGCGCTGACCGATATTCTCGGCGATGGCCTGTCGATGGTCTATTCGTTCTTCGAGCCCGGCGAGCACGACCGTTCGCTCGGCACGTTCATGATCCTCGATCATATCTCCCGCGCCCGCAGCATGGGCCTGCCCTACGTCTATCTCGGCTACTGGATCGATGGCTCGAGCAAGATGAGTTACAAGGGCCGCTTCCTGCCGCAGCAGCGGCTCGCACCGAACGGCTGGGTGCGCGTGGATGTCAACGGCGCGGTTGCGACCGAGCCGCAGGATTAACGTGAAAGCCCCGTGATCTTCTTATCCCTCCCCTTGTGGGGAAGGAACAAGAAAGCAGATCAAGCTGGAGGGTTCAACTCACTGAAATCGAGAATACGCGCGCAAAATTCGACAGCACACCGCAGCCGACTAGCCCGTGACGAAATCGAACACCAGCTTGGCGTTCAACACGATGACCACGATCGCCGTCACCGCGGCGGCGGCGGTCAGCCAGCGCGGCGCCACGAACACGCCCATCTTGGCGCGGCTGCCGGTGAACATCACCAGCGGCACGATGGCGAACGGCAATTGCAGGCTCAGTACCACCTGACTCAAAATCAGAAGTTCGCCCGAGCCTTTCGCGCCATACCAGATCGTCACCAGCGCCGCCGGCACGATGGCGATGGCGCGGGTGATGAGGCGGCGCATCCACGGCGCGATGCGAATGTTGATGAAGCCTTCCATCACGATCTGGCCGGACAACGTCGCCGTCACCGTCGAGTTCAATCCGCAGCACAGAAGCGCCACGCCGAACAGCGTCGGCGCCCAGCTTGAACCCAGCATCGGAGCCAGCAGCGCATGGGCGCGATCCAACTCCGCGACCTCGTGCTGACCGGCGGCGTTGAAGGTCGCCGCCGCCAGAATCAGGATCGAGGCGTTGATAGTGAGTGCGAGGCAGAGCGCGAAGGTGGAATCGATGGTCGAGAGCTTGATCGCCTCGCGCTTGTCCGCCTCGGTCGGCCCATAGCCGCGCGTCTGGACCAGCCCGGAATGCAGATAGAGATTATGCGGCATCACCGTCGCACCGAGGATGCCAAGCGCGAGATAAAGCATGTCGGGGTTGCGCACGATCTCGACAGTCGGCGCGAAGCCCCGGATCACCGCACCCCAATCGGGATTGGCCAGCGCAATCTGGATCGCGAAGCATGCCGCGATCACGCCGAGCAATGCGACGACGAACGCCTCCACCCAGCGGAAGCCAAGCGCCTGCAAGGCAAGAATCAGGAACACATCGAGCGCGGTAATCAGCACGCCGATCTCGAGTGGAATGCCGAACAAGAGGTTGAGGCCGATGGCGGTGCCGATGATTTCGGCGAGGTCGGTAGCGCTGATGGCGATTTCCGCGAACAGCCACAGTGGCCACGCCACCCACCGGGGATAGGCGTCGCGGCAGGCCTGCGCGAGGTCGCGCCCCGCGCCGACGCCCAGGCGCGCGCACAGCGATTGCAGGATGATCGCCATGATGTTGGAGATCAGCGCGACCGAGAGCAGCGCGTAGCCGAACTTCGAGCCGCCCGCGAGCGAGGTCGCCCAGTTGCCGGGGTCCATGTAGCCGACGGCGACGAGGTACCCCGGCCCAAGGAAGGCCACCAGCTTGGCCCAGAACGAGCCGCCCTGCTTCACCCTGATCGAGCCGAACACATCGGCCAGCGAGGGCTCGCGATTGGGCGCGCGCCAGCCGCGCTCGGCGGCGACGACGGGTCTCGCCGTGGGGTGAGTCTGTGCATCCATGCCTCATAGAATGCATGAGCACACATCTAGATGCAAGTGATTTGCAGAAGCGTTAGCTGATGGTTTCGTCGTCGCCGGGCTGCTTCGGGGCAATCGGCGTAAAAAGGCACCGATCCGGCTTGAGGTCGATCAGCGGCGTGCCGTCGAGGCAATCCAGCCCCTGCACCGTCACCATGTTCCCCTCGACCCGCACGAGCTTGGCGACCGAGGTGCCGATCGGATTCGGCCGCACTGGCGAGCGCAGCGAGAAAGTGCCGTGCACCTCGCCATTGCTGGCCGGGCTCTGCAGCACGAGGTCGCGCCGCGACTGGTCCAGCCAGTACAGCACCTCGACGGTCGAGAATTTTTCCAGACCCTTGAGCGCGATCACCCACGGCTCGAAGATCTCAATGCGGCATTCGGGGCCGTCCTGCCGGCCTTGCCGTGGCGTCATCATCCGGTCGGTCCATGGCGTGTGGATGCGGCCGATGAAGGTCAGCCCGGCATCGGTCGGCGGCGGCGGCTTGACGGCGACTTCGCCTTCGCGGATTTCATTGCGGCGGACCATGGCGCTCTCCTGAAACATCCCGTCATTCCGGGGCGTGAGCACCGCGAACGAGCCCGGAATCTCGCCATGGATGGGAAGTTTGTCAAACCGGATCGGGATTCCGGATCAGGCCGCTGTGCGGCCTGTCCGGAATGACCTCGTGGTCATTTACCCAATCCCCTTGCCGAACTTGTTCGACTTCGGGAAGCCCTTCGGCGGCAGACGGCCTGCATCGGCGCGGTTGCCGCGCCATTCCGTCAGTTCTTTCCATGTCGCGGAGAATTCGCGGCCCGCGGAATCCTTCCAGGTCAATCCGTCCTTCGCGGTGAAGGTGGTGACGTCCGACAGGCCGCCGTCCTTGTAGCGTTGCAGGCGGACACCCTTGCCTTTCGCCATCTCCGGCACTTGGTCGAGCGGGAAGATCAGCATCTTGCGGTTCTCGCCGATCACCGCAA
The DNA here is from genome assembly GCA_907163345.1 of Haberlea rhodopensis. Taxonomy (NCBI): domain Eukaryota; kingdom Viridiplantae; phylum Streptophyta; class Magnoliopsida; order Lamiales; family Gesneriaceae; genus Haberlea; species Haberlea rhodopensis. The sequence goes on from CAJQUN010000067.1 coordinate 556,512, forward strand.
CCGTATCTCCTGCAACAGTGCAGATCGCGGCCGCCTCATTCGGCGCGGTGACGTTGAGCACCTGCTTGCCCTTGCGGGTGTTGCCGACGCAATCGTCCTCGTTGACGACGAAGCCCTGCCCGTCATGGCTCGCGATCAGGAATTTGCGCCCGCCGGTGTAGACGAACAGCGAGACGATGTTCGCATCGCCTTCCAGGTCGATGAAGCTGCGGATCGGATCGCCATGGCCGCGACCGCCGGGCAGCTTCTGCGCATCCAGCGTGTAAAAGCGGCCGTGGGTGCCGAACAGCAGCAGTTTCGAGGTGGTTTCGGCGAAGAACGAAATGCCCAGGCGGTCGTCGGTCTTGAACGTGAGGTTCGACAGATCCTCGACATGGCCTTTCAGCGTGCGGACCCAGCCCTTGTCGGAGACGACGACCGTGATCGGCTCGCGCTCGACCAGCGCTTCCTCGATGGCGGCGAGATCGTGCTCCGGCGCATCAGCGAACTGGGTGCGGCGCTTGCCGAGCGCGGTCTTCGGCCCGAACAGGTCGCGGACCTTCTTGACCTGCTCGCCGACCTTCTTCCACTGCTCGTCCTCGGAAGCGAGCACCGCCTTGATACCCTTCAATTCGTTGCGAAGATTCTTGTCCTCGCCGCGGATCTCCATTTCCTCCAGCTTGCGCAAATTGCGCAGCCGCATGTTGAGGATGGAATCGGCCTGGATGTCGGTGAGCTTGAAGGTCTTGATGAGGACGGGCTTCGGCTCGTCCTCGGTGCGGATGATCTTGATGACCTTGTCGAGGTTGAGATACGCGATCAGATAGCCGCCCAGCACTTCGAGCCGGTGCTCGATCTGGCTCTTGCGATGATTGGAGCGACGCACCAGCACGTCGCGCAGATGATCGAGCCACTCGCGCAGACACTCGGCAAGGCCCAGCACCTTGGGGATGCGGCCCTTCACCAGCACGTTGAGGTTCAGCGGAATCCGGCTCTCAAGGTCGGTCTGCTTGAACAACGTCTCCATCAGCACTTCGGGATCGACGTTCCGCGACTTCGGTTCGATAACGATGCGGATGTCCTCGGCCGATTCATCGCGGATGTCGCCGACGAGGTGCAGCTTCTTCTCGTTGAGAAGTTCGGCGATGCGCTCGATCAGGCGCGACTTCTGCACCAGCCACGGAATTTCGGTGACGACGATGTTCCAGGTGCCGCGCGCGCCCTCTTCCCGTTTCCATTTGGCGCGGACGCGGAAACCGCCGCGCCCGGTGGCGTAGGCCTCGGCGATCGAGTCCTGTGAATCCACCACGATGCCGCCGGTCGGAAAATCCGGGCCCTTGACGTAACGCAAGAGGCCGCGCGTCTTGGTCGCGGGCTTGTCGATCAGATGCAACGCGGCGTCGCACAGCTCGGCTGCGTTATGCGGCGGGATCGAGGTCGCCATGCCGACCGCGATGCCTTGCGCGCCGTTGGCGAGCAGGTTGGGAAAGCCGCCCGGCAGCACCGACGGCTCCTTGTCGCTGCCGTCATAGGTCGGGCGAAACTCGACCGCGTCCTCGTCGAGCCCTTCCAGCAGCAAGCGCGCCACGTCGGTCAGGCGCGATTCGGTGTAGCGCATCGCCGCCGGGTTATCGCCGTCGACGTTGCCGAAATTGCCCTGCCCGTCGACCAGCGGATAGCGCGAGGAGAAATCCTGCGCGAGGCGCACCAGCGCGTCGTAGATCGCCTGGTCGCCGTGCGGGTGGAATCCGCCCATCACGTCGCCGACGATCTTGGCGGATTTCTTGAACGGCGAGGTCGGATCGAGCCGCAGCAGCCGCATACCGTAGAGGATGCGCCGGTGAACCGGCTTCAGCCCGTCGCGCGCGTCCGGCAGCGCCCGGTGCATAATGGTGGAGAGCGCGTAAGCGAGGTAGCGCTCCTCGAGCGCCTCGCGCAGCGCGACTTCCTGAATGTCCTGCGGTTCGGGGGGAATCAGTGTCTTGCCCATGCCGCAGGGGTTAACGCCTGCCGCTGGGTGGGACAAGGATGGAATGAGACCGCCGAATCAGCCGAACGGCCCCCAATTTTCTCTGTCCCGGGCCGCAGACCTCATGACAAAGGCCGATGCCCTGATATTGTCAAAGAGTTCCAGTTCCATGGAACTTTAGCGGATCGGATGGGTTGCCGCCCTGAAAGGACCCACAGGAGGAGAAAATGAAACGTGCCGTTCTGACCGCCCTTGCCGCAGTCACCCTCGCGGGTGCCGCCACCCTGGCCAGCCCGCGTGCTGAAGCCATGACGCTGCCCGGCATTACCGGCGCACCGGCCCAAACCGAAAGCGTCGCCCTGGTCTGCCGCCGCGTCTGGAACGGCTGGCAATGGGTGCGTAGCTGCTACCGCACCGGCCCACGCTATTATGGCCCGCGTCCCTATTATGGTCCGCGCCGCTACTACCGCCGTTGGTGACCGGCGACTGACCTATTTGCAAAACGGGCCGGATTTCCGGCCCGTTTTTTATTGCGATTGATTGATCCTTATCCGGCGGCCAACTGCACCCAGGACCGCGCCACCGCCGCAATAAACCCGTCCCGCGCATCGGAATGGCCCTGCCCGCGCGGCTCCAGCACGTTGCGCAGCAGGAACAGCCCGGTCAGCCGGAAGCCCTCCATCATGTCCCGCTCGGTTTCGGCGCCGCTGTCCTCATGACCCGCGCGCAGGAACGGCGGCAGCGGCAGCAATCGCTCACGCCAAGGCTCTCCGGCGGCACGGGACACCGCACAGCCGGACTTGGGCGACACGTAGATCAGGTCGGCTTGCTCACCCGTCGCGGCGCAACTGGACAGGTCGAGGCCGAAGCCCAGCTCCTCCAGCATCGCCATCTCGAAACGGACGACATGCGTGGCCGCGACGACGGGCTCATCGAAATCGTCCAGAACAGCCTCGAGCAATTCGTAAATGCCGTCATGCGGGGCGCGCTCCGGCAACAGCCGCGCCAGCGCCGCGAGATGCGTGATGCCATAGGCGGCATGGGGGCACGCCAGCATGGTGGCCGCGCGCAGATGCGTCCCCTCGATCGCGTAATAGCCGAGATGTTCGTCGAGCCGGGCGCGCCAGACCGCGCTGACCGAATTGCCCGGCTGCAGCAGCGGCCGCATCCGCGTACCCGCGCCGCCGCGCACCAGACCGAGATGGCGGCCATGGCTGCGCGTCAGTAACTCGACAATGGCACTCGATTCGCCATGCCGCCGCGTGCCGAGGATGATGCCTTCGTCAGTCCACTCCATGAGTCGAATCTTACACGATCCGGCACAAAACCGCGTTGCCGGGATCGCCTCTCAGACCAGAATATTATCCGCAGAACACCGGCGCGTTGTCAGGACTGAAACCAGCCTTCCGCGTCGCCAGTGAAGGACTGGTAGATCCCCAGAGCCGTCAGCACCGCCGAGCAGATATCGATCATGCTCGCGAGCGACCAGCCTTCATGGCGCAGGACGCTCGTAAGCGTGAGAATCGACAGGCCGAGCGACACCATCAGCACCAGCCGCGCCCAGTTGCGCCGCTGATGGGCTGCAACCCACACCAGATGGCAAAACAACAGAATCAGGCCCGCGCTGAAGATCGCGGAGGCCGCCACGTTAATCTGTGGCACGTCTTCGGGGATCGGACGCAAGGGAAACGAAAGCGTATCCAGCAGCAGCGAGGCATAAAGACAAATTTCAAAACGCCGCACATTCTCCGGTACGACAGGCTCAAAGCCTTTCATTCCTTCGGAAACTCCAGTCCCATCTCCCGGTAACGCTCGGGATCGTCGCCCCAATTGTCGCGTACCTTCACGAACAGGAACAGGTGCACTTTCTGTCCGAGAATGTCGGCGATCTCCTTGCGGGCATCCGCACCGATCGCCTTGATGGTGGCGCCGTTCTTACCGAGCACGATTTTTCGCTGGCTGTCGCGTTCGACGAAGATGGTCTGCTCGATACGAACGGATTTGTCCTTCAGTTCTTTCCAACTGTCAGTTTCCACCGTCGATTGGTACGGTAGTTCCTGGTGCAGATTCCGGTAGATTTTTTCGCGGGTGATTTCCGCGGCGAGATGACGCAGCGGCGCATCCGACATCTGGTCTTCGGGGTAATGATAAGGCCCCTCCGGCATCGCCTCCGCCAGCGCGCGGCGCAGGTCGTCAACGCCGTCGCCAGAAATCGCCGCGATCATGAACGTCTGCTTGAACGCGATCCGCTCGTTGGCCTTCTGCGCCAGCGCGAGCAGCTTCTCGCGCGCGACGAGATCGATCTTGTTGATGACGAGAAACTTCGGATGCTTGACGGCTTCGAGCTTGGCGAAGATCGCGTCGGCCTCCTCGTCGAGCCCGGCGCGCGCATCAAGCAGCACGCAGACCATGTCGGCATCGTGCGCCCCGCTCCACGCGGTCGAGACCATGGCGCGATCGAGACGCCGTTTTGGCTGGAAGATGCCGGGCGTGTCGACCAGCACGATCTGCGCGTTGTCCTCGATGACGATACCGCGGATCAAGGCGCGCGTGGTCTGCACCTTGCGCGAGACGATGGTGACTTTCGAGCCAACCAGCGCGTTGACGAGCGTCGACTTGCCGACATTGGGCGCACCGATCAATGCGACGAAGCCGCATCGGGTCGGCGAATTCTGTTCCGACAATTCAGGCATCCTTGCCGCCAGACACGCCTTCACGGCTCAATAGTGCCGAGGCGGCTGCTTTCTCCGCCGCGCGTTTGCTCGAACCGATGCCCTCGGCCGAAGCCAGCCCCGGCAGATCGACCGCGACACGGAAACGCGGATCATGATGTGGCCCGGTACGCTCCACCTCGCGGTAGACCGGCGTCGGCAATCCCTTGCCCTGCGCCCATTCCTGCAACACGGTTTTCGGATCGCGCAGCGGCCGCACTGGACGGCGCATGCGCTCGGTCCAGTTGCGCAGCACGAACTGTTCGGCGGCATCGTAGCCGCCATCGAGGAAGATCGCGCCGATCACCGCCTCGCAGATATCGCCGACGATGCTGTTGCGAAGCCGCGCGCCGACGCCAGCGCCGACCGTGCCGAGCTTGATGTTCTCATGCAACCCCAGCGACTTCGCGACATCCACGCAGGCTTCCTTGCGCACGAGATCGGCGAGGCGCTTGGACATCTCGCCTTCGTCCGCTTTCGGAAAGGCACCGTAGAGCATGTCGGAGACGATCAGGCCGAGCACATGGTCGCCGAGGAATTCCAGCCGCTGATAGCTGTCGGTGCGGCTCTGCGAGGATTTCAGCGCCGACACATGCGTCAGCGCGGTTTTCAGCAGCGCCGGATTCTTGAAAGTATGACCGATGCGCTGTTCGATCTCGCGCACCAGTTCCTTCGCGCTCGGCCGGCGCGGCTTCTTCGGCTTGCCCTCCGCCGCAGGCGCGTCTGCCGAGGCCTTGCGTTCGGAGGCTTTCGCCGCTGCGGGCTTCGCGTCGGGAGAGTCATCCTCCTGCATTGGCGCTGCGCTCAAGACGTCGCCGATCATCTGATGACCGAGAACAGGCGGCTCCAGCGCACGCTGACCGGCCAGCGCCAGAACTGCCACGCCTGCTCGCCCCTATCGACGGAGAAGAAAATAATCTGGGCACGGCCGATCAGATTTTCTTCCGGCACATAGCCCACGCCCGACGCCACGCGGCTGTCGCTCGAATTGTCGCGGTTGTCGCCCATCATGAAGTAATGGCCTTCCGGCACGACATAGACGGCGGTGTTGTCGTAATAACCGTTATCGACGCAATCGAGAGTCTTGTAGGTGACGCCGTTCGGCAGCGTCTCCTGCCACTGCTTGACGCGCGCGGTCGCGTCTCCCGAACCGCACGGATCCTCGCCGACGAAATCGGCGATGCGCTCACGCTTCACCGGCACGTCGTTGATGTACAGCAGCCCCTCTTTCATCTGGATATGATCGCCCGGCAGGCCGATCACGCGCTTGATGTAGTCGATGTTGTCCTCGCGCGGAAAACGGAACACGACGACATCGCCGCGCGCGGGTGCGGAGCCGAAGATGCGGCCGGAAAACAGCGGCGGCGAAAACGGCAGCGAATAGTGGCTGTAGCCGTAGGAGTACTTCGAGACGAACAGATAGTCGCCGACCAGCAGCGTCGACTCCATCGAGCCCGACGGAATGTTAAAGGGCTGGAACAGGAACGTGCGGATGATCGCCGCGATGATGAGCGCATGGACGACGACGCGGATCGCCTCGCCAATCCCGCCTTCGGATTTGGTGCCGGATGTCGTGCTCATGTCGTCTGAATTCCTTGAAACGGCGGGCGCGGCATGGACCGAAGCACCTGCGCGGGTTTTAAACGCTTGCTGCTTCTGGCGCAATCAACGGCCACGCCACAATCCACCAAACGATTGATATTTCTTTGGAAATTAAGGCGACGGAATGGTCGTCCGCCTGTCAGTCCCGCTTTTCCGGAACCTTGGCTCAGGACTTAGCTTAAGACTTGGGGACCGCGGAAATGATGACAAAGGCCTGCGCCAGGGGCCAGTCATCGGTAATCGTCAGGTCGATCCGGGCCTCGTGCCCTTCGGGGAGCAGCGATTGGAGCCGCGTCAGCGCCCCACCCGTCAGTTGCATGGTGGGCCGCCCGCCGGGCAGGTTGACCACCCCCATGTCCCGCCACCACACCCCTTCCCGGATACCAGTGCCCAGCGCCTTGGCGCAGGCCTCCTTGGCCGCGAAACGCTTGGCATAGGTCGCCACAAACGCGCGCGGGGCCTTCGCCCGCCGCGCCGCCTTGGCCTGCTCGGCCTCGGTGAAAATGCGGTCGATGAACCGCGAGCCATGGCGCTCCATCACCTGTTCGACCCGGCGGATATCGATGGTGTCGGAGCCGATTCCGAGAATCATGCCTGCCCCGCTTTCGCCCGGCCACGCGCCATTGCCGCGCGCATGGTGCCGATGGCCTGCCCCAGCCCGACGAACAGCGCCTCGCCCATCAGGAAGTGGCCGATATTCAACTCCATGATCTGCGGCAGCGCCGCGATCGTCTCGGCGGTCGCATAATCGAGGCCGTGGCCTGCATGGACTTCGAGGCCGAGCGAATGCGCGAGCTTGGCGCCCTCGACGACGCGCAGCCACTCCGCGTCCGCCTTGCTGTTTCGCTCCGCCAACGCATCGCACCAGGTGCCGGTGTGAATCTCGATCACCGGCGCCTTCAGCCGCGCGGCCATCTCGATCTGCGCCGGGTCCGGCGAGATGAACAGCGAGGCGCGGATGCCCGCCTCGTTGAGCTTCGCGATGGCCGGCGCAAGCGTCGCCTGCTGCCCCACAACATCGAGCCCGCCTTCGGTGGTCAACTCCATCCGCCGCTCCGGCACGAGGCACACCGCATGCGGCTTGGTCGCGAGCGCGATACCGACCATCTCGTCGGTCACCGCCATCTCGAAATTCAGAGGCTTTGAAATCTCGCGCTTCAGCCGCGCCATGTCGGTGTCGCGGATATGGCGGCGGTCCTCGCGCAGATGCGCGGTGATGCCGTCCGCCCCTGCCTCGATCGCGAGCAGCGCCGCGCGGACAGGATCGGGCAACAGCCCGCCGCGCGCATTACGCAGCGTGGCGACGTGATCGACGTTGACCCCAAGGCGGATCGGCAAGACAGGCATTGATGGATTTCCGAAGGACTAGCCGTTGACCCGTTCGACGCTCGCGACCACGGCTTTCGCGCGCAACTGGTTGATGATCCCGTTCAGGTGCTTGAGGTCGTAGACCTCGAGATCGATGATGAGATCGGTGAAATCCGGCGAGCGGCGGCTCATGCCGATATTGTCGATGTTGCCGTCATGCTCGGCGATCACGCCCGCGACCTGCGCGAGGCTGCCCGGCTCGTTGACGTTCTGCACGTGCAGCCGCGCCGGAAAACGCCGCGGCGTGGCTTCGTCGATATCCCAGCGCACGTCGACCCACCGCTCCGGCTCCTCCTCGAAATCCTTCAAGGCAGGCGCCTGGATCGGATAAATGGTGATGCCCTCGCCTGGCGTGACGATGCCGACGATGCGATCCCCCGGCACCGCACCGCCATTGGGTGCGAACTTGATCGGCAAATCGGAATTGATGCCGTGGATCGGGATCGCCGTGCTGCTCGTGGTGGCATCCGGCGTCTTGCCCTTCGCCGCCGCACCCTTGATGCCGCTGAGACGCGCCTCTTCCTTGTAGTCGGGATACATCGCACGGGCGACATCGGCAGCCTTCATTTCGCCGCGCCCGACCGCCGCCATCACGTCTTCAATCGAGGTGCGTGCGAGACGTGGCAGCGCGCCCCTGAGCTTGTCGTCGGCGTAGACGATCTTTGCACGCATGAACAGGCGCTCGACGATACGCCGCCCCAATCCCGCATACTGATCGCGTACCGCAGCACGGGTGGCGCGGCGGATCGCGGCCTTCGCCTTGCCGGTGACAGCCAGCGCCTCCCATGCCGAGGGCGGCGCCAGTTGTGCGCGCGAGGTCAGCACCACGACCTCGTCGCCATTGTGCAACTCCGACGACAGCGGCGAGAACTGGCCGTTGATCTTGCAGCCGACCGCGCTGTTGCCGACATCGGTATGCACCGCATAGGCAAAGTCGATCACGTTGGCATGGCGCGGCAGCGCGATCAGCTTTCCCTTCGGGGTGAAGCAGAACACCTGATCGTGGAACAGCTCCATCTTGGTGTGTTCGAGGAATTCCTCCGGATTGGCGCTTTCCGCCAGCATCTCGATGGTGTGGCGCAGCCAGGCGAAGGCATTGGATTCCCGCTTCAGCATCTCGGTCGGAGAATCGACGCCCTCCTTGTAGAAGGAGTGCGCGGCGATGCCGTATTCGTTGATGCGATCCATCTCCTCGGTGCGGATCTGCAACTCGACACGCTGATTGCCGGGGCCGATCACCGTGGTGTGGATCGAGCGATAGTCGTTCTGCTTCGGCGTCGAGATGTAATCCTTGAATCGCCCCGGCACGACCGGCCATGTGGTGTGCACCACGCCGAGCGCCCTGTAGCACTCCTCCGACGTCTCCAGAATGACGCGAAAACCGAAGATGTCGGACAATTGTTCGAAATTGACCGACTTGCGCTCCATCTTCACCCAGATCGAAAACGGCTGCTTGCGCCGCCCCTTCACCACCGCCTTGAGGCCGTGTGATTCCAGACTCGCGGACAATTGCGTCTCGATCTCGCCGATCAGGTTGCGGTTGAGTTCGGTCAGAGCATCGAGCCGCTGCGTGACCACCGCGCGCGCTTCCGGATCGAGCACATGGAAGGACAGATCCTCCAGCTCCTCGCGCATTTCCTGCATGCCCATGCGGCCGGCAAGCGGCGCGTAGATGTCGAGCGTCTCCTCGGCGATGCGCTGGCGCGAGGCCGGCGGCATGAATTCCATCGTGCGCATGTTGTGCAGGCGATCGGCGAGCTTGACGAGCAGTACGCGCACGTCGTTCGAGATCGCGAGCAAGAGCTTGCGCAGGTTTTCCGCCTGCTTGGCCTCGCGCGAGACGAGTTCGAGCCGCTTCAGTTTGGTGAGGCCTTCGACCAGCGCGCCGATCTCGGTGCCGAACAACTGATCGATTTCAGCGCGCGTGGACTCGGTGTCCTCGATGGTGTCGTGCAGCAGTGCGGCGACGATGGTGGCGTCATCGAGCTTGAGGTCGGTCAGGATCGCGGCGACCTCGAGCGGATGGGAGAAGTACGGGTCACCCGAGGCGCGCTTCTGCTCGCCATGGGCTTTCATGGCGTAGACGTAGGCGCGGTTGAGCAGATCCTCGTCGGTATGGGGATTGTAGGCCCGGACCCGATCCACCAGATCGTATTGCCGCATCATCTTCGGCCGGGCGCGCGCCGGACGCTTGGGCGCAGCCGCGGCCTCCGCCGTGGTGGCGCTTGCCTGCATCTGCCCTGCGCTGCGGCGTCCAGCCGGCATGTCGAAACCATCCTTCCGGATTCGGGGCTTATCCCCTTGGTGAGAATATCGCCGTCCCCGGTTCCAATCGCAAGAAAGGTTATCGTGAAATGTTGAACAGGATCAAAAGCAAAAGGCCGAAAAACAAAAGGCCCGAGTTTCCCCGGGCCTTGTGATCTACCTATCGTATCCGGGCTGCCCTTCCGGCGCTCCGGATGTCCGGCTTATTCGTCTTCCTCGGGCTGCTCTTCCGGCGGCGCGAGGCCTTCCAGACCCTTGAGCAACTCTTCCTCGGTCATGCGCTCGACAGCGACCTCGGTGTCGTCGGCATCGACGCTCGCGCCGGCCGAGCCGATCAGCGGGATCGTATCCGGCTCCGGCTCGTCCACTTCGACGAACTTCTGCAGCGAATGCACGAGTTCTTCTTTGAGGTCTTCCGGGGCAATGGTCTGATCCGCGATTTCGCGCAGCGACACCACCGGATTCTTGTCGTTGTCGCGATCAACTGTGATCGGCGAGCCGGACGAGATCATGCGCGCACGATGCGCGGCAAGCAGCACGAGATCAAACCGGTTATCGACCTTGTCGATGCAATCTTCGACGGTAACGCGCGCCATAAAGCCGCTCCGTAAAACAGGTTGAAAAGTTTGTTGCGGTGCCGAAGTAAATACAAGGAATACGCGAGGACCGCAACCGCCAATTTTCCCCGGATTTGCAGGCTTTTTGCGGCGGGAACCACACCGCATTGACGTTCTGTTCAGCTTATCAGAACGCTTTATCTACCCAGGGTAGTTATCGGCCGGTTTTACGCTGGGCGGACAAGGTTTTGCTTCATTGCCTCACCACTATATCGTCATGAAGCACCTGCGCGAGATCAACGCGCCAAAAACCTTAGAACAAACGGACGAGAAATCTTTTGATGACATCGCCTTCTCATAAAATTGCGCTTTTCATAGATGGAGCCAATCTCTACGCAACCGCCAAAACTCTCGGCTTTGATATCGACTACAAACGCCTGCTGCTTGAATTCCAGAACCGGGGCACGCTGGTTCGCGCGTTCTACTACACGGCCATCATCGAGGATCAGGAATATTCCTCGATTCGTCCGTTGATCGACTGGCTGGACTACAATGGCTACACCGTCGTCACCAAGGCGACGAAGGAATTCATCGACGCCAGCGGCCGCCGCAAGGTGAAGGGCAATATGGACATCGAGCTTGCGGTCGATGCCATGGAGCTGGCCGAGCACATCGACCATATGGTGCTGTTCTCCGGCGACGGCGATTTCCGCTCGCTGGTCGAAGCCGTGCAGCGGCGCGGCGTGCGCGTCACCGTGGTCTCCACCATCTCCAGCCAGCCGCCGATGATCGCGGACGAGTTGCGCCGCCAGGCGGATGTCTTTACTGATCTGGTCCAGCTCCAATCCAAGCTCGGCCGCGATCCGGGTGAGCGCACCACACCGCGCGAGCCTCGGGAGCGCCAGCACACGCCGCAATTCCTGCAGCGGAGCACGAGCACGATTGCACCGCGGGCCGATGAAGAAGAGTTCGACGACTAAATCCGGACCAGGCTCGAGGCCCAAAGCGGCCTCGGGCCTGTCTTCTTCCGAGACATCCCACCCCGACCGCGACTGTCCCTTGTGCCCGCGCCTCGCCTCCTTCCGAGAGGATAACCGCGCCGCGCACCCCGACTGGTTCAACGCGCCCGTGCCGCAATTCGGCGGGATCAATGCGGCGCTGCTGATCGTGGGCCTTGCGCCCGGCCTGCAAGGCGCGAATCGCACCGGACGGCCCTTCACCGGCGACTATGCCGGCGACCTCCTCTACCAGACCCTGCTCGATTACGGCTTTGCCTCGGGGCACTACGAAGCGCGCCCGGACGATGGCCTGAAACTGATGAACTGCCGGATCGGCAATGCGGTGCATTGCGTGCCGCCGCAGAACAAGCCGACGCCCGCCGAGATCAACACCTGCCGCCGCTTCCTTCTCCCCACTATCGAGGAAATGCCGCGCCTGCGCGCCATCGTCACGCTCGGGCGCATCTCGCATGACTCGACGCTGAAGGCGCTCGGCCTGCCGTTACGCGCCGCACCCTTCAAGCATGGCGGCGAATTCCAGCACGACAGGATTCGCATCTTCAGCAGCTATCACTGCTCGCGCTACAACACCAACACCGGCGTGCTGACGCCGAAGATGTTTCAGGCGGTGTTCGCCAGCGTGCGGGATTATTTAAAAGATTAAACCGGGTTGGCTTTGAGCCACGCCAGCACGTCAGCCGCGTTACGATCCGGCGGAAACACCGGATAGAAAACGTGGGTGATGACACCCGCATCCGCGACCAGTGCAAGGCGCTTCAGCAACGTCTGCCCCGCGACTTCCATCGTCGGCAACTTCAAAGCCTTGGTCAGTTCAAGCTTAGAGTCGGACAGCACCGGAAACGGCACATGCAGCCGCGTCACCATCTCGCGCTGATACTCCGTGGCCTGGGTGGACAGGCCGAACACGCGGGTCGCCCCTGCCGCCTTCAACTCGCCCGCGAGGTCGCGGAACGAACAGGTCTGCGGCGTGCAGCCGCGCGCACCGGGGATCATGTCCCAGTCGTCGGTCAGGCCGATCTTGCCGGGCTCGCCGGTGCGCGGATAGGCGAACACGACGATCCGCCCCGGCAGTTGCGACAGCAACACGCTTTCGTCGTTCGTCCCTGTCAGCGCGATGGCAGGAAGCCGCAAGCCTTTGAGATGCGCCGCCGCGCCGTCATCTTCCGGCGCAGGAATCTGCGACCAATCGGGAGCTTCCAAACTCGGCTGATTCATTTTGATTATCCTCTCGCCCGCAGCAACCGGCTTTTTTCGCGCGACCAGTCCCGCTTTTTTTCCGTTTCACGCTTATCGTGCAGCTTCTTGCCCTTGGCGAGCGCCAGTTCGAGCTTCAGCCTGCCCTGCTCGTTGAAGTACATCTTCAGCGGAATGAGCGTCATGCCCTCGCGCTCGATCGCGCCGATCAGTTTGTTGATCTGCCGCTTGTGCAGCAGCAATTTGCGTGGCCGGCGCGGCTCGTGGTTGAAGCGATTGGCCTGAAGATATTCGGGAATGTTGGCGTTGACGAGCCAGATCTCGCCGCCCTTCGAGTCAGCATAGGACTCCGCGATGGTGCTCTTGCCGTTGCGCGCGGACTTCACCTCGGTGCCGGTGAGCATCACACCGGCCTCGATGGTCTCCTCGATGGAATAGTTGAAACGCGCCTTGCGGTTTTCCGCAACGACCTTGATCGGGCGCTCCTTTTTCTCAGCCATCGCAGCGATTTCTGGTCACAGGCGTCACTTCGCCTTCAAGAGGTCGCGGATCTCGGTGAGCAGTTCCTGATCCTTGGTCGGTGCCGGCGGCTCCGAAGGCTTCGCCTCCTGGCGCTTGAACTTGTTGATGAAGCGAATCACGATGAACAGCACGAAGGCGACGATCAGGAAGTTCAGCGTCACGGTGAGGAAGCTGCCCCAAGCCAGTACAGCGCCCTGCTTCTTGGCGTCCACGAGATTGGTCGCGGTCACAGCTTTCGACATGCCGGTGAAGTAGTTCGAGAAGTCGAGACCGCCCGTGATCGCGCCGATCACCGGCATGATGATATCGCCGACCAGAGAGGAGACGATGGCGCCGAACGCAGCACCGATGATGACGCCGACCGCCAGGTCGACGACATTGCCCTTCATGGCGAAGTCACGGAATTCCTTGAGCATCGAACCCTCTCCTTATCCAAACAAAGTGGTCAACATTGCTTAGTTCAGCACCCCGGCGTGAACCATCGCGTCGCGAATGGCCCTGCCAACGAGCGGCGTCACCGGCATCAGCGGCGGACGAACCTCCTCCTCCAGCCGGCCCAGCAGCCTGAGGCCGTGCTTCGCTCCGGCAACGCCCGGCTCCTTGAAGATGGCGTCGTGCAACGGCACCAGCCTGTCCTGAATTTTCAGGGCACCTGCGTAATCGCCCTTGAGAACGGCTGCCATCAGATCGGCGCAGGGCTTCGGCGCGATGTTGGCGGTGACGGAAATGCAGCCATGTCCACCCGCCGCCATGTAGGCGAGCGCGGTCATGTCCTCGCCCGACATCTGGATGAAATCCGGTCCCATCGCGTGACGCTGCTGCGAGACGCGCGCGACATTGGCGGTCGCGTCCTTCACACCCGCGACGTTCTTCAACTCGAACAGCCGCGTCATCGTCTCGACGGACATGTCCACGACCGAGCGCGGCGGAATGTTGTAGATGAAGATCGGAATGCCGACCGCGTCATTCACCGCCTTGAAGTGGTGGTACATCCCCTCCTGCGTGGGCTTGTTATAATAGGGCGTCACCACCAGCACGGCGTCGGCGCCGGCCTTCTCGGCGTGCTTTGCGAGAGCGACCGCTTCCGTGGTCGAATTCGAGCCCGCGCCGGCGATCACCGGCACGCGGCCATTCGCCTCCTTCACGCACCATTCGACGACCTTGTTGTGCTCGTCATGCGTGAGGGTCGGGCTTTCGCCCGTGGTGCCGACGGGAACCATGCCGTTCGAGCCTTCGGCGATCTGCCAGCTCACGAGGTTGCGAAATGCCCCCTCATCCAGGCTGCCGTTTTTGAAAGGGGTGACCAAGGCTGTAAAGGAACCCCGAAACTTGCCATTGGCCGCCATCGTCTTTCTCCAAACAATTCCTATGCGAACTCACCGAGCCCGAATGCCCGCGAATATCGCGGGCAAGCCTGATTAAATACCGGCTCCCGCGCTGCGATGAAAGAGCGCGGCGGCGATTCCGGGTTTCTTTATCGGCGATTGTGTCCCTGCCAGCCCCGAATTTGCCGCCCTTTCGCGGCATCTCATGTGGTGGTTCGGGACACTGGGCCGTTCCGATCAAATTCCTGTTTGGCGCCTGAATCCAATAGATTAGACCTGTCGCTGACGGCGACGATGTGATTCGCAGCGAAGGACGGCCGTGGCTTCTGCTCTCTTGAAAATCACAGCCCTCACAAGTGGCGCACTGATCCTCGCAGCACTTGCGCCTGCCGCCCTTCTTGCTGTGCCTCTCCCGAAGCCGCGCCCCGTGCCGCGCAGCGTGATCCCCAAGACCGCCAAGTCGCTGTCGCAGCTTCCGGCCGCGCCGAAGCTTTCCGGGACGCAACCCACACCGCTGGCGGCAAAACCGCCGGTGCAAACGGCACCGCCACCGCAGGCGCTGACGCCAAAAAAATCCCGCGCGCCGCTCGCGCTCGCCGCCACCTCGACGACATCGAAGGCCGATCTCCAGACGCTCGAACAGATCATCGAACTCGTCCGCGCCAAGCGGCAGTCGGATGCGACGCAACTGCAAGGCTCGATCAGCGATCCGCTGGCGCGCAAGCTCTCGGAATGGATCATCCTGCGCAGCGAGGATAATGGCGCGTCCTCCGACCGCTACCTCGCCTTCATCACGGAAAATCCGAGCTGGCCGAGCCAGACTTTCTTCCGCAAGCGCGGCGAGGCAGCCCTTTGGGATGACCGGCGCGACGACAACACCATCCTGTCGTTCTTCGGCAACGACCAGCCGATCACCGCCAAAGGCCGCTTCGCGCTGGCACGGGCGCTGCTCGATCGCGGCGACCGTGCGCGCGCCGAACGGCTGGTGCGCGAGGCATGGCATGAGGATTCGTTCTCCTCCGCCGTCGAGGATGCAGCCCTTTCGCAATTCTCGGCCTTCCTCAGCGGCGGCGACTTCAAGCGGCGCATGGACACGCTGGCCTATGGCAGCGACACCGACGGGGCGCTGCGCGCAGCCAAGCACCTTGGCGGCGGCTATGTCGCACTGGTCAAGGCGCGGATCGGCCTGAACCGCAAGGCGTCCAATTCAAAGGCCCTGCTCGCAGCCGTACCCGCGAACCTGCACGGCGACCCGCTCTATATCCTGAGCCGGATCCAGTACCTGCGGCGCGAAGACAAGATCATGGACGCCGCACGGCTGATGCTGGACGCCCCGCGCGAGCCGTCGCGCATCATCAACACCAACGAATGGTGGATCGAACGGCGGCTGCTCGCGCGCAAGCTGCTCGATATCGGCGAGAAGCGCACCGCCTATCGTGTCGCGCGCGACGCGGCGGTGCCCGAGCGCGGCATCTACAAGACAGAACGGGAATTCACAGCGGGCTGGATCGCATTGCGCTTCCTCAACGATCCCGCCACCGCGGCCCAGCATTTCGCCCGCATCGGGGTCAACACCACGAACCCGACCGCAAAGGCGCGAGCCGGATACTGGCAGGGCCGCGCCGCGGAAGCCGCAGGCCGGCATCAGGAAGCGCACGCCGCCTATCAGGCCGCGGCGATCCATTCGACAAGCTATTACGGCCAGTTGGCGCGGGCGAAACTTCACCTTCCGCAACTGGGCCTGAACGGCAAGCCTGCCACCCCACGGGGCGCGGAGCGGCTGGAGATCGTGCGCGCGGTCGATATCCTCTACGCGCTGGATGAAGAGGATTACATCATCCCGATCATGGCCGACATGGGCGAGAACGCCGACCGCGACGCGCTGGCTGCACTCTGCGAGGCGGCGGAGCGCAACAACGATCCGCGCGGCATGCTGGTGGCCGGAAAGGCGGCGCTCAATCGCGGCCTGCCGTTCGACCACTATGCCTATCCGATCAACGGCATCCCTTCCTACCGCAACATGGGACCGGCGGTGGAGAAGGCCATTGTCTTCGCCATCGCGCGGCAGGAAAGCGCCTTCAATCCTTCAATCGTGTCACCCGCCAACGCCTACGGCCTGATGCAGGTGACACCGGACGCCGCCAAATACGTCACCAAGAAATATGGCGGCACCTATGACCTCGCCCGCCTGAAGGGCGATCCCTCCTACAACGCCACGCTCGGTTCGGCTGAACTCGGCGGATTGATCGAAGACTATCGCGGCTCCTACATCATGACATTCGCGGGCTACAATGCCGGGCGCGGCAGCGTGCGGAAATGGGTCGAGCGCTACGGCGACCCGCGCGACTCGAATGTGGACGCGGTGGACTGGGTCGAACTGATCCCGTTCTCGGAGACGCGCAATTACGTCCAGCGCGTGATGGAAAACCTGCAAGTCTATCGCGCCCGCTTCGGCGGCAGCCACCAATTGATGATCGAGGCCGACCTGCGCCGGGGCGCGGTGCAGTAACACACACCCCTTGGGAGTCACCCCCGTAATGGCCAAGCTCTGTCCCTCCCCTCTCCCCTTGTGGGAGAGGATGAAAGACCCGCCCATGCCTGCCTTCCACGACATCTTCGCTACCTCCACGGATGGTTTGCGGCTGCACGCACGCGCCATCGGCCCTGCCGATGCCGCCGCCCTGCCCGTTCTTGGCCTGCCCGGCCTGACGCGAACGGCGGAGGATTTCGATGCCGTCGCACAGGCGCTGGCGAGCAATCCGCAAACCCCGCGGCGCGTGGTCGCGATCGATTATCGCGGCCGTGGCGGGTCCGATTTCGATCCTAATCCCGCCAACTACACCGTCCCGATCGAGGCAGCCGACGTGCTGGCGCTGGCGTCAGCGGCGGGAATCTCCCGTGCGATCTGGCTCGGCACCTCGCGCGGCGGACTGATCTCGATGGTCATCGCGGCCACGCGCCCGGAGCTTGTCGCAGGCATCATCCTCAACGACATCGGTCCCGAGCTGGACATCAAGGGGCTGATGAAGATCAAGGGTTACCTCGCCCCGCCGGTCACGCCGCAGACGTGGAGCGCGGCGGCGCGCGGGCTGCAACGGCTGTTCGGTAGCGTCTTCCCTGCCCTCACCGAAGAGGACTGGCTGGCCTGGGCGCACCGCGCATTCCGGCAGGATGCAGATGGCCGCCTGACGCGCACTTACGATCCCGCGCTGGCGCGGACGTTCGATGCCATCTCATTAGAAACGCCGCCCGTACCGCTATGGGAATTATTCGACCAGATGGCGCAAGTGCCGCTGTTGTCGATCCGCGGCGAGTTGTCGGATCTCTTATCGCGCGAGTGCGTCGCTGAAATGAAGCGCCGGCGGCCCGGCATGGAAACGTGTGATGTGCCCTTGCAAGGCCACGCCCCGCTGCTGGCGGATGCGCCGACGATCGAGCGGATCAGGACGTTCTGCCGAAAGTGCGATACGGCGGACAAGTTCTAAGCGGCATATTCGATGCTGTCCCCGCCTGCGCTGGGGCGACTCATGAAGGCCACGAGCAAGCGAGCTTGCTTCACACATAACCGCACTAAAAAAAAACAAAACCCCGGCAGTTGCCTGCCGGGGTTCGTTCGATGTTTCACCCGAAGGTGAGACGATCAGAAGTTGCGCTGAACGCGGAGGATACCCGAGTAGGAGTCGGTATCGCCCAAGTTCACAACACGACCGCCGGTCGGGCCAGTGCCGCTCAGAGTCGCCGCACCAGTGTTGTTCTGGTCGATGTGGACCCAGCTGGCTTCAGCGATGAACGCGAGGTTCTTCACCGGCTTCCAGGTCGTGCTCAGGCCCAACTGGCTGACGTTGAAGTCAGGGTTGCAGGTGCCGGCAATCGTACGAGTGCCGTACGCACCCGCACAGATGGCAGTCGAAGCCACGCCGTTGTAATCAACGTGCGTCCACGAACCGAACACGCTGGACGACCAGTGGGCGTTCCAGTTGTGGTTGAAGGCGCCGTTGAAGCCGTAGGCCTTGGTCAGCTCGATGCTGGTTCCGAGACCACCGTAGACGCCGTCAGCAATCGGAACACCAGCGAAGGTGAAGCCGCCGCCGTTAAGCACCTGGAAGTTGGTCGGGGTCGCACCGGACTGGCCGAGCACGTAGCGCAGCGCACCCTCGGTGTAGGTACCGCTGATCTTGATGTCGTCGCCGGGGCCGGTCGGCAGGTTCTTCAACTGCAACGCACCGGTCACAGCGAAGCCCCACTTGTCGCTCGGATGGCCAGCCAGCGCACTGGCGGTGTAGTAGTCGCCGGTGACTTCGTGAGCCGCGGCCGAGAACTGCAGCAGACCCCAGGCCTGGTCGAGGCGAATGTTGCCGACGACGTCCGGAGCAGTCGGAGCTGCGTAGTGGTTGGTGTAAGCGCCGTAGATGGACGCAGTCGACAGGGAAGTCGACATAACGCCAACGCGGTTGGCAGCTTCCTGAGTGTCAACACCGACGCTGGCCGACACGCCATTGCCGAACTGCCAGGTGTACTGGATGTTGTTCACGCCGGCGTCGTAGTTCGGGCCGCCCATGAGGGTCGAGTTGATGTTGCCCGGAGCGCCGTTCCACGGCAGGGCGTAAGCCGAAGCCGAACGACCGAAGGTGAAGCCAGCGAACTGAACGAACGCAGCCTCAACGCGCATGCCACCGTTGGCCTGAACGTCGGTACCGACATTCGTGGCGCCGAAGGTGAACTGCGGACCGAACGCACCGAAGGTACGGACAACGCCGTATTCGGTCGCGGTGCGGGTGTCGACGTTCATCATGATACGGGCGCGCGACTGGTATTCACCAGCGGTGCGGAGGCCGAGGCCGCCATCGCCGTTCAGATAGGTCGCGTCCGAAGGAGCGCCACCGAAGGTGACTTCCGCACGCAGATAGCCGCCGATGCGGATGCAGGTGTCGGTGCCGGGGATGTAGTAGAAACCAGCGCCGTACAGGGAACAAACCTTCACGTACTCGACCGCTTTGGCCTTGACGGGAAGATCAGCCGCCTGTGCGCCACCGATCGCAACGATTGCCGCTGCCGATCCGAGGACAAGGCTCTTAATCTTGCTCATAAAACCTCCAATATGATTGTGTAGGGAAGGTTCCGGCCCGCCGGTGTAAGTCACACCTGTGGTTTGGTCCCCTTGATCCCCGTGACCGCTTGGCCGCCTCGCGCCTTCGGACACTCCCGCACAAACGCGAGCGACTTAAGCGAAACTTCCAAACGGGACGACCTCGGGATGCCCCCCTCCGTCGCATAGGCAGAATTACTCAACGCCTACACACACGCAACAAAGACCCGCCACATCCGGGCCGCCTTTGGATCGTTTCCAAATAACTGTTGCACAAAAAACACTCACTGTTTTGTGAGATAAACACGTAAATAATTGAAATATAAATGGTATTCGTAATATTGATGATCCCGAGGTGCTGCGTTGCATTTTTGCATCATCTCGCTCTGCCCACAGCCTCGGGGGGTGGAAATCACGAATCAAACAATGCGATTCCATGGGGCCATTCTCGTCACGAATCCGCTGCCCGGCCCTGTTCCAAGAGGCGCCGTGGCTCTCATCACTGTCTTTGCCGTGCATAATAATAATGTGAGAGCGGGCCGCTCTTGATCGCCACCCGCCGATCCCGACTTGCAGGTCACGGCATCGTCAGGCATATCGAGCGCGTGGAGACGTGGCCGAGCGGCTGAAGGCACTCGTTTGCTAAATGAGCATACCTTGAAAAGGGTATCATGGGTTCGAATCCCATCGTCTCCGCCACTACCAATCCCTTGAAATTGCCAGCAACGATTCGCGCCAGACCGCGCGCCTGTCACAGATCGCCGTCACAACCGGTCGCAAATGCAGCCGAAAACGAACGGGGTTTGTGCGCCATGCATTTTCAACGCCGCGACAGTACTTGCTGCAAAGCCGCTCCGCTAAATCTCATCGAGGCGCTAGGCCACGCTGACATTCGCATCGCGCTAGATGCGAACTGCACCGGCATCAGAGGGCAATCGTGATCACACGATACAATCTGCGACGCTAGCGGATACACTTGTACCGCCAGCACAGTGCGGAAACCCTCGCCGATATCGATGATATCGATCCCCTGCTCTCTTCCGAACAGTCGCGCAGCGAAGGCAACGCAACGTCCGTCAAACTCCGACAACTCGTATTGCAGATTAGGTACGCGCACAGTTGGTGAAGCGCCTATCAACTCAATGCGCCGGTACCTCTGTCAGAAAGTTTCCACCGCAACGATCTCCTTCCGCTCGATGCTCCGGACGACCTGGAAGCTATTGGTGCCATCCTGCGCGAAGAAGTCAGACATGACGGGATCGACACTGTTCTCCATCACGCTCCCATCCCTCGACGCCACTTCGCTCAAGAGATTGTTGCCGGTGAAATCCGGCCGGCATCGCCGCGCCGGCTGCGATCGCTGGGGCTGCCGTCCAAGATTTGATCTAGGAAGCCTTAGTGCGCCGCCATCCAGGCGCGGGGCTTTACGCTGGGAACATCACGCGCAATGATTTGAAATAACTATCAATAAGATTTGGAAAAACTATTGTGCTGCCCTGGCGGCTTTATGAAGTGCACTTCCGAACCACGGACAGCGATTTGCAATTGGATAAACAAATTAAACGGCTCATGTGAAGACACCTTCATATACCATGTTCCATGAACGGTGGTATATTAGAGGAAATCCAATACTCTGGAGGCCATTATGGGCAGACAAGGCAAGCAGAACTACACGCGACTCACCGAGCCGCTTGTCCGCGAGAATGGGGTACTGCGGCCTGCCTCCTGGGATGAAGCTCTTGATCGCGCAGCCGAAGGTTTCCTTCGGAACCGCGAGAAGCACGGCCCCGATGCGTTCGGCATGTTCTCCTGTTCCCGCTCGACCAATGAGCTGAACTTCATCGCCCAGAAGTTCACCCGGGCGGTGATCGGCACAAACAACATCGACTCCTGTAACAGAACTTGACACGCTCCTAGCGTCGCCGGTCTGGTGACGGTATTCGGAGCTGGCGGTGGTACCTCTTCTTATCGCGAAGCTGAAGATGCGGATTTGCTTGTCTTCTGGGGCTCCAATGCCCGCGAAGCGCATCCGATTTTCTTTCATCACGCGCTGAAGGCGATTCATAAAGGGGCCAAGGTTTATTCGGTTGACCCGCGCCGTGCCAAAACGGCCGAGTGGGCTGACGCGTGGCTCGGCCTCGACGTCGGCACCGACGTTGCGTTGGCCTACGGTATCGGCCGTGAGATCATCCACGCCGGATTGACCAACGAGGCGTTCATTGCGAACGCGACCACCGGGTTCGAAGAATACGTCAAGGCCTGCGAGCCGTGGACGCTGGAAGTCACCTCCCGCGAGACCGGGGTGCCTGCGGATTTGATCCGTCAACTCGCTCACGACTACGCAAAAGCGGAGCGTGCGCAGATTTGCTGGACGCTCGGCATCACGGAACACCATAACGGCACTGACAATGTGAGGTCGCTGTGCAACCTTGCGATGCTCACAGGCCATGTCGGCCGGTGGGGTTCGGGCCTGGTTCCGTTGCGCGGCCAGAACAACGTCCAGGGCGGCGGCGACATGGGGGCGATCCCCAAGAACCTGCCGGGATTCCAGGACGTCGGAAATGCCGAACATCGCGCGAAGTTCGAGCGTCTGTGGAATGTGACGATGCCGCCGAAGTACGGCATGACGCTCTCGGAAATGATGCACGCGATGGATGAAGGACATCTCACCAACCTCTACATCGTGGGCGAGAACCCGGTGCAGTCCGACGCCGATTCCAACGCGGTGGGTAAGCGTCTGGAGAATCTGGACCACGTGGTTGTCCAGGACATCTTCCTGACCAGGACCGCAGAGTATGCTGACGTGGTGCTCCCCTCTGCCGCTGCGTGGTGCGAGAGCGACGGCACCTTCACCAACAGCGAACGCCGGGTCCAGCGCGTGCGCAAGGCACTGGAGCCGCCCGGGAACGCGAAGGACGACATCGAGATTCTTCGCCTCGTCGCGGAGCGTATGGGATATCACTGGCCCATACAGACTGCGGAAGAGATCTGGGACGAACTGCGCTCGGTGTCGCCGGCGCATCATGGCATGTCTTATCGGATGCTCGAGGAACGGGGCGGATTGCAGTGGCCCTTCCCCGACGAAAACGGTCCCGAGACGCCATTCCTGCATGGCCGGCTCTGGGAGAAAGATCCCGAGAAGCGCGGACGGCCTGCACCGTTCGGTACGCCCAAGCACAGCCTTCCGGTGGACAAGCTCGACGACGAATTCCCGCTGCGCCTGACGACGGGGCGGCGGCTCACCGACTACAACACCGGCGTGCAATCCGGTGGCTTCAACTCGCCGATCCGGTTTGGTGCCTGCGTCGATCTCTCTCCGGAGGACATGGCCCGGCTTGATGTCAGAGAGGGAGAGTGGGTGCGGGTGACCTCGCGCCGCGGATCCGTGCTGGCACCCGTGCGCAAGGAGCCGGGGCTGCGGCCCGGGTTGCTCTTCATGGCCTGTAACTTCCCCGACGAGGTGGACGTCAACTTGCTCACCATCGAGGCAAATGACCCGATCGCTGGAACGGCTGAGTTCAAGGCGACAGCAGTCAGGGTAGAGAAGACTAACGAAGTTCCGACTTGGGAGAGAAATGTTTTCGCCAAGCTCGAGGCTGCGGAATAAGGTGGGTTAGCTGTGGATCTAAAGTTCTCGAATGCCGAGCCGTCCGCAGACGAACGGGACGCAGTTGATCGGCTGCTTGGGGTTGGCGATGGTGGTTGGCACGGTGGCGAACGCGACGAGAAAGACCACCGGCGTGCCCACACTGGGCGCGGACAGAGTCGGCGGCACCTCGTCATGGAGGCGCTGCACGCGGTGAACGACCGCGTCGGCTGGATCAGCCCGGGCGCGCTGAACTACATCGGAAAGCGGCTCAGCATGGCGGCAGCCGACGTCTACAGCGTCGCGACGTTCTATGCACTGTTCTCCACCAACATGCGGCCGAAGCGCATCGTGCATGTCTGCACCGACATCGCCTGCATGGCGCGCGGATCCAAGGAGGTCTGTGCCGACCTCGAGAAGCGGCTGGGCCCGGCCAACGCGATGAATGGCTGGAAGCACAGTCCCTGTCTCGGCGTGTGCGAACGCGCCCCTGCCGCAATGGCGGTGGAGGCTGGTGATCCGCCTCATGAACATCTGATCGGACCCGCGATCGCCGATGAAGTCGTCCTCGCGCTGAATAACGGTCCTCATGCACTTGCAGCTGAGGCGCCACCGATCATGGCCGTGCCACAGGCCGGTCAGGAAGGCCTCATGCTGCTCAAGCGCGTCGGCAAGGTCGATCCGGAAAGTATTGACGACTACCTCGAGACCGACGGCTACGCCGGATTAAAGCGCGCGTTCGAGATGGGCCCCGGCAAGGTCATCAGCGAGGTCAAGGACTCCAAGCTGATGGGCCGCGGCGGCGCGGCATTCCCGGCCGGCATCAAATGGGAGAGCACCGCCAAGCAGCCTGCGACGCCGCGTTATCTCGTCTGTAACGCCGACGAGAGCGAACCCGGCACGTTCAAGGACCGCGCCATCCTCGAGGGCGACCCGTTCGCATTGATCGAGTCGATGACCATCGCGGGTTACGCCATTGGCGCAGAACGGGGCTACATCTATCTGCGCGGCGAGTACCCGCGCGCCTACCGGATGCTGAGCAACGCCATCGCACGGGCCCGCGGACGCGGCTTCCTGGGCGACAACGTCATGGGCACAGGCTGGAGCTTCGAGCTGGAGATCCGGCGCGGTGCTGGCGCCTACATCTGCGGCGAAGAAACCGCGATCTTCAACTCGATCGAGGGCTATCGCGGCGAACCGCGCTCCAAGCCCCCCTTCCCGTTCGAAGCCGGCCTGTTCAGCAAGCCGACGGTGGTCAACAACGTCGAGACCCTGTGCAACGTCCCTCTGATCATGCAGATGGGCGGCGCGGAGTACGCCAAGATCGGAACCGAGGGCTCCACCGGACCCAAGCTGTTCTGTGTTTCGGGCAACCTCGTGCGCCCCGGCGTCTACGAAGTGCCGTTCGGCGCGACCTTGGGCGATATTCTCGAGTTGGCCGGTGGAGTTCCGCAGGGCCGCAAGCTGCAGGCGGTGCTGCTCGGCGGCGCGGCCGGCGTGTTTGTGCGCGCTGACGAGCTTCACATCCCGCTCACCTTCGAGGGTGCCCGCGCCAACAACGCGACCCTGGGCTCGGGCGTGGTGCTGGCCTTCGACGACACCGTCGATCTGCCCGCCATTCTGCTGCGCATCGCGAGCTTCTTCCGCGACGAATCCTGCGGCCAGTGCGTCCCCTGCCGGGTGGGTACGGTGCGTCAGGAGGAGGCGCTGCTGCGCATCATCCGCAATGGCCACGATGCCACGGCCAAGGAACGTGACGTCGGCCTGCTGCGCGACGTCGGCCTGGTGATGAAGGATTCCTCGATCTGCGGTCTTGGTCAGGCCGCCTGGAATGCCGTCGAGTCGGCTATCGACCGCCTCGGCGTACTGGAGAAAAGCAGATGAACGCCCCCGTCCAGCAGATTACGATCTCCATCGACGGCAAGGAGGTCAGCGTCCCGGAGGGGAGCACCATCCTGACGGCATGTAACGCAGCGGGCAAGGACACGCCGACGCTCTGCTACGGCGACACCCTCACGCCCAAGAACGCCTGCCGTGTTTGCATGGTCGAGCTCAAAGGCTCGCGCGTCCTCGTGCCCTCCTGCTCCCGCAAGGTTCAGCCCGGCATGGAGGTCTTTACCGACACCGACCGGGTGCGGCACAGCCGTCGTCTCGTGCTGGAGTTGCTCGATTCCTCGGTCGACCTGTCCACGACGCCGAAGATCCCCGAGTGGAAGGAACGCTACAGCGTCGACTCCGGTCGTTATGGCCCGAAAGCTGGCCCGAGCCTCCGCCGCGATGTTCACGAGCCGGGCGAGCACCATATCGGAAACGGCAGCGTCGCGGCCTCGATGGCCCAGCCGGACAAGATCGACAACGATCTCTATGTGCGCGAGTACGACAAGTGCATCCTCTGCTACAAGTGCGTGGATGCCTGCGGAACCCAGTGGCAGAACACCTTCGCGATCCAGATCGCGGGGCGCGGATTCGATTCCCAGATTTCCACAGAATTTGCCGCGGAGCTGCCGGAGTCGGCGTGCGTCTTCTGCGGCAACTGCGTTGAGGTCTGCCCGACGGGGGCGCTGTCGTTCAAATCCGAATATGACATGCGTGCCGCGAACACTTGGGACGAGTCGAAACAGACAACGACCACGACTGTGTGCACATACTGCGGCGTCGGCTGTAACCTCGAGCTGCACGTTCAGGACAACAAGATCGTCAAGGTGAACTCGCCCCACGATCACTCTGTCAGCCACGGCAACCTGTGCATCAAAGGCAGGTTCGGCTTCGTGCACGTCCAGAGCCGCGAAGAAGACGGCAGCAACTAGAGCACTTTCGTTTTAAACGGAACTATCTCGCATTATGCCCGGCTTCGTGCCGGGCATTTGCGTTTTGACGGGCTGATATTTCGCCTCCGGTCACCGCACCACTTCACGGTGATCTTCGTCGATCCGGCGCGTCCAGCCGCGTCCGTCCAGATACTCCAGCAGCGGGATCGCCACCCGGCGGCTGGTGCCCAGAGCCTGCCGTGCCTGACTGGTGGTGAAAGGTTGCGGCAGTTGCGCCAGCGCCTGTCTCGCAAGCTCCGGAGCGGACGGCAGCAACACCACACCTCCTGGAAGACGGAACACCCGCCGGGCGCTCTCGGCTGCAGCGAGTTCGCGGACACCAAGGCCGAGGGCGGCTAGATCGCCGGCCAATGGTGCGAGGAAGGGATCCGCACGCAACCGCGCTTCGAGCTTGACTACCCCGGCCTCGGCGCGGCCAAGGTCGGCGCGGACCCGTGGCAGCCGGACGTAACCTTGGTGCTGCTCGAGGCCGGCATCCGCGACGAGCTGATCGATGAACTGCGCTGCGGGCGGGCCAAGGGCGTCGCGCACGGCTCCCTGAGAGACGCCGGGCGTGAGCTGGTCTCGTTGGGCGTCATCCTCCACCAGAGCCCGCAGCCGCCGTCGCCACTCATCATACGTGGGAAGGTGCACCCACCAGCCGCTTCGTTCACGGACATCGGGTGGCGGTGCTGCATCGGAACCTACCAGGCCGATCCGGCGCAGGTAGTCCACCTCCACGGCGCCACGGTCAGCCACCTTGGCCAGCACGTCGCCCTCGGATGGCATGGCGGCCAGCGCCACTCCGCGCCGGGCGCTATCTCCACGGCGCAGCAGCTTCGGCGGATCGGGGTCCAGCACGCCGACGCCGCCGAGCACGAGGTGACGTGCCGGATCGCGGAGCAGCAGCCGATCGCCCACGATCAGCGGCAGCGGCCAGTCGAGGGTGATCCGGGCGTGCTCGGCATCGAAGCGGCGTAGCTGAGCCGGCACGGTCGCCGTCCCGACATGCACGGTCAGTTGTGCGGGCACCTCGTCAAGCGCGACACCCCCGATGCGGCGCACATCGACGTCCGTGGTCATGAGCCAGACGTCCGGTGCGATCAGTGCCTGGCCGCGACGAACCTCCCCGGCAGACACGCCACGCAGATTGACCGCCGCCCGGGTCATCGGGCGGAGGATGTCGGCGGCCGCGTCGCGAGATTCCAGTGCACGGATGACGACCTCGCGCGGCTCCTGCCCATCGCCGGCCACCACGAGCCGGTCACCCTTGGTCAGCGTGCCGGCGACGAGGGTGCCGGTTGCCACCGTGCCCGCCCCCGAGACGCTGAACGAGCGATCGATCCACAGCCGGAGCCGGCCGCTGACGTCCGGCGCGGGCGCCTTGGCCAGAACGTCGTCGAGGACCTGCCTGAACCTGTCCAGTCCGGTGCCCTGCATCGCCGATACGGCGACCGCTGGCGCGTCGCGCAGGCCGGTGTGTGCGAGTTCGCTGTGGGCACGCTCGATGGTCGCCGCCACGAGATCGGGCGCGCGGTCGGCCTTGGTGACCACGATCAAACCACGGCTGATGCCGAGTGCTGCGATGGCATCGCGATGATCGCTGGATTGCGCCGACCACCCCTCGTCGGCAGCCACCACGAAACACACCACCGGCACCGTTCCCAAGCCAGCGAGCGCGTTGCGGATGAATCGCCCGTGGCCGGGCACGTCGACGAAGGCAACTTCCCGGCCGGAAGGCAAAGTCGTCCAGGCGAACCCGAGGTCGATGGTGAGGCCGCGCCGGCGCTCCTCCTCCCAGCGGTCCGGCTCCATCCCGGTCAGCGCGCGGACCAGAGTGCTCTTGCCGTGGTCGACGTGACCGGCCGTCGCGACGACGTGTGTCGTCATCGCGCGTCGTGGGGGCCGCCGACCATCTCGGCAGCGTCGAGGTTGCGGCAATCGGCGGAAGCGGACAGGAAGCGCACCTGCAAGACCGGGCTCCCCGGTCTCACCGGCTTTGAAGACCGGAAGAACCACCAGGAACCCAAACGCCTCCGAGCGCTCTCACATCGAACACTCATCTCGTCGAGCGCTCTCCTTTGAAGGCCTATGCCTGACCAGTGCACGAATGCACACAAGATGCGTTGGTATTGCGTTCTGCAATGCTTGGGAAACGCCTTGATTGTCAAGCAGAAGTTGAACTGTGCAAGACGCATCAGTTCGCCACTCGAATGCGCAGTTTTCCCATCAAACAATCGAATGCAACTATCGATGGGCCTATCTGGGCTACCCAGCAATCCTTTGGTGCCAACAGTGCAAGGGATGATCGTGCTGTCCGAACTAACCGATGCGACAGATTCCGAGGTTCGCGCACACGCTTGAGTTCAATGCGGCCCTGTGCATCGACGCGGCAATTCCAACTGGCGCTCAAGCTGGTGCGCG
This sequence comes from Haberlea rhodopensis, assembly GCA_907163345.1. NCBI lineage: Eukaryota > Viridiplantae > Streptophyta > Magnoliopsida > Lamiales > Gesneriaceae > Haberlea > Haberlea rhodopensis. The sequence continues at coordinate 584,926 of CAJQUN010000067.1, forward strand.
ATCCCTTTGCTCGCCGCGATCAGGGACAAGCCCACGAGGAACCGTCATGGCGCGCTGTTCGACACCGCGCGCTTTACACGGCATCTCGAAGCCGCCTGTCAGACAATGTACGAGCGTACCCAACGCGGGGAGCCGCCAGCCTCGTTTGCGGGCGAGGCCCTGTCGTCCGGGATCTGATCGAGGAAGGTTTTAGTGCGCCGCCATCCAGGCGCGGGCTTCGCGCTGGGCCAGCGCGATGTCTTCCGCCGACATCTGCTCAGCGAGCTCGCGGCGCAACTGGATCGCATCCACCCGTCCCTTCAGCGCCGCCAGATTGAACCATTTATGCGCGGCGATGAAATCGACGATGCCGTCACGGCCGGTCGAGAACATCAGCCCAAGGTCGAACAGCACGTCGCCGTTCGCACTGGCTTCAACCGGGAAAGCGCCGGTCTGGTCGATCACCATCTGAAACATGTCACCCTCCTTATGGTGCCGGGCGGGCGCTTGGCCGGCCGCGGCTCCTGTCCGAATTCCGTCTTTGACATCCCCTCGCCGGTTGACCGGCTTGTGAGGTTGATCTGACCGCTAAAATTTGAAGGGTGGTTTAAGTATCGAGATGAATCGAATCTCAACGCTGCGAGGCGCACGATTCGTCGCGCGACAGGAATCCCTGACTTTTCAATAGCTTCGCAACTCGTTCAGAGAGGATTCAGGCTGCCGTTTCGGAAGCCGGTAACCATCGGCCAAACAGGCGCGATGCAGGCGATCGCACGCGGCAAAGACTCTGGAGACGGTCGATCTGTCTGGAACAAGCTGGCTCAAGGCCAATGTCGGAAGCCGGTCGAGAAACGGGCCCGATAAAGAAACGAGGGCGTCGGTGAACACGTCAGGATTGAGATTCAACCGGAAGCTCCGGTGAACTGCGGATCATAATCCGCAACGTACGAAGAACGCTGACGCTCTTCTGCCGGGTCGGTTGCGAAGCTCGCTGCCCGTCCGACCGTCTCTCCTGATGTCTCGCCGACACCCTCTGTCGTCAAACTAGGCTGGATATCTGCCGAAGCCGACACCGGCCCTTATGACGTTGCCGGCTTCAAGCTGCCGGCAATCCGTAAGGCGGAGCCTTACTTCTTCTTCTTGGCGACCTTGCGGGTCTTCTTGGCAGTCTTCTTCACTGCCGACTTCGCCTTCTTGGCTTTCGCCTTCTTCGCTTTCTTGGCCATGTTGCCCTCCATTAATGAGATGGCTTTGTCGCTGTCGTGCACTCGGGAATCGAAATGCACTGCATTTGGATTACACCAACGCGTTAAAAAAAACAGTGTCCCGCTTAAGGAAGTGTTGACGCACATTGCACGATGCGACAGCCGCGCGGACTCTCAAAACATCACCACGCATTGCCGGCGCGAGAGCAGCACGCGATGCCTTCGATCGTTCTTCGCAGCAGGAAATTCAAAAAGCCTCTGATAGACGGATATTTCTTGCATCGCATGAAAAGCCGCGAAGCGATGCGGAAAGTCAGGCGCGCGCGTTATCGGTGCGAAAAAACGCGCCGCGCGGACTCTGAGTCGGAATTTTTGGCAATGAAATTATTTTCGTGGATTTTCGCTTTTGAGGCGATCGGCGCTCGCATCGGCGCCCATTTCGGCACTTCACTCCGTCGATTCGCGAATCGGATTGATGGCTCGCACGCTCCGTCCGATACGAAAACGGCGCCGCGCGGCGCCGTTTTGGATCGTGTCTCGCGCGTTCAGATGCCGAGTTTGCTCTTGAGCAGATCGTTGACGGCCTGCGGATTGACCTTGCCGCCCGACGATTTCATCACCTGGCCGACAAACCAGCCTATCAGTTGCGGCTTGACGCGCGCCTGCTCCACCTTGTCGGGGTTGGCGGCGATGATGTCGTCCACCACTTTCTCGATCGCACCGAGATCGGTGACCTGCTTCAACCCAAGGCTTTCGACAAGCGACTTGGGATCGCCACCCTTGGTCCAGACGATCTCGAACAAATCCTTGGCGATCTTGCCGGAAATCGTCCCTTCGCCGATCAGATCGACGATCGCGGCGAGTTGCGCCGCTGAGACCGGGGACGCGGCAATCTCCTGCCCTTCCTTGTTCAGGCGGCCGAACAGTTCGTTGATCACCCAATTGGCGGCGAGCTTACCGTCGCGTCCGGCATTACCGAGACCGGCCAACACCGCCTCGTAGAAGTCGGCGCTCTCCCGCTCAGCGACCAGAACGCCGGCGTCATAGGGCGTCAGCCCAAAGCTCTCGATGAAGCGCGTGCGCTTCTCATCCGGCAGCTCCGGCAGATGCGATCTCAGTTCCTCGACATAGGCGGCGGTGAATTCCAGCGGCAGAAGGTCGGGATCGGGGAAGTAGCGGTAATCGTGCGCCTCTTCCTTGGAGCGCATCGAGCGGGTTTCGCCCTTGTTGGGGTCGTAGAGCCGGGTCTCCTGCTCGATCGTGCCGCCATCCTCGATGATCTCGATCTGGCGGCGCGCCTCGAACTCGATCGCCTGGCCGATAAAACGGATCGAATTGACGTTCTTGATCTCGCAGCGGGTGCCGAACGGCTCGCCGGGCCGCCGCACCGACACGTTGACGTCCGCTCGCAGGTTGCCCTTCTCCATGTCGCCGTCGCAGGTGCCGAGATAGCGCAGGATGCTGCGCAGCTTGGCGACATAAGCCTTGGCCTCCTCGGAGGAGCGCATGTCCGGCTTGGAGACGATCTCCATCAGGGCGACGCCCGAGCGGTTGAGATCGACATAGGACATGCTGGGATGCTGGTCGTGGAGCGACTTGCCCGCATCCTGCTCCAGATGCAGCCGCTCGATGCCCACCGACGCGGTGCTGCCATCTGGGGTGTCGATGATCACCGTGCCCTCGCCGACGATCGGCGACTTGTACTGGCTGATCTGGTAGCCCTGCGGCAGGTCGGGATAGAAATAATTCTTCCGGTCGAAGGTCGATTTCAGATTGATCTGCGCCTTGAGGCCGAGCCCGGTGCGGATCGCCTGCGCGACGCACGCCTCGTTGATGACAGGCAGCATGCCGGGCATCGCCGCATCCACCAGCGAGACATGCTCGTTGGGCGCGCCGCCAAATTCGGTCGAGGCGCCGGAGAACAGTTTGGAATTCGAGGTCACCTGGGCATGGACTTCCAGCCCGATGACGACTTCCCAGTCGCCGGTGACGCCCTTGATGAGCTTTTTGGGATCGACGGTTGCGTTCATGAGGCGGCTTTTACCGCGCCCGCGAACAAGAGAAAACCCCCGCGCAGCGGTGTCAGAGGCTCGCCGCGAAGGTCTTGAAGACCGGGCTTCCCCGCAGCGTATCCCGGCCCGCCTCGATCACGTCGTCCACTTGCTCGCGCGGCAGGTGAAACCGGGTCGGAACATTGTCGAGCTGCTGCGCGCGCGCCGGATCGAGCTGGTCGAATCCGAGCCGCCCGACAAAGAACTTGATGTCCCGGCAATTCCAGCGAGGACCGGCGCCGTATCGGGCGCGATCGGCGGCGGACAGTCCGCAGCGCCACCGGACCAGGGCGGCCTGCCAATCGTTCATGGTGCTGTTGAAGGCCGTAAAGCTGCCCGCCACGCTCGCCCCCAAGGCGGTGTCCGCGGTGGCCTTCACGAGCTCCGCACCGCGTGGGCCCTCAACCGTGTTGATCCATTGCGGAGACGGTCCGGGCGCGGACGCATCGACCACCAGGAACAGCGCCCGCCGCAATTTCACGGCCTGCCTTGGCGAGAGCGGCCCGTAAGGCGTATCCGACGACAGACGCGCGATGGTGAAACCGGACAGTCCGAAATTGTCGACCAGCCCGCCATCCAGCAGTTTGATGTAAGGCACCGCGCCGTCATGGTATTTAGTGAGTGCGTTGGCGAAACTGGTGAGCAGCGGTTGCGCATTCCTGTCCCGGCGGACGCGTTCCACCCAACCCGGCAACGGCTGATTGCATTTCTGAGGGAAGGACTGGATGACGACCGGCGCAAATGCGACCGGCACCGCCGCGGATGCCGCAACGGCATCCGCCAGCGGGTACTGCGAGAGGTCGCTACAGATGGCGTTGAATGTCACCGCACCGAACACGAACGGCGTCCTGTTGTAGATATCGGACGCATTGATCCAGACACGCGGCTTGCCGATCGCCCGGAATTGCCCGAACGTCGCGCCGTGGAACAGGTTTGCGTCGAGCCAGCGCGGAAAGCCGGTTGAATCATTGATGCCGCCCGCGAAAGCCCGGCCCAGTGTCGCGAGATTCAGATTGGTCTGCAGGTCCTCCTCGGCATTGCGGAGCAAGAACTTCTCACGGAAATCGGCAAGGCCGGCGCGTTTCTTCAGACCGTAATAGGCCGCCGTGACGGCCCCGCCCGAGACGCCGGAGATATATTCCACCCGGTCGATCATCGGTCCCTGTGCGCCGCGCATCGGGATTCGTTCCATTTCCGACAGCACGCCGTAGGCATAAGCGGCGGCGCGCGTGCCACCCCCGGAAAAGGACAGGCCGATAATCGTCTGATCCGCGCTGGTGTCTTCCTCGAAGGCTGGCCCGAGGCTGTTGGCCAGATTTGACGGCGTGCCGGGAAGATTGACCGGATCGTTCTGAATCGTGGCGCAGCCGATCAGCAGCGCACAGACCGACAGACTTCCCAAAACTGAACGCACGCGTGACATTCCGCCTCTCCCCAAGCGCGGAGTCTTGAGAGGTTGGGTCGCTATTTTCCTAATACCGGCGGCCGACGTGCAACAGGGTTAACAGGCCCGCGCCAATCCTAGGATTTCGCGCTCTTGATATGTCCTTCTTCGTAGTCGATCGACCAACCGATGAGACTGCGCCAGAGCATTTCAGCGAGATCCGGCGGCACGCCTGCGGCCTCGGCCTCGGCGCGGACATGGGCAATGACCTCCTCGACCCGCTCCGGGATCGCGGCTGGCAACCCCTCGCGCAGTTTCACGGCCACAACCTGATCGAGGCAGCGCACACGTTCGGCAATCAGCGCGACGAGATCGCGGTCGATCCGGTCGATGACCTCGCGCAGCTCCGGCAGATTTTTCGGTTCGAACGACATCAATCCTGCTTGCCCAACAACGCCGAGGCGATCTGATTCCATTCGGTTTCGAGTGCGGCGGATGACGCAGGCTTGCCCGCACGGCCATACCAGTATCCCGCATTGTCGAGGTCGCCCTCAACCCGATGGATATGCGCGTGCACCCATGCACCGTCCGCCGTCGGCGTCTGCTGCGCAAGGGAGTGTGCCTGTTCCCAATTCCCTTTCGCAACCCACCACAGGGCCGTCAGCGGTTGTGACAAATTGGCCGGTGGCGCGGCCTCCGTGAGGCTGGCCTTCAAATCCGACATGCTCATCACCACCACCTCTTTGGCTCGAACCGCCCCGCCGCCTGCTCGATGGTCTCGCCCAGCGAGAACAGCGTCTCCTCATCGAACGGACGGCCGATCAGTTGCAGCGCCAACGGCAGGCCCTGCGCATCCTTGCCCGCAGGCACCGCGATGCCCGGCAGGCCCGCCATGTTCACCGTCACCGTGAAGATGTCGTTGAGATACATCTCCACCGGATCGGCCTGGCCCTTCTCACCGATGCCGAACGCCGCCGACGGCGTCGCGGGCGTGAGAATAGCATCCACGCCCTTGGCGAACACGTCCTCGAAGTCCTTCTTGATGAGGGTACGGACCTTCTGCGCGCGCAGATAATAGGCGTCATAATAGCCTGCCGAGAGCACGTAAGTGCCGATCATGATGCGGCGGCGGACCTCCGGCCCGAAGCCTGCGGCGCGGGTGTTCTCGTACATCTCGGAAATGGTCTTGCCGTCGACCCGCGCGCCGTAACGCACGCCGTCATAACGCGCGAGGTTCGACGACGCCTCGGCGGGCGCCACGACATAATAAGCGGGCAGCGCATATTTGGTGTGCGGCAGCGAGACCTCGATGATCTCCGCACCCGCCGCCTTCAACCATTCCACGCCCTGCGCCCACAGCTTGTCGATTTCCGGCGACATGCCGTCGATGCGATATTCCTTCGGAATGCCGATCTTCATGCCCTTCACGGACTTGCCGATCGCCGCCTCGTAGTCCGGCACCGCGCGATCGACCGAGGTGGTGTCCTTGGGATCGTGCCCCGCCATCGAGCGCAGCATAATGGCGGTGTCGCGCACCGTGCGCGCGAACGGCCCCGCCTGATCGAGCGAGGACGCGAACGCCACCACGCCCCAGCGCGAGCAGCGGCCATAGGTTGGCTTGATACCGACGATGCCGGTGAAGGCCGCAGGCTGGCGGATCGACCCGCCGGTGTCGGTGCCGGTCGCGCCCAGACAAAGCCCCGCTGCCACCGCCGAGGCCGAACCGCCGGACGAGCCGCCCGGCACCAGTGCCGTATCCGATCCCTCGCGCCGCCATGGGTTAATGACGTTGCCGAACGCAGAGGTCTCGTTCGAGGAGCCCATCGCGAACTCGTCGTTATTGAGCTTGCCGAGCAGCACCGCGCCGTCGCGCCAGAGCTGCGCGGTGATGGTCGATTCATAAGGCGGCTTGAAGTCGCCGAGAATCTTCGAGCACGCGGTCAGGCGCACGTCCTTGGTCGCGAACAGATCCTTGATGCCGAGCGGAATGCCGAGAAGATTGCCGCCCTCGCCTTTCGCGATCTTGGCATCGGCATCCTTCGCCATCGCGCGCGCCTGCTCCGGCGTTTCCAGCACATAGGCGTTGAGAACGCGCGCGCTCTCCATCGCGGCCAGATGCGCGTCGGTCAGTTCGAGCGCCGTGAAGGATTTTGCAGCAAGGCCCTCTTTGGCTTCGGCAAGCGTCAGTGCAGTCAGATCAGTCATTCGTCTCAATCGGGTCGCAGATAAAAGGAGATCGTTTGGCTCGTTTCGCGGCCTGGGAGGCCTTCAGCGCGATGTCATGGCCCTCATCGGGATCCGGGGTCCTGCCCTGCCGTTCCATGTCGTCGAGATAGTCCATGAACGCCTGATAGAAATCTTCGTCGCTGCAGAGTTCGCACATTGCAGTCCACCCTGCCGCTATTCGACAACCTTGGGCACGAGGAAGAAGTGATCCTCGGTGACCGGCGCGTTCGCCAGCACCAGATCGGATATTTCGCCGTCGTTGACGACATCATGACGCTTTTTCATCTCCATCGGCATGACAGACGTCATCGGCTCGACGCCTTCGATATCGACTTCGGACAACTGCTCGATGAAGGCGAGCATCGCGTTCAGTTCGCCCTGGAGATGTGGCACCTCCTCGTCCTTGACGGCGATCCGCGCAAGCTGCGCGATCCGGCGAACCGTGGCTGCATCGACTGACATTGATATGGCTCCGGAAATACCGCCAAAGCGGTTCCAATGGCCTGCCTATAAAGCATTTTCCCCCTCAGGGGAAATGGCGGGGAAACCCGGGGAAGGCACGCCCACGGCCCTCAAATCGCCCCCAGCCACGGCCCTGCCACCTTTGCATCGGGTTTCGCCGCCATGGTAAGCGACGGCATGCCCGCTCTCATCCTTCCCCTCATCGAGGCCGCCGCGCACTGGACGCCGCGCGGCGCGCTGATCGGGCTCGACCTCGGCACCAAGACCATCGGTGTCGCCGTGTCCGACCCGGACCGGCGGCTTGCGACTGGCGTCACGACGATCCAGCGCAAAACCTTCACCAAGGACGCCGCCGAACTGCTCAGGATCGCAGGCGAGCGCGCCTCCTCCGGATTCGTGCTCGGCCTGCCGATCAACATGGACGGCAGCGAAGGCCCGCGCGCACAATCCACCCGCGCCTTCGCCCGTAATTTCGGAAAGCTGACCGATCTCGCCATTGGCCTGTGGGATGAACGGCTCTCGACCGCCGCCGTCGAGCGCGAACTGATCGCCAACGACGTCAGCCGCGCCCGCCGCGCCGAGGTGATCGACGAGCACGCCGCGATTTTCATCCTGCAGGGCGCGCTGGACAGGCTCGCGGCATTGAGCCGCCAGCCATAGTTCACATCAGGAATGCGAGGCGAGCCAGATGGTCTGGATCGTCGCCGCGAGATTGTTCAGGCCGTGGATCACGACCGTGAGCCACGTCGAATTGCTCCGATAGCGCAGATAACCGAGCAGCAACCCGATCGAGAATACCTCACCAAGGAAGAACCAGTCGTATTGCAGATGCATCAGCGTCCACACCGCCGAGGACAGGATGATCGCGCCGGGAATCCGCAAGAAGGATTCCGACCAGCCGCGATAGAGAAAGCCACGTACGAAGAACTCCTCGGTGATCGGGGCGGCCACCACGATGGCGAGAACGAGCAGCCACAGCGTGTTGTCGGCCTCTGCGGCCTTCAGCGTGTCCATCATGAAGCCGGGCATCACCTCGCGGCCGGTGGCTTTGGATAGCAAATCCCATCCCTCGACCAGCACCGCGAGGCTGACCGCGCCGATCAGCAGCCATTTCAATGACGGGCGGTTCAAAGCGAGGTAATCCGCGAAACGCTGGCGCGCCAGCTTCGTCGCGACCCAGGTCGCGAACAGCACGCCCGGCAGACCGGTCATGACCGAGAGCGACAGCGCCTTGCCGCCCGTGATCACATGCGTCAGCGAATCCGCGAAGGTGGACATGGTGAGCGGCTCTTTCTGCATGAGCAGCAGAACCACGATGGTCGCGCCCTGCCCGAGGAACAGCGCGATGAAAATCAGCAGCCCCCACAGCGAGGTGCCCCAGAATTTCCAGACGCGCGGCTCGCGGGGTGGCGGCGCAACGGGGTCGTCGGTGAGCGTTTCGGGAAGACTCATCGAGATGCTTTCGCTTGCAAAACTGGGTTAAGGCAGCGCCCGCGCGAGCAGGCCCTGAATCTCGCCGGGCGTGAGGTCGACCGCGCCATACATCAGCCCACGCCGTTGCGCCAGTCGCGTTTGCGCGAACAAGGCCGCATGGCCGGGATGGACCGCCTTCAGCGCGACCGCGGCGGCTGCAACCGCGAGGCTTTCCACGGCATTGCGGGCCGCTCCTTCCGCATCCGGCTGGCCCAGCGCCGCAGCGGTTGCGGACAATGCCGCCTTTACATCCGGCAAATCCCCACCCTCCTGCGCGAGATGAGCCAGCACGGCGGCCGCGGCGTCACGCTCGCGCGACACCACGCGCAGCACGTCGAGGCACATCACATTGCCGGAGCCTTCCCAGATCGCATTGACCGGCGCCTCGCGGTAATGCCGCGCCATGATGCCTTCCTCGACGTAGCCATTGCCGCCGAGGCACTCCATCGCCTCGTATAAAAAGGCCGGTGCACTTTTGCACACCCAGTATTTCACCACCGGCGTCATTAGCCGCATAATGGCGTTCTCAAGCGGATCATGGGGCGCACGGTCGAACGCACGGCACAGCCGCATCACCAGCGCCGTCGTGGCCTCGACATCGAGCGCCATGTCGGCCAGCACGTTGCGCATCAAGGGCTGGTCGGCCAGATGCTTGCCGAACACGCTGCGATGCCGCGCATGGTGAAGCGCATGGGCAAGGCCCGATCGCATCAGCCCGGCGGACGCGATGGCGCAATCCTGCCGCGTCAGTGACACCATCTGAATGATGGTGGCAATGCCGCGCCCCTCCTCGCCCAGCCGCAGCGCATACGCACCCTCGAACTCCACTTCGGACGACGCATTGGAGCGGTTGCCGAGCTTGTCCTTGAGACGCTGGAAGCGCAGCGCATTCACCGTACCGTCCGGCGCAAAACGCGGCATGACAAAACAGGTCAGCCCGCCCTCCGCCTGCGCCAGCACGAGGAATGCGTCCGACATCGGCGCCGACATGAACCATTTGTGGCCGGTGACGCGGTAGGCATCGCCATCACGTTCGGCCCGCGTGATGTTGGCGCGCACGTCGGTGCCGCCCTGCTTCTCGGTCATGCCCATGCCGATGGTCATGCCGCGCTTTTGCCACCACGGCATGAAGGCGGGGTCGTAAACGCTCATCCCCAGCACCGGCATGATCTGTGCGCGCAGCGCCTCGTCGCTCGCGAGCGCAGCGACCGAGGCGCGTGTCATGGTGATCGGGCACAGGTGCCCGGTCTCGACCTGTGCGGCGATGAAGAACTTTGCCGCGCGCACGACTTCCGCGGCGCCGCCCGCAGCCGTGCCGGCTGCATTCCATGTCGAATTGTGCAGCCCGGCATGGGCGCTATGCGCCATCAGTTCGTGATAGGCGGGATGAAACTCCACCTCATCGCGGCGAAATCCGCGCGCGTCGTAGGTCTTCAGCTTCGGAGGATTTTCATTGGCGAGCCGCCCGCGCTCCGCCATCGCTGCCGAGCCCCAGAGCCGCCCGAACAGCGACAGTTCCTCCGCATGGTCCCGTGCGCCGTAGGCCGCCACCGCCTCTGTCAGCGGAGCGTCGCAGTTGAACAGATTGATGTCGCAAAACGGCGGCGACTGGTTGAGCACGGCGGCGCGGGCGGACGGCATGGCGATGCTCCTGACGAAGACGGAGCGACACCCGCTCCGATTCGGGCCGGATGGGTGCAAGTCTAGCGCCAGCGGCGTGGCGCGGAAAATTGTCGCAACGAGAAATTTTCCGGAACCTGCCCTGCTGCACGAGGTTTCCCGGCCACGGCTACCGAGAGGAGCGGCAAATGCAGGTGAAAGCCATTCTTGCTGCGGGCATCGCAGCGATGATCTTGAGCACGCACGATATCTCGGCGCAGACGACGCCGGCGCAAAGCCCGATGACACAAAACCCGAGCCAGCCGGCCTCCAGCGATAGGCCTGACGCGAAGCAATCCGCCCCCGCGGAATCTCCGCAGGCGTCCGGCCACGATGCCCAGTCCGGCCAGCCGGAAACCGGCCCGAATGCCGCCAAGACACAAGGCGCGGCGAGCGACGGTTACAAGGGCATTCACGACAGCGACAAGAAATAACAGCGCCTTTCAGGCACCTTGGGCATGCACTTGGCAGGCCGATTGGCCCCGCCTTCTCTGGCTATGGGCGAAGCCCCTTCGGCCGCCATTTACCTTGCCTTGCGCAGGCTAGCGCGAACCGTCCACAGCCGCCAAATCCGCCTTGCTCCAAATGGCAAGTCTGCCTATAGGTTTGGCTTTAATGACCCCTGCACCAAAATCGAGTTTCGTCCTCGGGCACCGGCATCTGCTGGGCATCGAAGGGCTTTCCGCGGCCGACATCACCGGCCTTCTCGACCTCGCCGGCGAATATGTCGAACTGAACCGGCAGGTGGACAAGAAAAGCACCGTCCTGAGCGGCCGGACCCAGGTCAACCTGTTCTTCGAGAACTCGACCCGCACCCAGTCCTCCTTCGAGATCGCCGGCAAGCGGCTCGGCGCGGACGTCATGAACATGTCGGTCTCCTCGTCCTCGATGCGCAAGGGCGAGACGCTGATGGACACCGCAGTGACGCTGAACGCGATGCACCCCGACATTCTGGTGGTGCGCCATCACGCCTCCGGCGCGGTTGAGCTCCTGGCGCGCAAGGTCGATGGTTCCGTCGTCAACGCGGGTGACGGCGCGCACGAACACCCGACACAGGCGCTGCTCGACGCGCTCACCATCCGCCGCAACAAGGGACGGCTGGAGGGCTTGCTGGTCGCGATCTGCGGCGACGTGCTGCATTCGCGCGTCGCCCGCTCGAACATCATCCTGCTCAACCTGATGGGTGCGCGGGTGCGCGTGGTCGGCCCGTCCACGCTGCTGCCACCCGGCATCGAGCGGATGGGCGTCGAGGTCGCGCACGACATGCGCGAGGGGTTGAACGGCGCCGACATCGTGATGATGCTGCGACTGCAGCGCGAGCGCATGAGCGGCTCTTTCGTGCCGTCGAGTTCGGAATATTTCCAGTTCTACGGCCTCGATCAGAAGAAGCTGTCCTATGCCAAACCGGATGCGCTCGTCATGCACCCCGGCCCGATGAATCGCGGAGTCGAGATCGACTCCATCGTCGCGGACGGCGCGCAATCACTGATCCGCGAGCAGGTCGAAATGGGAGTGGCGGTGCGCATGGCGGTGCTCGAAGCACTTGCCCGCAACCTGCCGAATGCGTGAACCATGCTGAAAGATAACCGCCCCACGCTTCTCACCAACGCCCGCCTGATCGACCCTTCATGCGATCTCGACGGCCGTGGCGGCGTGCTGATCCAGGACGGCGTGATCGCCGAAGCCGGGCCCGGCGTCGGCAAGAGCCACGCGCCCGAGGGTGCCGAGATCATCGATTGCGCGGGCAAAGTTGTCGCCCCCGGCCTGATCGACATGCGCGCCTTCGTCGGCGAACCCGGCGCGGGCCATCGCGAAACCTTCGCTTCCGCAAGCCAGGCGGCGGCAGCAGGCGGCATCACCACCATCATCTGCCAGCCGGACACCAAGCCCGTCACCGACAATTCGGCGACGGTGGATTTCGTGCTGCGCCGCGCCCGCGACACCGCCGTGGTCAACATCCACCCGATGGCCGCGCTGACCAAGGGTTTTGCGGGCGAGGAGATGACCGAGTTCGGCCTTCTCAAGGCTGCGGGCGCGGTCGCCTTCACCGATGGCGCGCGCAGCGTGATGAATGCGCAGGTGATGCGCCGCGCGCTGACCTACGCACGCGATTTCGGCGTGCTGATCGTCCACCACACCGAAGATCCCAATCTTGCGGGCGAAGGCGTGATGAACGAAGGCGAGCTTGCGTCCCGCCTCGGCCTGATCGGCGCGCCGAGCGCCGCCGAAGCGGTGATGCTGGAGCGCGACATGCGCCTCGTCGCGCTCACCGGCGGGCGCTATCACGCCGCCTCCGTGAGCTGCACCGAGTCGCTCGACATCCTGCGGCGCGCGAAAGAGAGTGGCCTTACCGTCAGCGCCTCCGCCTCGATCAATCATCTGACGCTGAACGAAAACGACATCGGCCCCTACAAGACCTTCCTCAAGCTGTCGCCGCCGCTGCGCACCGAGGACGACCGCAAGGAACTGGTGGCCGCCGTCGCCTCCGGCCTCATCGACGTGATCATGTCGGACCACAATCCGCAGGACGTCGAGGTGAAGCGCCTGCCGTTCGCGGAAGCAGCTCCCGGCGCGATCGGGCTGGAAACCATGCTCTCCGCGGGCCTGCGCCTCGTCCACAATGGCGAGATCGAACTCTCCCGCCTCATCCGCGCGATGTCGACGCGCCCCGCCGAACTGCTCGGGCTTCCGGGCGGCACGCTGCGCAAGGGCCACCCTGCCGACATCGTTGTGATCGATCTCGATACGCCGTGGGTTCTCGACCCTACCGATCTGAAATCGAAGTGCAAGAACACCCCGTTCGACGAAGCGCGCTTCACCGGCCGCGCGGTGCGCACCATCGTCGGCGGCCGTACCGTGTTCGAGCAGGTGTGAGCGCATGGACATCTCGCCCGCAGCCGCGAACGCTCTTGCTCTGGCCATCGGCTATCTGCTCGGCTCGATCCCGTTCGGCCTCCTGATTACTCGCCGCGCGGGCACCGCCGATCTGCGCTCGATCGGCTCGGGCAATATCGGCGCAACCAACGTGCTGCGCACCGGGCGCAAGGGCCTCGCCGCCGCGACGCTTGTCGGCGACATGCTCAAGGGCACCGTTGCCGTGCTGCTTGCCCGCTATCTGTTCGGTGACGACGCCGCGATCTACGCGGGCCTCGGTGCTTTTCTCGGCCACATCCTCCCCGTCTGGCTGAAATTCAAGGGCGGCAAGGGTGTTGCGACCTATATCGGCGTGCTGCTCGGGCTATGGTGGCCGGCGGCGTTGATCTTCTGCGCGGTATGGCTCGCGATTGCCGCCATCACCCGCTATTCCTCGCTCGCGGCATTGATCGCCAGCGCCGTGATCCCGCCGCTGCTGCTGTGGCTGCAATACCTGCCGCTGGCGGCGCTATTCGCCGTGCTCTCCGCCATCCTGTGGTTCAAGCACCGCGCCAACATCCGCCGCCTGATGGACGGCACCGAGGGCAAGATCGGCGCGAAGGCGTAAAATACGCACCTTCCTCAACAACCTGCATTGTTCCCTGCCTCGACTTGCGCAAGACTGCCCTCACGGGAGGCGGTCGTGGACAGGCTCGCATCAGCGCCCATCAGGTTGAGCGACGCCCAGCGTATCGACTGGCTGCGGCTGATCCGCAGCGAACATGTCGGGCCGCGCACCTTCCGCTCTCTCGTCAATCATTGCGGCAGTGCCAGAGCCGCCCTTGAGCGTCTGCCGGACCTCGCACGGCGCGGCGGCGCGAGCCGCCCCGGACGGATCTGCTCGCTTGAGGAAGCCGAGCGTGAAATCGAAGACAGCCACAGGCTCGGCGTCACTTTGCTCGCGCCCAATGAACATGGCTATCCGCCCCGGCTCGCGCTGATCGACGATCCGCCGCCGCTACTCGGCGTGCGCGGCACACACGAGACCGAGATGCGTCCGATGATCGGCATCGTCGGCTCGCGCAACGCCTCGGGCGTCGGCCTGAAGTTCGCGCAGACTATCGCGCACGATCTGGCGGATGCGGGATTCGTCATCGCGTCAGGCCTGGCGCGCGGCATCGATCAGGCGGCGCATCGTGCGTCACTGAACGGCGGCACCGTGGCCGTGCTCGCGGGCGGGCACGACCGCATCTATCCCTCCGAGCACGAAGGCCTGCTCGCTTCGATCATCGACGCGGGCGGCGGCGCGATCTCGGAAATGCCGCTCGGTCACAGCCCGCGTGCCCGCGACTTCCCCCGCCGCAACCGCCTGATCTCCGGCACGTCGCTCGGCATCCTGATCGTCGAGGCGGCACACCGTTCCGGCTCGCTCATCACCGCGCGCTTCGCCAACGAACAGGGCCGCGAGGTGTTCGCTGTCCCCGGCTCGCCGCTCGACCCCCGTGCCGCCGGGACCAACGACCTCATCAAGCAGGGCGCGACGCTCACGACCTCGGCGATAGACATTATAAATGCCGTCGCGCCGATCATGGGCCGCCCGATCGAACTGCCGATGGAGGAAGACGAGGCCCCGCACGAGGGGCGCGAGCCGCAGGAAACCGATCGTGCCCGGATTGTCGGCCTGCTCGGCCCCTCGCCCATCGGGATCGACGATCTGGTGCGGCTATCCGATACATCGGCTGCCGTGGTCCGCACGGTGCTGCTCGAACTCGAGATGGCCGGGCGGCTGGAGCGCCATGGCGGCGGCATGGTTTCGCTGAACTGACTATCTCAATATTAGCCGGATTGCCGGTGCGTCCGCATCAGGCCGTCGGCCTCCATGCGTGCCATGTCCAGAAGATAGCCGAGCGTCTCGAACCGATTCCGGTGACAGATGGACGTCAGATTGAGCAGCGTCTCCGCAATAAAAGCTGCCGCCTCCTCCGCGCCGCCATCTGCGCCGCGCTGCTCTGATTTGGGCTCCGTCGATCTGTCTCGGCGAGGCGGCATGAACTCTAGCCTATCCTGGAATCAGGATAATATTCTTATACTCCAAGTTTCCATTACGCAACTTCCGGCTTAATTTAATTAAAATTTACAACTTTAAGTGCCTGTTCCATTGCCCCTTCAAGCGACCGGCATTTGACAGCACCCCCCACTTTACCCATGTATCGCTCCGAAAGCCTCGTCCCCTCGCGGTGATTCCGGGGCTTATTTTCAGCCTAACTCATTGGATTCAAATGAATCTCGTCATTGTGGAGTCGCCTGCGAAGGCCAAGACGATCAATAAATATCTGGGCTCCTCCTACGAGGTTCTGGCCTCTTACGGCCATGTCCGGGACCTTCCCGCCAAGAACGGCTCGGTCGATCCGGACGCCAATTTTCAGATGATCTGGGAAACCGACCCCAAGGCGGCCGGCCGGCTCAACGACATCGCGAAGGCGCTCAAGGGTGCCGACAAACTGATCCTCGCAACCGACCCTGATCGCGAGGGCGAGGCGATCTCCTGGCACGTACTGGAGGTCATGAAACAGAAGCGCGCGCTGAAGGATCAGAAGATCGAGCGCGTCGTCTTCAACGCCATCACCAAGCAATCCATCCTTGAAGCAATGCAGCACCCGCGCGAGATCGACGGCGCGCTGGTCGACGCCTACATGGCGCGCCGCGCGCTCGATTATCTGGTCGGTTTCACGCTGTCGCCGGTGCTGTGGCGCAAGCTGCCGGGCGCGCGCTCGGCGGGCCGCGTTCAGTCGGTCGCCTTGCGTCTGGTCTGCGACCGCGAGCTCGAAATCGAGAAATTCGTCCCGCGCGAATACTGGTCGCTGGTCGCGACGCTTCTCACGCCGCGCGGCGACAGCTTCGAAGCACGCCTCGTCGGCGCGGACGGCAAGAAGATCCAGCGGCTCGATATCGGCAGCGGCGCGGAAGCCGAGGATTTCAAGAAGGCGCTGGAAAACGGCACTTACTCCGTCGCACTGGTGGAAGCCAAGCCCGCGCGCCGCAATCCGCAGGCACCCTTCACCACCTCGACATTGCAGCAGGAAGCCAGCCGCAAGCTCGGCTTCGCGCCCGCGCACACCATGCGCATCGCGCAGCGCCTTTATGAAGGCATCGACATCGGCGGCGAAACCACCGGCCTCATCACCTATATGCGTACCGACGGCGTTTCGATTGCGCCCGAGGCGATCCCTGCCGTCCGCAAGGTGATCGGCGAGGACTACGGCAGCAATTACGTGCCGGGCACGCCGCGCCAGTACACCTCGAAAGCGAAGAATGCGCAGGAAGCTCACGAAGCGATCCGCCCGACCGACGTTGCGCGCCGCCCCGCCAAGCTGAAAGCCAGGCTCGATAACGACCAGTATCGTCTCTATGAGCTGATCTGGATGCGCACGGTCGCAAGCCAGATGGAATCCGCCGAACTGGAACGCACCACCGTCGACATCACCGCGAAGGCAGGTTCGCGCACGCTTGAGCTGCGCGCGTCCGGTCAGGTCGTGAAGTTCGACGGCTTCCTCGCGGTCTATCAGGAAGGCCGCGACGACGATCCCGAGGACGAGGAGAGCCGCCGCCTGCCCGCGATGAGCGAAGGCGAAGCACTCAAGCGCGAAAGCCTCGCCGTCACCCAGCATTTCACCGAGCCGCCGCCGCGCTTCTCGGAAGCATCGCTGGTCAAGCGCATGGAAGAACTCGGCATCGGCCGGCCTTCGACCTACGCCTCGATTTTGCAGGTGCTGAAGGACCGCGGCTATGTGAAGCTCGAGAAGAAGCGCCTCTCCGCCGAGGACAAGGGCCGCGTCGTCGTCGCCTTCCTCGAAAAGTTCTTCTCGCGCTATGTCGAGTTCGACTTCACCGCCGACCTCGAGGAAAAGCTCGACAAAATCTCCAACAACGAGATCGCCTGGAAGCAGGTGCTCAAGGATTTCTGGCGCGACTTCATGGGCGCCGTCGACGACATCAAGGATGTGCGCGTCTCCGAAGTGCTCGACGTGCTCGACGCGATGCTCGGCGAGCACATCTACGAGCCGCGCGCCGACGGCGGCGATCCGCGCCAGTGCCCGAGCTGCGGCACCGGCAAACTGAATCTGAAGGCCGGCAAGTTCGGTGCCTTCGTCGGCTGCTCGAACTATCCCGAATGCCGCTACACGCGCCCCCTCGCCTCCTCGAGCGCGTCAAGCGACCGCGTGCTCGGCAAGGACCCGAAAACCGATCTCGATGTTGCGGTGAAGGCCGGACGCTTCGGCCCCTACATCCAGCTCGGCGAGCCGAAGGATTATGCCGAGGACGAGAAGCCGAAGCGTGCGGGCATTCCGAAGAACATGTCCCCCGCCGATGTCGAACTCGACCTCGCGCTCAAGCTGCTGTCGTTGCCGCGCGATGTCGGCCCGCACCCGGAGGATGGCGAGATCATCACCGCGGGCATCGGCCGGTTCGGGCCGTTCGTGCGCCACGGCAAGACCTATGCGAGCCTCGAGGCTGGCGACGATGTTTATAATATCGGCCTCAATCGCGCGGTGACGCTGATCGCCGAAAAGATCGCCAAGGGTCCGAGCCGCCGCTTCGGCGCCGACCCCGGCAAGGAGGTCGGCGACTATCCGGCACGCGGCGGCAAGATCATGCTCAAGAAGGGCCGCTACGGCGCTTACGTCACCATCGACGGCATCAACGCCACGATCCCCGACGACAAGGAGCCGGACCAGATCACCCTTGAGGACGCCATCGCGCTGATCGAGGCGCGCGCCACCAAGACCGGCGGCAAGGCCAAGCGTGGCGGCACGAAGAAAGCGGCGCCGAAGAAAGCTGCCAAGAAAGCCTCCACCAAGAGCGACGCCGGGGACGTCGAGCCCAAAGCCACGCCCAAAAAGGCGGCGGCACCCCGCGCAAAGGCTGCGGCCAAAGCCAAGCCCCGCGCCGCGGCGAAACCTGCCGCAAAGGCTGTGGCAAAACCCGCCAAGGCGGCTGCGAAAAAGAGCGCCGGAAAAGCACGCGGATAATGAAAAAGAAGCATGGCGCGACAGATGGCTTTCCCGACAAGGAGAGCATCGTCGCGTTCATCAAGACCAACCCTCGTGAGGCCGGCACGCGCGAACTGGCGCGGCATTTCGGCCTCAAGAACGAATCCCGCGCGGCATTGCGCCGTATCTTGCGTGAACTCACCGACGAGGGCGTGATCGCCAAACAGGGCAAGCGCGTGCACGACGCGCGCGATCTGCCCCCGACCCTTGTCGCCGATGTCGTCAAGACCGATAGCGACGGCGAACTGATCGCCGTGCCCGCCGAATGGGCCGAGGACATCGACGGCCCCGCGCCGGTCATCCACATCCACACGCCGCGCCGGCCGAAGCCCGGCACCGTCGCAGGCGTCGGCGAGCGCGTGCTGCTGCGGCTTGAGAAGCGCGAGCGCGGCGAACGCGCCGCCCTCTATATCGGCCGCGTCATCAAGGTGCTGGAAAAAACCAGAAACCGCGTGCTCGGCATCTTTCGTGCCAGCCCGCAGGGCGGCGGCCGGATGATCCCGGTCGACAAGAAACAGGCCGGACGCGAACTCTCCATTTCTGCCGCCGACAGCGCCGACGCGCAGGACGGCGATCTCGTCAGCGTCGAACTGATCCGCTCGCGCGGCTACGGCCTGCCTGCCGGGCGCGTGCGCGAACGACTCGGCTCGATGAAGACCGAGAAGGCCATCAGCCTGATCGCCATTCACGCCCACGAGATTCCGCAGGAGTTTCCGCGCGCGGCCATCGATGAGGCGGAAGCCGCGAAAGTCGCAACCCTGAAGGGCCGCGAAGACTGGCGCGATGTCCCGCTCATCACCATCGACCCGCCGGATGCCAAGGATCACGACGACGCAGTGCATGCCACGCTTGATGACGATCCGTCCAACAAGGGCGGCTTTATCGTCAACGTCGCGATTGCGGATGTCGCCTACTACGTGCAGCCGGATTCCGCGCTCGATCGCGAAGCGCTCAAACGCGGCAACTCGGTCTATTTCCCCGACCGCGTGGTGCCGATGCTGCCCGAGCGCATCTCCAACGATCTGTGCTCGCTGAAACCAAACGAGCCGCGCGGCGCCATCGCCGTGCGCATGGTGATCGGCGCGGACGGGGTCAAGCGCTCGCACAGCTTCCACCGCATCCTGATGCGCTCGGCAGCAAAACTCTCCTACGCGCAGGCGCAGGCCGCGCGCGACGGGCGGCCGGACGACACGACGGGTCCCCTGCTCCAATCCATCATCGCGCCCCTCTATACCGCCTACGCGCTGGTAAAGCGCGCGCGCGACGCGCGCGACCCGCTCGAACTGGAATTGCCGGAACGCAAGATCCTCCTGAAGCCGGACGGCACGGTGGATCGCGTCACCACGCCGGAGCGGCTCGACGCGCACCGGCTGATCGAGGAATTCATGATCCTCGCCAACGTCGCCGCCGCCGAGACGCTGGAGAAGAAGGCGCTGCCGCTGATCTATCGCGTGCACGACCAGCCAACGCAGGAGAAGGTCCACAACCTTCACGAATTCCTCAAGACGCTCGACATGCCGTTCACCAAATCCGGCGCACTGCGGCCTGCGGTGTTCAACCGCATCCTCGCGCAGGTGAAGGGCCGCGATACCGAATCTCTCGTGAACGAAGTCGTGCTGCGCTCACAGGCGCAGGCGGAGTATGCCTCGGAGAATTACGGACATTTTGGCCTCAATCTGCGGCGCTATGCGCATTTCACGTCCCCGATCAGGCGATACGCCGACCTGATCGTGCATCGCGCCTTGATCCGCGCACTCGGCCTCGGCGACGGCGCGCTGCCCGAGCACGAGACGCTGGAAACGCTGGGCGAAGTCGCCGCCGCGATTTCGCTCACCGAACGGCGCGCCATGAAGGCGGAACGCGAAACCACCGACCGCCTGATCGCGCATTTCCTCGCCGACCGCGTCGGCGCAACATTCACGGGACGGATTTCCGGCGTCACCAAAGCCGGGCTGTTCGTCAAACTGAATGAAACAGGCGCCGACGGCCTGATCCCGGTGAGAACGCTCGGCGGCGAATTCTATCATTTCGACGAAACCCGCCATGCGCTGATCGGAACACGCAGTGGTGCCATGCACAGATTGGGTGACGTCGTGGAGGTTCGTCTGGTAGAAGCAGCGCCGGTCGCCGGTGCCTTGCGGTTCGAACTTCTCTCCGAGGGAACAAAGGCACCGCGCGGCAAGCGTGAATTCGGAAGTCGAAAACATATCGGCCCGAAACACGGCGCGAAGGCGAAGATAGGACGGGGCCCGAAGGGCAAAGACAAGAGCAAGGCTCGCGGCAAGATCAAACCCGGCAAAGGCAAACGAGGCAAATGATGGACAGCGTGGTGCGGACTCCCGAGACCCCGACGAAGGTTTGGACCCCGTCGATGGCCGCGCCTGCAAAGCGCAATCTCTGGAATGCGATGCTGCGCGGCTGCCGTGGCCGCTGCCCGAGCTGCGGCGAAGGCAAGCTGTTCCGCGCCTTCCTGAAAACCGCCGACTGCTGTTCCCAGTGCGGACAGGACTTCACCCATCACCGCGCCGACGATCTCCCCGCCTATCTCGTGATCGTCATTGTCGGGCACATCGTGGTGCCGATCATGCTGTGGGTTGAGACCAACTACTCGCCGGCCGTCGCCCTGCAATTGGCGATCTATTTGCCGATCACGCTGGTGTCATCGCTCCTGCTGCTCCAGCCGGTGAAGGGCGCGGTCGTCGGCCTGCAATGGGCACTGCGCATGCACGGCTTCGACGAGAGCGAGGCTGAGACCGCAGCCGACCGTCCGGCCTGAGCGCTCGCACGTTTCGGATGAACTCGCGACCGGCACATACTGCGGACGAGGCCCGGCATCCCTATCGAAGGCCGCGCGATTCCGCGACACTCATTCTGGTTGATCGCAACGGGCCCGTTCCGAAAGTCCTGCTCGGGCGGCGCCGCGCCGACCTCGTCTTCATGCCGAACAAGCTGGTGTTTCCCGGCGGCAGCGTCGATGCGGCGGATCACCGGATTCCGCTCGCGACCGGGCTCCCCAAAGGCCTCGAAACGAAACTGCTCGCCGGCAGTCCGAGAACGACGCCGGCCCGTGCCCATGCGCTGGTCGCCGCCGCCATCCGCGAAGCTTGCGAGGAGACCGGCCTGTGCCTCGGCAGCAAGCCGTCCGCTCCCCTCACACCCGCGCAAAAAGCCGCCCTCAAGGGAGAATGGACACCCTTTGCGGAGACAGGTCTGCTGCCGGACCCCTCGCAACTCTATTTGATCGCGCGCGCCATCACGCCGCCCGGACTGGTCCGCCGGTTCGACACGCGCTTCTTTACCGCCGATATCTCCGCCATCGCTCACACCGTCAGCGGCGTCGTTCACGCCGATGCGGAGCTGGTCGAACTCAAATGGATCGAACTCGGCGCCGCCCCGCTCGCCGACATTCACTCCATGACACAGAGCGTACTGGACGAACTCAATATCCGCCTCGCGATGGGCCCGCTGACCCATCAGGCCGAGGTGCCTTTCTTTCATTTCCGCAACGGCGCGCGGCTGCGCGACACGCTGTAGACGGCAGGATGCCGCCCGCGAAAACAATGGCGGGCCGTGCGGGCCAACGGTAGGTTGTCGCCGCATGGCATGGGCGTGGCGCGACATCATGGAGACGGAATGGCTGCGGCGCGCAGGCGGCGCCGCGTCCGTGCTGGTACATGTCGCGCTGCTGGCCCTGGTCATCTTCGGCTCGGGCGTGAAGCTTTACGACCCGCCACCGCCTGCCATCAATGTCGAGCTTGTCCCGGCGAAGGATGCGCCCGCTGAAAAATCGGGCGACCTCTCATTGCCGAGTCTGGATACGCCCAAGGGGGACGAGTCGAAGCAGGAGGATTCAAAAGCGGACGAGCCAAAGGTAGACGAACCAAAGACTGACGAACCAAAACCGGAGCAGAAAGAAGCCCAGAAGCCTGCCACTCAACCTGACAAGCCTGTTGCCGAACCGCAGACACCCGAGCCGCCTGCCCTTCCGCAGGCCGCCATCACTGGCGCGCCGACCGTGCAGCCCGACGTGATGAGCCAGTACGGCGATCCGTTCATGTCCGGCCTCGGTGGCTTCACTCCCGATCAGATCGCCGCCGACCTGAAAACCGATGTTGTCGCCGCCTTTCGCGCACATCTGAAATCATGCCTGAAATTGCCTGCGGGTGTTGCGCCGACAGATGACGCCCACATCGTGCTGCGGGTGGCGCTCAAGCGTGACGGCAGGCTCGCGGCAACACCCGCACTGATGGCGGCAAAAGCCACGCCGAAAGGCCCGCTGATTATGAAGGCCGCGATTCACGCGCTTGAAGCCTGCCAGCCCTACTCCATGCTGCCTGCCGAGAAGTACAAGGAATGGAAGGAACTCGACCTCGACTTCACCCCGGCGGGATTCGAGCCGGGATAACACCGGATTCCTGCTAAATGGCCGGGAAAACTCATTATTTCCGGCCGGATCGGCGAAAATAGCGGGCCTGAAGGGCCGAAATCCTTGACTTTGGGGCATTCGAGGCTAGTTTGCGGCCAAACGCGGGTCGGCCTCGTCCGGCCCGCTTCAGATTCCAGACATCAGATTCAAGGCATCGAGGTTTTCGAACATGGCCAAAGCGGTCACGATCAAGGTCAAGCTCGTCTCCAGCGCGGATACCGGCTTCTATTACGTCGCCAAGAAGAATTCGCGCACCATGACCGACAAGCTGGTCAAGAAGAAGTACGACCCGGTCGCGAAGAAGCACGTCGAATTCCGCGAAGCCAAAATCAAGTAAGCCTGCCCTCTCCCAAGGCTGAAGAATCATGACGGAGCCTTTCGGGCTCCGTTTTTGTTTTTGTTGATCTCTACACACGCACCGCGGTACGCACGCGCCCGGCATCGCCGAACACACGCAGGTAGCGTGCGACCTCATCCGGACTGCCGGTCGCCTTTTCCGGGTTGTCCGAGAGCTTCACCGCCGGCCGGCCGTTGACTGAAGTCACCTTGCAGACCAGCGAGATCGGATCGAGATCGGCGGTGCCATCGGGCGAGCAACCGACAAAATCATTGGTGAGGTTAGTGCCCCAGCCGAAACTGGTGCGCACCCGCCCGGCGAAATGACGGTGCGTCTGTTCGATCGAATCGACATCCATGCCATCGGAGAAGATCAAAAGCTTCTCACGCGGGTCGCGGCCCTTGTCCTGCCACCACCGGATGATGTCCTCGCCCGCCGGGATCGGCGGCGCACTGTCGGGCCGGAAGCCGGTCCAATCCGCCACCCAATCCGGCGCATCGCGCAGGAACGCCTTGGTGCCGAATGTGTCGGGCAGCGCGATCAGAAGATTGCCGTCATAGGTGTGCCGCCACTGGTCGAGGATGAGGTACGGCGCCCGGCGCAGTTCTTCATCGCTGGAGGCAAGAGCGGCCGCGACCATCGGCAATTCGTGGGCGTTGGTGCCAATGGCTTCGAGATCGTTGTCCATCGCCAGCAGCACGTTGGAGGTGCCGTTGAAGGCGGCCCCAAGTCCCTCCTTCAACGCCTCCACGCACCAGCGCTGCCACAGGAAGCCGTGGCGGCGGCGGGTGCCGAAATCGGACAGGCGCAGCCCTTCGAGCGTCTTCAGCCGCTCAACCTTGGTCCACAGCTTGGCCTTGGCGCGCGCATAGAGCACGTCGAGCGCGAAGCGGCCCTGCCCTTTCACCGCCTGGCGCGAGCGCAGTTCGTTGATGATGGCGAGCGCCGGAATTTCCCACATCGTGGTGTGAGTCCACGGCCCATGGAAATGCAGCTCGTACTGGCCATCCACCGCGCGCAATTCGTAGTCCGGAAGCTGGAACGTCGAAAGCCAGTCGATGAAATCCGGCGCGAACATCTGGGTCTTGCCGTAGAAGGTGTTGCCGGCAAGCCAGATCAACTCCTTGTTGGAAAAACGTACGGTGCGCGCGTGGTCGAGTTGAGCGCGCAGTTCCTTCTCGTCGATGATCTCGGCGAGCCGCACGCGCCGGGTCCGGTTGATGACCGAAAACGTGACATGCTCATCCGGATACAGTTTCCGGATCATCTGCAACATCAGGAATTTGTAGAAATCGGTATCGAGCAGGCTGCGCACGATCGGATCGAGCCGCCAGCCATGGTTGTAGGTTCGCGTCGCGATGTCCGTCACGGTCATGGCGCGATCATAACCGCCGGAGCGGCACATCGCCAGCGCAGCCCGGCTTACCGGCTGCTCTAGGCAGCATCCGCGACGACGACGCGGTTGCGGCCGTCGTGCTTGGCGCGATACAGCGCCTGATCGGCGCGCTTGAGCACGTCGGCGACCGGCTCGTTCTTCTTTTCCAGCATCGAGATGCCGACCGAGATCGTCACCTCGATCTGCCGAGTCCCCTTCTCGATCGAAAACCGCTCGTTCGCGATCGAGCGGCGCAGCCGCTCGGCGATGATGCCCGCGACATGCAGGTCGGTTTCCGGCATCACGATGACGAATTCCTCGCCGCCATAACGCGCGGCCAGATCGATGCCGCGGATCGACTTGCGGATGCGGGTCGCGAATTCGCGCAGCACATCGTCGCCGGCATCGTGGCCGTAGGTGTCGTTGATCGATTTGAAGAAGTCGATGTCGAGAATCATCAACGCCAGCGGCTTGCCGCGCGCGGCGGCCTGCTCTGCGAGCGTGCCGACATGGCTTTCCAGATAACGGCGGTTATGCAGACCCGTCAGCGGATCGGTGATCGCCATTTCGAGCGAGTTCTGCACGCTGTCGCGCAGGTAATGCGTGTAGCGGCGGCGGCGGATCTGGGTGCGCGCCCGCGCCAGCAATTCGTTCTTGTCCACCGGGCGCAGCAGATAATCGTTCACGCCGATCTCAAGCCCGCGCAGCAACTGCGTGTTGTTGTCCGCCTCGGAGAGTGCCAGCAACGGCACGCTGCGGGTGCGCTCCAGCGAGCGGACCTGGCTGCAAAGCCGCAGGCCATCGTAATTTTCGAGATTGAGCGAGACGATCAGCAGATCGTAATTGTTCTCGGCCGCATGAAATAAAGCTTCCGAGGGATTGGGCTCGACATCGACCGTATGCTCCTCGGCCAGCACCGGCGCGAGCCGCTCGTAGGATGACGGACGGTCATCCACCAGAAGAATTTTTCCACCCTTCCCGGTATCGGCAATCGCCTCCCGCTCGGGCGCCTGGATGCCGATCTCATGAGAGGTGATGGCGCGCATGCGCATCTCGTCGGTCATCATCTTCAGCCGCGTCAGCGAACGCACGCGAGCGATCAGCACCACGTCCGAGACCGGCTTGGTGAGAAAATCGTCGGCGCCGGCATCGAGGCCGCGCACGCGATCCGACGGGCTGTCGAGCGCCGTCACCATCACCACCGGGATGAAGTGCGTGCGCGGATCGGATTTCAGCCGGCGGCACACCTCGAAACCGTCGATATCGGGCATCATCACATCGAGCAGGATGATGTCGCATTCGGCGCGCTGGCAGATCTCAAGCGCCTGCGTGCCGCAATTGGCGGTGACCACATCGAAATATTCCGCCGAGAGCCGTGCCTCCAGCAGCTTGACGTTTGCCGGGACGTCATCAACGACCAGAACCCGCGCGGACATTCCAAAACCCCTTAGCCGACGAAACGCCGGACCGTTTCAATAAATTTTCCGACCGAGATCGGCTTGGACAAATACGCTTCGCAGCCGCCTTCGCGGATGCGTTCCTCGTCGCCCTTCATGGCAAAGGCCGTGACCGCGACCACAGGCGTCGCCCGCAATTCGGCGTCGTCCTTGATCCAGCGCGTGACTTCAAGACCCGAGACTTCGGGAAGTTGAATATCCATCAGGATGAGGTCGGGGCGATGTTCGCGCGCCAGTCTCAGGGCCTCGCGGCCATTGCTGGTGCCGACCGTCTGGTACCCATGGGCTTCCAGCAGATCGCGGAAGAGCTTCATGTTAAGCTCGTTGTCCTCCACGATCAGGACGGTTTTGGCCACCCCCATTCCTCCAATGTCGCTCGACGTCAGTTCCGCCGCCAGCAATACGATTAGGCGTCGCCACGCCGGAATGACTCGGGCATGATGGCCCAAAATAGTGCTGATAAGTTACGGAAAGGCAAATGAGAATGGCCGGAAAGCCCAGCCGGAGTCCCGCAGAAGTTGCTGAAATCGTGGCGATTCGCGCGCTCGCTTTTCTGGCCAGCGACCCCGAGCGGCTGGGGCAGTTCCTGTCCGAGAGCGGTATCGGGCCACAGACGCTGCGCGCCTCGGCCTCCGATCCCCGTTTCCTGGCCGGAGTGCTGGATTTCATCGTCCGGGACGACGCGACGGTGAAGGCGTTTTCGGATTTCTCGCAATTCCCCCCGCCGACCATCGCCGCCGCGCGCGAGGCGCTGGGCGAGAGCACGCATGGCTGACTTAACCGATCGCAATGGCGGCGCACGATGGATGAGGTCTCTCCTCCTCCCGGCTTCTGCCGGGATTGCCTGACCGACGCAGCCCCACAGGCGGCGCGCTGCGCCGCTTGTGGTTCTCCGCGCCTGCTGCGGCACCGTGCGCTCACCGAACTCAACCTCGCCCATATCGATTGCGACGCCTTCTACGCGACGGTCACCAAACGCGACCGGCCCGAGATCGCCGACAGACCGGTCATCATCGGCGGCGGCAAGCGCGGCGTCGTCGCGGCGGCCTGCTACATCGCCCGTACCTATGGCGTCCGCTCCGCCATGCCGATGTACAAGGCGCTCGACCTGTGTCCCGAGGCTGTCGTCATCCGCCCGGACATGGCGCGTTACGTTCAGGTCGGCCGTCAGGTGCGCCAAGCGATGCTGGCGCTGACGCCGCTGGTTGAGCCGCTGTCGATCGACGAGGCATTCCTTGATCTGTCAGGCACCGAACGCCTGCACGGCATGATCCCGGCCAAGGTGCTGGCGCGTTTCGCCACACAGGTCGAGCGCGACATCGGCATCACCGTGTCCGTGGGCCTGTCCGCGAACAAGTTTCTCGCCAAGATCGCTTCCGATCTCGACAAGCCGCGCGGCTTCGCGGTGCTTGACCAGAGCGGCGCGCAGGCACTGATGGCGGAGAAGCCGGTCGGCTTCATCTACGGCGTCGGACCCGCGATGCAGGAAAGGCTGCGCGACCACGGCTTCCGCCTGATTGGGGAGCTGCAACGCGCGGACGAGACCGAACTGATGCGCACATTCGGCGCGGAAGGCCGCAGGCTGTGGCGGCTTGCGCGCGGCATCGACGACCGCAAGGTGGTGCCCGATCGCGGCGCAAAAGTGATTTCCAGCGAAACCACCTTCGAGAACGATCTGCGCGACTATACCTCGCTGGAGCGCATCCTGTGGGACCTGAGCGAAACCGTTTCGCGCCGCCTCAAGACCGGCGGGCTCGCCGGATCGACCGTCACCCTCAAGCTGAAAACCGCCGATTTCCGCCAGCGCACGCGTTCGCAATCGATCGTCGCCCCGACCCAGCTCGCCAACCGGATCTTCGCGATCGCCCGCGACCTGCTCGCACGCGAAACCGACGGCACCGCGTTCCGGCTGATCGGGGTCGGCGTCAGCGCGCTGCGTCCGTCGAGCGGCAGCGACGACGAGGACATGCTCAACCGCCGCTCGGCCCACGCCGAACGCGCGATGGACGAGGTCCGCAAGCGTTTCGGCGACAATGCCGTGATGCGCGGCATCGCCTATACGGCAAAGCCCGCAAGCCCTTCGTCCTTGCGGCGGAAGGATTCGTGACACAATGACAAGTGATTTGGTCGTCCCCGCGAAGGCGGGGACCCAGTTCTTTCAAGTGTGGATTCCCGCTTTCGCGGGAACGACGAGGAGAGAGTTATTGCATTGTCAGCCTGCGTGATTTGCAGGATCATTTACACGGCTTGTTATCGCCGACCTCGAACTTGTCCATCGTGCCGTTGATGACGAAATCGTTGTAATCGAGCACCAGCGCACGCGAGACGCCATCCTCGTACAATTCAAACGACATCGTATAGAGCGGCGTCTGCTCGCCCTTGTCCGGCTGCGTGCCACGATCGTAATAACTCACCGTCACCGGCCAGCGGGTCTGCGCCTTCAACTGATCGCTCTTGCTCGCGACATCGGGCGACGCGGGGGCGCGGCCTCCCGCGATGGGCTGCCCGATCACAACGAACGTATTGTAGACCTTCTCGCCATTGTCCGAGCCGTCATAGACGCCAAGCTCCAGAATGCGCTTGCCCTCCTTCGTCGCCTCGATGATGCGGCGGGTCTGTTCGGTCGGAAACACGATATCCTTGTCGAGCGTGAAGGTTTTGACCTTCGGCTGTTTCAGCTTCACGGTGATGGTGCCATCCGGCCCGCGCTCCGCCGTGCCGTCCACATAGGAAGGATCGGCGTCGTTGGTCTGGCTCGCGACCTTGAAGCGATAGCTTCGGCCCTTGGCGTCTTCCCAGTTGGTCGAACGCAGATCGCTCGTCGTGGTCTTGTCTTCGCCGGAGTCGATCCGCGACACCTGCCGGAAGTCGGTCGAATAACCCTCGCAGGCATTGCCGCCGAACTTGTAGACGATGCGCCCGTTCGCGGAATTGACCGCGGCATTGCCCCGCGCCTGCGCGAGGCTCAGGTCGTAGACCGCCTCATGCGCCATGAACGGCACCCCGGCGGAAGGCTGCGCCTGCGCGAACGCGCCTGACGCCGCGACGGTGCCGAGCACGCCGAAAATCCGCAAAAACGCTCGCGTCGAGACCATGTTCTCTCCTTGCCAACCTAGTGTCCCGGACACTAGGAATCGGAGCATATTGGCGCTGGGATTATGCCGCAACTTGGGCATAACGCGCGTCAAACAGGGTCAAGTTACGGAGGTTGGGATGGCAGGTGACATCGAACGGAAACTCGCGAGTCTCGGGATCACGCTGCATGCGCCTCTCGCCCCTATCGCCAATTACGTGCCTTTCGTGCGGACCGGCAATATCCTCACCGTCTCCGGCCAGGTCTGCAACAATGCCGACCGGCAGTTGATCGCACGGGGCAAGTTAGGCGCGGGCGTCAGCATCGAGCAAGGTCAGGCGGCCGCGCGCGGCTGCGCCATCAACTTGCTCGTTCAGGTCAAGGCCGCCATCGGCGACCTCGACCGCGTGGTGCGGGTGATCCGGCTCGGCGGTTTCATCAATTCCGCGCCGGATTTCCTCGACGGCCCGAAAGTGATGAACGGCGCCTCCGACCTGATGGTGGAGGTGTTCGGCGACAAGGGCCGCCACGCGCGCTCGACCGTCGGCGTCGCCGCCTTGCCTGCGGATGCCGCCGTCGAGGTCGAAGGCCAGTTCGAGGTGATGTGATGCCCTCTCGCGCACCCGGCTGGCTGACGGCTGCGCCGGTCGCGCATCGCGGGCTGCATGACGCGGCCCGTGGCATCGTCGAGAGCACGCCCTCCGCCTTTTCTGCGGCGATCGCGGGCGGCTTCGCCATCGAGACCGACCTGCAATTGTCGTCCGATGGCGAGGCGATGGTGTTTCACGACGACACGCTGGCGCGCCTCACCGAGCGCGGCGACGACATCCGCACGTTGAGTACCGCCGAGCTGAAAATCGTGCGCTACAAGGCGACCTCCGACCGCATGATCACGCTCGGCGACTTGTGCGACATGACGAATGGCCGCGTGCCGCTGATGGTCGAGATCAAGAGCCGGTTCGATGGCGACCGCCGCCTGATCCGGCGCATCGCGGACATCGTGCGCGCCTATCAAGGCCCGCTGGCGTTGATGTCGTTCGACCCCGATCAGGTGCTGGCGATCCGCGAACATGTCCCCGACGTACCGCGCGGCGTCGTCGCCGAGCGGTATTACCGCGAGGACGAATGGCAGGCGCTGCCGCCGGAGAAGGTGCGCGGCATGCTCCATCTGCGCCACGCCTTCCAGACGCAGCCGCATTTCATCGCCTACTGGATCAACGAACTGCCCGCGCCCGCGCCGTGGATCGCGCGTCACATTTTCGGCTGCGCGCTGCTGACATGGACGGTGCGCACGCCGGAGCAGCGCGCCCGCGCGGCGCGCTACGCCGACCAGATGATTTTCGAGGGCTTCGTGCCCGAGCCAAAACACCCTTGAAGACGCCCGGAAAATCACGATCTAGAGGGAAGATCGAACTGCGCATCGCTGGCCGGATTGCCTGCATTTGACGACACCCACCGACATCACGCTCGAAGCCGTCTCCTCCGTGCGCCAGATCGCGGCGGCGGACTGGGATGCTTGCGCGCACCCCGAAGGCAGTGCCTACAACCCGTTTCTCTCCTATGCGTTCTTCGCTGCACTGGAAGATTCCGGCTCCGCGACCGCGCGCACCGGATGGCTCGCCCGCCACCTGATCGCACGCCGTGGCGAACACATCCTCGGCATCGTGCCCTGCTACCTGAAGAACCATTCGCAAGGCGAATATGTGTTCGACCATAACTGGGCGGAAGCCTTCATGCACGCGGGCGGCGCCTATTATCCGAAGCTGCAGGTCTCGGTGCCGTTCACTCCGGTCACCGGGCCTCGCCTGCTGGTCCGCACCGACGTGGATCAAGAACGTGCGCGCGAGGCGCTGATCGCGGGCATGATCGGACTGTGCAATCAGCTTGAGGTGTCGTCCGTGCATGTCACCTTCGCAACCCAGAGCGAGTGGGACATGCTCGCTGCGCACGGCTTCCTGCAACGCACCGATCAGCAATATCACTGGAAGAACGAAAACTACGCGAGCTTCGACGACTTCCTCGCCACACTGGCCTCGCGCCACCGCAAGGCGATCAGGCGCGAACGCCGCGATGCGCTGGCGGACGGCATCAGCATCCACGTCCTCACCGGCTCCGAGATCACCGAAGACGCATGGGATGCGTTCTACGATTTCTACATGGAGACCGGATCGCGCAAATGGGGGCGGCCTTATCTGAACCGCGCCTTCTATACGCAGATCGCGGAGACAATGGCCAATGACGTCGTGCTTATCATGGCGAAGCGCGAAGGCCGCTGGATCGCAGGTGCGATCAATTTCAAGGGCTCCGATACGCTCTACGGCCGGCATTGGGGTGCAATCGAACACCACCCCTTCCTGCATTTCGAGGTCTGCTATTATCAGGCGATCGACTATGCGATCCGCCACGGGCTGACATCCGTCGAGGCCGGCGCGCAGGGCGAACACAAGATCGCGCGCGGCTACCTGCCGCAAATGACCCGCTCCGCCCATTACATCGCGGACCCGAGCCTGCGCCGCGCGGTGCGCGACTATCTCGTGCACGAGCGCGATTATGTCGAGCAGGCCGGCCGCGAACTGACGGAAGCAGGCCCGTTCCGCAAAGCGACCTGAACGATCATCCCTTGCTGCCGGGATTATGCAGCACCATGCAGGCCTGCCCCGCTTTGTGAATCTTCGCGCACAATTCGTTCGCGGCCTGCCGCGTGTCGGCGCCGATCCGCACCTGATAGAACGCGCGGGTGCCACGGCTGCGCAGCGTGGTGCTGAGCAGGTTCGGATCATGATCGCCGATCACTCCGCTCACCCGCGCCATCGCGCGTGCATACATCGCCAGCGCCTTGTCGCGCGAGAATCCGGCGGCCAGTTGCACGCCCCACGGGCTTGCCGCGCCGATGCGGACGCGCTCCTCCAGATGCGCCACGAACGGATTCGGCGCATGGCGCAGCAGCGCCATCAGCTCGCGGCACCCTTCCGGCTTCTTGCGGTCCGCAATATCCTTGCCCGCTTCCGCCTTGTTCCAGTCCTCCACGCTCGCGCCCGTGATGGCATAGACATAGTTGCGGGTCTCCTCCGGCATCGGCCCCGTGCCCGCCTGCCATTCATGCACGCGGCGCGGCCCGGCATTGTAGGCGGCAGCGGCAAGCCCGAGATTGCCGAACTCGCCGCGCAGCTCGCTTAAGAACTCCGCTGCTTTCGGCAGCGCCTGCACCGGATCGAACGGATCGAGCAGCCGCCGCTCGTTCGCGGTGCCCGGCATGAACTGCGCCACGCCCTGCGCACGCTGGCCGTTGCGAGTCACAGGCCCCACCGCGTCCGGCTGAAAGCGGCTCTCCTGCCAGATCACGCGGGCGAAGAATTCCAGCGGCAAATTGTTCGCCTTCGCCGCCGACTCGATCATCAGGCACATGGATTCGCCGGTGTCGGCGGTCTTGTCGGCGGGCGCAGCGGTCGCCTCCTTGGGCTTGGCGTCCACTGTCGCCGGTTCCTGCTGGGCGAGCGCGACACCCGCCAGCGATGCGAGCGCGGCGCCGGCAAGCCAGCAGGCCAGTCCTCGTCTCGCGATCCGGCGCATTTACCTTAACCCCGATCCCGCATGGTCTCGCGCCTCTCCCGCGCCTAAAGCTGACCCATGGAACAAGGCCAGCCGCACAACGAGCTTTTGCTGGAAGATGAGACTGCTCCACCGATCGAGCAACCCGGCGAGGCGAAGACCGAGCCTGTTCCGCCTGCCGATGACGGTGCCTTTCCGGCCAGCCCGCCCGCGCCTTCCCGCCGCGCCAGCATGGTGCGCGGCGCCGCACGCATGCTGATCGCTTTCGCCCTCTCGCAATATGTCATCGCCACGGTGATGGTCGCGGCCGGAGCCATCTTCCTGTCGAGAACCGTCTCCAGCTTGCTGGTCGAAAAATTCGACGCCATCACACGGGCGATCCGGCATTTCTGAGCAACAAAAAAGCCCGGCGATCCAGCGCCGGGCTTTTTCAATCTTTGTGCGAGGCGCTTACGCCTTGGCCGGTTCCTTGGTCGCCTTGGGCTTGCGCTTGCGTGCGCCCGGCAACTTTTCGGGCTTCGGCGTGACCGGCCCCTGGACGAACTCGAAACCGATCTTCTCGGCTCCCGCCTCGCCCGGGACCAGCACGACGCGGACATGGCCGCCGCCCTTGAGCTTGCCGAACAGCACCTCGTCCGCCAGCGGCTTCTTGATGTGCTCCTGGATCACGCGGGCCATCGGCCGCGCACCCATCTGCTCGTCATAGCCTTCCTTCACCAGCCACGCCTTGGCCGGATCGGACAGTTCGATGGTGACGTTGCGGTCGCCGAGCTGAGCCTCGAGCTGCATCACGAACTTCTCCACCACCATGCCGATCACCTCGGCATCGAGATGGGCGAACGAGACCATGGCATCGAGACGGTTGCGGAATTCCGGCGCGAACTGCCGGTTGATCGCCTCGTGGTCCTCACCCTCGCGCTTGCTGCGCGTGAAGCCGAACGCCGCCCTGGCCATGTCGGCCGCGCCCGCATTCGTCGTCATGATCAGGATGATGTTGCGGAAGTTGACCGACTTGCCGTTATGGTCGGTGAGCTTGCCGTGATCCATGATCTGCAACAGCACGTTGTAGAGGTCGGGATGCGCCTTCTCGATCTCGTCCAGCAGCACCACGCAATGCGGATGCTGGTCGACGCCATCGGTGAGCAAGCCGCCCTGATCGAAGCCGACATAGCCCGGAGGCGCGCCAATCAGGCGCGACACGGTGTGCCGCTCCATGTATTCCGACATGTCGAAGCGCAGCAGTTCGACACCGAGCGAGGACGCCAGTTGCTTGGCCACCTCGGTCTTGCCGACGCCGGTCGGACCCGAGAACAGGTAGCAGCCGATCGGCTTCTCCGGTTCGCGCAGGCCCGCGCGCGCGAGCTTGATCGACGCGGCCAGAGCCTCGATCGCCTTGTCCTGTCCGAACACCGTGCGCTTGAGCGTCGTCTCCAGATGACGCAGCACCTCGGCATCGTCCTTCGACACGCTCTTCGGCGGAATCCGCGCCATCGTCGCGATGGTCGTCTCGATTTCCTTGATGCCGATGGTCTTCTTGCGTTTGCCTTCCGGCACCAGCATCTGCGCCGCGCCGGATTCATCGATCACGTCGATCGCCTTGTCCGGCAGCTTGCGGTCGTGGATGTAGCGCGCGGAGAGGTTCACCGCCGCTTCAATCGCGTCGTTGGTGTATTTCAGCTTGTGGTAGTCCTCGAAGTAAGGCTTCAGCCCCTTCAGGATGCCGATCGCATCTTCCACCGACGGCTCGTTGACATCGATCTTCTGGAAGCGCCGCACCAGCGCGCGGTCCTTCTCGAAGTGCTGGCGATACTCTTTATATGTGGTCGAGCCCATGCAGCGGATGCCGCCCGAGGCCAATGCAGGCTTCAAGAGGTTGGAGGCATCCATCGCCCCGCCCGATGTCGCGCCAGCACCGATCACGGTGTGGATTTCGTCGATGAACAGGATCGCGTTGGGGTGCGCTTCCAGTTCCTTGATGACCTGCTTCAGCCGCTCCTCGAAGTCGCCGCGATAGCGCGTGCCCGCGAGCAGCGTGCCCATGTCGAGCGAGAACACGGTGGCGGCCGACAGCACTTCCGGCACATCGCTGTCGACGATGCGCTTGGCGAGGCCTTCCGCAATCGCGGTCTTGCCAACGCCGGCTTCGCCGACAAACAGCGGGTTGTTCTTCTGGCGGCGGCACAGCACCTGGATCGCGCGGTTGATCTCGGCATTGCGGCCGATCACCGGATCGATCTTGCCGTCGCGGGCTTTCTTGTTGAGGTTGACACAGTAAGTCTCGA
Organism: Haberlea rhodopensis; assembly: GCA_907163345.1. Classification (NCBI taxonomy): domain Eukaryota; kingdom Viridiplantae; phylum Streptophyta; class Magnoliopsida; order Lamiales; family Gesneriaceae; genus Haberlea; species Haberlea rhodopensis. The sequence continues at coordinate 619,768 of CAJQUN010000067.1, forward strand.
GCGCCTCGCCCTTCTTCTTGGTGTCCTCACCGCCCTTGGTGTCGGTGTCGTCATCGACGCCGCGCACCGGCCGCGCCTCCGAGACGCCGGGGCGCTTGGCGATGCCATGGCTGATGTAGTTCACTGCGTCGTAGCGCGTCATGTCCTGCTCCTGCAGGAAATACGCGGCATGGCTTTCGCGCTCCGCGAAGATCGCGATCAGCACGTTGGCGCCGGTCACTTCCTCGCGGCCGGACGACTGGACATGGATCACCGCGCGCTGCACGACACGCTGGAAACCGGCGGTCGGCTTGGCATCCTCGGCGCCATCGCCGATCAGGTTCTCGAATTCGGTTTCGAGGTAGCCGACGAGGCTGCCGCGCAGCTTGTCGAGATCGACGCTGCATGCGCGCATCACGGCGGCCGCATCGGTGTCGTCAATCAGCGATAGCAAAAGATGTTCGAGCGTCGCGTATTGATGGTGGCGTTCGTTTGCGATCGCGAGTGCACGATGCAGGGATTGTTCAAGGCTCTGAGAAAAAGTCGGCATTCGCTTCCTTTGTGGCCCCCGCCATTCTGGCCGTTCGGATAGTCCCCTTCAGCCGTTTCCGCCGTCGCTTCTTTAACCGTCGTTCGGCATTTTCTTGTTCGGCCGTCTTGTCGTTGTCGTCTCGTCGCTCGTGAATCTAGTGCATCCGCGACTGAACGCCACTCTTTGAAGTCAGGTTCCCCAATAAAACATTCCGCCGATCATATCTTGCAAATCGGCTCCTGCCGACAGGCTACTTCTTTTCCATCACGCATTGCAAAGGATGTTGGTGCTTGCGCGCAAAATCCATCACCTGCGTCACTTTGGTTTCGGCGATTTCGTAAGTGAAAATTCCACATTCGCCGATCCCGTGATGATGAACATGCAACATGATCTTGGTCGCAGCTTCAACATCCTTCTGGAAGAACCTCTCTAGAACATGAACGACGAATTCCATGGGCGTGTAGTCGTCGTTAAGGATCAGGACGCGGTAAAGGCTCGGACGCTTCGTGCGCGGTTTGGTCTTGGTAATGACGGAGGTGCCTGGACCGGCCCCCTCGGGGCGGCCGTCATCCTTGGACATGACGGTAGCGGTCGAACGGCGCTCGCCGGTTTGCCCGGCCTTTTGGGTCATAGCGGTGAAAAACTTCTGCAGCATGGCTTTGCGTTCGATAATCCCCGGCCTGCGGCGATACGAACCCGTCCGCGCTGGCATTTCTCCAATATGGCCCCGGTCCGGCTGCGCCGCAAGCCGACCGGAAAACCCTACCTCTCTCGGAACGCTGGAGAAATTCGCGCGGTCCAAGTGATGCCGGGCGGACTTCCCGCTCCGTCCCCTGCCATTTCGTTAACGCCTTACGCGAAAACGGGCTCCCGGCGGCAACCTTGTATTGAGGATAGAGGCGCACGGAAGGCCAAAAAGGCGGCATTTTAGGAATGTCCTCGGGTTTACTCGCATCATTTTACTACCTCTTCACCCGGCGGCTCTAAGCAAAGTTCCAGATACAACCAGTCTGGTGGCAGCAATGAGCTTCCCGTCGATTACGCGTCTCACCCGCCTCGCGCGGCGATTCCAGACGGACGCCCGCGGCAACGTCGCGATCATTTTCGCCATCGTGTCGATCCCGCTGGTGGCGCTGGTCGGCGCCGCGGTGGACTACACGCGCGCAGTCTCCGACCGCACCGCACTCCAGAGCGCGCTCGACAGCGCCGCGCTGATGATCTCCAAGGACGCCGCCACGATGTCGGCGAGCCAGATCACCGCCCGCGCGCGGCAATATGTCGACTCGCTTTACACCGCCACCGATGCCCCGATCCAGAATTTCACCGCCACCTACACACCGAACAGCGGCAGCGGCGCCTCCATTCTGCTGTCGGCCAACGGCACCATGCCGACCTACTTCATGAGGGTGCTCGGCAGCAACTTCGACACGCTGCCGGTCGCCACGTCCTCGACCACGAAATGGGGCAGCACCCGGATGCGCGTGGCGCTGGTGCTCGATAACACCGGCTCGATGCAAGACAACGGCAAGATAACGGCGCTCAAGAACGCCGCCACCGACATGATCACGAAATTGTCGGCCTTCAACACCACCACGGGCGACGTCTATATTTCCATCGTTCCCTTCGCCAAGGACGTGAACGTCAGCACCTCGAACGTGAGCGCGTCCTGGCTGAACTGGACGGAATGGATGGCTGAGCCGCCCTATCTGAGCCAAAACGGTTATCCCAACAATCTCGCCAGTTCGGCAGGCATTACGACGCCCGGTGTCTGGATCGACACGACCGGGCCCGGCTCGAATTGCCCGTTCAGCAGCAACTCCTACGGCTTTTCATGCACCGACAGGCCGGCCACGCTTTCCAGCGCCAATAGCGCGAGCAAAATTCCTTCGAGCGGCAACTACAAGGGCATGATCTGTCCTGGCGAGGACAATGGCCGCAAGCTCTCCGGAAAGGCCAGCATCTATTACAACGGATGCTATACGAGCGTGCCGGTCACGCTCAAATGGACCGGGTCATCCGCGACTTGCAGCGGAAAGCCAAGCGGTTGCAGTTGCTCGGGCTCGGGTTCGAACAAGGTTTGCACCCTGTCCGCATACCGGCATGACTGGCGCAACGTGCTCGCCGATCCGAGCGCGACCGCACCTGATCCGCGCGTAACCCCGGCCCCGGACCCGAACCTGACGCAATACGCGGCGACATCCCCCTCTGCTTCCGCAGCAAACGGCGGTTGGACGGGGTGCGTCAACGACCGCGACCAGAATTTCGACACCACCAATGACGCGATGACAGGTTCGGGCACCCCTTCGAAATTGCCCTATCCCGAACAGTGGGCTGACTGCCTGCCCGCCACCATCACGCCGATGAGCAATCAGTGGAGCACGCTGAAGTCCCAGATCAACGCGATGACTCCGAGCGGCAACACCAACCAGGCCGTGGGTCTGTTCTGGGGCTGGCAGACGCTGAACACCACGAATGATCCGTTCAAGGCGCCGGCAAAGGATCCCAACTGGGTCTACAAGGATTATATCGTGGTGCTGTCCGACGGTATGAACACACAGAACCGTTGGACCACGAGCCAGTCGGCGATCGATGCCCGGCAGCAAACGCTGTGCAATAACATCAAGGACCCCACCCAGAATAGCGGCAACCAAATCACCATCTTCGCTATTCAGGTCAACATCAACAACCGCGATCCCGAATCTCAGGTGCTGAAAAATTGCGCCAAGTCGCCCAATCCTCCGTACTTCCAGACAATCAATCAGTCAGGCCAGACGGCGGATGCCTTCAACAACGTGCTGGCTACGATCTCCAAGTTGCGCATCTCGCAATAACGCCAATCTCAGGCTGCCAAACAAAAAGCCCGGCTTTTCAGCCGGGCTTTTCCAATTCAGTTGTCTGTCGCGCTTAGTGCTGCGTGTACTTCGAAACCAGGCCTTCGAACGGCTTGTAGGTTTCCTTGGCGAGATCGGAATAAAGCTGGCCGATCTTCTGCGCCTCGGCCACGAACGTATCGTAGGCGGTCTTGGCGTATTCGCTCTGAACTTCGAGCGCCTTGTCGAGCGACTTCACGCCCGAGAGCTTCTCGACATAACCCTTGGTGTCTTCATACGACTTCTTCGAGTAGTCGCCGAACGCGGCGGCGATCGCCTGAAAGCCGTTGGCAACGTTGCGAGCAGAGGCCACCGCGGCGTCGAGCTGCTCTTTGCTTTGCTGCTGGAAATCTTCCACTTTGAACATGGCTCGTCCTTTCAGAAGACGGAACGGATAAGAGAATGGGTGCCGGGTGTCCCGATCACGAAGCCGGCATATCGCATTGCACAAAGCAGGTCAATAATTTTGTGCGACGCACAACAAAAATCGCCTCAAATCCCGATCATTGAGGAAACGCTTCGTTAAGCCTTTGGCAACTGCCGACCCGTATTTTGATCTACCTGTGTTTCGCGGAAAACCGGGAAGCCAAAAATAAACATCCATTCAATTACTTATGGAACCAGCCGTTGGCGGCCTATCCATAAGGGAGAAGGATGTTTCCACTCCCGGCCCAGAGCAGACAAAGTTCAGGGCCGGCGCAATTTGGCCTCAGAACGAGGTCATGAGAGTTCTGGAATCGGGACGGGGAAGTTCATGCTCGGTGTCAGTTTCGCGTCCGGCAGGACGGCACGCTACCTCACGCTTGCTCTTGCCGCCGTCTCCATCACGCTGCTGCTCACGGACCATGCCGACGCGCGCCGCCGTCATCACCGGCACCACCGCGCCCACGTCGAACGCTCCGGCTACAATCCGCCTTTCGCGTCCATCATCGTCGATGCCAATTCCGGCGCGACGCTGCAGTCCACCAATGCCGACGCGCTGCGCCATCCCGCGTCGCTGACCAAGATCATGACGCTCTACATGCTGTTCGAGCAGCTCGACAGCGGAAAGCTGCGGCTGGATTCCCAGCTTGAAGTCTCGCGCCACGCCTCCGTACAGGCCCCGACCAAGCTCGGCCTTCGCCCCGGCCAGACCATTCGCGTCGAGGACGCCATCAAGGGCATCGTCACCCGTTCGGCCAATGACGCCGCCGTGGTGGTGGCCGAGGCGATCGGCGGCAGCGAAGAAAACTTCTGCAAGATGATGACGCGCAAGGCCCGCGCGCTCGGCATGAACAAGACCACTTACGTCAACGCGTCGGGCCTGCCCGACGACGACCAGATCACGACCGCGCGCGACCAGGCCACACTCGGCCGCGCGATCCAGGATCGCTTCCCGACCTACTACCGCTACTTCTCCACCTCGGTTTTCAACTGGCGCGGTCACCCGATCCGCAACCACAATCATCTGCTCGGCCAGATGGATGGCGTCGACGGCATCAAGACCGGCTATGTCCGCGCGTCGGGCTTCAACCTCGTCACCAACATCCGCCGCGGCAACCGCCATCTGGTCGGTGTCGTGATGGGCGGCCGCAGCGGCGGCTCGCGTGATGCGACCATGCGCAGGCTGCTCGCGGAACATCTCGACGAAGGCGCAACGCGCCGCACCGTCGCCGCGATCACCGAACGCAATCCTTCGCGCATGGCCAGCGACGAGGAACCCGCCGCGAAGGCTCCGTCCCGCCCGGCGCCGGCGCCCGTCGAGGTCGCCTCCGCGGCGCCCGAATCCATTCCCACTCCCGCGCCACGTGAGCCGGCTGCGAAGCCCGAGCCCGCGCCTCTCACCAGCGGCGTGATCGCCTCAAAGCTCGCCCCCATCCCCGGCTCATCCGAGCCGATGAAGCCCGTGCGCGTGAAGACGGTTCAGGTGCGGATCGCGCAGGCCAAGACGATCGCCCAAAACGCAATCAAGGCTGCGATGCCGCGAGCGGCGAATGCAGCCCCCGTCGCCGAAGCAGCACCTGAAGCCGTATCCACCGCATCTGTCGCGGCACCCGCAGGTCATCCCGCCTTCCCCGCGCCGCTGCCGATCGTGATTACCCGCAACACCCCCGGCCTCGGCGAGGCAACCGTCGGCACCCCGGTGCCTTCGCCCTCCTCCACCATGGCTTATGCCGATCCCAATCGCGGCCCGCCCCCGACGACGCTTGGTGCGCAGGCGCGCGCAATGGAAACGAGTGCACCTCAGCCTCAGGTTGTCGCATCCGCAGCCCCTTCGCAGGACATTGCGCCTTCGACCGGCACCAAGCCCGTGGCCCACAGCGGATGGATCATCCAGGTCGGCGCGCTTGAGTCCGAGTCGGAAGCCCGCCAGCGCCTCAATGCCGCGCGCGAAAACGCAAGCCGCTATCTCGGCCGCGCCGATCCCTTCACCGAAGTGTTCTCGAAGGGACGCAAGACCTATTACCGCGCCCGCTTCGCCGGTCTCAGCCAGAATTCCGCCGAGGCCGCCTGCAAGGTGCTCAAGCGTTCAGACATCAGTTGCATGACCATCCGCAACTGATTGATCGTCAAGATCATCGCTTTCAAAAACGCCCGCGGCTTTCGCGGGCGTTTTCATGTGCGCAAACGCCGCGCGTAATTTTCCGGCTGAAAACCCTTTTTCAAGGTTTGGTCTCTAAAACCTTAACCGCACAAACGACCGCGCCGGACAACGGCGGGCATTTCGGGGCATCATCCAGAGACGCGACCAGCGCCGCTCGACAGGATTTGAGTCTTGTTGCGTGGAGTTAGCGTTGATGCGTGCGAAGAAGAGTGTCCTTGGCCTCGTTGACCCGGGCCGCGAGGTACGTCGACCCCCCCTGGTCGGGATGCAGTTTCTTCATCAGCCCTCGGTGAGCGCGGCTGATTTCATCGCGCCCCGCGCCTCGCTGCAAGCCAAGGATCTGATAAGCCTCCTCCGCCGTCATTTTGCCGCTCGCCGCCATGCCGCGATGCTGGCGAGCACCCCCTCCTGCCGCTGCGTCATGCGCGTCTTCACGCCATCCGGGAAACCGGCGGTCAAGATAACTTTCCAGAAGGGCCCGGCTCTGTTCGTCGAACCCGCGCGCCAGCCGCAGCAGGTCCGCGAGCGCGAACTCGCCGAGCATACGCCCCGCTTCGGCGCCGGCAATCACGCGCCCGTCAAGCGCCCCGGTACGGCGGTCGAGCGTCAGCTCTATAAACTGGGATCGTATCTGGGCCTGCTGCCCGTCTGAGCGTACCGCCGGGCCACCCCAGCCGAACTTCGAAGCAAGCTCCGCGCCGAGTGGCGCGTAGCCCAATAACCCCAGCCCGAACAGGCCAAGCGGAATTGCGACGACCAGTTCGCCGCGCGCGCCGATCCAGGCGGCGAACGCCAGCGCCAGCACGCCGCCAATGCGCCGCACCAGCCGCGCCAGCAGTTTCGGATCGGCGGAACGGATGACGTTGAGGCCCATATAGACCAGGGCGAGCACAACGATTCCGGCAATAAGGCTGACCATCAAATATCCGGCTGAATTTCAGGCGCGCGAGCGGCGCAAAGGGACGCGAAGCATTTTATATCATTACTGCGCCGATTTCTTCGCCTGCGCGCCGGGCGGCGGCGGCACGTCGATCTTGTCGGTGTTGACCGGCGCAAGCTCGCTGTTCTTGTCCTTGTTCAGGAACTTCGACAGCGTGTCCTCGATGCTGAGCTTCATGCCATCGGGACCGCGATCCGACATATCGGTGTGACGGTACTTGGTGTTGACGACCGTGACGTCCTTGCCGCCTTGCGGCACGACGCCGGCATCGGGAACGAACTCCGGATCTTTCGAGCGGAACGTCAGAATTCTGAACGCGCCCTGCAGCGGCACGCGCAGATTGTCGAGCGTGATGACGTCCGCGACCATGCCGGGATGCTTTTCGGCGAAGTACATCGCGATGTCGCCGCCATTGGAATGGCCCACCAGGGTCAGATGCTTGTAGTTGGCATGCGGCTGGCGCTTGGCGACCTCGTGAATCGCAAACAGGATGTTGGCCATGCCGCGCTCATAGATCGGCTCGCGACCGACATACGGTTCGTCCTTCCTGGTGACGAGCGGCGCGTCGCTCGCAAGATCGTGCTGGATCGAGATCGCAAGATAGCCGCGCCCGGCGAAGAAATTCGACAGGAACGAGTATTCGGTGAAGCGAACGGTATTGCCGTGGTTGATGATGACGACCGGCATCGTCGTCATGCCCGCATTGGCCCGCATCTCGACATCGCGCCGCATCGCGATGTCCACCTCGACGGGACGCTGCCGGGTGCTGTCGTAGAGTGACAGCGTCTGATGGCTGATGCCCCACGTCACCGCCGCGAAATAAGCGGCCGTCACCAGCACGGCCAGAATGGCTGTCGCAATGAGAATGCCGCGCACGACAGGATGATGCTTCGGGTGGAACCGAAAGCCTTCCCTTGCCTCGGGTGTGATGACCTCGGATGTCATACGAATAAGGTAATCACGTTCAGGCGAGCAGCAAAGCTGCTTCTGACACTCTGAAACTGTTCCCCAGCACCCGGAGCATGGCTTCCGAGGAACGGATTCACCAGCAAAAGCATTGCGTTCCCTTTGTGGATATCCTCAAATCGGGATGGGCTGCGGCCGGCCAACATGCGTAAACCGCAGGCCAAGCACCACCGGATACCATCCGCGTTTCCCGCTCCTGTGTAGATGAAGATGCCGCACACCCCTGCCGTTGCCCGTAGCCTGTCCACCTTGCAGCGAACCCTTGAAAGCCTGCGCAAGCGCAAAAGCACTGTCGCGCTCGTGCCCACCATGGGCGCGCTTCATGACGGTCATATTTCACTGGTCCGGCTGGCCAGGCGGCGGGCCGACAAGGTCGTGGTGTCGATCTTCGTCAACCCGACGCAGTTCGCGCCGCATGAGGATTACGGCTCCTATCCGCGCACCTGGAAGGCCGACGTGGCGAAGCTCGCCGCCGAGGGCGTCGACCTGATCTGGAATCCGGACGCCAAGCTGATGTACCCGGAAGGCTACGTGACCCGCATTCATCTCGAAGGTCCGGCCACCGCCGGGCTTGAGGATCGCTTCCGTCCGCACTTCTTCGGCGGCGTCGCCACCGTGGTCGCCAAGCTGCTCGCCCAAGTGCGCCCCGATGTCGCGATCTTCGGCGAGAAAGACTATCAGCAATTGAAGGTGGTGACGCAGATGGCGCGCGACCTCAATCTCGGCGCGCGCATCGTCGGTGCGCCGATCATGCGCGAGCGCGACGGCCTCGCGATGTCATCGCGTAACCTTTACCTCACGCCGGACCAGCGCAAGGCCGCGCCCGCGTTGCACCGTTCGATGAAGGACGTGGTGCGGCGGCTGCGGAAGGGCGAGGATTTCGCTTCTACGCTCGCCGCCGGCGCGAAGCTGATCGGGGATGCCGGATTCAAGCTCGATTATCTCGAGGCGCGGCACGCCGAAACGCTCGCGCCGCTTACGCAGATCGGCGGCGCACCCGCGCGCCTTCTGGCGGCGGCGACCATCGGCACCACGCGGCTCATCGATAATATGAAAATCTGAAACGCGCGGCCGCTCAGAGCAGTCCCAGCTCGCGCAATTCCTTGCGCATCGGCTCCGGCATGTCGATGAGGCCCTGCGGCGAGCCGCGCAGATCTGGCGGCACGCTCTTCGCGTCGAGATAGCGCCAGCCCTGAAACGCGCGCATCGGGCGCGGCGACACCGGGACGAGTTTGGTTTCCATCACCAGCCTGCAACGCCCGATGCCGTCCTTGTCGCGGAACGGCTCGATCGCGACCAGTTTCTGCCGCGCGGCGATCTCACCCTTGATGACCCAGTAGATCGAACCGCCGTCGAGCAGTTCGGCATCGCGCTTCGGCGTCATCCGCGTCACATGAACATGGCGAACGGGCTTGCCCTTGGTACGATTGGCCTTCGCGCGCTCGTCGATCCAATTCTTCAAATCGCGAAACGATGTCGCGCCGACAGAGAGTTTGACCAGATGTAACGGCATGATCTTCGAAAATGGGCCCCTTTCGGAGATAGGCCCGATGGCCCCACTCTCGCAACGCCTGCCTGCGAGTTTTACCGATTATTCTCGGGCGCTGGCGCGGCTGCCGGGGCCGAGGGTGCTGCCGCCGCAGGCGGCGTCAACGAGCGCGGATGCGAAGGGACCGGTTTCCTGGCCGCCGCCTTGGGGGCTGCGTGCGCGGGCTCGGCAGGCTTCGCCGGAACCGAGGACGTCGCGGGCTCCGGCGCCATGATGCTGATCGGCGGAATCGATGCCGAGCTTGGGAAATCACCGGACACCGGCTTGCCGGTCGGCCGTTCCGGCTCAATCGGCGGCACAACGCCGGCGACCGGCGGCAAGGACGGCACGGGCTGCCCCCAGACCGGTGCGTGCTTCGCCACGAGGCCGTCATAGACGCGCTCGTTCATGTTGTTGGCGATCTGCGCGGTGTTGGTGAGGGAAGCAAAGAACGCGCATTTCGACAGCGTGCACTCGTCCCTCGTCGCAAGCACGTGGGCCACGATGCCGAAGCGGTCGCGCTCCACGGCGCGGCGCAGCGCACGCAAGGACGGTGTCATCACCTTGTTCGCGGAAGCCACATCGCCATAGGATTCGAGGCGGGAAATCTGCGCTGCCGTGTAGGAGACGGCGGCTGCGGTCGCCTCAGCCGATGCGAACACGGCGCGCTCGCAACCCGTCTCGACGACTTCACCTGCCAGTTCATCCAGACAGGCCAGTACAGGCAGGGACGCGAAATCCGCCGGAGCCGCGACGGAGACCGACTGTTGCTGGGCGGAGGAGTCATGCGCCAGCATCGTTGCGGTAAGGCCTGCTGCCAGCAGCGCCAGCACCACGAACGCGCCGATGGCGAACGTCCGGCTGGAGCGGACCAGCATCACGACAAGCGCAACGGCAAACAGCGCCACCGCAGCGGCGATGAGCACCACCGGAAGATTTGACGAAAGATCGGAAAGGCTGGCGGCGAAAGCCCGGTTCATCCGCTATTACCTCTACTGTCCCGCTTTGCGGAAACGCGCCGGGCACGAAAACGGGGCCGCGGGTGGCGGCCCCGGAAGCAGATATCAAGCGCCTGCGAGCTGGCTCTCGCGCGCCACGCGCTCGAACGCCTCGGTCGAGCTTTTGATGCGATACTGGCAGTCGTCGCCATCGGTCGGCAGCAAACGGATCACTTCATAGGTGCCGCTCGCTGCGGGACGCGACACGTTGCTGGCCGTGAAATAGACCGTCTCTCCAATGCCGAACTTGTGCTTCAACGCTCTGCTCCATCACTCGAAACGCAAACTGCCGCCCTACAAAAGACCGGCGGCAGGTTCTGATGATTGGAGACTCTATAGCATGCGGGTGCATCTTTTGCCAGACAAAGGACGCATGGCAAGTACGCCAATATTGCAGTCTTTTCAGTAAGATAAGTAAACGGACGCAGGTTGCCGGGAATCAGGGTATTAAAATGCCACCCGTTATTCAGTTGTTATTTCAATATCTTGCATGATTATCGACACTTCCGCATCCGGTTCCGGCCGCTAATCGGCCTCGAAACGCTCGATCACGAGGGTTTCCGCCAGCCCCTGCGCGGTCCATTCCGCGAAGGCCGGATGTGCGAGCATGGCCTCCATATACTCCCGCACAGGTTGCGAGACCTCGATGGCGTAAGTCCGGAATCGGTGGACCACGGGGGCATACATCGCATCCGCCGCCGTGAAAGTTCCGAACAGGAATGGCCCCGCGTGCCCGTAACGCTGGCGACAACCGGTCCAGATCTCCTGGACGCGCGCGATGTTCTCCCGCGCCTCGTCCGATAACGCCTTGGCGCGGATCGGGCGATGGATGTTCATGCCGCATTCCCGGCGCAGCGCGCCGAAGCCGCCATGCATCTCCGCGCTGATGGCGCGCGCGTGGGCACGCGCGGCCATATCCTGCGGCCAGAGCTGCGCCTGCGGAAATTTCTCGGCCAGATATTCGATGATCGCGATCGAATCCCACACGGTCACGTCGCCATCGGCCAGCACCGGCACCTTTCCGGCGGGCGACACGTCGAGAATGCGCTGCTTGTCGTCCGCGCCGGCGTAAACCGGGATCAGCACCTCCTTGAAGGCGATGTTCGCGGCCTTCATCGCGAGCCACGGGCGAAACGACCACGACGAATAATTCTTGTTGCCGATGTAAAGCGTCAGATCCATGTGCTGCTCCTGTGCCGCCGACTGTGCCACGCCGTCTCTTTCGCTCCAACATCCAATCCGTCAACACCCGCCGCCCCTTGCCCGCAGCGGCCCAATGCGGCAAGGCAAGGTCATGTCCAAGTCCGATTCGCCTGCCTCTGCTTCTTCCGCATTCGCCCTCCCGCTCGAAGACGCCATCCTCGCCACGCTCGCGCGTGCCGAACGTAAAACATTGGGCGCGCCGGAGATCGCACACGCCATCGCCGAGGGACGCGACTGGCACGCGCTGCTTGCGCCGATCCGCCGTGCGGCGGTCGCACTCGCGCAATCCGGACGGCTCGTGATCTATCGTCACGGCAAGCCTGTCGATCCGAACGATTTTCGCGGCGTCTATCGCCTCGGGTTGCCGCGGCAGGACTGAGCATTGTGGCCGCGATGCGGCGCGCGTTCCGATACGATGTATTGTGAGCGCAACACAGCCTCTCTTTTCTCCTGTTCCTTCGGAACATGCGTCTGCCGGCAAAGTTGGGGGACGGTGTTGAAGCTCAGGAGATGTCCCATGAAGAAGATTTTGCTTGCTGGCGCTTGCGTGCTGGCGATGTCCGCGACCGCGATGGCGCAATCGTCGATGGAGAAGGATGGCTATTCGGGAACCGTGCACAAAAACAATACGATGAAGAACAACACCATGAAGGCCAATCCCAACGGAACGACCACCGGCTCGTCGATGGGCAGCAAGCGCGGCACGCCGAGCAACGACGCTGCGGGCAGCGGCGCTTCGCGCTCGTCGAATCCGCAACCCACGACACCTGCCACCAGCGATGAATAAGGCGCGGAACGGCTAGTGCAGTTCGGCCAATCGCTCACTGAAGCACCACCTGCTCTTGCGGGTGGGCTTCGGCGTTCACCCCATGAATGGAATTACGGCGCGGGAAACCACGCGCGGGTGCGCCCGGCGAGCCTGTAACCGATAAGCCCGACCCATTCGTGAACCGCGGTATCGAGCCGGCCGAGGCCGCCGCTCAATGTGAGAAACGGCCGCTCCGCATCGACCCAGCCACGCGTGCGCCAATCCACCGGATAGGCTTCCACGTTGAATCCCTGTGCCCGGAAAACACCCATCGCGCGCGGCATGTGATAGGCCGATGTCACCAGCAGCCATCGTTCGCCTGCCGCAGGATGAATGAGCGGGCGCGTGAATTCCGCATTCTCGTAAGTGGTGCGCGAGCGCCCTTCCATCACGATCCGGTCGTCCGCGACACCAAGATCCTCGAGAAACTTGCGGCCCACCTCCGCCTCGGTCGAGAGCGGATGAAACGGATTGGCATTGCCGCCGCTCAGGACGATCTTCGCATTCGGAAAACGCCGCGCGAGCACGGCGGCCGCCGTCATCCGCTCCGCCGACGAATTCATTTCCGGCGCGCCGCGCACCGCCGTCAGATCCGGGTTGATCGCCCCGCCGAGCACGATGATGCCGTCGGGCGCGCGCCCGCTCTCCTGCCAGGCGGGAAACCGCTCCGACAATGTCAGCAGCAGCACATTCCCGAGCGGCGAATACCCGCACACCAGCAGCAGCAGGATTCCCGCCGCGCCAATACGGACACCCGCTTTCCGCCATCGCGTGAGCGACAGCATCACGCCGATCAGACAGACCGTCGCGACAAGGTTGGAAGGCGTGATGAGGAATCCGAAGATTTTCGAGACGAGATAGACCATCGCCCGCTTATAGCCATTCGGATGCGGCCGCCTAAAGTCTTTTTATCGTGACGGACTTTTAGTCCCACTGGGGCGCGAAGCCGAAATCGGTGATGCGCCCTTCCTTTGATCCCATCGCGAACAGCGCCGCCATGTCGTCATCGCCGAGGGTAAAATCGAACACGTCGAGGTTTTCCGACAACCGCTCGATCTTCGATGTGCGCGGAATGGCGACGACATTCTGCTGAATCAGCCAGCGCAGGCACACCTGCGCGGGGGTTTTGCCATAACGCCGGCCGATCTCGGCCAGCGTGGCGTCGTTCTTGATGCGGCCCTTCGCGATCGGGCTGTAGGCGATCATCGCAAGGCCATCAGCACGGCACGCCTCAATCACCTTGGTCTGGTCGAGATAGGGATGATACTCGACCTGATCGCACACCAGCGGCTCGGCGCTGAGCGCCAGCGCCTGCTCCATCAATGCCACGGTGAAATTGGACAGGCCGATATGGCGCGTGAGGCCAAGCTCCTTGACCCGCGCCATCGCGCCGAGCGTTTCCGCCAAAGGCACCTGCGGGTTCGGCCAGTGCAGCAGCAGAAGGTCGATTTCCGACCTCAACCGCGACACGCTGTCCTTGACCGAGCGAACGAGTTCGTTCGGCGCAAAATGCGTAGTCCAGACTTTCGTGATCAGGAAGACTTCATTGCGCGGCACGCCGGAGAGGCGGATGCCATCGCCGACCTCGCGCTCGTTTTCATAAACCTGCGCGGTGTCGACAAGGCGATAGCCGAGCCGCAGCGCCTGCTCCACCGCCCGCGAGCAATCGCGGCCTTCCATTTCCCAGGTGCCCAGCCCCAGGATCGGTATCCGCGCTCCACCTGCTTCGACGAATTGCATGACGGCTCCTGCAACTTCGCAGCACACGATAGAAATGTGGGGGCGCTCCCGGTGGAACGCAATTCGCGATCAGGTGCGCGGGCCATTGGCCGCAAGTGCGGCGAACACCATGTCCGGCGCATGGGCGATCACGGCCAGAAGCGCCCGCGCCGGTCCGCGCGGTGAGCGTTTGCCTTGCTCCCAGTTGCGAATAGTCTCGATCGGCACGCATAATTTGGTTGCGAATTCAGCCTGCGTCAGCTTGGCCCGCATCCGCAGTTCGCGCACATGCGGCGTCGCACCCGCCTCGGAATCAATCGCGGAAACGGCGCCCGCGACAAACGGAGCTTCCCGGCCATCGACCACCTCGACGATCCGTCCATCCGCTTTCAGCCGCAACCGCTTCATCTGCCATCCCATAAGGGGTTCAGGATCGCCTATGGTCGGCCCTTTATGGTTAAGACTGGGTTAAATTATTGCCCAAGCAAGGCCCTGCCGCCGCCCAGAGCATTCCCGCCATGCACGACGAAAATCCGCATTGCGCCGGGGGTTCCGCCGCAATACGCCATCGGCACGGTCTCCAGGGGCGCAATCCCGCGCAGGCAGCAGACCCGCGATTTCCGGTGCAGGCAGATGAAGACGGTGTTGAGTGTCTGTTTGATCGCCGGCTTATCGGTTGTCTCTGGAAACGTCCGGGCCGCGCCCTGCCCGAGGCCGGATGCGCTCGGCACCGCGCGCACTCTGGTGGTCGATGCCAAAACCACGCCTCGCGTCGGCCTGAAAAGTTTTCCGGAGACCTTGCCGCTCAACGACAAGGAAGTGGTGCTGACCTTCGATGACGGCCCATTGCCCGCCACCACCGGCAAGGTACTCGCCGCGTTGTCGGCCGAATGCGTGCAGGCGACCTTCTTCGTGGTCGGCCGCAACGCCCAGGCCTCGCCCCAGATGCTCAAGGCCATGGTCCGGCAGGGACACAGCGTCGGCAACCACACCTGGTCGCACCCGATGCTGAATCAACTTAGCCCCGCGAAGGCGCTCGCCGACATCGACAAGGGTTTCGCCGCCGACGATGCCACACTTGGCCCGGCCAAGCCCGGCACGGCCCGGCTGTTCCGGTTTCCGTACTTCGCCTCGACGCCCGCGCTGTTGGACGACATGCAACGTCGCGGCGCGGTGGTGTTCGGCGCGGATCTGTGGGCCAGCGATTGGCTGAAGATGACCCCGCAGCAGGAACTGGACCTGCTGACGATGCGGCTCGCCCACGCCCGCAAGGGCATCATCCTGCTGCACGACACCAAATCTCACACCGCCGCGATGCTGCCGGCCTTCCTGCGCTATCTCAAGCAGAACGGCTACAAGGTGGTGCATGTGGTGGCTGCGGGCGACACGTCTTTCACGCCGTCCACCGGCCGCGCCGCCGATTAACCTGCCTTTCATAGAGGCCATCCACCCTGTCCCGACTCTCCCAAATCCGCTACGGCAGTTTCATGCGCTCTCTCGTCCTCCGCTCCGCCACCGCCCTGCTCGTGCTGTCCGCCACGCCGTTCGCGCATGCTGCGGAGTGTCCCGGCCATCCCGATGCGCTCGGCACCTCGCGCACGCTCGTGGTCGACCCCACCGAGCACCCGCGCATCGGCACGATGCAGTACCCGGAGACGCTGCCGCTCAATGACCATGAGGTGGTGCTGACGTTCGACGATGGCCCGCTGCCCAAGCACACCAAGCCGATCCTCGACATCCTCGCCGCCCAGTGCATCAAGGCGACATTCTTCATTGTCGGGCAGATGGCGAATGCCTACCCGCAGGAGTTGCGCGCCATCCGTGACGCTGGCCACACCATCGGCACGCACACCCAGAACCATCCGCTGCGGATGAACCGGATGTCGATCGAGGAGAACAAGGCCGAGATCGACGGCGGCATCGCCTCGGCTGCCGCAGCCCTTGGCGATCCCGCGCAGGTCGCCCCGTTCCTGCGCATTCCCGGCCTGCTCCGTTCCAGCGAGGTCGAGGATTACCTGACCTCCAAAGGCATCCAGACCTGGAGCGCGGACTTTCCCGCCGACGACTGGCACCGCATCTCGCCCGCGCGCGTCACGCAGCTTGCGATCAGCCGCCTCGAGGCCAAAGGGCGCGGCATCCTGCTGCTGCATGACATTCAGGCGCGCACCGAGAAGGCGCTGCCGAGCATCCTGCGCGAACTGAAGGCGCGCGGCTATCGCATCGTCCATGTCGTGCCTGCCACGAAGGACCTGCCGAAGACACCGACCGCGCCGTGGCAATGGCACCTGCACCCGGTCGAGCCGGTGCTGTCGGCCGCCGACGGCATGCGTTTCCGCTTCGCGCCCCAGCCGCTCCGCGCCGACGGCAAGACCGCCGCGATGGCTGCGGTGCCAGCGATGGTGCAGTCCTCGCGCAAGGGCGATATCAGCGCGTTGTGGTGGAATGTGCACGCCGACGCCGACGCGCAGGACGCGACCGCAGCACTTTTGTCGTCGTCCTCCGCCGCGTTTCAGTTCGGTGAGGACACGCCCAAATCGCCGTATCTGAAGGCAGCCTCGGCATTGCCGCGGGAATAGAGCCCGGCCGGGCGGACGCCGCCCATGACGGATTTTTCCCCCGGCTGTGGCCTGCGCGCATCTATCGTCAAACCTCGGCTATCATTAAGTTTCTCATCAGGTTGCACTTTCGGGATGGAGCCTGGTGACTCGCCTCGTGCTGATGCTCGTCTGTCTCGTTGCCGGGAGCCTGCCGCTCTCGGCGCAAACTGTTTCGCCCTCCGAACCTGCTCCTTCTCTCGAAACCTTGGCCCGTCAGAGCGGCACGCCCGATATTCCCGGCCTCAACATGGTCTGGCTGGTGCCGTGGGGCGATCGCGCCGATGCCAACATCTGGCACAACATCGTCGTGCACCGGACTGAAGGGCCTCCCGGATCGGCCTATCGCAATGCGCTGCGTCAGGCGCGGGACCCCGAAGGCCGTGGCGCGACGATCTGGGTGGAGACGGACGGCACGGTTTATTGGGCGGTCGGCGAATGGGCGACGCCCAAGCATGTGCGGCTCGGCGGCAATCGCAACGACAATAAATACATCGACAACCGCGAGACCTTTCGCCTGATCCCTAACAACAATTCGATCGGGGTCGAATTCGCGGGCAACTATCCCAATGTCCGCAAGCCGGTGACGGAAGCGCAGATCGAGGCATGGCGCATTCTCGTTCGCGTCTTGCAGGCGCGCTACGGCATTCCGAGCGACCGCATCTTCGCGCACAATTGGGTGGACTATAAGGATCGCCGCTATTGCGAAGGCTGCATGCTCGCCACGATGGCGCGCACGCAAGGCGCCGAGATCGCCTTGCAAGGACAGCCCCACTGACCGCATGTCTCCAGACGGACAGAACTGCCTGCCGGAACGGCCGCGCGGAGGCCTCGCCTGCCCCATTCTCGAAAGCGGCCGGGCTTCCACACAAAAATGACCAACCCCGTGGGGTTGGTCAGGTGGGGTAGAAATACTCGGTCAGATAAAATGGAGACGCGGGCAAGCCCGCGGCTCCGACACGCCTCTCAGTTAAAGAGCTTCATTGCGTTGATCAGCGTCTGGCTGACGCCTGCAAGCAGAGGAATTCCCACGAAACCCCATGCCAGTATCAGCAGGATGGGGCTGGTCTTGGTTTCAGCTTGTTCCATATCAAGGTCCTTTGAATTCGTCATGTTAAGTGCGCGACTGAGAGGAAGCGAGCGATCCGGCTTGAACCGCTCGCTTCCTTGATGGTCGTTAGCCGCGTGCCGGCACGCCGTCGGGAGTTGCCCCACCGACGCTTGCCGTGTTCTTCATGTGGTACTTCTTGTCCACGGCCTTGACGCAGGCGTTGGCGATGAAGCCGATCACCAGCAATCCGGCCATGATGTACATGGTGTTGTTGTAGGCCTGCGCCTTCGGAACACCATGCGTGATGTTGTACTCACGGAGATAGTTGACGATCACCGGACCCGCGACGCCTGCCGCCGACCATGCGGTGAGCAGGATGCCGTGAATGGCGCCGACGTAGCGCGTGCCGAACAGGTCACGCAGATAGGCCGGAACAGTCGAGAAGCCACCGCCGTACATCGACACGATGATGAGGAAGCAGCAGACGAACAGGACGACGTTGCCGCTGCCACCCGCGTAAGGAACGGTGACGTACAGCACGAAGCCGAGGCACATGTAGACGAAGTACGTGTTCTTGCGGCCGATATAATCGGACAGCGAGGCCCACGAGAAACGGCCGCCCATGTTGAACAGGCTCATCAGACCGACAAGACCGGCTGCGGCAATCGGAGTGATATGACCCGGGAACATTTCCTGGCTCATGGCCGATGCCTGGCCGAGCACGCCGATGCCTGCCGTGGTGTTGAGGAACAACACAACCCAGACGAACCAGAACTGCGGCGTCTTGATCGCGTCATACACGAACACATGGTTCGTCGTGACGAGCTTCTTGCTGGCGACCGCCTCGGGAACGAATCCTTCCGGCTTCCAGCCTTCGGCCGGCACGCGCACGATCAGCGCGCCCATCATCATGAAGAACAGATAGACGCAGCCGAGCACGACGAAGGTGTTGAACACGCCGACATCGGTCGTCGTATGAAACTTGCTCATCAGCCAGACCGACAAAGGCGAAGCGATCATCGCACCGCCGCCGAAGCCCATGATCGCCATGCCTGTCGCCATGCCGGGACGGTCCGGAAACCATTTCATCAGCGTCGAGACCGGAGAAATATAGCCGATGCCGAGCGCACAGCCGCCGATCACGCCGTAGCCGAGATAGATCAGCCAGAGCGTATGCAGATGGACGCCGAGCGCGGAAATCAGGAAGCCGCTCGCCCAGCAAAGTGCCGCCGTGAACATGGCCTTGCGCGGGCCGCCCTCCTCGACCCACCGTCCGAACACCGCCGAAGAAATGCCGAGAAACAGCATGGCGATGGAGAAGATCCAGCCGAGTTCGGTGAGCTTCCAATCACCTGGCGCGGACTGGGTGACACCGAGAAGCTTGGTCATCGGCAGGTTGAACACGCTGAAAGCGTAAGCTTGGCCGATGCACAGATGAACGCAAAGCGCGGCCGGCGGAATCATCCAGCGGCTATAGCCCGGCTTTGCGACTGTCCTTGATCGATCCAGAAATGGAATCCACGCCTTCGAATAGGTCTCCGGTGTATGCATTACTTCAGCCATTAACTTCCCCTCCCATGGGACGTTGCCCAATCGCATTCAATTGTTCGATTGCAAATCACGGAATATTTCCGTTCTGGATACCGCCTTTGACAAACGAATAATCTCGACGGCAATCATCGGTGTTTCCGATATGAAATTCGGACAAGCCAAAATGCCCCGTAAAACAGGGACTTTATTGAGGGGCCGGGACAGACTCGAAGGCCTTCCGACCTCTCTCATCAATAAGGCGAATTCCCCACGCCCCGATTGCGCCGGTGCGGCGAAAGAACGCTGACATTCAGTTGATCAGGAAATCGCTTTGACAAAGCGTTCCGGTTGTCCGTGAATGGCCAAACGGCAAAATAGACGAGCGGACAATGGATACCGAACTGGCACGAACCTTTCTCACCGTCGTGACGTCAGGAAGCTTCGTTAATGCGGCGGAACATCTCCATGTGAGCCAATCCACGGTCAGCACGCGCATTCATGCACTCGAAGAACATCTCGGATGCGCCCTTTTCGTCCGCAACAAAGCGGGCACCACCCTGACGGCTGCCGGCCGGCAATTCCAGCGCCATGCGACAACGCTCGTCCGGACCGTCGAGCTTGCGCGGCATGATGTCGGGCTGCCGCTGGGATTCAGCGGGACACTCGCGATCGGCGGCCGTATCGGTCTGTGGGAAGAATTTTTGCTGGAATGGCTGCCCGAGATGCAGCGTTGCAGACCGACGATTTCGATTCGGGCGGAGAGCGGAGTCGAGCCTGACATCATGCAGGGACTGATCGAGGGCCGCCTCGACATCGGAGTGATGTACACGCCGCAAAGCCGTCCCGGACTCAAGATCCAGCAATTATTCGAAGAACGGCTGGTGATGGTTGGCAGCACGCCAGGCAGGCCTCCCGTTCCACAATCCGATTACGTGTATGTCGATTGGGGTCCGGAATTCTATACACGTCACAATACATGCTTCCCGGATTTCACCGGCGCTCCCCTCGTCGCGAATATCGGCTGGCTCGGACTACAGAACATTTTGAAAGGCGGCGGCGCAGGCTACTTCCCGGCCCGGATGGTCTGGCCTTATGTGAAGGAAGGCAAACTCCACATTGTCGAGAATGCGCCGGAGTTTTTCATGCCGGCTTATGTCGCCTTTGCAGTCGAACACGATGAACACGTCATCAATGACGCTCTCAGCATCATGCATCGTATCGCCAGCCAAAATCACGGCGCCAGCAATCCGCCTCATGCCCTGAAGCGGACGCGCCAGAAGCCGGCCCTCGTCCCCTGAAGCATCTTCTTCGCGCAACGCACCGCATGCCACGGAGATCGCGCCGATGGCGAATTCCGCAAAGCTAATCGTCGAGGATGAACGTCAGATTCATGTTCACGCGGAAACCGACAATCTTGCCGTCCTTGACCTGAACCTTTTGTTCCTTGATCCAGGCGCCCTCAATGTTGCTGACCGTCTTTCCCGCGCGCTTGATGCCCTCGGTAATTGCGTCCTCAAAACTTTTCTTCGACAACGACGTGATTTCGATGACCTTGGCGACCGACATCCGCAGCTCCTGTTTCACCGTCAAAAACGGGCTAACCGGCGCGGGACTGAAAAGGTTCCCTTTCCGACCGGGCTGCGGCGGCCGTCGGCGACGATGCCGCAGGAATGGCGAGTGGCTGTTCTCGCCGTGCACAGCGCGTCAGATCTGTTTTGCAGGAAATGACAGAGCCGCCCGGGCGTTACGCCGTGCGGCTCTCTCATACGGCTGTCGGCTCAAGCTCCGATTCCACCGCAATCTGAGAGCAATGCTGCGTGGCGTTGGTTAACAAAACACTAACGCGATCCACGACATTCGAGGAATCCGCTCCCCCTGTCAGGGGTTTCCCGCGATGCGCTCCCACACAGCCTTTAAGGATAATGGCAGGCTTCACCGAACGATAACGCGGAGGTTGCTAGTGTCCCGAGCAACATTGCTCAAACATCGATGACAACATCCATGCGCGCGGCTGCGATCGAACATTCTTCTTCAAGTCACCACGCGATGGATGATCTGCATATGCGGATCGATTGCCTGTCCGACGCCGACTGGCACGCAGCCCTCGCCAAATTTTCCGACATCCATTACGAGCAGACCGCCTTGTTCGGAGCCGGACAGCGCGGCGAGACATCGAGCCATCTGCTCGCAACCGAAAACGGAGAGCCGGTGTTCGGCGCCCGCGTCGGCATTTACTCGGTGCCGGTGCTCAACCGTGGCCTCGCGCTGGTGCGCTTCGGGCCGTTCTGGCGCCGCGCCGACGAACCGCTCGATCGCGAACGCTACAGGGCAGCCATCCAGTCGTTGATCGGCGAATACTGCACGCGCCGGAAGCTCTACCTGATCGTGCGCCCGCGCGCGCATCCCGATATCTACCCCATCGAGTCGGAAATCCTCACCGAGATGGGACTCTATCCCGGAGAGACCACCGAGCTTGCACGCTATGTCGTCGATTCCTCGCTCAGTGAAGACGACCAGCGCAAGAGTCTCGGCCAGCAGTGGCGCCGCAATTTGAAAGCCGCGCTCGCCAACAACCTCGATATCCGGATCAGCCGAAGCGAAGACGACGTGGCCAGATTCCAGTCCGTCTATGCGGAGATGGTCGATCGCAAACACCTCGTCTACCCCGGCATCAATCTTGTCGATCTGATGCCGCAACTGACAAACCTGCCCGACACGATGCGGATGCGCGTGGCGCTTGCCTATCATGAAGGCAAGCCTGTCGCAGGCCTTGCCTTCGCCGTGAACGGCGATGTCGGCTATTACGTGTTCGGCGCAAGCAACGACACAGCCACCGAACTGAAGGCGGGATATGCCTTGCAGTGGAGCGTGCTGAACTGGTTGCGCGAGAATTCACCCGTCAAGTGGTACGAACTGGGCGGCCCCGGCGATCCCGGCATCAAGCAGTTCAAGAAAGGCTTCGCGGGCAAGTGCGGCATGCTGCTTCCGATCCAGGAATTCCACTATTGCCCGGACATGGTGGCGCGCAGCGTGGTGACGATGCTGTTCGCTGCGCGCAACATGCGCAACACCGTGCAGCGCTGGCGGCGCGGCAACTGACCGGCACGCATTGGCCGCTTTCGATTATTATATTCCGAGGCGCCGCGACCAGTCTTCGGTCCGGGCCTGACGACAGCCGCGCTTCCACCAGACGCCGCCAGTTGTCCGGCAGGCCGGGCAGCCGCGCAAGCTCGGCGAGCGCGCTGCGACCATCCCCGGCTCGATCACGCGAAAGTACCAGCCGGTGCGCCCGCTCTCCTCACAGCGGGAATCGAAGCGCCCCCGCACTGAAAAATGGGAGCGGAAGCCGGAAAATGCCAGTCAAATCAATGGGAATTTTGGGCTGGTGCGCTCGGAGGGACTCGAACCCCCACGATTTTACTCACTGCCACCTCAAGGCAGCGCGTCTACCAATTCCGCCACGAGCGCTTTGCGACTGACCCAGGAACAAGGCCCGGGCGGGCCGAAACGGCCCCGTCACGGCCGCCGATGTAACAAATGGATCATGCCGGGACAAGGGCTTGCACCGGCTCGACCCACAATCTCGAATTCTTGCAATTAAGCCTTCAAAACCGGGGTTTTTAGCCCGGAAAGCGACTGACAGCGCCGCCCCACCCTAGCGCTGGTCCGCCGTTTTCGGCAGCATCCGCTTCACCTCGACGGCGATGCGGTTGCGATTCACGACCACCGATCCGGAGGCGACCGGCAGGTTGTTGGCCAGCACCTTGACCTCATCCTGCTCGGTGGCATCAAGTTCGATGATGGCCCCGCGGCTTAGCCGCATGACCTGGTGAATCGGCATCTTGGTGGTGCCCAGAACCACCATAAGATCGACGGAAACGTTATCGATTGTCGCCACTGTACCCGACCCGGAAAGACTGCTTTTTCCAGATCACCACGCTATGGTGAACAGATGGTTAATTTTCGCGATACCCTTGTCTCATCGCCCTTTTCCGCCGCGCCCGGGGCCGGTGTCGAATGGCGTGTGACGGATTCGCTGGTCGATTACGAAGACGCGCTCGCCACCATGGAGGCGCGCGCAGCGGCGATCGCCGAAGGCGCCGCACCGGAACTCGTCTGGCTGCTGGAACACCCCCCTCTTTATACGTCCGGCACCAGCGCCAAGCCCGACGATCTCGTCGATGCCCGCTTCCCGGTGTTTGCCACCGGCCGCGGCGGGCAATTCACCTATCACGGCCCCGGCCAGCGCGTGGTCTACCTGATGCTCGATCTGAAGCGGCGGCGGCCGGACGTGCGCGCCTATGTCGCCAGCCTCGAGCAGCTCATCATCGCCACGCTGGCCGCATTCAATGTGCGCGGCGAACGGCGGGAAGATCGCGTCGGCGTCTGGGTGAAGCGGCCCGACAAGGGCGACGGATATGAGGACAAGATCGCGGCGATCGGCGTGCGGCTGAAACGCTGGGTGTCGCTGCACGGCATCGCGATCAACGTCGAACCGGAGCTGTCGCATTTCACCGGCATCGTGCCGTGCGGAATCGCAGATCCGCGTTACGGCGTCACCAGCCTCGCCGATCTCGGCCTGCCGGTGACGATGCACGATGTCGATATCGCACTCCGGCAGGCGTTCGAGGACGTTTTCGGCGCCCTCGAACCGGCGCAGCCTGAAGTTGCGGATTGATGGTCGCTGTCTTTAACCGGGATAAGGCGAGCGAGCGCACAGCTTGTTGCCGTCGGGATCGCGCAGATAGGCGAGATACACCTTCTTGCCGCCCGACTCGCGGACGCCCGGAGGATCTTCCACGGTCTTGCCGCCGTTCGCCACGCCAGCCGCATGCCATGCATCCACCAGCGCCGGGCTCTTGATGCTCAGGCCGATGGTGCCGCCATTGGCGAAGGTCGCCGGCTGGCCGTTGATCGGCTTGGTGATCAGAAAGCGCACATGGCCGTCGGTGTAGGCGACGCGGCCCTTGGCATCGACCGTTCCGGCTGCCCCGCCAGCCGCGGTGAAGATGGCGTCATAGAATTTCTTGGACGCTTCGACGTTATTCGAACCGACCACGATATGGCTGAACATGAAAAGACTCCAATTGACGATGGATGAGATGATCTACCCCAAACGCGAATTAGCGCAAAGAGCAATCCGGAATCGCAAAACATTCGGGAAAGCCATCGGCTTTCCCGAATTGAACCACTCGTGTGACGACGGTCTCACACCGCAAGTTGATAAGGCGGAATCCAAAGCTTCTTCGCGATATAGCGCCGCTCCTGCGTCAGCCCGCCGAAGCCATAGGCATCCGCGCGCACTTCATGGACGTGAACATAGCTCTCGGTGTGCAGCGGACCCAGCAATTCGCCGAACTTCTTGAACGTGGCGGCAATGAACTCCGCCTTCTCGTCCTTGCTGTTGGTGCCGTCGGTGATGTGGATGTCGAGCCAGACGCTGGAGAGCTTCTGCTCGGCGAGCGAGCGGCCGCCGGCGAACCAGTCGGAGGCCTCGACCGTCTGAACGATGATCGCGGTCACCTTCGGGTCCTTCTGCAGGATTTTGGACGACAATTCGCTGACGGCGGCGGCGATCTCCGCCTTTGAGGGAGGAACGTCCTTGGTGGATGAATATTGAACGGTGATGAGGGGCATGGTCGTCTCCTTGAATTGCTGCCTCGTTGACAACAGGAAGCTAGACCCGCGCGCATGATTTTGGTATCTTATCTATTCTGATATCAATGATAACATATATTGATGATGCCATGAGCACCCTCGACATCGAAACCGTTCAGGCCTTTCTGCTGGTGGCGGAATTGCAGAACTTCACCCGCGCCGCCGAGGTGCTCGGCACCACGCAAGCCGCGGTCTCCATGAAATTGCAGCGGCTGGAGGCGACGCTGAACAAGCGCCTCGTCGAACGCTCGCCGCGTGCCGTCCGGCTGACCGCCGAAGGCATGACCTTCCAGACAGACGCGAAAGCCCTGATCGATGCGCATGACCGCGCGCTGAACGGCGCGCAGGCCGCGCGCAAACAGCTCGCGCTCGGCTTCAGCGATCATGCCGCCGGTCCCGAACTCGTGCCGATCATGGAGCGGCTGCGGTCGCTTTCGTCCTCGCTCACGATCACCGTGCAGATCGGATTCTCGCACGACCTGCTCGATGCGTTCGATGCGGGCACGCTCGATGCTGTGATCGTACGGCCGGAAGGCAGCCATCGCGGCGGCGAAAAACTGACCGAGGATGAATTCGGCTGGTTCGCAGCACCCTCGTTCAACTGGGCCGCGGGCGAACGGCTTCCCATCGCCACGCTCGCGCCGTCCTGCGGCGTTCGCGCCATTGCGGTGCGCGCGCTCGACAAGGCCAAGCTGCCATGGACGGAAACCTTCATCGGTGGCGGTGTCACGGCGGTCGTTGCCGCTGCTGAAGCTGGCCTCGGCGCAGCCCCGCTCGCCCGCCGCATCGCACCACCCGGCCTGATCGATATCGGCGCGACCTACAAACTGCCAAAACTCGGCAAGTCGAAAGTCATGCTCTATTCGCGCGTGAGCGACTCTGCGCAGCTTGCAGCGCTGCGCACCATCTCGGCCGCCTTCCGCAAGATCGTGCTGGCGGCATAATTCTTCAGCGCCTGCGGGCTCCGACATCGTCGAGCCGCTCCGCCGGAGCCTCGTCTCCGGGCTTCGCAAGAGGCGTGACGATGATCGCGGTCACTTCGCGGTTCGCGCCTTTAATTCCCCACAGGGAGAGCTGCACGGGAAAGGTCCAGCGATGGGCGCGCGGTACTTTCTGCACGACCTTCGTCATCCACTGATCGCAGGCGGCATCGGTCGTAAAACAGAGGGCGCTCCAGCCTTTTGCGAAGGTGCTGGCGCGCGGCATGCCCCAGATATGCTGATAGGCGAAAGGACGGCTGTAGACGGGATGATCCGGGCTGTAGAACGCCGTGGCGAAAGCCAACCCGTCATCGCCGCTGACACGCTCAAGCGGCGTTTCGGAAGCCGCATGCCACGCAGCCGTCAGCACGTCGGAAGCCTGACGATAAAAATCCCGGCCGCCCGGATTGGGGTTGGCGTTCCGATAAAGCGCATACAACGGCGAGGCAAGAAACGCGCACAGAAACAGGCCGCCCACCATGGTCGCAAGGTTGACCGTCTCGACGCGGGGAATCTCGAAACGCAGCGCACAGACCGCGATCAACAGGACGAAGAACAGGCCCTGGAAATGCCACGTCGCCGGCAGATCGCTGTCCAGCATCATGACGAGCAGCATCGGCAGAATGAAGCTCGTGGCGAAAATCAGCAGCAACAGCAGCAGACCGGGCGAAAGATCTCTCAGGTTGCGCCCCCACTCCCGCCATTGCGAACGCAGCATCACCGCAAGGCTGGCGATGGGCAGGAGCAGATAGGCCACATTGGTGAGACCAAAAATCGCGGCGTCCTTGATCGCGTGCACGCCCTTCCGATCGATATGCATCTCTACGGCGTAGTGAAAGGGCCCGAAATTATTCTGCCACAACCAGTAGATATGCGGCGCGATCCCGGCCAATCCGCACACCAAAGAAATCCACGGCGCTTTTGAGCGCAGATATCGTTCGCGGTCGGGGTGAAGAATGCCAGCGACCACAAATCCCGCGAGGAGGAAGATCGAATAATATTTGCCGAGCATCGCGAGCGCGCACAAAAAGCCCGCCGCTGCCGCCCAGCCCGACGTGCGCTCTTCGAACGAACGCAAAAAGCAATAGGTCGCCAGCGGCCACACCGCGAGCAGCACGCTGTTGGCGTTGAACTTCTCGGCATGGAATTGATAGACCGGCGTCAACAGCAACAGGAACAGGATCACGGCCCGCTTGTCACCGCGCACGAAACGGCGCGCGATCAGGTCGACCGCGAACAGCGCCAGCGCGGCATTGGCCATCGCCAGCAGACGGAACGACCAGTCCGTCAGCGGAAAGATATCCATCCAGCCGTGAGCCACCCACCCCATCAGCGGCGGATGTTTCCAGAATCCCCAGGCGAGGTGCCGCCCCACGGACCACGTCTCCAGGACGTCCATGTGCAGATTGCCGTGGATGCAGGCGATGCAGAAAATCAGCGTCGAGAGCGCGACGAAGCCAAGGAGCAATGCCGGAATGGACCAGCCGGTCTCGATGTCATCGAGCCAGCAGGCAATGCCTGCCCGGACGCCACGGAAGCGGGGAGCCAAAAGCGGAGGAGTGTCCACGACAGCCAACAAATAAAGGAATATCGTCCCAGTGCTAGATGCTTCGCGGCGGCTTGACAAGCTGCCTTCGATTTTGGCCCTCACATTCCCTTAAATCGTTGGCAGGCCGGCAAAACCACCTTCCGCTCCGCGAAGCCGCAACTCGTCCTCCCCCGCCTCTCTTTCCTCGACCCGGCGGACGTGGGCGAAGGACGGGCCATGCCGGCACGCCTCCACCATCGCGGCGGCGGCCTGCGGCGATCCGGCGATCACCATTTCGACCTCGCCGCCTCGGCGGTTGCGCACCCATCCCTCCACCCCGAGACCCTCGGCGGTGTCCTGCGCCCAGGCCCGGAAGCCGACCCCCTGCACCCGGCCATGAATGAGAAGATGCCTGATCGTCCGCGCCATCAGCGGTCCTGTTTGTTCTGTGTGAGGCCCAGCGCCTGTAACAAGACTGTCATGGAGAGAAACTACACCGGACGCGCTTGTTTTCATCCCCTCAGGAGAATTTCATGCGCGCCCGCGTTTCGCTGCCGCTCAGCCTTGCCATTGCCGGCCTGCTCTCTGCCTTATCGTCCGCAAGCCACGCCGCCAACGCCACGCCGCACAATCTGATCCTGTTCGTGCCGGATGGCCTGCGCGCGCTGAAAGTCACGCCGGAGACCGCGCCCGCGATGGCGGCGCTGCGCGACGCGGGCGTGAACTTCAAGAACCCTCACTCGCTGTTCCCGACCTTCACCATGCCGAACTCCTCAGGAATGGCGACCGGGCATTACCTCGGCGATACCGGCATCTACAGCAACACGATCTACTCCGGATATCCGGTCGGCGCGGCGCACGGCTCGATGACGCCGTTTCTGGAAAACGATCCGGTGCTCGGCGACGTCGACGACCATTTCGGCGGCAATTATCTCAACGAGGAAACGATCCTCGCAGCCGCCCGCCGCGCGGGGTTCTCCACCGCCGCGATCGGCAAGCTCGGTC
Source organism: Haberlea rhodopensis (assembly GCA_907163345.1). Classification (NCBI taxonomy): domain Eukaryota; kingdom Viridiplantae; phylum Streptophyta; class Magnoliopsida; order Lamiales; family Gesneriaceae; genus Haberlea; species Haberlea rhodopensis. The sequence continues at coordinate 648,241 of CAJQUN010000067.1, forward strand.
CCACGCTGATGTTCGATCACACCGAGCGCAGCGGCGCGAAGACCATCGTCATCGACGACCAGACCGGTGCATCGAAGGATGGCAAGGATCTCGGCATTCCGCTCGCCGACGATGTGAAGAAAGCATTGGAGTCCGCGAACCTGCCGCTGAAAACACCCTCGCGCGGCGAGAACGGCAAAGCCGGAAACTCGGAGAAGCCCGGCACCACCATCGCCAACGTCGACCAGCAGCAATATTTCACCGACGTTGTGACCAAGGCCGTGCTGCCGATGTTCAAGGCGCGCAACAAGCCCTTCGTGCTGGTGCTGTGGTCGCGCGATCCCGACGGCAGCCAGCACAACCAAGGTGACAGCCTCGGGCAGTTGACGCCGGGCATCAACGGCCCCACCTCGCTCGCTGCGATCAGGAACGCCGACAACAACCTCGCGCAGGTCCGCCAGGCGCTGAAAGATCTGGGTCTAGAGGCCAGTACCAATATTATTGTCTCGGCGGATCATGGCTTCTCGACCATCTCGAAGGCCAGCAAGACCAGCGACGCCGCCAAGGGCGAATATAAAGACGTGCCCAAAGGCCAGTTGCCGCCGGGCTTCGTCGCGCTCGATCTCGCCCGGGCGCTCGATCTTCCGCTGCTCGATCCCGACAGCAACAACGCGCCTGTCGCAGCGAATGCCTATCCCCGCCTCGGCAATGGCCTGCTCGGCAAGAACGCTGCGCATCCCGCCGCAATCGTCGCGGCCAATGGCGGCTCGGACCTCGTGTACATTCCGGGGACCGGCAAGACAGGCAAGAAGCCGAACAAGGCGCTGGCGCGCAAGATCGTCGCGGCACTCCTGAAGCAGGATTACGTCAGCGGCCTGTTCGTGCATGACGAGCTTGGCCGCATTCCGGGCACGCTGCCGTTGTCCGCCATCAACCTGAAGGGCGCGGGCGTCACGCCGCACCCGGCCATCGTCATCAACTTCCGGTCCTACGCCACCGATTGCGGCGATCCGCTGCTGTGCGGCGTCACCGTCTGCGACACCCGTTTGCAGCAGGGCCAAGGCATGCACGGCAATTTCAGCCGCGCCGACACCATGAATTTCATGGCGGCGATCGGTCCCGATTTCAAAACCGGCTATGTCGATGCCCTGCCCGCCAGCAATGCCGATGTCGGCATGACGATCGCGCAGATCCTCGGCTTGCGTTCGACCGCCAATGGCGGGCTGATGGGCCGCGTGCTCTCGGAAGCGATCCCGAACGGCATCACGCCCAAGGCTGCCGTCACCAGCCGGTTAATGTCAAAGCCCAGCGATAACGGGCTGCGGACCGTGGTGCAGTATCAGCGCGTTCTTGGTCAGCGTTATTTCGATGTCGCGGGTTTCCCCGGCCGCACGCTCGGGCTCGACCCGCTCGATACCGCTGGCAAGCCGGATAAGAAGCACGCCAACGCGGCGCGCTGATCGCTGCCTCTGTCCACATCAATAAAAACGCCGGATCGGCTGAACCGATCCGGCGTTTTGCAATTCAGAATGGCGACGCTTAAGCCGCGAGGTCGATCACAGCCGGGAGCGCAGTCACCAGCGGCAGCGTCGCGGCGCCGATCAGGCAGGCAGCGACCAGCGTTTTCAGGACCCGGTTGCTGCGGCGCTTGCCGCGCATCTGCGCCGCGATCCACTCCAGCACTTCGACATTGACACCCACCGCAGTGGTCGGCGCCCAGCTTTCGATCGCGGTTCCCGGCTGCAGCGCGACCGAGCGTGGCGGCACCGGCAGGCCGGAGGCAGCGGCGGCGTGATGAACCACCGCCTTGGCCAGAAGATCGTCGAACAGGCCATCGTCGGAGCGGTCCGCACCGGCTTCGCCGATCTGGAAAAGCGTTTCGACCTCGGCCCGGCTGACCGGAATGTCTCGTACACCGGCCGCAGTCAGAATGCGCGCACACCAGGCGGCATCATCGGCATCGAGCGAACGGGAAAAATGGATGCGTCCCTGCGTGGTCGGTCCTTCCCCGGTGATCACCCCATCCCGCACCATGCCCAGCGCGCTGACGGCGGAGGCTCTGGCGGCATCGCTTTGCAGCGTTTCAACCTGACGGATGAGTTCGGAGAGATCGGCGGGGCTGTCCTGAATAGACATGGCACTAACTCGCTGGGTACTTCCGTAGCATTTGCTGACGGGGCTTAACGTTGCGTTAATGAACGGCCGGGCGGCCATTCATCGCACGCCGGGCTTGCGTTTTGGTCACACTCACCGGCGGCCTGGTTCATGTCCCAAACCGGATAGGCGCACGTAGGGCGGCGTCGGGGCTAATTCAGGGCATTTGAATCAAAACACACAGTCGTGTTGTTTCAAATTGTTACGCACGACTAGAATGGCATTGCCCCAACCGGAGGCAGAGAAGAAGGATATTGTCCTTTTTGCCGCACCATTCCGTTTGTGTGGCGACAGGCCTATATCGGGAGGGCCTTTTTTCAAGAAACCACGCATGAGGACGTCACGATGACTTTATCGATTGGTGCCAAGGCCCCCGACTTTGAAGCTGAGAGCACCGAAGGCCACATCAGCTTCCACAAATGGCTCGGCGATAGCTGGGGCCTGTTCTTCTCCCACCCGAAGGATTTCACGCCGGTCTGCACGACGGAGCTCGGCGCTGTTGCCCGCCTCAAGCCGGAGTTTGACAAGCGCGGCATCAAGCTGATCGGCATCAGCGTCGATCCGACCGACAAGCATCACCTGTGGGCCAAGGACATCGAGGAGACGCAGGGCGTCGCTCCGAACTACCCGCTGATCGCGGACGTCGATTTCAAGGTCGCCAAGCTCTACGGCATGCTGCCGGAAAGCACCTCCGGCGATGTCAACAAGCGCACCCCGGTCGACAACCAGACCGTCCGCAACATCTTCGTCATCGGCCCGGACAAGGCCATCAAGACGGTCCTGATCTATCCGATGAGCACCGGCCGCAACTGGCAGGAAGTGCTGCGCATCATCGACTCGCTGCAGCTCACCGCCAAGCACGGCGTCTCGACCCCTTCCGACTGGAAGCAGGGCGACGACGTGTTCTTCTCCGCCGCCGTGCCGGAAGAAGAAGCCAAGAAGAAGTTTCCGAAGGGCTGGAAGTCGCCGAAGCCCTACTTCCGCATCGTCGAACAGCCGAAGTAACGGCAGCGACATCGAGAGACAAAGGGACGCTTCGGCGTCCCTTTTTTATTTTTGGCTTGAACGGATACAATCCCGGCCTGTCTCGTTACAGTCAACCGGATGAGCGCCTCCGCCTTCTCAGTTATCGTCTGGTTTCGCGACGACCTGCGCCTGTCCGATCACCCAGCTCTGATCGCGGCAAGAGAGGCCGGTGCGGCCCTGATCTGTCTCTATGTCCTCGACGATACGGAGACGGGACAGCACGGCCATCGCCCGCCCGGCGCAGCCGCGAAATGGTGGCTGGGGAATTCCCTGCGCGCACTCGATGCGGATCTGAAAAAACTCGGCCAGAAACTTATCCTGCGGCGCGGCGATGCGCGCACGATCCTGCCGCAGATTGCGCACGAGACAAATGCAAAGGCGGTGTTCTGGATCGACAGCGAGATACCGGCGGAGGCCGCACGCGCACACGACACTGCCGAAGCCCTGCACAAGACCGGCGTCGAGACACATGTCAGTCCGAGCGATCTGCTCGCGTCTCCGCAAAGCATCCGTAACAAAGAAGGCCACGGCCTGCGCGTGTTCACGCCGTTCTGGAATCGCGTGCGGGCGCAAGGCGAGCCGCCCCGCCCGTTTGGCGCAATCAAAAAACTGCCGCCGCCGGTCGCATCGCTCAAGAGCGAAAATCTGCAAGACTGGAATCTCGAACCCACGCGCCCTGACTGGGCCGGCGGCTTCAGGGAAACGTGGACGCCGGGAGAGGCTGGCGCGCACGAGCGGCTGCATGATTTCCTCGACGGTGCGATCAAGGGCTATGCGGAGGGCCGCGACTTTCCGGGCAAGGATCATGCCTCGCATCTGTCGCCGCATCTGCGGTTCGGCGAAATCTCGCCGCGACAGGTTTTTCATGCCGCGCGTTTTGCCGCCGAACGGCACCCTGCGCTATCCCGCGATATCGAGAAATTTCTCTCCGAACTCGGCTGGCGCGAGTTCTGCCGCCATCTGTTGTTCGATCACCCCGATCTGCACCGGCGCAATTTGCAATCCTCGTTCGACGATTTTCCATGGCGGCGCGACGCCAAGGCGTTACGCGCCTGGCAGCGGGGACGCACCGGCTATCCTATCGTCGATGCGGGCATGCGCGAGCTCTGGCACACTGGCGCGATGCAGAACCGCATCCGCATGGTGACGGCATCGTTTCTGGTCAAGCATCTCCTGCGCGACTGGCGCGATGGCGAAAAATGGTTCTGGGATACGCTGGTCGATGCCGACCCCGGCAGCAATCCCGGCAACTGGCAATGGGTCGCAGGCTGCGGCGCGGACGCAGCACCCTACTTCCGCATCTTCAATCCGATCCTGCAAGGCGAGAAATTCGATCCCGACGGGACCTATGTTGCGAAGTGGGTGCCCGAACTTGCAAAGCTGCCGCCGCAACTCATTCACAAGCCATGGGAAGCCACCCCTATGGAGCTTGCGGCGGCAGACGTCACACTCGGCAAGACTTATCCCGAGCCGATCGTCGACCACAAAGTAGCTCGCGAACGTGCGCTCGGGGCCTATCGCAAAACGCGAGACTAGCTTCCCGGCGAGACTTCCGGCTTCGGCTCCGGCTTGTTCACCAGAAACACGCCGGCCGCGCAGATCGCCATGCCAATGATGCCGAGAACATCCAGCCGCTCGTTAAACAGCACGAACGCCATCAGGGCCGTGGTCGCGGGCACGAGATAAAACAGGCTCGCGACCTGCGTCGCCGCCGCGCGGCGGATCAGCCAGTACAACACGCTGATCGAGCCGATCGACAGCGCGACCACGAGCCAGCTCACGCCGAGAATGAATTCCGCGCTCCAGTTCACCACGCGCGTCTCGAACAGCCACGCGCCGATGGCATAGAGAATGCCGCTGGTGACGAACTGGATGGTGTTGCCGGTGCGCCAGTCGATATTGCCGCAAAAGCGCTTCTGATAGAGCGTGCCGATGGTGATGCTGACCAGCGCCACGCAGGTCGCGAACCAGCCCCAGCCGACCTCGCCCGTCATCGGGCGGGATTTCAGCACCAGCAACACGCCGACAAGGCCGAGCAGCAACCCGCCCCATTGCAACGGTGTCACGCGCTCGCCGAGCCAGCGGTTGGCGAGCGTCGATGTGAGGATCGGCTGCAATCCCGGAATCAGCGCCGACAATCCGGCTGGCACATGGTGATAGATCGCGATCGACACGCCCGCGAGATAGAAGCCATGGATCAGAAGGCCCGCGACCGCGCTATGCGCGGCCTCCCTCGGGCTCGGCCATTTCGGCCGCCAGATCGCGATGATGATCGCGAGCAGCACCACGACATAGGCCATGCGGATGGTGAGGAAGGTCAACGGCTCCGCGCCCGAGACGGCATACTTCGTGCCGATGAAGCCCGAGCTCCACAGCACGACAAATACCGCTGGCGCAGCGCGCGCGGCCAGATCGTCCCATCTCTGATTCATTTGCCGTTCTGATTGCCCGAACCTATGCTGGGAGGCAATCAGCCAATTTGCGGGGCACCCTGCCCCCGCGTAACAAAAGCGTCATCCCCCTACCTATCCTGAGGATCTTCGATATGGACGTTCGCGCCGCTCTCGCCATCGCCGCCGGAAAACCGCTGGAAGTGACCACCGTGCAACTCGAAGGCCCGCGCGAGGGCGAAGTCATGGTCGAGATCAAGGCGACCGGCATCTGCCACACCGACGAATTCACTTTGTCGGGCGCGGACCCCGAGGGACTTTTTCCCGCCATTCTCGGCCATGAAGGCGCTGGTATCGTGGTCGATGTCGGCCGTGGCGTCACCAGCGTGAAGAAAGGCGATCACGTCATTCCGCTGTACACGCCGGAATGCCGCCAGTGTCCCTCTTGTCTGTCGCGCAAGACCAACCTCTGCACCGCGATCCGCGCGACGCAGGGGCAAGGCTTGATGCCTGACGGCACCTCGCGCTTTTCTTTTCAAGGCAAGCCGGTGCATCACTACATGGGCACATCGACATTCGCGAACTACACCGTGCTGCCGGAAATCGCGGTCGCCAAAATCCGCGAGGACGCGCCCTTCGACAAGGTCTGTTATATCGGATGCGGCGTCACCACCGGCATCGGCGCAGTCATCAACACCGCCAAGGTCGAGCAAGGCGCGAAAGCGATCGTGTTCGGCCTCGGCGGCATCGGGCTCAACGTGCTGCAAGGGCTGCGGCTTGCGGGCGCCGACATGATTATCGGTGTCGACATCAACAACGACCGCAAAGCCTGGGGCGAGCGTTTCGGCATGACGCATTTCGTCAACCCGAAGGAAGTCGGCAAGGATCTCGTGCCCCATCTCGTCGACATGACCAAGTCCGGCGCGGACCAGATCGGCGGCGCGGACTACACCTTCGATTGTACCGGCAACGTCACGGTGATGCGGCAGGCGCTGGAAGCCTGCCATCGCGGCTGGGGCCAGTCGATCGTGATCGGCGTCGCCCCCGCAGGCGCGGAGATTTCAACGCGCCCGTTCCAGCTCGTCACCGGACGCACCTGGAAAGGCACGGCCTTCGGCGGCGCGCGCGGCCGCACCGACGTGCCGAAGATCGTCGACTGGTACATGCAGGGCAAAATCCAGATCGATCCGATGATCACGCATGTGATGCCGCTCACCGACATCAACAAGGCGTTCGACCTGATGAAGCGCGGGGAATCGATCCGCGGCGTGGTGACGTTCTAAGGCATTAACGCACTTACTGCGCCGCGAACTGTCCCAGCATCTCCCTGCATCCCGCCGATAACGCGCCGGGATGGGTTGCAAGGCATTGAATGATGCGTCCGCCGCCGGGCTGAACGGCACTGCAAAGGGTGCGCGCATCGTTCCCGCAGGCCAGACGCAACACCCTCACCTCCTCGCGGGGGCGCAACGGCCTCAACACGAGCGGAGGCGTCGGCGGCGCGGCAGCGGCCTGCGGTGCGGAGGGCACGGCTGGCTTTGTGCCAAGAGCAGCGGGCTTCGGCTTTGCGGCCGCAGGTTTCGGCGGCGATCCCGCAGCGGCTTTCGGCGCAGCGGAAGGCACCGGCTCTTTTGCGGGAGCCGCCTCGGCTTTCCCCGGAGAAGGTTCGGCTTTCGGAGCTTCCGCCGGAGCTGGCTTTGGAGCTTCGGCCTTCGGCGCGGGCGCCGGCTTCGGCGCTTCCTGCGGCTTGACCGCGCTCACCGCGCTTTGACAGGCGGCGGACAGCTTCGCCATGTTTTGCTGCAAGCATTGAAAGGCCGCCGCCCCGCCCGGCTGCACGCCCGAACAGTTCGACATGAAGTCCGAACGGCAGGAGGAACGGATGGCGCTGCGCTGCGCGTCTGTCACCTGCTGCGCCAGCGCAGGCAACACACCGAGTATCGCGGCAAGGGTGACAGTGGATGCGACGGCCGTCCGCAAACGATATGCGACAATCATGATGTGCTTCCCCAATGCGCAGAGAATTGCGACCCGTGCTTTAGGCATAAAGCGCCGGGGCACATCATTTTCGCGTTTTGATTTTCCGGCAAGCGGATTGTGGCGGGAAAACGCGGGAATCGAACGCTTGTCGCGGGAAAGGCGCCCTGCGCCGGGGTCAGAAAATCAGAAATCCTCAGGACACGGATCGGCGATCTTCCACAGGTCCGGTCCGTTCTTGATCTTCTTCATGGTGGTGGTGAGGCCGCCATTGCGGCGAATCCAGTCCTTCACCGGCTGCGGATAGTACGACATCAATTCCGATGTCCCCTCCACGCTCGTCACCTTGATGCCGAAGGTGAAGGACTTGTCGTAATAGGCCTCGTGCAGCCCGATGCTGGCGCGCGGCGTCACGCAGATCTTGCTGCTCGGCACGATGCCGAACACCAGCGTGCAGGCGGAATTGCAAACGCCGTCGATGACGACGCGTTCGCCCTTGGCACGGATACGCTCGTACTTGGCCTTGTATTCCTCGACATAACCGCCGTGGTCGCGCGTAATGCGCAACGTCGCGTGCGCAGGCGCAGCGCCTGCGGCAAGGACCGCCAAAACCAGAAACGACAGACCGCGCATCAAGGAAACGATTCCACCCCGCCGTGCGAACGCCACGGCAAATGACGACAGGACTCTGGCGGGAGTGTGTTTGCATTCCGTTAATCATGCCTGCTTGCCGCAACGGCGCAGGGCGATGAAAACGCTGGGGAATTTTCCAGTCCCCAGCCTGGAAGCGCCGGGGCTTGCTTAACGAAAGGTATCCGCATTGCGGATTAACCCGGCTTTTGGATCAAATTTTCAGAAAGTTCCAGATGGTAGAAGACTCCCCGTGACCTTGAATGACAAGGGAGGAAGCGATGGGTGTTTTCAAACGAGAATCGCGCAAGGCGCGTCATCAAACACAGCTCGGCGCATGGCTGACTCTCGACGGCGGCTTCGCCAAGCGGCCATGCACCATTGTCGATTTGTCCGCCACTGGCGCCCGCCTCTCGGTCCAGAATGGCGGCAAGCTCGGCAGCAAGATCGCGCTCGCGCTGACCATGGATGTGCGCAAGCTCACCCCCTGCCGCCTCGTCTGGCAGCGCGGCAACGAGATCGGCGTGGAGTTCGTCCAGCTAGCGGGCTGACACGCAACCTGAATGCTAGTCTTCGGTCGCCTTGAAGCGGCTCATATTTTTCAGCACGAAGGGGACGATCAGCGCGATCAGCGCGATGCCCAGCAGCGTCGCCGAGATCGGGCTTTGCACCAGCGCCATCGGATCGCCCAGGCTGATCGATAGCGCGCGCCGCAACTGGCTTTCCGCGAGCGGACCGAGAATCAATCCCACCACCACAGGCGCGATCGGAAAATCGTAGCGCCGCATCAGGAAGCCCATCACGCCGAAGCCCGTCAGCATGGTCAGTTCGACCACGGAGGGTTTCGCGGCAATCGTGCCCATGGTCGCGAACACGAGAATGCCGGCGTAGAGCCACGGCTGCGGGATAGCCAGCAGCCTGACCCACAGCCCGACCAGCGGCAGGTTCAACACCAAGAGCATCGTGTTGGCGATGAACAGGCTCGCGATCAGGCCCCACACCAGATCGGGCCGTTCGGCGAACAAGAGCGGTCCCGGATTCAATCCATATTGCTGGAAGCCCGCCAGCATCATCGCCGCCGTCGCCGATGTCGGCAGGCCGAGCGTCAACAGCGGCACCAGCGTGCCGGCGGCGGAGGCATTGTTCGCGGCCTCCGGCCCGGCGACGCCTTCGATCGCGCCCTTGCCGAATTCCTCGGGATGCGCGGTCAGGCGGCGCTCGGCGGAATAGGACAGGAAGGTTGGAATTTCAGCCCCGCCCGCCGGCAACGCGCCGATGGGAAAACCAAAGCCGAAGCCGCGCAGCCATGGTTTCCACGAGCGCTTCCAGTCTTCCTTGGTCATCCAGAGCGAGCCGCGCACGGCCTCGATCTTCTCCTCCGCCTGATGCCGCCGCGAGACGACATAAAGCGCCTCGCCGACCGCGAACAGACCGACCGCCAATGTCGTCACCTCGACGCCGTCGAGCAGTTCCGGCACACCGAACGACAGCCGCGGCTGTCCGGTCAGTTTGTCGATGCCGACAAGGCCGAGCGTCAAACCGATGAACAGGCTGGTCAACCCGCGCACCGGCGAGTCGCCGAACGTCGCCGAGACGGTGACGAACGCGACCACCATCAGGGCGAAGTAATCCTCCGGCCCGAACTTGACCGCGATATCCACCAGATAGGGAGCGACGAAGGCGAGGCCGATCGTCGCCAGCGTTCCCGCCACGAACGATCCGATCGCGGCGGTCGCCAGCGCCGGGCCGCCGCGTCCGGCCTTGGCCATCTTGTTGCCTTCGAGCGCCGTCGCCATCGAGGCGCTTTCACCCGGCGTATTGATCAGGATCGCCGTGGTCGAGCCGCCATACATGCCGCCATAGTAGATACCGGCGAACATGATCAGCGAGCCGCCCGGATCGAGCTTGTAGGTCACCGGCAGCAACAACGCGACCGTGAGCGCGGGGCCGATGCCCGGCAACACGCCGACCGCCGTTCCGAGGAACACGCCGATCAGCGCGAACAGGAGGTTCATCGGCTGCAGGGCGACAACCATGCCGTGAGCCAGCGCGGCGAATGTATCCATGCCAACGATCCTTGGCTGATGACCTAGAACAGGCGCTCGATCGGGCCTGCAGGAAGACTGAGGGTGAGGAGACGACTGAAGGCGATATAAATGATGGTGCCGATGACGAAGCCGATGGCGAGATCGGTGAGGATGGCGCGCCGCCCGAAGGCTGTGGCGGTCGCCGCGAACAGCACGGTCATCGCCGGAATGAAGCCGCCGCCCAGACCGATGATCGCAATCATCGCCGCGAGGCCCGCGAGCACGAGCAAGACAGGACGGAAATCCATGTGCTCGCGCTCGGGAAAGTCGCCACGGAGCGCATTGACCAGATTGCCGATCGCCAGCACGCCGAGACCCGCCGCGATCACAAGCGGTATCGCTTCCGGGCCCATGCCGTAAGTGACGTTGGCCTGGATGCGCATCGCGTCGAGGACGAGCACCATCGCGAGCAACGCCAGCCCCACGGCGATGGCGACGCCTGCCCAATCCACCCCGCGCCGCGCGGGTTTCGTCTCCTGCGCGCCGCTGTCCGTGTTCATGACTTCACAAGGCCGATGGACTTCAGAACCCCGTTCACGCGCACCGTCTCTTTTTTCAGGAAATCGGCGAACGCATCGCCGGGCAGGTAAGCGTCCTCCCAACCCTTCTGGGCCAGCACTTCCTTCCATGCCGGCGACTTCACAAGACGGTCGATGGCGTCCGCCAGAACCTTCTTCTGCTCGGGCGTGATGCCGGGCGGAGCGACGACCGAACGCCAGTTCGCCAGAACCAGATCGATCCCCTGCTCCTTGAAGGTCGGAATGTCGATACCGGGCCGCCGCTCGCTCGACGTGATGCCGATGGCGCGCAACTTGCCTGACTTGATCTGGCCTTCGTACTCGCTATAGCCGGAGATGCCAGCCGTCACCTTGCCGCCGAGGATCGCGGCGAGCGATTCACCGCCGCCGGAAAACGGCACATAATTCACCTTGGCCGCATCGGCGCCGACGGAGCCAGCGAACAGCGCCGCCATGATGTGGTCGATGCCGCCGGCCGACCCGCCCGCGAACGTCACCTTCGCGATGTTCGCTTTCAGCGCATCCCCGAGATCCTTCACGTTCTTGATCGGCGAATTGGCCGGAACGACCATCACCTGATACTCATCGGTAAGCCGCGCGATCGGCGTCACCTGATCGAGCGTAACCGGCGACTTGTTCATCGCCAGCGCACCGACCATGACGAAGCCGTTCACCATCAACTGGCTGCCGTCGCCCTTCGCGGAATTGACGAACTGCGCGATGCCGACCGAGCCGCCCGCGCCGCCGACATTGGTGACCTGCACGCTGCGGGCGATGCCTGCGGCGACCAGCGCTTGCTGCATCGAACGCGCGGTCTGATCCCAGCCGCCGCCCGGATTGGCCGGCGCCATGATCTTCAGTTCAAGCGGCTGCTGCGCATGGGCCGGGACCGCGAGAAGTCCCAGACAGGCAGCACCAGCCGCACCAAGAAAATATCTACGGGTCGGGTTTCGACCAGACTTCATGGGTGTTCCTCCCTGTCGCGACCGCGCCGCCGCCTCCGGTTCAAGATCACGCGCTCACGACATATCGTCGCTATATCAGCCGGAAAAATCGCCGCTGTCCAGAAAGGCTTGGTGTTGGTGGTGTTACGCGGTCAGGATGCCCGGTACCGTGCCGCCGGTACCGCTCGTACCTTGCGCCGGCCGGGGGTCTAATTTACTAACGACCCAGACGCGCTCCTAGCTCAGCTGGATAGAGCATCGGATTTCGATTCCGAGGGTCGGGAGTTCGAATCTCTCGGAGCGCGCCACCGCCCCGGAACGATGAAATTCTCCCGTGGATGTTCAGCCAAGCGTGAACACCACCCCGCTTGTGGGGCACCCTGAACCGGCGCAGACTTTGCGCCCGCCTTCAGGTTCAGGATCGCGCCCATGTCCCACGCGGATCAGCCCACCTCCTCCAAGGCCATTGCCGTGCTTCGCGTCACCAGCGGCAATTTCCTTGAGATGTTCGACTTCTTCCTGTTCGGATTTTACGCCACCTACATCGCAGCCGCCTTCTTTCCCTCCCATAACGAATTCACGTCGCTGCTCGCGACCTTCATGACTTTCGGCGCAGGCTTCCTGATGCGGCCGCTCGGCGCCGTCGTGCTCGGCGCCTATATCGACAAGGTCGGCCGCCGAATCGGCCTGATCGTCACGCTGTCGATCATGGCGGTCGGCACCGTGCTGCTCGCCTTCACGCCGAGCTATGCCAGCATCGGCCTGCTCGCGCCCTTCCTCGTCCTGATCGGCCGGTTGCTGCAGGGCTTCTCCGCCGGCGTCGAACTCGGCGGCGTCTCGGTCTACCTCGCCGAAATCGCGCCGCCGAACCAGAAGGGCTTTTATGTCGCCTGGCAATCCGGCAGCCAGCAGGTCGCCATCATCGTCGCGGCGCTGATCGGCTACACGCTCAACCGCACGCTCGCGGTGGAGGCGATCCACGACTGGGGCTGGCGCATTCCCTTCCTGATCGGCTCCCTGATCGTGCCTTTCATCTTCGTCATCCGGCGCAAGCTGGAGGAGACCGGGGAATTCCTCGCCCGCAAGCATCATCCAACGATACGAGAAATTCTCGCCTCGCTGACCATGAACTGGCGCATCGTCATTCTCGGCATGATGCTCGCGGTGATGACCACGGTGTCGTTCTATCTCATCACCGTCTACACGCCGACCTTCGGCAGGAGCGTCCTCAAGCTCTCGATCACGGATTCCCTGATCGTCACGTTCGCGATCGCGCTCTCGAACCTGTTCTGGCTGCCGGTCATGGGCGCGCTATCGGATCGCATCGGGCGAAAGCCGATTCTGACCGGGATCACCATTCTGACCATCCTGACTGCCTACCCCACGATGTCATGGCTGGTCGCAAGCCCATCCTTCGCCCGCATGATGGAGGTGGAACTGTGGTTGTCGTTCCTCTACGGCAGCTACAACGGCGCGATGGTGGTTGCGCTGACGGAAGTGGTGCCGCCAAGTGTACGCACCGTCAGCTTCTCGCTGTGCTACAGCCTTGCGACCGCATTGTTCGGCGGCTTCACGCCCGCCGTCTCCACGGCCCTCATTCAATTCACGGGCGACAAGGCCGCGCCCGCGATGTGGATGACGGCAGCGGCGGTCTGCGGTCTTACCGCCACCTTGCTGATTTACGGGCGAAAGGCGGAGGTGCTCAGCCCCGTCGCGCCTTGATTGCACCTCAGGCGTGAACCAAACCATAAACCTCGGGCAAAGGCGCAACGGTTCCTTAACGCCACCGTCAATTCGAGGTTCGGGAACATGCCCCGCAGGCATAATCTGCCGGCGGAGGCTCTCCATGATCCATCTCGTCAAGGTCGCCGATGTGCTCGCCGCCAATATCGGCGTGCGTGCGCCCGCCACCATCGACACCAACGACAAGGATGCCACGAGCTATTGGGCTTACCGGCTCAATGTCTCGCCGCAGGATCTTGCCGACGCGATCGCGAAGGTCGGCCCCTCGGTCGCCGCCATCCGCCAGCACCTCAACACCTGAGAGCTGCCGCGCGGCTTACAGCGCCGCGCGCTTGTCGAACCTCGCCACCCGCGACAGCAGATAATCGACTTCGGCCCGCGCCGCAGGCGTGAGACCCGCCGAGGGTTTGCGCTGTGCGTCGGATGCCAGGAGGCCGCGCTTCTTCAGGACGTACTTGCGCACCGCAAGACCCACGCCCTGCTGCTGCTCGTAGCGCACCAGCGGCAGATGCGCGTCGAACAGATCGTGCGCAGCGTCGCGTTTGCCTTCCTTCGACAGCCGCACGACATCGACCAGCATGTCGGGAAACGCATAACCCGTCATCGCGCCGTCCGCGCCCCGCTCCATTTCAAAATCGAGGAACAGTCCGCCATTGCCGGTGAGGATCGACAGCGGCCGCAGCGATCCGTCCTTCTGGAAGTTGCGCAGCGCCGTGATCTTCTCGAGGCCCGGCCAATCCTCATGCTTGAGCATGACGCAGGACGGGTTCTCGGAGACGATGCGTTTGATGACGGCAGGCGTCATCACCACCGACAGCGTCAGCGGATAATCCTGCAACACCCACGGCACGTCGCCGCCGATCGCCTCGACCGCCTGGCGAAAATAATTGACGATCTGGTCGTCGGTCCGCAGCGACGGCACCGGCGCGATCATCACCGCCGCCGCACCGGCATCCATCGCGCCGTGCGCGAGCGAGCGCATCGCGGCGAATCCCGGCGCGGACACGCCGACGATCACCTGCCTGTTGCCCGCGCGCTTGATGAAGCGCGACGCCACCGCGAGGGATTCCTCGCCGTCGAGTTTCGGCGCTTCGCCCAGAATGCCGAGAACGGTGACACCGGCGCAGCCGACCTCGCCATAGAAATCGCTCAGGCGATCGATCGAGCCTTCATCGATCCGGCCATCGTCGTGGAATGGCGTGGGCGCAATGGTGAATGTGCCGCTCGCGGCAGGGGTCAGTTTCATGGTGATCTCGGCAGGATTTAAAGGGAGAGATGGTTCCCAAGCGTTAGCATATTTGAAGGCAGCGGGAACCCCGCACTTGCGCATATCCGAGACGTGGAAAGCTTGGAACATCAGGAACTGGCGTCCCTCCGGACGGTTGCCTTTTCAAGGCATCCAATGAGGAGGACACAACCATGATTGTTGACCGGGATTCGAACGATCTGGCGCGGGATCAGGAGGAGTGGCGCCGCCGTCAGACACTGGACAACGAATTGCAGGCCGATCCGGAATTGGCGGAAGGCTCTGCCGGTAGCGGTCGAATCGCGTTGTTCGCGATTGCCGTGCTCGCGATCCTCGGCGTCGTGCTTTACGGATTGAACAGCCCCTCGCCGACCGACACCGCCAGCAATCCGCCGGCGCAGACGACAGCCAGCGGCACGACGGCACCGGGCAAGATGTCTCCGAACAGCAATCCGGGTCAGACCACGGGCTCGGCGCCTGCCCCGGCGCCCAAGGCCGCGCCGCCTGCGGCTAACCAGTCACCGTCGCCCAGTGGCGCCCCGTCGGGCAGCGAGTAACGAATAGACCCTCGCTCCATCCGGAGCGGGGGTCTATTTTTCGTCGAACAGGCGATTGAGGTCGGCGTATTTCGCGGCATGAGCGAATTCGCCGAACTCGCCCTTCTCCAGAATTTCGTGCGCGGCACGCTGCACCGCGCCCCATGCGGCGCGCGCCATCGCACCGCCGACGCTGATCCGCCGCACGCCAAGCTCGGCCAATTCCATCACGCTCAAGCCAGGTGCACCCATCAGGATGTTGACCGGCTTGGGCGCAACCGCCTTCACCACTTCGGCGACCTGCTCGCGTTTGGTGACACCGGGCGCATAAAGACATTCCGCGCCGGCCTCGGAATAAGCCACCAGACGGCGGATCACCTTGGCAAGATCGGTCTCGCCCGTGAGGAAGCCTTCACAACGGCCGATCAGCATGACATCGGCCTTGCTGGCATCGATGGCGCTGCGCGCGGCCGCGACACGCTCGACGGCCTCATGAAAATCGTAGAGCGGCTGGCGCGCATCGCCGGTCGCGTCCTCGATCGACAGGCCGGCCACGCCGGTCTCGATGCAACGGCGGACATTGGTGGCCACCCCTTGCGGCGTTTCGGCAAACCCGCTCTCGAAATCGGCGTTCACCGGCAGGTCGGTCGCCGTGCACAGCACCGACAGATGCGACAAGACGTCCTCGCATGTCACCTTGTTGTCCGGCCGCCCCTGCGACCACGCATAACCGGAGCTGGTGGAGGCGAGCGCCTTGAAGCCCATCGCGGCGAACAACCGGGCGCTGCCGACATCCCAGGGATTGGGCAGAACGAAACAGCCGCTGTCATGCAGACGGCGGAAAATGGTGCGTTTGCGGTCCAACGAAATCGGCATTCCAGCTCTCTCCCTGCCTGTTCGAGCTATATCATGGCGATTGCGCAGTTGACATCCGATAGCAAGATTCGGCGTAATCGCTGCGCTTTTGGCAGGCTTTCAGGACTGGGGCGGTTCATGTTGCGATCATTGATGCTGGCCGGCGTGGTGCTGGTCTCGGCGGCCTCCATGGCGATGGCCTATGACATCAAACCGAAAACGCCGGACACCGCGTTTTCCGGAAAACTGCGCCCCGATATCATCGGCATTTCCAGCAGCGACGACGCCGCGAAGGTCGGCGGCACGTTCGAGGCCTATCTGAAGGATTTCCCGAACGCCAAACCGCAGGCCACCCAGCAGAAGTTCGGCAATACCGACGTGACCTACGCTACCTTCATGAGATTCGACGCCCCCGCGAGCAAGGACCACGGCGCAGAATTGATGGAGGTGCACTTCACCTCGCCCGCGAGCGGCAATTTCGCCTATTACATCGTCCGCGATCTCGGCTTCGCCAAGGACAAGCAGCCGACGCAGCAGGAGATGATCCAGCGCGTGACCGAGAAATATGGCAAGCCCACCGCGATCGGGGATGGCCGGCTGTATTATTTCTACAAGGGCGGGAAAATCGTCTCGGTGAAGCAGAAATATACACCGGAGAGCGCCGTGACCGCGCTCAACGAGCCGATCAGCCCGAGGGCCGCCGTTGCGCTCAACGATTCCAATGGCCGTGGCAGTTGTGTCGCGGTGCTGAAGCATGTTCAGGCCGAGCCGGAGAAATCGCTCGATCAGCTTGCCAAGGATGCGAAGAACGCCAACTGTGACGCGCTTCTCGATATTGCATTGTCTTCCGCCGGCGCGAAGGATCGCGTCGGCAAAGCCGTCTTCACCCTGATCGACTTCAAGCGCATCGCAAGCGCCGCGAAGATCGACAGCGAGGCGCTCGCGGCCGAGAAAAATGCACCGCAGAAAGCCTCGTCAGGAAACTCCCCGAAGCTCTGAGCTTTCACAAATCCATCAGCAGGATGTGATGCGTGGCAAGCGGCTGCCGCCTTCGCGGCATTCGCGCGATCTCCTATGATGCCATTCCATCCGGGAGATCATCATGAAGCATCTCTATGCCGCCGCCCTGCTGCTTGCCTCGTTGGGCATCGCTCACGCGCAAACACCCGCCACGAATGACACACCGCAGAAGGAGCCTTACGGCATCGGGCTGGAGGGCTATCCGTACCCCTACCCCGTCCATCTGTTGCCGCTGGTCAACGAAGGCGAACAGGTACGGATGGCGTATATGGATGTCGCGGCGGCCAACCCGAATGGCCGCACTGTCGTCCTGCTGCACGGGCGCAATTTCCCGTCGAGCTACTGGGCGCCCGTCATCAAGGTGCTGAGCAACAACGGCTACCGCGTCGTGGTGCCGGACCAGATCGGCTTCGGCAAATCCTCCAAGCCCACATTCGACCTGCATTTCGATACGCTGGCGCGCAACACCATCGCGCTGCTCGATCATTTGCAGATTCCAAGGGCCGATATCGTCGCCCATTCCCTCGGCGGCATGCTGGCGGTGCGCATCTCACGCGCCTACCCCGACCGCGTCGATCACCTTATCCTCACCAATCCGATCGGACTCGAGGATTACCGGCTCTATGTGCCGCCGACTCCCACCGAGAAAATCCTGGCGCATGAAGACAAGCTCACCGCCGAGGCTTACCGCAAACAGCTCGTCAACAATTATTCGCTGAAACTGCCGCCCGAGCAGATCACACCGTTCATCGATGCACGCTTCGGCATCAAGCAGAGCCCCGAATATCCGCGCTGGCTGCGCGCCTTTGTGAATTCGGCGCAAATGATCTACCGCGAGCCGGTGGCGCATGAAATTCCACTCATCACCGAACCGACGCTGTTCATCATGGGCGAGGACGACCACAACGCCCCGGGCAAGCCGAACGCACCCGAAGCATTAAAGCCGAAGATGGGCCACAACGCCGACCTCGCCCGTGCGCTGGCGGCGAAAATGCCGCATGGCCGCGCGGAGATCATTCCCCATGCCGGGCATCTGGCTTTTCTGGAGGAGCCGGAAAAGTTCAACAAGCTGATGCTGGATTTCCTGGCATCGAAATAATCGGGGCGGGAAATTCCCGCCCCTTCATCTCAATAATAGTAATAGCGGCGGCGCCAATGGCGATGACGCCAGTGCCGACGGCGCCAATGCCTCCTGTGCCAGCCCCAGTGACGGCGGCGATGCCAGTGATGACGGTGCCAGTGGCGATGATGCCAGCGCACCTTCTCCACCTTCGCGCCCTCGACATCCTGCGGCGTCGCAACAGCGGGCTTGGCTTCGGTTTCAGGACTCGGCGGCTCTTTCGCCAATGGAGACGGCTGTGGCGTCATGGCCTGCGCCGCACGCGCCGTCACGACCGCGCCTGCGGCCATACCCAAAGCGATCTTCAGGAAGTCACGTCTTTCCATGTTCAATCCCTTCTCGTTGCCTCCCGGCAGCCAGCCTCGCCGCAGCGGGATGAACGTCACCTGAATTAAACAAGTTCCCTCGTCAGCGAATCTTCCCCGACAGCCGCATGACGAAGATCAGGACTTCCGCCACCGCCCTGTAGAGTTCGGCCGGGATCTCGTCGCCGATCTCGACATTGGAGAGCGCGCCCGCGAGCACTTCGTTCTCCTGAATGGCGACATCGTGTTCGCTGGCGACCTCGATGATCTTTTTCGCGATCTCGCCCTTGCCCTTGGCGACGACGCGCGGCGCGCCCTTGCGATCGTAATGAAGTGCTACGGCAAGCGTGTTCTGGACCGGAGGCGTGCTCGTCGTCATAGCGCGCGATCCAGAAAATGCCCGCTCGGCGCGGACTGCGCGGGCGGCACGCCGCTGCCGATCACGATGTCGCCCGGCGTGAGTTCCGCTTCGCGCAAGGCCTGCGAGAGTTGCGGCGCTTCGGCGCGCAGACGCGCGGTCGTCGCGCTCCGCTCCGCCCACATCCGCACCGATGTCCGCTCTCCCGCGAGCGACACCTGCGCATGCACCGGACCCGCCGGTTCAAGATCGATGGAGAACCGCGCGCGCCAGACCCGGCTCGGCGTCTCGGTGGACGCATTCTCGCCACGGCCATCGCGCGAGATTTCAAATTGCGCCACCGCCGTGCCCTGCGGAGTCGCGAACGGAACCTCGAAATTCCAGCGCGCCGTCGGATCGAATTTGGCGTGCGTGGTCTGATCCGGCAATGACGCAATCTGCAACAGCATCTGGCGTGCAAGCGCGGCGTCGGTGTCGTCGAGCAGGCGGTGCGCCACGGCATCGGGCGGCGTGCGATGATCGATCGTCGGCGGCACGGCGGGTTGCGCGGATGTCGCCGCACCCCGGAATGGCGGCGGCACGCCATCGGCATCCGCAGAGGCGGCATGGCCTGCCGCTGCGGACTGCGCGAGCGACACGCCCTCCTCCGCAAGCAAGGACGCCACCGCATCCTGCACACCTTTCGGAAACGCGCGTAAAATCATCTGCAAGGAATCCGTCGGCGCCGCTGTGCCTTTGCCCGAAAGCAAGGGCGAAGTATCGCGCGCAGGAAACGTCGGATCGCCCAGATCCTCGACTTCCACTTCACTCGTCACCGACACCACCGCGCCGGGCAGCATGATCTCTTCCGGCTCAGCTACGGGCATGGCCGCGGGCGCGATCGAAGGCGCGGCGATCTCGGCCTGCGCCCGCGCCTGCCCCTGCTGGGCGAACTGCCCCGGCACGGCGGCATCATCGGACGGCGGCTGTGTGGTGTCGCCAAGCCATGAGCCAAGGATCTGCCTGAACACGATCAGCGCCGCCTTGAGGTCGGGCGCAGCCGTGACATTCGGCGAAGCCGAGGCAGGCAAGGCCGCCGCCTGCTTCTGCGACTGTTCGTAGAACAGCCCGGACTGCTTGAAGGCGGTCGCGATATCGTCGCCGCTCAGTTTCTCAGTCAGCGCCGGGCGGCCCGCGAGCAGCGAATGCGCCGCCTGCTGCAACACGTCCGGCACCTGATCGGAGGTCGCCGCCACCGTGAGATTGGCGAACAGAGGCGACAGGCTGCCCTGTTGCCCTGCGGCGGTCTGCAATGCCTTGGCCACCGCGACGACTTCAAGCGGCGTCAACGGCCGGGTCACGGAGACACCCTGCGCATCGCTCGCGGCGGAAGGAGTTGCACTTGGCGCAATGGAGGGGCTGACAAGCGTCGCGGGCTGCGCCGGAGAGGACGTGTCAGGCGTCGTCTGCGGCACGATCTGCAGCCGCACGCCGTCCGGCGTCTGCGACACCGCGAGTTGCAACGTCTGCCCGGCCTGCAACGGCACTTCGGAGGCTACCTCGATCGACAGCGAGGCAACGGCGATGCGGACGAAATCGTTCGCCAGCACCTGCAGCACCTTGGCATCGATCACGCTGCCGGGTTGCAGCGTCACCGAGGGCGAGGCTGCATCGGCGGCAATCACCGGCGTGATCGGGTTGATGCTGATGGCCATGGGCGCTCCGCGAATTCGGAGCCCACGGTAGCCTCGCGTCGTTAATCTCTCGTTAACTAGCGGCCTGCTGCCTGGCGCGAAACCGCCTCCAGCACCTGCACGGCGGCATCGAAATCCCGCCGCCGCATGGCGCGGCGCTGCATCACGTCCTCATCCGCGCCCCATTGCTGGCTGTTCCAGTCCTCGTCGACATGCGCCGCCGCCCAGACCTGATCCGGCGTCAGCGCCTTGCGATATAATGCGAGCGCCAGCAGCGCCGAGCCGGTGATCGTCGTCACCACATGCATTGCGGCGACTGCCCAAGGGGTTTCGGGCAAAGTCTCACGTGCTGCTTTAATTGCGGGCTCCGGCTGCTTCACATGCATCACGCCCTCGGCGAGGATGAAATGCGCGCCCAGCTCATCCGCCAGCCAGCGCAGCACCGGGTCCCAATGTTCGGCTTGCCGGGCAATGAGTTCCTCGGGAAAGCTCGCGCGATAGAACAACAGGTCGGTGCCGAAATATTTCGCGATGTCGTCGCGCACCGCCGCCACGTCGTTGTCAACGCCGTCGATCGTGCTGTTGGCAAGCCGCGTCACCGGCATCGACATCGGGTCGATCACATCCACCTGCGCGCCCCACTCCGCCGCCATCGCCTCGGCCACTTCGCGCACGGGAGCCGCGAGGAGCCGCTTGCCGGGCGTGCGCACCTGTTTGCCATCGAGCGTCACGGTGAAACCTTCCGGAGTTTCGGCAACGCCAGCACTCTCGTAGAAGCGCTTGCGCAACGGCGTCGTCGAAGACTTGCGCGAGGCCTCTCGCGGATCGAGCGGCGAATGGCCATGGGCCTCGTCGAACAGTTCACGCATGTTGCGAGCTTCTCTTTCTCTTATTGCTGGTGGGCGCAGTTGCGGGCATAGGCCGAGCGCTGGCCGGGCCCAAGCCCCATCGCGGCCCCCTCATCGAGGCAGCGCGACATGCGCCGGTCGAACGACTCCCGCCTTTGCGGCTTGAGCACCTGTTTCGGCGGCTTGCCTTCCTGCACGTAGCCGGGCGTCGTGTTCTGCAACGCGAACGGCGGCGGGGAATTCATGGTCGGCACCTGCGGCACCGTGATGGCCGGTGGCGGCGGTGGAGCCGGCGGCGGCGGAAGCACCGCCCTGCCGCTAGGGGTGGTGTAAATCTGCGCGAACGCAGTCGCGCCGAGCGGCGCGATGCACAACAGACAGATGACAACCAGCTTGCGCATGGAACACCCTACTCTTCCGGCGCATCCTCGATCGGATCGAACCTGTCGGCCTCGAGCCCGAGCAGATTCCACGATTGCAGCATATGCGGCGGCAGCGGCGCGGTGACGTCGATCACGCCCCCGCGCGGATGCGGGATAACGATGCGGCGCGCCAAAAGATGCAGCCGCTTCTGTAACCCGCCCGGCAACTGCCAGTTCTCCTTGTTGAAATATTTCGGATCGCCCACGATGGCGTGATCGATATGCGCCATGTGGGCGCGCAACTGGTGCGTGCGGCCGGTGACGGGTTTGAGCGACACCCAGGCGAGCTTCTGCGCGGAGGCTTCGACCACCGCATAATAGGTCACGGCATGCGCGGCGCCCTCGTCGCCATGCTCCGCGATGCGCATGATCGAATCTTCCTCGTTCTCTTCCTTGGCGAGGTAGGTCGAAATCCGCCCCTGCTTCGGCTTCGGCACGCCCGCGACCAGCGCCCAGTAAATCTTGCGCGCCGAGCGATGACGGAACGAGCCGGTCAGCACCGACGCGGCGAAGCGCGTCTTGGCAATCAGGAGGCAGCCGGAGGTTTCGCGGTCGAGCCGATGCACGAGGCGCGGCCGCTGGCCCTTGGCGTCGCGCATCACTTCCAGCATGCCGTCGACATGACGCGACAGGCCCGAGCCGCCCTGCACGGCCAAGCCCGCCGGCTTGTTCAGCACCATCACGTCGGCGTCCTCGAACAGGATCATCTTGCGCAATTCTTCGAGCGTCTTGGTGGCGGCCTCGGAGAGGTTGCCGCCCGTCTTCGGTGCGTCGAGCTTGAGCGGCGGGATACGCACGCTCTGGCCTTCCTCAAGGCGATCCTTGCTGTCGGCACGCTTGCCGTTGACGCGCAACTCACCCTTCCGGACGATGCGCTGGATGTGGGAGAATGACAGCCCCGGAAACCGCGCCTCGAGAAAACGGTCGACCCGCATGTTGTTCTCGTCGGCGGTGACGACAACGGTCTGCACCTTGGTCGGCAAGGGCGGCGCCGGCTTCTTCTCCTCCCGCACATCGGCTGCCTCGTGCGCGGCCTTCGCCGGGCGGCGCGGCTTCTGATCGCCAAAGCGCGCAGCACCCGGCTTGTCGAACGAGCGCTGGGTTGGTCCGCGCTTGTCTGAAGCCTTCTTGGCAAACGACGGCTTGCCGCGTTTGTCGCCGCGCTTCTCGCCTTTCTTGGCCTCGCGCACCGATTTCTTTTCCAGGGGTTTGCGGAAACGCCGGCTCATGACGATTTGTCTTTTCTCAGTTTCGCCCAGTAATCGAGGCGTTTGCGAATCTCGCGCTCAAAGCCGCGCTCGGGTGGATTGTAGAAGGTCTGGCGGCCAAGCGCCTCCGGGAAATAGTCCTGCCCGGAAAAACCTTCCGGGGTGTTGTGGTCGTATTCGTAGCCTTCGCCGTAGTTTTCGGCCTTCATCAGCTTGGTCGGTGCATTGAGGATGTGCTTGGGTGGCAGCAGCGAACCCGCTTCCTTCGCCGTGCGCATCGCCGCGCTGAAAGCCTTGTAGGAAGCGTTCGATTTCGGCGCGGTCGCGACATAGACCACCGCCTGAGCGATCGCGAGTTCGCCCTCGGGCGAGCCCAGAAAATCATAGGCATCCTTCGCGGCGTTGGCGACGACCAGCGCCTGCGGGTCCGCCATGCCGATGTCCTCCACCGCCATCCGCACCACGCGCCGCGCCAGAAACAGCGGGTCCTCGCCCGCATCCAGCATCCGCGCGAGATAATACAGAGCGGCATCGGGGTCGGAGCCGCGCACCGACTTATGCAACGCGGAAATCAGATTGTAATGACCATCGGCGGACTTGTCGTAGATCGGCGCGCGCCGCTGCAGGATCTCCTGCAACTGCGCGGCATTGAAAACCTCGTCCGTGCGGGCGGCGCGCCAGACTTCTTCCGCCAGCGTCAGCGCCGCGCGGCCGTCGCCATCCGCCATCCGCACCAGCACGGCGCGCGCTTCCGCATCGAGCGGCAACGTCCGGCCCTCGATCTCCTCCGCCCGCGCATAGAGCTTTTCAATCGCCGCATCGTCGAGCGAATGAAACACCAGCACGCGCGCCCGCGACAGGAGCGCCGCATTGAGTTCGAACGACGGATTTTCCGTGGTCGCGCCGACCAGCACCACGGTGCCGTCTTCCATCACCGGCAGGAATGAATCCTGCTGCGCGCGATTGAAGCGATGCACCTCGTCGACGAACAGCAGCGTGCCCTTGCCCATCTCGCGGCGATCGCGGGCAGCATCGAACACCTTCTTCAGGTCGGCGACGCCGGAAAACACCGCCGAAATTTGTTCAAAGTGAAGTTCGGTCGCATCCGCCAGCAGCCGCGCCACCGTGGTCTTGCCGGTGCCGGGCGGACCCCAGAACACCAGCGAGCCAAGCGTGCGCGTCTCCAGCATGCGTGTCAGCGCGCCGTCGGGGCCGAGAATGTGGTCCTGCCCCACGACATCGGCGAGCGCGTGCGGACGCAGTTTCTCCGGCAGCGGACGCGGCGCGTCCTGCTCGAGGCCAGCGGCGACGAAAAGGCTTGGTGATGGCGTGGTGCGCTTGGCGTTCATGCAGAATCTGCCTGCTCTCTCGGCTCCGCCGTTATCCGCCCAACGTCACATTGATGCGCTGGCCGCCGCGAATGATGGTAATGCGCCAGAGCCGCGCCGGTTCGCTGGTCACCCGCTCCAGATCGCTGGTTTTGACGATGGTCTTGCCGTTCACGGCGGTGATGATGTCGCCCTTCTGGAAGCCGACATTCGAGGCCAGTGCATTTTCTCCCACCGACACCACGACCACGCCTTCGACATTGGAATCCAGCCGCAACTCATCGGCAAGTGCCGGCGAGATATTGGCGACCCGCGCGCCCTGGAATGGCGAACGCGACTTCAGTTCGATTTCATCGCGGCCAGTATCCGGCGCGACCTCCAGCGGCACCTTGAGCTTGATGACGACGTTCTGCCGCCGCACATCCACTTGCGCCGTGCCGCCAAGCGGCCGGGTGGCGAAGCGATAATCGAACCCGTTAGGGTCATCCACATTCTGGCCGTCGATCGACACGATGAGATCGGAGACCTTCATGCCCGCCTTCGCAGCCGGGCTGTTCGGGGCAATGTTCGTCACCAGCGCGCCACTCGGGCGCGGCAGGCCGAGCGTTTCGGCGATCTCGGGCGTCACGGCCTGCAACCGCGCGCCGAGCCATGGCCGCCGCACCGCCTTGCCGCCGCTCTTGGCGGACGCCACCACCACCCGCACCATGTTGGCCGGAATGGCGAAGCCGATGCCCTGCGAGCCGCCCGAGCGCGAGAAGATCGCGGTGTTGAGACCGACGAGCTTGCCCTGCATGTCCACCAGCGCGCCGCCGGAATTGCCGGGATTGATCGCGGCATCGGTCTGGATGAAGAACTGATAATCGGTGATGCCGACCTGCGTGCGCGCCAGCGCCGAGATGATGCCGTGCGTTACCGTCTGGCCGACGCCGAACGGATTGCCGATCGCGAGCACGACATCGCCCACCTGCAATTCATCGGAATTGGCGAGATCGAGCGTCGGGAATTTCTCATGCGTGCCCTTGAGGCGCAGCACCGCAAGGTCGGTGCGGCTGTCCTTCAAAACGATTTCGGCCTCGAATTCGCGCTTGTCGGACAACGACACCTTGACCTGATCCGCGCCCTCGATGACGTGATTGTTCGTCACCACGAGGCCGGAGGAATCCACCAGCACGCCCGAGCCGAGCGAGCGCTGCATCTGCTCCTGCTGGCCGCCGGGCACGCCGAAGAAGCGGCGGAAAATCGGATCGTCCAGCAGCGGATTGCGGTTCTGCACGATCTTGGCGGCATAGACGTTCACCACCGCGGGCTGCACATGCTGCACGATCGGCGCATAGGACAGCCGCAACTGATTCATCGAGGACGGCACCACCCGATCCTGCGCGACAACGGGCGCGGCCGTGAGGGTCGCGAATGAAAGGACAGCCAAACCGAGGATGCGAGAAACGATCATGCATGAATTCCGCTGTGAAAGAGCATCGATATAATGGGGCTACGCACGGGAGGCGAGCCGGAGAATCCGTCACGCCGCACGTTTGCGGGCGATTTTTGGTTTTTGCGAGGCTGCATTGGCTGCCGCCAGCCGGGCCTTGTGCTCGATGCCCCAGGCCCGCAGGGCATCGATGACCGGGCGGAGCCGCTGGCCGGTCTGCGACAGCGCATATTCCACCCGTGGCGGCACTTCCGGGTAGACGGTACGGGTAATCAGCCCGTCCTCCTCCAGCGCCCGCAACTGCTTGGTGAGCATCCGCTGGGTGATGCCCGGCATTTTCCGGCGCAACTCGCCGAACCGGAGCAGGCCCTCCTGCAAGTGAAACAGGATCACGCCCTTCCACTTGCCGTCGATCAGCCCCAGCGTGACCTCGACCGCGCAGCCTGCTTCGCCGCGACCGCTCCCTTGGCTGCTCCCTTGACTGCTCCCTTGACCGTTCTTGCGTTTCATCATGATCCTTTCCGCACCCCGGCAAGGCCGGGCTGCGAATTTCATGGTATCAATTAGGGTACTATCTCACATCTTCGACAGTACTTGCAAACATCGTCCCGACGGCTCCTTATGGGGCACATTCAGGACCAAAGGAGACACGGGATGAAGGCCGTCGGACACCAGCAACCCTTACCGATCGAGGATGAGCGCTCCCTGCTCGATTGCGACGTGCCGAAGCCCGAACCCGGCCCGCGCGACATCCGCGTCGCGATCAAGGCCGTGTCGGTCAATCCGATCGACACCAAAGTGCGCAAGCGCGCCACTCCGCCCGCGGGCGAATATAAAATTCTGGGTTATGACGCCGCGGGCATCGTCGATGCCGTCGGCTCCGAGGTGACGCTATTCCAGCCGGGCGACGAGGTGTTCTATGCCGGTTCGCTCGTCCGCCAGGGCACCAACGCCGAATTCCATGTCGTCGATGAACGCATCGTCGGGCGCAAGCCGCGCACGTTGTCGTTCGCGGAAGCCGCCGCCCTGCCGCTGACCTCGATCACCGCATGGGAATTGATGTTCGACCGGATGGGCATCGCACAGGGCAAGGCCGACAACCGCACGCTCCTCATCATCGGCGGCGCCGGTGGCGTCGGCTCGATCATGATCCAGCTCGCGCGCAAGCTGACCGGCCTCACCGTGATCGCCACCGCCTCCCGGCCGGAAACGATCAAGTGGTGCCTCGACCTCGGCGCGCATCATGTCGTCGATCATTCCCAGCCGATGAAGGAGCAGATCGAGAAGCTGAACCTGCCCCCGGTGGCGTGGATGGCATCGCTGACCGCGACCGAGCAGCACTTCAAGGCCATGGCCGATATCCTCGCGCCGCAGGGCGTGATCGGCCTGATCGACGATCCGCCGCCGCTCGAGATCACCCTCATCAAGTTCAAGGCGGGCTCGCTGCGCTGGGAATCGATGTTCACGCGCTCGACGTTCCAGACGCCCGACATGGTCGCACAGCACCACCTGCTCAACCGGGTTGCCGACATGATCGACGCGGGCGAGATCAAGACCACGCTCGACAAGGTGTTCGGCAAGATCACCGCCTCGAACCTGCGGGCCGCCCACGCCACCATTGAAAGCGGCAAGTCCATCGGTAAGATCGTGCTGGAGGGATGGTAGACGCCAAAACGGGGGCTTCATGAAAATCACAAAGCTGATCGCAGCCGCGGCAATTCTCGCGGTTTCCACGTCTGTTTCATTCGCGCAGGCGCTGGAAAAGAAAAGCATCGCACTCGGCGTCGGCGGCAAGCCCCTGCTCTATTACCTGCCGCTGACGCTGGCCGAACGGCTGGGCTACTTCAAGGAAGCCGGGCTCGATGTCCAGATCAACGATTTCGGCGGCGGCGCTAAATCGTTGCAGGCACTGATCGGCGGCTCGCTCGACGTTGTCACCGGCGCCTACGAACACACCATCCGCATGCAGGCCAAAGACCAGGACATTCGCGCCGTCATTGTGCTCGGGCGTTATCCGGGCATCGTGCTGGCCGTCCGCAAGGACAAGGCAGCGAATTTCAAATCGATCGCCGACCTGAAAGGCATGAATATCGGCATCACCGCGCCGGGATCGTCGACGCATAGTCTCGTGCAATATCTGATGATAAAGAACGGCCTGAGCCCGCACGATGCTTCCTTCATCGGCGTCGGCAGCGGCGCGCAGGCGGTCGCGGCGGTTCAGAACAAGCAGGTCGACGCCATCTCGCATCTCGACCCGGTCATCACCAAGCTGGAGCAGACCGGCGACATCAAGGTGATCGTCGATACGCGAACGACCAAGGGCACCATGGATGTGTTCGGCGCGACCAACCCGGCCGCCGTGCTCTACATGAAGAAGGACTTCATCGACAAAAACCCGAAGACGGTGCAGGCCCTGGTCAACGTCTTCAAGAAGACGCTGACGTGGCTCTCCAAGGCGACACCGGAGCAGATCGCCGAGGTCGTGCCGCACGAATACTGGCTCGGTGACAAGGCCCTTTATTTGAAGGCGCTCGAGAACTCACGCGAGAGCTATTCGCTCGACGGCTCCATGTCGCGCAAGGACATGGCAACATCGCTCGACCTGATCGCCAAGACCGATCCAGCCTTCAAGGCATCCTCGGTCAAGCTCGAGAACACTTTTGACGACCGCTTCCTGAAGGCGGCGCCTTAGGGTCGTCTTTCAAGATTTGAAGCAGCATCTGTCTATCGTCGTCCCCGCGAAGGCGGGGACCCAGTTTTGAATATGGATTCCCGCTTTCGCGGGAATGACGGGGAGAGAACGTGCGCCAATCCAATTGGATCGCACACTCTCGTCACGCGATCGTCGGCACCAGCCCGCCTTCGGCGCGCAGCGCAGCGCCGTTGGTGATGGAAGCTTCGCGCGAGGCGACATACACCACCATGTTGGCGACCTCGTCCACGGTCGCGAACCGCTGGATCAGCGACGACGGGCGGTGCTCCCTGATGAAATTCGCCGCCGCCGTCTCGACCGACTGGCCGTTCTGCTTGGCAAGATCCGCCACGAACGTCTCGACGCCCTCCGACATCGTCGGTCCCGGCATCACCGCATTCACCGTCACGGCGGTGCCCTTTGTCATCTCGGCCAACCCGCGCGAGATCGACAATTGCGCGGTCTTGGTCATGCCGTAATGGATCATCTCCTTCGGGATCATGATCGCGGATTCGGATGCGATGAAGACGATCCGCCCCCAGTTCTTCTCCAGCATCCCCGGCATATACGCCCGCGACAGCCGCACGCCCGACATGACATTGACGTTGAAGAACCGGTGCCAGTCCTCGTCGGGAATATCGAAGAACGGCTTCGGCTCGAAGATGCCGGCATTGTTGATGAGAATATCGACCTGCGGCACGGCCTTCACGAGAGCAGCACAGCCCTCCGCGGTGGAGACATCGGCAGCAACGCCGCGCACCTTCGCCGAGGGCGCAACCTTGCCGATGGAGGCGATGGCCTGATCGACCTTGGCCTGGCTGCGGCCGTTGACGATGACATCGGCCCCCGCTCCTGCAAGTCCCTTGGCGATGGCGTGGCCGATGCCGCCGGTCGAACCGGTGACGAGAGCCGTGGTGCCGGACAGATCGATTTTCATGCGCGTCTCCTGTGGTTTCCCATGGATATGGTCGCGAATTATGCAGATCGCCACCGCGTTCGCAGAAAAGTGTCGGTAGCAATGCGCACAAAAAAGCGGCGCCGAAGCGCCGCTGATTATTTTTGCCTGTCATTCCGGACGACGCGAAGCAGCGATCCGGAATCTCGACGACATAACTTCTGGATTCCGGGTTCGCGCTGCGCGCGCCCCGGGATGACGAGGGGCCGTTACGCCGCCTCGGACTCGGCTTTCTCCTGCACCGGGCCGGAATCCTGGCCCTTGGCATCGACGTCGCGGTCGACGAACTCGATCACCGCCATCGGGGCGTTGTCGCCGTAACGGAAACCGGCCTTGATGATGCGGGTGTAGCCGCCCTGGCGGTCCTTGTAACGGGCAGCCAGCACGTCGAACAGCTTCTTGACCTGATCGTGGTCGCGCAGCTCGCTGATGGCCTGACGGCGCAACGCGAGGCCGCCCTTCTTGCCGAGCGTGACCAGCTTCTCGACGATCGGGCGAAGCTCCTTCGCCTTCGGCAGCGTGGTGACGATCTGCTCGTGCTTGATGAGCGCCGCCGCCATGTTGGCGAACATCGCCTTGCGGTGTTCCGCCGTGCGGTTGAGCTTACGATGAACTTTTCCGTGACGCATAATCTTGATCCTCAATTAATCCGACGGCGTGTCGGCGTTTCTCAGGTGGGCTTCCTGCGTTCGCCCGGTGATCTCGTCATTCCGGACGTCGCGTCAGCGGCGATCCGGAATCTCGAGCAGATAATTTCAGGATTCCGGGTTCGCGCTGCGCGCGCCCCGGAATGACGTTCTCAGTAGTGATCTTCGAAGCGCTTGGCCAGCTCGTCGATGTTCTCCGGCGGCCAGCCGGGCACTTCCATGCCGAGGTGCAGACCCATCTGGGCCAGCACTTCCTTGATCTCGTTCAGCGACTTGCGGCCGAAGTTCGGGGTGCGAAGCATTTCCGCTTCCGACTTCTGCACGAGGTCGCCGATGTAGACGATGTTGTCGTTCTTCAGGCAGTTGGCCGAGCGAACCGACAGTTCGAGCTCGTCCACCTTCTTGAGGAAGGCCGGGTTGAAGGCGAGATCCGGAATGATCTCCTGCACCACTTCCTTGCGCGGCTCTTCGAAGTTGACGAAGACGTTGAGCTGGTCCTGCAGGATGCGCGCGGAATAAGCGAGCGCGTCCTCCGGCGAAATCGCGCCGTTGGTCTCGATGGTCAGCGTCAGCTTGTCGTAGTCGAGGATCTGGCCCTCGCGGGTGTTCTCGACCTTGTAGGACACCTTGCGGACCGGCGAGAACAGGCTGTCGACCGGGATCAGGCCGATCGGCGCGTCTTCCGGACGGTTGCGGTCGGCGGCAACGTAGCCCTTGCCGGTGTTGATGGTGAACTCCATGCGGATTTCAGCGCCATCGTCCAGCGTGCAGAGCTGAAGCTCGGGGTTGAGGACGACGACGTCGCCCACGGTCTGGATGTCACCGGCGGTGACGACGCCCGGACCCTGCTTCTTGATCACCATGCGCTTCGGGCCTTCGCCCTGCATCTTGACCGAGATATCCTTGATGTTGAGCACGATGTCGGTGACGTCCTCGCGCACACCGGCGATCGAGGAGAACTCGTGCAGCACGCCGTCGATGTGAACCGACTGCACCGCCGCACCCTGCAGCGAGGACAGAAGCACGCGGCGCAGCGCGTTGCCGAGCGTCTGGCCGAAGCCACGCTCCAGCGGCTCAGCCACCACGGTGGCGAAGCGGGTCGCGTCGGCGCCCGGCGTGACCTGGAGCTTGTTCGGACGGATAAGTTCTTGCCAATTTTTCTGGATCGTCACGTTTTCACCCCTGACATTCCGGGACTCAGGTCCCGGCGTTGGAGAGCGCGGCTTATTCCGCGCGGTATCAAATTCAAGACGGTCGCGAACGATTCGTCCGCGACCGGTAAGTCACATCAGACGCGGCGGCGCTTGCGCGGCCGGCAACCATTGTGCGGGATCGTCGTCACGTCCCGGATCGAGGTGACGGTGAAGCCCGCCGCCTGCAAGGCACGCAGCGCCGACTCACGGCCAGAACCCGGACCCGCGACCTCGACTTCGAGCGTGCGCATGCCGTGTTCCTGCGCCTTCTTGGAAACGTCCTCCGCGGCAACCTGCGCCGCATACGGGGTCGACTTGCGCGATCCCTTGAAACCCATCGTGCCTGCCGACGACCAGGCAATGGTGTTGCCCTGCGCATCGGTGATGGTGATCGTGGTGTTGTTGAACGAGGAGTTCACATGCGCGATGCCAGAGGCAATGTTCTTGCGCTCACGACGGCGGACGCGCCCAGCTTCTTTAGCCATTTCAGTTCCTTTTCAAGATCTCAACGCCGCCGTAATGCCAGCGGCTACACCGAACGGCGCGAGGCGAGAACCTCACGCCGCAAATTCGTTTGCTTACTTCTTCTTGCCGGCGATCGCCTTCGCCGGACCCTTGCGGGTGCGGGCGTTGGTGTGCGTGCGCTGACCGCGCACCGGCAGGCCACGGCGATGACGCAGGCCACGATAGCAGCCGAGGTCCATCAGACGCTTGATGTTCATGCCGACTTCACGGCGAAGGTCGCCCTCGACGAGATAGTCGCGGTCGATCATTTCGCGAATCTGCAGAACTTCGGCGTCGGTCAACTGCGACACACGGCGGTCGAGCGGAATCTTGACCTTCTCCATGATGTCGGCGGCGTTCTTCTGGCCGATGCCATGGATGTACTGAAGCGCGATGATGACACGCTTGTTGGTCGGGATATTGACGCCTGCGATACGGGCCACGGTCTTCACTCCTGTCGCCACCCTCGGGCGGCTGCTTTCTTATTTAGTCGGGGCGCCTGTTTGCCGTTTGCATTCGTGCAAACGAATTTCCAAAGGCAAACACGACGCCCTGCCCTTTTCGATTTCGGGGCCCGGCATCGTCTGAAACCTATCCGACTGGATGCTGGGTATTAAAGGATTCACCGCCGTTTCGTCAACCGTTTGGCGGGCTTGGAACGGCGTTTGGCGACCTTTTTCGCCGCCTTCCGGCCCCGCCCGGCTGCCGCCGTGGCGGCCCGGCTGGTCCGGTTCCCGGCGGCCTTGGCTGCCTTCTTCTTGCCGCCTCCACGGGTAGCGGAGGAGGATTTAGATACCTTTTTGGCCGCCTTCTTAACCACCCGCTTGGCCTTGGATTTGGCCTTAGGCTCGGCCGCAGTCCCCTTGGAGGATGCCTTCTTGGCCGCTTTCGGGGCCTTGGACGGGCTTGCGGCCCGCTTGGCGGCAACCTTCCGCTTGGCCGCCTGGGCGGTCTCGTCAGCCTTGGTGACCGCCGCGAGCACGCGCTCGATCTCGGCGGTGACCTCCTCGATCGGCATCATGCCGTCGATGGTGATCAGCTTGCGCTTGTCGGAATAGTGATGGACCAGCGGCTCGGTCTGCTCGCGGTAGTTCGCAAGCCGCTTCGACAGCACTTCCGGCGTGTCGTCGGCGCGGACGCTTTCGCCCCGCTCCAGCATCTCGGCGACGCGCTTCTCGACGCGCGCCAGCAGCGCGCTTTCGTTGACGCGCAATTCGATCACCGCGTCGAGCTTGAGCTTCTTTTTCTTCAGGAGAGCATCGAGCGCTTCCGCCTGCGGTACGGTGCGCGGGAAACCATCGAGAATGAATCCGTGCCTGGCGTCATCCTGCTCGATCCGGTCGGCGATGATGCTGACCACCACCTCGTCCGGGACCAGCCCGCCGCTGGCCATGATGTCTTTCGCGATCAGACCCGTCGGGGTCTGCGCGGCGACGGCTGCGCGCAGCATGTCTCCGGTGGAGAGTTGAACGATACCGTGTCTTTGAACCAGTCGTTGTGCCTGTGTTCCCTTGCCCGCCCCCGGCGGCCCGAGAAGGATGAGTCTCATTTACGGCGGCCCCTCAGCTTCGATTTGCGGATCAAGCCTTCATACTGGTGAGCCAGCATGTAGCCTTGTACCTGCGCGACCGTATCCATCGTCACGCTGACGACGATCAGGAGCGAGGTGCCGCCAAGATAGAACGGCACCGCCGCATACGAGATCAGAATTTCCGGCACGAGACAGACGGCGGCAAGATAAATCGCGCCGATCACTGTGATGCGGGACAGAACGTAATCGATATATTCCGCCGTGCGCTCGCCGGGACGGATGCCGGGAATGAAGCCGCCGTGCTTCTTCAGATTGTCGGCCGTCTCGGTCGGGTTGAACACGATGGCCGTGTAGAAGAACGTGAAGAAGACGATCAGCGCCAGATACAGGATCAGGAACAGCGGGCGGCCGTGGCCGAGCTGCGTCGTGAGCCACTGAAACCATTCCGGCCCCTTGCCCGCGTTGAAGCTCGCGATCGTGGTCGGCAGCAAGAGCAGCGACGACGCGAAGATCGGCGGAATCACGCCCGAGGTGTTGAGCTTGAGCGGCAGATGCGAGGACTGGCCCTCGAACATCCGGTTGCCGACCTGACGCTTCGGATACTGGATCAGGAGGCGGCGCTGCGCGCGCTCGACGAACACGATCACCGCGATCACGACCACGGCCATGATCAGGATCGCGAGAATCACCACCGTCGACAGCGCGCCCTGGCGGCCGAGTTCGAGGGTGTTGGCGATCGCCGACGGCAGTTCGGCCACGATGCCCGCCATGATGATCAGCGAGATGCCGTTGCCGATGCCGCGCGAGGTCACCTGCTCGCCGAGCCACATCAGGAACATGGTGCCGCCCGTCAGCGTCACCGCCGTCGAGAGCAGGAAGAAATAGCCGGGATTGGCCACGACATTGCCCGCGCCCTGCAAGCCGACCGCGATGCCGTAGGCCTGGAACGCAGCCAGCACCACCGTGAGGTAGCGCGTGTACTGGTTGATGATCTTGCGGCCCGCCTCGCCTTCCTTCTTGAGCTGCTCGAGCTGCGGCGACACCGTCTGCAAGAGCTGAATGATGATCGAGGCCGAGATGTAGGGCATGATGTTCAGCGCGAACACGGCCATGCGGTTGATGCCGCCGCCGGAGAACATGTTGAACACGCCGAGAATGCCGCCCGCTTGCGACTTGAACACCTGCTCCCAGATCGCCGGGTCGATGCCCGGCAGCGGGATGTAAGTGCCCAGCCGATAAACAACGAGCGCACCCAGCGTAAACCAGATGCGCTTCTTGAGTTCGTCGGCCTTGGCAAACGAGGAGAAATTGAGATTGGCTGCGAGCTGTTCCGCTGCGGAGACCATTGAGTATCGGTCCTTTCACTTCATGACCGGCTTTCGCCCGCCATCGCCGTCTTGAGGTCAGTCAAGAGGTAGCAACGCAAATGCCCGGCGCAATGCCGGGCATGATTCTTCAGGAAGCCTTCGCCTTCTTGCCCTTCTTGGCGGCAGCCTTCTGGGCTGCCTCGTCCTTCGCCGGAGCGAGGATCTTCACCGAACCGCCGGCCTTCTCGACCGCCTCGATCGCCGACTTGGTGGCGCCGTGAACTTCGACGGTGATCTTGGACTTCAGTTCGCCGCGGCCCAGCAGGCGAACGCCGCCCTTGGAACGGCGCAGCACGCCGGACTTCACCAGCGACTCGGCGTTGATGGTGCCCTTGGCGTCGAGCTTCTTGGCGTCGATGGCTTCCTGCAAACGGTCGAGGTTCACTTCCGACAGTTCGATGCGGAAGATGTTGTTGAACCCGCGCTTCGGCAGGCGGCGATGCAGCGGCATCTGGCCGCCTTCAAAGCCCTTGATGCGCACGCCCGAACGCGCGGTCTGGCCCTTGCCGCCGCGGCCCGCTTGCTTGCCCTTGCCGGAGCCAATGCCACGGCCGACGCGCATGCGCTTCTTGCGCGAGCCTTCGTTGTCGGCGATCTCATTGAGCTTCATTGTCTTGTTCCTTACTTCTCGTCGACGACGCGAACGAGGTGCTGAACCTTCGCGATCATGCCACGCACGGCAGGCGTGTCCTGCAATTCCGAGACACGGCCAATCTTGTTGAGGCGCAGACCGATCAGGGTCTCACGCTGTGCCTTTTGACGGCGGATCGCGCTGCCGGTCTGTTCGACCTTGATGGTTTTTGCGGCCTTGGCCATTGTCCTAAACTCCAATCAGCGTCCGGTTAGTCCGCAGATGCCTCGGCATCGCCGCCGACGCGGCGCGCCTGAAGCGCGGAAACCTTGATGTTGCGGCGGTTGGCCACCGAGCGCGGCGAATCCTGATGCTTCAGCGCGTCGAAGGTGGCGCGAACCATGTTGTAGGGGTTCGACGAACCAACCGACTTGGCGACGACGTCCTGGATGCCGAGCGTCTCGAACACGGCGCGCATCGGGCCGCCAGCGATGATGCCGGTACCGGCCGGAGCAGCGCGCAGGTAGACGCGGCCGGCGCCGTGACGGCCAGCAATGTCGTGATGCAGCGTACGGCCCTCGCGCAGTGCGACGCGGGTCAGGTTGCGCTTGGCCGAGTCGGTTGCCTTGCGGATCGCCTCCGGCACTTCGCGAGCCTTGCCGTGGCCGAAGCCGACGCGGCCCTTCTGGTCGCCGATGACGACGAGCGCTGCGAAGCCGAAGCGCTTGCCGCCCTTCACCACCTTGGCGACGCGATTGATGTGGACGAGCTTGTCCACGAACTCGCTGTCGCGCTCTTCCCGATCCCGACCGCCCCGTTCGCGGTTACCGCGTTCGCGTTCAGCTGCCATTGTTCTGTCCAATCCTTGAGAGGCTCAGGCCCCTATCCTTTGAAACCAAAATTAGAAGCTCAGCCCGCTTTCGCGCGCCGCATCCGCCAGAGCCTTGACGCGACCGTGATAGAGATAACCACCACGATCGAAAATGACTTCCTTGACACCGTTCTTCACGGCGCGCTCCGCGAGGAGCTTGCCGACAGCCTTCGCCGCATCGATGTCGGCGCCGGTCTTGCCGGTGTCGCGCATCGCCTTCTCCAGCGACGACGCCGAAGCGAGCGTCTCGCCCTTCTGATCGTCGATGACCTGAGCGTAGATGTGCTTCGAGGAACGGAACACCGACAGGCGCGGACGGCCGCCAGCGGAGCGGCGCAGGGAATTGCGCACGCGCTGCTTGCGCCGGGCATTCGTGACCTTGAGTTTCGACATGACCGGCTCCGTTACTTCTTCTTGCCTTCCTTGCGGAAGATGAATTCATTGGCGTACTTCACGCCCTTGCCCTTGTACGGCTCGGGCGGACGGTAGCCGCGGATTTCGGCCGCAACCTGGCCGACGCGCTGGCTGTCGTTGCCGACGATGGTGATTTCCGTCGGCTTCGGCACCGTGATGGTGATGCCTTCCGGGATCGGATAAATCACGTCATGGCTGTAGCCGAGCGAGAGCTGCAGGTTCTTGCCCTGCAAGGCTGCGCGGTAGCCGACGCCGGTGATTTCCAGCTTCTTCTCGAAACCCTTGGTGACGCCCTCGACGAGGTTCGCGATCTGGGCACGCGCGGTGCCGTACAGCGACTGCGCGCGCTTGGTCTCGAAACGCGGCGCGACGCGGATCACGTTGTCCTTCAGTTCCACCGACACGTCGTCGTGCACGGTGAACTGCAGAGCGCCCTTCGGGCCCTTCACCTTGACGGTCTGACCCTCGACATTCGCGGTGACGCCCGAGGCGATCGCGACGGGCCGTTTGCCTACGCGTGACATCTTCTATCCTTCCTCAGAACACCGTGAAGAGAATTTCGCCACCCACGTTCGCCTCACGGGCGGCGTGGTCGGCCATGATTCCCTTCGGCGTCGACAGCACCGAAATGCCCAGGCCGTTCTTGACGCGCGGCAGGTTCTTCACCGACGCGTAAACCCGGCGGCCCGGCTTGGAGACGCGCTCGATCTCCTTGATGACCGGCTCGCCGTCGAAATACTTCAGCTCGATCTCAAGCTCGTTGTGACCGCTCTTGTGCTCGACGCTGGCGTAGCCGCGGATGTAACCCTCGGACTTCAGCACTTCGAGAACGTTGGCGCGCATCTTCGAGCCCGGGGTCGAAACCTTGGACTTGGAGCGCATCTGCGCATTGCGGATGCGGGTGATGAGATCGCTGATCGGATCGTGCGTTGACATGCGCCCCTCCTTACCAGCTCGACTTCACGAGACCCGGGATCAGGCCCCGGGAACCGAAGTCGCGGATCGCGATGCGGCTCATCTTGGTCTTGCGATAGACCGAGTGAGGCCGGCCGCTGATCTCGCAGCGGTTCTTGATGCGGGTCGCAGACGAATTGCGCGGCATCTCGGCGAGCTTGATGGTCGCAGCAAAACGCTCTTCCATCGGCTTCGTCTTGTCGGAGATGATCGCCTTCAGCCGCGCGCGCTTGGCCGCGGCATTCTTCGTCATCTTCTGACGCCGGTTATTCTTCTCGATCGAACTCTTCTTAGCCATTCGATAGTCTCCATACCTTTCCGCGTCTGAAACGCCTGGCTCAGCGTCTCACTGCCGGAACGGGAAATTGAATGCGGTCAACAGCGCCCTCGCCTGCTCGTCGTTGGCGGCGGTGGTGCAAACCGTGATGTCCATGCCCCAGGTCTCGCCCGACTTGTCGTAGTCGATTTCCGGGAACACGATGTGCTCTTTCAGGCCGAGCGAATAGTTGCCGCGGCCGTCGAAGCTCTTGGGGTTGAGGCCGCGGAAGTCGCGCACGCGCGGCAGCGCCACGTTGATGAGGCGGTCGATGAACTCGTACATCTTCGCCTTACGCAGCGTGACCTTGGCGCCGATGGCTTGGCCTTCGCGCAGCTTGAAGGTCGCGATCGCCTTGCGCGAATGGGTGACAACCGGCTTCTGACCGGCGATCAGCGCGAGATCGTTCGCGGCCAGCTCGACCTTCTTGCGGTCGTTCACAGCCTCGCCGATGCCCATGTTGAGCACGACCTTCTCCAGACGCGGAACCTGCATCGCGTTGGTGAGGCCGAACTGCTCGGTCAGCTTGCCGCGGATGTCGCGGTCGTACACCGTACGCAGGCGCGGAATATAAGTCTCAGCCATCGATCTCAGCTCCCGAGCTCTTGGCGATGCGCACCTTGGTGCCATCCTTCTGAATCTTGAAACCGACGCGGGTCGGCTTGCCGTCCTTGCCGACGAGCGCGATGTTCGACAGGTGGATCGGGCTCTCCTTGGAGATGATGCCGCCTTCCTGCTGTTGCGTCTGCTTCTGGTGACGCTTCACCAGGTTGACGCCACGAACCAGCGCGCGGCCTTCCGACGGGCGCACTTCAAACACTTCGCCGGTGCGACCCTTGTCGCGGCCGGTCAGAACGACAACCTTGTCGCCTTTGCGGATCTTGGCGGCCATTACAGCACCTCCGGCGCGAGCGAGATGATCTTCATGTGGTTCTTGGCGCGCAGCTCGCGCGGCACGGGCCCGAAGATACGGGTGCCGACCGGCTCGGACTGGTTGTTCACCAGCACGGCGGCGTTGCGGTCGAAACGGATCACCGAACCGTCGGCGCGGCGAATGTCCTTCGCAACACGCACGACCACGGCCTTCATCACGTCGCCCTTCTTCACCTTTCCGCGCGGAATGGCTTCCTTGATGGACACGACGATGATGTCGCCAACGGTGGCGTAACGGCGCTTGGAGCCTCCAAGCACCTTGATGCACATGACACGGCGCGCGCCGGAATTATCGGCCACGTCGAGGTTGGTCTGCATCTGAATCATTGATGCACCTCGTCCTCTTTCTATGCGCTAGAGCGCTTAACAGCACGATTCCGAAATCGGTTTTCGTGCCTATTTCAAACGGTTTGCCCGAAAGCCATCCGGCGGATGCCGGACGTTTCTCAAGCGGTTTTCTTCTCTTCGCCCCGGACAACCGTCCAGCGCTTCAACTTCGAGAGCGGCTTGCTCTCCTCGATCCAGACCGTGTCGCCCGCCTTGAACTGATTGTTCTCGTCGTGCGCATGGTAGTTCTTGGACCGGCGAATGGTCTTCTTGTAGATCGGATGGGTGAAGCGGCGGTCGACACGCACGACAACGGTCTTGTCCTGCTTGTCGCTGACGACGACGCCCTGGAGAGTACGCTTCGGCATCTGGCTCGCCCCTTACTTCTTCTTGCTGTCCGCGGCGCGTTTCTGCGCAGCGATGGTCTTGATGCGTGCGATCTCGCGGCGGGCTTCACGCAGGCGCGAGGTGTTCTCGAGCTGGCCGGTCGCCCGCTGGAAGCGCAGGTTGAACCGCTCCTTCTTCAGATTGAGGATCGCATCCTCCATCTGGTCGGCGCTCATCGCACGGACGTCTTCAGCTTTGTGTGCCATCTCGTTACTCCGCGATACGCGCGACGAAGCGCGTCTTGATCGGAAGCTTGGCGGCAGCGAGCGACAGCGCCTCACGCGCGATCTGGTCGTTGACACCATCGATCTCGAACAGGATACGGCCCGGCTTCACCCGCGCCACCCACAATTCCGGCGAACCCTTGCCCGAGCCCATGCGGACTTCGGCAGGCTTCTTCGACACCGGAAGATCGGGGAACACGCGGATCCACACGCGACCGACACGCTTCATGTGGCGGGTCAGCGCGCGGCGCGCGGCTTCGATCTGGCGCGCAGTGATGCGCTCCGGCGCCATCGCCTTCAGCCCGAACTGGCCGAAGGACAACGTCGCGCCCGACGAGGCGACGCCGTGGATACGGCCCTTATGCGCCTTGCGGAACTTCGTCTTCTTGGGTTGCATCATGGCTTTACGCCCTCAAACCTTCTTTATTTCAATCAAGCCGCGTCGCGACGCGGACGGCTGTCACCGCCGCTGGTGTCGTTCAGGCGCTTGTCCTGTGCCATCGGATCGTGCTCGAGGATCTCGCCCTTGAAGAGCCAGACCTTCACGCCGCAGGTGCCGAACGTGGTGAACGCGGTCGCCACGCCGTAATCGACGTCCGCGCGCAGCGTGTGCAGCGGCACGCGGCCTTCACGATACCATTCCATGCGCGCGATTTCCGCGCCGCCGAGACGGCCCGAGCAGTTGATACGAATGCCCTGGGCGCCGAGACGCATCGCCGACTGAACCGCACGCTTCATCGCGCGGCGGAACGCCACGCGGCGCTCGAGCTGCTGGGCGATCGATTCGGCCACCAGCGTCGCGTCGAGTTCCGGCTTGCGGATTTCGACGATGTTGATGACGACGTCGGACTGGGTGATTTCCGCGACCTTCTTCTTCAGCTTGTCGATGTCGGCGCCCTTCTTGCCGATCACCACGCCGGGGCGCGCCGAGTAAACCGAAACGCGGCACTTCTTGTGCGGGCGCTCGATTACGATGCGCGCCACGGCTGCCTGCTTCAGTTCCTTCATCAGCATTTCGCGAATGCGCACGTCCTCGTGGAGGAGCTTGGCGTATTCGCCCTTGCCGGCGAACCAACGGGAATCCCATGTCCGGTTGATGCCGAGACGCAGCCCGATTGGATTGATCTTCTGACCCATCGTTTTCTCCTGCGCCTTCCTTAAGCGCTCGCCTCGGCCTCGACCTGACGAACAACGATCGTCAGCTGCGAGAACGGTTTATAGACACGGCCCGAACGGCCACGGCCGCGCGGTGCGAAACGCTTCATGACGATGCCGTTACCGACATGCGCCTCAGCCACGACCAGCGCGTCGACATCGAGATCGTGATTGTTCTCGGCGTTGGCGATTGCCGATTCCAGGCACTTCTTGACGTCACCGGCGATCCGCTTGCGCGAGAACTGCAGGTCGGCGAGCGCGGAAGCAGCCTTCTTGCCGCGGATCAACTGCGCGACAAGGTTGAGCTTCTGCGGGCTCACGCGAAGCATGCGGGCAACCGCCTTTGCTTCATTCTCCGAAAGGGCGCGTTCGCGCTTTGGTTTGCTCATGACTTAGTCCTCAAGCCTTCTTGGCTTTCTTATCGCCCGAATGGCCATGGAAAGTGCGGGTCGGCGAGAACTCGCCGAACTTGTGACCGACCATTTCCTCGTTCACGGCGACCGGAACGTGCTTCTGGCCGTTGTAGACGCCGAAGGTCAGACCCACGAACTGCGGCAGGATCGTCGAGCGACGGCTCCAGATCTTGATGACGTCGTGACGGCCAGACGCGCGGGCTGCATCTGCCTTCTTGAGCAGAGAGCCTTCAACGAACGGGCCTTTCCAGACTGAACGTACCATGTCCGGCGATCCTTACTTCTTCTTCCGCTTGTGGCGGCTGATGAGAATGAACTTGTTGGTCGACTTGTTCGTGCGGGTCTTCTTGCCCTTGGTCGGCTTGCCCCACGGGGTGACCGGGTGACGGCCGCCCGAGGTGCGGCCTTCACCGCCGCCGTGCGGATGGTCGATCGGGTTCATGACGACGCCGCGGTTGTGCGGGCGACGGCCCATCCAACGCTTGCGGCCGGCCTTGCCGATCGAGGTGTTCATGTGGTCCGGGTTCGACACCGCGCCGATGGTGGCGGTGCAACGGCCATGGACCATGCGCTGCTCGCCCGAGTTCAGGCGAAGAATAACGTAGTCGTGGTCGCGGCCGACGATCTGGGCATAGGTGCCCGCCGAACGCGCCATCTGACCGCCCTTGCCGATCTTCATCTCGACGTTGTGGACGATCGTGCCGACCGGCATGTTGCCCATCGGCATGACGTTGCCCGGCTTCACGTCGACGTAGTTGCCGGCGATCACGGTGTCGCCCACGGCCAGGCGCTGCGGCGCCAGGATGTAGGACTGCTCGCCGTCGGCGTACTTGATCAGCGCGATGAAGGCGGTGCGGTTCGGATCGTATTCGAGCCGTTCCACGGTCGCGGCGACATCGACCTTGGTGCGCTTGAAGTCGACCAGGCGATAGGTCTTCTTGTGACCGCCGCCACGGAAACGCACGGTGATGCGGCCGGTGTTGCCACGGCCACCGTTCGAATGCTTGCCCTCGGTGAGCGCCTTGACCGGCTTGCCCTTATAGAGAGCCGAGCGGTCGACCATCACCAATTGGCGCTGGCCGGGCGTCGTGGGGTTGAATGTTTTCAATGCCATCGTCGTAAACCTTACAGTCCGGTGGTCACGTCGATGCGGTGGCCCTCTTCGAGGGTCACGACAGCGCGCTTGGTATCCGACTGAGAACCGAACTGGCCGCGGAAGACCTTGGTCTTGCCCTTGCGGACCAGCGTGTTGACGCCCTTCACCTTGACGTCGAACAGCTTCTCAACCGCTTCCTTGATCTGCGGCTTGGTCGCCTTCGCGGCAACCTTGAACACAACCTTGTTGTGCTCGGACGCCGCCGTCGCCTTCTCGGTGATCACCGGAGCGACGATGATGTCGTAATGGCGCGAGTCCTGAGTGCTCATTTGAAGCGCGCCTCCAACGCGTCCACCGCGGCCTTCGTCAGCACCAGCTTCTGACGGCGCAGGATGTCATAGACGTTGATGCCCTGGATCGGCAGCACGTCGATGTGCGGAATGTTGCGGGCAGCCTGTGCAAAGCCGTTGTTCACTTCGGCGCCGTCGACGATCAGCGCGCTGGTCAGGCCGAGGCCCGAGAAGTGAGCGATCAGCGCCTTGGTCTTGGCGTCCTTCAGTTCGGCGTTGTCGATCACGACGAGACCGCCGTCCTTCGCCTTCGCCGACAAAGCGTGACGCAGGCCGAGAGCACGAACCTTCTTCGGCAGATCATGCGCGTGGCTGCGCACGACGGGACCGAACGCGCGACCACCGCCACGGAACTGCGGCACGCGGGCCGAGCCGTGACGAGCACCGCCGGTGCCCTTCTGCTTGTACATCTTCTTGCCGGTGCGCCAGACTTCCGCACGGCCCTTGGCCTTGTGCGTGCCGGCCTGACGCTTGGCGAGCTGCCAGTTGACGACGCGCTGGATGATGTCCTTGCGCGGCTCGAGACCGAAGATCTCGTCCGACAGGTTCACCGAACCCGCAGCCTTGCCTTCAAGAGTTGTGACGTTCAGTTCCATCACGCGCCCTCCCCGGCAGTCGCTTCTGCGGCAGGCGCAGCCTTGTCGCCGCCTTCGGCGAGCTTGAACTTGCCCGGCTTCGCAGCTTCCTTCGGAAGCGGCTTCTTCACGGCATCGCGCACGGTGATCCAGCCGCCCTTCGAGCCAGGAACGGCGCCTTCGACGAGCAGCAGGCCGCGCTCGACATCGGTCTGGACCACACGCAGGTTCAGCGTGGTGATGCGATCGACACCCATGTGACCGGGCATCTTCTTGTTCTTGAAGGTCTTGCCCGGGTCCTGACGGCCGCCGGTCGAACCGATCGAACGGTGCGAGACCGAGACGCCGTGGGTGGCGCGCAGACCGCCGAAATTCCAGCGCTTCATGCCGCCCGCGAAGCCCTTACCGACCGAGGTGCCGGTGACATCGACGAACTGGCCGGCAACGAAGTGATCGGCGGTGATTTCAGCACCGACCGGGATCATCGCATCGTCGCTGACGCGGAATTCCACGACCTTGCGCTTGGGCTCGACCTTGGCGACCGCGAATTGTCCGCGTTCGGCCTTCGGCATGTAAACGGACTTGCGAGCGCCCGAACCGAGCTGCAGCGCGGTGTAGCCGTTCTTGTCCTTGGTGCGGTGGCCGACAACCTGACAGTTGCCCAGCTTCAGCACGGTCACAGGAATATGTTCGCCGGCCTCCGTAAAGACCCGCGTCATCCCGACCTTCTGTGCGATCACTCCGGAGCGCATCGGCGTGCTTCCTATTCTTTCTGTCCGACAGGCGGACTAACGTACAAGTTTCAGAGCTTGATCTCGACATCGACGCCAGCGGCGAGGTCGAGCTTCATCAAAGCATCGACCGTCTGCGGCGTCGGATCGACGATATCGAGAAGGCGCTTGTGAGTGCGCATCTCGAACTGCTCGCGGCTTTTCTTATCGACGTGAGGCGAACGGTTCACGGTGAACTTCTCGATGCGGGTCGGCAGCGGAATCGGTCCGCGAACCTGAGCACCGGTGCGTTTTGCCGTGTTCACGATCTCGCGGGTCGACGTATCGAGAATCCGATGGTCGAACGCCTTGAGACGAATGCGAATATTCTGGCCGTTCATTGCCGTTTCTTTCTTGCCCGTCACGACCGGTCAGTCCGGTCATCCACGTCGGTATTCAAAGGGGTCGTGAATGCCCGGCCTTCCGGCCGGGCATGACGACGGATCGTTTCTTACTCGATGATGCTCGCGACGACGCCTGCACCGACGGTGCGGCCGCCTTCGCGGATCGCGAAGCGAAGCTTCTCTTCCATCGCGATCGGCACGATCAGGTGCACTTCCATCGCGATGTTGTCGCCCGGCATCACCATCTCGGTGCCTTCCGGCAGATGAACCACGCCCGTCACGTCGGTCGTGCGGAAGTAGAACTGCGGACGGTAGTTGGTGAAGAACGGGGTGTGACGGCCGCCCTCTTCCTTGGTGAGGATGTAGGCCTCAGCCTTGAACTTGGTGTGCGGCTTGACCGAACCCGGCTTGCAGAGCACCTGACCGCGCTCGACTTCCTCGCGCTTGGTGCCGCGCAGCAGCGCGCCGATGTTGTCGCCAGCCTGGCCCTGATCGA
The DNA here is from genome assembly GCA_907163345.1 of Haberlea rhodopensis. Lineage (NCBI taxonomy): Eukaryota > Viridiplantae > Streptophyta > Magnoliopsida > Lamiales > Gesneriaceae > Haberlea > Haberlea rhodopensis. The sequence goes on from CAJQUN010000067.1 coordinate 693,125, forward strand.
GCAGCTTGCGGAACATTTCAACGCCGGTGACGGTGGTCTTCTGGGTCGCCTTCAGACCGACGATTTCGATTTCCTCGCCGACCTTGATGATGCCGCGCTCGACACGGCCGGTGACGACGGTGCCGCGGCCCGAGATCGAGAACACGTCTTCGACCGGCATCAGGAACGGCTGGTCAACCGGACGATCCGGCTGCGGAATGTACTCGTCGACGTTCTTCATCAGCTCGAGAATTGCGTCGTGGCCGAGCTTCTGGTCCGAGTTCTCGAGAGCGGCGAGCGCCGAGCCCTTGATGATCGGAATCTTGTCGCCCGGGAAGTTGTACTTCGAGAGCAGTTCGCGAACTTCGAGTTCGACGAGCTCGAGAAGCTCCGGATCGTCGACCATGTCGCACTTGTTGAGAAACACGACGAGCGCCGGAACGCCGACCTGACGGGCAAGCAGGATGTGCTCGCGGGTCTGCGGCATCGGGCCGTCAGCGGCCGACACGACGAGGATCGCGCCGTCCATCTGGGCAGCGCCGGTGATCATGTTCTTCACGTAGTCGGCGTGGCCGGGGCAGTCGACGTGCGCGTAGTGGCGGTTCGGCGTCTCGTACTCGACGTGAGCGGTCGAGATGGTGATGCCGCGGGCCTTTTCTTCCGGCGCCTTGTCGATCTGATCGTAAGCCGTGAACGTAGCGCCACCAGCTTCGGCCAGAACCTTCGTAATCGCCGCAGTCAGCGACGTCTTGCCATGGTCGACGTGACCGATGGTGCCGATGTTGCAGTGGGGTTTCTTACGTTCAAATTTCTCTTTAGCCATGACACTCTCCGTTCAGACTTTGGCTTTCACCAAAGACAATCAGGCAAACTTCTTCTGGACTTCAGCCGACACGTTGGCCGGCGCTTCAGCGTAGTGATCGAATTGCATCGTGAAGGTCGCGCGACCCTGGCTCATCGAGCGCAGGTTGTTCACGTAACCAAACATGTTCATGAGCGGCACCATCGCGTTGATGACGTTGGCGTTGCCGCGCATATCCTGACCCTGGATCTGGCCACGGCGGGAGTTGAGGTCGCCGATCACAGAACCCGTGTAATCTTCCGGCGTCACCACCTCGACCTTCATGATCGGCTCGAGGAGGACCGACTTGCCCTTCTGCAGAGCGTCGCGGAAGGCCGCGCGGGACGCGATTTCGAACGCCAGCGCCGAGGAGTCGACGTCGTGATAGGCGCCGTCGACCAGCGTCACCTTGACGTCAACCACCGGAAAGCCGGCGACCACACCAGAGGTCAACACGCTGTTGAGGCCCTTTTCGACGCCGGGGATGTATTCCTTCGGCACCGCGCCGCCGACGATCTTGGACTCGAACTGGAAGCCCGCGCCCGGCTCGGTCGGCTCGACCTGGAACTTGACGCGCGCGAACTGGCCCGTACCGCCGGTCTGCTTCTTGTGGGTGTAGTCGACTTCCGCCGGCTTGGTGATCTTCTCGCGGAACGCCACCTGCGGCGCGCCGATGTTGGCGTCGACCTTGTAGGTGCGCTTGAGAATGTCGACCTTGATGTCGAGATGGAGTTCGCCCATGCCCTTGAGAATGGTCTGGCCGGACTCGTGGTCGGTCGACACGCGGAACGACGGATCTTCCGCCGCCAGCTTCGCCAGAGCGACGCCGAGCTTTTCCTGGTCGGCCTTCGACTTCGGCTCGATCGCGATTTCGATCACCGGCTCCGGGAATTCCATCTTTTCAAGGATGACCGGATGATCCGGGTCGCACAGCGTGTCGCCGGTGCGCGCTTCCTTGAGGCCAGCCAGCGCGACGATGTCGCCCGCATAGGCTTCCTTGATGTCTTCGCGGTTGTTCGCATGCATCAACAGCATGCGGCCGATACGTTCTTTCTTCTCGCGGGTCGAGTTCACGACGCCGGTGCCGCTGGTCAGAATGCCCGAGTAGATGCGGCAGAAAGTGATGGTGCCGACGAACGGGTCGTCCATGATCTTGAACGCGAGGAGCGACATCGGCTCCTTGTCGTCCGCATGACGCAGAACCTCGTTGCCGCCCTCATCCACGCCCTTGATCGCGGGCACGTCGAGCGGTGACGGCAGATAAGCAACCACGGCGTCGAGCAGCGGCTGCACGCCCTTGTTCTTGAAGGCGGTGCCGCAAAGCACCGGATAGAACGCACCGTTGATGACCGCCTTGCGGATCAGCTTCTTCAGCGTCGCCTCGTCCGGCTCGGTGCCGTCGAGATAAGCGGCCATGGCGTCGTCGTCGAGTTCGACAGCGGCCTCAACCAGCTTCTCGCGATATTCCTTCGCCTTGTCGGCGAGGTCAGCCGGGATCGCCTCGACATCGTACATCGAGCCAAGCGCGTCCTGATTGTAGACCAGCGCCTGCATGCGAACGAGGTCGATCATGCCCTTGAAGTTGTTCTCCGAGCCGATCGGCAACTGGATCGCGATCGGCTTGGCGCCGAGGCGGTCGACGATGTCGGACAGGCACTTGTAGAAATCGGCGCCGGTCTTATCCATCTTGTTGCAGAAGACGATGCGCGGAACCTTGTACTTGTCGCCCTGACGCCAGACGGTCTCGGTCTGCGGCTCGACACCCTGGTTGGAATCGAGAACGCAAACGGCGCCGTCGAGCACGCGCAGCGAACGCTCGACTTCAATGGTGAAGTCGACGTGGCCGGGGGTGTCGATGATGTTCAGGCGCTTGCCATCCCAGAACGCGGTGGTCGCGGCCGAGGTGATCGTGATGCCGCGCTCCTGCTCCTGCGCCATCCAGTCCATCGTCGCGGCACCTTCGTGCACTTCGCCGATCTTGTGGCTCTTGCCGGTGTAATAGAGGATGCGCTCGGTCGTCGTGGTCTTGCCAGCGTCGATATGCGCCATGATACCGAAGTTACGGTAGTCCTCGATGGCATGTTGGCGGGGCATGGGCCTGTCCTTAAATTTCCGTTCGGGTCGCCGTTACCAGCGATAGTGCGAGAAGGCGCGGTTGGCTTCCGCCATCTTGTGGACGTCTTCACGCTTCTTCACGGCGTTGCCGCGGTTGTTGGCTGCATCGAGCAATTCCGCCGAGAGACGCTCGGTCATGGTCTTCTCGTTGCGGCCGCGCGCGGCCGAAATGATCCAGCGCAGGCCGAGAGCCTGGCGGCGGGTGGAGCGGACTTCGACCGGCACCTGATAGGTCGCACCACCGACGCGGCGCGAGCGCACTTCGATGGTCGGCATCACGTTGTCGAGCGCCTGCTCGAACACGGTCAGCGGAGCCTGCTTGGTCTTCTGCTCGATGATGTCGAACGCACCGTAGACGATGCTTTCGGCGGCAGACTTCTTGCCGTCGTACATGATCGAGTTCATGAACTTCGAGACGATAACGTTCCCGAACTTCGGATCCGGATTGACTTCGCGCTTTTCGGCGGAGTGGCGACGAGACATGGTTTCCGCTCCTGCTTACTTCGGACGCTTCGCGCCGTACTTCGAACGGCGCTGCTTGCGGTTCTTGACGCCCTGCGTATCGAGGACGCCGCGGAGGATGTGATAGCGAACGCCGGGCAAGTCCTTGACGCGGCCGCCGCGGATCATGACCACCGAGTGCTCCTGAAGGTTGTGGCCTTCACCCGGGATGTAGCCGATGACCTCGAAGCCGTTGGTCAGGCGCACCTTGGCAACCTTACGAAGCGCCGAGTTCGGCTTCTTCGGCGTGGTCGTGTAGACGCGCGTGCAAACGCCACGCTTCTGCGGCGACTGCTGCAGCGCTGGCACCTTCTTACGCGACTTCTGCGCTTCGCGCGGATTTGCGATCAGCTGGTTGATCGTCGGCATATTCGCCTTCACCCTTGTTCGCGCGGAGCTTGCGGCCCCGCAAATTCGTTCGGGGCAACCGCCCCACTCTCTCCACCCCGGCGCCAACCATTCGCGCAAAACGAAATCGCGCCAACCGATCATCACTGACCGGAAAGCGCTGAAACGCCACAGAGGACCACAGCTCGCTTCAGGCTTTCGCCGGAAGTCCACCTAGGTCATGCATCCAAAGCCAATCTCAGAAGCCAATCGCCCGAGAGACTGATTTTCGTCTTGGCATTGCCTGGTTAGTACCGACAGCGTTTGAGCGTCATGGGTCGAGGTTGGTGCCGTTTCATGCCAGAGCCGAAGCTCAAGGGATGAAAGGTGGTCCGTTCCGACACAGGGAAGCTCACCGCCTGTCGTGAAGTGGCCGGTTTGTATAAGCCATGCATGGCCAAGTCAAGGCGAAAGGTAATGTAAAAAGCCCGCGCCATTCCGGCGTTTCTGTCATCCGGAGAAGATGCGCGCGAATGGCGGGGCCCTCGCCTGCGAGAATCGCACCAACGGCGATTCCCTAGGCCAAAGAACCACGGCGGCCCGCACTTCGCGCGCCCGCCGCATAGCTTAACTTATTGATTCAAAAGAGTTAGGTACAATAATACAGGAACAAATTACGACCCTGCCCAGCCGCCGCCCCGTAAATCTGACGGCCGGTCCCGGCGCTCAGCCCCGCGACATCCGCCGCCGCAGGATGCGAAACGCCGTAATCGGGATTTCGACCAGGAACGGAACGGGGTCGTCCCAGGCCATGGTCGCCCATGCGATCGGCTGACGGAAGCTTGCCAGATAGGCCCGCAGCCCCCCGCGCCATTGCCCCTGCCGTGCGAGCGACAGGACGGCCGGCGCGTCGCGGAGGGCGTGCATCCAGCGATGGTCTTTGGCGTCCGCCGCAGCCGGAGGCTGTTCTCCGTGGGCCATGCGGTAAAGCATGGTGACGAAATCGGTGCCTGCCGCCTCGCCGAGCCCGATCCAGGCCCAGACCCGCGTGTTGACGTCGAGCGGCTTGAACTGGCCGTCGCGGGCATCGAACTTGAAGTCGATCTCCACCAGCCCTTCATAGCGGGCCGCGCGCAACAGCTTCTCCGCGACGTCGCGAATCCGCGGCTCATCCACGATCTCGATGAAGCAACTGATGCCGAAGTCCGACGGATACTGCCGTGTCCGGCGAACCGTCATCTCCGCAACGGGCTCGCCGGCCGACCAGACGCCCGCATAGGAATACTGCTCGTGGCCCTCGCCCGGAATGTAATCCTGCACCACCACGCCCGGCGCGCCGGAATGTGCGGCCGCATCACGATAAAGCGTGTCCAGCTCCTCGCGGGTGTCGGCGCGCCAGACCTTGTCCTGCGTGAAACTGTTGCGCGCCTCGCGCTGCGCGGGCTTGAGCAGAACCGGAAACGCAGGCTCAAGCGCGGTGAGATCCGCCGCACTGTCGACCCGGTAGCTGCGGGGAAACGGAATTCCGACCTGCGCGGCAAGCCCGGCCAGGAGCTTCTTGTCGCCAAGCTGCTTCAGGTCGTCCCATGTCAGCGACACCACGCGAAACGCCTTTTGCAGCGCCTCCCGGTTCTCGGCGATCAGCTTCACATCGCCGTCCGCGCACGGAATCAGCAGCCAGTCTTTCAGGCCGCGCTTTGCTGCAAGATCGAGCAGCCATTGCGCGGCACCGGGCGCCTGCGCACCGGACCATGCGAAACTCTCTTGCACGTAGCGCGAGAAGCGCGGCAGCGGGTGATCGTCGCTCACATAAATAACAGGGATACCCTTGCGGCCGAGCGTGCGCGCAGCCGCCAACGCGCCGTGGACGCCGCCGAGAAGGACAACACCAGCCGGAGGAAGAGCCGCGCTCATCGCTCCCTCGAAAACGGACCGAGCGCGCGGATTCGCTGTTCCCAATAAGGGCTCGCCGTCGCCAGCACGTTGTAGCCGTAATTGACGGCCCGCTTGATCCGGTCGAGCGGAGAGACATCCGTCAATTGTTCGAAGCGGCCGGTGGCCGGATCGTAGCAGAACAGCTTGAACGGCGTGTGATCGAGGATATGCCGCGAAATGGTGTGGTTGCGGTCGTTACCATGCTCCTCGCAGATCATGACGCAATCGCCGGACAGAAGTTTCTCGCCGCCCGCGATGGCCGCGATCTCGACGCCCTCGACATCGAGCTTGGCGACATAGCGCCCTTTCGGATCGAGCTTCATCCGCTCCATCAGGGAATCGAGCGTCACCACCGGGACTTCCTCGCCCGCATCCGAACCGCCCGCGATCGACAGCGCCTCGTGTTTGCGGCCCGACAGATGCGCGACGCCTTCGGTAGCGCCGATCGCCGCTTTCACCGGCGTGAACCGTCCGCCATTGCGGGATGCGTTGCGTGACAGCCATGTGAAATTGGCCGACGACGGCTCGATCGCGATCGAAGGATGCGCGCCATACGGGCGGCTCGACGTGAGCACCGACCAGTAGCCGAAATTCGCGCCGCCATCGATCAGCGTGTAATCGGCATCGGCGATGCCTTTGAAAAACATCTCGATATCGAATTCGTAGCGATAGCGGGAGAACAGCAACAGGCTCCAATAGCCATCGCAGAACGGGAAGGAAAATATCGCATCCTCGTTGAGGCGAACCTCGATCGGCTGCTCGGCGGACAACGCGCGCAGCCCCTGGCACCCCGCCGCAAAGCCGCGGAAATACCAGGCGGAGCTGATCGCGGCCCCGGCCTGCATCGCACCGATCAGCAGCCGCTCACGCGCACCTGCCCCGGCGACACCGCCGGTCAAGCGGTCGAACGTCAGGACCGAGTTGAAGCTGTGCTCGGGAGCAATGGAATTCATGGCAGGAAAATATCCAAATCAGGCCGCTGGTGATTTCCGGTCCAGTCAGATCCGGCATTTGACAGTCCGTTCAGGACTTAACGCGATGAACGCAGATACTGGGCGCTCAAGCGGCCGGCATCGTTAATTGCGTCAGATTCCACCTTCCAAGGTTACTCCTTGATAGATGCCTGCGGCCTCCGTCAATTGGAAGGAATGTTTTAGTGAGTGGTTAATCTTTCAGCACCGCATTGCAAAAACACCGGGCCGCCCTGATGCTTCCAGCCTGCGCCCTGTTTTTTCACCAAATCAAAAAGCGCGAGGCTTCCCTGATCCCGATCATCGGGGCAAAATCAGCAGCCTTACTCGTCGTCTTCGTCGTCGTCATCTTCATCGTCTTCATCATTCTCATCCGCAGCGTGATGCGGCTGGTGCATCTGGTCGTCCCAGAGCTGACGATAGAGACCATTCTTGTCGATCAATTCCGCGTGCGACCCCCGCTCCACGACCCGGCCGCCGCTCACCACGATGATCTCGTCCATCTCGACCACCGAAGTCAGCCGATGGGTCGACCAGATCATGGTGCGGCCCTCTGCCGCCTTGAGCAGCGTGCGGTTGATCGCGGCCTCGGTGGTCTGGTCAAGCGCCGAGGTGGCCTCGTCCAGCAACAGCACCGAGGGATTCCTCACCATGGCGCGCGCGATCGCGATGCGCTGGCGCTGGCCGCCGGACAGGGTGTCGCCGCGCTCGCCGACCAGCGTGTCGTAACCGTCCGGCAGCGAGACGATGTGGCGGTGGATTTCCGCCGTCTTCGCCGCGGCCTCCACCTCGGCATCGGTCGCATCCTGCTTGCCGAGCCGGATGTTCTCGCGGATCGACATGTTGAACAGCATGTTCTCCTGAAACACGACGGCCATGTGCGAGCGCAGCGAATCCCGCGTCACCTTGCGGATGTCGACGCCGTCGATGGCGACGCGGCCCTCGGTCGGCTCGTAGAGCCGCAGGATCAGGTTGAGCAGCGTGCTCTTGCCCGAACCGCTCGGGCCGACGATGGCAATGTTCTTGCCGGCCTCGAGCTTCAACGTCAGGCTGTCGAGCACCTTGGTGTCGGTGCCCTCATAGCTGAAGCTGACGCGCTCGAAGGCGATATCGTTCATCACCGGCGGCATTTCCGGCGCGCCCGGCCGGTCCGCGCCCCGCATCGGCTCATCGAGCAATTCCTGCATGTGCTGCACGGAGGCGGCCGAGGAGATCGCCAGCGGGATGAAATGCATCAGATGCGCGATGTTGTAGGAAATCTCCCAGAACGCGCTCTCGAAGGTGACGAAGGTGCCGACCGTGATCTGGCCCTTGGTGGCGAGATACGCGCCGATGCCGAGCACGACGAGATGCAGCAGCAGCACGGAGACGGTGACGGTGCGCTCCACCATCGAGGACAGGAAGGTGGCCTCCGCAATCGAGCGCCGCGCATTGAGGTTGCGGAAGGTGAACCAGCCGAACGCCTTGCGCTGCAGACCGAACGCCTTCACCACGAGCTGGGTGCCGATGTTCTCCTGCACCACACCCAGGATCGCGGATTCGTTGACCTTCTGGTCGTAATTGGCCTGCACCGCCTTCGGCGTCAGGATTCGCGGGCCAACCAGCGTCACCGGGAAAATCAGCAGCGCCACCACCGCAAGTTGCCAGTTCAGCCAGATCATCAGGCCGATCCCGGCGATCAGTTCGAGCAGCGGCAGCAGCGCACTGTTGGCGAGCGATTTGATCGAGCTTTCATAACCCGCCATGTCCACCGAGAAGCGCGACAGGATTTCGCCGCGCTTGGTGCGGCCGAAGAAAGACGCCGGAAGGCTTTGCAGATGATTGAACAGCCGGGTGCGGACGTCGGAGATCACCGCCGCCGACAAGCGCGCATCCCATAGCTCGTACCAGATCGCGACGATCGAGGTGAGAATGCCTGCGGTCGCCAGCACAATGAGGATCACATAAAGCGCGTGGAAGTCTTCCTCCCCGAGCGCATCGTCGATCAGGTATTTCAGGCTGAGCGGCATGATGACGTTGAACAACGTCTCCACGAACAGCCCGATGCCGACGAACACAAGCCAGCGCTTGTAGTTGCGCATCAACGGCCATGTGAAGCGATAGATCGTCGCGAATGCGCCCGCGGCTTCGCTCGCGGTAAAGGCGACGAGATCCTCGTCATCATCGTCGTCAATGTCGACCGCGACCGGCTCCGGAATGGGCTCCGGGCGCACGGCCTCCTCGGCGGCGCGCTTGTCGGCAACGGATTCCGGGGCGGTGCTATCCGGCGGTGGCGACATCGAAAGGATTTGCCCAGTGCGTTTTATGCTGCGCGATTTTTAGGCGCGGTTTCGGTACGGACGATCAGCGAAGGCCGGCCGCCTCGACGGCCGGTTTTCGCGGACCATACGCGATCAGTCGTCGTCCGCAATCTTGTCGAAGAAAGAATAACGCAGGCTGTCGGAGTCCGCGTACCAGTCGCCCGGCCCCTTGCCTGCCTTGAGGGTGGCCTCCCAGACCTGATCGGTCCGGTCGTCGCGGTGCGCGGACAGGTCGAAACCATTGCCGAAGAACAACTCCGACCACTCCCACCAGGTGCCGAGCTTCTTGACGCCGCGCAGGAGGTCATAGCGATCGATCAGCGCGGGGGCCATGTCGCTCGTCACCGAGCCGAACACGAATCCCGTCTTCACCACGCGATTGATCTCGCGGATGCCCTTCACGACCTGCTTGGGCGCAAGATGACACAGGCTGGTCTCGAACACGAAGTCGAACGAGTCAGCCTTGAACGGCAGCTTGGTCACGGAGCCGAGCTTGTTGTATTTCCGCAGCGCCTTCGGCGTCTTGGCGTGGATGTAGCGGTTGTTCTCGATGCCCCAAGCATCGACGCCGCGCTCGCGCAGCGCGCCGACCAGTTCGCCGCTCGCCGAACCCGCGACCAGGAGCCGGTAGCCCTTCTTGGGCCGCCACACGATCCGGATCATCTCCATCAGGTAATCGGGATCGGTGAATTTCTGCCAGACGTCCGAATAAGGCCCGGCATTGCGATAGTTCTCGAAATAGGCGCGGTCGATCTTGTCGGACGGCACGTTGCCAGTTTCGCCGCGCTCGTAGCGCAGCTTCATCATCTCGGTGGTGATGATGTCGGTCGCGGCATCGGAAGAATCGAGCAGGCCGTTGAGCGTCGAGTCGAACAGATAGTCGCCGACAACGACAAAGCCCGGATGCTCGTAAGGCTCCGGCCGATGGTTGGTCATCACGTCGCGCACCGGCAGGCCGCCGGGGATGCAGTTCACCGACGACAGCCAGCGATGAATCTTGCCCTCGATGAAATGCGGACGCGCCTTGCCGAACGAGGCCGGCAGCGATTTAAGCGCGGCGTCGATCAGTTCTTCGTCGGAGAGGTTGGCGTAAGCCAGCGCATCCGAGCCCGCGATCAGCCAGTTCAGCACGCCGTTGCGGCCGACATCGTGGCGCGCGCCCTCGACATAGACGCAGCAGCCACCGAAGGCCTCCGACATCCACCACGCGCCCGGCACCTTGTCGCCCCAGAACGGCGTATCGAACAGGATCGACACTCGCAGGTAATGCGCCGGACGATCGAAATAGGCGATATGCCGCACCATCGAATGGCGCAGCAACTCCCCTTCCCAGCGCATCGTCGCCAGCCACGAATGCGGCAGGCACATCACCACCAGATCGAATTCCTTGGTCACCGGCGCCTTGCCGTTCATCATCTCGACGGCGTACTTGCCGGAATCGTTCTTGCCGACCTTAAGCACGCGATGGTTGAGATGAATCTCGGCGTCGATCTCGCTGCGCAGGCTATGGATCAACTGCTCGTTGCCGTTCTGGATCGAGTACAGGCCGATATAGCCCTCGATATCCATCACGTAATTTTTCAGGGCGTTGAGGCCGTTGGTGTTGTGGCTCTCGGTCGCGATATCGGAACGCGCCATCACCTTGATGAAGCGCTTGGCGATGGGATCGGCCACTTCCTCGTCGAGCACATCTTCCGCACTCTTGAAGGCCCAGGGATGTTCGTTATCGTGCGCGCCGACGCCTTCGTAATATTCGATCGGCGAAACGAGGCTGGCGCAGCGCTTGCGGAAATTGGCGATCGCGTTCGCGGTCTCTGGACCATATTTGCGGCGCATGCCCGGAATGTCGTCGAGCAATTCGCCATCGAGCTGGATCTGCTCGGCATCCATCGGCACGGTCTGCAATCCAAAATGCTGGATCAGCTCGCGCAGCGGATCGGGACCCGTCATCGAGTAATCGTAGATTTCGGCGACTCCCGCCTCATAGATCGCGGCCGACGAATCGAATTTGCCTGTCTGGATTTTGCCGCCGAGACGGTTCGAGGCCTCAAAGATCGAAACCCGGCACAACGGGCCAAGTTTCTTCTTGAGGTACCAGGCCGACATCAAGCCGCCCGGCCCACCCCCGATAATCGCAAGATTGATCATTTCTTCGCTGTTCGCCCCGCCATCGGCCGGTCGTTGCGCCAGCCTAACGTCAAAATATACAAAGCCTTTTTCCCCTGAAAGGTAGATGAACAAAACCGGGCTCGGCAATCAAAACCACCCCGATTCATCAAAAGAATAGGCTCTTTTCCGTAGCGATCCTTGCGCACAGGCAACGAACAGGCCTGCACCATCCTCATGGGCCGGGAACCTGAGACAAGCCGCCGCATCCTGTCAGCGCACCGCAGCAAAAAGGCCGCCCGAAGGCGGCCTTTCCATGAGATGAGTGAAGCGAACCGTTACTCCGCCGGCGGCAATGCCAGCGGCTCGCTTTCCGGCGCGGCCGGAGGCGTGGCGATCGCCGCCTGCTTCTCGCGCTCGTCCAGGATCAGCTTGTCGCGCTTGGTCGCGACTTCGCGGATCTTGGCCATCGAGGCACCGGTGCCTGCCGGGATCAGGCGGCCAACGATGACGTTCTCCTTGAGGCCCTCGAGCGGGTCCACCTTGCCGTTGACGGCGGCTTCGGTGAGCACGCGGGTGGTCTCCTGGAACGACGCCGCCGAGAAGAACGAGCGGGTCTGCAACGACGCCTTGGTGATGCCGAGCAGCACCGGGGTTCCGGTCGCGGGCTTCTTGCCCTCTTCCTTCGCCTTGGCGTTGTTCTGGTCGAACTCGATCTTGTCGACCTGCTCGCCCGAGATCATGTCGGTGTCGCCCTGGTCGGTGATCTCCACCTTCTGCAGCATCTGACGGACAATCACTTCGATGTGCTTGTCGTTGATGAGCACGCCCTGGAGCCGGTAGACCTCCTGGATTTCGTTGACCAGATAGGCAGCGAGTTCCTCGATGCCCTTGATCGCCAGAATGTCGTGCGGCGCCGGATTGCCCTCGACGATGAAATCGCCCTTTTCGACGATGTCGCCGTCCTGCAAGTGGATGTGCTTGCCCTTCGGGATCAGGTACTCGCGCGGCTCCTCGGTCTTGTCGGTCGGCTCGATCGAGAGACGGCGCTTGTTCTTGTAATCCCGTCCGAAGCGGATCGTGCCGGCGGTCTCCGCAATGATCGCGGCGTCCTTCGGCTTGCGGGCTTCGAACAGTTCGGCCACGCGCGGCAGACCGCCCGTGATGTCGCGGGTCTTGGCACTCTCGGTCGAGATACGCGCAAGGATGTCGCCCGGCTTCACCGTCGCGCCGACGTCCACCGACAGAATGGCGTCAACCGACAGCATGTAGCGGGCATCGCCGCCACGCGCGAGCTTCAGCACCTTGCCATCCTTGCCCTTGACCACGATGGCCGGACGCAGGTCCGCACCACGGTTGGTCGAGCGCCAGTCGATGACGATGCGCTTGGCGATACCGGTCGACTCGTCGAGCGTTTCGGAGATCGACTGGCCTTCGACCAGATCCTCGAACCCGATGGTGCCCTCGACCTCGGTGAGAATGGGACGGGTATAGGGGTCCCACTCCGCGATGCGCTGGCCGCGCTTGACCATATCGCCCTCGTCGACCCACATGCGCGAGCCGTACTGGATACGATGGGTCGCACGCTCGGTGCCGTCGGCATCGACGATCGCAACGACCATGTTGCGGACCATCGCGATTTTGGCGCCTTCCGAGTTGGTGGCGATCGCCTTGTTCCTGATGACGATCTTGCCGTCGAAGTTCGACTCGACGAACGACTGCTGGTTGATCTGCGCAGCGCCGCCGATGTGGAACGTACGCATCGTGAGCTGCGTGCCCGGCTCACCGATCGACTGCGCGGCGATGACGCCGACAGCTTCACCGTGGTTGACCGGGGTGCCGCGTGCGAGGTCGCGGCCGTAGCACATGGCGCAGATGCCATTGACCAGTTCGCAGGTCAGTGCGGAGCGGATCTTCACCTCCTGCACGCCAGCGCGCTGGATGGCATCGACATGGCTCTCTTCCATCAGAGTGCCGCGCTTGACGATGACCTTGTTGGTCGACGGCTCGCGGATATCCTCGCCCGCGGTGCGGCCGAGGATGCGTGAGCCGAGCGAAGCCACCACGGTGCCGGCGTCCACGATTGCCCGCATCTTGATGCCGAGGTTGGTGCCGCAGTCGGTTGCATTGATGATGCAATCCTGCGCCACGTCGACCAGACGGCGGGTGAGGTAACCGGAGTTCGCGGTCTTCAACGCGGTGTCCGCGAGGCCCTTGCGGGCGCCGTGGGTCGAGTTGAAGTATTCGAGAACCGACAGACCTTCCTTGAAGTTGGAAATGATCGGCGTCTCGATGATCTCGCCCGACGGCTTGGCCATCAGGCCGCGCATACCGGCCAGCTGGCGCATCTGCGCCGGCGAACCACGCGCACCGGAGTGAGCCATCATGTAGATCGAGTTGATCTGAGCCTCGCCTCCCTTCGGATTCTTCTTCACCGACGAGATTTCCTTCATCATCTCGTCAGCGATCTTCTCCGTGGCCTTGGACCAGGCGTCGACCACCTTGTTGTACTTTTCGCCCTGAGTGATCAGACCGTCATTGTACTGCTGCTCGAATTCCTTCGCCATCGAGCGGGTGTCGTCGACGACCTTCCACTTGCCGTGCGGCACGACCATGTCGTCCTTGCCGAACGAGATGCCCGCCTTGAAGGCGTTGTGGAAGCCGAGCGCCATGATGCGGTCGCAGAAGATCACCGTCTCCTTCTGACCGCAGTGGCGATACACCGTGTCGATCACGCCGGAGATTTCGCGCTTCGTCATCAGCTTGTTGACGGCGTCGAACGGAACCTTCGGATGCTTCGGCAGAACCTGGCCGAGCATGACGCGGCCGGCGGTGGTGTCATAGATTCGCGACACCGGCTTGTTGTCCTCGCCGACGCCGGTCCACCGGTACTTGATCTTGGTGTGCAGGTGGATGACCTTCGAGAACAGCGCGTGCTCGATCTCCGCCATGTCGCGGTAGACCTTGCCCTCGCCGGCGAGGCCTTCGCGCAGGATCGAGAGATAATAAAGACCAAGCACGATGTCCTGCGACGGCACGATGATCGGCTGACCGTTCGCCGGATGCAGGATGTTGTTGGTCGACATCATCAGGACGCGAGCTTCCAACTGCGCTTCAAGCGACAGCGGAACGTGCACGGCCATCTGGTCGCCGTCGAAGTCGGCGTTGAACGCGGCGCAGACCAGCGGGTGAAGCTGGATCGCCTTGCCCTCGATCAGCGTCGGCTCGAATGCCTGAATGCCGAGGCGGTGCAGTGTCGGCGCGCGGTTCAAAAGCACCGGATGCTCGCGGATCACCTCGTCGAGAATATCCCAGACCTCGGGACGCTCCTTCTCGACGAGCTTCTTCGCCTGCTTCACGGTGGTGGACAGACCCTTGGCGTCGAGCCGCGAGTAGATGAACGGCTTGAACAGTTCGAGCGCCATCTTCTTCGGCAAGCCGCACTGATGCAGCTTCAGCTCGGGGCCGACCACGATGACCGAACGGCCCGAGTAGTCGACGCGCTTGCCGAGCAGGTTCTGACGGAAGCGGCCCTGCTTGCCCTTGAGCATGTCGGCGAGAGACTTCAACGGACGCTTGTTGGCGCCGGTGATGACGCGGCCGCGGCGGCCGTTGTCGAACAGCGCGTCCACAGCTTCCTGCAGCATGCGCTTTTCGTTGCGGATGATGATGTCCGGCGCGCGCAGCTCCATCAGCCGCTTCAAGCGGTTGTTGCGGTTGATGACGCGGCGGTACAGGTCGTTGAGGTCTGAGGTCGCGAAGCGGCCGCCATCGAGCGGCACCAGCGGACGCAGGTCCGGCGGAATCACCGGCACGACCGTGAGGATCATCCACTCCGGCTTGTTGCCCGAGTTGCGGAAGGCCTCGACGATCTTCAGGCGCTTGGCGAACTTCTTGTGCTTGATGTCGGAGTCGGTCTCCGCCATGTCGGCGCGCAGCTGCGCTTCGAGCTTCTCGAGGTCGAGACCCCGCAGCAGCTCGCGGATCGCTTCCGCACCGATCATCGCGGTGAAGGAATCCTGGCCGTACTCGTCCTGCGCCTTCAGATATTCTTCTTCAGACAAGAGCTGACGGTCCTTGAGCGCGGTGAGACCCGGCTCAAGCACGACGTAATATTCGAAGTACAGAATCCGCTCGAGGTCCTTCAGCGTCATGTCGAGCAGAAGCCCGATGCGGCTCGGCAGCGACTTCAGGAACCAGATGTGCGCGACAGGCGCGGCAAGCTCGATGTGGCCCATGCGCTCGCGCCGGACGCGCGACAGCGTGACTTCGACCGAGCACTTTTCGCAGATGATGCCCTTGTACTTCATCCGCTTGTACTTGCCGCACAAGCACTCGTAATCCTTGATCGGCCCGAAGATGCGGGCGCAGAACAGGCCGTCACGCTCAGGCTTGAACGTGCGGTAGTTGATGGTCTCCGGCTTTTTGATTTCGCCGTACGACCACGACAGAATCTTCTCCGGCGACGCGATCGAAATCCGGATCTGGTCGAAGACCTGGGCCGGCGTCGTCGGGTTGAAAAGATTCATAATCTCTTGGTTCATCGTCTTCTCCTTGCGTGCCGATCGTCACCGGCAGCGAATTCGAGAATATCTCGTCAGCTCGCGCGCCTCGCATCCTGAGAGAGCGAGGCGCGAATGCCCGGCCGCGAGGCCGGGCAGATAATTTCCGTTACTCGGCCGCCTCGGACGTCGGCGCCGGACCCATCTTGGAATTGTGCAGGTCGACGTTGAGGCCGAGCGAGCGCATTTCCTTGACCAGCACGTTGAACGATTCGGGGATACCCGCCTCGAAGGTGTCGTCGCCACGCACGATGGCCTCGTACACCTTGGTGCGGCCCGCGACGTCGTCCGACTTCACGGTCAGCATTTCCTGCAGCGTGTAGGCCGCGCCGTAAGCTTCGAGCGCCCAGACCTCCATTTCGCCGAAGCGCTGGCCGCCGAACTGCGCCTTGCCGCCCAACGGCTGCTGGGTGACGAGCGAGTACGGACCGATCGAACGCGCGTGGATCTTGTCGTCCACGAGATGGTGCAGCTTGAGCATGTAGATGTAGCCCACCGTCACCTTGCGATCGAACTGGTCGCCGGTGCGTCCATCATAGACGACCGACTGGCCCGACTTGTCGACACCGGCGAGTTCGAGCATCTGCTCGATATCGCCTTCCTTGGCGCCGTCGAACACCGGCGTCGCAATCGGCACGCCCGGCTTCAGGTTGCGGCCCAGCTCAAGCAGCTCGTTGTCGTTCAGCGACTTCACGACTTCGTCGTCGCCGTACACTTCCTTCAGCGTGCTCTTGAGAGCCTTGATGTCGGACTTGCCGTCACCCTTGGCGAGATAGGCATCGACCGCCTGCCCGATCCGCTTGCCGAGACCGGCGCACGCCCAACCAAGATGCGTCTCCAGAATCTGGCCGACGTTCATGCGCGAAGGCACGCCCAGCGGGTTGAGCACGATGTCGGCATGGGTGCCGTCCTCGAGGAACGGCATGTCCTCGATCGGCACGATCTTGGACACGACACCCTTGTTGCCGTGACGGCCGGCCATCTTGTCGCCCGGCTGGATCTTGCGCTTCACCGCGACGAAGACCTTGACCATCTTCATCACGCCCGGCGGCAGTTCGTCGCCACGCTGCAGCTTCTCGACCTTGTCGAGGAAGCGCTGTTCGAGGCCCTTCTTCGATTCGTCGTACTGCTTCCGCATGGCCTCGATTTCGGCCATCAGCTTGTCGTTCGGCGAAGCGAACGCCCACCACTGCGAACGCGGATACTCCTCGAGCACCGCACGGGTGATCTTGGTGTCCTTCTTGAAACCCTTCGGGCCAGCGATGCCCTGACGGTTTTCGAGAAGGTCCGCGAGGCGGCCGTAGACGTTGCGGTCGAGGATCGCCTGTTCGTCGTCGCGGTCCTTGGCGAGACGCTCGATCTCTTCCCGCTCGATCGCCAGCGCACGCTCGTCCTTGTCGACGCCGTGACGGTTGAACACGCGGACTTCCACGATGGTGCCCTGCACGCCCGGGGGCACGCGGAGCGAGGTATCGCGAACGTCGGACGCCTTTTCACCGAAGATGGCGCGCAGCAGCTTTTCTTCCGGCGTCATCGGGCTTTCGCCCTTCGGCGTGATCTTGCCGACCAGGATGTCGCCGGCGCGGACTTCCGCACCGATGTAGACGATGCCGGCTTCGTCGAGGTTCTTCAGCGCTTCTTCCGAGACGTTCGGAATATCGCGGGTGATTTCCTCGGGGCCGAGCTTGGTGTCGCGGGCCATGACTTCAAATTCCTCGATGTGGATCGAGGTGAAGACGTCGTCCTTCACGATCCGCTCGGACAAGAGGATCGAGTCTTCGAAGTTGTAGCCATTCCACGGCATGAACGCGACGAGCACGTTGCGGCCGAGCGCGAGTTCGCCGAGGTCGGTCGACGGACCGTCAGCGATGATGTCGCCCTTCTTCACCACGTCGCCCACCTTCACCAGCGGGCGCTGGTTGATGCAGGTCGACTGGTTGGAGCGCTGGAACTTCATCAGGCGATAGATATCGACGCCCGACTTGGTCGGATCGAGATCTTCGGTCGCGCGGATGACGATACGGGTCGCGTCGATCTGGTCGATCACGCCGGTACGGCGCGCCGCGATCGCAGCACCCGAGTCACGCGCAACCACGCCTTCCATGCCGGTGCCGACGAACGGCGCCTCGGCACGCACCAGCGGCACGGCCTGACGCTGCATGTTCGAGCCCATCAGCGCGCGGTTGGCGTCGTCGTTCTCGAGGAACGGGATCAGCGCCGCGGCGACGGAGACGAGCTGCTTCGGCGACACGTCCATGTAGTCGACGCGATCCGGCGTGAGCTGGATCACTTCGCCCGCATGACGGCAGATCACGAGGTCTTCGGTGAAGCGGCCACGGTTGTCGAGCGGCACGTTGGCCTGCGCGACACGGTAGCGGCCTTCCTCCATCGCCGAGAGGTACACGACCTCGTCGGTAACGCGGCCGTCCTTGACCTTGCGGTAAGGCGTCTCGACGAAACCGTACTTGTTCACGCGCGCGAACGTCGCGAGCGAGTTGATGAGACCGATGTTCGGACCTTCCGGCGTCTCGATCGGGCAGATACGGCCGTAATGCGTCGGATGCACGTCGCGCACTTCGAAGCCGGCGCGCTCGCGGGTGAGACCGCCCGGTCCAAGTGCCGAGAGACGGCGCTTGTGGGTGATCTCCGACAGCGGATTGGTCTGGTCCATGAACTGCGAGAGCTGCGACGAGCCGAAGAACTCGCGCACGGCGGCAGCGGCGGGCTTCGCATTGATCAGGTCCTGCGGCATCACGGTGTCGATGTCGACGCTCGACATACGCTCCTTGATGGCGCGCTCCATGCGCAACAGGCCGACGCGATACTGATTTTCCATCAGTTCGCCGACCGAGCGCACGCGGCGGTTGCCGAGATGGTCGATGTCGTCGATCTCGCCCTTGCCGTCACGCAGGTCCACCAGCGTCTTGATGACGGAGAGGATGTCTTCCTTGCGCAGCGTACGATGGGTGTCCGGCGCATCCAGCTCGAGGCGCATGTTCATCTTCACACGGCCGACGGCCGAGAGGTCGTACCGCTCGGAATCGAAGAACAGCGACTGGAACATGTTCTGCGCGGATTCGAGCGTCGGCGGCTCGCCCGGACGCATCACGCGGTAGATGTCGAACAGCGCATCCTCGCGCGTGACGTTCTTGTCGGCGGCGAGCGTGTTGCGGATGTAGGGGCCGACATTGACGTGGTCGATGTCGAGGATCGGCAGGTCCTTGTAGCCCTGCTCGATCAGCGCCTTCAGCGACTTCTCGGTGATCTCCTCGCCCGCTTCGGCGTAGATTTCGCCGGTCTTCGGGTTGACGAGGTCTTCGGCAAGGAACGCGCCGACGAGATCGGCATCGCTCATGCGCAGCGCCTTGAGGCCCTTCTCCTGCAGCAGGCGGGCCTGACGCACGGTGAGCTTCTTGCCGGCTTCGAGCACAACCTTGCCCGAGTCGGCATCGACGAGATCGGTCGCGGCCGAATAGCCGCGGAAGCGATCAGCCGAGAACGGCACACGCCAGCCGTCCTTGGTGCGCTTGTACTGAATCTTCTTGTAGAAGGTGGACAGGATTTCTTCGCCGTCCAGGCCCAGCGCCAGCATCAGCGAGGTCACCGGAATCTTGCGGCGGCGATCGATGCGCGCGAACACGATGTCCTTGGCGTCGAACTCGATGTCGAGCCACGAGCCGCGATACGGAATCACGCGCGCCGCGAACAGGAGCTTGCCCGAGGAATGGGTCTTGCCCTTGTCGTGATCGAAGAACACGCCCGGCGAGCGGTGCATCTGCGAGACGATGACGCGCTCGGTACCGTTGACGATGAAGGTGCCGTTCATCGTCATGAGCGGGATATCGCCCATGTAGACGTCCTGCTCCTTGATGTCCTTCACCGACTTCGCGCCGGTTTCCTCGTCGATATCGAACACGATGAGGCGCAGCGTCACCTTCAGCGGCGCGGCGAAGGTCATGCCGCGCTGGCGGCACTCGTCGACGTCATACTTCGGAGCTTCGAATTCGTAGCGCACGAATTCGAGCTGCGAGGTGCCGGAGAAATCGTTGATCGGGAAGACCGACCGGAACACAGCCTGCAGACCTTCGTCCAGCCGTCCGCCTTGAGGCTCGTCGACCATCAGGAACTGGTCGTAGGATGCCTTCTGAACCTCGATCAGGTTCGGCATCTCCGCGACTTCCTTGATGTGTCCGAAGAACTTGCGAACACGCTTGCGACCGGTGAAAGTTTGCTGCGACTGCGCCATCGTGGCCTCTCATTTCGCCGCCTTGCCGGCGGCATTCCCCGGACTGCGGCTGCGCACCGCTGTCCAGCTTGAATTTCAAAACCGTCTCGGCCGCGCGCGTTGCCGCGCCGCATCCCAAGACGCAAAATGACGTGCGAAACGCTCACCGCGTTTGCCCGTCAGCCAAACCCTAAATTCTCGAACAGCCCGAAATAGCTTTCGCTCTCCGACGCCTTAGTCCCATGACCCCTGCTGGCCGGGACGCCTTTCGTGCTCCCACCCATGTGGTGGGTTTTTGCAGCTTTTCGAGGGGTACCTCCCCGAACCGCCACACATTGTCGTGTCCGGACCGGCTCCCGGAGGAACCGGCCCGAACAAGATTCGTCTTACTTGAGTTCGACCTTGGCGCCGACCTTCTCGAGGGTCGCCTTGATCTTCTCGGCTTCGTCCTTGGCAACGCCTTCCTTGAGCGGCTTCGGCGCGCCTTCGACGAGGTCCTTGGCTTCCTTGAGGCCCAGGCCGGTGATGGCGCGGACTTCCTTGATGACTTCGATCTTCTTGTCGCCAGCCGAAGCCAGAACGACCTGGAAGTCGGTCTTTTCTTCAGCAGCAGCGGCACCGCCGCCAGCGCCCGGAGCAGCAGCAACCGCAACAGCGGCGGCAGCCGAAACGCCCCACTTCTCTTCGAGAAGCTTCGCCAGTTCAGCAGCCTCGAGCACGGTGAGGCTCGAGAGGTCGTCCACGATCTTCTGCAAATCAGCCATTGTATCTTTCCTTCAGCGTATCAGTTCGAACCAGTTGAGATGGAGAATGGCATCACGCCGCTTCACCCTTTGAGGCATAGGCCTGAACAACGCGCGCGACCTTCGCCGCGGGAGCGTTGGCGAGCTGAGCGATCTTGGTTGCCGGCGCCACCAGGAGGCCGACAATCTTGCCGCGCAGTTCGTCGAGCGACGGCAGCGAGGCAAGCGCCTTCACCGCGTCGGTATTCAGGACAGTCGTTCCCATCGCGCCGCCAAGGATGACGAACTTCTCGTTCGTCTTGGCGAATTCGACGGCAATCTTCGGCGCTGCGACCGGATCGTTCGAAGTAGCGATCACGGTTGGTCCCTTCAGCAGGGAACCAATGGAGGCAACGTCCGTGCCCTCAAGAGCAATTTTGGCGAGACGGTTCTTCGAGACCTTCACCGAAGCGCCAGCCTGCTTCATCTGCATGCGCAGAGTCTGCATCTGGGCCACCGTGAGGCCGGAATAATGAGCGACGACCGCAACGCCCGTGGACTTGAAAGTCCCCTTCAGCGCGTCGACCGCCTCTTTTTTTGCCGCTCGTTCCACAGCAAGCTCTTTCCGGTTGGCGGCCTTTGCTCGGAAGCAGGACCGCCGGGTTGCACCGATCGTCCTGCCCAGCTCGGGTCTCGAGACACTCAATCAATCTCTCGACACGTCAGGGCCTGACGACATTGATAGCCTGCCCTCTCGTCAGGCCGCTCTCGCGAACCTTTCGAGGTGTCGAGGTCGAACCAAATCCGCTGCCCGCCGTTGATGCGGGAATGCAAATCCGGTCTTCACCCGTCTGTGCAGGAAATTAAGCCAAGCCCTTCAAAAGAATGGGCAAGGCACCCGCAGTCTTGGACAGGATTCGAAGCCGCATCCATGAAGGAGCGCGGCCCCTGCCGCTTTCCAAATCCAGGCCGACAGTCGTTCTTTTCCGGGTCGAACAAGCCAAACGGATTGATCGACGAGGAATGAACTCCTATTGATGGGTTTTTCGGAAAGCGAGCACGAACGCGCCAGCGACAGCCAGCACGCCCGGAAAGGAATGTTTAACGAGTCCCGGCTGGTTTGCCAAGGGGATTCTGGGTTCCGAAAGCATGTTTCGGGCCAGCAACGGGCGCTTCAGAGGCTTTCTCGGAAGACAATCATACCGTTTGGCCCACCCTCCAAAAGCAAAAGGCGGAGCGGATTTGATCCGCCCCGCCCCGCAATCTTTCGTAAGCCGCTCCGATCAGGAGTTCAGGCTGCCCGGCTCAACCTTGACGCCCGGGCCCATGGTCGAGGACACCGCGACGCGCTGGATGTAGGTGCCCTTGGCACCCGCCGGCTTCGCCTTTGCAACCGCATCGGCGAGCGCCTTGATGTTCTGCACGAGCTTCTCTTCCGAGAACGACGCCTTGCCGACGCCGGCCTGGACGATGCCCGCCTTCTCGACACGGAACTCGACCGAACCGCCTTTGGCGCCCTTCACGGCCGCCGCGACGTCCATGGTCACGGTGCCGATCTTCGGGTTCGGCATCATGCCGCGCGGGCCGAGCACCTTACCGAGACGGCCGACCAGCGGCATCATGTCCGGGGTCGCGATGCAGCGATCGAACTCGATCTTGCCGCCCTGCACGATCTCGACGAGGTCTTCAGCGCCGACAACATCGGCACCCGCCGCCTTGGCTTCATCCGCCTTGGCGCCGCGCGCGAACACGCCGACGCGCAGCGAGCGGCCGGTGCCGTTCGGCAGCGTGACGACGCCACGCACCATCTGGTCGGCGTGACGCGGATCGACACCGAGATTGATCGCGATCTCGATGGTCTCGTCGAACTTCGCGTGAGCGCGTTCCTTGACGAGTTTGACGGCGTCCGCGATCGGGTAGAGCTTTTCGCGGTCGATGCCCTCGCGGGCCTTCACGAGCTTCTTTCCAACAGCCATGACTCGTTACCCCGCCACTTCCAGACCCATCGAACGGGCAGAGCCCTCGACCATCTTCATGGCCGACTCGACGGTGTCACAGTTGAGATCCTTCATCTTCTTCTCGGCGATTTCGCGCACCTGCGCCTTGGTCACCTTGCCGGCCTTGTCACGGCCCGGCGCCTTCGAGCCGGACTGGATCTTCGCTGCTTGCTTGAGGAAGAAGGACATCGGCGGCGTCTTCATCTCGAAGGTGAAGGAACGGTCCGCGTAAATGGTGATGACCACCGGGATCGGGGTGTTCTTTTCCATCTTCTGGGTCTGCGCGTTGAACGCCTTGCAGAACTCCATGATGTTCAGGCCGCGCTGACCAAGCGCGGGACCGATCGGTGGCGACGGGTTCGCCGCACCGGCCGGCACCTGCAATTTCAGGTATCCGGTCACTTTCTTTGCCATGCTCAACTCCTTCAAATGGTCCGGACCATTCCGGGCCTTCTTGAGGAACCGTGGTCCGGTTTCGCAAGTGACTGGCGATCACCTGCCCCCTTCCACGGGTCTTGCGGAGCGGCGAACCGCTCCGATAACGATCAGACCTTCTCGACCTGACCGAATTCCAGTTCGACCGGCGTTGCACGGCCGAAGATCGACACCGCGACCTTCACGCGCGAACGCGCATCGTCCACTTCCTCCACCACGCCGGAGAACGAGGCGAACGGACCATCCGCCACGCGGACATTCTCGCCGACCTCGAACGACACCGAGGTCTTCGGCCGCTCCACGCCTTCCTGCACCTGATGCAGGATGCGCATCGCTTCGGCTTCGGAGATCGGCATCGGCTTGTTTTCGGCGCCGAGGAAGCCCGTCACCTTCGGGGTATTCTTGATGAGGTGGAACGCCTCGTCGGTCAGGTTCATCTTCACCAGCACGTAGCCGGGGAAGAACTTGCGCTCGGTATCGACCTTGCGGCCGCGGCGCACTTCGGTGACCTTCTCGGTCGGCACCAGCACCTGCTCGAACAGATCCTCAAGGCCGCGTTGCTTGGCCTGCTCGCGAATGGATTCGGAGACCTTCTTCTCGAAGTTCGAGTAGGCGTGAACGATGTACCAGCGCATGCTCATGTGTCAGTTCCAGCCGTCGCTAGCGAATGCCGAGGACGAACGTAATCAACATCCGGATCACCTGATCCGTGACGAAAAAGAAGATCG
Source organism: Haberlea rhodopensis (assembly GCA_907163345.1). NCBI lineage: Eukaryota > Viridiplantae > Streptophyta > Magnoliopsida > Lamiales > Gesneriaceae > Haberlea > Haberlea rhodopensis. The sequence continues at coordinate 716,869 of CAJQUN010000067.1, forward strand.
ACGCGATCGCCACCAGCACGAACACCATAATGGTCGTGATCATGGTTTCGCGGCGGGTCGGCCAGACCACCTTGGAGGTCTCGGAGCGGACCTCCTGCAGGAATTTGAACGGGCTGAACGCCATCGTCTCTGTATCCACTCAAGTCTAATAAAGTGTCGGGCCAATTCGGCTTGCGTACCGGACAGACGTTCGCGCCGCCCAACCCTCGTTTGAAGGATGAGCCGCCAAGCAGGCTTGTCGCGGGCTCGATTGTCCGGGGAGATAAAGCCGCGCCGGATATCCGTTGAACGGGCCGGCAGCAGGTAGCGCTATCTACTGCGGACCGGCCATCAGGTCAAGGTGCCAACAGCCCCGGCCTGCCTCCGGACAGGACCGTAAATCCCGCTGCGGCCTCATATTTCAGACAAAGCCGAATTGCCCGCCCTCCAGCCAGATGCAAGTCAGGCGGCCGGAGGAGAAGGCCCGCGTATCGATATTGATGCGGTTCGGCTTGATTTCCGGTTCCGGCGCGGGGGTATGGCCATGGATGATGAGCTTCTCGAACAGCCCCTCATGGTCGAGGAATTCATGCCGGATCCAAGTCCGGTCCACCGCCGATTGTGCTTCCAGCGGAATGCCCGGCCGGACCCCGGCGTGGACGAAATACAGGCCGCCCGCCGCGTAGGACAAAACGAGATTGCGATAGAAATCGCGGTGGCTGCCCGGCATCGCGCGCTCAAGCGCATTGGCGAGATGCAGGGCTTCGGTCGCATCAGGCTCCGGTGAAGACGCGATACCGTAGGACGCCAGCGTTTCGCGCCCGCCGAGTCCGCCCCAGATCGGCATGATCTTCGGATTGTGCGGGAAATCCAGCACATAGGCTTCGTGATTGCCGCGCAGGAAGATGCAGCGCTCCCGGCGGCCGAGTTCGATCAGCGTATCGACCACGCCGCGCGAATCCGGACCGCGGTCGATGTAGTCGCCAATGAAGACCCGCAGCGCCTCGACGCCCGGGCGCGCGGCAAGATCGGCATCGATCGCGGCGAGCTTGTCCCGCAACGGACCCGCACAGCCGTGGATGTCGCCGATCGCATAGATGCGCACATCCTCAGGCGCGCGAAATCCGGAAGGAATGGGCTGGGCTGCAACCGTCATGGCAATTTTCCCGGTCCGCTGGCCGGCCAGCAAACCGTATAGAGGATTCGTGCGACGCAGATATCAACCCGGCATGAGGCATAAAAAAATCCCGCATCGTTTGGCGGGAGGCCGATGCAGATCAACGCCGCTGCATGTCCAAATCTGCATGTCCGATACTGGCAGGGGCGGCAGGACTCGAACCTGCGACCCTCGGTTTTGGAGACCGATGCTCTACCAACTGAGCTACACCCCTACAGGCGGCTTTCTATAGCCGACCGCTTTGCGTTCGTCACGCCCTCTCGTCGGATATTTCCGACGCCTTTTCCGGCGGATAACGCGGCTTGACTCGCCCTGCCCCTGCTTCCTTAATGAATCCAGCCCATGAGCCCCTTCGCGAAATCGGGAACCGCGGCGTGAGACGCTTTTCCTCCATGCGCCGCATGTCGTTGGTCTACCGCCTCCTGTCGCTGGTGCTGGTCGCCTGCCTGCCGGGCCTCGCCGCCCTGATCTATTCCTCGCTCGACCTGCGCGACACCCGCTACCAGGAAGTGAATGCGGAGGCGCTTCGCAACGCGCATTTCGCCGTCTCCGAACTCGATCAGATTTTCGAGGGGATCAAGGGCTCGCTCTATGCCGTCGGCCAGTCCGCCGAGGTTCACGGCAACGACCAAACGGCCTGCCATGAATATCTGGCGCGCGTGCGCACCAACCTGCCGCCTCTCACGTCCCTCATCATCCTCGAGCCGAGCGGACAGATCCGCTGTTACAGCGAAGGGAAAACGCCGGACGTCAATCTGGGAGACCGCTACTATGTCAAGGAGGCGCTAGCCACCCATGAGTTTTCGGTTGGCGACTTCACGCCAAGCCGCCTGTCCGACCGCAACGTCGTTCCGGTCGGCCTGCCGGTAGTGACCGGCGACCATGTCGATTTCCTCGTGGCGGCCGGAATCAATCTCCAATGGCTTGCTCACCGATTGCGCGAACGGGGAATCGCACGCGGCAGCGACGTCACCGTGGCGGATCGCAACGGCACCATCATTGCGCATGAGCCCAATCCCGAACAATCCATCGGCACCAGTTTTCCGACGCAATACATGTACCTGCTCTCGGCGCTGCCCGGCACCGCGGATGTCCGCAGCAGCGACGGGATCGAGCGGATCGTCGGCTATGTGCCAGCACCCTACACCTCGTTCGGGCTGTATGTATCAAGCGGCATCGCGCGCACCGAAGCCCTGGGGCCGATCGACCGCGCGCTTCGCAGCAGCATTCTGCTGTTCGTGCTCGGCAGCACGGCTGCCTTCCTGCTGGCATGGCTCGTCGGCGAAGGCATCATCCGCCGCCCCCTGATGCAGATGGTCGCCACGGCGGAAAGCTGGCGGCGGGGACATGATGGCGTTCGCAACCGGCTCGACGGGCGCAACGACGAAATCGGCGTGCTCGGCCAGACCTTCGACAGCCTGATGGACGAAAACGCGCGGCGCGAGGAAGAGCGTGAGGAATCCGAGGCGCGGCGCGAAATTCTCGTCCACGAACTCGCGCACCGGGTGAAGAACACCCTCGCCACCGTGCAATCCATCGCCTCCATGAGCTTCCGCACCAATCAGGGACCGGAGGCGCTGCGCAATTTTCAGGAACGGTTGCAGGCGCTGGTGCGCAGCCACGACCTGCTGACGCGACACAACTGGCAGCACGCCGATCTGCGGGAGGTTGCGGAAGCGGCGCTTGCGCCTGCGCGCGAGGATCTCGCGCACCGTTTCACGCTCTCGGGCCCGCCGGTGGATTTGCGCTCGGCCATCGTGGTGCCGACCGCCATGATCTTTCACGAGCTTTGCACCAACTCGATGAAATACGGCGCGCTCTCCAACGACACCGGCCATGTCGAGGTGCGCTGGACCAGGGAAATTGTCGAGCACGGCAATCTGATCTGCCTGACCTGGAGCGAGCGCGGCGGACCGCCGGTGAAAGCGCCGGAGCAGGAAGGCTTCGGCACCCGCCTCATCACCAGCCTGACGGGGCAACTGGGCGGCGGATATGAAGTGCACTATGCCGTGTCTGGCATCGTCTGCGACATTCGCCTCGTGACGCGCCCGGACGCCACGCCGGAGCAGGACGCCTGAGCGCCACGCATTTCACGCCGCACCACGCGCGTGACGGCGGATTGATTGCGGCGGCTGTCCAAGCACACGCAGGAAGGCCCGGCGCATCCGTTCGCGATCGGCAAAGCCCGTCTCGTTTGCAATCACATCCATCGAATGACGGCCCTCCTCCATCATCAGGCGCGCGGCCTCGACGCGCAGATGCTCGACAGCCTTGGCCGGAGACTGTCCGGTCTCGGCGCGGAATGCGCGGCTGAATTGCCGGGGACTGAGATGCGCGGCCTGCGCAAGTTCGTCGACCGACAATACATTTCGAAGATGACTCTTGGCATAGTCGAGCGCGCTCTGGATGCGATCTGATTTCGGCGCGAGCTCAAGCAACGTCGAAAACTGCGACTGGCCTCCCGTACGGCGATGATAGACGACGAGCTTGCGCGCCACTGACCGCGCCACCTCCGCGCCGTGATCCTTCTCGATCATGGCGAGCGCGAGGTCGATGCCGGCCGTCATTCCCGCCGAGGTCCACACTGGCCCGTCCACGATGTAGATGCGATCTTCCTCGACCGTGATCGCAGGATATCGTTGCCGAAGCTCTTGCGCGAAAGCCCAGTGCGTGGTGGCGCGGCGACCATCGAGTACTCCGGCCTCTGCCAGGACAAATGCGCCAATGCAGGGCGCGGCCACTCTGCGCGCAGTCCCCATCGAGCGCCGGACGAATTCCGCCATAGCAGGGGTGACAGGTTCGATTTGCGCGCCCGCGCCGATCACGACGGTGTCGAACGTCTCCTCGCCGAACGCTTCGGTCTCGATGCAGAAGCCTGCTGAAGAGCGCACGGGCCCCCCGCTCTCCGACAGCAAGGTCAGCCGATAGGCCGGTTTGCCCAATGTCATGTTGGCCACTTCAAACGCAGACACCACAGCAAACCCCATCGCCTGAAACCCGGGGAATATCGCCAGCGCAACTTCGTGCATGGAGTCACCTATGTCCTGAAAAGGTGTTTATATGACATTTGAGACGTCCTGAAAAGCAGATATCCAACTCAGGAAGACACTGATTGGATCAACAGGAAACGTATCATGGCACTTTCAGCGAAAGGCACTGCACTCATTACCGGCGCATCGTCCGGCATCGGCGCGATCTACGCGGAACGCCTCAGCCGCCGCGGCTACAACCTCATTCTGGTCGCGCGCCGGCGCGACAAGCTGAACGCTCTCGCCGCCAAGATCGGTGCCGCGACCGGCCGCGCCGTCGAGGTCGTGACAGCCGATCTCGGCAAAAAAGACGACCTGCGGCGAATCGAGAACCTGCTGCGGACCGACGCCAGCATCACCCTGCTGGTGAACAACGCAGGCATCGGCGCCACCGCGCCATTGCTCGATTCCGACATCGACAAGATGGAGGAGATGATCAACCTCAATGTCACCGCACTGACACGGCTTACCTATGCCGCCGTGCCCGGCTTCGTCACTCGCGGCGGCGGCACCATCATCAACATAGCCTCGGTCGTCGCCATCGCGCCGGAATTGCTCAACGGAGTCTATGGCGCATCGAAGGCTTTCGTTCTCGCCTTCAGTCAGTCACTTCGCCACGAGCTTCAGGACAAGAATATCCGCGTGCAGGCCGTGCTGCCCGGCGCAACAGCCACGGATTTCTGGGACGTTTCGGGGTTGCCGCTCGAGAACGTGCCGAGCGAATGGGTGATGCCGGCGGAGCGCATGGTCGATGCCGCGCTGTCCGGTCTCGACCAGAACGAATTCGCCACCATTCCCGCACTGCCCGACAGTGCGGATCTGGAAGTGTATGAAGCTGCACGCCAGAAGCTGATGCCGAATCTCTCCAGCAAAGAGCCGGCAAAGCGGTATGCAGCTTAAGGGCTACAGATCAATCTGGCGGCGCTTTGGTGAAGTGCAGGCGCCGTCAGATCATTAAACGTCACGCTCGCCCGCGAATCGCGCGCCAGACGAAGATCAGGATGCAGGCACCGATGAAACCGGCGATGAGATAACCGATCCATCCGCCCAGCGCGATGCCGAACAATCCTAAGAGAAAATTCGCCACCGCCGCGCCGACGATGCCGAGCACGATATTCATCAGGATGCCGGTGCCGGTCTTCATGAACATCTCGGCAAACCAGCCGGCCAGACCGCCAACGATGATGGCCGCAATCCAACCCATTTCAGCGCCTTGCATTGCCATGCTCCTTCAATGTGTGAACGAGAATCCGAGCTTTCGCCGATGGATCGGCCTTGGCAATTCTCCGTGCCTGCCGGTCCACAGCCAAGAATGCATGCAACTGCGTCACAGCCCCGTGACGATATAAAATCATATGAAAGTGCTACGCTTGCCGCGTTGGCAAACATGGGGCTCGATCATGGAACAGATTTTAATCAATCTTGTTGCAGGTGCTCTCGGCGGCAATGCCGCGGGCAAGGCTTCTCCGACATTCGATCTCGGCACACTGGGCAACACCATCGCAGGTCTGGTGGGCGGCGGTGTACTCGGCCAGATCATCACGATGGCGTGGCCGGCTGTGGCCGCGTCGATCCAGAGCGGCAATCTCGATATCGGCTCGATCGTCACGCAGGTGGTGGGCGGCGGCGCGGGTGGCGCGATCCTCACCGCGATCGTCGGCGCGATCAAGAACCGTTCAGCCGCATGACGGCGCGAGGGTGCCGCATGCGGCGCCCCCGTCTCCCGGCCGGCAGGCCCTTCCTGTCGTGACAATCATTGGCCGCGATTTTTAGGCGCTGACAACGCCTCTATGCGGTTGCCTGCGCGATCCGAATCGAAGGCAATGCGCGAATATTCATTCGCGAGCCCGCCGCATGAAATCGCTGATCACGGGCCTGGTGTTGTTGTTCCTTGGATTCCGGCGCGGCCTTCGCGATCCGGAGTTCAGGGCCATCATATTTCTACTGCTGGTCGCTACCCTGATCGGAACATTGGTGTTCCGATCCGTGGAGGGATGGTCCTGGCTTGATGCGGCCTATTTCAGCGTGGTGTCGCTCACGACCGTGGGCGACGCCAATCTGGCGCCCAGCACCGCGGTGACGAAGATATTCGCCATGGGGTTTTCACTGGTGGGAATAGGCCTGATGCTGGCGTTCATCTCTCGCCTGACATCGTTCCGGGATGAGGCATCGAACGAAACCGATTGACCCGCCACCATCCCAAATGGCTTTAACTTCAAGCGGTTGAGTTTTCGCGGCGGCTGTTGAGGCCGGTTTGCAGCCGTGCTAGTTCATCACCAGCGCGGGTGTAGCTCAATGGTAGAGCAGCAGCCTTCCAAGCTGAATACGAGGGTTCGATTCCCTTCACCCGCTCCAGTTTCCCATTGCGTGGGCAAAATGGACGATCTCCCGGTTAACGCTGGATTTTTTAAAGATTCAGACCCTGGGAAATAAGCTGCCGCCTTGGTTGACTTTCCCCCGCCGCTTCCCTCATAAACGCCGCCGACCGGTTGCCCGTGAACGGGCGCGCTTTTCAACGTCATTGTGGACCATCTGACCGCTTCGCGGCGGAGCAATCCGATGACACTGAACTACCGGGGGAGTGTCCCGAGTGGCAAAGGGAGCTGACTGTAAATCAGCCGCCGTATGGCTTCGAAGGTTCGAGTCCTTCTTCCCCCACCATACTGAAAACGCTCGCGGAAAATAAATTTCCGCGAGCGTTTTTGTTTTGACGATAGTCCGGTGACGGTCTGTGTGTTCGGGGCCTGTTCTTGATCCGCTTCCCGATTGCCTTGCAGGAACCCTCGTGAGACAAGCGCGCCATGGCCAGCCGCTATCCATCCTCCAGCTTCAAGGGCTCGAACCGCACGCCGCCGCGCGGACGCGGCGGGCCGCCGCATCGGCGGAACCGGGAAGACCGCGACGGGCCGGCGATTCTCTACGGCTGGCACACCGTCACCCTGGCGCTGGCCAACCCGAAGCGGAAGATCCGCAAGCTGTTCGTGACGGAGAACGCGCTGCGCCGTCTCACGGACGAAAACATCGCGCTCAACAGGCTGACGCCCGAGGTGGTGCGTCCGAGCGTGATCGACCAGCGGCTCGGGCCGGACGCCGTGCATCAGGGCCTGCTCGCGGAAGCCGATCCCCTGCCCGCGCTCGACATCGACGAACTGCCGCAGGATGGCATCGTGCTGGTGCTGGACCAGATCACAGATCCGCACAATGTCGGCGCGATCCTGCGCTCGGCCGCGGCGTTCGCGGTGAAGGCGGTGGTGACGACGGCGCGCCACAGCCCGGAGGCCACCGGCGTGCTGGCGAAATCCGCATCCGGCGCGCTGGAGCTGGTGCCGCTGGTGATCGTGCAGAATCTGGCCCGCGCGCTCACCGAGATGAAGGAGCACGGCTTCCTCACCGTCGGCCTCGACAGCGAAGGCAGCACCAACCTTGCCGAGACGGAATTGCGAAAGCCTCTCGCGCTGGTGCTCGGCGCCGAAGGCAAGGGCTTGCGGCAGTTGACGCGGGAGACCTGCGGCACCGTCGCACGGCTCGACATGCCGGGCGAGATCAAGAGCCTGAACGTCTCGAACGCCACCGCGCTTGCGCTCTATATCGGCGCGTCGCGCCTCGGCTTGATGAAGTAACCACTTCCTAAAAGCATTCGCTCCCCTCCGCATCACGCGAAGAGGAGCGAAACCAGATCAGCCACGATCGATGGATTACATCTTGTTCGGATGCGCGTGAGCGTTGCCACGCACGACCTTCTCACCCGCCGGATGGCCTGTGTAGTAGTAATGGGTGCGCGGCTTCACACCGCGATTGTGCTGGTGATAGTTCGTGCGGTGATAGCGCGCACGATGATGGTGACGCCAGCGATAGCTGTACACACGCGGACCCTGGATATAGGCGCCGTCATAGTAATGATGCGAAGCGTGCGCGTACGGGCCGCCATTGTAGCCGTAGTAGTACGGCCGGCTGTAAGCCGCCCAGCCTGACACCGAGCGCTCCTGATAGGTCGGCACCGGCGCGATGTCGCCCGGACCGGTATAGGTCGGCCCCTGGTTGACGTAATAGTACTGCGGGCCGGCATCGAGATTCGGCAACTGTTCGCGGAACGTCACGCCACAACCGCTCGCGACATAACCGCAGCCATAGGCCGTTGCGCCGGACGTAAACAGCCCGCCGCCGCAACCGTTGTAGCAAGCCATCGCCGGAACGGCGCTGACCATCGCCCCGATCATCGCGGCGAGACCCAGAACCTTGAAACGCATACGCACTCTCCTGTCAGCCAATGTTGTGTTTTTAATTTCTGAAGCCACGCGGCGCCGGCGCGACGATCACCGGCGGCGGATAGGCCGGTACGGCCTGCTGCGGAGCCGGAGGTGCCGACTGCGCCGACCATGACTGGTGATAGCTTTCCGCAGGCTGCGGCAATTTGCGGTTCGCCGAAGGTTGAATCTCGAGGCGGCCATAACCCGGGCGGCGACCGAGTGAAGGATAGTAGTGGCCGACGGGCGGGCCTTCGTAATAATCCCAGCCGCCATAGACCGTCGGCTGCACATGGACGCCGCGCGAGAGCCCCCAGTCGCCTTCGACCATGGCGTACGTCGCATCGCGCCCGTTGATCATCACCGGGACGCCGGGCTTGCCCGGAACGGCGATCACGCCACCGCTATCCGCCAACGCAAGCATCGTGCTGCCGATCAGAACCGCGAGCGAGATGACGATACGCATCAGAACAACCTTCCGAATTCACCCCGATCCTAATTCAGCCATGACCGCCATAAGTTAAGAGGCAGGCGCAATCGTGCGGTAAGGCTAACGCGCAAGCCTAAGGTCGCGTTCAATTGCAGCGATCGGAAACTAAAATACGAATAAGATCAGCGGTTAACGAATGGCAAATGCTGCGGATGCAGGCCCTGTGCGGCCGCCAGGCTTAACTTCTGCCGCCGTCTGCGACACTCCCGCCAGCGTACGGGTCAAAGAACTCGGGGCCGTGATGGACAACGTCAGACAGCACGAACCATTCTGAATGGTGCCGGCGGAGAGGATCGAACTCCCGACCTTCGGTTTACAAAACCGCTGCACTACCGCTGTGCTACGCCGGCGACGGGCCAACAGCTATCAGCGCCGGGCGGGCCGGACAAGACCGCCCAGCGGGCATTCCTGCTCCGGAACTGGCCAAGAGAGTCATATATCAGCCGCCTGCAAGCCCCTGTATTGCGCATGTGCCGGCCACCTTCGGCGGCCAGTTCAACCGCGCCGCAGGGACGTGAAATCCGCCGCTTATATTTCCTTTATTTTTTACCGGAGAACTCCACATCGCATCCAGATGCGATCTCCGGCTAATGACAATCCATCAGAACGCCTGCTGCATCAGAGACAATCCGGGCGCGGCGTTCTGCGATCTGCAATGCAGAGACGGCATATGGATTTAGACCCGGCCCGCCCGAACGAGCTGCAATCGCTCCAGGTCATCGTGCGCTTCACCATGCGCATTGTCTTGCTGACCGTGCTCTCAGCCTTCATTGGCAGAAATTTCGGTTACGTCATGCTGCTCGTCTCCGTACTCTTCTGCATTCTTTGCGGCATGGTGAGACGTGAACGGCCTCTGGGAGATTTCCTGACCTACTGGGACGAAGCAGCAGTTTATGGAGCCCTGTTTTGCCTGGCATCCATGGTTCAGGCCGCCGGGGATGCCTAGCGCGATGACGGAATCCAAGCCTTCTTCCAATGGTGCTCCAGTTGTGTTCATCGGCAGGGACAGCCGTGACAACTGGGTGGCGCAAGAGTCCTGCGGTCTTTTTGGTGGGCTGTTCACCAATCGCATCGATGCCGTTCGTTACGCATTGTTTGAAAACGGACATCATCCCGAGGCGATCATCGAACTGCCGGAATTTGTGATCGAACTCGACATAACCGGCCGGTTTGCTTCGGACGCGCGTGTAAAAATATGGCGACGCGCATGACTGAGTTTGCTTCGCCTGAACGACACGCCAAGACCCTACGGGCATGGCATCTTGCACTGCTGCGCTTTGCGTTGACCTTGGAGGATTCCGACCGCCAGTTCGTCGCTGTTGCAGCTCGGGAAATCGACCAGACTGGCTTCACATCTGGCGGCGGGCGGCAGGACTTCCGCTATTTCCGTACACTGAGTGAAGAACTGTGCCGCGCAGTGGCCGAGCAAGCCGCAGCCCCATCGCCCGGGCTTTGCTCGTACATCGCCAAAATCGAAGATACGCGGATCAGGCGGGCGTTCGCTGCGGCCATGGGCATCGACGATCGTCCGAATACCGTCAGCAAGCCCTCGAAATCCAGGGAAATACTCTGGCGCGGACTCTCCCCACGCAGTGCCTCCGGCGAGACGCGCAAGCTAGGCCGTCGATAAGCCGCCTTTCTATGGCCTCACCTATGCAATCAAGCCCTCCAGAGAGGCGACGGCCCGCACTTTACCGGCTGGGATTAACAGATCATCCACAGGTACGCTGTGAATTGCGGGCAAAAGGTAAGGATGTGCCGAACCGCCTCATGGGTGTCCGACTTGGGAGTTATCGACAGCTCACCGTGGTGAGATGGAGTAACCTGATGGCGTCTACAGAATTTCCGGCCGACCGTTACGATGTGCTGATCGACGAAACCATTGCGAGCTGCGACGGCAACCTGCGCAGCGCCGTGCGCGCGCTCCTGATCGCCAATGAGCACCTCGAAACCGAAAACTCCCAGTTGAAGTCTTACGTCGATATCTCAGCCCGCATCGAAGCCGCGAATCAAGGCTACCTCAACTGAGGCACCCCGCCCGGCGCCTGCGTTACATATACGACCACAGGCAGAGCGTGTTCGCGACCACCGCAACGGTCAAGGCGAGTGTAAGGGCACGATCCATCATGGCTGTTCGCTCGGCAGTCTAAGGGGCAAGAATCGCCCTCGTCGATGCCGGGATTTGAAGGAGATTCGGGGGAAGAGTCCCGCGCTTTGTTTTTTCGCGGATGTCTTGCGGAAAAACCGGTTCCGAGTCCGTCTGCCGATTCTCGGAACGAACCATCCTCTCAATTCATCCAGACAATGCCGCCATTGAGCGTCGCCGCATAGGCGACCCAGGCCAGATACGGTGCCAGCAGCCACGCCGCGACGCGATCCACCCGCACGCTCGCCACCATCGTCAGAGCGACCGCGGCAAGCAACAGCACGATATCGATCAGCGCCGCGCGCATCGCGTGCGCCCCGAAGAACAGCGGCGACCATATCGCATTGAGCGCAAGCTGGACGAGAAACAGCACGATCGCCCAGTTGCGCGCCGATGATGGCGCGGCCTTCTCCCACAACCGCCACAGCGCCACCGCCATCAGGATGTAGAGCGCGGTCCAGACGATCGGAAAAAGCGACGATGGCGGCGTCCATGACGGCTTCGCCAGTTCATTGTACCAGCCCGCGATTTGCGGCCGCGTCACGATGCCCTGCACGGCGGCGATGCCGAGACACAGCACCAGACAGGCCGCAAGCCGAGTCGTCGTCCGGAACTGCATCGCAGGCCTCACCGTGTCAGCTTCTCCAACTCGGGAAACGGCGCATAGTTCGCCCCCGCACAGATCTCGCCCGGCTTCTCGATCAGGCGGTCGAGACGGCCGTCGATATAGACCACTGCGCGATCCTTCACCGGCGTATAGCTGCCCTCGAGATTCCTGGCGCTGTAGCGCAGGCAGGTGACGTAACGCTGCCGTCCGCCGACTTCGCGCTGGATCGGCTCCGCGATCGCCGCGCTGTGCACGTTGGTGGGATCGTTCAGATAGGTGTGCAGGAATGCGAGCAGTTGGGGGCGATAATTCTTGGGAAACGGCTGATCGCTGACGCCGCGGTCAGCGGTATAAGTGACGCCATCGTATTCCGCGCTGCCGAACGCACAGCCGCCAAGCATGAGAACGACGGTGAATAGCGGCACGGCACGACGCAATGCGCCGCGTACCGCTGTCTCCCATTTGCAACGCAGATCGGGGAAGTCCATCGCGCGGAGATTCTCGAACAATGTGGCGTTGACACGACACCGCCGCCCCGCTTGATTGCGGGCACGGTACAGGTGCCGGCGCAAGCTGGCATAATAGGGAATTCGGTGCCGTCGCGCTGAAGGGGTATTTCGCACACCTTCTCCGGCGCGGCAATTCCGAAGCTGCCCCCGCAACTGTCAGCGGTGAGCCGCTGTCCATCATGCCACTGAGCACGGCACATGCCGGCTTGGGAAGGCGGACAGCAGCGACGATCCGCGAGCCAGGAGACCTGCCTGCCCCGGTCATCCATCCGTCGCGCGGGGTGCGCGAAGGAGCGGCTTCCGCAGCGGTGACACGACAACAACCGTTGCGGAGATATGCCTCTGGCCTTCTCCAGTCCCGATGTGAAGCTTCGCTTTCACATCATGCGCCTGGAAGCCTGATCGTTCTCCGCCTGCAAGATTTCGGTGGGGGCCGAACGTGACATCGCATCAACCATCCTCGCGCGGGCGCATCTCGCCTGCCCTGCTCGCAACATTGCTGGCGAGCACCGCTTTTATTCCGTCCGTACAAGCGCAGCAGGCTGAACCGCCGCTGCCCGCGATTCAGGTGAGCCCGGCTCCGAAGAAGCCGAACCACCATCTGCCGAAAAACCGGAAGCGCGTGGACGCGAAGCCGCGCGTGCGGCAGGCACCCGCCGTCGTTGCAGCGCCTGTGCCAAATCCTGCCGAGCCTTTGGTCACGTCACCGACCACGATCCCGACGCCGGTGAGCCAGATCGCAAACTCGGTCACCGTGATCACGGCAAAGGATATTCAGGACACCCAGCGGCGAACCGTGCCGGATCTGCTCCAGACCGTCCCCGGCCTCAATGTTGCGCCTAACGCTCCGGGCGGACTGACATCCGTTTTCATACGCGGCGCGAACTCCTATCACACCAAGGTCCTCATCGACGGCATCGACGTGAGCGATCCATCGAGTCCGAATCGCGCGTTCGATTTTGGCCCGCTGACGACATTCGGCCTCGAACAGGTCGAAGTTCTTCGCGGCCCGCAGGGTGGCCTGTACGGCTCGGACGCGATGGGCGGCGTCATCTCAATGACAACCAAGACCGGCAAGGGTGCGCCGCAATGGTCCACTTTGCTCGAAGGTGGATCGTTCGGAACGTTCAATCAGGCAACCTCGGTCAGCGGCTCGACCAGCGATACACGCTATGCCTTCACCACATCGCACATGCGGGTTGACTCGACGCCGGTCGTACCACTCTCCAGCCTGCCTCCGGGACAGAAGCGCAACAACGACTTCTATGACAACCTGACCTTCCACGGCAAAGTCAGCCACGACTTCTCCGAGATGTTCTCGGTGAACGCCGTCGCCCGCTACACGGATGCTCACCTGCGGTATACGGAGAGCGATGGTTTCAATCCGGTGACGTTTGCAACCGTCCCCAACCCGATCCAGTCCCGGTCCGACAGCAAGCAGTTCAACGGCCTCGTGGAGGGCGTATTCAAATTACTCGATGGACGCTTCAACAACCATGTCGGCGTGACCTACACCGATGTCCAGCGGAACACGACCGATCCTTATGGTCCTCCGTTTTATGGATCAGACACCCCAAACAGCAGTTACCATGGCGATCGTGCGAAGGTGTACTGGAGAAGCGATCTCACGCTTGTGAAGGGACAGACACTTGTCACCGGCGTGGAACATGAAACCGAACGGGGGCGCATCGACCAGGCGGTTTTTAACATTCCAGTGGCGGCCGGCTCGATTCAAAACCTCGGCGGCTATGCCGAGTTGCAGTCCAATTTCTTCGACCGGTTTTTTATCGTGTCAAACGTACGCCATGACCAGAACGACCATTTCGGCGGGCACGACACGTTTCGTGTTGCGCCGGCGATCGTCATTCCGGAAACCGGCACCAAGCTCAAGGCCAGCTATGGCACCGGCTTTCACGCGCCTTCAATCGATCAATTATATTCAACCAACCCTGCTTTCGGCGTCGTCTCGAACCTCAACCTGAAGCCGGAGGAAAGCAAAGGCTACGATTACGGCTTCGAACAAGCCCTGTTCAACAAGCGCGTACAGTTTGGCGGCACCTGGTATCATAACAGCTTCAACAACCTCATTGAGAGCTTCCAGCCAGTCCCGACCGATCCGACGCTCTTCTCATACGAAAACGTCGCACTCGCGACGACCCACGGCCTTGAAGCCTTCACCTCATTCGCGCTCACAGAGACCCTCACGCTTCGCGGCGACTACACCCACACGATTGCCACGGACGACACCAAACACATCGCGCTAAAACGCCGGCCGGCCCATAAGTGGAGCGCGCAAGCCAAATGGGCGGCAACCGACAGGCTGACGCTGACGGCGACCGCGCTTTGGATCAGTTCGTGGAGCGATGCGGACGCTACAGGGGCAACTACGCGCGCGCCCGGTTATCAGCTCCTCAATCTCGCGGCGAACTACAAGGTCGATCAGAACTGGTCGGTGTTCGGGCGCATCGATAACGTGCTCGATCGCCATTACCAAAACCCGCTCGGCTTCGAGAAAACGGGCATCGGCGTCTATGGCGGCATGAGGTTCGTGACGAACTAAAAACAAAGCCGGTCCGTGGACGGGGGAATCCACGAACCGGCTTTCAATTCAGCGAGCGCGCCGGGGCAAGCAGCGCCCGCTGTCGTCAATCAGCGATGATGACGATGCTTCACGATCACGCGCTTGGTGTGGTGATGCGGACGCACATGGTGGCGATGATGCTTCTTCACCATGTGGGCGTTGGCATTCGCCACCGACGGCTTCAGAACCTGAGAATGGGTGATCGTTTTTTGCGTCTTGATGACGGTCGCGGCCATCGCCGGCGCAACCATCACCGAAGCGGCAACAATGGCGGCTGAAATGATCTTCAACATGGCAAACTCCTGTTTCGGGATCAGAGCGCGGCGGACCGAATGGCCGAAGCGGTGATCGTGACCTGAGGATGAGCCGCGCGCACTGAACCCGAACTGAAGCCGATCAGCGGCTTCTGTTCATCTGCATGACATCTTGTTAATGTCGATTTCGTCCCCGTCGCGCCTGCCGGCGAGCCGTCTTGCGGCGTTAACGCTGTTAAAGGGTCGCGGACGGAGCGCACTTCCCCCAGTACCGCAGGAGGCAAAGACCGGATACAGTTGAGGAATTCATGCCTGATCCGGCCTGCGCCCTACGGGGTTAACCAGCCTTCATGACCGTCGAGAGCAAATACCAACGCATTGCCTTTGTCGCGAGCCCGGTGCTGGAAGCCCAGCGCGCGCTGGCGCAATTGTCGTCCGACTACGGCAATCGCGAGGTCGAGGATGCCGATGTCGTGGTCGCGCTCGGCGGCGACGGGCTGATGCTGCGCACGCTGCACGAGCGGATGCGCTCCGGCACGCCGATCTACGGCATGCATCGCGGCACCGTCGGCTTCCTGATGAACGAATACAGCCGCCACGGGCTGATCGAGCGCCTCAACGCCGCGCGCATGACCGTGATCAATCCGCTCTTGATGCGCGCGACCGACGCCGCAGGCGAAGTGCATGTGCATCACGCCATCAACGAAGTCGCCCTGTTCCGCCAGATCTATCAGGCCGCGCGGCTGCGCATCCTGATCGACGAGCAGGTGCGGATGCCGGAGCTGATTTCGGATGGCATCCTCGTCGCGACCCCGGCGGGATCGACCGCCTATAACTATTCGGCGCAGGGACCGATCATCCCGATCACGGCGAATCTCCTGGCGCTGACGCCGATCAACGCCTTCCGGCCCCGGCGCTGGCGCGGCGCCCTGCTCCCGAGTTCGGCCCACATCACCATCGAGGTGCTGGAGGACGAACGGCGGCCGCTCGCCGCCGTCGCCGACCATAATGAAGTACGCTACGTCACCCGCGTCGAGGTGCTGACCGACAAGAGCATCTCGATCCGCATGCTGTTCGACCCCGGCCACAGCCTGGAAGAGCGCATTTTGAGCGAGCAATTCGGCGTTTAACCGCCGCGAGATGCCTCCAACCGGACATTTATGCTTAACCGGACGTTAACGGCCCTCAGCCTAGACTTTTCCCGTATCGGCGTCCCTTTACGTGGCTGTGCATGTTTCGCATCGACTTCAACAAACTGCGGTTTCTCGTCTGCGACGACAACGCGCATATGCGGCGCATCTTGCGCACGCTGCTGCATTCGTTCGGCGCGCGTGAAGTCTATGAAGCCGAGGACGGCGCCACCGCGCTGGAAATGTACAGCCATTATGTCCCCGACATCGTCATCACCGACTGGTCGATGCCGATTTTCGACGGGCTCGAACTCGCGCAGATGATCCGCCAGCCGGATGGCGTCGGCAATCCATATGCGCCGATCATCATGCTCACCGGCCATTCGGAGAAGCGGCGCGTCATGACCGCGCGCGACGCGGGCGTCACCGAATTCCTTGCCAAACCGATCTCCGCCAAGGGGCTCTACCAGCGTATCCTGAACGTGGTGGCATCGCCCCGGCCCTTCATCCGCACCAAGAGCTATTTCGGCCCGGATCGGCGACGCAATACCACCAACACCTATATCGGCCTCGACCGCCGCAACGGCGGCAAGGCCGAAATCCTGCAGCAACCCTCGCTGCTGGATAAAGCCCGCAGCCCCGGATAGCGGCCATGGCCAAAGACACAACCGGCAGCCTCAAGGTCGAGACCTTCGAAGCCCATCAGGTCATCACCCAGCCGAATCCGTTGCGCAAATTCGTGCGCCATGCGGACGATCGCGACACTGACGATCCGGTCGCCCGCGCCGAGGAGGCCCTCGCCGGCTTGTCCGGTGAATTCAAAAGCTGGATGGACGAGGAATGCGCCCGCCTCGCGCGCGCGTTCGAGGTCGTGGCGAAGGACGGCTTCACCAGCCAGAACCGGGAAGAAC
Source organism: Haberlea rhodopensis (assembly GCA_907163345.1). NCBI lineage: Eukaryota > Viridiplantae > Streptophyta > Magnoliopsida > Lamiales > Gesneriaceae > Haberlea > Haberlea rhodopensis. The sequence goes on from CAJQUN010000067.1 coordinate 733,926, forward strand.
TGTTCCGCGCCGCCCACGACATCAAGGGCGATGCCACAACGTTCGGCTACCCCAAGGCCGCGGTCGCAGCCGAAAGCCTCTGCCGCATTCTCGAACATGCGCCTGAGCTCACCACGGTGCCGTCGGACCTGATCGCCCATCATGTTCACGCCATTCAGGCCATCGTGCGCGAACTGCCAAAAAGCAGCTCGAAAAAAGACACGGCGGATGAACTGAGCATCCGCCTGCGTAAACTGGCCGATGAATTCCTGATCGAGGCCAATCGCGACCGCCCCGAGCACCTCGAAGCCGTGCTGGCGCCGAGCATCGTGCCTGCGGATTGAAGCGGATTTAGTTTAGACGAAGCCAACAACTCGTCATGCCCGGCTTTCTGCCGGGCATCCACGTCTTAAAGTGTACCCGACAAGAAAGACGTAGATGGCCGGGACAAGCCCGGCCATGACGCATCATTTCAAATATAGAAATTTCTTACGCCGCGATGCGCTCGCGGACGATCTGGGCAATCTCGGCGTCGAGACCCTCGATTACCGCATATTCGTCATTCGAGGCGACGTAGTTCTCGTCCAGCGGCGCGTAATCGTCGAATTCGCTTTCATAGGCGAACTCGCTTTCGTCATCGAGATGAGGCGCGAGCGGCGGCGATTCCACGAAGGCGATGTCCTCGTCGTCCTCGCCCACGATCTCATCGTCATAAATAGAATCGTCTTCGGCGGGCGCCGCATCCTCGATCATCTGCACGAACCGCTGCGCATCGATCTCGGTTGCCGTCTCGTCGCAGAACAGCCGCGCATCCTCGCGCGCTGCCTCGACCGCAAAGCGCCGCAGCAACACCAGCAGCGGATCGTGCGCCGACGCCACTTCGCTCTCACATTGCGTCAACACGCGCTCGACCATCCGGCGCTGCAATCGCGTCACGCCGTCCTGCGTGTCGACGAAGCCGATTTCCAGGATCGCAGCAACCGCCGCGCGGAACGCCGGAACGGTCGAGGCCGGGAAACCCGCCTTCGTCAGCAGCGCATCGAGCCCTGCCCCACGGCCATAGGCCAGCGCGGTGACACGGCGCGGCGGCAGGCCGCTCAACTCGACAAGGGCCGCCTCAAACAGACCGGCGTTGCCCGACAGCAGCGCGCGCAGCACGAGGCCTGCGTTGAGCTGGCCGCTCTGGCGCAGATGATGGATGAGATTTGCCAGCTCCTCGCCCTGAGCGAGGCTTGCGATGTCGAGCAGCGAGCGTTCCGTCGCTTCCGCTTTGAGGCGATCCGCGCGGTCGGGCGTGATCCAGTCGCGCGCCGCGGCAAAGCGGGCCAGCGTCGCGGACACCTTGTTTGCCAGCGCAAGGCGCACCGACGCAGGCAAATTCTCACGCTGCAAAAGCTGTTCGCGGATCACGGCAAGGTCGCCATGGCGTTCGACGATCCGTTCCAGCGAGAACGGCGCCAGCGTCACGCCGGGATTTTCAATCAGTTCGAGCACCGCCGCCGCATCACCGACTTCCGCGAGGGCGGCGGCCACCGACACCGGCAACTCCGCACGGCGCGCGATCGCGCACTGCACCTGCGGGCAACCGGTGGCGACGAGATCGACCAGATCGGCATCGATCAAGAGCGGCGAGAATTCGAGAACGGGCAACGCGATGTCCGGCTGATCCGCCGCGAGCGCCGCGACGATGGCGGGCGGCGCATCCGGTTCTGCCGCGAACACCTCCGACATCGCCTGCCGCACCAGCGGCGAGGCATCGTCGAGCAGCATCAGCAGCGCGCCTTCGGCGGCGATGCGATCGTCCTGCGATAAATCTGAAATGAGCCAAGCGCGGGCCAATGCCCGTGTCGCCTCGGCGCGCTCCCCCGCGGGAGCGGTACGAACCCAACTGATAAACTGCCGAACGATCATGGGTGTTCCGGCTTACGCAACTTTGCTGACTGCGTCGGGAATACGACGCCACTGTCAGAAAGCGTAAACCATGACACTTAAGAAACAGTTCACCATAAACGGCTGCGGCCGTTGAGTTTTTGTTAACTCCCCCCCGCTCACCCCGCAAACACGCCCTTCGGATCGCTGAACAGATTGAATTGAGACTGATCCGGATTGGCCGCGGCGGGCGCTTCCGCATTGGCCTGCGAACCCGCGCCCCACAACTGGCGCACCGTCAAAGATAAAGGCTCGGCGCGGTCGCCCGCCTGAAACAGCGAATGGAATGTCGGCCCCATCTGCCGCGTCGTCATGGATGCGCCGCTGCCCTGCGGGAAGCTCGACAGGTACGCCATGTTGTCCATCGCAGGCGACGAGCCACCCGCCGAGGCCACCGCGAAACGCGCCATCGGAGAATTCGCCGCGCGGGCAAAGCGCGCATTGATGTCCGAATAGACTTCCGACACGCTGCGCGCGCTGCCATCGCGGTTGTAGAAGATCGCACGGTTGGCGGCGGCCGCATTGGGAAACATCGCGGGCGCGGACACGCCGGGATTGCTTTGCGCGGCGGAGATCAGCTTCGTCGCGCCGCCGACGCCCATGAAGTGCGCCATGTAAAGTTCGCCGTCGGTCGGACGCCGCCCGAGTTCGCCGGAGAGCTTGAAGCTGTTGGCCTGCGTCAGCGCGCCCGCCATCGCCGCGTTGGCGGCGGGGTCGTCGCGCAGCTTGAGGATCTGGTCGCGCGTCGCCGGATCGCTGACGGAATAGGTGCCGGACGGCGATTGCGAGATCGCATTGGCATAATTGCCGTAGCCGAACGCGGCCCCCGCCTGCTTCACGGTGGCGAGCCAGGTCTGTTCGATGAATTGATAAAGTCCCCGCGCCGACGAGGTCGACGCCTGCGCCTTCGGGTCGAGGTTGGATTCGATCTTCGCAGTGGAAATCAGGTAATCGAAGCTCGCGCCGGTCGCATCCGCGGCCTGCTTGATGGCGCCCGCGATTTTCGCGCGCGCAGAATCGATGACTGACGACGCAGTCGTGCTGTCGATTGCCATGTGTCCCGCTCCCCGGTGACACGCCTGAATGTCGCGGGCGCTTCCCAACACCCGCCGGACCTTTCAGCCCATCTGCACCCTGGGCGATTATGGTTAATGGGAGGTTAACAGCGCGCCATGCCGTCGTCACCGCGCAGGCGGGGACCCAGAAAATTCGTGACCTGGAGAATGTATCGAACGACAAGCATCACTTGGCGACGCAAGAGGATTGTCGAATTTGAAAGTTGGCCCCCGCCTGCGCGGGGACGACAACAACCGCTACTTATAAACCTTGTCCGGATCGAACGCCTTGTCAGCATCGACGAACACCAGCTTCGCGCCGCCAGCCTCGTTCTTCACCGCGCGATAGAAGCAGGAATGCCGGCCGGTGTGGCAGGCCGCGCCCGATTGTGTGACGCGAATCCACACCGCATCCTGATCGCAGTCCATCCGCATCTCGACGACACGCTGGACATGACCCGAGGTCTCGCCCTTGCGCCACAGCTTCTTGCGCGAACGGCTGTAGTACCAGGCGTCGCCGGTCTCGATGGTCCGGCGCAGCGCCTCGTCGTTCATGTGGGCGACCATCAGCACGTCGCCCGAACGGGCGTCGGTGGCCACGCAGGTCACGAGCCCGGCCGCGTCGAAGCGCGGGGCAAACGAAAGCCCTTCCTCAAGCCTGTCCTTGTCGCTCGATTGCGTCGTCACTTGCCGCCAACTTTGAAGGTTCGCGCGAAACGTGAAGCGCCTGAATCTCAGGCGCTAACGCCCCGCACCATATTGAGAAAACGAGCCTGTTCATCCGGATTGTCACGGAACATGCCGGTGAAGCGCGTGGTCACGGTCTTGGAGCCCGGCTTGGCGATGCCGCGCACCGACATGCAGGTGTGCTCGGCCTCGATCAGCACCGCGACACCGCGCGGCTGCAACACCTTGTCGATCGCCGCCGCGATCTGGGCGGTGAGATGCTCCTGGGTCTGCAACCGGTGCGCAAACGCGTCGACCAGCCGCGCGAGCTTCGAAAGCCCGACGACGCGATCGATCGGCGTATAGGCAATGTGCGCCTTGCCGTAGAACGGCATGACGTGGTGCTCGCAATGCGAATGGAAGCCGATGTCGCGCACCAGCACGAAATCGTCGTAGCCCGCCGTCTCGCCGAAGGTGCGGTTCAGCACCTCGGCCGGGCACTGGTGGTAGCCCTGAAACAGCTCGTCATAGGCCTCGACCATGCGGCGCGGCGTGTCGAGCAGACCCTCGCGCTGGGGGTTCTCGCCGATATAGGCCAGCAGCGTCTTCACCGCCTGCTCGGCCTCAGTGCGCGACGGGCGCGGCTGATCCGGGCGGATCGCCGCTTCCTCGATCTCGGAGGCAGGAACCTCTGACTTGTCGGCTATGCCGCGGAGCGGCTTGATGACGGCATCCATAATGGCTCTCCGTTCGACCGGCCCTTCATTGCCAAAGACGGGGCCGGAGTGTCACCGGGTCGCCAGAGGTCCTGTGGGGCCGTCGGACGCCTTGCGTGAGTTTAAAAGGCCCTCCCGGAGCCAAATCCGTGACTTTCCGGGGCAGCCGGTCAATTCGGCAGGTTTATTCCTGCGATCCAGCCACTATATAGGATGCCAGGACTGCGAGCCAAGGCTCCAGATCGCCCTTTTAGGCGGGTCAGTCCCACGGGGACCTTCATGATAAGCGACATCTACAACAAGAAAATCATCGAGCTGGCGGGCAACATTCCACGGCTCGGCCGCCTTCCCCATCCCGATGCCTCGGCGACGGCCCACTCCAAGCTGTGCGGCTCGACGGTGAAGATCGACCTCAACATGAAGGACGGCGTCGTCACCGATTTCGGCCATGATGTGAAAGCCTGTGCGCTGGGTCAGGCCTCCTCCTCGATCATGGCGCGCCACATCATCGGCTCGCACGCCGACGAATTGCGCCAGTTGCGCGAGACCGTGACCAAAATGCTGAAGGAGAACGGCGCGCCGCCGGACGGCAAATGGGCCGACATCGCGGTGCTGGAGCCGGTGCGGGACTACAAGGCCCGCCATGCCTCGACCCTGCTGACGTTCGACGCCGTGGTCGATGCGATCGACCAGATCGAGAATAAAGAGAAAGCGTCAGGCGCGCTCAACGCCGACGCCCCGGCTGAATAATCGAATCCCGTAATTATTGCGCGGGCGCGGCTCCGCCGGTCGGCGGCAGGGCTTCCGCCGTCTGGGTCGGCGCCAGCGCCGCCGGAACAGTCGCCACGCGATCCTGAATGGGCTTGGTCACGACAGGCTTGCCCACCGTCGCTGTGTGCAGCGGCTCGGACTTCGGCGCGTCCGCCACCACCGGCTCGTTGGTCACGAGGTTACCCATCCGCAATTCGGCGCGCGACAGTTCATGCAGCGGCTCCCACGGCGGCACACTCAAGGCCAGCGTCAGCAGATCCCCAGTGCCGCCCATATCGAACGTGTATTTCGCAAGCCGCCCGACATCGCGCTCGACGATCATCAGATCCTGCGCGGTGTAGGTCGCGGCCTTCGCGTCGTTGGCGCGGTCGCCCATCCATATCTGGTGGACGCGGACATGCGCTTCCGGCGGCACGATGCGGGTCTTGCCCGACAGCAGCAGGAACACGCACATCGATTCACAATAGGCGTCCGGCTCGATCGCACGAACCTTGCCGTTCAACCCGTCTGTCTCGATCACCTGACCGACGGTGGTGAAGAGGCCCGCCTTGCGCCACACCCGGCCGAGCGCCAGCGCATCGAGCACCGAACCACCGCTGGAATTCAGCACAACGGTCGCGGACGACAGATCGTGACCGGTTGCGATCTTCTCGAACAATGCAGGCGTGTCGGTGGTGATGACGCCGACCGCCTCGATCCAGTCGCGGCAATCCGGCGCACACGCACCTTTCGGCGCTACGTGCCAGACAAACGTCATGGGCTGGCGGCGCGGCTCGACCGTTTCCGGCTCATGGGGCGTGTCTGCTGCGTGGGCGGCCTGCGCAGGTGGCGACGGTTGAGCGGCACCGGAAGCATGTGCGGTTTCCTCGCGCGCGGCGAGGCCGAACAGCGCAACCAAGAGAGCTGCGGCGCCAATCCGCGCCCAGCCGCTAAACGTGAGCGACCCCACTTCCATTCCCTTCCATGCCCGAGCCGGGCAACGGCTGCGAATCCTGTCACACGAGCATTATGAAAATCGTAACGGTGCCGCAGCGCAGCGTCCATGAAACATTCGGCGCGTCGCATTCAAACCCGCGCGATGCTGTGAAACTGTGGCGGAAAAACCAGTATAGTTCCTGGAACCGGAACTAACCCCTAACCCAGACCAAGCTCATGCCTTTCAAATTGTCCTGCGGCTGCCGTGCCTGCGACATGGCGAAGAACGCGCCGCGCAACGCGGGGCGTGGCATGATCTGGTTGTATCGCTCCACGCTCTCGCCGCTGATCGGATTCAACTGCCGCCATGTTCCGACCTGCTCGGCCTATGGCGACGAAGCCATCGGCCGGTTCGGATTATGGGCGGGCGGCTGGATGACGCTGGCGCGGCTGCTGCGCTGCCAGCCGTGGGGCACGTCCGGCCTCGACTTCGTGCCCAAACAAAAGCCCGCGAACGCTCGCTGGTATCTGCCCTGGCGTTACGCGCGCTGGCGCGGCGTCAACGGCAAACCCGAATGAATGTGCTGGCGGACGCGGCACCCGCTTTTGTTTTCACGACACTTTTTTGTGTGGGGCATTTGACGATCGGGTCATGGAACTGACCGCAGCCATCGCTATTGTTTGGAGTTAGACAAATTCGAACCCGATGGGGTTCGCAGATGTGTGTCACCAGCATCGAGGGATGCATGACCGAGCATGATCCATCCAAACCGGGCAAGCCAGGCCCGGATCGCAGGACCGTCCTGCAGACCATCGGTGCCGCCGGCATCGCAACTGCCACCAACTGGCCAACCCCAAGCAAGGCTGACATGACACCGACGCAGACAACCGTCTCGCCGGGTTTTGCCGTGGATGCGAAACTCACCATCAACGGCAAACCCTATTCGGCCACCATCGACCCGCGCACCACGCTGCTCGACTTCCTGCGCGAGCACGTCCACCTCACCGGCACCAAGAAAGGCTGCGACCACGGCCAATGCGGTGCGTGCACCGTGCATGTCGATGGCCGCCGCGTGAATTCGTGCCTGACCTTCGCCGCCGCGCTGGACGGGCACGACGTCACCACCATCGAAGGCCTCGGCGAGCCCGGCAACCTGCATCCCATGCAGGCCGCCTTCGTCGAGCACGACGGCTATCAGTGCGGTTACTGCACATCCGGTCAGATCATGTCAGCCGTCGCGCTGATGAAGGAGCCGTGCGGGCCATCGGACGCCGACGTGCGCGAACTGATGAGCGGCAATATCTGCCGTTGCGGCGCGTACCAGAACATCGTCGCCGCGATCCAGCAGGTCCGGCAGGGTACGTAAGGAGACGGCAGATGCACATGTTTCAACTGCGCCGCGCCGACGACGTGGATGCCGCGATCAAGGCGGCGTCCGCCGCGCAGACCGCGCAACAGGGCGCCGACATTCGTTTTCTCGCAGGTGGCACCACGCTCATCGACCTGATGAAGCTGAATGTCGAAACGCCGCAGCAGGTCATCGACATCAACCACCTGCCGCTGGACAAGATCGAGGCGACCGCTGACGGCGGGCTGAAAATCGGCGCGACCGTCCGCAACGCGGACCTCGCGCATGACGAGCGCGTGGCGCGCGATTATCCGGTGCTGTCGCAGGCGCTGTTGTCGGGCGCATCGGCGCAGTTGCGCAACATGGCGACGACGGCGGGCAATCTTCTTCAGCGCACGCGATGCGTCTATTTCCGCGACGAGCACATGGCCTGCAACAAGCGCAATCCCGGATCGGGCTGCGCAGCCATCAACGGCTTCAACCGCACGCTCGCGATCCTCGGCACCAGCGACCAGTGCATCGCCAGCAATCCGTCCGACATGAATGTCGCGCTGATGGCACTCGACGCCACCATTCACATTCGCGGGCCGAAGGGCGAGCGGGATATTCCGATCGCGGAGTTCTTCCTGCTGCCCGGCAACACGCCGAATAAGGAAACCGTGATGCAGCCCGGCGACCTCATCACTCACGTCACGCTGCCTGCACCACCGAAGGGATCGCGCTCGCTGTATCTGAAGCTGCGCGACCGCGTGTCCTACGAATTCGCCCTCGCCTCCGCCGCCGTCGTCATGACGGTCGCGAACGGCAAGATCGAGACCGCGCAGTTCGCGATGGGCGGCGTCGGCACGCGGCCATGGCGCAATATGGACGCGGAGAAAATGCTCATCGGCAAAGCACCGGACAAAGAGGCATTCCGCGCCGCCGCCGAAGCCTTCCTGAAAGACGCGAAACCGCAAAGCCAGAACGGCTTCAAGATCGAACTGGCGAAGCGATGCCTCGTTCACACCCTCGACGCCGCAGCAAAGCTGGCCTGAGCCAATAGCGAGATTGCACCATGAATTACGTGGACCCCGGAAAGGTGATCGGCTCCCCGCTCAATCGCGTGGACGGACCGAAGAAAGTCACCGGCACAGCCATCTACACCTCCGACCATCATTTCGACGGCATGCTCTATGCCGTTCCGGTTCGCGCCACTGTCGCGGCGGGCACGATCAAGACTCTCGACACATCCGCTGCCGAGAAGATGCCGGGCGTGCGCCTCGTGCTGCACGCGGGCAATATCGGCAAGCTCAACCGCCCGACCGCCAGGAATGGCCTGATCGACGAGAGGCGGCCCCCGCTCGCCGACAATGAAGTGCGTTATTACGGCCAGTATGTCGCCGCCGTCGTCGCGGACACATTCGAGCAGGCCACCGCCGCCGCCGATGCCGTGAAGGTCACCTACGACGCCAAGCCCTTCAACGTGAAGGATGAGCTGGAGCCTTCGAAATGGACCACGGACAGCCAGCGCGGCGACGTGGACAAGGCGTTTGCGGAAGCGCCGGTCAAGGTCGATGAGACCTACGTTACGCCGACCGAGACTCATTCCGTCATCGAACTGCACGCTTCGGTCGTGACCTATGAGAATGGCGTGTTCACGCTGTACGAGCCGAGCCAGGCCGTCGTGAACCATCGTCAGGTCGCAGCCGCCGTGCTGGGCGAGCCGGCCGACAACATCCGCGTCGTCGCGCGTTTCATCGGCTCAGGCTTCGGCAGCAAGCTATGGCCGTGGGCACACAGCTTCATTGCCGCAGCAGCAGCGAGAAAGCTCAAAAAGCCGATCAAGCTTGTCCTGACGCGCAAGATGAATTTCGAATCCGCCGGCCACCGGCCGGTCACGCAGCAGCATATGAGGCTCGCCGCAACAGCGGACGGCAAGCTCGTCGCGCTCAGCCACGATTCCATCAACCACACATCGATGTCGGACGATTACAGCGAGAACTGCGGCGAGGCGACGCCGTTTCTGTATTCGACGCCGAACCTGCGCGTCCGCGCGTCCACCACAAGGCGCAATGTCGGCACGCCGACCTCGATGCGCGGCCCCGGCGCGGTGCCGGGCCTGTTCGCACTGGAATCGGCTGTCGACGAACTCGCGATCAAACTCAAGATCGATCCGGTTCAATTCCGCATCATGAACGAGCCGAAAGTGGATGAGAGCAGCGGCCTGCCCTTCTCCTCGCGCCACATGGTGGAATGCCTGCAGACCGGCGCCGACAAATTCGGCTGGAGCAAGCGAACGCCCGGCATCGGCTCGATGACCAAGGACGGCAAAATCCTCGGCTGGGGCGTCGCGGGCGCGTCATGGATTGCGCTGCGCATGCCGACCGAAGCCGCCGTGGAATTGAAATCGGACGGCACCGTGCGCGTGACCTGCGCGACGCAGGACATCGGCACCGGCACCTATACGGCGGCAGCGCAGATCGTCTCCGCCGAAGCCGGCGTGCCCACCGACAAGATCGAGGTCGTGCTCGGCGACACCGACCTGCCGCCCGGCCCGTTTTCCGGCGGTTCGGCGGCGACCGCTTCCGTCATTCCCGCGCTGCTCGGGGCCGTGCGCGAGGCGCAGCAATCCATCATCGACCTCGCGGTGAAGACGCCAAACTCGCCCTTCGCCAGCCACAAGCCGCGCGACCTGACGTTCAAGGACGGCAAGGTGATCGCCGCCAACACCACGGTCGGCTCGGCGGACGGCGGCGGATTGCCCTTTGCCCGCGTGCTGGAAATGGCCAACACGGCGTCGGTCAAGGGGCACGGCAAGAGCGAGGGCGGCTTCAACGATCCGCTGAAGAAGAAGTATTCCCTGCATTCCTTCGGCGCGCAGTTCGCCGAGGTGAGCTGGCAGCCGGAATTGGCGCGATTGAAAGTCGAGCGTGTCGTCACCGTGATCGACGGCGGACGTGTCATCAACCGCAAGATGGCCGCCAACCAGATCGAAGGCGCCGTCATCATGGGCGTCGGCATGGCGCTGTTCGAGCACACCTGGTACGACCCGCAGAATGGCGCGGCGATCAACAGCAATTTCGCCGATTATGTCATGACCACCCACGCCGATGCGCCGCGCATGGATGTGTCGTTCGTCGAGCATCCCGATACGATCTTCAACGAGCTCGGCGCGCGCGGCCTCGGTGAAATCGGGCTGGCGGGCATCGCGGCGGCGATCACCAACGCCGTCCACCACGCCACCGGCGTGCGGGTGCGCAAGCTGCCGGTGATGATCGAGGATCTGCTGACGGCGTAAGGCGCTCAAACGCCTTTGCCCCAAGCGATTCCGCTGCTATATCCCTCTCCTACCGCTTACCTGCGCTCGTTCGCAGGAGTGAGCAACAGGAGAGATTGATGTCTGATAAAGAAGCGCCTGCGTCCGGATTCCAGTTCGGCCTCGCCAACCTCAAAGCGGTCGAAAATCCCGACATGATTGCCGTCACCTTCCCCGACGGGGCGAAACGCGAATTCCCCAAAGGCACCACCGGTTTTGAGATCGCCAAGGGCATCTCGCCCTCGCTCGCCAAGCGCACCGTGGCGATGGCGCTCGATGGCGTCGTATCCGACCTTGCCGACGGAATCGAACACGACGCGAAAATCGAATTCATCAACCGCGACGACCCGCGCGCGCTGGAACTGATCCGGCACGATGCCGCGCATGTGCTGGCCGAAGCCGTGCAGGCGTTGTGGCCGGGCACGCAGGTCACCATCGGCCCGGTGATCGACAACGGCTTCTATTACGACTTCTTCCGCAACGAGCCGTTCACGCCGGAGGATTTCGCCGCCATCGAAAAGAAGATGCGCGAGATCATCGCCAAGGACGCCCCCTTCACCAAGGAAGTGTGGACGCGCGACGAGACCAAGAAGGTGTTCGCCGACAAGGGCGAGAGCTTCAAGGTCGAGCTGGTGGACGCCATTCCGGCGGACCAGTCGATCAAGATCTACAAGCAGGGCGAATGGTTCGATCTCTGCCGTGGCCCGCATATGACCTCGACCGGCAAGGTCGGCAATGCGTTCAAGCTGATGAAGGTCGCGGGCGCGTACTGGCGCGGCGATTCCAACAACCCGATGCTGACGCGCATCTATGGCACCGCGTTCGCGAGCCAGCAGGACCTCGACGCTTACCTCAAGCAGCTTGAGGAAGCCGAGAAGCGCGACCATCGCCGCCTCGGCCGCGAGATGGACCTGTTCCATTTTCAGGAGGAAGGCCCCGGCGTCGTATTCTGGCACGCGAAAGGCTGGACGCTGTTCCAGGCGATCATCGCCTACATGCGCCGCCGCCTGGCCGCCGACTACGACGAGGTCAACGCGCCGCAGATGCTGGACAAGTCGCTGTGGGAAACCTCCGGCCACTGGGAATGGTATCGCGAGAACATGTTCGCGGCCCAGTCCGCAGGCGACGAAGCGGAAGACAAGCGCTGGTTCGCGATCAAGCCGATGAACTGCCCCGGCCATGTGCTGATCTTCAAGCACGGGCTCAAGAGCTATCGCGAATTGCCGATCCGCCTCGCGGAATTCGGCATCGTGCATCGCTACGAGCCATCGGGCGCAATGCATGGGCTGATGCGCGTACGCGGCTTCACGCAGGACGATGCACACATCTTCTGCACCGAGGACCAGCTCGCGGACGAGTGCCTCAAGATCAACGACCTGATCCTGTCGACCTACGCCGATTTCGGCTTCGAGGGCGAACTCACGGTGAAGCTCTCGACCCGCCCCGACAAGCGCGTCGGCACTGATGCTGCATGGGATCACGCCGAAAGCGTCATGACCAAGGTGCTGGCGCAGATCGAGGCGAAGTCCGGCAACCGCATCAAGACCTCGATCAATCCCGGCGAAGGCGCGTTCTACGGCCCGAAATTCGAATACGTGCTGCGCGACGCCATCGGCCGCGAATGGCAGTGCGGCACCACGCAGGTCGACTTCAACCTGCCGGAACGGTTCGGCGCGTTCTACATCGACGAGCATTCCAACAAGGTCGCGCCCGTGATGGTGCATCGCGCGATCTGCGGTTCGCTGGAGCGCTTCACCGGCATCCTGATCGAGCATTTCGCCGGTCACTTCCCGCTCTGGCTCGCGCCGGTGCAGGCCGTCATCACCACCATCACCTCGGATGGCGACGATTACGCCCGCGAGGTGTTCGAGGCCTGCCGCGCCGCTGGCCTGCGTGTCGACATCGATCTGCGCAACGAGAAGATCAACTACAAGGTTCGCGAGCATTCGCTGGCGAAGGTCCCGGCCCTGCTGGTCGTCGGCAAGAAGGAAGCCGAGACGCGCGCCGTCTCGATCCGCCGCCTCGGCCGCGAAGGCCAGACCGTACTGCCGCTCGATGAGGCCTTGCAGGCGCTGACTGCCGAGGCCACGCCGCCGGATGTGAAGCGTGCGAAGGGGCTCGCTTAAAGGCTATCGCTAAGAGGCATTCAAAAGTAATTCGTCATGCCCGGGCTTGTCCCGGGCATCCACGTCTTACTACATACGAAAACAAGACGTGGATGGCCGGAATAAATCCGGCCATGACAAAGAACAGATCATGCCCGACGCACTTGAACTTCTGAAAACCCGCCGCTCGCTGAAGCCGATGGAGATGACTGGCCCCGGCCCCTCCGCGGCCGAGCTCGACACCATCCTCACCATCGGCTCGCGCGTGCCGGATCACGGCAAGCTGTCGCCGTGGCGCTTCATCGTGTTCGAGGGCGACGGCCGCACGCGCGCAGGCGAGATTTTCGCGAAGCTGTTCGCCCAGAAGAACCCGCAGGCGACGCCCGACCAGATCGAGAAGGAACGCACCCGGTTTTCGCAGGCCCCGCTCGTGATCGCGGTGGTGAGCAAGACCATCGAGCACTTCAAGGTGCCCGCGTGGGAGCAGGAATTATCGGCGGGCGCCAGCGCCATGAACATCGTTCACGCCGCGACCGCGCTCGGCTATGTCTGCGATTGGGTAACGGGCTGGATGGCGTTCGACCGCGACGCGATGGATGCGCTCGGCCTCGCGCCGAACGAGAAGATCGCGGGCTTCATCCATATCGGCAAGCCGACCAAGACAATCGAGGATCGCCCTCGCCCGCCGCTCGGCGAGATCGTGACGCGGTTCTGAAAATACCCCACGTCATTCCGGGGCGCTCACAAAGTGAGCGAGCCCGGAATCCTTCTCTTACCATTTCTGGATTCCGGATCGGTGCGCGTTGCGCGCCGTCCGGAATGACGAAGAAAAAGCTAAGCGCTTTGCCGCAGCGTGCTTTCCTTGCGGATAGTTAGTTTCTGGCCGAACTTCTCGAGCAAGCTGCCAAGCTCCAATGCCGGACGCCCGGCGCTGAACAGGAACCCCTGCACCTCGGTGCAGCCCATCGCGCGCAGGCGGTCGAGCTGGTCCTCGGTCTCGACGCCTTCTGCCGTCGTGGAGATGTTGAGGCTCTGGCCGAGACCAGAGATCGCCTTCACGATCGCCACACAATCCTCCCGCTCGGCAAGGTCGCGCACAAAGGAACGGTCGATCTTGATCTTGTCGAACGGGAAGCTGCGCAGGTAGCTCAGTGACGAATAACCCGTGCCGAAATCGTCCATCGAAATGCGCACGCCGAGGCTGCGGAGCTGATGCAGCATCGCGAGGTTTGCTTCGGTTTCCGCGAGGAACAGCGATTCGGTGATTTCCAGCTCCAGCCGCGTCGGCGCAAGGCCGGAATGCGCAAGTGCCGCGATCACGGTCTGCACCAGATTGCGGCTCCTGAACTGAATCGGCGACAGGTTCACCGCCACCTTGATATCCGCAGGCCATTTCGCGGCCTCGGTGCAAGCCTCACGCAGCACCCATTCGCCGAGCGTGACGATCAGGCCAATGTCCTCGGCCACCGGAATGAACTCCGCCGGCGAGACCATGCCGCGCTCCGGATGACGCCAGCGAATGAGCGACTCGAACGCGACGATGCGGTTGGCGACAACATCGACCAGCGGCTGATAATGCAATTCGAACTCGCCATTGGCCAGCGCATGGCGCAGATCGAATTCGAGCGCGCGGCGGGTCTGTGCCTGACGGTCCATCTCCTGCTCGAAAAAGCAGTGCGCGCCGCCACCTTCCGACTTGGCACGGTAGAGCGCCATGTCCGCATTGCGCAGCAGATCGTCGCCGGTCACGCCGTCACCCGGCGAGATCGCGATGCCGACGCTGGCGCCGATCACAAGCTCCAGCCCGTCCACGATATAGGGCGCGCTCACACCGGCAATCAATGCCGCCGAAAGATCATTGAGATCGCGGGGCATCGGATTACGTTTCACGATCATCGCGAATTCGTCGCCGCCCAGACGCGCCACCAGCGAATCCGCCGGTATCACGGCATGCAGCCGCTCGGCCACCATCTTCAGCAGGCGATCACCGACCGGATGCCCGAACGAGTCGTTCACATTCTTGAACATGTCGAGGTCGATGCACAGCACGCCGATGCGTTCATCGCCGCCCCCGCTCCGCTCCAGCGCCTGATCGAGATGCTCGCGGAATTTCACGCGGTTCGGCAGGCCGGTGAGGTTGTCGTGATGCGCCATATAGGCGATGCGCGCCTCCGCCCTGCGCCGCTCGGTGATGTCCACCGCCGTCACCAGGAATCCATCCTTGCCCTCGAACGGCACGCGGCGGCCGAAAGTCAGAACCTCGATCTCGGAGCCATCGGCCTTCACATGTCGCCAGTTGTTGGTCGACTGATAGACGTCGCCGACCTCATCCAGCACGCTTGCATGGGCCTGCCGCTCGTCCTCCGGCCAGATGTCGAGAAGATTCATCCCCAGGAAGGTGGCACGGTCATATCCATAGTGCCTGATGGCCGCATCGTTGACGCTGAGGAAATTCTTTGTTTGCGCGTCGAATACCCACATCGGCATCGGGTTGGCGTCGAACAGCAGGCGGAACGATTTTTCACGGCGCTTCAGATCCGTAATGTCCGTCAGGATGACCGACAGCATATCGCCGACCGGCGCGACGTTCAGTTTCAGGGTGAAGCCATCGCCCTCGACTTCGATCTGCACATTCGCCGCAGCACCTGTCGCTTCCGCGAGCTGCGTCAGCACGTCGGTGAACGACAACAGATGCGTTCCCGCACTCAGCCGCAGCCAGCGCAATTCGTCGGAGGGCAGCCGCAACAGCCGCGCCGCGCCCTGATTGAGATGCACGATCTGAAAATCGACCGGATGCCCTTCGGCATCGCGAATGGCCGCAAGCGACAGCACACCGTCATCGGTGGCGCAGAACACCGCATCCAGCAGGTCGAAATCGAGACCACGCGTATGAACATAGATGCTGGTGAGCACGTCGCCCCAACGAGATGCCATCGGCAGCGCGAGGACGTCGTAAGCCTGCACCTTGCCGTGGCGCACGCAATGGGCGGTGGCGAGATAAGGCTTCTGATTATGCTGTGCCGAGGCGCAAGCCTCCGCCAGCGTCAGCGCGCAGTCCGGCGGCAGCATGGCCAGCGGCGTGTGCTGGACTTCGCTTTCAAGCCATGCGTCAACCTCGCGCCCGGCGCGCAGGATTTCGATATCGCTGCCCTGCCCCCTGAGCAGCGCCATGTTATCGGCGATGCGACCCAGACCTCCCAGCGTCACATCTTCAAACGGCGGCAACTGGCGCCCCGGCTTCAGTGCGGCGCGCCATTTTCGCTCCAACACCGACAGATCGCTGAACAGATCGGACCCGGAAATATTTTCGTTCGAAACACCGATGGCACTCACAACGCATCCTCGCGCACTGACGCAACTTCTTCACGCGCGCGCATCCAATGCCGCGCCGCTTAAGGCGGCGTAAACCCGCCGCATTCGCACACGACGGCAACAGGAAAACTGGTTTGATGGTTAGTCCAAATTAGAAACTATGACAGTTTGTCATAATCAGCTTGTCATAATCAGCGCGTCAGCACTTCGACTTCGCCGTCGACGCCGTTCTTCACTTCGAAGTCGCGCTCGAACACCTTGCCGTCGTTCTTGGCGATGGCTTTGTATTCGCCCTCGGCCAGCATCACGCGCGGAAACGCGCCGATCGACTCCTTGATGACGTCACCCGCGGGCGTCAGCACCGACCATGCGGTGTTGGCCAGCGCCTCGCCGCCCTTCTCGCCGACAAGCTTGAGCGTGATGACGGCGGCGCGGTGCGTGACGACGACATCGGTGAGCTTCGCGGCCTGCACGCGAATGTCGGAACGGACGATCGAATTGGCATCGCCATAGGTCGAGACGAGATAATAGATTCCGGCCGGCAGCATCAGCACGTCACCCGCCGCGACGTTCTGCGCGATCGGAGAGCGGTCGCCGGTGCCGATCTCGAACTGGCTGCCCTTGTAGATCGAGAACACGATCTGACCCTGCGGGATTTTCGACGTGCCGACACGGCCTTCGATCCGCAAGCCGCCCGCCGCAAGATCGAACGTCTCACGCGCGGTCTCTTCTTGCCTGATCGTCACCGGCCGTACGTCGCTGACGAGACCGAGGCTGACATGGACCACATAGCCGCCCGGCGGCAGCGGAATCACCGGCGCTGCGGCACGCTCCTCGCGGATGAGATGCATCGCGCCATTCGGGCCGGGCTTGTCGGAATAGATACGCCAGATCAGCCCGCCATTGATCGCGGGCATGTCCTTGCCGAAACGCGCGGACAAGGCGAGCGTGCCTTGCGGCGTGGCCTGAACCGCCGGGGCCGACGGCAACAGCGGCGGCTGGGTGAGTTGGGCCGGTAAATCGGCAGGAGACAAACCGGAGGGCGGCGCGAGGCTGATGGCAGGCCCCGACGGCTCCCCCTGCGGGATGCTGCCGGGGGGAACCGGCGCCGGCTGATCGCCGGGAAACTGCGCATGCGCGGATTCGACGAGCATCAAACCGGACAGCACGACAGCCACACAGGCGCACGCAAGGCGCGCCATGCGCCTTGAGACAAGACTGCCATGCCGGAATGTCATCATACGGTAGCTTTTTCCCTGAAAAGGCGGCGAATTCAAGCCTCCAGACCCGCCCAAGGGGCAGCGGAAGTAGCTCTGGGACAGAACATATCTGGATAAAACGTCCCGCTTCAGTCACATTCCGGCAATAACCACCGCATGTTCTCCATCCGGCCTGTCCGAGGCGGGAAAACCGCGCCGGAAGGGCCATCACCCATCATCGGGAGGCCCCGGGTTGCTCGACGTCTTCAAAGGGATCGGCCAGGCCATTGGGGCCGGCGACAAGGACACGGCCCCTGCTCCGCGCCGGCCTAAAATCGGCCTCGCGCTTGGCGGCGGCGCGGCGCGCGGCTTTGCCCATATCGGAATCCTGCGTACCCTGATCGCCAACGGCATCGTTCCCGACATCATCGTCGGCACCTCGATCGGCGCCGTGGTGGGCGGTTCCTACGCCGCCGGTCATCTCGATACGTTCGAGGAATGGGCCCGGCATCTCGGGCCGCGCAGCGTATTCGGCTATCTCGACATTCGCCTGAACGGCTCCGGCCTGATCGGCGGCGACAAGCTCGCAGCCCAGCTCGACGCCACGTTCGGCCGGATCACCATCGAGGAATTGCCGCTGAAATATGTGGCGGTCGCGACCGAAGTGAAAACCGGTCACGAGATCTGGCTCAATCACGGCAGGCTGGTCGACGCGATGCGCGCGTCCTACGCGCTGCCCGGCATTTTCGCGTCGATCCTGATCGGCGATCGCTGGCTGGTGGACGGCGCACTGGTCAATCCGGTGCCGGTGTCGGCGGCGCGCGCGATGGGCGCCGAGATCGTGATCGCCTGCAACGTCTCCACCGACATCACCGGCCACGGCACCATCATATCGCACGGCACGCCGGAAGACACCGTGGTGCCCGAGCCTGCTCCGGAAAAAAAGCGATTCGGATTCTTCTCCGCCGAGAAGACCATGAAGCGCGAATTCTTCGGCGCGCCCGGCCGCCCCGGCATCTCCACCGTGATGGTGGACGCCTTCAACATCATGCAGGACCGCATCACCCGCGCACGTCTCGCGGGCGATCCGCCGGACGTGCTGATCTCTCCGCGCGTCGGACGGATCGGATGGTTCGATTTCCATCGTGCCGATGAATGCATCGCACACGGCGAGCGCGCGGCTGGGCGCGCCATCGAGTCCATACAGGAAGCGATCAACATGCTCACGCCGACGGCAAGCCAGCCGCCGGGCACAGCGCAGCTCGCACCGTGACGCGAGACTTCAGGCCGTCTTGATATAGTCGCGCAGCGCTTCCTGCTCGCGCTCGTATTCCTTGACGCGCCACTTCACGATGTCGCCGATCGAAATCAGGCCGACGACGCGCTCGTTCTCCACCACCGGCAGATGACGGAATTTGCCGTTCGTCATCTTTTCCATGATCGAGGCGGCGGTGTCGGCGCGGCGGCAGGTCACGACCTTGCGCGTCATGACTTCGCTGACGGGCATCGCCAGCACGCTCGCGCCATGCTTGCCGAGCACACGCACAACGTCACGTTCAGACAGGATGCCTTCGATGTGATGATCTTTCATCACCAGCACCGCACCGACATGACGCTCGGTCAAGACACGGATAGCATCGGACAGCTTGGCGTCTGCCTCGATGCTTATGACTTCGAATCCCTTGGTGCCGAGAATTGCCTGAACCGTCATTGCCAGCGCCTCCCATAAAGTGATGCGATCGCATTCTGAACCGTGCGATCTCGTCCAGCCGGGAACAACTCACTCAGCGGCGATTTGGTTGCATCACCGGCGAAGTGCGGTCCGGCATTGATCAAATGATGGATCAATGCAGGTAGGGCTGCAAGGAAAAGAAAAATCGAATCAGACGTCGCGGGAGGAAAGATTTTCCTCAGGAGAAATATCGGCCGGTAACAATCCCGGCGTATCCTCGCTGCCGCCGCGCGGCACGGGATCGAACAGCGAGAACAGCAAAAGACCGGCCAGGAAGCCGCCGACATGCGCCTGCCATGCGATACTTTGTCCCTGAGTGCCGATCTCGATGGCCCCAAGCCCGGTAAACAGGTTCAGGACGAACCAGATTCCGAGAAAAGCGAGCACCCGTCCGTTGCGCAGCGCCCGCGACAAGGGCAGCGCCGGGATGCGCGCAGCCGCGTCGGCATCGGGGGTGCGACGAAATGACAGGAAGCTGCCGCGCTGGAATGCAAAACGCAGCGAGGCGGCCATGGTGCCGGATACGGCGGCGGATGCCCCGATCATCGGCGCCAGTTCATGGGCATGCGTCAGCAAATGCGCCAGCGCCCCGGCCACCGCGGTGATGGCGAGGAAGACGAAAAACCGCACCCCGCCGAAGCGCCGCGCAAGCGCGCTGCCGAACGGCAGCATCCACAGCATGTTGAACCCGATATGGGTGAGGTCCGCGTGCAGCAGCGAATAAGTGAGGAAGCTCCAGATGCTTGCACCGATTCCGCCCGGAATCTGCTCGGCCATCAGTGTGGTTTCGTAGCGCGCGGGCACGAAGCCGAACACCCAGATGATTTCCTGATCCAGCGACGCAGGCAGCAGCATCCGCACGATATGAATCCCGAACAGGATCACGAGCAGAAGCGTCATCGGACGCGGCAGCGTCAGAATGGGTTCGTGGGTGCGTTCGGGAGGTGCCAGCAATGGTGTCATCCAGGGGCCGCCAGGACCGGGAACGGATCGGGCCAGCCAATCCCTGAAATACGGCTTTTGCGCCGCAGCGCAAGCCGCCTGTGTCCATCCGGGGTGAAAAAGCCGTCATCCCACGCCGAAAATGAAAAAGGGAGGACCGGACAGGTCCTCCCTTGATCGATGACAGCCTTTCGCGAAGGAAATCCCCACCCCTCCCCGCGCGATGGCCGGTCTTAGTGCCACCCGTTATTCAACTTGTATTCGACCGTCTGGACCGGCGGCGCCTCTTGGGAAAAGCCGTCGCCGTATGGAGTAGATGCATACTACCGGGTTCCCTCGCGGCCTCAACTTCATAGTTAAATTTACCTTAACGCCACAAAGGCGGGCTTAACCCACCCGGTTTCGCCCCTTCGGCATGGACGCTGCACCGATCCTTGCGCACAACAACCAAGGGCCGCGCAGCGTGCAGACAAGAGACAGAACTGTCCCGTGTCTGGACTTGCCGGGTGGGTGATTAGAGTGAAGCATCCGTCGAACCGGGAATTCTTCGCATACTGGGACAAGGCCCGGGGCACAGCGGCGGCCCCGGACCGTAGCAGCCTTGCGCCGGAGCCGGTGCGGCATCTGCTCGGCGACATCTTCGTGCTCGCCTACGATCCCGCCGCCGGATATCCGTTCCGTGTCGCGGGCACGCGCATTTGTGCCCGGCTCGGCCGCGACGTGAAGGGCGAAAGCTTCTCGTCGCTGTTCACGGGCGAGGCGCATCGGGAGATCGAGGACCTGCTCGGCATCGTCGCCGAGGAAACCATGCCGACGGTCGCGGGCGTCACGGCGGCGGCCAGCGAAGGCGGCCTCGTGCATTTCGAGCTGCTGCTCCTGCCCTTCAGCCCCCGCGCGCATACGCCGCTCAGCCTCACCGGCCAGATGGCAACGCTGACGGAGGCCCCCGGCACGCTGTCGCAGTTCGGCCTGACCTCATGGCGCCATCTCGAACCCGAGATCCAGCCGCGCGGTCCGCGTATCCTGCGCAAGCTGGAAATCGCGCGCGGCTTCATGGTCTATGAGGGCCTGCGGTAGCACCGAATTCTCGGCGTCGTTCCCGCGAAAGCGGGAACCCATTCTTCTATCGATCAAGAAAGTCTGGGTCCCAGCCTGCGCGGGGACGACAACAGAATGTTTTCAGTTCGAGGTTGCGAGCGCCCATGGCGCTGAGCCCATCGCTAACTCCGCATTAACCCTGACGCCCGTATGGTTCGCTCTTACCGTGTCCGGGCGTGGCGATGGCGTTGGTACAAAGACATTTTCAGCCACAGGCTGAGGAACGGCGGCACTTCCAGCGGGTGAAAATTCACCTGCTTGGCCGGTACATGCTGTCCGATCGCCGGGAATACCCCTGTCAGGCCATCAACATGTCTCCCGGCGGCCTCGCGCTGCTGGCGCCGGGCATCGGCAATATCGGCGAGCGGGTCGTCGCCTATCTCGATCATATCGGCCGCGTCGAAGGCAAGATCACCCGCCTGCTCGACAACGGCTTTGCCATGACCGTGAGCGCCACACCGCGCAAGCGCGAGAAGCTCGCCGCCCAGCTCACCTGGCTCGCCAACCGCGAAATCCTCAATCTGCCCGAGGACCGCCGCCACGATCGTATCGTGCCGCGCAACGCGATGGGCTTGCTCAGGCTCGAAGGCGGCGGCGAAATGCAGTGCCGCATCATCGACCTGTCGCTCTCCGGCGCGGCGCTGTCCGGCCAGACGCGCCCCGCAGTCGGCAGCCACGTCATGCTCGGCCGTGTCGCCGCGCGTGTCGTCCGCCATCTCGAGGAAGGCTTCGCCATCGAGTTCAACCACCAGCAGGTGCTTGAAACCGTCGAGGACAACGTCACCGCACGAGACTAGATCTTCCCTGCTCCGCAGGATGCGATCCGGACGTTTCCTGTCCGGAGGCGCTGCGCCTTATTGTCAGCCGAATAAACATATACTAGAAATACATATTATATTCGCGCGCTCGCCGTGGAGCGCGGCCTGACATGTCCCGGAGGATGCGATGGGCTTTCCTTCCTTCTTCGCCGATGTCCCGACGATCACGCTGCGTGATCCTCTGGCCATCTTTCTCGGCGCCTCGGATGATGGCGTCATCACCTACACCTACGCCGATGCCGTGAAACTCGCGGGCCATTCCTGCCCGACCGTCGCCGGCGCCTATCTGATGATACGCCACGGCCTTCGCGCGCTCTATGGCGACGAGATGCCCGCGCGCGGCGGCATCGAGGTTTATCTGCGCGACCCGCGCGATGAAGGCACCACCGGCGTCATCGCCGCCGTCGCGACACTCCTCACCGGGGCCGCCCCCGAAACAGGCTTCGGCGGCATCGGCGCGAGAAGCCGTTTCGCGCGCCGTGACCTTCAGCATTTCGAGGCCCCGATCGACGGTCTGATAGCCCTGCGCCGCATGGATAACGGGCGCGGCGTCACGCTCGATCTCAACACCGGCGCAGTGCCGCCGGCTCCCGAGATGCAGACGGTGTTTCCGCGAGTCGTCGCCGGGCAGGCCAGCGAAGATGAGCAGGCGCGGTTCGCGGCCCTCTGGCAGGACCGCGTCGAGCGGATGCTGATCCGGCATGCCGACGATCCGGCACTGGTGCAGGCCGATGAGTGGACAGCCGCAGCCGCCTGAAGCGCCTCGCCGTTCGCTCGTTACTTTCCGCGCGCGGCGGCGATCACCTGCGGCGCAAGCCACGCCGCGAACGCCGCATGTCCCTGCGCGTTGAAATGCTGGCCATCGGGATCGCGCGTGTTTTTCGGCGCGATCTGTCCGAGATGGCCGAGCATGATCACCTTGATGTGGCGGGCCGCCAGCCGTTGCCTGATCTGCGCGATGTTGCCTTCCCGTGAGGCGCCTTGCCCGCGCCGCGCATCGTTGCCGCCCGGCTGGAGAATGACGATCGACGTGCCATTCGGCACGGCGGAATTCAGCCGCGCCAGCATGCCGCCGGTGGTGTCGCCGGGAATGCCTGCATTGGCGACATGCGCGGACACACCTTTGGCCGCGAGCAGCCTCTGCAGTTGCGCCGGATAGGCCTGCGACGAGGGCACGCCGCCATTGGTGCGTCCCCGTCCCGAGCCGTAGGTGTTGCTCGCGCCGAGTGCCACGATGTTCACCTCGGCGGCTTCCGCGACGGATGCGAACAGCGCCACGCCTGCGGCCACTCCCAAAATCCAGCCCTTCATCGACGGCCTCCCTTTGCCCGCCGCAAACGCTACGCCTCGAAGAAAAAACCGTAAAGGCGCTCAACCGGCGGCGGCCTTCGTCTCCTCGAGCGCAAGCGCCGAATGCGCATAGGCACCACCGGCGCGCATTTCGGCGGCGACCCAGATGGCTTCCATCAATTCCTGCCGCGTCGCGCCATGGCGTAATGCAGCCTTGGTGTGGCCCTTGATGCAGTAAGGACATTGCGTGACGTGTGCCACGGCCACGGCGATGAGCTGCTTCACCTTCACCGGCAGCGCGCCTTCGGCAAACACCTTCTGGCTGAAAGCCTGAAAAGCCGCCTCGGTGTCGGGCGTGAGCTCGCGGCGCATCTTGCCGTATTCGGCGGTCGAGGTTGGATACATTCCTTCGGACATCGATATTTCTCCTGTGCGGCAATCCTATGCGAGCATCATCGTAGACCCTCGCCCCATGCAGCCCCAAAGAATTAAGCCGCAGCAGCGCATCGCTTTTGCCGATGCATGAAGCCTGTTGAATCGATGGACCTGAACCGCCGCATCAAGGCATGCGCATGCAAGCCGCTTCTCGTTAGCGTCACCGCCGGGTAAAGCCGCGCGGTTAGCGCTTTCTCACCATCATCACCGGCCGAGGCGCTCATCGCCCCGGGAAATCCAGCCCCGGCCCCTTTCGGACCACTCTTCAAGCTCTCGCGAAGGCTCCGTCCTCTTGGGCGAAGCGTGAGAATTCAACCGCTTGAGCGGCAATCGATACAATTTGAATCAAATCCAGATCGTTCAAATTTGAGCTTTATTTGAATCGATATTGATTCAAACAAGCCTTTGATTTGACGATCATTTCAGTCAATTGCCCCAACGTGATTTAGCCGCGGCGCAAAGCCTCGCTGCCACAGTGGCCCCAACAAAAAAACGGGGGCCACAATGGTTTCAATTCGTGGATGGGGCGTATGTCTGGCGGTCGCCGCCGGGCTGACAGGTTTTTCCAGTGCTTCGCAGGCCGCCAGCCGGATCGCTCCGGCCGCGCCGCAGAGTCACGTTCTTTATGCAAGCCTCGGCGACACCGCCCGCGCGCCGATCGGCTGGATCGAGTTCTGCGCCGAGAACGCCGCCGACTGCAAGGGCGGCCCCACGCAGGCCCGCGACATCGTCATGACCCAGACCGCATGGAAGGATCTCGTGCGCGTCAATCGCTGGGTCAACGAGAACGTCAAGCCGATGACCGACATGGAGCATTGGGGCGTGGTCGAGAAGTGGTCGTACCCGACCGACGGCTACGGCGACTGCGAAGATTACGTGCTGATGAAGCGCAAGATGCTGATCGACGCCGGCTGGCCGCGCGAGGCGCTGCTTGTGACGGTGGTGCGCGACCGCAAGGGCGAAGGCCATGCCGTGCTCACGGTGAAGTCCGACAAGGGCGAGTTCGTCCTCGACAACCAGAACGAGGATGTCGTGGCCTGGACCGACACCGGCTACCGCTTTGTCAAACGCCAGTCGCAGACCGATCCGAATGTGTGGGTCTCGCTCGGCGACAACCGCCCGGCTGTCGTCACCGCCACGTCAACAAACTGAGGTTCCTACTCGCGTCCCGGTCACATCCCCACCCCTCCCCGTCCGAGACCGGTTCGCGCGCGGCCAGCTTCTTCCCCGGAAGCTGGCCGCAACTTTTTTGGCGCTCACGAATCCCGGAGCGCTGCCGTTCAGCCGATCGTCTTCAATCGATTTTCTTCAATCCTGCCTTGAAGCGCCTGCTGTTCTTGACGTAATGCGGAGCGGCGCGCGTCAGCAGCTTCACCTGCTCGTCGTTCAGCGCCCGCACCACGCGCGCGGGTGAACCGACGATCAATGAGCGCTCGGGAAATTCCTTGCCTTCCGGCACCAGCGCGCCCGCGCCGACCACGCTTTCCTTGCCGATCTTCGCACCGTTCATCACGATCGCGCCCATGCCGACCAGCGCACCCTCGCCGATGGTGCAGCCATGCAGGATGGCGTTGTGCCCGACCGAACAATTCTTGCCGAGCGTAATCGGAAAGCCCGGATCGGTATGGAAGGTGCAGTTGTCCTGCACGCTCGAACCCTCGCCGATGTCGATCAGTTCGTTGTCGCCGCGGATCACGCAGCCGAACCAGACGCTCGCGCCTTTCTGCAACCGGACATTGCCGATCACCTCGGCGGAATCTGCGATGAAGTAGTCGCCATCGGCGGGAAGTTGCGGCCTGACGCCGTCGAGTTCGTAAGTAGCCATGCTTGTCTCCTGAACGAGACGACCATGCCACGAACGAAAAACGGATGCGAGGCTCGCTTACGCGACGATGCCGGTCGCCTTCAAGAACATCACCACGCAGGTGCCGGACATCAGGCTCCAGATACCGGCGATCACGGTCGCGACCATCACGAACACCATGCGGCGATTTTCGATCCGCCGGCCGCGGATGGTGTTGCGCATGATGATAAAGGGCGCCGCGAACACCAGAAACGGCACGGTCATCACCGCGCGCGGCGCGGCGCTATGCTCCAGAATGCCGAAACCTGCGGGGCGGTCCACGAAGGCCTGATAGCCGCTTGCCAGCGCGCCCGCGAAGGCGAACCCGATCAGCAGCGCGAAAAAAGAATTGAGTTCCGGCGACATTGTGAGCCCCACGCAAAACGTGGCCTCCGCTTTCGCAGAACCCTGCCGCCGCCGCCACTTTATCCTTAAGAAAGGGTTAATTTCGCGGACCGTCCTTTCCGGGGTATCCGCAAAAACGCCGCGCGAGGGCCCTTACAGGCCTCGCCATCGCCACATAAGCCGCTCTATGACATGACCATATTCGCCGCGACGTCCGCGATTCGAAACGCTCTGGAACCCGCTCCACCATGGCTGCCCCTCTGCCGCCCCGCGCCCGCAAACGCCACAACCCCTATCTTCCCATCCTCGCCTCCATCGTGATCGGCTCCGCCGCTCTCGCCTCCGTCGTCTACCTGCTGCAGCCGACCTGGCAGCCGCAACAATCCGCCAGCGAACCCGGTACGCTGCCGATCACGATCGGCCACACGCTGTTCAACGTGCCGACGGCGGCGATCCGGGTGAAATTGCAGAAGCGCACCGGCCCGCAGGAGCGCGTCGATCTCTCCTTCCTCTACCCCTCGCTCAAGCCGCCGACGGCGCAGAAGCACATCACCGCAGCCGAGGCCGAAGCGGAAGCCGCATCGAAGGCCGAGCCGATCGATCGTATTTTCGTTTCAATCATTGCCCATCACGGCGCGGTATCGCCACAGGAGCGCAGCAAGACGATCTATCCGCGCTATCTGGAATCGGATGCCTCGACCGTCGAGGACACGCTGATGGTGCAGGCCTTCCGCGACGGCACGCCTTACGCGGGCGAAGACCTGTTCATGGCCGACGGCGAAAGTTTCACCGCGCGCTGCTCGCGCGATGCGCAGACGCCGGGCATGTGCCTGAGCGAACGCCGGATCGGCGACGCCGATCTCAACTTCCGCTTCCCGCGCGCATGGCTCGCACACTGGCGCGATGTCGCGGACGCCATGGACAAGCTCGCCGACCAGCTTCAGGGGCCGGGGAAATAACGGCGCTCTGATTGAAGCAGGCTCCCTCTCCGTCATTCCCGCGAAAGCGGGAATCCATATTTGAAGACTGGGTCCCCGCCTTCGCGGGGACGACGAGATAGAACTCCAAAACGAAAATGGCCGGGACAAGCCCGGCCATCGCATCGTTTCATGATAAGAAAAACTTAGTCTTCTTCGACGAGGTCGTCCTCGAGGATCGCCATCTGGAACTGATACGAGCGATCGTCGTCCTCGTCATCGACGAACAGCACGCCGATGAATTCCTCGCCGATGTAAACCTCGGCGGAGTCGTCCTTTTTCGGACGCGGCACGACGCGGATCTTCGGATTGCCGAACGTGCGCTTGAGATAAGCGTCGAGCTTTCTGACTTCGGTAACGTCCACGGCAGTCTCCAATGATGATTATGTCTGCCACGCGCGCCTGAGCCTAACGCGAAGCCTTCCGCACGCCAATAGCGCAGCGTGCCCCATGAGCCAATAGCGCAACGCGCGCCGCGATAAAAGTGCAGAGAAGGCTTTACAGACCGTTCGCGTTGAGCATCTGGTCCATCGTGCGCGACGGCTCGGAACACCCGGCCTCGCCCACGACGCGCGCAGGCACGCCCGCGACCGTGACGTTGTTCGGCACCGGCTTGACGACAACGGAGCCCGCCGCGATGCGCGCGCAATGCCCGATCTCGATATTACCGAGGATCTTCGCGCCAGCGCCGATCATCACGCCACGGCGGATTTTCGGATGGCGATCCTCGTTCTCCTTGCCGGTGCCGCCGAGCGTGACATCGTGCAGGATCGAGACGTCGTCCTCGATCACCGCCGTCTCGCCGACCACGAAACCTGTCGCATGATCGAGGAAAATACCGCGCCCGATCTGCGCCGCCGGATTGATGTCGGTCTGGAACACCGACGACGACTGACTCTGGATGTAATAGGCGAAATCCTTGCGGCCCTGCTTGTAGAGCCAGTGCGCAAGCCGGTGCGCCTGAATGGCGTGGAAGCCCTTGAAGTACAGCAGCGGATCGATGAAGCGCGATGTCGCGGGGGTCGCGGTCGTAGACGGCGACGAGATCGGCGCGGAAGGCGTTGCCGATATCGGGATCGTCACGAAGCGCTTCGTTGTAGGCCTGCCGGATCAGGCCCGCCGACAAGGCTGCATGATCGAGACGCTCGGAAATGCGATGCACCACCGCAGCTTCCAGCCGGTCGTGATGCAGCACCGACGAATAGATGAAGGTGGCAAGCTCCGGCTCGCGGCGCGCGACCTCCTCAGCCTCGTCGCGAATCCGCGTCCAGACCGGGTCGACCGTCGAAAGGGCGGCTTTCGGATCCACGTTAACTTTGGCCATAGGCATCTTCCAGCTTCCGGGCTCGGGAGATTACCACATAATGGGCATTGCGGAGGCTGCAATCCCACCCTTGTGGCAATACGGATAATATTCTCCTCAGCCCTGCCGGGCCAGAAAAGCCAACACACCCTCTTTGTAAACGCGGTCGCCCACCGCCCGCATGTGATCGCGGTCCGGAATATCAAGGACTTCGGCGTGGGTCATGATCTCGTGCAGCTTTTGCGCCGAGCCGCCGACATCGTCCTTGGTGCCGACCGCGATCAGCGTTGGCAATGTGATCGAAGCTGCCTGCTCCGGCGTGAGCCATTGCCGCGAACCGCGCAGGCACGCCACCAGCGCGCGGCGATCGGAACGGGTCTGATCGGCGAAGGCGCGGAACATGCGGCCCATCGGATCGGTCACGTCCTCGAGCGACGGCGCTTCCAGCGCCACCGCCACGTCCTCGCCGGGACCGCCGCCCTCGATCAGGCCATAGCCGAGTCCGCCGATGATCAGCGAGCGCAGACGCTCGGGATGATGCAGCGCCACCCTGCATGAAATGCGCGAGCCGAGCGAATAGCCCATGATGTCGGCGCGTTCGATATTGAGATGATCCATCAGCGCGCGCACGTCGCCCGCCATGATGTCGAGCGAGTAGTCCGCGCGATCGTAGAGCTTGGATGACGCGCCATGCCCGCGATTGTCGAGCGCGACCACGCGCCGTCCTGCTTTGGTCAGCGCCGAGACCCAGCCGGGGTAGACCCAATTGGTACCCGCGGTCGAACCGAAGCCGTGGACGAGAACGATGGGCTCGCCCTCGCCTTCATCGATAAAAGCGATCTCGACGGAGCCGTTGTGGAAGCTCAGCATGAACACATTCCATTGCAGGGGAACCGGACGGCCGCCGTTCTAACCGCGTCGCGGCGGCTTTGCCAGTGCTTGACGCCCGGCAATTTATGCAGATGTGGCCTGCGTCAGCGCGATTGCATCGCGGGCTTTTTTGCGTTTGCGGCGTGCGAGCCACGCAAAGGTCAGCCGCTCGGTTGTGGATTTGATGGAAGCGAGAAAACCGAGCAGCGCGATCAGCGCGGCGAACACCCACCAGGCGAGATTGAATGCGCCGGTGGCGAGCAGCAGCGCGCCTCGCCCGACCAGCTTGATGATCGCACGCGTCTCCTTGCCCTTGGACTCCGCAAGCCTTGCGGCGCGCGCCACATCCTGCGGACCGTCGGCGATGCGCAGCACATCGAGCGTGCCTCTGGTGCCGATCTTCTCGCCGATGCGGCCGGTATCCTTGGCGAGACGCACGAGGGCGCCCGCCTTCTCGGCCTTGAACGCCGCCTTCAGCGCGCCGACGCTTTGCGCAGGCCGCATGAACGAGGCGTGCTGAACCGCCTCCGTCAGCGCGGGCGTATCGACCGCATTGCGCACCGCGCGCCCGGTCCACTCCGTCAGTCCCGCGCCGAGGCGGCCGACCTTGCGCGCATCCTTCACCAGCGTCAGTCCGGCGCGCAGAGGTGCGGCACCCGCGACCGAAACATAAGTTGCCGCCGTCACCGCGATGCCGGCGCTCGCCAGCCCCAGCACCAGCCGGTCGGCATCCTCGCCCATCGCCAGCCGCTTGCCCTCGCGCAACACGTCGCGCACGTCGCCGAGCACGAACAAATCCCCAGCGAGCGTGCCCGAGAGGCTCGCCCCGTCATCGCCCTCGCCGGTCACAAGTCCGTGCACGAATCGCCCGGCGACCGCCTGCGTCGAATTGTGCGCCGCAAGTGCGGTGCGGACGCGCTCTTGCACCTCCGGAGCAACGCCTATGCCCTTGCCCTCGGCCAGCGACACAAAACTGTCGGCAAGTTCCGGGTCGCCCGCATCCAGCGCCTGCTGGATTTGCCGAGCGATCGCGGACTGCCGCGCGGCCTCGCTTCCCTCATGCAGCGCTGATTCAACACGGATATCCGACAATTGCGCAGGGTCGTCCTGCGCCATGAGAAGGCCCGCCGCCGTATGCGCCCGCGGCATCAGCAACGCGAATGCCGCCGCACAGAGAGCCGCGCATCCAATTGTCGCAGTGGTTTTCCGATATTGCATGCACAAATCCCGCATGTGGTGCCCGACCCTATGGCGATTTTGCGGCGGAAATTTCACCTGATGGAAGTCGTGCACCAAAAGAAGGCCCTCCGAAAGAAGGGCTTTCCGCAGCAGCAAATAGCGTATGGAGTCGACCCCGGCGTCCACGCATCAGTTCGTCATTTTCTGTTGCGAATCCGCCGGTGTCCGCGTTGAACCTCTGGCATACCGCGTATACCGGGGGTAATAGGTTGCCGCGATCGCTGATGAACCCGAAACCACGAACAAAACCGCTTTTGACTTCCGCACGGTAAATCCCAAGGTAAATCTCATGGCCGACCACATCGTTCCACACTTCCACAATGGCCAAGGGGTGAGCGTGATCGAAATCGGCTCGCGGGAGTTCATGTGCATCGGCGCCAACCCGCCGTTCGATCATCCGCATGTCTTCCTCGATCTCGGCAATGACGACGAGATCATCTGCCCGTACTGCTCGACGCTGTACCGCTTCGCCGGCGATCTCGCGCCCGGCGCGGCGCGGCCGCCCCAGTGCGTGGTGGAAGACAAGGTCGTCTGATCTGCCGTGGCGCCGGCGCGCACGCTTGCGATCGCGGGTGCCGGAATCGGAGGCCTGACGGCAGCGCTGGCGCTCAATCGCATCGGCTACCGCATCATCCTGTTCGAGCGTGAGGCACACCTCACGGAAACCGGCGCTGGTCTCCAGTTGTCGCCGAACGCCAGCCGCATCCTGATCGATCTCGGTCTCGAGCAACGATTGTCAGCGGCAGCGGTCGCGCCGGACGCCATCAGCATCATCAATGCGCGAAGCGGCCGGGAAACCGTCCGCATTCCGCTCGGCGAAAAAATTCGCGCGCGTCATGGCGCGCCCTACTGGCTGCTGCATCGCCCCGACCTGCAGGCCGCGCTGCTGGCGCAGGTCGAGGCCACGCCGGGCATCGAATTGCGGCTCGGCTGGCAGTTCGATGACGTCTCGAACGACACAAACGGCGTCACCGTCACGCAACGCCGCAGCATGTCGCGGCGGCAGGATCAGGCGCAGGCCCTGATCGGCGCCGACGGCGCGTGGTCCGCCGTGCGGCGGCAGATTTTCCCCGAGGTCCGCGCGCAATTCAGCGGCCGGATCGCATGGCGGGGCATGATCGACGCCACGCGCGTGCCGGATGGATTCGATCGGCGCCGCGTGCAACTGCGGATGGGCTCCGACGCGCATCTCGTCACCTACCCGATGGCGGGCGCGGGTCACGTCAATCTCGTCGCCATCGTCAACGATCAATGGCGCAGGCCCGGCTGGAACGAGGTCGGCGATCCCGAGGAGATCGCCCGGCATTTCGCGGCGTGGCACGGCGGCGCGCGCGCGATGATCGAATCCGTCACGAGCTGGCGCAAATGGGCGCTGTTTGAAGTGCCCGGCGGCGCATTCGCAAAAGATCATATCGCCATGCTCGGAGACGCGGCGCACGCGATGCTGCCGTTCGCCGCACAGGGCGCGGCGATGGCGATCGAGGACGCGGCCGTACTCGCACGCTGCATCGAGACGCAACCTGACGACCTGCCCGCCGCATTCCGCAATTATGAAAACCTGCGGCGCGGGCGCATCGCGCGGGTACAGCGCACGTCACGCCGTAACGGGCAAATCTATCACCTCAAGGGCGCAGCCAGAGTGGCACGCGATCGCACCATGCAGTTGCTCGGCGGCGCGCGTCTGCTGGCGCGGCAGGACTGGCTTTACGGCTGGCGCGCGTAAAGGCTCAACCTTAGTGCCTCTTGCGATGCTTCTGCTTGGCCTCGGGCGCAGCAGCCTGCGCCGGCTTCTCCACCGGGAGCGGGCCGCAATTCAGCTTCTGCCGGTTCTCGTCGATCTGTTCGAGTTCGCCGCGCGCCGTCACATACTCGCTCTGATACGCAAGACCTGACATCAGCGCACCGGCAAAGCCGGTCTCCGCCTTCGCCATCAGCCCTTTCAATTCCGCAACGCGCGCACCGACCTGTTTGTGCGCGGTGTTCAACTGGTCGCAGTTGTAGAGTGCGTAGTGAGAGGGATCGACGAAGAAGCTCGCCGCCTGCGCGAGGCTGCATGAGCCGAACAGAAGGGCGGCGGCAAGATACAATTGAGTGCGATGGAACATGCGTTCAGTCATCCGGGAGAATTTTCAGGCGCAACCTAGCCGATACGGCCTCACCCCGCCAGCCGCGCGGTGAGCCTGCTTTTCACATCCGGCCATTCGGAATCGAGAATGGAGAACATCACGGTATTGCGAACGCGCCCGTCGGGCATGATCCGCTCGTTGCGCAAAATGCCCTCCTCCTTCGCGCCGAGCCGTGCAATCGCCGCGCGGGATTTCGCGTTCAGCTCGTCGGTCTGGAATTGCACCCGCACGCAGTTCAGCGTCTCGAACGCATAGGCCAGCATCAGGAGCTTCATTTCGGTGTTGACCGCCGTGCGCTGGTATGAGGCCGAAATCCAGGTATGCCCGATCTCCACCGTCCGGTTGTCGCGGTCGAGCTTCCAGAACCGCGTCGAGCCGATCGGCTCGCCGGTGGCGATGGTCTCGATCACGTAAGGAATGACCGTGCCCGCCTTCGCCCCATCCAGCGCGGTCTTCATGTAGGCGGCGACCGTCTCCTCCGACGGCACGAAGGTGACCTTGAGAGTCCACAACTCGCCGTCGGCGGCCGCACGCACGAGTGCAGGCGCGTCAGAGTCGCACATCACGCGCAGGCGAACACGGGAGCCGATGAGATCAGGGGCTGTCGGAGCGGTCATATCATCCGGGGACTTAAATGAAGGACATTGGTGCGGTCGGCGGGAATCGAACCCGCACGACGTTGCCATCGAGGGATTTTAAGTCCCTTGCGTCTACCAGTTCCGCCACGACCGCACGCTTTCTTTTCAAATACTTAGACATGAAAATCAACGGGCTCCGCGCAAAACATCCAGCGTGTTTGGCGATTTGCACCGGCCGGACACCCTCGCGCGGTTTTCCGGTGCCTGATTCCGAACGGCGAATCTGCCCCGCCCCCCATAAGCGGCACGGACGGGATCGATCCGACCTGGGCTATCGAGCGCGGCAGCTGCCACAAGATCGCAAGCAATATCAATCGTGGCCGGGCCGCATACCGCCTGCCGCCATCGAGGCTGGTGGCCGTGACCGGAAAGAGAGAGGCTTATTGACGCCTCGTCAGATCAACGGCGGACTGGTATTCCCTATCGGAAGAACCCGCATGGCGGCCAAGGTATTTTCCTTGAACGATTTTTATTTTGCCATTGTCGCTCTCTACTCCGCGTCACTGTTGGCGCTCACATGCCTTCATGGAGCATCCAGACACGAGAGAAAAATCGACATCTGCTTTCTGACTGCAACGTCGATCGCGATCCTGACAGCCCGATTCCAAATCATAGCCTCCCCCATTCTTCTCAATCCGGATGAGGCGCTTTTCGCCGCCGGCGCAATGAGGACAACTTACGGGTGGACCACATGGGGGATCTTGGACCCCACAACTTCCGGCCCCCTGAATTCAATGGTCCTGACCTGGCCTTATATTTTCGGCGGCGACGCCACACTTTTTTCCGGCCGCCTGACCGCGACCGCTCTTTCGGTGGGAGCGATATATTTTCTATATCGTTTGGCCAGACTCCTATTGCCACCCGCGCCCTCAATCGTTGCGGTTGCACCGGCCGCTCTTTTTTACGTTATCATTCTGCACCCGGATTTTACGCAGTTCTCAAGCGAACATCTTGCTGTTGTCCTGATCTGCGGCGCGCTCTATTTCGTCGCGCAATTCATGCAAAACCACCGCCTGGCGAGTCTGTGTTTCGCCGCGATCATGACCGGCGCGATCCCTTTCGTGAAACTTCAGGGCGGCGTCTGGGCATGTTTCATCTGTCTCGCCATTGCCGCTGCCTGCCTGCTCGAACGCAGCGACACAAGAACCAACTGCAAAAGACTGGCCGTCGTATGTGCCGGCGCTTTGTCCACCGCCGTGGTTTTACTGCTGCCCGTCTATCTGGCAGGCAACTTTGATGACTTCATCAAAAGCGCCTTTATCGAACAGTATCATCGGTCGCTGATCGTCGACCCGAACTATTCGGCCGTTAAGCTCCTGCGGATTATAGGCCCACTCCACCGCGCCTACCTGATCGTCGGTATCACGATAGCTGCTTGCGCGATTTTCGTGATCGCAAAACACCAGAATGCACGGACGCCATCGCGGTTGATCCTATTTCTGACAATCCTTGCCTGTTTGAGCATACCCATAGCGATCATCACCGTCGTCACGCCCGGAAGAGCCTATCCTCACTATTTGCAATTCATGATCCCGTCGATCGTTCTGCTCATGATCGTCGCGGTTTTCGTTCTTTCGTTCCTCGAACAGCGGTCGCGACCGCTATGGAGCCTGTCGCCGCTCCTTGTTCTGGTGTCGATCGTCTCGATGTTGACCGCGACAAAGGCGCAATATTTATATCTGCGCAATGCAACCATTCGCAGCTCGCAGAATCTTTCCTCGGACCTGTTGCACTCACCCGAGATTCTTTCCTGGCTTTCCGCAAATCGGAACGATTCCATGGTGTGCTGGGGTTGGAATCCAAAGTGCTATCTGGACACGAACATCCGTCCCGCCACGCGCGACATGACGAACGAAGTCCAGTTGTACGATCTTCCATTGCGGCCATATTTCAGAGAGCGATTTCTGCAGGACTTCGACAAATCGTCAGCAACCTTCCTGATCGATTTCGTGGGTCCGCACTATTTCGGATTTAACGATCCGTCGTCGGAAGGCGTCCAATCTTTTCCAGAACTCGCGACAAGACTGCAGTCAGAGTTTCAATCGATCAGCACAGCTTCGGACAAAACATGCCCGGCTTTCTTCGTGAGAAAATCACGACTGAAGGAGTTTTATAAATCTCGGGTGCTGTTCGACAGGATAGACGGCCCATCCCATCCGGGCTTTCCGCCCACCGCCGTAGATGACAATGCCGTCTTCGAAAAATGCCGGAGTTTCTGGCTGCTGCCCAAAAACCAGGGCGGCGAGCTGGATATTGCTTTCGCAAAGCCCGCCCGGCTCAGGCGGATAGGTATCCTCAATACGAAGAACGGCTCGCTCCACAACGCTGCGGCCAACCATGTGGCGGTCTCGATTCGAAGCGGTGCCGATATCCTGGCAACCCACGTCCTTACGGTGAACCGATACCCGAAATGGACCTACGTGACATTTCCCGATTTCCATAAAGAGGCCGACGGGATGACGATCCGCATCATTTCATGGCATGGTGAGGGTGGCGGGTTGAACGAGGTCAAGGCGTTTACTGATTGAACCCGCGAGAATCTGCCGCTCATGCCGCGCCGTCGCGGATCGGCGGCTGGAAGGACAGCCCGGTGTCCCAGGGGAAGAAAATCCAGGTGTCCTGCGACACTTCGGTGATGAAGGTATCGACCAGCGGTTTGCCCATCGGCTTGGCGTAGACGGCGGCGATGTGCGCCTTCGGCGCGATCTGACGAACGACTCGCGCGGTTTTGCCGGTATCGACAAGGTCGTCGACGATCAGCAGGCCCTTGCCGCCATCCCCGCCGAGCTTCGTCACTGCGTCCGAGAGGCCCTTCAATATCTGCATCTCACCCTGCATGGTGTGATCGTAGCTCGCCACGCACAGCGTATCGATCGTCCGGATGCCGATCTCACGCGCCACGATCGCCGCCGGAACGAGGCCGCCGCGCGTCACCGCCACCAGCGCCTGAAACGGCCCCGCGCCGTTCAGCCGCCATGCCAGCGCGCGGGCGTCGCGGTGAAACTGGTCCCATGACACGGGAAACGGTTTGCGCGCGGATTCGTCATTCATCGTGCGACTCCGGACTATTCTTCACGCCGCTCACTGTGCCGGATTCCGCGCGCCATTCAGCGTGGTCAGCATCGCCTTCACATCCGCCATCGCCGCATCGAGCTTGCCCTGGTCGCGCGCGCGCACCACGACGTTGGTGTTCGGTTTCCCGTTGTCGTCGATAAAGGGATAGCTGCCGATGCTGGTGTCGGGATGGGCGCTCGCGATCTCGCGCAGCGGCGAGCCGATATCGCCCTCCTTGGCGTCGGCGCGCACCGAATCCGACAACATCCTTCGGCCGACGCGCAGCTTCGGCGCGACGATGTCCATCATCGCCTGCATGATCGAGGGCACGCCCGCCATGACGACGACATTGCCGATCTTGAATCCCGGCGCGAGAATCGTCGCGCTTTCGATCAGTTCCGCGCCGTCGGGAATCCGCGCCATCCGCAGCCGCGCCTCGTTCAGCGTATCGCCGAAGCGCTCCTTGAACCGCGCCACCACGCCGGGGTGATGATCGATGCCGACGCCGAACGCCTTCGCCACGCTGTCGGCGGTAATGTCGTCATGCGTCGGGCCGATGCCGCCAGTGGTGAACACATAATCGTAACGCTGGCGCAGCGCGTTCAGCGCCGCGATGATGTCGCCCTCGTCGTCGGCGACCACGCGGACCTCTTTCAGGTCGATGCCGAGATTGGTCAAATATTCGGCGATGAAGCCGATGTTCTTGTCCTTGGTCCGTCCGGAGAGAATTTCATCGCCGATGACCAGAATGCCGGCTGTGACGATCTCGGTCATTGGCGCGTCTCTTTCATGCAGGCGGTGGAGGACCACAGTTGTTCTATCTCTGCATATCGCGCGATCGGGCGTCTTGCCACCATGAACTTTCGGTACCCTTCACCGTTTGCCCCCCTTTCCACGGCCCTTGCCGGTGCGGGGAGAACCGGCGGTTGCCCCCTTCCACGGCGTTGCGTAAAAATGGACCGCACGCGCGGAGACCTGAATGACCTATTGTTGCGGAATTCTGGTGAAAGAAGGCCTCGTGATGATGGCCGATACCCGCACCAATGCCGGGCTCGACAACATTTCAACTTTCCGAAAACTGCATGTATTCGAAAATCCCGGCGAGCGCGTCATGGCCGTCGCCGCCGCGGGTAATCTCGCCATCAGCCAGTCCGTGCTCTCGACACTGGCGGAGGGTGTCGAAAATCCCGTCACCGGCGAAATCGAAACCCTGATGAACGCGCCCAGCCTGTTCAAGGCGGCGCAGCGCCTTGGCCACGCCATCCGCAGCGTCAGCCGCACCGAGGGCGCGGCGCTGATGGCCGAAGACATCAATTTCGACGTCTCGTTCCTGCTCGGCGGCCAGATCAAGGGCGAGCGGATGCGCCTGTTCATGGTGTACCCGGCCGGCAATTTCATCGAATGCACCACCGATACGCCGTATCTCCAGATCGGCGAGCACAAATATGGCAAGCCGGTGCTGGACCGCGCCATCACCTACGATGTCGGATTGTACGACGCGCTGAAGATCGCATTGATCTCGATGGATTCGACCATGCGCTCCAACCTCGGCGTCAGCCCGCCGATCGACATTCTGGCGCTGCGGCCGGATGTGTGCGAGGCAGAGCTCAACATGCGGATCGAATATGACGATCCCTATTTTTCCAACCTGCGAACGAAATGGAGCGAGGCCCTGCGCGCCGCGCACCAGAGCATTCCACGGCCGCCTTATGGGCCGAAGAAAAACTAACGGCGTCGCTCCTGCGAAAGCGGGAGCCCACACTTTCAATCATGAATGGGTCCCCGCCTTCGCGGGGGTGACTTCAGAAAATACCGGGGAAGAAAATCATGTCGCACACCAAAGTCGCCCTCGTCACCGGCGCCAGCGCCGGCATCGGCAAGGCCTGCGCGCTCGCGCTGATCAAGGCGGGCTTCAGCGTGGTGCTGACGGCGCGCCGCAAGGACAAGCTCGACGAGGCAGCGGCTGAAGGCAGCAAGCTCGGCACCTGCCTTGCCGTGCCGTCCGACATGACCGACCCGCAATCGATCGCCGCGCTGTTCGCAACCGTGAAAGACAAATTCGGGCGGCTGGATCTGTTGTTCAACAATGCCGGCGTCGGCGCGCCCGCTGTGCCGCTGGAAGATCTGCCGTTCGACAAATGGCAGGCGGCGGTCGCCACCAACCTCACCGCGCCGTTTTTGTGCACGCAGCACGCCTTCCGCATCATGAAGGAGCAATCCCCGCGCGGCGGCCGCATCATCAACAACGGTTCGATCTCGGCCTATTCGCCGCGCCCGTTCACGGTCGCCTACACCGCGACCAAGCACGCCATCACCGGCCTCACCAAATCGATCGCGCTCGACGGCCGCGCCTACGACATCGCGGGTGGACAGATCGACATCGGCAACGCCGCGACCGATCTCACCACGCGCATGGCCGACGGCATTCTGCAGCCGAACGGCCAGACCATGGTCGAGCCGCGCATGGACGTGCAGAACGTCGCCGATGCCATCGTGTTCATGGCGACGCGGACGCTGGAAGCCAACGTGCTGTTCATGAACGTGATGGCGACCAAGATGCCGTTCGTCGGGCGCGGGTAAGCCGCGTCATTCCGGGGCGCGATATCTCATCTGATTGATAGCCACGTCATTCCGGGGCGCGGGCAGCGCGAGTGAACCCGGAATCGCGCGCGTCATTCCGGACAGCCGCGCCGCAGGCGGGCTGATCCGGAATGACGACACTCAATGCAGCCTGAACACGCCGTCCACCGCCTTCAGCTCGGCGGGCTTGATGAGCTTCGAGTGCGCGACGGTGACGGAAAACAGCGGCCCCTCGAGCTTCGCCTGCCAGAAGGCGAGAAAATCCTTCAGCGCGGGAAAGTTCGGAAACAGGTCGTAGTCCTGCCAGACATAGGATTGCAGCAGCCAGCGGTGATCCGGGCGGCGATAGAGAATTTCCGCCGTGGTCAGGCCGTAGCCTTTCAACTGCTTGAGAAAGTCGGAGCTGACCGCCCCGCCCGATGCTGCCTTCTGCAACGCCATGCCAACCTCCGTAACGGAGTGCATCCGGGAAGCGGCGGGCCGCCGATGGGCGCGCAGGGCGTTGTTTCGAAAGGACCGGTTTCGAAAACCCGCCCGAGCGTCTGTCTTCGGACCCGTGCCGCCTCATGGAGCACAGGTGAAAATCTGACGCATCAACTGGCCCGATCTCAAGCTTAAAGATTGAATAAACTGTTAATTATCAAGGTGCTAGCAGCATCCACGCAGGACTGCTGACAGACGGCCTCCCGACAATACGACCCCCGAGTGTCAGGTCTTGCGGAGGGCGCTCGACAATCCCGCCTTCGGCCGCGAGCCAACCATAAGCCTTCTCATGTCCGTTAACGATTTCTGGCAGCCGTCGTTTGTGAGTGCCAGAAAATTTGCTAAGGCCCTCTTGCCCGTCGCACGAGGGCCGCCTATCTCCCGCCCATGTCAGCCATGGCACTCCATGAAGCTGACTGCCAATTCAATATCGCTAGTAATTCCAATATCTTAGGAGGACTGCATGAAATTCCGTCCGCTTCACGACCGCGTCGTGGTCAAGCGCATCGACGCCGAAGAGAAAACCAAGGGCGGCATCATCATTCCCGACAACGCGAAGGAAAAGCCGTCGCAGGGCGAGATCGTCGCCATCGGCCCGGGTGGCCGCGACGAAGCCGGCAAGCTGATCCCGATCGACCTCAAGGTTGGCGATGTCGTGCTGTTCGGCAAATGGTCGGGCACCGAGGTGAAGATCGATGGTCAGGACGTCCTGATCATGAAGGAAAGCGACATCATGGGCGTCATCACCGACGCCGGTTCGAAGAAGAAAGCCGCCTGAGCGCGTCTCCCCCTCACATTAAAGGAAGCAATCCATGTCAGCCAAAGAAGTGAAATTCGGCGTAGACGCGCGCGACAAGATGCTGCGCGGCGTCGACATCCTCGCCAACGCCGTCAAGGTGACGCTGGGTCCGAAGGGCCGCAACGTCGTGCTCGACAAGTCGTTCGGCGCACCCCGCATCACCAAGGACGGCGTCACCGTCGCCAAGGACATCGAGCTTGACGACAAGTTCGAGAACATGGGCGCGCAGATGGTGCGCGAAGTGGCCTCGAAGTCGGCGGACCTCGCCGGCGACGGCACCACCACCGCCACCGTGCTCGCCCAGGCGATCGTGAAGGAAGGCGCGAAGTCCGTTGCCGCCGGCATGAACCCGATGGATCTGAAGCGCGGCATCGACCTCGCTGTCGAAGCCGTCGTCGCGGACCTGCAGAAGAACTCCAAGAAGGTCACCTCCAACGAGGAGATCGCCCAGGTCGGCACCATCTCGGCCAACGGCGACACCGAAATCGGCTCGTTCCTCGCCAAGGCGATGGCGAAGGTCGGCAACGAAGGCGTCATCACCGTCGAGGAAGCCAAGTCGCTGGACACCGAACTCGATGTCGTCGAAGGCATGCAGTTCGACCGCGGCTACATCTCGCCCTACTTCGTCACCAACGCCGACAAGATGCGCGTTGAATTCGACGACGCCTACATTCTCATCAACGAGAAGAAGCTGTCCTCTCTGAACGAGATGCTGCCGCTGCTCGAAGCCGTCGTGCAGACCGGCAAGCCGCTCGTCATCGTCGCGGAAGACGTCGAAGGCGAAGCGCTCGCCACCCTCGTCGTCAACCGTCTGCGTGGCGGCCTCAAGGTTGCCGCCGTCAAGGCGCCGGGCTTCGGCGACCGCCGCAAGGCCATGCTGCAGGACATCGCGATCCTGACCGGCGGCCAGGCGATTTCGGAAGACCTCGGCATCAAGATGGAAAACGTGACCCTGCAGATGCTCGGCCGCGCCAAGAAGGTGATGATCGACAAGGAGAACACCACCATCGTCAACGGTGCCGGCAAGAAGGCCGACATCGAGGCCCGCGTGGCGCAGATCAAGGCGCAGATCGAGGAAACCACCTCGGACTACGACCGCGAAAAGCTGCAGGAGCGTCTCGCCAAGCTCGCGGGCGGCGTCGCGGTGATCCGCGTCGGCGGCGCGACCGAAGTCGAAGTGAAGGAGCGCAAGGATCGCGTTGATGACGCGATGCATGCGACCCGCGCTGCGGTGGAAGAAGGCATCCTGCCGGGCGGCGGCGTCGCTCTGCTGCGCGCTTCCGAGCAGCTCAAGCGCATCAAGACCCAGAACGACGACCAGAAGACCGGCGTCGAGATCGTGCGCAAGGCGCTGTCGGCTCCGGCCCGCCAGATCGCGATCAACGCAGGCGAGGATGGCAGCGTCATCGTCGGCAAGGTGCTCGAGAAGGATCAGTATTCGTACGGCTTCGACTCGCAGACCGGCGAATACGGCAACCTCGTCTCCAAGGGCATCATCGACCCGACCAAGGTCGTGCGCGCCGCGATCCAGAACGCAGCCTCGGTTGCTTCGCTCCTGATCACCACGGAAGCGATGATCGCCGAACTGCCGAAGAAGAACGCACCGGCTGCGGGCGGCATGCCCGGCGGCGGCATGGGCGGCATGGATTTCTAAATCCACGTCATTCCGGGATGCGCCTCTTGGCGCAGACCCGGAATCTCGCTCCACACAAAACAAAGGGCGCGGTGCAAACCGCGCCCTTTTCGTTTATCCACCACCGTCATTCAGCCATTACGAAATGCAAAACCCCGGCAGCGATGCCGGGGTTCTTCGTTTTGCTGCGCGCCGCCCCTACCGCGTCGTGCCGAGATAGCGGAACAGCGTATCGCGCCACCAGTCGGATTCGACGACCTCGAGCATCGCCACGTTGAGCGGCTTGCGCAAGCGGCTGTTGGCATGCAGGGCGATCGCGTAGCGTTGCGGCTCCAGCATCAGGTCGGTCAGGTCGACGGACGACAGACCCTGCTGGCGAATCATCCAGGCCAGCAGCGGCCGGTCATAGACAAATGCGTCGATCTTGCCCGCGCGCAGCGCCTTCAGCCCGTCCTGCGGCGAGGGCCACACCGAATGCACGATGCGCAGCCGCGACAGCCCGGTTTCCGACGACGTGCCCGCGGGCACGCCGACCTTGATCGATGACAGGTCGGACACGGAATTGACCATGCCGTGCAGCCGCTTCGTCGTCAGCGTCGAGGTGATGCCCGCGGTGAACACCGCAATCGCGATCACCGACGTCACCATCCAGATCATCGCGATGATGCGCCCCGGCAGCGTCACGGGGACGATGCCGCCCGCCGCGCGCTGCGTCATGGTGTGCGTCGACCACCACACGCCGGATGAAAATCCGCGCACACCGCCGCGAAACCCGTCGTTGGTCTTGCGCTCGATCAGCCAGATCAGCGCGCCCGCACCCAGCGCCAGGGCGAGCAAGGTCAGCGCCGCCTGCACGAAGCTCCACGAGGTGAGCGAGCGGATCACCGGCATCCAGTTCGAGATCCGGTCGGATTGCACGGCGACGCCGGTGCCAGCGTAGAAATAGGATGTCGTGAAATCCATCGTCTGTTCGCGCTCGGCCGTGATGCTGATCGCGGAAATGGCGGCATCGAATTTCCCCGCCTTCACGCCGTCGAGAAGCGCCGGCACCGTCTCGGCATCGACAAAGCGGTAATTCCATTTCAGCCGGTCGGCGAGATGCTGCCACAGCTCGATGCTGATGCCGCTCCAGTGCCCGTTCTCGTCCTTCATCGCGAAGGGCGGCGCGACCTTGGTGCCGATGACAAGCTCGCCCCCCGTGGCGGAGGGCGGCGTCTGGCTCTGGCAAGGCGTTGCAAATAACGCGCCCAGCCCGGCAGGCAGCAGCGCGAGCCACAGCGTCAGCGCGCATCTCTTGTTTCGCTGAAAAATGTTCAATTTTAAACGTCGCCCCAAAGACCCAACGCTGCGATGTTACGGGAACCGCGCACGCCTGCCAATGCGGCCTGCTTGCGAAAATGACGCGCAGCGCGCTCCCGACAGCACCGCCGCAACCATCGCAACAATTTTAATGACCGCCGCTCATGCGCACCCCTCGCACGAAGGCAGGCCTGTTATCGCCCTTTCGCAAACTTGCGGGCAAAATCCCGCGAAGCCTTCGCCTGGCAGACGGCGGCAAGGCCGAGATACATCGTGCCTTCGTTTGTCTTCGCGATCTGTGCGCAGCCGGCCTGCTTGCGCTTGTAGGCCTTCAGCGTGCCCGGCCCGGCTTTGTGGATGAACAGCGGCTCGCACTTCGCGCGCACGGTTTCGGAGAGTGCGTTGTCGCCGCTCGACCCAAGCTGGCAGGCCTCAAGGGTCTTGTACGCGCGCTCGCAATCCGGCGCGGATTTCACAATGGCTTCGACCGCGTTGGCATAGCCGCCCGCTTGCGCGATGGCGGCATCGGTGATGGGGCATTGTTCGGCGGAGAATGCGGGGAAACTGATGATAAAAGATATTACCAATAAAAGCGACTTTAAAAATACCTGGAGCAATCAAACACCGTGAGCACGAACTTCATCTTCGATTTGCGAAACAAATTCATCTAACTGCGCTTCTTCGAAAACCTCAGGCTTGTTTGGCGATTGACGCAGTATTTTCTTTGCTATCTCGTAGGCGTCACTCAGCCGGGGATCAGAGGGCGCTCCTACAAAAAAGTGAGGCTTAAAAGATTCTGCAGTTCCATCTGCAACAACTGCAGCAAGATGCCCCAACCATTCACGAGCCTTGCTTTTAATACTTTCGGGTTCAGCCAAATCAAATGACACAGGCTCATAGACATGCCATTGGCCATTCTTCCAAGCGTGCT
Organism: Haberlea rhodopensis; assembly: GCA_907163345.1. NCBI lineage: Eukaryota > Viridiplantae > Streptophyta > Magnoliopsida > Lamiales > Gesneriaceae > Haberlea > Haberlea rhodopensis. Next base: position 777,652 of record CAJQUN010000067.1, read on the forward strand.
TAAAAGTTACATCATCCAGCGTGCCAGAGATGATTTTCTCTTGAAGTTTTGTAGCTAGGTTAAGTTCTTCAAGCTTCGCAAGAACGGGGCGCCAAATTTCATCATCAGTACGACGATGCGTTGATTTGTGGTCGTACCGAGCTACAAATTGATCGTATAAACGATCAAATGTTTCCTGCGCATTGCTGGTAAAGCCACCACCAACCGGCGACCATTGTAATGAACTGTCGTCATGGGGAACAGCTTCTTTCGCAATCCCAAGAACAGAATCGTGAGTTTTAAATAAACCTGCAGCAGGTTTCCGTCTTGCCAGCTTACGAAAGCCGTTTCTAATATTAGCCATAGCAGAAATAAAGGCCATTCGATCCAAATCCGGAAATACACCACGGAGACGTCCTATAGTATTTCGCGTCTTTGCGAGGACCTGACCATCAGACGGGACATACATTACTACGCCTACGTTGATAAACTCAGCCGTAAGCACGTCATGAACATAGCGAAGGATAACGAAGCCATATTGTTGCTTGTCCTTCATGAGAGCACCCGTCGAATTTCAACTATACAATCGTCAATGTGGTCGCGAGCATCACGAATAAGGGCAAACGCCGAATCCAACTCTGCGACATTTTGAGCCCACTCTGCTGGAATAGCCGCTCGATACTCCTCCAAGCGAGCATCGGTTATACTACTCCAACGTTCACAAATTGGGACAAAATCAAGGTTAGCTCGCTTCAAATCGGCAAGGAAAATATGGCTTCCTTTCGTCTCTAACCAGTTAAGACCCCCCAACAGCCATGGGGGCCGCCACCCCAAAATAAGCCGATGCGCAAACGCCAATTCGTGGTCGAAAATTCTGATTTCTTCACCCCGAACGAGGCAATTCGGATTATTCGCTTTCCTATCGACATTTTGAATGATCGCATCAAATGCGAAAATCGCAGCAGCAATATCGACCATCGCTTGCTTAATGCGAGTGTCGGGAGTCCATGTTGAATATCCTCCCGTAACCATTCGAGAACCAAACGCCCAATTCCCACTTGCAGCAATTCTTGCTCGACGGTTGGCGTCCGGCACGACATCAACCCAACCTGCTGGTATGTCAATTAAGAAAGGCTCCGGAATTGGTAAACTAAGGTCACCTGCAAGACAGGCGCCTATTACCTCTCGTGCCAAATGGATTTCCTTCTGGTCGCAAAAATCCGAGAATTTTGCAACGACGGCAATGGTAGTACCATTGTCCCTTTCGCAGTTGATGATTACTGGGCACGTACGCCCAGAATCCATTGGTCGTACGTATTCTAGGGCCGTGATTTTACTCAGCATCAGATTCCCCCGACCCCAATTTGAGCGAGAGATACAAGAAAAGTCCACCGCGGGGACCCGAGTTCATCTTGACATTCTTTTATTTGGGTTTAAATTCCTACTCATCCCGCCTCACCTGAGGGGCGTTTCGCGATCGTCACGAACGCGAGGTGGGATGCGGTGGCTGCGCACGGTGTTCGATGCGCGGGCGATTGATCGGGCGCGGAGCAGCAATGGTCCGGGCCTTTTTTGTTGCCCGGCTGACGGCGAACATCGCAAGCAGACGGCCCAAGTCGCGTTATCCCGGCGCATCGCCTTGCGCCATGGGGCAGCGCCAACTCTCTCTCCTCGTACAGAGGGAGAGACGCGGCGTGTCAGTCCCCTGGAGCGGTGGTTCAACCCAAGGGTCGAACACCGGGGGTAGATGCGAAGCAAGCCGTTAAAACCATTGCGTGCGGAACGCCGGGTGATGCGGCGTGACCGTGGTGACTACGCTCGTGTGCCAAACAACCATTTGCGCACGAGGCTGCGGGTGCGTTCGCGCATCCGGCGTTCCGCGCGCCCTCTTGAAAGAGGGTGACGGTTGAACGGTGACGGCGCCCCCGCGCCTTAAAGAACAGGGGCGATCACGCATGTCTTTCACAGCATGGAAGGAACCTCAACGCAGCCATGAATCTTTGCACGGAACGACATGTCGTCTCGCCCGTTCACCTGCGTGCCCCTCCGGGCGCGAGGAGGCGCATGCTCGTTCACATCCAGATCTTGAGATTTCTCGCCGCCGCCGCCGTGGTGGCGTTTCACGTCTGGGGTATTGCGCCGGACCACATCGATGTACCGGCGGATACGCCCTCGCTTGGCCTCTGGCATTTCGGCCATGGCGTCGATCTGTTCTTCGTCATCTCCGGTTTCATCATCTATTACGCGACGCAGGTCTCCATCGCGCGCGGCAAACCGCTGACGCCTTCCGCCTTCCTGCGCCGCCGCGTCGAGCGCATCGTGCCGCTGTATGCGTTCGCCATCCTCGCCATGACGGCGCTCGCGGCGGCCCTTCCCGCCATCTTCGGCACGCCGGGCTGGTACAGCCTCAGCCATGTGCTCAAATCGCTCGCCTTCGTCTCCTTCACCGACGGCCAGATGCCGGTGGTGTTCGTCGGCTGGTCGCTCGAATACGAGATGTTTTTCTATCTCTCGCTCGCGCTGTTGATGATGCTGACGCAGGATGCATGGCGCGCGGTCGTGGTGGCGTTCTGCGGCCTTACGATCATCGGGCAATTGCCCGGCGTGGCAGAGATGCTCGGGCATTACGCGTTCTTCACCGATCCCTTGATTCTGGAATTCATCTTTGGTGTGATCGCCGGCATCCTGTTCGTGGGTGGCGTCAGTGGGGATCGCAGCACCCGCGCGATGTTGCTCGCGACCGCCTGCGCCACGGCCGTGCTGCTGGTGACGGACCCGGCGAACCGCGCGCTCGTCTATGGCCTGCCTTCAGTTGCGCTGGTGGCTGCGGCCGCGTGGATCAGCCGCCGGCGCAACAACACATCGGCGCTGGAGCGCGCCTGCGAGCGGCTCGGCGATGCGTCATTCTCGATCTACCTGATACAGGCGCCGCTGGTGGTGTTCGCGGCGCAGGGCGTAGCCGCGCTGTTTCCGCAGATTCACCCGCTGTCACTCGTTGCATCGGCGAGCACTCTGGTGATCGTGGCGGGCCTTGTGCTCAACATCGTTCTGGAGCGTCCCCTGCTCGCGCTGTGCCGCCAAATCGGCAAGCCGCGCACGGCAAAAAACGGAATGCAGCTTGCGCCCTCCGCATGATGAGAGACGTACATGAAATTTTGTTCATCCTTCCTGCGTCGTCATCTCGCCATGCTTGGTTCATGCAGCAGTCATCGCGAGTCAGGAACAATGGCCATGGTGATGATTCATATCGCCCCACGACTTTCTTTTCACCCACCAAGGAAGATTCACCCATGAAGACGATTGCTACCGGATTTGCTGCCGCCCTTGTCCTCGGCTTTGCCGCCTTCGCGGCTCCGGCGTCCGCCGCCCCCGCAGCGGTGCCTGCGCCCGGCCTCACCAATATCGCGCACCCCGCCGTGACGAAGGCCTATGTGGAACGCCGTGTCGTCCGCCGCGGTCCGCATTGCTCCGTGCGCAAGATCGTTCGCCGTGGCCCGTATGGGCGCCGCGTCGTGACCACCAAGCGCGTCTGCTACTGATCGCAGCCCCAAAAAAGAACGCCACGCGTAATGCGTGGCGTTCTTCATGAGTCACGTCCATAGACTCAATCGTCATCATCGTCGTCATCGCGGTCGCGCGGCGGCGCATAATATCGCTTCGCGGTACGTGCGTTGCGCGGCCCCGAGCCTTGAGGATAGAACACCGCATAGCAGGCCGGGCTCAGTCGCGGCCCCGCCTGCTGCAGGCAGTTCGCGATGCGATCCACATTGGGGATGTAGCGCCCGCACAGCCTGAAGACATCGGGCGTGCAGGCCTCGCGTTCGTCCGCCGTGCCCTGCGCCAAAGCCCACGAGGGCGCGCATATCAGCATTGAGGCAATCGTCCATCCGGCAACACGGCGAGATCCCAGTCCGAAATCCATGGCGTTCTCCCAAAGCTTGCGACGTTGAGTGCCCTGCCCGACATCGGACCAGCTAACCATGCCGTCCGTCGTCATGAAAAGCCCCATGCCTGGCAAAGTTCCACACGATGCAGAACTGCGGTGCATCGGTCTGGAGATGCCCCTGGCGTAAAATAAATTCAGGATTGAAAAGGGTAACGGCCACGAATGAGCCAGGCTGCGCGTACATCCGGCGCTCACCTGGGGCAGATCTGCGATCCGCCTGTATTTCGTGGCCGTCTCGGCGATGGTGCGGGAGGAGCAACAACATCGCCGTTATGATGGAGATGGGGACTCAAACCGGATATTCAAGAGGCCTTACGGCTGCAAGGAACCCCATGGCAAAACAAGGCAGAATTTACATCGGAATCGGCGGCTGGACCTTCGCGCCCTGGCGCGGCGTGTTCTATCCGGAGAAGCTCGCCCAGTCCAAGGAGCTCGGCTACGCGGCCTCCAAACTGACCTCGATCGAAATCAACGGCACCTATTACGGCTCGCAGAAGCCGGCCAGCTTCCGCAAATGGGCCTCCGAAGTACCGAACGGTTTCGTCTTCTCGCTCAAGGGCCCACGCTTTGCCACCAATCGCCGTGTGCTCGCGGAAGCGGGAGATTCCATCAAGCGGTTCTATGATTCCGGTGTGCTCGAACTCGGCGACAAGCTCGGCCCGGTGCTGTGGCAATTCATGCCGACCAAACAATTCGACGAGGCCGATTTCGGCGCCTTCCTCGAACTGCTGCCGCGCGAGATCGATGGCCGCAAGCTACGCCATGTGGTCGAGGTCCGTCACGAGAGTTTCCAGAACGAGGCCTTCGTCGCGCTGCTCCGAAAATTCTCGGTCCCGGTCGTCTATGCCGATCACACGACCTACCCGGCGATCGCAGACATCACCGGCGATTTCGTCTATGCCCGCCTGCAAACCGGGCAGGACAGCGTGAAGACCGCATATCCGCCAAAGCAACTCACGCAATGGGCGCAAAGGCTCAAAACCTGGGCCGATGGCGGCGAACCGGACGATCTGCCGCGCATCGGCAAGAAGCCCGCGAAGAAAGAGCCGCGCGACGTCTTCGCCTACATCATCCACGGCGGAAAGGTGCATGCGCCCGCCGGGGCGATGGAGCTGATCGGCCACGTGAGCGGCAAGTAAGAAAATCAAAGCCATGGCGAAGACAAAAAAGATTTTCACCATCGGTTATGAACAGGTCAGCTCCCGTGCGGTTCTCGACGAGCTTGAGCAGGCCGGCGTCAAGCTGCTGGTCGATGTGCGCGCCATCGCGTCGTCACGCCGGGGCGGGTTTTCCAAAAACCAGTTGGCTGCAAGCCTCGATGAGCGCGGCATCGGCTACATCCACTTGCGCGGCTTGGGCACGCCGAAACAAGGCCGCGAGGCGAGGCGCAAGGGCGATGCCGCGACGATGAAGACAATCTATGACGCGCATCTGAAAACGTTGCAGGCGGAAAGGGAAATGGACGAGCTCGCCCACCTCGTCAAAACGTCAGGCCCGGTGTGCCTGCTCTGTTTCGAGCGCGACCATACCAACTGCCACCGCCACTTCATCGCCGAGATCATAGAAAAACGCGATCATGTCACCACAGAAAACCTGATCGCACGGCAATTCTAGATTTTTCTATCCGTTCCGCAGACGTTCTCGTCCTGCCTCTGGACGGCGGCTGCACTTGCCGGTTTACTGGCCTGCGTATTTTCACGTAGTCATATTCAAAATAGCCCCAGAAGTCAGGGCATGCGTTGCGTCCGTAGTCTCACCGTTGCGTGGATTGGCGTAACTTCGGTTCTTGCAGGGCCGGTGGTGGCTGGCCCTTTACCCGACGACTGGTTCGCTGCTCCGCCTCCCGGCAGCAATGATGCGACCATCCTTTATTTCACCGGTGCCGACCTGTGGCACAAAGGCAGCTCTGCTTATGGCGGCGCGGTCTGGTCGCCCGGTGGACTGGACAGGGATGGCTTCACGCTGAAGACGCTCCTCGCGGGTGGAGACTATCTCTATCAGTCTGCCGGAACGGACATACGGGGCGCCGATGTGGTGACGTCGATTTTGCCCGGCTATCGCTTCAAGCGCGGCAATCTCGAAATCAAGATGTATGCCGGTCTCGACCTCCAGCATCACTGGACGCTGCCCTCCGATCCATCGAACAAGCTGCGCGGCACACATGCCGGTGCCCGCTTCAATATCGATACGTGGTGGGAGCCCCTCCCCGCGCGGATGATGGTCGCCACCACACTGACCGGCTCGACCATCGGCGGCAATTACGGCGTCCGCGCCGCCACCGGATGGCGCATGTTCGAGCGCCTCTGGTTCGGCCCGGAGATCGAGACCTCGGGTGACCGTACCTACCGGCAATATCGCGCGGGCACACATGTCACCTCGCTGCAATTCGGCCGCTTCGAATGGGTCTTCGGCGCTGGCTATGTTCGCGACAACGACAGACGCTCGGGAATGTACGGCCGCTTCAGTCTTCTGACGCGGCGATAAACCTCAGCCGCGCGCGTCGCAGGCCCAGGCGCGGATCACGCATTCCTTGCCGCCATAGGCGTAACACTTCTTGCTGGCCGCATTCAGCGCCCTCGAAATCCGCGGCTCCACGGCATAGCCGAACGCACCGCACGGATTCTTCATGTCGATGGCAAGGGCCGCGCAGGCGCGCCGCATCGTCACGACAGTGCAATCGCCCTTGCATTGTTTGCGGGCGGCGGCGATCGCCGCGTTCTGCTGCTTGTAATCGAAAGCCTGTCCATAGGCGCCACACTTGCCGACAGCGAGCGCGCCGGCTGCATGAGACGGAGCGCCGAAAAGGACGCTCACTAGAAATACCGCGAGAAACAATCCGGCAAGGCGCCGGATCAAGGTGCTGGTCATGTCGCTTCCCCAAAAGCGGGGGCGACGCTACCCAGAGCCGGTTTCAACTTGGTGAATGAGGCCTCACCGGCCCGTCAGCAGCCTCGCCAGCACGTCAGGCGTATCGACATCGAGGAAAGCGCTGACACCCGTCGCCGGGACCTCAACGACCATTTCGGCATGCTTCTGAATGACATGACGCGCGCCGATATCACCTTCGAGCGCCAGCAATTCCTTGAACAATTTACGCGACCACAACACGGGGTTACCACGGCGGCCATCCGCCACCGGAATGGTGATCAGGCCGTCGCGCTCGGGCGCATAAGCCTCGATCAGCCGGTCAATCAACCCGCTGCCGACAAGCGGCATGTCGCCAAGGCAGACGATGGCCGCGCCGCTGGAAGCAGGGACTGCGTTAATGCCGGTCTTGAGCGACGTCGCAAGCCCGTCGGCATAATCCGGATTGTGCACGAACCTCACGTCGAGGCCCTGCAAGGCCTGCTCGACACGCTCGTGCTGATGCCCGGTCACAACCACGACGGATTCCGCGCGCGAGGCCAAGGCCTGTTCGGCCGCGATACGAACCAGCGGCTTGCCGCCAATTTCGGCGAGCAGCTTGTTCGGCCCACCCATCCGCGTCGAGCGGCCTGCGGCGAGAATGACGGCGGTCACATCGGTTTCTATCACGGCCTTCTCCGGCTCGCGAGACTGAGGCCGCGAAATGATTTCCATCAGCAGCCCTCCCACACCCATCGCCGTGATTTCCTCACGCGTGACCTTGAGGTTGGCGAGAAGCCGCATCAGCACCCAGTCGAAGCCGTTCTCCTTCGGCGAGCGGGCGCAGCCCGGCGCACCCAGCACCGGCACGTTGCCGATGCGCGCCACCAGAAGCAGATTGCCCGGATCGACCGGCATGCCGAAATGCTCGACCTCGCCGCCGGCATTCTCGACCGCCGATGGAATAATGTCGCGACGGTCCGCGATCGCGGACGCACCGAAAATCAGGACAAGCTCCGAGCCGAGGCTCAGCAGCTCCTCGACCGCCGCCTTGAGCGCGGGCTCGCTGTGCTGGACACGCCGCTCGGCGATGATCGAGGCCCCCGCACGCGCGAGCCGCTCTCTTGTCACCTGCACCGTCTTGTCGATCACCTTGGGCGCGAGGCCGGGCAGCATCGTCGACACCACGCCAACCCGCTTGACCGCAAATGGCATGATCTTGATCTGGCGTTGCTTCGCGGCTTCCACCGCCTTGTCGTAGACACTGTTCTCGATTCCGAAAGGAATGAGTTTCACCGTCGCGATCATCTCGCCTTCGGCCACGGCCTTGAACGCCGGCAGCGTGGCGAAAGTGATCGATTCATCGACACGGTTGAGCTGATCGACGGCATCGCGGTCGATCACGAGGATTCCGGGATGCGCGGCGAACAGATTGCAGCGGCCGGTAAATGCCTTCTCGACGTAAATGCCCTCGCCCGCGATCACCCGCGCGATGCCCGCGGCGGCAACATCTTCCGAGACGTCGCCATCTTCAAGGCGCGCCACCACGATCTGCTTGATCCCGGCCTGTTCGAGCGCTTTGGCTTCGACAGGCGTAATCAGCGTGCCCTTCTTCATAACAAAAGAGGCCTGCCGGATCGCATGAACGGCGACACCACCGATGGCTTCCTTGGGCGAAACGGGTCCGAATTTCATGCTGGGACACTCACACGTGCGGTATTGATACTGGATGTCGGCAAACGCAAGGCAGCGGTGATCTGCGCCATCACCGCCACGGCAATCTCGGCCGGCGAGACCGCGCCGATATCCATGCCGATCGGCGAGCGGATGCGCGACAGTGAATTATCGGTCTCCCCCGCCGCCTTCAGACGGTCGAGCCGCCTGCCGTGCGTTTTGCGGGAGCCGAGCGCGCCGATATAGAAACAATCTCTCTCGAGCGCATGCAGCAGCGCGAAATCGTCAATCTTGGGATCGTGCGTCACGGCCGCCACCGCGGTGTACCGGTCGATGTTCATCGGCGGCAGCACCGTCTCCGGCCAATCCGCGATCACGCGCACATCGGGAAAGCGCTCGGGCGAAGCAAACGCGGTGCGCGGGTCGACGACGCAGACATCGTAGCCGAGAGATTGCGCCAGCGGCGCGAGAGTCTGGCTGATGTGAACGGCGCCGATGATGACGAGGCGCGCCGTCGGCGCATAGATGTTCAGGAACAGATTGTCGCCATCGACCTGGATCAACTCGCTGCGGCCCATGCGCAGATATTTGTCGAGTTCGACATGCAGCGGATCTTTCGCAACATCGGCTGCCTTGACGAGCCGCTGCTCTCCAGTCGCGATATTCGTGATCACGACGACAGGACGGCGCGCCAGCCGCTCGGCATTCAGTTGCGCCAGGGTGTCCTGCTTCACGATCAGCCTTTCGCTTCGATCTTCTCGACGAACACACGAATGGTCCCGCCGCACGACAAGCCGACCTTCCATGCCGTCTCGTCGGCGACGCCGAATTCAAGCAGCTTCGGCGTGCCGCTCTCGATCACGTCGAGCGCCTCGGTAATCACCGCACCCTCGACGCAGCCGCCCGACACCGAGCCGAGAAACACGCCATCGTCCTTGATGACGAGACTCGAGCCCGCCGGACGCGGTGCCGACCCCCAAGTCTGCACCACGGTTGCCAGCGCGGCGCCATGGCCGGCGCCGACCCAGCCCTCCGCTGCCTGTAACAGATCCTCATCTCGATCCAACATGATCCGTCCTGCACAAACTTCGGAATATTCCTGTATAAATCCCGCAATGGCCGATCCGGATTTCGAGCATTCCAAAGACCCGATTATACATGCCCTGAGCCGGATTTGGCACCTCACTCTATGCCCATTTGGCCTGCGTGCTTTCGTCCTGTGAAATAAGGCTGGATTTCCATTATGCCAATGATCGACGCCGATGGCTGCCTGCTCAATGTCTCCGTCGAAGGCCGCGACGGCGGCCCCACGCTGATGCTCTCCAACCCGCTCGGGACGACGCTGCAGGTCTGGGAGCCGCAGATGGCGACCCTGACCCGATTCTTTCGCGTGATCCGGTACGACCGGCGAGGTCACGGCAAATCGGGCACCCCTCCCGGCCCCTACAGCGTCGCGGATTTCGGCCGGGACGCGCTGGCGATCCTCGACGACCTCAACATCGCACGCACGCATTGGTGCGGCCTCTCGATCGGCGGCGCGGTGGGACAATGGCTTGCGGCGAACGCACCGGAGCGGATCGATCGTCTGGTCCTCGCCGACACCACCTGTCACGTTGCCGACCCCGCACCCTGGCAGGCCCGCATCAAGACCGTGACCGAAAAGGGGCTGGACGAGATCGCCGATGGCATCATGGCCGGATGGTTCACCGAGGAATTTCGCGAACGTGAGCCGCAAGCGGTCAACCGCATCCGCACCATGCTGACCTCCAATCCGGTGGCCGGTTACACGGCGAGCTGTGCTGCTCTGACCAATCTCGATTTGCGGGACGCCCTGCCGCGCATCAAGGCGCAGACACTGGTCATCGCCGGGCGTTATGATGCGTCATCGCCGTTGCAAATGGCGGCCACGATCCGCGCCGGGATTGCGGGCGCGAGTCTTACGATTCTCGAGGCCGCGCACTTATCCAACGTCGAAGCGCCGTATGGCTTCAACGAAGCGCTGACCGGCTTTCTCACGCAGCATTAGAGGACGAGATCACGCTCGACGGCTGGCGGCCAACATACGGCACGTCGGCGCTCGTGCGCTCATGCACACCGCCCTCGACGAGCAGCACGATGCCTGCCGCAAGCAGCATCAGAAGCTCAGTGGCATGGAGCCGAATTGCGGCAGCCTCACCGACATAAGAGGCCGCGAGCATGCTGCCGAAGCTGATGAGGCTGCCGAGCGTCAGCGCGAAGGCAAGCGCCTCCTCCGCACCGCGCCTGCGCCACAGCGCTTCGCGAATCACCAGAAACAGGAATGTGAAGAAAAAGGCCGCCACCAGAAATTTCGACAGCGCGAACAGCCACGCAAAACGGACGAGCCCAAGCGCCGACCATGACAGATGATCGCTCACGAACATCGCGGGCGCGACATTGGCGGGCTCATACATCCCGCGAACCGGCGACATCACGACCTTGAAGGCGGAGATCGTCCAGTTCGGAATGAAATAGCAAGCCAGCATCACACCGTTGAAAATGCCGAGCCGCCATTCCTTCATCGTCTCGCTCCTTCCGCACCGAAAAAGGGCGCATCCTCGCGCAGTGCCACGCGAACCCGGGAGCGGCAATCTAAACCGTCTGTTTACGTTAACAGGCTCGGCCAATGGCCGATACCAAGAAAAAAACCCCGCCAAAAGCGGGGTTTTCCTCAGGTTTTTCAGTGAAGTTGTCCACAGCCGGCTAGTGGCCGCCTTTTTGGCCGCTCTGCTGTTTGCCCTGTTGGGAACCCTGCTGCTGCTGTTGCTGTTGGCCGGACTTCTGTCCACCGCCTTGCTGTTGCTGGCCGGGCTTCTGGTTCTGCTGGGACTGCTGGTTCTGGTTCGACATTGGATGATGTCCTCCTGTTGAACGCCCCGTGAAACGGCCTCTCCCAAATCACGTTCCGCAGAATCTCCGGTTTCCTTTCAGCATTCCGTGATCCGGCCGGTTCCTTCCTGATCATGCCGCAACCGTCCGCCGCAGTTGCCGCACCCGGTTCCCGCTGATAAAAATTGTCCCATTCCAACGTCTTGGCTGCCGGAGCCGGAGACGCCAAACCACAACGCCAACCGCGGCAGCCGATGGATTATTTCGCACAACAGCTCATCAACGGCCTGGTTCTCGGCTCCATCTACGGGCTGATCGCGATCGGCTACACGATGGTCTACGGCATCGTCGGCATGATCAATTTCGCCCATGGCGACATCTTCATGATCGGCGGCTTCATCGCCCTGATTTCATTCCTCGTGCTGGTGTCGCTCGGCATCACCGCCGTGCCCGTCGTGCTGCTGCTGGTCGTTCTCGTGGCGATGGCGACCACCGCACTGTACGGCTGGACGGTCGAGCGCATCGCCTACCGGCCGCTGCGTCATTCCTTTCGCCTCGCCCCGATGCTGTCGGCGATCGGTATGTCGTTCGTGCTGTCGAACTTTTCGCAGGTCGCGCAAGGCGCCCGCGTGAAGCCCGTGCCGCCGATCATCACCGGCGGCCACACGCTGTTCGAACAGGATGGCTTTGTCGTCCGCCTATCCAACATCCAGATCATCGTCGTTGTGACCACCGTGGTGCTGCTCGCGATCTTCTCGTGGATGGTCACGCGCACGCGGCTCGGCCGCGACATGCGCGCCTGCGAGCAGGACCAGACCATGGCCGCGCTGCTCGGCGTCGATGTCGACCGTACGATCTCGATGACCTTCGTGATCGGCGCGGCGCTCGCTGCCGTCGCGGGCATGATGTACCTGCTCTATTACGGCGTCGTCGATTTCTACATGGGCTTTGTCGCAGGCATCAAAGCCTTCACCGCCGCCGTGCTCGGCGGCATCGGCTCGCTGCCCGGCGCCATGCTCGGTGGGCTTGCCATCGGACTCATCGAGACGCTCTGGTCCGCCTATTTCTCCTCCGAATATAAGGACGTCGCCGCCTTCTCGATCCTGATCGTCGTTCTCATCTTCCTGCCGACCGGCCTCCTCGGCCGTCCCGAAGTCGAAAAAGTCTGAGCACCGGCGTGACGGATCAGACATCCTCCACCCCAAAACCGAAACGCGCCCCACAGATGGGCGCCGCCTTCATCCTGAAGAAGTCGCTGCTCAGCGCGTTCGTCGCGCTGGTGCTGTTCTCGCTGATGATCGGCATCCGCACCGAGGCGGGCCCGACCGGGCAACTGATCTTCTGGACGCGCTTTGGCGACCTCGCGATCATGGTGATCCTCGTTTTCGCGGGCAGCATTCTCACCGAACTGTTCCGACAATGGCTCGCGGCGCGGCATCAGGCGCCCATTCTCCCGGAGAGCGCGAAACGCAGCCTGTCCACGCTCGGCCGCCTCCTCGTGCCGCTGCTGCTGGTGTTCGCCTTCCTCGTGCCGGTGATCTTCTACAACCAGCGCTACATGCTCGATCTCGGCATCCTCGTGCTGACCTATGTGATGCTTGGCTGGGGGCTGAACATCGTGGTCGGCCTCGCGGGCCTGCTCGATCTCGGCTATGTCGCCTTCTACGCGGTCGGCGCTTATTCCTACGCATTGCTGTCCACGACGTTCGGCCTGTCGTTCTGGGTTTGCCTGCCGCTCGCCGGAATCCTCGCCGCGTTCTGGGGCATGCTGCTCGGGTTTCCGGTGCTGCGGCTGCGCGGCGACTATCTCGCCATCGTCACGCTCGCGTTCGGCGAGATCATCCGTCTCGTGCTCCTGAACTGGCAGAACGTCACCGGCGGCCCGAACGGCATTTCCGGCATCCCGCGTCCAAGCCTGTTCGGCATTCCATTGACGGCAGGACCAAATGGCCTCGCCGCTCACCTCGGCATTCCGTTCTCGCCGACGCACCGGCTGGTGCTGCTGTTCTACATCATCCTCGCGCTCGCGCTTTTGACCAACTGGGTCACGCTGCGCCTGCGACGGCTGCCGATCGGACGCGCATGGGAGGCCTTGCGCGAAGACGAGATCGCCTGCCGCTCGCTCGGCATCAACACCACGACGACGAAGCTCACCGCTTTCGCCACTGGCGCGATGTTCGGCGGATTCGCGGGCGCGTTCTTCGCCACGCGCCAGGGCTTCATCAGCCCCGAATCATTCTCGTTTCAGGAATCGGCACTGGTGCTGGCCATCGTCGTGCTTGGCGGCATGGGCTCCCAGCTCGGCGTCGTGTTGTCCGCACTCGCCTTGATCGGCGGGTTTGAGCTGTTCCGCGGCTTCGAGCAATTCCGCATGCTGGCGTTCGGCGGCGCGATGGTGCTCTTGATGATCTGGCGGCCGCGCGGCCTGATCGCCCATCGCGAACCGTCCCTGTTTCTCGCGGCGCGCACCAAGGTCTCCTCCGACCTCGTCAAGGAGGGGCGATGAGCGCGCCGGGCACCATCCTCGACGTCCAGCATCTGTCGATGCGCTTCGGCGGCATCATGGCCGTCAACGATCTGTCATTCGAGGCGAAACGCGGAGACATCACCGCGCTGATCGGCCCCAACGGCGCAGGCAAGACCACGGTGTTCAATTGCATCACCGGATTTTACAAACCGACCACGGGCATGCTGCGCCTGACCCATGAGAATGGCCGCGCATTCCTGCTGGAGCGGCTGCTCGATTATCGAGTCTCGAAGATCGCAAAGGTCGCGCGCACCTTCCAGAACATCCGCCTGTTCTCGGGCATGACGACGCTCGAGAACCTGATGGTCGCGCAGCACAACCGCCTGATGCGGGCATCCGGCTTCAGCTTTCTCGGCCTCATCGGCGCGCCCACTTTTCATACAGCCGAACGGCATGCCGTCGAACTCGCGCGCCATTGGCTCGACCGTATCGGTCTTACCGCGCGCGCCGACGATGCCGCCGGGAATCTTCCCTATGGCGACCAGCGCAGGTTGGAGATCGCACGCGCGATGTGTGCGGAGCCGGCGCTGCTTTGCCTCGATGAGCCAGCCGCCGGGTTGAACGCGCGCGAAGGCGAGGCACTCAGCGAATTGCTTCTCTCGATCCGCAAGGATCATGGCACCTCGATCCTGCTGATCGAGCACGACATGTCGGTGGTGATGGAGATTGCCGACCGCATCGTCGTGCTGGACTACGGCGTCAAGATCGCCGAAGGCACGCCGCGCGAGATCCGTGACGATCCGAAGGTCATCGCGGCCTATCTCGGCGCCGACGAAAAAACCGCCATCGAGGTGATGGAGCAGGACGCATGAGCGATTCCCTGCTCGAAATCCGCAGTCTGCGCGCCGCGTACGGCAATATCGAAGCCCTGAAGGGCATCGATATCGACGTGAAGCGCGGCGAGATCGTCGCGCTGATCGGCGCCAACGGTGCCGGCAAGTCCACCTTGATGATGACGATCTTCGGACGCCCGCGCGCCCGCTCGGGTGAAATTCTGTTCGACGGCGATGACATCACCCATACGCCGACGCACCAACTCGCGCGGCTGCGCATCGCGCAATCGCCGGAAGGGCGGCGGATCTTCCCGCGCATGAGCGTTGCCGAAAACCTGCAGATGGGCGCGGATGCCGCGGAAGCCAGCGAAAGCGAGCGCGCCATCGATCTTGAGCGCGTCCTCACTTTATTTCCGCGCCTCAAGGAACGCCTGACGCAGCGCGGCGGCACGCTGTCGGGCGGCGAACAACAGATGCTCGCGATCGGCCGCGCGTTGATGAGCCGTCCGCGCCTCTTGATGCTGGATGAACCTTCGCTCGGCCTCGCGCCTCTCATCACGCGCCAGATTTTCGACGCCATCCGCACGCTGAACCAGACGGATGGCCTCACCGTGCTGATCGTCGAGCAGAACGCCAACCATGCACTGAAGCTCGCCCACCGCGGCTATGTCATGGTCAATGGTCTCATCACCATGTCAGGAGTGGCGAGCGAATTGCTGGAGCGGCCGGAAATCCGCGCGGCCTATCTCGAAGGCGGGCGGCACTGATGCACGACCTTTACGCCAATGAGGCCTGGTGGCAGTCGGTCATTCTCACCCTCATCCTCGGGGGTGGCGGCGCATGGCTTGCCGGAAGCGCCATCGCCCGGACCTGGCGCGGCGTCCATGTCGCGGTGCTGGCCGCGATCCCGATGGCAATGGCCGTTCGCTTCGTGCACTTCGCGCTGTTCGAGGAAACGTTGTTTGCGGTCCTGCCCTGGATTGCGGAAACGGCGGTGATGCTCGCCGTGATCTGCCTTGCTTTCCAGTACACCCGCGCCAGGCAGATGGTGCAGCAATATTACTGGCTTTACGAAGCCAGCGGCCCGCTTGGCTGGAAGCTGCGACAAGATGCACCGCAGCATGGTCCGTCGCATTAAAGTCGTATTAAAACTGCCCGCAACCGCCACTCCGGCCAACTTTCATGGATGACTCGGAGGCCAATTCGTTCGACTATATACCCCCATTTCATTTCTGATCTTCACCGAGGGATGACACGCATGACCCCTATCCGCTTGCTTGCCGTAACCTGTGCGGCTGCCTTGCTCGGCTTTTCCGCGCAGGCCATGGCACAAACCATTCCGGTCGCCGTCGCCGGTCCCATGACCGGCGGCGAATCCGCCTTCGGACGGCAGTTGCGCAACGGCGCCGAACAGGCAGTGGCCGACATCAACGCATCCGGCGGCGTGCTGGGCAAGAAGCTCGCGCTGCAGATCGGCGACGATGCCTGCGATCCCAAGCAGGCACGCTCGATCGCCGAGAAGATCGCCAACAATGGCTCGGTTTTCGTAGCCGGACACTATTGCTCGTCCTCCTCGATCCCGGCTTCGGAAGTTTATGCCGACGGCAACGTCCTTCAGATCAGCCCGGGTTCGACCAATCCGCTTCTGACCGAACGTAAGTTGTGGAACGTGTTTCGCGTTTGCGGCCGCGACGACCAGCAGGGCAGCGCAGCGGCGGCATATCTGCTGAAGCACTATAAAGGCAAGAACATCGCCATCCTCAACGACAAGACCACTTACGGCAAGGGTCTCGCGGATGAGACGAAGAAAGCACTCAACGCGGGCGGCATTCAGGAGAAAATGTTCGAGTCCTACAACAAGGGCGACAAGGACTTTAACTCCATCGTGTCCCGCCTGAAGCGCGAGAACATCGATCTCGTCTATGTCGGCGGCTACCACCAGGAAGCCGGATTGATCCTGCGCCAGATGCGCGATCAGGGCCTGAAGACGGTTATGATGGCGGGCGACGCCATGAACGACAAGGAATTCGCCTCCATCACCGGCCCGCTCGCGGCTGGCACACTGTTCACCTTCGGCCCCGATCCGCGCAACCGTCCGGATGCGAAGGCCATCGTCGACAAGTTCAAGGCCAAGAACGTCGATCCGGAAGGCTACACGCTCTACACCTACGCTGCTTTCCAGGTGTGGTCGCAGGCGGCCGCCAAGGCCAACACCACCGACCCGCAAAAGGTCGCTACCGCCATCAAGGCCGGTGAGTGGAATACGGTGATCGGCCCGCTGTCGTTCGATGCCAAGGGCGACATCAAGCAGACCGGTTACGTCGTCTACAAATGGGACGACAAGGGCGGCTACGCCGAACTTCCGAACTGAACGCACGGGCTCTCTCCTTCGGGAGAGAGCCTCACCCGATGCTTTGCAGCGCCGGGAAGGCTTCCAGCAGCCAGACCCCGATATTCGACACCGCGCCGGTCAGGAATGCGATGCCGACGAGCACCATCAACCCGCCCATGACGCGCTCCACGGTCGGAAGATAACGTCTCAGCCGCGCGAGCGCCGAAGACGAGCGCTCGATCAGGAACGCCGCCAGCAGGAACGGAATTCCAAGCCCCGCCGAATACACCGCGAGCAGCAGCGCACCCTTCTGAACCGTATTCTCGGACGCTGCGATCGACAGGATCGCGGCCAGCACCGGCCCAATGCAGGGCGTCCAGCCGAACGCGAAGGCAAGCCCCATCACATAGGCGCCCCATAACCCGACGGGCTTCGGGATCGGCATCCGTCCCTCGCGCATCAGGAAGCCGATGCGCGTCAGGCCGAGGAAGTGCAGCCCCATGATGATGATGACGATCCCAGCCGCGATCGACAGTTCAGCCGACCAGCGCCGCAGGGCCGAGCCGATCACGCTCGCGCTGGCCCCAAGGCCGACGAAGACCGTGGAAAAACCCAGCACGAACAGAAGCGCGCACAGCATCACCGCGCGCCGCGACGACGCGGGCTTTTCCTCGCTCGCGACGTGCTCGACCGTGGCCCCCGTCAGATACACGAGATAGGCCGGCACCAGAGGCAGCACGCAGGGCGACAGGAAGCTGACAAAACCCGCGAACAAGGCTGTCGGAATGGAGATATTCTGAATCATGGGCCTAAATGCCTTGATCGTCCGCCAAAGCGCAAGGCCTCACTTTTACGTGTGAGCGTCTCCGCGCGCGTAACGCGGGCGGATTGACCACATGCGATGGACGCGCTCATCTGGTGCCGGGAGACATCATGAAGAATCTGCTCACCGATATCGAAGGCATCAAAGTCGGCCACGCGCATGACGAGATACTGGCGTCCGGCGCAACCGCGATCCTGTTCGACACGCCTGCGGTCGCGGCACTCGACATTCGCGGCGGCGGCCCCGGCACGCGAGACAGCGCGCTGCTCGATCTCGCCAACACGGTGGAACGGATCGATGGGCTGGCGCTGTCCGGCGGCTCGGCCTTCGGGCTGGAGACCGGCGGCGGTGTGCAAGCCTGCCTTGCCGAACAAGGACGCGGCTTCGCCATCGGCGACGCGCGCGTGCCAATCGTGCCGGGCGCGGTGGTGTTCGACCTTTTGAATGGCGGCAACAAGAAATGGGGCCGCTTTTCGCCTTATCGCGATCTCGGCTTCGAGGCGGCAATGAGCGCCACGGACGGCACCTTCGCACTGGGCAATGCGGGCGCGGGGTATGGCGCGACCACCGCCAATTTCAAAGGCGGCCTCGGCTCCGCGTCGGCGGCCACCCTCGGCGGCATCAAGGTTGCGGCATTGGCCGTGGTCAATGCGGTTGGCACCGTCACCGTCGGGGATGGTCCATGGTTCTGGTCCGCGCCCTTCGAGCAGAACGGCGAATTCGGCGGCCGCGGCCTGCCGCAGACCTTCACGCCTGACATGCTTGCGCCTCGCCTGAAGGGCGCCGACCGTGCCAGCGCCGGTGAAAACACCACGCTTGTCGTCGTCGCAACCGATGCGGCCCTGACCAAACCGCAAGCTCGGCGGCTTGCGATTCTCGCGCAGACCGGCTTTGCGCGCGCGATCTATCCGGCCCATGCCCCGCTCGACGGCGATATCGTGTTCGCCATTTCGCTTGGGAATAAGCCGGTCGATCCGCTTTACGGCCTGACGCAACTCGGGATGGAGGCGGCCAACGTGGTTGCACGCGCCATCGCCCGCGGCGTTTACGAAGGATGCGCCCTGCCCTTCGCGAACGCGCTGCCCGCATGGCGCGATCGCCACGGCACCTGATATCTGAATCATCGATACAACACTTCGCAATATTTGCTCTATAACATATATTTTATTTACATCTTAGATCGGAAGCCGTAAGAGACAATCCTTTTTGCGGAGTCGAACATGGCTTTCACCTTGCGCAGCATTTGCGCCGGACGGCAGCTTTATATCGCTGCCTCTGTGGCAGGCATCGGCATAGGAGCCATCGCCGCTATCGCATTGACGAGACTGCCGCCGCTCACAACCCACCGCATCACCACGCCACTCAACAGCGCCGCGACCGTTGCACCTGACCCGATCGGAAGCCTGCCTGATCTACCCAGGCTCCTGACGTCCAAACCGCCTCAAAAATGGACCATCCTTGGCGGCGCCCTGCTTGAAAGCGGCTTGCCCTCGCTCGCCGTACCGGCCCTCGAACAGGCGGTCGCAGACGACCAGACCAACACATCTTTGCGCGCAGCCCTCGGTGAAGCTCTCGCACTCTCCGAGAATGGGAAAATCAGCGAACGGGCACGAATTGAGTTTGAAGACGTCCTGCAAGCAAACCCGAACGATCTTGTGGCTCGCTTCTACATGGCGCACTGGATGCTGCAGAACGGCAAGCCCAAACCCGCACTCGTCAAATTCGTCGGACTGATGCGCACCGTCGGAAACGATCCGCTGTGGTACGCGCGGCTGTGGCAAATCATGCCTGAAGCCGCCGAACAGGTCGGCGTCAGCCGACTCGCGCTTGAAGCGTTGTGCGTTGCCGGAATGTGAAACGAAAAAACATCGTGGCCCGAAATATTTTATCGGGATGATCGTTAAAAGATGTATTTTAAATATTGCTTTGAGACAATAACAGTGACAGGGTGCCTCGCATCAAGTTCGATTTGGGGATCGATTATGAAACATCCTTCCACATCTTCGGGGGCCTGACAGGGAGCGTCCGGCAGCTCTCCTCTCCCTGCCGGACGTTTCCTGTCTCTCTCCACAAAACATCTATTATAAATACATCTTAAAGGCTCGCCATGACTGCCTACGGACGACGCTTGCCTATCGCTACCCTCCTCTCTGCCGTTATCGCCTCGGGGCTGACGATGTTCGTCTCTCCCGCCATCGCGGAAACCCGCCACTTCTCGATGACGATCGAGGACACCATCCTCACGCTGGTGGATAAACAGACCTTCCACACATTCTCGTTCAACGGCCAGACACCGGGACCGTTGATTCACGTCAAGGAAGGAGACGATCTCGTCATCGACGTCGAGAACCAGACCACGCTGCCGCACACGATCCATTGGCACGGCATGTTTCAGCGCGGAAGCTGGAAGAACGACGGCGTTCCGGATACCACGCAGCCCGCGATCGCGCCCGGCGAAACTTTCACCTACCGCTTCAAGGCCGAACCTTCCGGCACGATGTGGTACCACTGCCACGTCAACGTGAACGAGCATGTCGCAATGCGCGGCATGTGGGGCCCTCTGATCGTCGATCCGAAAGATCCGCCCGCGATCGAGAAGGAAGTCACCAAAGACTACATCATGATGTTCTCGAGCTGGGTCTCCCAGTGGGCGAACAAGCCCGGCCAGGGCGGCATTCCCGGCGACGAACCGGACTTCTTCACCGTCAACGGCAAGGCATTTCCCGACACGCAGCCGCTGCGCATCAAGAAGGGCGACGTCATCCGAATTCGCCTGATCGGCGCTGGTGACGAATTGCACTCCATCCACATCCACGGGCATGACTTCGAAGTCTACGCCAAGGACGGACGGCCGCTCGCCAACCCCTATCTTGCCGACACCATCCTGTTCGGTCCGGGCGAACGCTACGACCTGATTCTGCGCGCCGACAATCCCGGCATCTGGATGGTTCACGATCACATCGATCGTCACACCGTGAACGGCAAGTCGCCGATGGGCGGCATGATGACCACCATCGAATACGAGGAAATCCCGGTGAAGGAGCAGTCCTTCTACACCTGGAAGAACAAGCAGTTCGTGCCCGACTTCTACTACGAGGAATCGCTGAAGAAGCCACTCGGCATGTACGAAAGCTCCGCGTTCAAGGGAGTGCCGGCACCATAGTGCCGAATGAGGAAAATCAAGATGAAATACAAACTGCCTTTGGCAACCGCGGTGCTGACCGTGGCTCTGCTCAGCGGGGCACATGCCGCCGACAAGCTCGACGCCAGTTGCGCCTCATGCCACGCCCTCACCAAGCCGACCGATACATCGCTCGAGCGGCTGATGTCCCGCAAGGGACCTGACCTCTGGTACGCCGGCAGCAAATTCAATGCCGACTGGCTGGTGGCCTGGCTGCAGGATCCCAAGCCGATCCGTCCGGCGGGCTATCCTTATTTCAAGACGATCAAGGAAGGGCCTGACCACGATGTGCCGGACCCATCCAAGATCACTCCGCACCCCAAGCTCACGAAGGCCGCAGCGGAAAGTGCCGCTGCCGCGCTGATGGCGTTGAAAGCGCCCGACCTCGTGCCTGCGGGCACCTTCAAGGGTGATACCGCCGGTGCGCGCATGGGTGCACTTGCCTTCACCAAGTTGCGCGGCTGCGTGACCTGCCATCAGGGCGAAAACGGACAAGGTGGCTTCTCGGGGCCCGAACTCACCGATGCCGGCGCACGGCTGCAGCCGGACTTCATCGCCGCCTACACCATCGATCCTCAGCGCTTCGATCCGCACATCTGGATGCCGACTCTCAGCCTGAAGGATCAGGACATCCAGCGGATCACCGCATACCTGTCGGTACAAGGCCGGGGAGACAAGAAATGAGCACCTTCGCGAACCATCCGGCTTCCGCTGCACGGTCATGGAGAAGCCTCGCGCTTATCCCCGCGCTTGCGGCTGCCGCCCTGCTTCTCACGCCGGAGACCGGCCGCGCCGATCCGCCGATCGATCAGGTCTACAACGTCTATTGCGCGCAGTGCCACGGCCTCAAGCGCAACGGCACCGGCGTCAACCTTCCCGGCCTCTCGGTTCGTCCGCGCGACCACACCGACAGCAAGGGCATGGGCGATACGCCTGACGACGAACTGTTCAAGGCGATCAAGGAAGGCGGCCTCGCGGTCAACAAGTCCGTGTTGATGCCGACCTGGGGCGCGGTCCTCTCGGACAAACAGATCACCGAGATGGTGAAGTACCTCAGAACGGTTTGCCATTGCGGCAAGTGATCTTGCACGCAACGGCACACCAAAATCAGTTTCATAAAGGAGCATACGATGAACAGAACTTTACAGGCCGCGCTGATGGCAGGCGGCGTGGTGGCGATGGCAGCCTGTGCGAGCGCCATGACCAGCGACGCCGAGGCCAAGACCGTCAAGGTCAATCTCACGGCCAAGGAGACCATGGTGCCGATCGACAATGAGGGCCACAAGGCAATCGGCTGGACCTATGACGGCCAGATTCCCGGCCCCGTGGTCCGCGCCACCGAAGGCGACACCATCGAGTTCACGCTGACCAACGATTCGGGCAACAAGAACTCGCACTCGATCGACTTTCACGCCGCGCGTGCCGACGTGCTGACCACGTTCGCTCCGATCAAGCCCGGCGAGACCAAGAACTTTACCTTCACCGCCGACCATCCCGGCGCATTCTTCTACCATTGCGGCGCCGATCCGATGATCCAGCACATCGCGCGCGGCATGATCGGCGCGATCATCATCGACCCGAAAGACCCGGACGCGATGCCGAAAGCGGATCGCGAATACATCCTGGTCGAGCACCAGACCTTCGACAATCCGGAAGACGTCAAGGGCATGATGGCCAACAACTGGCAGCACGACGCCTTCAACGCCGTCCCCTTCCAGTACGACCCCGTGCATGACGTCAACGCCACGCAGACGCTCGAGGCCAAACCCGGCGAGCGCGTGCGCATCTACCTCATCAACGCCGGCCCGAACGAATTCTCCGGTTTCCATCCGATCGCGGGCATCTGGGATCGCGTCTATCCGTCTGGCAATCCGAAGAACGCGCTGGTCGGGATGCAGAACTACACCGTGGCCCCTGGCGATGCCGCGACCTTCGACATCATCTCACCGAAGGAAGGCGCTTATGCACTCGTGAACCACTCGATGCGCGCCGCCCTCTCCGGTGCGATCGCGGTGATCATGTTCAGCAACAAGGCCGACCCCTCGATGGGCCACGGTGACAAGATCCTCCCGAGAATGTAATCGCGTCCTTGGAAGGATCACGGCCCGGCGAGATATCCGAACCCTCCCGCCGGGCCTCTTTTTTGAACTTTCCGTTTTGAACTTCGCAGCACCCGGCGCGTTGTCTCTCCGAGAGGAGAGTGCCAATGCCTTCGACCGCCATCCGCCGCATCATGTACGATCCGATCGATCGCGAATTGTGGGTCACATTCGTGTCCGGCCGTCAGTATGTTTATTTCGACGTACCGCCGGAGAAATTCTCTGCATTCAGTCACGCCGAGTCGCGCGGCGGATTTTTCAATCGTGAAATCCGCGACCAATATGGCTATCGCGAAATCCTCACGCCCCATCGTCAGGCGAGTTAACAAAACGAGTTCCCGATACCCACACGGCAGGCGGTAACGTCCTGACGTCAAATCTGAACGGCCTACGCTTCTTCCCGTAGAGTTTAAGGTTAGCTTTCTGTTTCGGTTGGCGCGGCTCTCCCGCCTCTCCACGGTGATGCGCGTGCGCACATTGCGCACATCAACAGTGGAGTAAACGTCATGAAGAAAATCCTGATCCTCGCCGCCACCGCAATCGCCCTCACCGCAACGCCGAGCTTTGCGAAAGGTGGCGGCATCGGCATCGGCGCAAACGTGCTGACCGGCAAAAACGGCGTGCTTGGCCTGCTCAACGGGCGCAGCACCCTTGTCGTCAACACGGCGGTGACCACTGGCAAGGGCGGCGTGCTCGGCGCTGTGCTTGGCCGCGGCGGCATCCTCGGCGGCGGCCACGGCGGCGGTTGCGGCTGCGGTT
The DNA here is from genome assembly GCA_907163345.1 of Haberlea rhodopensis. Lineage (NCBI taxonomy): Eukaryota > Viridiplantae > Streptophyta > Magnoliopsida > Lamiales > Gesneriaceae > Haberlea > Haberlea rhodopensis. The sequence goes on from CAJQUN010000067.1 coordinate 801,436, forward strand.
ACTGAGCGCGAGCCTGCGATAACGCGGATGGGAGCTTCCCATCCGCACCTATATTTTACGGGCAATGCTCCCCTTGCCATCGTCTGCCGCCGTTTTAGCGAATGGCGAAAATTTTTTGGTGATCGACGATGACAGGATCAACGCATCGGCCTTGTCCCCGGAAATCAGAACGCCGCGCGCATAAGTCAGATCGAGCCCCAGCGCATAATCATTGCCCAGATCGTACGAGCCGCCGAACGCAACCGTCGCGGTCTGCGCATCGAACGGCGAATCGAGATAGCGCGTTGTGGCATATCCGGCAGCCGCACTCAGCGTCAGTTGTGGCGTCGCCGTCCACGACAGCTTGCCGGTATAGGCTGCATCGATGGTGATCGGAGAAATCGGGAACGTGGTCTCGTTGGCCCGCTTCCACGCCGTCAGGTCCAGCGTCCACGCATCGCGGCGCCAATGCAGATGGCCCTCGTAAAGCAACGTCTTCACATTGCTGAAATCAGGATCGTGCCAGGTCCCGCGCAACTGCGACAGCGACCCGGTGACGCTGAAATCCTTGTCGGCATATTTCGCGAACACAAACGGCTGGATGCGTTCGTTGTCGCGCCGATAGCCGAACACATCGAATTCCTGCGCGTAGCGGCGCATCGACAGATTGATTGAAGTCCCCACCTCGAATTTACCACTGACATAGGCCATGCCGGGAATGAGCGTGCCGCGCAGATATTGCTGCGCTTCGGGCAGGAAGTCCTGAAAGATGGCGTTGGTCTGGTTCAGGCTCGAACGCGCGCCCTCGCCCGTTACGAACAGCTTGAATGAGCCGACTTTCGCTTCGCCCTTGACGGATTGGATAAGGTCGGACGAGCGCAGATTGTAGGTGCTGATATCGGAAATGGTCGTGACCGAACTGACGTTCAGATCGTCACTCCCGAGCATGCCCCGCATGATGACCTTGCCGCTCAGGGCCGGCGTTGCCTGCGGATTGGCGTATTGGGTCTGGCTCGCCTCCGCCGCAATCCCAAGACTCGCATCGCCATCCTTGTGGGCCGCCGCCATCGAGGCATCGGTGCCGATGAAGGCAGAGCCACCGATGCCGCTGCCGTTGGAAAATTGAGGATTGGAATCGAAACCGCCGCGCAGCCGCAAGGAAGCCGCGAAGTCATCCTCCGCCCACGCAGGATGGATCACCGCCACCACCAGACTTCCGCACAGCAACGCGCTCCGCAACATGCCACCCCGCCACGTCAACCTCACGGCGATTACGCGGCGGCATCGTTAGCGAGACATGAAAATCGCCCGATGTCACGTATTGCTACGTAAGCATCGGGCGCACTGGTACCGCGTGTGTGTGCGTACGGGGTGGTGAGCTAGACGCGCATTCTACGCGCTAGACTTTGACAGACGAACTCGCCGCATTGGAGACCGCCTGAGACTGGGACTGGATCAGCTTCTCGATCAGATTGTAGGACGATGCCGCGCTGGATGAGCCGGCGCTCGATGCCGCACTGGTCGAGGCGACCTTCGAGCCATCGGCATAGGTCAGTGTCGTTGTCACCGATCCGTCTGAATTGGTTGTCGTGGTGGTCGTGGCGCCGTCGATCGATTGCGACAGGGCATCGGCAAGGCCGCCGCCTCCACCTCCGCCATGTCCGCCGTGGGCATGATGGCTGCCGCCGGATTTCCTGGTCTGCAGCGCGCTGGTCAATTCATTCATGCTGACGGAACCGTCGCCATCCGTGTCGAGTTTGGCGAACACGCTATCGGCCGCCGCGACATTGGTGCCCCCGGCGCCGAGCTGCTGCTCGAATTCCGATTTGGAGATCGAACCGTCGCCATTGACGTCGATCTGCGAGAACAGATCCTTCATCGCGTCGGATGACGAGGTGGACGTGGCGCTCGCCGATGGAGATTGTGCCGCGAGCAGCGCGCTCCAGGTATCCGGCGACAACGCCCCGCTCTGCCCCCAATTCGCGGCAGTCGAGGATGTCGTCGAACCGGACGTGCCGGACGTCAGGCTGAAAGGGTTTGAATTCTGGGTGACCCCGGTCGTCGGGCTCGTCGACGACGATTTCGATGAGGTCAGCGACGACAACAGATCGAGCGCTGACGATGCGGCACCTGCCAAAGCCAGATACATGGCCATACTCCCTCCGCCGCGCATGCGCGGCCCTGAAGGAGTTCCAGCAATTGTCGTGCCGAGTGAGAAATGCCCATAAAATCGATATTATCGTGCGGAATGGCCTGTTTTGATGCGGCAAAAGCTGCCTCCGAGAGGCAGAAAATGCCGTGCAGACCGGCCTTTAGGGGCCATTCCCGTTTTGCGCCGGGGGCCGAGGCATGATAGCGAAACGCCATCCGCCACATCCTCCGAAGCAAGCCCCCGTGCCATGTCCCAGCCGTCCGCACACCGTCCGCTGATTATCGCACCATCGGTCCTCGCCTCCGACTATGCCCGGCTGGGCGAGGAGGTCCGCGCCGTCGATACCGCCGGGGCCGACTGGCTGCACATGGACGTGATGGACGGCCACTTCGTGCCGAACATTTCCTACGGCCCGGACGTCATCAAGGCGATGCGCCCGCACACCAAGAAGATTTTCGACGCCCATCTGATGATCGCGCCCTGCGACCCCTATCTCGAGGCCTTCGCCAAGGCGGGCTGCGACCACATCACGGTTCACGCCGAAGCGGGCCCCCACCTGCACCGCTCGCTGCAAGCGATCCGCGCGCTCGGCAAGAAGGCCGGCGTCGCGCTCAACCCGGCGACGCCCGCAAACGCCATCGAATACGTGCTCGACCTCGTCGACATCGTGCTGGTGATGTCGGTCAATCCGGGCTTCGGCGGCCAGTCCTTCATTCCCGCCGTGCTGGAGAAGATCACCACCATTCGCGCGATGTGCGCAGGCCGCCCGATCGACATTGAAGTCGATGGGGGGGTCACGGCAGACAACGCCGCGCAGATCGCCGCCGCTGGTGCGAATGCGTTCGTCGCGGGCTCCTCCGTCTTCAAAGGCGGCACCCTCGACCACTACAAGGCGAATATTTCGGCAATCCGCACCGCCGCTGCCACCGCGCGCGGCGAAATTGTGTGAGCGCCAACCCCCAGGCTTTCGTCATGGCCGGGCTTGACCCGGCCATCCACGCCTTGCTTGGGTTGAATCAATGAAGACGTGGATGCCCGGCACAAGGCCGGGCATGACGGCTTGAATCTGACAGGATGCACGAATGATCCCTCGCTATTCCCGCCCCGAAATGACCTCCATCTGGGAGCCCCAGACGCGCTTCCAGATCTGGTTCGAGATCGAGGCCCATGCCGCCGACGCGCTGGCCGAGATCGGCACGATCCCGAAGGACGCGGCGAAGAAGGTTTGGGAAAAGGCCAAGGGCGTGACCTTCAATGTAGATCGCATCGACGAGATCGAGCGCGAGACCAAGCACGACGTCATCGCCTTCCTCACCCATCTGGCGGAAATCGTCGGCCCCGAAGCGCGCTTCGTGCATCAGGGCATGACCTCGTCCGACGTTCTCGACACCTGCCTGAATGTCCAGCTCACACGCGCCGCCGACCTGCTGATCGCCGATATCGATCGCGTTCTTGCGGCACTCAAGACGCGGGCGTTCGAGCACAAACTCACGCCGGTGATCGGCCGCTCGCACGGCATCCATGCCGAACCGGTGACCTTCGGCCTCAAGCTCGCTTACGCCTATGCCGAATTCGACCGCAACCGCGCCCGCCTCGTCGCCGCGCGGAAGGAAATCGCGACCTGCGCCATCTCCGGCGCGGTCGGCACCTTCGCGCAGATCGACCCGCGCGTGGAGGCCCACGTCGCCAAGGCGATGGGGCTGACCGTGGAGCCGATTTCGACCCAGGTCATTCCACGCGACCGTCACGCCATGTTCTTCGCAACCCTCGGCGTCGTCGCCGCGTCGATGGAACGCCTCGCGATCGAAATCCGCCACATGCAGCGCACCGAAGTGCTGGAAGCCGAGGAGTTCTTCTCGCAGGGCCAGAAGGGCTCCTCCGCGATGCCGCACAAGCGCAACCCGGTGCTGACGGAAAACCTCACCGGCCTGTCGCGCATGGTCCGCGCCTACGTCACGCCTGCGCTGGAGAACGTCGTGCTCTGGCACGAGCGCGATATCTCGCACTCCTCCGCCGAGCGGATGATGGGCCCCGATGCCACCGTGACGCTGGACTTCGGACTCAACCGCCTCGCCGGGGTGATCGAGAAGCTGCTCGTCTACCCTGAGAACATGCAGAAGAACCTCGACCGTCTCGGCGGCCTCGTTCACTCGCAGCGCCTGCTGCTGGCGCTGACGCAGAAGGGTGCCTCGCGCGAGGACGCCTACAAGCTCGTGCAGCGCAACGCGATGCCGGTCTGGCGCGGCGAAGGCGACTTCCAGACACTTCTGAAAAAGGATGAGGACGTTAAAAAGTACTTGTCCGACAAGGAGATCGAAGAGCAATTTGATCTCGCCTATCACTTTAAGCACGTCGACACGATCTTCAGCCGGGTGTTCGGGAAAGCCTGACGCGCCGCTGCCATGATCCCGTCCTGCGAGGCCTTCGATTTCCTGATCCTTCCCGGCCTGACCAATTCCGGGATCGATCACTGGCAGTCGCATTGGTCGATGGCATTCCCGAATGCCTCGCGTGTGTTGCAGGACGATTGGGACACGCCGCAACTGGCCGACTGGCTGGCGCGGCTCGATCAAGCCGTCGCGCAAGGCAAGCGGCCTGCCATCCTGATCGCTCACAGCCTCGGCACGGCGCTCGCCGTGCACTGGCTGACTTCGCGCCAGCCGCAGCGGGTGAAGGGTGCATTCCTCGTGGCACCCTCCGATGTGGAATCGGCCGAGCACACGCCGGACGCGGTTCGGAATTTCGCGCCGCTGCCGCGCAAGCCCCTTCCCGTCCCGGCAATCACGGTTGCCAGCAGCAACGATCCGTTCGTGACGTTGGAGCGTGCAAAGGCATTCGCCTCGGATTGGGATTCAGCCTTCCACGACGCCGGAGAACTCGGTCACATCAACGGCGCGTCGCGCCTTGGGCTGTGGCCGCAGGGACTGGTGCTGCTCGGACGGCTGCTCAACCGGATTTGACGACGCCTACTGCGCCCTGCCGTCGACCATCCGCTCCAGCACGCCGTCCTTCTTGATGACGCGATGGTAGAGCGCGGCGAGAACATGCAGCACGATCAGCGCCAGCAGCACATAGGCGGCATAGATATGCCAGTGCTCGAAATTGCGAGCATTCTGCCGGTTTTCAGCCATAAATTGCGGCACCCGGAATAAGCCAAAGAAATCCGCATAATCAGGCTTGTGAGCGCCTGAATGCGCCCAGCCCAGCATCACCACGACGAGGGTCAGCACATAGAGCGACCATTGGTTGAGGCGCGCGAACATCCCCTCCCAGGCCGGCGTACCGGCGGGCAGCGCAGGCGTCGGGTTGAGGGCCTTCCAGATCAGCCGCAGCGCCGTGAACAGCAGCACGAGATAGCCGATATCGGCATGGATCGAGCGATAGAAAAAACGATCCGCCCGCGCCGGAAAATTGTTCATCCACCAGCCATAGGCGATCATGCCAATGATGGCGACGCCAAGCACCCAATGAAATGCCCGCGCCACCGCGCCCCAGGATCGTGTCGTGTTCAGCATATTGCCCGCCATCGGTTAAACCGACGAGAAGCCATAGAAGAATGGCAGGAACAAGCGAGCTACCGAGTAACGGCTTGGAATTACTCTAAATAAGAGTATAGCGTTATCCTGCGCAGACTGATGCGATCCGCCTGTGCAACTCATTCCTAACCAACGGCCAGCTATATTCTTTTCGTGTCGAAGCCGCCCGCCATCCTCGTATTCGATTCCGGCCTTGGCGGCCTGACGGTGCTGCGCGAAATCACCACGGCCCGCCCGGACGCCGCCTATACCTATGTGGCCGACGACGCCTTCTTCCCCTATGGCCGCCATGAGGAAAGCGCGATCATCGCGCGCGTTGTGCCGCTGATCGGCGACCTGATCGAACGTCACAACCCCGACCTCGTCGTCATCGCCTGCAACACCGCCTCGACGCTGGTGATGGATCACCTGCGCAAGGCCTATTCCGTCCCCTTCGTCGGCACCGTGCCTGCGATCAAGCCGGCCTGCGCCTCCTCGAAGACGAAGCGCGTCTCCGTGCTCGGCACGCGCGGTACGGTGAAGCGCGAATACACCAAAAAGCTGATCGCCGATTTCGCACACGATTGCGAAGTGACGCTCGTCGGCGCGGGAAACCTCGCCACGCTGGCGGAAGCCGCCTTGCGCGGCGAGAGCGTGAGCGACGACGCCGTTCTCGCCGAGATCGCCCCCTGCTTCATCGAGGGCTCTCCGCGCACCGATACCGTCGTGCTGGCCTGTACCCATTATCCGCTGCTGCTGGAGCAGATCCGGCGCATCGCGCCCTGGCCGGTGGACTGGATCGACCCCGCCCCCGCGATCGCGCGGCGCGTCGAAAGCCTGCTCGGGAAATCGGAAAGCGATAATATTCCAGCACCCGCAAAATTTTTATTCACATCGGGCAAGTCTCCCTCGCCTGCACTGATGAGGGCGCTGCAACCGTTCTTCGGCGCACAGGCGCTGGATCACGCCTAAGTTCTTTTGCTTCCCTTCGCCGCGCTGCTAGCCTTCGTGCATCTGCCCCATGAGAGGGCAGCACGAGGGAGAGCATCCATGTTGAAGGGTACGATACTTTGTCTTTCGATCGCGCTGGCCGGCATGAGCGTGGCCGATGCACAGACAGCCATGACACCGGCTCCGGCGGCTTCAGCCATCAAACGCACGCCGCTGCAGGATGTTGATTTGCCAGCAGGCTATCATGTCGTCGAGGCGATCGCGGAAATTGCCGCGGGAACCGCGAGCGCGGGCCGCCACACCCATCCGGGGTTTGACGTCAGCTATGTGCTGGAAGGGGAAGGCACGCTCATCGTCGATGGCAAGCCGGATCAGGCGCTGAAACCCGGCGTCGTCATCCAGGTGCCACCCAATGTGCCTCATGACGTCAAGGTGGCGCCCGGCAAGCCATTAAAATTGCTGGGGATTTACATTGTCGAAAAAGGCAAGCCGGTCGCTTCCCCGGCCCCCATGAAGTAAAAATCGAGGGCTGGATTTTCCCTGCCGCCAAGGCCTCAAACGTTTGACTTGGCGGCACTTTTTCCTTAAGAACACCCCTGCTCGCGGGCCGTTTCGGCCCGCGTTGTGTTTCGCGACCCGTGGTTTTCCCTGTCATGCTTATGGGGACGACCTGTCGGTATCCGGGATGTCCCGGTTACACAGGAGGGCGCGTTTCCTCAAAACTCAAACTTACGAAAGAGGACGCGATGACTAAGCGCAGTGAGGCGAAGTATAAAATCGATCGCCGTATGGGCCAGAACATCTGGGGCCGCCCGAAGAGTCCCGTCAACAAGCGCGAATACGGCCCCGGCCAGCACGGCCAGCGCCGCAAGGGCAAGCTCTCCGACTTCGGCACGCAGCTCCGCGCCAAGCAGAAGCTCAAGGGCTACTACGCCAACATTTCCGAACGTCAGTTCTACGCCGTGTACGTCGAGGCAACCCGCCTCAAGGGCGACTCGGGCGAGAACCTGATCGGCCTCCTGGAGCGTCGCCTCGACGCCATCGTCTACCGCGCCAAGTTCGTGCCGACGATGTTCGCCGCACGCCAGTTCATCAACCACGGCCACATCAAGGTGAACGGCAAGCGCGTCAACATCCCGAGCTACAAGGTCAAGGTCGGCGACGTGATCGAGGTGAAGGAAGCCTCCAAGCAGCTCGCCACCGTGCTGGAAGCCAATCAGCTCGCCGAACGCGACGTGCCGGACTTCATCGAAGTCGATCACGGCAAGCAGACCGCGAAGTTCACGCGCGTTCCGAACCTGTCGGAAGTTCCCTTCCCGGTTCAGATGGAGCCGCACCTCATCATCGAATTCTATTCGCGCTAATTCACGCGCGAGAGTGCAAAATCAAAAGGCCGCCTTATCGGGCGGCCTTTTTCTTTGCGCCAATCATCGGCGCAATATCGGGATCGGCAAAAACTAGCCCGCCGCCTGGCGCACCGAGACGCCCTTGTCGGAGAACATCTTCTGCAACTCGCCGCTCTGGAACATCTCGCGGACGATGTCGCAGCCACCGACGAATTCACCCTTCACGTAAAGCTGGGGGATGGTCGGCCAGTTGGAATATTCCTTGATGCCGTTGCGCAGATCGGTCGAGTCGAGAACGTTCAAGCCCTTGTAGGGGACGCCGACATGATCGAGAATCTGGACGACCTGTCCTGAAAACCCGCACTGCGGAAACTGCGGCGTGCCTTTCATGAACAGCACGACATCGTTCGACTTCACTTCACTTTCGATAAATTGCTCGATGCTCATCGTCTTATCCCTTGGCGCGGATCCAGCCTCCGATGTCAGGATCACCGGCAGGCTGCCGCCTCGCCTATATATGTAGCCAGAATCGTACGTCCATCCAACGAAATCGCACCCAAAAAGCGGGTTTTCTGCGGTCAGAACAGCGCATTTCCGCCAAATCACGCCGAAGTGTGCCGCGCCGGATAGCAATCGCCCGTCGCGAACGTAGATAAATTCATTCCGGAACTTAACTGCCAAAGCACTGTTTCTTCCCCCAAACCGGAGATTTTCGTGACAAATCGAGCTTCTGCCGCCTCCGGCCAGCCCGTTGCGTCGGCGCTTCCCGAAACATCCCTCTTCCGCACGCTTTCAAACACCTATCGCGCGGTTCGCGATGAAACCGAGCGGCGTGCGGCACACCTGTCCGCCGAGGATCAACTCGTCCAGTCGATGCCGGACGCCAGCCCCGCGAAATGGCATCGCGCCCACACCACATGGTTCTTCGAGCAATTCGTGCTCGGCCAGCATGTGCCGGGCTACAAGGTTTTCCATCCCGACTACGCTTTCCTGTTCAATTCCTATTACGTCAGCGCAGGCCCGCGTCACGCCCGCGCACAACGCGGCCACCTGACCCGCCCCGGCGCCGAGGCCGTCACCGCCTATCGGCAATATGTCGATGCGCAGATGCTCGCGTTTCTCGAAAGCGCCGGCGCGGAGAAGCTGCGCGAGATCGCACCGCTGATGGAGGTCGGCTTCAACCACGAGCAACAGCACCAGGAGTTGATGCACACCGACATTCTCCACGCTTTCGCGCAGAATCCGATTCCGCCCGTCTATGACGAAAGCAGGTCGCTTCCCGCCGCTCATCGCGGTGGTGAGCCATGGTTCATGCTCAATGAAGGCATCCACACCATCGGCCATCAGGGCGACAGCTTCCATTTCGACAACGAAAAGCCGCCGCACCGGGTTCTGGTCGGCCCCGTCCAGATCGCACGCAATCTCGTCACCAACCGCGAATGGCTCGCTTTCATCAACGACGGCGGCTACCGCACCGCCACGCTGTGGCTGATGGACGGTTTCGCCGCCGTCGAGCGCGAACAATGGGACGCGCCCGGCCACTGGCGCAAAATCGATGGCCAATGGCACATCATGACGCTCTCCGGATTGAAGCCGGTCGATCCCGACGCGGCTGTCTGCCACGTGAGCTACTACGAGGCCGATGCGTTCGCGCGCTGGAGCGGCAAACACCTGCCGACCGAAATGGAATGGGAAGTCGCGGCGCGCGCCGGTCAACTCAACGATGCCCATGGCATCGTTTGGCAGTGGACCCGCTCGTCCTACGCGCCCTATCCCGGCTACCGCGCCATCGAAGGCGCGCTCGGCGAATACAACGGCAAGTTCATGGTGAACCAGTACGTGCTGCGCGGCTCCTCGGTCGCGACACCAGAGGGCCATGCACGCGTGAGCTACCGCAACTTCTTTTATCCGCATCATCGCTGGCAATTCACCGGATTGCGGCTTGCGGATTACGCCACCTGAGCGCATCGCGCTTCACACTTATATCTGCAAACGGAGTCAGGCATGAATATTCATGTATCCGCGCGAACTGAGCGCCGCGAACCCAACTCTGTCGATCCGGCGTTCGCGCGGGATGCGATTTCCGGGCTGAGCCAATACCCCAAGAAAATCTCGCCGAAATATTTCTACGACGAGATCGGATCGCATCTATTCGAGCGGATCACTCTGCTGCCCGAATACTATCCGACACGCACGGAGCTCCGCATTCTGCGCGAGCATGGAGCGGATATCGCAGATTCGATTCCTGAAAATGCGGCGCTCGTGGAATTCGGAGCGGGCGCCACGACCAAGGTGCGATTGTTGCTGGAAACCTGCAAATTCGGCGCTTACGTGCCCGTGGACATTTCGGGCGACTTCCTCAGGGAGCAAGCCAGGATACTCCGCGCGGATCATCCGCAACTCAAGATTCATCCCGTCGCTGCCGATTTCACCACGGCCTTCCCGCTTCCCCGCGAAATTCAGAGTATGCCGAAGGTCGGATTTTTTCCCGGCTCGACCATCGGCAATTTCGACCCGACAGATGCCGAAGCCTTCCTGCGCAGTGCACGGGCAATCCTCGGCCATGGCGCGGCAATGATCATCGGTGTCGATCTTGAAAAAGACGAGGACACGCTGCACGCCGCTTATAACGACGCGGCCGGCGTAACTGCGGAATTCAATCTCAACGTGCTGGAACGAATGAATCGCGAGTTAGGTGCAAATTTCGATCCGACGACCTTCGATCATCATGCACTCTACAATCACCACCTGCACCGCATCGAGATGCATCTGATCAGTCGAAAAGCCCATGCCGTCCGCATGCTAGGACGCACTTTTTCATTCGGGGCTGACGAAAGCATCCACACCGAGTCGAGTTACAAATACAGCATCACGCGGTTTCAGGAACTGGCGCGCCGCGCCGGATGGATGGCAGACAGGGTGTGGACTGACGCACGGGACATGTTCTCGGTCCACGCGCTGCGCGCGGGTTAGGCTTCGACGCGATCCGCCCCGCCGAGCGAAGCCGCTTCCCATGCCCCTACAACAATCAGGACGATGGTGACCAGCGCCGCCAGCGTGAGCGGCGTGAGATACGGCGCGACAGCGAACAGGAGCACCAGCAGCGTTATCCCGACCAAATGCGACAATTGATAGATGCCGCGAATGACGTGCTTGAACAAAAGCGTTCCAAGGAGGAACAACAGCGGCCCGCCGATGATACTGAGTGACGCCCTCGCATCCATGTGTCCCTGCGGATGCGCCAGCAGAACTTCATCGCCGACCGCCGACACCACGATACCGAGCACGATCGGCAGATGCAGATAAGTATAGGCAATGCGCGCGAACCGGCCGCTTTCCTCGGAATGGGTGATCTGCTTCGCGCCCGCCTCGACGCCGAGGTGGAAATAAACCCACCACATCGCGATGCTGCCAACTAGGCTGACCATGAAGGCCGCGATCGTCACCGCCGACCATGAAATCTCGGAGAAGGTTGCGCCCGTCACCACAATGGATTCGCCGAGCGCGATGATGATGAAGGACGCGCAGCGCTCCGCCATATGGCCGCCTTCGACATCCCAATCCTTGTAAGATGACGCTCCGAGCCCCGGTGAGCGAAACCGCATCACCGGCCCCGCGTATTCGATCGCCAGCGCCACACTCCAAAGCAGCGGACGCAGCGTACCCTCAACAAGGCCACCCGCGATCCAGAACACGCCGCTGCAGGCCAGCCAGACCGCGATGCGCCACAGATTCCTCCGCATCGCGGCTTCCGATACAGGCACGGCGAGCGCGGAATACACCGTGCGGCCAAGCTGCATGGCAACGAAGGCCAGCGCGAAGGCAAGTCCCCTGCTCTCAAATGCTTTCGGAATCGAGGTCGAGAGCAACAGGCCCGCGATCATCATCGCGAACAGCATCAGCCGGGTCGGCGTGCGTTCGGGGTCGAGCCAGTTGGTGATCCAGGAAGTGTAGATCCACACCCACCACACCGCGAAAAACAGGATCAGAACCTGCAAGATTCCGAGCGGCGTGAAATGCGCGAGCAGCGTGTGCGAAATCTGGGTGATCGCGAACACGAAAACGAGGTCGAAGAACAGTTCGACATAGGTGACGCGATGATGACCATGCGGGTTTTTCTGCCGCAAAAAGGACCGTGGCGCGCTCATGGCCGCGAGCCCGTTCTCAGCACGTTACTCCGGCACGCCGGTTTGCAGCGCCAGTGCATGCAGCACGCCGCCCATCTGGCCCTTCAGCGACTGATAGACGATCTGGTGCTGCTGAACGCGGGACTTGCCGCGAAATGATTCCGAAATCACGGTTGCAGCGTAGTGATCGCCGTCGCCAGCGAGGTCGCGGATCGTGACTGTGGCATCGGGAATCGCCGCCTTGATCATGGTTTCGATGTCCCGCGCGTCCATAGGCATTCCAGGGTCTCCTCTCCAGCCCGCAGGCTGTTGTCATACCAGATATGCCCGATTCTAGCGCCGACAAGCCACGAGGTCACGCGGGCAATCGCCGCAACCGTACCTATATCGCCAGCACCCACAGGAGAGTGCCCCATGAAAATTCCGGGTCCGGATCACCCCATCACCATCGCGCCGAACCCCAGGCGCGTGCGCATCACCGCCGGCGGCCAAGTGATCGCCGAGACGGCCAAGGCCCTCACGCTTCAGGAAGCCTCCTATCCGCCGGTCCAGTATATCCCGAGAGCCGATGCCGATATGGCGCTGCTGTCCGCCACCCATCACCACACCCATTGCCCCTACAAGGGCGACGCCGGCTATTTCACCATCCATGCCGGCGGTGAGACGCTCGATAACGCTGTCTGGACCTACGAGACGCCCTATGACGCGGTGGAGACCATCGCCGGCCATCTGGCATTCTATCCCGACCGGGTCAAAATCGAGGAATTGCCGGCTTGAGAATTGCCGGCTTGAGAATTGCCGGGAACTTGCCGCGCTGCTATCAGGGACCATGTCCGGACGAAATATCGCCCTCGATCGCGCCCGCACCGCCCTGACGGTGCTGGTCGTCATTCATCACGCGATCATCCCCTACACCTATTACGGACATGCCGACGCGCAGACATGGCTCGGCTTCGACGGCGTCGTGCTCGCCAACGACAGTTTCTTCATGGCAGCGTTCTTTTTCCTGTCCGGCCTGTTCGTCTGGCCGAGCCTGCGCCGCAAATCGACAACCCAGTTTCTGGGTGACCGGGCGCTGCGGCTGGCGCTGCCGTTCGCTGTGGCGGCGCTGTTGCTGATGCCGCTCGCTTACTACGCGCTCGAACTGCGCCGCCCCGACCATCTCGGCTTCGCCGCGTTCTGGTGGAAGACCGTGACGGCCGGGCCGTGGCCGAGCGGGCCGGTCTGGTTCGTCTGGGTGCTGCTGGCATTCGACGTGCTGGCCGCGACGATCTATCGGATCGCGCCCGATGCTCCCGCCCCCATTAATCGGCTGTCGCTTTCAGGATTTACGCGACCGCTGGTGTTCTTCGTCACCTTCGCTGCGGTGACGACGCTCGCCTACGTGCCGATGCGGCTGCATTTCGGCGTCAGCACATGGTTCGAGTTCGGGCCGTTATCTGTGCAGGCGAGCCGCGTGCTGCTCTATGCCGCCTGTTTCATGTTCGGCGCAGGCATCGGCTATGCCCATTCCGAACGCGGACTGCTCGGCGAAGGCAACGCGCTATCACGGCAATGGGGGCGCTGGGCACTGGCAGCGCTCGCGGCGTACAGCGCAATCGTCGCGCTGGTGTATTACCGTCGCGGCATCCTTCCCGATCCCAACATGCTGCCGCAATGGTGGCATGTCGCCTACGCCGTTGCGTTTCCGCTGTTCAGCGCGGCGATGACGTTCGCGGTGCTCGCGTGGTTCATGCATAGAGAGATGTCTCGCGCGCCGCTGCTCGATGCCATGCAGTCGTCCGCTTACGGCATTTTCCTGATCCACTACGTCCCCGTGCTGTGGATGCAACACTGGCTGCTCGGCCAAGACCTCTCTGCCTTCAGCAAGGCGGGCCTGTCGTTCATCTTTGGGCTGGGCGTGAGCTGGCTTGCGACGTTGGCGCTGCGCAGCCTGCCCGGCGCAAAGCGGGTGCTGTAAGGCAGGGCCCTAGTCGTGGCCCGCCATATAGTTCGGCAGCCAGTTCTCGAAGCCTTCCTTCAGCGTTGAGATCGCAACGGGGGCTTCGCCTTCGATGGCGATCGCATCGCCGCCGGTCTTGCCGATCTCGGCGCACGGCACGCCGACCGCCTTGAGCTTGCTCATCACAGTGAGCAGATGATCGACCGGCACGGTGACGATGTAGCGCGCCTGATCTTCGCCGAACCAGAACGCATGCGGTAGCGTCTGCTCGGGTGCCGCACCGAGGGCCGCGCCGATGCCGCTGGCCATCGCCATTTCGGCGAGCGCGACCAGCAGGCCGCCGTCGGAGACGTCGTGCACGGCGGTCGCGGTGCCGCTCTTGATCATGCCGCGCACCACGTCGCCGTTGCGCTTCTCGGTGGCGAGATCGACCGGCGGCGGCGCGCCCTCCTCGCGTCCGCAGATATCGCGCAGATAGACCGACTGGCCGAGCCAGCCCTGCGTGTCGCCGATCAGAAGGATCGCCTCGCCCTTGTCCTTGAAGGCCAGCGTCGCCGACTTCTGGAAATCGTCGAGCAGGCCTACGCCGCCGATGGACGGCGTCGGCAGGATGCCGCGTCCGTTGGTCTCATTGTAGAGCGAGACGTTGCCGGACACGATCGGGAAATCGAGCGCCACGCAGGCCTGCGCGATGCCGTTCAGGCAACCGACAAGCTGGCCCATGATCTCGGGCCGCTCGGGATTGCCGAAATTGAGGTTGTCGGTGATGGCCAGCGGCTTGCCGCCGACAGCGGTGATGTTGCGCCAGGCTTCCGCCACCGCCTGCTTGCCGCCTTCAATCGGATCGGCCTCGCAATAACGCGGCGTCACGTCCACTGTGAGCGCGAGCGCCTTCGGGCCGTCGAGCACGCGCACCACCGCAGCATCGCCACCCGGACGCTGCACGGTGTTGCCGCCGATGACGTGGTCGTATTGCTCCCACACCCAACGCTTCGAGCACAGTTCCGGCGTCGCGATCAGCTTCACCAGCGCATCCGTCACCGGCATCGGCGCCTTCACGTCGCGCGCGTGGATCATCGGCAGCGGCGCGCTCGCGACATGCGGGCGATCGTAGAGCGGCGCTTCCGATTCCAGTTCCTTGATCGGCAGGTCAGCCATCACGTCGCCGCCGTGCTTGACGACGAAGCGCTGGCTCGGCGTGGTGTAGCCAACGATGGCGAAGTCGAGGCCCCACTTCCTGAAGATCGCCTCGGCTTCCTTTTCCTTCTCGGGCTTGAGCACCATGAGCATGCGCTCCTGGCTCTCCGAAAGCATCATCTCGTAGGCGCTCATGCCGGTTTCGCGCGTCGGCACCGAATCGAGATCGAGATCGACGCCGAGATCGCCCTTGGCGCCCATCTCGACGGCGGAGCATGTCAGGCCCGCCGCACCCATGTCCTGGATCGCGATGACGCAGCCTGCTTCCATGATTTCGAGGCAGGCCTCCAGCAGCAGCTTTTCCGCGAACGGATCGCCGACCTGCACGGTCGGACGCTTCTCGGAGCTATCATCGTCAAACTCGGCCGACGCCATGGTCGCGCCGTGGATACCGTCGCGGCCAGTTTTCGAGCCGAGATAGACGATCGGCATGTTCACGCCGGATGCCGCCGCATAGAAAATCTTGTCGGCCTCCGCGAGGCCCACCGCCATCGCGTTGACGAGGTTGTTGCCATCGTAGCGGGTGTGGAAACGCACCTGCCCGCCCACCGTCGGCACACCGAATGAATTGCCGTAACCGCCGACGCCCGCGACCACGCCCGACACCAGATGCCGGGTCTTGTGATGCTCCGGCGCGCCGAACGACAGCGCATTGAGACAGGCAATCGGCCGCGCGCCCATGGTGAACACGTCGCGCAGGATGCCGCCGACGCCGGTGGCCGCCCCCTGATACGGCTCGATGTAGCTCGGATGGTTGTGGCTCTCCATCTTGAAGACCACGGCGAGGCCATCACCGATATCGATCACGCCGGCGTTCTCGCCCGGCCCCTGGATCACCCACGGCGCCTTTGTCGGCAGGCCGCGCAGATGGATGCGCGAGGATTTGTACGAGCAATGCTCGTTCCACATCGCCGAGAAAATGCCGAGTTCGGTAAAGGTCGGCGTGCGGCCCAGCAGTTTCAGGATACGCTCGTACTCATCCGGCTTGAGGCCGTGAGACGCGATCAGTTCGGGCGTGATGGCGGGTTCGTTACGCAAAGGCTTGGTCACGCCGCTTTCTCCAGATGCGCGGCAAGGCCGGCGAACAGCCCGCGGCCATCAGTGCAGCCCATTACATCCTCAACGTGGTTCTCGGGATGCGGCATCATGCCGAGCACGTTACCCTTCTCGCTGACGATGCCCGCGATGGACGCTGCCGCACCATTGAAATTATGCAGGTCACCGACATCGCCGCTGGCCGAGCAGTAGCGATAGAGCACGCGGCCATCACCTTCGAGGCGCTTCAGCGTCTCGGCGTCGGCGGCATAATTGCCCTCACCATGCGCCACCGGCACACGGATCACCTGCCCTGCATTGTAGCCGCGCGTGAACGGCGTATCGGAGCGCTCGACGCGCAGATGCACGTCGCGGCAGACGAATTGCAGCCGCGCGTTGCGCATCAGGATGCCGGGCAGAAGCCCGCTCTCGCACAGAATTTGAAAACCGTTGCAGACGCCGAGCACGAGGCCGCCCTTGGCCGCAAAGGCGCGCACCGCATCCATGACCGGCGAGCGCGCTGCAATCGCGCCGCAGCGCAGATAGTCGCCATAGGAGAAACCGCCGGGAATGACGACGAGGTCGGTGCCCTTCGGCAACTCCGTGTCGCCGTGCCAGACCATTGTCGGCTCATGGCCCGAAACAAGTTTCAGCGTGCGCGCCATGTCGCGCTCGCGATTGATGCCGGGAAATACGAGGACGGCTGATTTCATCGGTCGCTTAGCCCAGAACCTCGACCCGATAATTCTCGATCACCGTGTTGGCGAGCAGCTTGTCGGCGGCGGCCTTCAGCGCAGCCTCGGCCTTCGCCTTGTCGCCACTCTCAAGCTCGATGTCGAACACCTTGCCCTGCCGCACGCTGGCGATGCCATCGACGCCAAGCGATTTCAGCGCGCCCTCAATGGCCTTGCCCTGCGGATCGAGAATTCCGTTCTTCAGCGTAACCGTGACGCGCGCTTTCATTTTGTCCTCGTCATTCCGGACGAGCCGCGCAGCGGGTCGATCCGGAATCTCGTCAATAACTTCAGGATTCCGGGTCCGCGCGTAGAGCACGCACGTCCCGGAATGACATGTCTGAAATCAACTCTTCACCAGCACCGGGCCGGAGCCAGCCGGACGCTCGTTCTCGATCAGGATGCCGAGGCGCTTGGCAACTTCGGTATAGGCTTCAAGCAGCCCGCCGAGATCGCGGCGGAAGCGATCCTTGTCCATCTTCTCGTTCGACTTGATATCCCACAGCCGGCATGAATCCGGAGAGATCTCGTCGGCGACGACGATGCGCATCATCTCGTTTTCGTAGAGGCGGCCGCATTCCATCTTGAAGTCGACGAGACGAATGCCAACGCCGAGGAAGACGCCCGAGAGGAAATCGTTGACGCGAATGGCGAGCGCCATGATGTCGTCGATCTCCTGCGGCGTCGCCCAGCCGAATGCGGTGATGTGTTCTTCGGACACCATCGGATCGCCGAGCTGATCATTCTTGTAATAGAACTCGATGATCGAGCGCGGGAGCTGCGTGCCCTCCTCGATGCCGAGGCGCTGTGACAGCGAGCCCGCGGCGACATTGCGCACCACAACCTCGAGCGGCACGATCTCGACCTCACGGATCAACTGCTCGCGCATGTTGAGCCGCTTAATGAAATGCGTCGGCACGCCGATCTCGTTCAGATGCTGGAAAACGTATTCCGAGATCCGGTTGTTGAGGACACCCTTGCCCTCGATGATCTGGTGTTTCTTGGCATTGAACGCGGTGGCGTCATCCTTGAAATGCTGAATCAGGGTGCCGGGCTCCGGTCCTTCATAAAGAACCTTGCCCTTGCCTTCGTAGATACGACGCCGACGGCTCATTGGGATGTACCGAGTGTTGTTGAAATCCATGGATCGGGATGCTCCGAAACTCTACGCGACACGCGGCGGAGCTGCCGCGAAGCCCTTGATCCGCGAAAACAAACCGCGAACCTAGGCTCACGGGCAACCTAACCGATCGCCCCCCCTGTTACAACGCAACCCCGGCTATTTTCGGGGGTTTTACCGGCTTCTTATCGGCGTCCTGCGACCTTTCGGGACGTTGCGGGAACCACCCGCGCCGACAATAGTCAAATGAGCTCCCAATTCCGGGATTCAACTGGCAGGTCAGATATATGTCGAGTTTCGATAAGCGCGAGGAAGGCTTTGAAAAGAAGTTTGCCGTCGACGAGGAGCAAAAATTCAAGGCGATCGCGCGGCGAAACAAGCTGCTCGGCCTGTGGGCGGCTGAAAAGCTCGGCCTGACCGGCGACACAGCCGCCTCCTATGCCAAGGAGGTCGTAGCCGCCGATTTCGAGATCTCCGGCGACAGCGACGTGCTGGGCAAGGTCACCCGGGACCTCGCCGACAAGGGCGTCTCGGAACAGCAGATTCGCGTGAAAATGGATGAGCTGATCGCAACCGCCGTGGCCCAGGTGAAGGCGGGCGAATAACGCCCGCCGGTATCATTCCTCCTTGTAACCGAGCGGCGCGTTGTTACCGGTCGCGCCGTAATACTTGTACGGCAGGAACTTGCCCGTCATGCCGATGCTGACGCGATCGCCCTTCGGGTCGGCCACGCGCTGCAGCGTCATGTCGAAATCGATCGCCGACATGATGCCGTCGCCGAATTCCTCCTCGATCAGCGCCTTCCACGCCGGGCCGTTGATCATCACCAGTTCGTAGAAGCGATAGATCAGCGGATCGGTCGGCGGCATCGTCACGCCCTCGCCGCGCACCGGCACCTCGTTGAGCATCACCTGTTCCACCTTGGAGAGACCGAACAGCTTCGCCGCGGCGGCCGCCTGCGGCTTGGTCAGCTTCATCTGCCCGAGAATGGCGCCGACGATCAGCACCTCGGAATGGCCGCCGATCTCGGAGCAGATGTGCTTCCAGCTCCAGCCATTCTCGCGCTTGATGTCGAGCAGCTTCTCGGTGAGATCGGATCGCTTCATGAGGCCTCCTGAGATTGCAGATGCCTCAAGAGGAGCAACAGCCGTGCCAGCCGCTTTTGCGCCAGAGAGTGCGATTTCATGCGCCGAATGGACTGTCATGCTCAATGCCTGCGCCAGCCGCCGCAAAATTGAGCAATGAGAGAGTCCTTGCCGACTCAGGCGCTTTCCAGACGCTTCAACTCCTTCTCCAGATCACGCTCGATATCGGCAGCCCGCAATGCGACCACGCGGTAGCCGCGCTCGGCCAGCCATGCCGCCCGAGCGGCACGCTCACGGACAACGGCGTCGCCTTCCTCCGGGTGAACAATCTCAACCGCCATCCGCCGGGGAAACGAGACGAAATCGGGAATGTGGCGGCCGACCGGCGTCTGCCGCTTGAACTGCGCGGCGAAGCGGCGATCCTTGGTCAGCGCCTGCCACAGGATACGCTCGGCATCGGTCGGGTTCCGCCGCAGCAGGCGCGCCAGTCCGCGTACGGAACTCGACCTGCCCTCCGTCGCAGGGGAACCCTGCTCCGCCAGCAGCGCCCGTAGTTGCGTGGCCTGAGTTCCATCAAGCACCCCGCCCTTGGCAGGCCCTTTGCGGCCTTCGGCAATCGCCATCACCACCCCATGCAGGGTATGCATATCCTGCTTGGTTGGCTCCATCCGGCTGAAAATATTACGTAAGTTGACCAGCATCACATCGCGCTTCTCGGCCGGGCGCAGGAACTCTACCTTGTCGAGTTCCGCAACCAGATTGTCGAAAAATGCCTGCATCTGATGCTGGGAAGCCGGCTCCGAGCGTTCCGGCATGGAAAATGGTATCATGCCACCGGACGCGAGCTTGAACCACTCGTATCCCATCAAAAGCACGGCCTGGGCCAGATTGAGCGAGGCAAATCCCGGATTGACCGGGAAGGTCACGATCCGGTTGGCGAGCGCGACCTCCTCGTTGGTGAGGCCCGACCGCTCCCGCCCGAACAGGATGCCCGCTGTTAAGTCCTGCGCGGTCCCCTCGACGATCTCGCGGGCCGCCGCGTCCGGCGCGACCACGGGCTTGGCTTGGTCGTGCGCCCGGGCGGTGGTCGCGAACAGCAGCGCGCAGTCGGCCACCGCCGCCTCGACCGTGTCGAACAACTCCACCCGCTCAAGGATGTGATCCGCGCCCGCCGCCGCCCGCTGGGCCGCCATGTTCGGCCAGCCGTCGCGCGGCTTCACCAAACGTAAACGTGTCAGGCCGAAATTGCCCATGGCGCGCGCGGCCATGCCGATGTTCTCGCCAAGCTGCGGCTCCACCAGCACCACCACGGGGCCCGGCAGATCGGTGCGCGGCTTGGTCTTGTCGGTGCCCGACATGTCTTCGCTTTCCGATTCAATGGCTGAAGCGTCTGCATCAACCATCGAAGGTACTGATTCAAGCCCTCAAGGCGTTGAATCAGGCCGTGAAGGTGTTGAATCAACCCGATAAGATTTTGATTCAGAAAGCGAACAATCGGAATCAACGTCTGAAGACGATGATTCAAGCGCTTAAGAAGTTGAATCAACTTCTGAAGAAAGCGATTCAACGCATCGCCGCGGCAGGAAATCGCCGCAAAACGGCGCCCACGGGGCCTCAAATTCGATTGTAATCGGAATGAGTTACGGAACCCTTTTGAATCGCCGATTCCACTCCGGCAAGGGCACGCTCCGGCACGATCTATCGCCTCCGGATACCGTCTCGAAAATCCCGTCCGGCATGCTGCTTTGAGCTGCCTTCCGCCGCCGTGCCGCGGGTGCTAAGAGGCGCGCATTCCTCGGTACCACACTCCAAAAACCTCAAAAAAAGGCACGCATCCTCATGGCCAAAATCAAGGTAGCCAATCCGGTCGTCGAACTCGACGGCGATGAGATGACCCGGATCATCTGGCAGTACATCAAGGACAAGCTCATCAACCCCTTCCTCGATGTGAAGCTCGAATATTACGACCTCGGGATGGAATACCGCGACAAGACCAACGATCAGGTCACCATCGACGCGGCCAACGCGATCAAGAAGTACGGCGTCGGCGTCAAGTGCGCGACCATCACCCCGGACGAGGCCCGCGTGAAGGAATTCGGCCTCAAGGAGATGTGGAAGTCGCCGAACGGCACCATCCGCAACATCCTCGGCGGCGTCATTTTCCGCGAACCGATCATCTGCAAGAACGTGCCGCGCCTCGTCCCCGGCTGGACCAAGCCGATCATCATCGGCCGCCATGCCTTCGGCGACCAGTACCGCGCCACCGACATCAAATTCCCCGGCAAGGGCGTGCTGACGATGAAATTCGTCGGCGAGGACGGCTCGGTGATCGAGCGCGAGGTCTTCAAGGCCCCCGGCGCCGGCGTCGCCATGGGCATGTACAATTTGGACGACTCGATCCGCGATTTCGCCCGCGCTTCGATGAACTACGGCCTCTCGCGCGGCTATCCGGTGTATCTGTCGACCAAGAACACCATCCTCAAGGTGTATGACGGCCGCTTCAAGGACATCTTCCAGGAAATCTACGACGCCGAGTTCAAGTCGAAGTTCGAGGCCAAGGGCCTCACCTACGAGCACCGCCTGATCGACGACATGGTCGCTTCGGCGCTGAAATGGTCCGGCGGCTATGTCTGGGCCTGTAAAAACTACGACGGCGACGTGCAGTCCGACACCGTGGCGCAGGGCTATGGCTCGCTCGGCCTGATGACTTCGGTGCTGCTGACGCCGGACGGCAGCGTGGTGGAAGCCGAAGCCGCCCACGGCACCGTGACCCGCCACTACCGCGAGCACCAGAAGGGCAAGGAAACCTCGACCAACTCGATCGCGTCGATTTTCGCATGGACGCAAGGGTTGGCCCATCGCGCCAAGCTCGACAACAACGAGGCGCTGGCCAAGTTCGCCAAGACGCTGGAGAAGGTTTGCGTCGATACCGTCGAAAGTGGCTTCATGACCAAGGATCTGGCGCTGCTGGTCGGTCCCGACCAGAAGTGGCTCTCCACCACGGGCTTCCTCGACAAGGTCGCGGAGAACCTGACCAAGGCAATGGCCGCAGCCTGAGCGGCAAAACAGGCTCACAAATAAAGGCGCGGATCACTCCGCGCCTTTTTTCGTACTGAAAAGATTTCGTGAATGAAATTGCGCGATCGGTGGCTGCTTACCGCATTGCCATAGCGGCGTATTTCCCGTTCTCTCGAATCATAGAAAAACGTAAACGGTCCGCTCCTCTCTGGCGCGGTCACAAACGCGCCCTATCCTGGGCTCAGGCAAAACCATTGCGGCAAGGCGATATGTCACTGGCTTATGCCGAGGATGACCTGAGGGATCCACTGCTGGCGGAAGCCGCCCAGTTGCGCGCCTCGCCTGCCTTCGCGACCGCCATGCGTGAATACACGGTCGCCATCGCGCGGTTTCGCGAAGCCCCGCGCCTGATCAACAAGCTGATGGCATCGGAAACGCGGTTCCGTTTGACCGCCTATGTGTTCTGTTTTGCCGCCTATTATGAAAGGCATGGTCCGCATGGCGGCGTCACCTACACCCAGTTGCTCGAATTATGTGCGCAGCGGGAGGAACTTAGCCCGCGCCTCCTCAAGACAACGCTGACCTTGCTGAAGCTGGCAGGCTTCATCAAAACGTCACGACATCCATCCGACCGCCGCTCGAAATCCTATCATCCGACGCCGCGCATGGTGGATTTCGTCAAGAGCTGGATGCCCCATGCGGTGAACGCCCTCGACGCCGTGCAGCCGGAAATGCGCCGTGCGCAGATGCTTACGGAGGATCCGGATTTCATCCGGCGTTTCGCCGCAGCCGCCGGACGCGAGCATGCCGCGGGCATCCCGCTGATCGACCGCATGCCTGAATTCACCTGCTTCTTCGGAAAGCGTGAAGGCGCCATTCCTGTCGTGCTGGCGGTCATGCTGTCCGATATTGACGGCACGCCGCTGCACAGCCGGGCGCAGATTGCCAAGCGGTTTGGCCTGTCGAAGACACAAGTCTCGAACATGATCGCTGAAGGCAGCCGCCTCGGCTTTTTCGCGACCGACGAGACAGGGACTCCACGCGCGACCACCTATCTGCGCGACAGCTACGGGCGCTTTATTTCGATCGAACTGGCGTTTTACGCACGGCACATGCGGCCGGCCTGACGCATCAGGACGCCAGCGATGGCGCCTCCGCCGCGCCGATCTGCGCGATCATCGCCTTGGCGATCTCGTGCTCGCCCATGATGACCGAATTCGCGCCGTGGTGCTTGAGATGCGCGATCTCCTCCTCCGAATGCGCCCGCGCGATGATCGGCAAGGCCGAGCTGATTGCGCGCGCCTTGGCGACGATCTGGCCTCCTTCGAACGCATCCGGGATGGCGACAAGCAGGCCGTGGGCGACATCGAGATTGGCCGCCTGCAACATGCCCGGCGCAGCCGCGTTGCCGCTGATGACCTCGACGCCCTCCTGCCGCAATCGCTCGATCGCGCCGGGATTGTCCTCGATCACCAGGAAGGGCGTATTTGCCGCACGCAACGCCTTGCCGACCACGCTGCCGACCCGGCCGTAACCAACCAAAACGACATGGTTCGAGAGCCTGGTGACCGGCAGTTCGACGCGCGGCACTGCGGGTTTCTCGTCCGGCGGCAGTGGCGGCGCATCCTTTTTCTCCGCCAGAATGCGATCGAGCACTGCGAACCACATTGGGTTGAGCATGATGCTGATGATCGACCCGGCGAGCACGAGGTCGCGCCCGCGCTCGGTCATCAGCGACAGGCTGACGCCGAGACCGACAAGAATGAATGAGAACTCACCGATCTGGGCGAGGCTTGCCGAGATCGTCAGCGCCGTCGACTTGGAATAACCGAACGCGCGGACGATGCCGTAGGCGGCGAGCGACTTGCCGAACAGGATGATGAACAGCGTTGCCAGAAGCGGCAGCGGCTCCTTCACGATGATCGAGGGGTCAAACAGCATGCCGACCGAGACGAAGAACAGCACCGCGAACGCATCACGCAGCGGCAGCGTTTCGCTGGCGGCGCGCTGGCTGAGTTCGGATTCGCTCAGGATCATGCCGGCGAAGAAGGCCCCCAGCGCGAACGACACATCGAACAGGATCGCCGCGCCGAAGGCTACGCCAAGCGAGATCGCGAACACCGAAAGGCGAAACAACTCGCGCGACCCCGTATGCGCGACGTAATGCAGAAGTGCCGGAATGACGCGACGTCCGACCACCAGCATCAGCACCACGAACGCCGCGACCTTGCCGAGTGTCAGCGCCAGCGGCCAGACCAGCGAGGCGATGTCCATATCGCCTGCCGCATGGCCTTTCATGAATCCGGCCAGCGGCGGCAACATCACCAGCGTCAGGACGCAGGCGATATCCTCGACGATCAGCCAGCCCACCGCGATGCGGCCGCGCTCGGTATCGATCAGCCGCCGCTCCTGCATCGCGCGCAACAGCACGACGGTCGAAGCCGTCGAAAGCGCGATGCCGAACATGATGCCCTTGTCGCTGCTCCAGCCGAGAAGCCAGCCAAGCCCCCAGCCCATCACCGTCGCGGCGGAAATCTGCACAACCGCGCCGGGCAGCGCGATCGCGCGCACCGACCACAGATCCTTCAGGGAGAAATGCAGCCCGACGCCGAACATCAGGAGAATGATGCCGATTTCGGCGAGCTCGTTGGCGATGTTCTGGTCCGCGACATAACCGGGCGTGAACGGCCCCATCACCACGCCCGCAAGCAGATAGCCTACGAGCGGCGAAATGCGGATGCGCTGGACCAGCGCGCCGAACACAAAAGCCAGCACAAGGCCGACGACAATCGTAGAGATCAAGGGTGTATTGTGATGCATGGTGCATTTTGTCGCGATGAGCGCGAACGCACCAGATATTTATCAGCTACCCATCGCCGCATTCGCCAGCGATGATGAATAAAAATACTTCGCATGCCGGGAATGTAAGCGGAGTGTTGCGTGATGCGGCGCCCATCGCAGCCTCAATCGCCTTCAGCACCGCATCGGCCTTTAGACGCCCTGCTCGATCACAGGTTTCGGCTTTGAAAGCGCCAGCGTGACTCCGGCCAGCGTAAGTACAATCGCACATATTTCGCGCCAGCCGACGCCATCACCCAGAAAGAGCGCCCCCGTGAGAATGCCGATCACAGGCACGGACAGCATGCCCACTGCCGCTGTCGTTGCAGGAAGACGGCGAATGGTCGCAAACCATGTCAGGTAACATGTCCCCATCGGCACAAGCGTCATGTAGGCCAGCATGAGACCACTGTCGATCCTGAGCGCTCCCATGTCCGGATGCTCGAATGCGAGGCCCAGCGCAACCATCGGAAGGGATCCTAATCCCACCTGCCAGGCCACAAAGGAAATCGGCGCAATCGGCACGAACCGGGCATTCATAAGACTGCCGAGCGCAAACAGAATTGCGGCGCCGAGCGCCAGAGTGATGCCGACGATCTTGTCGGATGCAGGCCCAAGCGGATGGTCCGAAAAGAGAATAAAGAGCCCGACGAATCCCAAAATCAGCCCTGCCACGTCGCGCGATTTCGGACGCGAGCCGAGAACGGGCCATGCAAGAAGCGTCGCCCAAATCGGCATTGTATAAACGAGCAGCGCAGCCTCGCTGATCGACAGTGTCGTCATCGAGATGGTGGTAAAACCCATCCAGGCAAAGACATTGGTGAATGAAGCAAGGAGCAGCGCACCCCACGCCTTTCGCGGCACAGCGGAGCGTTCGCGGTTCGCCGCCGCAATCGCAAACAGGATGAATGTCGCTACAACACCGGCAATCCCGCGCGCAAACAACGGCGGCCAATCGCGCAGGAGTATCTTCATGGCCGGCCAATTCAGCCCCCAGCCAATCGCCGTACATGCGAGAAAAAGAAGCCCGCCCAATCGGGCCTGATGGGTGGATGCCTCTTTGTGCATTGATGGTTCCGAATGCGCCTGAAACGTCAGGCGCCCATCGCGGCCTCGATCGCCTTCAGCGCGGCATCGGCCTTGGAGCCGTCCGGGCCTCCCGCCTGTGCCATGTCCGGCTTCCCGCCGCCGCCCTTGCCACCCAGCACTTCGCTGGCCTTGCGCACGAGATCGACGGCACTGAAGCGTGACGTGAGATCAGGCGTCACGCCGACAACGACGCTGGCCTTGCCATCCTCACTGGTCGCCACCAGCGCGACAACACCGGAGCCGATCTGCTTCTTGCCCTGATCGGCGAGGCTCTTGAGATCCTTGACCTCGACGCCCTGCACCGCGCGGGCAAGCAGTTTGACATCGCCGACACTGCGTACGTCCGAAGCCGCCGCCGATCCGCCGGTGCTGCCTCCACCACCCATCGCGAGCTTCTTGCGCGCCTCGGAGAGATCGCGTTCGAGCTTCTTGCGTTCCTCGATCAGCGCCGCGACACGCACCGGCATGTCTTCGAGCGTGGTCTTCAATTCCGCCGCAGCCGTCTTCGCGGTCTGGATGCTGTGGTTGGCCGCCTGCCGCGCAGCACGGCCGGTCAGCGCCTCGATGCGGCGCACGCCGGAGGCCACCGCGCTCTCCCCGGTGATCGAGACAAGGCCGATGTCGCCGGTGCGCCTCACATGCGTGCCACCGCACAGTTCGACCGACCAGCCAAGCGCATTGCCGCTTCCCTGTCCCATCGACACGACGCGCACTTCGTCGCCGTATTTCTCGCCGAACAGTGCCCGCGCGCCCGAAGAACGAGCATCCTCGATGCCCATCAGCCGCGTCGTCACTTCGCTGTTCTCGAGCACGATATCGTTGGCGATATCCTCGATGCGGCTCAACTCGTCCGGCGTGATCGGCTTGGTGTGCGCGAAGTCGAAGCGCAAACGCTCCGGCGACACCAGCGAGCCACGCTGGGCGATATGGTCGCCGAGCACCTGACGCAGCGCTTCATGCAGAAGATGCGTCGCGGAATGGTTGGCGCGGATCGCGCCGCGG
The DNA here is from genome assembly GCA_907163345.1 of Haberlea rhodopensis. Taxonomy (NCBI): domain Eukaryota; kingdom Viridiplantae; phylum Streptophyta; class Magnoliopsida; order Lamiales; family Gesneriaceae; genus Haberlea; species Haberlea rhodopensis. The sequence goes on from CAJQUN010000067.1 coordinate 828,566, forward strand.
CGCGCGTGATCGACTTCGAGTTGCAGCGGCGCGCCTTTCTTGAGGGTGCCCTGCTCGAGTTGGCCGATGTGAACGAACAGATCGCCAGCCCTCTTCTGCGTGTCGGTGACGCGGAAGCGCACGCCGCCGTCGCCGGTGAGCACGCCGGTATCGCCGACCTGACCGCCGGATTCGCCGTAGAACGGCGTCTGGTTCAACACCACGGAGGCTGCATCGCCCGCCTTCAGGCTCTCGACGCTTGTGCCATCCTTTACCAGCGCCGTCACGACGCCCTCGGCGATCTCGGTGTCGTAGCCGAGAAATTCGCTCGCGCCGAGTTCTTCCCGCAGCGGAAACCAGATCTTCTCCGCCGCAGTGTCGCCAGAGCCCGCCCATGAGGCGCGCGCCTTCGCCTTCTGGCGCTCCATCGCGTCGGTGAAGGATGCGAGGTCGACGCCAATGCCGCGATTGCGCAGCGCGTCCTGCGTCAGATCGAGCGGGAAGCCGTAAGTATCGTACAGCGTGAACGCCGTCTCGCCGTCGAACATATCGCCCTTGTGCAGCGACGCACTCTTTTCGTCGAGAATGGCAAGACCACGATCCAGCGTCTTGCGGAAGCGCGTCTCCTCGAGCTTCAGCGTCTCCTCGATCAGCGCTTCGGCGCGCACGAGTTCGGGATAGGCCTGCCCCATCTCGCGCACCAGCGCCCAGACGAGGCGATGCATCAGCGGATCTTTCGCGCCGAGCAACTGCGCATGACGCATCGCACGGCGCATGATCCGGCGCAGCACGTAACCGCGCCCTTCATTTGAAGGCAGCACGCCGTCCGCGATCAGGAACGACGAGGCGCGCAGGTGATCGGCGATCACACGCAGCGACGCCTTCTGCGGGCCATGCGGATCAGCGCCGGTGAGATCGGAGATGGCGCGGATCAGCGCCACGAACAGGTCGATGTCGTAATTGTCGTGCTTGCCCTGCAACACGGCGGCGATGCGCTCGAGGCCCATGCCGGTGTCGATCGAGGGATGCGGCAGCGGGTTGCGGTTGCCCGGCGCAATCTGATCGAACTGCATGAAGACGAGATTCCAGATCTCGATGAAGCGGTCGCCATCTTCATCCGGCGATCCCGGAGGGCCACCCGGTACCTTATCGCCGTGATCGAAAAAGATTTCCGAGCACGGCCCGCAGGGGCCGGTGTCGCCCATCTGCCAGAAATTGTCGGAGGTTCCGATGCGAACAATCCTGGATTCGGGCAGCCCCGCGATCTTCTTCCACAGCCCGAATGCCTCGTCGTCCTCGGCATAGACCGTCACCAGGAGGCGATCCTTGGGAAGCGCAAAATCCTTGGTAATCAGCGTCCACGCCAGTTCGATCGCGCGGTCCTTGAAGTAATTGCCGAACGAGAAGTTGCCCAGCATTTCAAAGAAGGTGTGATGGCGGGCGGTGTAGCCGACATTGTCGAGGTCGTTGTGCTTGCCGCCGGCGCGGACGCATTTCTGCGAGGTGGTGGCGCGCTGGTAGGGACGCTTCTCAAGACCCGTGAACACGTTCTTGAACTGCACCATGCCCGCATTGGTAAACATCAATGTCGGATCGTTGCGGGGAACCAGCGGCGAGGACGGGACGATCTCGTGCCCGTTTTTCGCGAAAAAATTGAGAAACCCAGACCTGATCTCGTTAACGCCGCTCATAACCGTCCAATCGACCTTGCGAATCCGTGCCGGACCATGCCGGGCAAAATGCAGATTTTCCAGCCGCTTTTAGACGGGGGATGCCGTCCTTGTCCACAAACCGGGCGAAACCCGGCAAACCGTCATTTAACGGAGGGATGACGGCAGGCGGCCGCGTTGACAGTCTCAGAATCCCGTGTTTTGCTTTGCAGCATAACGACCCGCACACCGGGAGAGACTGGCCGCCTTGAAATGGAAGGCAGCCGGCGCCGAAGGAGCAACCGCCCCGGAAACTCTCAGGCAAAAGGACCGTGTGAGGGACGATACATCTGGAAAGAGATACGGCCGGAAACGGTGCGGTATCCGCCGACGGGATAATACTCTCAGGCACAGCGACAGGTGGGGCTTCGGCAGGGTTTCGGGACATTTCCCGCGAACCCACAGGAGCAACCCATGCTGGCGCAACCCAACACCTCTTCCGAGCTGAAAAACGTACCCCTGCACGCGCTGCATGTATCTTGCGGCGGCAAAATGGTGCCATTCGCCGGCTACGAGATGCCGGTGCAATACGCGGCTGGTGTATTGAAAGAACACCTCCACACCCGTACTTCCGCCGGCCTGTTCGACGTCTCACACATGGGCCAGATCAGGCTCCGGCCGAAATCGGGCCGGGTCGAGGATGCGGCGGCCGCGCTGGAGCGTCTCGTTCCGCAGGACATTCTTGGCATCGCACCGGGCCGCCAGCGCTATGCGCTGTTCACCAACGACGAGGGCGGCATCCTCGACGACCTGATGGTCGCGAATTTCGGCGACGAGTTGTTTCTCGTCGTCAACGCCGCCTGCAAGGCCGACGACGAGGCGCATCTGCGCGCCCACCTTGCCCGTGATTGCGAGATCATCCCCCTGCCCGACCGCGCGCTGATCGCCCTGCAGGGACCGAAGGCCGTGGACGTGCTGGCGAAGTTCGACGGTATCGCCACGATGCGCTTCATGGACAGCGGCCCGCGCACCCTGATGGGCATCCCCTGCTTCGTCTCGCGCTCGGGCTACACGGGCGAGGACGGCTTCGAGATTTCGGTCCCCGCCGCGGACGCCGAGCTGCTGGTGACGACGTTGCTCGCAGACGCCGCGGTGCTTCCCGTGGGTCTTGGTGCGCGCGACAGTCTGCGGCTTGAGGCAGGGCTTTGCCTTTACGGCCACGATATCGACACCACCACGACGCCGGTCGAGGCCGCACTTGAATGGTCGATCCAGAAAGTCCGCCGCAAGGGCGGCGCGCGCGAAGGCGGATTTCCCGGTGCAACCACCATCCTGCGCCAGTTGGAAGAAGGCGCGCCGCGCCGCCGTGTCGGCCTGAAGGCGGAAGGCCGCGCCCCGGTGCGTGAAGGCGCGCCTTTATTCGCCGACGCATCCTCCACCAACAAAATTGGGAAGGTCACGTCCGGCGGCTTCGGCCCGAGTGTCAACGGCCCCGTCGCGATGGGCTATGTGCCGACCCCGCTCGCCACGCCCGGCACAAGCCTGTTCACCGAACTGCGCGGAAGCCGCCTCCCGATGCAAACCGCCAGACTGCCTTTCGTCGCCCCCACCTATCAACGCTGAGGAAATCCATGACCACGCTTTTCACCTCCGATCATGAATGGCTCCAGATCGACGGCGATACCGCCACCATCGGCATCACCGACTTCGCACAGAACCAGCTCGGCGACGTGGTGTTCGTTGAACTACCCAAGGCGGGCCGTAGCCTGAAGAAGGCCGAAACCGCCGCGACCGTGGAGAGCGTGAAGGCGGCATCGGACGTCTACGCGCCGGTGTCCGGCGAAGTCATCGAGTCCAACGACGCGCTCGCCGCCGATCCCTCGCTCATCAATTCCGACCCGCAGGGCAAGGCGTGGTTCTTCAAGCTCAAGCTCGCCGACAAGAGCGAACTGGACGGGCTGATGGATGAAGCCGCCTACAAGGCGCAGACGGAGTGACCCTTTTCGTCATGCCGGGACACGCTCTGCATGACGAGACCAGACAGATTTCCTTCGAGGATATCCCATGACGATGCATCGCCCATCCAACGAGCCCGCTACCACCTTCGCCCGGCGCCATATCGGCCCTTCGCCGCGTGACATCGAGGCGATGCTGGAGACGGTTGGCGCATCGAGCGTCGACGCCCTGATGGGCGAGACGTTGCCCGCCAATATCCGGCTCAACCGTCCGCTCGATCTTCCGCCCGCCCTGAGCGAAGCCGACGCGCTCGCGCACATGCGCGAACTTGCGGGGCAGAACCGGGTTTTCACCTCGCTGATCGGACAAGGCTATTACGGCACGCAACTGCCCACGGTGATTCTGCGCAACATTCTGGAAAATCCGGCCTGGTACACCGCCTACACGCCATATCAGCCGGAAATCAGCCAGGGCCGGCTGGAGGCATTGTTCAATTTCCAGACCATGATCTGCGACCTCACCGGGCTTGATGTCGCCAATGCTTCGCTGCTCGACGAAGCGACTGCCGCCGCCGAAGCGATGGCGCTGGCCGAGCGATCGAGCACCGCAAAGAGTCGCGCGTTCTTCGTTGACCGCAGCGTGCTCCCGCAAACGCTTGCGGTACTGCGCACGCGGGCCGAGCCGCTTGGCTGGACACTCATCGTCGGCGATCCCGCGCATGATCTCGACGGCACGGACGTATTCGGTGCGCTGTTGCAGTATCCCGGCGTGGACGGTGCGATCCGCGATATCCGTCCCGCCATCGCGGCGCTGCATGCCAAGGGCGGCATCGCCATCGTCGCCGCCGACATTCTGGCGCTGACATTGCTCGCCTCGCCCGGCGAACTCGGCGCCGACATCGCGATCGGCTCGACACAACGCTTCGGCGTGCCGATGGGCTACGGCGGCCCGCATGCCGCCTATATGGCGGCGAAGGATGCGCTCAAGCGCGCACTGCCCGGCCGCATCGTCGGCCTGTCGGTGGATTCGCGCGGGCAACCCGCCTATCGCCTCGCCTTGCAGACGCGCGAGCAGCATATCCGCCGCGAGAAAGCGACCTCCAACATCTGCACAGCGCAGGTGCTGCTCGCGATCATCTCATCGATGTATGCGGTCTATCACGGCCCCGAAGGCCTCATCGACATCGCGCGGACCGTGCACCGCCGCGCCGCGACGCTCGCAAGCGGACTGCGCAGACTTGGCTTTGCGCCCATCAGCGACACGTTCTTCGACACCGTAACGGTAAAGGCGGAAGGCGCGCAGCGAACTGAAATTCTGTCGCGTGCGCAGGCCGAGCGCCTGAATTTGCGGATCGGCAAAGATACAATCGGCATCGCGCTGGATGAGACCACGACGCCCGCAATTGTCGAGGCGGTGTGGCGCGCATTCGGCGGCGCGCTCGACTACGCGCATGTGGAGCATGAGACATCCGACGCCCTTCCTGCGGCGCTCTCGCGAACCAGCGCGTTCCTGACGCATCCGGTGTTTCACGCCTATCGCTCGGAGACGGAACTGCTGCGCTATATGCGCAAGCTGTCCGACCGCGATCTCGCACTCGACCGCGCGATGATCCCGCTCGGCTCCTGCACCATGAAGCTGAACGCGACCACCGAGATGATCCCGCTGACGTGGCCCGAATTCGGCAACATCCATCCGTTCGCGCCGGCCGCGCAGGCGGCGGGTTATCACGCGCTGTTCGCGCGGCTGGAACAATGGCTCGCGGAAATCACCGGCTACGACGCGGTATCTCTGCAGCCGAACTCCGGCGCGCAGGGCGAATATGCGGGCCTGCTTGCGATCCGCGCCTATCACGCCTCGCGCGGTGAACCGCAGCGCGACGTCTGCCTGATCCCTGCGTCCGCGCACGGCACCAATCCTGCGTCCGCCAGCATGGCTGGCATGAAGGTCGTAGTGGTGGCCTGCGACGCGCGCGGCAATGTCGATGTCACCGATCTGCGCAAGAAGGCCGAGGCGCATGCCAACACGCTCGCCGCGATCATGATCACCTACCCCTCCACTCACGGCGTGTTCGAGGAAGCGATCCGCGAGATCTGCGAGATCGTCCACGCAAATGGCGGACAGGTCTATCTCGACGGCGCCAACCTCAATGCGCAGGTCGGCCTCGCTCGCCCCGGCGATTACGGCGCCGACGTCAGCCACCTCAATCTGCACAAGACCTTCTGCATTCCGCACGGCGGCGGCGGTCCCGGCATGGGACCGATCGGCGTGAAGAAGCATCTCGCGCCGTTCCTGCCGCCGGTGAATCCCGAGGCAGGCGCGGTGAGCGCCGCGCCCTACGGCTCGGCCTCGATCCTCACCATTTCCTATCTCTACATCCTGATGATGGGCGCAAACGGGCTGCGCCGTGCCACGGAAGTGGCGATCCTCAACGCCAACTACATCGCTAAACGGCTGGATGCGCATTTCCCGGTGCTGTATCGCAACCACAACGACCGCGTCGCCCACGAATGCATCATCGATCCGCGCCCGCTGAAAGCGGTGTGTGGCGTCACCGTGGACGATATCGCCAAACGGCTGATCGACCACGGCTTCCACGCGCCGACCATGAGCTTCCCGGTACCGGGCACGCTGATGATCGAGCCGACCGAATCCGAATCGAAGGCGGAGCTGGACCGGTTCTGCGACGCGATGATCGCAATCCGCCGCGAGATCGCCGAGGTGGAAGACGGCAAGTTTCCGATCGATGCCTCGCCGCTGCGCTACGCGCCGCATACCGTGCACGACATCGCCGACGACAACTGGCAGCGGCCTTATTCACGCACGCAAGGCTGCTTCCCTGACGGGAGCCCGCGGCAGGACAAATACTGGTCGCCGGTCGGCCGCGTCGACAACGTCTACGGCGACCGCAACCTCGTCTGCTCCTGCCCGCCGGTCAGCGATTACGCACAGGCAGCGGAATAATTTCTCCGTCATTGCGAGCGCAATCGACGCAATCCAGTTTTGAAAATAACAAGGCTGGATTGCTTCGTCGCTTTGCTCCTCGCGGAGGCACGACCTCAAAGCACGGTCCTGAAGTCACTCCAAAACAAAACGGGCCCTGAGGATGTCGGCAACTCAACATCCGCAGCGCCCGCCTTGCCTTCCGAAGGGCAATGATGTCCGGGCAAGGATTCCCGTCTTGCCCGCATCGCCCGGACTTGAGCAGTTCTCAAGCCCCGGAATAAATTGCTTCATGCGCGGCGCACAAAGTGCGATCCCGCACGAGAAGGACGATCAGTCCTCCGCCTCCTCCTCGTCATCGCTCTCCGGCTTGCCAGCCAGAATCTGTTCGGCGATCAGGCCCGAATTCTGCCGGATCGCGGCCTCGATCTTCGCGGTCATGTCCGGGTTTTCGCGCAGGAAAGCCTTGGAATTCTCACGGCCCTGACCGAGACGCTGGCTGTCATAGGAGAACCAGGCACCGGACTTCTCGACGATGCCGGCCTTAACGCCGAGGTCGAGGATTTCGCCCATCTTGGAGACGCCCTCGCCATACATGATGTCGAACTCGACCTGCTTGAACGGCGGCGCGAGCTTGTTCTTCACCACCTTGACGCGGGTGGAATTGCCGATCACCTCGTCGCGCTCTTTGATCGCGCCGATACGGCGGATGTCGAGGCGGACGGAAGCATAGAATTTCAGAGCGTTGCCGCCGGTGGTCGTTTCCGGCGAGCCATACATCACACCGATCTTCATGCGGATCTGGTTAATGAAAATCACCATGGTGTGGGACTTGTTGATCGAAGCCGTCAGCTTGCGCAGCGCTTGGCTCATCAAGCGCGCCTGCAAACCAGGCAGCGCGTCGCCCATCTCACCCTCGAGTTCGGCACGCGGCACAAGAGCTGCGACCGAATCGACAATCAGCACGTCCACCGCGCCGGAACGCACCAGCGTGTCGGCGATCTCAAGCGCCTGTTCGCCATGGTCGGGCTGGGAAATCAGCAGTTCATCGACATTGACACCGAGCTTGCGGGCATAGACCGGATCGAGCGCATGTTCGGCGTCGATGAAGGCGCAGGTGCCGCCCTTTTTCTGGGCCTCGGCCACCGTATGCAGCGCCAGCGTGGTCTTGCCGGAGGATTCAGGACCGTAAATCTCGATCACCCGGCCCTTCGGCAGGCCGCCGACGCCGAGCGCAATGTCGAGCCCGAGCGAGCCAGACGAAATCACCTCAATGTCCATGGAGCGGTCGGCCTTGCCGAGCCGCATCACCGAGCCTTTGCCGAACTGGCGCTCGATTTGCGAGAGCGCGGCCGTGAGGGCCTTGGTCTTGTCCATCGACGTTCCTTCAACGATACGCAGGGCGGCTGGGGCCATAGGGGTCACTCCTTATGAACGGGATTCGCCGGCCGGACAAACGGGCTTCCCTGAAGCGGCGGACCGGAATCGCTGAAAACGTCCGATGGAGTGAATGTACCCTATTTGTTCCTTGTTCGCAATATGTTCTTTTTGGTCAATGATGTTCAAGGCTTCACCTTCCTACTTTACCTCTCCCGGAAGGTTTGTTTGGATTGCTAAAGTGGGGGCTCGCTTATGAAAAAAATCATTTTTATCGCTTTTTCAGTCTTCTTGTCAGTTAGTACCGCCGAGGCCGGTGGTCCCTACGGCTCCATCAACGCCGGCAACTGGCATGGCGGAGCCTACACCAACAACAAGACTGGCGAATTTTCGAATTGCATCGCGTCCGCGACCTACAAAAGCGGCATCGAATTTGGCGTGCTTGTTACCCGTGACCTCCATTGGTCCTTGGCGCTTCACCACAAAAGCTGGACAGTTCGCGAAGGGCAGAAAATTCCCGTCGTGCTGAGTTTTGACGGACGAAACAGCTTCAACGTGACAGCCATCGGGATCGGCAATGCCACGGTCCTGGTTCCGATGCCGGGCAATTCAGCTCTTATCAAAAGCTTCCGGGGGGCTGAACTGATGTCGGCCTTTGCCTCGGGACGGCTCTATCAGTTCCGCTTGACAGGGACAGCCGCTTTGCTGCCGGCGCTGGTCACTTGCGTTAAGACCGTCAAGGCTGAAGGCCTTCAGGCCGGGCGTGTGTATTCGGCTCCGTCATCCATCGCTCACACGCCGCAGAATGCGCCTTTAACAAACGCGACCAGCATCCAACCGGCAAATAACTCCGCGGAATCACCCGCCCTCCAGATCGAAGCCATGCAGATCGCCTCAAACTTCATTCTGAAGGCATCCCTGCAGCACCCTTCGCTTCTCCCGCGCGAACAAACACCGGCCTCAGTCGTTTCCACCGGCGCCGCCTGGAAAGCGGACAATGTGTCGGGCTTCGTCAAAATCATTCCGACACAACCCGGGACTGCCGGCCTGGATGTGGCGGCAGCCGTGATCGGAAACGACGCCAAAGCATGCAAGGGTAAATTTCTCTCTGCGCGGAATACAGAACTCGTCGACAGCGAAGCCGTCTTCAGAGGCATGTCCTCCTGCGAGGATTCGGATCATTCTGTCGTCGCAGAATATTTCATCTTCCCTCGCAAGAAGGGCGGTTTCATCTTGTTTTCAGTTCTTTCTCCAACCGGGGGATCAAACAAGTCACTGAAAACGGCGCCGACTGAAGATCAAAAAGCCAGCTACAGAACCGCCGCTTATAAAGCTATTTTAAACTAAGCTCCGCGGCAGCGTCCGCTCGTTCGATAGCCAGCTTGGCTGTTTCCAGTCACGCCATCGTCCGTACCCGATGCATCGCGCCGATAGGTTAGCGGCTGCAATCCGGCTTCGTTACTGCATGGCGGCGCGGATCGCCTCGTACTTGCCGTTCAGCGCCGAGCCAATCCCATTGACCGCCACGAGGATAACGATCGAAAGCCCCGCAGCAATGATGGCATACTCGATCGAGGTCGCGCCGGACTGATCCAGAAGGAAGCGTTTCAAGGTTTTCATGGGGAGGCACCCTACCGGCGAACCCTCAAGGCCCCGTAAATGAAACCGGGCGATTTTACCGGTTTCCACGAATAAAATGTCGCTCGGGGCAAGCTTCCCGAACCCAAAACCACCCCGATGTTGTGATGCGATGTAATGAGCCGCCACCCAGGAAGGGGTTGGCCAGCCTTGCTAAAACGGCGGCATCGCGCGGGCCACACGCCCCGCCTGCGCCCCTATTTCATATAGGTCGCCGAGCAGATAGATGGCGCATCCAAGCGCAATCATGACCGCGACGATGGCCAGAAGCTGCAGATCGACTGCATCAAAACCGCCCTTGAAGTGAAGATGCATAAGCCGCCTCCACCGGATACGATTTCTGTCTTGCGACGCTCCCTAGCCTATCACCATTCCCTTTAACGGACGATGGTGATGATGTGCCTCAGCACGCTTTCCACTCCATAAATGCCATGGCGATGGTGACGCCGACGCGTCGCGGGCTTGGCGGGCTGGTCGCCCGCATCCGCATTGTCGGCCTGCCGCTGGCCGCCGCCGGAGCGATCCGGGCCGATGGCCTCGAACTGTGCCTTCTGCTCGTCGCTCAGCGTGCCGTAGAAGTCGTCCAGCGCGGCATGCACCGATTTCACTGCGCCGAGCAGCGCATCGAGACGCTCGCTCGCCGCCGCAAGCCGCGCGGGCGGGGTCAGCGCGGTGGATGGGCGGCAGGTCGCCTTCAGCGAATCGGCAGCTTTGAAGGTCGCATCCTGCAACGCAGTCAGCTTCACCTTCTGCGCGTCACTGGGTTGCAGGCGCTTGTTGATCTCATCGGTCGGCCAGGCCACCGCATCCGAGAGCGAGGTGATGCCACAGCTTCCATCGGACGAAGCCGTCGCCTTGCCACCTTGCTTCTCGCGCGGCGACATCGCAACAAGCCTCGCCTTCTGGTCATCATTGAGCAGGCCGTAGAACTTCTCCATCGCCGGCTGGATGATGCCAATCGCCGACTTCATCGCCTCGATCCGCCGCTCCATGGCCGCAAGCCGCGCAGGCGCGGTGAGCGGAAGCGTCGTCGGACAGGCCGCGCGGATGGTCTGCGCCGCCTTCACGGATGCATTGCCAAGCTCATCGAGCGCTGCGCGCTGTTCGTCATTCGGCGAGATCGCCTGCTGGATCTTGTCGATCGGCAGACCGGCGATGTCGCCACTGTCGGCGCCGCACATCTGGGCCAACTGGTCATCGTCGGATGGCGGTGTCTGCGCGGTCTGATCGCTGGAGCCCGCCGGGGGTGCACTTCGGCGGGACGGCAGATAGCCGCTCAGCGAATCATAGCCATAGGGCGAGAACAACCCGGCATAGATGTCGCCATAGCCGTAATCCCAAAAGGCCGGGCCATAATCATAGCCCCACAGGCCGTAATCATAGAGGTCGTAATAGGCGAACGGCCAGAACAGCGGCCCGACCCAGCCATAGCCGCCATGGCCATGGCGCCACCAACCGTGACGGTAGCCATGCCAGCCGGCCGTCGCCGCGGCTGCGACCAGCGCCGTGCGTGCGGCCGGATTGCGCAGCACATTGCGGTTACGCAGCGCGCCATTGACCGAACGCGAACGCAATCCCTGACGCACCGCAGCCGCCCGGGGCGAATTCACCCGTGCCGTGCGGTTTGCTGTCGCAGCGATCCCTGCGCGCTGCGACGCCGTGCGCGCGGCATTCCGAGGCCCGCGGTTGACGGCGCGGCCGGCATTGCGCGCCCCACTTGGCCTTGCGAACGAACGAGAGGCCCCGACATGGCGGCTTCCATGAAATTGTCGCACACCGCCAAAATGGCGTGCGCCTCCAACATGCGCCCCGCCGAAATGACGGCCGCCTCCGCCGAAACGGGCGCCGCCTCCGTGGAAAGCTCGTCCACCACCGACATGGCCGCCGCCAAAATGCGCGCCACCACCGCGGCCGCCGCCCATATGAACGCCGCCGCCATGTCCTCCGCCACCGCCACGCGGGCGCGCGTCGGTCGTTACAGACAAGGCTGCCAGGAAAGCAAATGCCACAACGGCGATTTTGAAAAAGTGTCGCATGGCTTCACGCCTCGCGTAAAAATAATCATGTGCAAACACATCAATGTTGAATCAAGCTGAAGGTTCCGCCTCATCTGTGCGTTGTTGTCGCATCCGCACGCTTCGCGCTGGGATGCCAGCCGTCATCCCGAAATCGTGAGAACGGATTCCAGATGTTTTGCGTGACTGATGTTTTTAGGACTCGCGTTTTGAAAACACGACGCTCATACTCTTGGCATCACCGCTCAGCCCCCAGGCAACTTGCGGTGACTGAGAGACCGTTGAGCTCCCGTCTGTCGTTAGACGTTTTACGGAGACGCTCGCATGAACGACCGTATCTCCATTGCTCCACTGAACTGGAAAACTCTTGTGGCGCAGGCACGCGCGGAAGCGGACGCCGCTCCCGAAGGGCGCGACCGCGACAAGATCCTGGAACGTGCAGAACTGCTCGAAATGTCGGCGCATATCGAAGGCTGGCTGAATGCCTCCGACCTGCGTCCTCCGATCGGACGCTGACGCCGCATCGAACAGAATGAAAATCGAAAAAAGCTGACCGCTAGTGCGCAGTCTTCGCGGCGCTCTTGCTCGAGCTTTTGGCTTTATGACCGCTCTTCGGCGCGGACGTTTCGGCTGAACGCACATTCGCCCAGGGATCGTTGCTCGCCTTTTGATCCGGGATCTTGGACTGGGCATCGCGGGCCGCTTTCTCAAGCTTGTCCTGCCGCGCCTTTTCCTCCGGCGACATCTGGTTGCCGCCGCCGAGTTGGAAGCCCGGCATTGGCATGCCTTGGGCCATGGCGGCCCCACCCGGCAAAGCGATCAGCGCGGCGGCCAGACCGGCCACGAAATAACCCTGTCTTTTCATGGACAAACTCTCCAATCCGGAGGGGCTTATAGCAAAATCGGCAGCGGCGGTCCAAGCCGATCTCAACCCGCATCAAGTCCTTGCGGGACAAGCGTTTCCCGCGCCGTCCGCCCGTTCGTGGTTAAAAAGCGGCTAAACCGAGAGCGCGAATTTGGGGCATTGCTCCAAGCCAATGTTGAAGTCTCCCCGCTAGGTTCCTCACACCGCCAGCGCACAGTATTGCCGCGCGAGGCGGACGGGGACTTCGGACGTGACCGACACCATGCATGCCGCCTCTGTTGCAGGCCAGGCCCGCTCGCCGGATTCGGCGAACGCAGCCGCACAGCCGCGTCATGATGCCCGCGCGATTCCCCTGATCGGCATTTCCCTTCCTGCATGGCAGTCGCTCACTGAACGCGCCGCCGAACCGAACGCCTGCTACTTGCCCGAATGGGAATTGGCGGTGAACGCCTTCTCCTCCGGACGCACCAACGTCAGCGCGTTGAGTTCTCAGGCGGACAATGGCGAGCTGATCGGCCTGATGCCGGCTGTCTCCGCGTTGCGCGCCTACCAATTGCCGCTGCCCGCTTTTGTGACGGCGGATGCCTTTCCACCGCTCGGCACCATCCTGATCGACCGCGACAAGGCTGATGAGGCGGTGAGCGGATTGATGCAACAGGCCCGCAAGAACGGTGCCCGGGCCTTGATCCTGCGCGATACGCCGATTGACGGCGCGGTGATGCAGGCGTTCAGCCGCGTGCTCGGCTGGAGCGGCCTGCGCCCGATCATTCTGAAAGCGCACAAGCGCGCGCTGCTCGACGCCACCCGCGACGCCGACGAATTGCTGCACGAGGCGCTCGGCTCCAAGAAGCTGAAGGAGTTGCGCCGCCAGCGCAACCGGCTCGGCGAGTCCGGTGAGGTGACTTATCGGGTTGCCTCGACTTCCGACGAGGTCATTCCCGCGCTGGAGGTTTTCCTCAAGCTCGAAGCCAGCGGCTGGAAGGGCAAGCGCGGCACCGCGCTCCTGCAGAACGAAGGCCACCTCGCCTTCATCCGCCACGCCGTGCGCGACATGGCGGCGCGCGGACATGGTCAGGTCATCTCGCTATATGCCGGCGACACCCCGGTGGCTGCCGCCGTCGTGCTGCGCCATCTCGACCGCGCGATCTATTTCAAGCTCGGCGTCAACGAGCACTTCGCCAAATACTCACCGGGCGTGCAGATGACGCTCGACCTGACCCGGCAGATGTGCGCCGATCCCGCGATTGCTTCTGTCGACTCCACCGCCGACGCCAACCATTCCATGATCGATCCGATCTGGCGCGAACGCCTCGCCGTCGGCGACATCCTGATTCCGCTCCACCGCAACGACCCGTTCGTGCCGCTGATCCGCGGCGCACTGGCGCTGCGCCGCGCCGCCATGGTGCCTGCGCGCAAGGCCGTCCACCTCATTCGACGCATAAAGGAAAAACGCTCATGAACGCCGCCTCTCATGTCGCTCCCGTGATCATGGCATCGAACGATTCACTGAATCGCGACTTCCCGCTGAAGCCGTTCGCGATCCGTCACATGCTGGCCGGGCATCCGCTGCTGACGCTGCCGCGCATCGCCAAGCTCGCCTCGGACCTGCCACGCGACCTGATCGAATACAATTCCGGCGCCGCCAATATCAGCCAGGACCCCGACAAGGTGCAGTCGGTGAACCTCGATCCGGTCGAGGTCGTCAACCGCATCGAGACGGCCGGCGCATGGATGGTGCTCAAGCGCATCGAGAAGTCGCCGGAATACCGCGCGCTGCTCGAAGACACCCTGCTGTCGGTCGCCCGTGCCCGCGGCTTCAACAGTCTGGACGAAGCCGGCTTCTCGCAGATCGAGGGCTTCCTGTTCGTGTCCTCACCGAATTCCACCACGCCGTTCCATCTCGATGGCGAGGACAATTTCTTCGTGCAGATCCACGGCGAAAAAACCTTCGCGATTTTCGACAACCGCGACGGCGCAATCGCCGACAATGCTCAGGTCGAACACTGCACCACCAAGCACCGCAACGTGCCTTACAACGACAGCTTCAAGTCGCGCGGCGTGGAATATCAACTGGTCGGCGGCGATGGCTGCTACGTGCCCTACCAGTGGCCGCACTGGGTCAAGACGGCAGACTCGTATTCGATCTCGATGGCGGTGACCTGGAAGACGCCCGAAGTCCGTCGCCTGAACGACCTGCACACTTTCAATTCGATGCTGCGCGGCCTTGGCCTGCCGCAGGCTGCGCCCGGACAAAATCCGGGCTGGGATGCCGTGAAACTCGCGATCTTCCGCACAAGCCGCAGCATCATCGAACCGCTGCGCAAATCGGAGACGATGCGCCGCGTGCTTCGCCGCATCGCGCTGGGCAAGAACGCAAACTATTACCTGAAGACCTGATATCCTTCAGGCCCGGCGGCTCGTCTCTGCCGCGAGTTGACGGATCGCCGCCGCCAGTTGCTCGGGCGGCTGCGCGCCGGAGATGGCGTATTGTTGTGCGAAGACATAGGTCGGCACGCCGCTGATGCCTTTGCTTGAGGCTTCAGCCGCCTGTGCCGAGACCAGATCGATATCCACATCGGAGCCAAGGCGCTCACGCATCTCGTTGGCATCGAGGCCGATATCGGCCGCCGCCTGCGCCAGCACATCCGGTTTCGTGAGATCCCCGCCGTCGCGGAAATAAAGCTCCATCAATTTCTGCTTCATGGCCGCCGCAGCGCCAGACGCGTCCGCCCAATGGATCAGCCGATGGCAATCGATGGTGTTGGGCTGGCGCTGCATGCGCTCGGAGTTGTACTGCAACCCCTCGTCCGCCGCCGCTTCCCTGACGCGACCGGCAATGCCTTTGTAGGCCTCGACCGATCCGAATTTGGTGACGAGATAATCCTCGCGCGACATGCCTTCGCGCGGCACCCACGGATTGAGGAAGAACGGCCGCCAGTTCACCTCGATGGGAATATCCTGCACGAGCGCCAACGCGCGCTCGAAACGGTGCTTGCCGATGTAGCACCATGGGCAAACGACATCGGAGACGATATCGATCTGAAGCGGATGAGAAGACGTCATGACAAGCTCTCGCGCGGGAATGATCCCGAGATAAGCGCGCGAGAGAGATAAACAAGCGCCTCAGGCGAGAACGCCGCCGCTCCGCAACGATGTGCCACGAGACGCGCGCACGGTGCCTTCCGCCTGCGGGCCGGGGCGCGCGCCGCTGCTGGCCGCCCGCGCGTATTCCGCCGTCCTGCGGCTCGATGCACGAGCCGTCTTGGAGGCCTTCACACTCTTGCTCTTGACGCTCTTGGCCTTGGTCGGCTTGGCGTTGGTCGGTTTGGCCTTCGTGGATTTGGCCGCCTTCTTCTGCGCCTTCAGCTTCTCTTTCGCCTTTTCGGCGCGGGCCTCGGCGCGCTGCTTCGCCCGCTTCTTCTCGCAGGCCGCGCACTTGCACCCGATCGGCTTGAGGTATTCCTTGAAATACTCGGTGCCGTAATCGTAGTTGATCTCCTCGCCCGGCGCGATGTTCTTGATGGCGCGGATATAGACCGTGCGCTTGCGGGAATTGACGTCGGATTCCGCATTCGGCCGGCAGGCGTGGTTGATGTAGCGGGCCGTATTCTTGCGGACCGACCCGTCGATGGTCCAGCGGCTGTTGATCTGGAACAGGTACTTGTTCTCGACCGCGTCATCCTCCTTCTTCCGGCAATCCAGCATGGGACCGAAATAGCGGATGATCTTGGTGCCTTTCTTGATCGGCTTGGTGGCAAACAGACCGAGACCGGTCTTGGAGCGTCCGACGCGATAGGGCTTGTTCGACGAAATGACAGGCATGACCGACCACAGGATAGAGTACGCCGCTTAGTAGAGCGATTCCGCCAGCATGTCATGCCCTTCGGCAAATTCCATATGACAATGGCGCGACGATCCCCATCTATTCGGGGCTGTCCACGGGTTCCGGGAAAAGCGCCTATTCCGCAGGCTGCGGCGCAAGAACGTCACGCCGCAGCGTCACCAGGCTGAGACACAAAGCGCAGCAGGCGCAGACGGCGATGATCGCCACCATCGGCAACGGATGGCCATCGAAGAACAGGCTCGCCAGCGCGATCACCGCGCCACCAGCCACCATCTGCAGCGTCCCGGCCAGCGACGAGGCGATACCGGCGATGGGACCATGCTCCTCCAAAGTCAGCACCATGGTGGTCGGAATGACGAGGCCGAGGAAGGCGAAGCTCATGAACAAGAGCGCGATCAGCACCGCGAGGCTATCCACCCCGGCCAGCGTCACACCGAGCAGCAGCAGCGCGAAAAACGTATAGATCGCGGCCGCGGTCATCACCACCCGCGACAGGCCGAACCGCCTGCCGAGCGTGGCGGCGAATTGCGATGCGCCGATAAAACCGAACGCGTTGATGGAGAAGCCGAAACTGTATTGCGTTGGCGTCAGGCCGTAATGGCCGATATAGATGAACGAGGAACTGGCGAGAAAGGCGAAGAAGCTCGCCATGCCGAAGCCGCCGATGAAGGTCAGGCCGAGAAAACGCGGATCGGCCAGCAAATGGCCGAACCCGCGCAACACGCTGCGCACGTTCGCCTCGAGCCGCTGATGATGCAGCCGCGTCTCCGGCAGGAAGACAATGATCAGCGCGAACGCCAGCACCGCCGCGATGGTGACCGCGACGAACACCGCGCGCCAGCCGAACGGCACGATCAGCGCGCTGCCCGTCACCGGCGCCAGGATCGGCGAGACGCTGAACACCAGCATCACCAGCGACATCAGCCGCGTCGCCTCGTTTCCGGTATGCAGATCGCGGATGATGGCGCGCGGAATGACCATGCCCGCCGCGGCACCGATGCCCTGCACCACGCGCGCCGCGATCAGCCATTCGACGCTCGGCGCGAACGCGCAGCCGACCGAGCCCACGATGAACAGCGTCAATCCGGCATAGAGCGGCGGCTTGCGGCCCACCACGTCCGACAGCGGCCCATAGATGAGCTGGCACACGCCGAACGCCATGAAGAACGCCATCAGCGTCATCTGCGTCGCGGCGGTGGAGGCCCTCAGGTCGCCCGCGATCGAAGGCAGCGCCGGCAGATACATGTCGATCGCGAACGGACCGACAGCCGACAACAAGCCCAGGACGATGGCGTTTCTGGCATAGCTTCGCGCGGACACGGACAAATCTTTCTTCGCGACTCCCTTAAACTGGGGATCACGACATGCTTGATACAAAGGATGGATGCTGACCGGCCCGCTTCTGCGGGGCGATGCACAGCGTCTACCTCAAATCGGCACTATTCCCAAATACTCCCAAGGCCGATGACGATTTATTGACCGTCAAAGGCTTTTTGCAGGCCGGCGATGTCGAGCTTGACCATGCCCATCATCGCCGCCATCACGCGGTCGGTGGAGGCCTGATCGCCGCTCCACAGCTTCGGAAAAATACGCGGCGCGATTTGCCATGCGACACCATATTTGTCCGTCAGCCAGCCGCAGGCCATGGTCTGGCCGCCCGCGCCGAGCTTGTCCCAATACTCGTCGATCTCCGCCTGCGTGTCGCACAAGGCTACCAGCGACATTGCCGGACTGAACTGGAATTGCGGATTGCCGTTCAGCGCAAGCACGCGCTGGCCATCGAGCAAGGCGGTTGCCGAAATCACCGCGCCTTTCGAGAAAGGCCCGACCTCGCCCGCGCGATGCACGTTTTCCATGCTCGAATTGCGGATGATGGAAACGTAATAGTGCAACGCCTCCTCGGCTTCCGACTTGAACCACAGGCAGGGGAACAGGTTCGACATCCCAACACTCCGTTATGCGCCGCTTGCAGACATTTGCGCGGCGTAGATTTCGAAACGATCGAAAGTGCCGGTCCAGCCAACGCCATGGCCGTCGCGATCGGCGATCGAATGGAAGCCGGTCTGACGTAACGTCACCAGCGTGCCTTCCTCGGTTTCCTCGAACGTGATGGCCACCATCATGTCCACGGTGGGAAATTCCACGTATTGGTTGTTATCCCAGGTGAAGGTGAACACCAGCCGCTCCGGCGGCACGATTTCCGTGAACACGCCATGTTGCCAGAGATGCGAACCGTCCTCCGCCGACTGGAGGCAATGACGCCACGCACCGCCGACGCGCAGATCCATGTGCATCTCGATGGCGGGGCACATCGGCGGGCCCCACCAATGTTTCGCGTGATACGGATCGGTCCACGCCTTCCAGACCAGCTCGCGCGGCGCCTTGAAGGTGCGCGAGACGACAAGTTCCTGCTCGGCGAGCGGCAACGGGCTGGCGGATGCTGACATATGTCGGTTCATGAGACGGCTCTGTCTGCGGAGATCACATTTCCTTTTGGCAATTGATCATCCAGTTGGTGCCGAACTTGTCCACGAACGCACCGAACCGCTGCGCCCAGAACGTCTCGCCGAGCGGCATGCCGATGGACTGAGCGCCTTCCGACAGTCCTTTGAAAATCCGCTCGGCCTCTTCCACCGTATCGACATTCAGGCTGACGTCGAAACCCTGCGGCTTGTTGTAGCGGCCGGGTCCGGCATCGGAGGCCATGATGACCTGATCGCCGACCGACATGCGGGCATGCATGATGTGATTGGCGAATTCTGCCGGGAGCTTTTCATCGCCGGGCATGTCCTTGTAGGGCAACATCAACTCGATCTTTCCGCCCAGCACCTTCGCATAGAATTTGATCGCTTCTTCGCACTGGCCGTTGAAAAACAGATAGGGATTGATCTTCATGGGTGTGTCCTCCGATCGTGATTGATTGCACTGTGCAGACGCGATGCGTCACTTTTGTGTCGCGAGATAGCTGTCGAGCTGGTCGAACGTGCCGCCGAAGCCCTGGCTCATCGAGCCGAACATGCTCTCGAACATCGCCTGCTCCTCCGCAGTGACATTGACCGGCCGGCCGCGCAGTTCGAGCCGCGTCTTGCCGCCTTCCTCATGGAAGGTCACGACATTGCGGATTTGCTTCGGCCAGCTTGCGCTGAACGGCGCGCGGGTGATCTCGCCTGACTCATTGGAGAATGAATTGACGAACACGATACGTTCGGGCTTCACGACTTCCTCGTAATGGAAAATGCCCCACCATTTGCAGCCTTCCTGCATCACCATCGAATAGTGAAATATGCCGCCGGGAGACACATCGAGTTCCTCGACTTCGATGGCGCAGCCTTTCGGACCCCACCATTCCTCCAGCGCCTCGCGCTCCGTCCACGCCTTCCACACGACATCGC
This sequence comes from Haberlea rhodopensis, assembly GCA_907163345.1. NCBI lineage: Eukaryota > Viridiplantae > Streptophyta > Magnoliopsida > Lamiales > Gesneriaceae > Haberlea > Haberlea rhodopensis. The sequence goes on from CAJQUN010000067.1 coordinate 848,221, forward strand.
GCGGCGCATTGAAGGTACGCGAGATGGTGAATTCCTGAGCGGTCGTTTCACTTGCGGCCATTTTTGTGTCCCTTCCCTTTCGTTGCTTTCGGCTTGTCCGGCGCGGCCTCCGCCGATTGCAGACGTTCCAGGTAGGCATCGAGCCGATCGAAGCTCGCCTCCCAGAACTTGCGGTAGAAGTCGATCCAGCCCGCCGCCTCTTTCAACGGCGCGGCTTCGAGCCTGCACGGCCGCCATTGCGCGTTACGCCCGCGCGTGATCAGCCCCGCGCCCTCCAGCACCTTGAGATGCTTGGAGACGGCGGGAAGACTCATGTCGAACGGCTTGGCGATCTCGTTGACCGAGGTTTCGCCGAGCGCGAGCCGCGCCAGAATCGCGCGCCGGGTCGGATCGGCAAGGGCTGAAAACGTACTGGATAGACGGTCCATTTTGGCGGCCTATTATTTAACTTATAGGTTAAATATGATAGAAGGGGCATGACGTCAAGCCAATGATTTTGCCGGGAGCAGCCGCACATGACCGTCGTCATTACCGCCTTTGAAAAATCGCCGGATGGCGGCAAGGGGCTGGCGCGCGACACGCGCGTGCGCTGGGCGCTTGAGGAAGTGGGACAACCTTACGAGGTTTGCCCCGTTTCATTCCGCGCGATGAAGGAGCCCGCGCATCTGGCGCTGCATCCGTTCGGCCAGATTCCGACCTATCAGGACGGCGACCTCACGCTGTTCGAGACAGGATCGATCGTCTTCCATATCGCCGAGCGCCATGCGGGCCTGCTGCCGCAAGACGCCAACGCACGGGCGCGCGCGATCACATGGATGTTCGCCGCGATCAACACGGTCGAGCCGCCGATCCTTGACCTCGTGACCGCAAAAATCCTGGAGGGCGACAAGCCCTGGAGCAAGAAGCGCATGCCTTTGGTCGTGGAGCGCATCCACACCCGGCTGAAACAGCTATCCGCTCGTTTGGGTAACGCCGACTGGCTCGACGGCGCGTTCAGCGCCGGCGATCTGATGATGGTATCGGTGCTGCTGCGGCTCAGACCATCGGGCATTCTGGACGAACACCGGACTCTGGCGGCCTATGTCGCGCGCAGCGAAGCGCGGCCCGCCTACAAGCGGGCTTTCGACGCCCAGTTGGCCTTCAACAACGGCAGCATTTAGCCGAGGTTCAATTCCTTGAAGAAGTCGTTGCCCTTGTCATCGATGATGATGAAGGCCGGGAAATCGACGACCTCGATGCGCCAGATCGCTTCCATGCCGAGTTCGGGATATTCCACGACCTCGACCTTCTTGATGCAATGCTCGGCCAAGTTCGCAGCCGAACCGCCGACCGAGCCGAGATAGAAGCCGCCGTATTTCTTGCACGCGTCGCGCACCACGGCGGCGCGATTGCCCTTGGCGAGCATCACCATCGAACCGCCCGCCGCCTGGAACTGATCGACGAACGAATCCATCCGCCCTGCCGTGGTCGGGCCGAACGAACCAGATGCGTAACCTTCCGGCGTCTTGGCGGGACCGGCGTAATAGATCGGATGGTTCTTGAAATAATCCGGCAGCGGCTCGCCCTTCTCCAGCCGCTCGCGCAGCTTGGCGTGGGCCAGATCGCGCGCGACGATAATGGTGCCGGTGAGCGCCAGCCGCGTCTTCACCGGATATTGCGTCAGCGTCGCCAGAATATCCTTCATCGGCTTGTTGAGATCGATCTTCACCGGCTCGCCGCCGAGCGTGCCCTCGACTTCCGGCAGATACTGCGCGGGGTTGTGTTCGAGTTCTTCGAGATAGACGCCGTCCTTCGTGATCTTGCCGAGCACCTGACGGTCGGCGGCGCAGGACACGCCGAGACCGATGGGGAGCGAGGCGCCGTGGCGCGGCAGGCGGATGACGCGCACGTCATGGCAGAAATACTTGCCGCCGAATTGCGCGCCGACGCCCATCGACTGCGTCATCTTCCAGATTTCCTGCTCCATCTCGAGGTCGCGGAACGCGTGCGCGTCCTCGCTGCCTTGCGTCGGCAGCGCATCGAGATAACGGGCGGAGGCGAGCTTCACCGTTTTCATGGTGAGTTCGGCGGAGGTGCCACCGATAACGATGGCGAGGTGATATGGCGGGCACGCCGCCGTGCCGAGCGTGAGAATCTTTTCTTTCAGGAACGCCAGCAGGCGGTCGCGCGTCAAAAGCGACGGCGTGCCCTGAAACAGGAAGCTCTTGTTGGCCGAGCCGCCGCCCTTGGCCATGAACATGAACTTGTAGGCGTCGTCACCCTCGGCATAGATCTCGCACTGCGCGGGCATGTTGTTGCGGGTGTTCTTTTCCTCGAACATCGAAATCGGCGCGAGCTGCGAGTAGCGCAGATTGCGCTTGAGGTAGGCATCGCGCGCACCTTCCGAGAGCGCCGCCTCGTCGTCGCCCTCGGTGAGGACGCGGTTGCCCTTCTTGCCCATGATGATCGCGGTGCCGGTGTCCTGACACATCGGGAGCACGCCGCCGGCGGCGATGTTGGCGTTCTTCAGGAAGTCGAAGGCCACGAACCTGTCGTTGTCGCTCGCCTCGGGGTCGGCGAGGATCTTGCGCAACTGCGCGAGGTGGCCGGGGCGCAGATAATGATTGATGTCGACGAAGGCGGCCTCCGCCAGCGCCTTCAGCGCCTCGCGCGAGACGACCAGCATCTCCTTGCCCAGCACCGTCTCGACCCGCACGCCATCGGATGAAATCTTCCGGTAAGGCGTCTCGTCCTTGCCAAGCGGAAACAGCGGGGTGTGCTTGTAAGGCGGCACGGCGGGAGCGGCGAAAGGAGCATTCATGAAAGCCTCTCAGGGCGGCAATGACAATTTCGAAGCGTTCTAGTCGCTTTCCCCTGCCCGGCAAAGACCCCGAAAGTCGCGGTACCGGGCGGGACGAAGAACGGCTTGCCGAACACCGGTTCCCACGCTTCAATACCGCCATGAACCTCGCGCCCTCACGACTGCATATCGTTACCGCCGCCACGCTACTCATGGCGGCTGGCATGGCTTCCCCCGCCATGGCCGATCCCTGCGACGAGCTTGCCCGCTCGCTCTCCCAGCAGATCGACAACCTCAAGGTCGGCAAAACGCGCGGCGGCATCATCTATCTGCAACACCCCGCCGCCGCGCAGGCGTCGCTTGGTTGCCCCAGCCGCAACCGGCAGGGCGATTTCTACGCGGCGACCAACCAGAAGAAGCCGTCGGCGGAATTCACCTCATTCGTCGCCAGCGCCGTGGCGCAGATTTTCACCATTCCGAAAAAGGACGCCTTGCGCGGCATCAATCGCTGCCTCGGCCGCATCGGCCTGTTGCGCGGCAAGGACATCCAGACCCGCTACCGCAAGCTCGACATCCATTGCGTGGGCACGAAGACCGGTACCAACGTTACCGTGTTGCGGGAAAAGGACTAACCTATCCTATTGAAAGCTCTTCTATGGACGCCGAGACACTCTTTCTGCATCGCTGCCAGCAACTGAATGAGGCGACCAAGCCCACCGACGAGCTATCCATGGTTGATGCGGCCGCCAAGCTGAGACAATTGTTATTGGACAGTTCGGCGCTCATTCACAAAGCGAACGCCAATCATCGATTAAAGCTTCAGTTTGCTGTCGGCGATTTTAGGAATAAACCAGACGCATATACTGCTATCTTAAGTCTTGAAGATGGACTTGATCCAGCAACACGACCGCCGGGATCACCTGAGAAGATTCTAAGTTTAGATGGCTTCCTTGGACACCCCGTCGTGTATCTACACGCTCACCAACATAGTGTTCGGGACGTTATCAAACTGTGTTCCGATGTCTTGGGGGGCGTGCACCTAACTAACAATCCTAAAGAACGACAACGTCTGCTCGCAAATTATTCATCGAGCGTGTCTATTGGTGGATTACCCGGCGCCATAAGACAAATGGCTGCGATCTGCCGAGTTACGCTAAAAGGTCTAGAACCCTTAATTTATAAAATCGAGTCAGCAAAGAACGCCTAATTCAGCCTTCACTAGCCTCGCCGTGCCTTCTCGATGGCGGCGACGTCGATCTTCGTCATGGTCATCATCACGTCGAACGCGCGCTTCGCCTCGTCGCCGCCAACGGCCAGCGCCTCGGTCAGCACGCGCGGCGTAATCTGCCACGACACGCCCCATCTGTCCTTGCACCAGCCGCACGCACTCTCCTGACCGCCATTGCCGACGATGGCGTTCCAGTAGCGATCGGTCTCGGCCTGATCGTCGGTAGCGATCTGAAACGAGAATGCTTCGTTATGTTTGAAGATCGGCCCTCCGTTGAGGCCGAGACAGTGAACGCCTGCAACCTTGAATTCGACGGTGAGCACATCGCCCTTCTTGCCGGACGGATAGTCGCTGGGCGCACGGTGAACGGCGCCCACGGCGCTGTCAGGAAAGGTTTCGGCATAAAAGCGCGCGGCAGCCTCAGCATCTTTGTCATACCAGAGACAGATGGTGTTCTTCGCCATTGAACCCTCCTTCGCTGCGAGCCTCGCGCCCTTATTTATACTTCTCGTCCCGCTCCAGGATTTCGATCGAGATTCCCTCCGGCCCCTCAAGGAACGCGATGCGGATGCCGGGACGCGGGGTATGAGGCTCCGCCGTGAAGCGAACGCCCTTCGCCTTCAAATGCTCCGCGACCTGATCGATATCCTTCACCCTGAGACCGAAATGATCGAGCCCGCGATGCGGATGGGCTGGTGACGGCTTGTCGGTGCCGGGTGCTTTCAGCAGGAAGATCTTCTGGCCTCCGAGAACGACATCGACGCGGCCGGGCGCGCGTACCGGCTCCGCCCCGAGCATGGCTTCGAACCATGCAGCCACGGCATCGGGATCGCTGACACGGAGGTGGACGTGGTCCCACACCACGGTGAACGGCACATTCAGATTCTGCATCGCAACCTCATACCGCCGCCAAGAAAAAGGCCGGGCTCATCACCCGGCCTTATCACAAACTCTTTGTCTCCGCTCAGGATGCCACGCAGCTTCGCACGAACAGGCGGCGCTGGCTCGGATGCACATGCCGGTCGATCGCCTGCTTGAGGCACTCGACGCGGGCCTCCGCCACGCACAATTGCATCTTGTCGCGCGCCTCGCGGTGCTTGAGGTGCCTGGCGGCGATCTTCTGGCGGCAGGCATCGCGCTTGCTGACGCGAACCGCAGGCTTGGCGGATTTTTGCGCGCCGTCGTTCGGGGCGGCGTAAGCGAGCTTGGTGGGGGCCTGCACCTCCGGCGCCGGGGGCGTGTACTGGATCGGCGAGGTCTGGGCCAGCGCGGCGTAGATCGAAACCGCGAGCAGTCCGGCATAGACCACAGGGGTGATGATGCGCATGGTGTCTCCGTCCTGAGAGCCGCGTGCTCGGCACACGCATTGCGGTTATCGGGCGAATCCGTTCATCCGACATTCACAATGAGTCATCATTGGGGCGCTTGACAAGAGTTCCATGGCCCCTAGCCGGTTCACGATCGGTTTATGCGGTGCGCCCCGCATATTCCTCGTCGGTGACTTTCTCGAGCCATTCGGCGGCGGCCCCGTTCTGTAACTCCTGCATCGCCAGATGCACCATGCTGTTGGTCGGCGAGGCGCCATGCCAGTGCTTCTCGCCGGGCGGAATCCAGATCACGTCGCCGGGCTTGATGGTGCGGATGCGATCGCCCTCGCACTGGACCAGCCCGCAGCCAGACAGCACATACAGCGTCTGCCCGAGCGGATGGGTATGCCAGGCCGTCCGCGCGCCGGGCTCGAAGCTCACCTTCGCCACCTGCAGCCGCGCCGGGGCCGGCGCCTGAATCATCGGGTCCATCCAGACCGTGCCGGTGAAATACTCCTCCGGCGGCCGCCGCGAGGGCACGTCTCCGGGATGCGTGATCTTCATGCGCTTCTCCTCATGTCTCGACGACAGCCTAGCAAACGCCGCCGCCCGGTAAACCAGCCCGCGGCCCGCTATCGGTCGAGCGCGGGATAGTGACGGAAAATACCATCGGTGTTGAACGGAATGCGCCGCCCGCTTTTCAGATAGGCGGCGATGTTGGGCCGCGCACCGACACGCGCATGCAGCGTCACAAGGCGCGGGATATTCCGCTCGAACCGTCTCATGCGTTTCGGGAAAGCATAGCGCAGCCCCTCCACGATCTGGAATAGGGACAAATCGACATAACTCACCCGGCGTCCGTCGAGATAAGGCCCGCTGCCGCGCGCCGCGATGCCCTCGAAGTAGCCTAAAAATTTCGGCACGCGCGATTTCCAGAATTCCTCCGTGCGCTTCACCGCCTGCCGCCGCTGATCCTCGTAATACAGCGTCGGCCCAAGCGGATGATGGGTGTCGTGAATCTCGGCGACGAAATCGGTGATCGTGAGCTGCAACTGATGCAGGCGCAGCCGCCCCGCCTCGGACTTCGGCGCAAGGCCGTGACGCGCGCCGAGATAGAGCAGGATGTTGGCGGCCTGCGCGATGACCTGCTTGTTCGCTTTCAGAAACGGCGGCGCGAACGGCGGCGGGTCGAGCCGCCTGTTGCTCATCATCGCCATCATCCGCTGTTCGCCGCCCGCACGGCGAGCGGCATCGACATACTCCGCACCGGCTTCTTCCAGCGCGAGCCGCACATATTCGCCCCGCCCCTGAATGGTCGGCCAGTAAAACAGTTCGTATCGCATGCGTCTGGCTCCCGTACCGTTCGCAGTCAACGATACGGAACCGGGAATGTTTCGCCAGCGCGCGCCAATAAAAAAGACGCCGCGCGAACGCGGCGTCTTTCGGTTTCGTCAGGCTGCGATCCTTAGCTGGTCTGCTGGATCGCCGACAATTCCCAGTCAGCGCCGGGGCGGCGCACGAAGGTCCAGATTTCGGTGACCTCCTGCGGCGTGTCGCTGCCCTCGATCATGCGGCCGGTGGAACGCTCCATCGTCTTGTCGACGAGTGAGAAGCGCATCGCCACCGTGGCGTAGTCGGTCGAGCCCTCGCGCCAGGCTTCCGCAAGATCGCCCTGCAAAAGCTTGACGTTGGTGACCTTGTTGACCACGCCGCGCGAGGAGTTCGATGCCAGATCCTGCGACATGTACGACACCATCTCGGGGGTCGCGATCGCATGCAGGCGGTTCATGTCCTCGTTCGACCATGCCTCCTGCACCTCGCTCAGGCGGCGCTCGAACACCTCGTAATCGGCGGGTGTGATCTCAAGCGGCGCGCTGCCGCTGCCCGCCCCGAAACCGAAACCGGTGCGGGCATAGGTCTGCCCCGCATTCGGATTCGGAGGCGGCGCGTTATTGGCATAGGACGGCGCGTTGCGGTTCGCCCACCACGACATCGCGAGCCGCGCCACGAAATAGATCAGCGCGAGCTGGATGACGAGGCCGAGGATCGACGACAGCCCGCCGAGCCCGCCGAACAGGCCGTTGCCGAACAGCATGCCGAACAGGCCCGCACCGAGGAAACCGGCGGCGAGACCGCCGAGCAGGCCGCCACGGTTGAAGAAGCCGCCACGATTGGCCGTGTTGACCGGCGCGGTCGTGTTCGGGGTGATGGTCCGCTGCATCGGCTGGGCCGCGTTCGGCGCGGTCCGCGTCATCGGCGGCGGCGCGAACGTACGGCTGCCGCGCGAGCCCGAGCTGAAGCCGCCGCCCACGCGCGCATCGGCGGCGGTCACGGCCAGCGTCAGCGGCATCGCCACGGACAGAATAACAACGAGAGTCTTGAGCAAGGCGCGAGCGCGCCACGAGACGATCATGAACAATCCTCCATCCCCGCCATGGGGACGTACCCCCAAAATGGTGAATTCCTGACAAAAGGGAAGATGGGAACGGGTGCATTCCCTGCGTCGGTCGGTCGCGGCGGGGGCCCTTGCAGCGTCGAATCGTCAGCCGTTCATCGTCTCCTTGACCGCGCCGACAAGCTGACTGAGCGTGAAGGGCTTGGGCAGGAAGGCGAACTGCTCCCCATCCGGCAGGCTTTTCTCGAAGGCGTCTTCGGCATAGCCCGAGACGAAGATGATCTTCACTGCCGGGTTCTTCCGGCGCATCGCCGCCAGCATGGTCGGCCCGTCCATTTCCGGCATCACCACGTCGGAGACGACGAGATCGACGGTGCCACCCTCGGCCTCCAGGGCTTCCAGCGCATCCAGGCCGTTCTCCGCCTCGATCACGGTATAGCCGCGCGAACGCAGGCCACGCGCGTTCAGCGAGCGCAGGCCGTCCTCGTCCTCGACCAACAGGATGGTGCCCTGCCCGGTGAGATCGGCGGGCTTGGCCTTGGCCGCAGCCGCCTCGGCCACCGGCGCAGGCGCTTCCGCGTCCTTCTCGACGATGTGGCGCGGCAGATAGATGCTGAACATCGTGCCCTGACCGGGCGTCGAGTCCACATAGATGAAGCCGCCGGTCTGCTTGACGATGCCGTAGACGGTCGAAAGCCCGAGGCCGGTGCCCTTGCCGACTTCCTTGGTGGAGAAGAACGGCTCGAAGATCTTGTCCACGATCTCCGCCGTCATGCCGGTGCCGGTGTCGCTGACATCGATGCGAACGTAATCTGCCGCGGGCATGCCCTTGGCCTGCAGCCGCGCCACGTCCTGCGCCGAGACATTGCTGGTCTTGACGGCGAGCTTGCCGCCTTCCGGCATCGCGTCGCGGGCGTTGACCGCGAGATTGACGATCACCTGCTCGAATTGCGAGACGTCCACCTTCACCGGCCACAGATCGCGGCCGTGGACGACATCGAGCTTCACCTTCTCGCCGATCAGGCGCTTGAGCAGCATGGTGAGATCGGACAGCGCGTCGCCAAGGTCGAGCACCTGCGGCCGCAGCGTCTGGCGGCGCGAGAACGCAAGCAACTGCCGCACCAGCGTCGCGGCGCGCGTGGCGTTCTGCTTGATCTGCATGATGTCCTGGAACGACGGATCGGTCGGCTTGTGCGCGTTCAGCAGGAAATCGTTCGCCATCATGATGGCGGACAGCACGTTGTTGAAGTCGTGGGCGATGCCGCCGGCGAGTTGTCCCACCGCCTGCATCTTCTGCGACTGGGCGAACTGGTTCTCCAGTTGCCGCTTCTCGGTGGTCTCCAGCAGATAGACGATGGCGACTTCCGCGTCGCGCTCGTCATGCTCGACGGAGGTGACGAAGAACTGGCCCCAGCGGTCCTTGTCGCCGTCGAGCATCGCCTCGACCGGCGGAATGTCGCCCTGCCCCTCGGCGGCGCGGCCGAGGATGGCCGTGACCTCGCCGCGGTCGCGCTCGTGCACCACCGCGAAGATCGACTTGTTGGCGCTCGCCTGCGCCGACAGGCTCTGCGTGAGTTTTGCGAACCGCGCGTTGGCGCGGACGATCTGACCGGCGCGGTCCACCGTGGCGATCGCCATCGGCGTGTGATCGAAGAAGCGCATGAAGCGCACTTCGGCGGCGCGCTGCGGATCGGCATGCTCGTCGCGGGCGCGGTTGATGACCAGCGTGCGCGAGGCGCCCGGCACGCCGTCGGCGCCGAAGGCGAGCTTGTGGTAGAGCCGCGCAGGCATGGTCTTGCCGCTGCGCATCCGCAGGTCGACGTCGAACACTTCCGTTTTGACTTCGCCGGGCTCCGGCGTGATCGAGGTCAGGAGCGCCGCGCCGTCGCCCGACAGAATGTCGGTGAGCTTCAGCCCGCCGGAACCGATTTCCGCCAGATCGTAGTCGAGCCAGTTCGACAGCGTGGCATTGACATAGGCAAGGTCGTCGTTCGGCGTCACCGAGAAGAACCCGCACGGCGCATGATCGAGATATTCGATGGCGTGCTGGAGTTCCTGGAACACGTCCTCCTGACGCTCGCGGTCGCGGGTGATGTCGGCGACCGACCACACCGCGTAGCGGGATTCACGGCGGCTGTGGCCGAGCGGCTGTACCCGCATCCGCAGCCAGCGCGCGCCGCGCTCGGCATCGGTGACGCGGACTTCCTCCTGCTGACGCTTGCCTTCCTTGGCCGCCTTCAACAGCCGGAACACCGCCTCCGAGACATCGGGGTTGCCGATGAACACCCGCTCGACCGGACGCACCTCCTGCGCGTTCGCCGCACCCGTGAGCGCCAGATAGGCGTTGTTGTAATAAACGATGTGGCCGCGCGCATCGGTCACCGCGAGCCCGTCGAAGGCATTGTCCGCCATCGGCTTCATCAGCGGATTTTCCGCGATCCGGTCGGCGAACCGCACGATCCCGGCGGCGAAGGCAAACAGCGTGAACAGGCCGACCATCGCCAGCAGCGAAATCAGCCCGAGGATGAAAGGCTGCGCCTGGCTGCGCCCCAGCACCATGAAGGCCACCGCCGCCGCGATCACCGCGACCGCGATGATGAGGACCAGCGCGATGCTGCCGCCCCGCCTCGCAGGCTCGGCAGAGGCGAGGTGATCCGGCCTGCCGGGGGTCAGGTCTGCCTTCATCGGGTGCCGCCAAAGCGGGTTGAAGCGGGTTGCGACACGAAAAGTCCTGGTCCGAAGTCCTTGAGTCCATGCCGCGAGGTCCGGAAAACCAGCGCAGAATAAGCCCTCAGTGCCTGAATCGGGGTCTGCAATGCAAGCGCCACGTCAGTCCGGTCCTCAGTTTCGCCGCAGGCTTCGCTTCAGCTTCATGACGTAGCCGATGACTTCGGCCACCGCATGATAATGTTCCACCGGAATTTCGTCGTCGATCTCGACGGATGCATGCAACGCGCGCGCCAGCGGCACGTTCTCCACCACCGGAATATCGTGGGCCGCCGCGACTTCGCGGATCTTGAACGCGATCAGGTCGACGCCCTTGGCGACACAGATCGGCGCCGGCATGCCGCGCTCGTATCTCAGCGCCACCGCATAGTGGGTCGGGTTGGTGATGACCACGGAGGCGGTCGGCACCGCCGCCATCATGCGCTTGCGCATCCGCGCCACGCGCAGCGCGCGGATGCGGCCCTTGATGTGGGGATCGCCTTCGGACTGCTTGTATTCGTCCTTCACTTCCTGAAGCGACATTTTCTGCCGCTCGAACCAGCTGCGGTACTGGAACAGGTAATCCAGCGCCGCGACGATCGCGAGCATCGCCACCACCGTGCCCATCAGCTTCAGCGCCATCGAGCGCGTCAGATCGAGCATCAGGCTGGGATCGATCCGCACCATCACATCGGCGCGCTCGTGTTCGGGCCACATCACCCACGCCATCACCGCGCCAAGGACGATGACCTTGAACAGGCCCTTGGCGAAATTGGCCGCCGCCTGCTTGCCGAACAGCCGCTTTGCGCCCGCCATCGGCGACAGCTTACTGAATTTCGGCGTGATCGGGTCCACCGACCAGACCGGCCGGTGCTGGATGAGATGGCTGCCGACCGCGGCCACGACCAGCAATGCGAACGGAATGCCGAGCGCCGTCAGCATCATGGTCTCGAGCCGCCCCACCAGAAGCAGCAGGCTTGGCCCGTCGGTTTTCATCTGCCCCGCATGTTCCAGCAGGTTCTTCAGCGGCACCGTGAGGTTGTTGGCGATCGAACCGGAGAACGACGACATGATGAAGGTCGCGCCCGCGATCATGAACCAGGTGTTGACCTCGATGCTCTTGGCGACGTCGCCGCGTTTGTGAGCTTCTTCCAGCCGTTTGGCTGTGGGGTCCTGTGTTTTGTCCTCGTCGCCTTCCTCTGCCACGGCCTACCCTCCACCGCTCAGCGGCGCGAGCTGATGCATCACGCCGCTGAAATAAGTGAGGAAGGTGCCCATCACGGCGACGAGAACGACGCCGAGCAGCAGAAAGCCCGCGAGAATCGAGAGCGGGACGCCGACGAAATAGACCTGCATCTGCGGCATCATCCGCGCCAGCATGCCGAGGCCGAGGTTGAAGACGAGACCGAAGATGATGAACGGCGCCGACAACTGCACGCCGATCTTGAACGCCACGGTGAACGCCTTCGTCGCCAGTGCCGCGACATCGCCACTCGGCATCAGTTCGCCGGGCGAGAACAACGTGTAGCTGTCGCTCAGCGCCGCGAGCACGAGATAGTGCGTATCGGTGGCGAAGATCAGCGCGATTCCGAGAATGGTGAGAAAATTCGCCACGATCACCGATTGCTGGTCCTGCGTGGGATCGACCGCCGTGACGAACCCCAGCCCCACCTGCTGGGCGATGATGGAGCCCGCCACCGAGAGGGCCGCGAGCGTGAAGCGCGCGGTCGCGCCAAGCACAACGCCGACGATGATCTCATGCACCATCAGCACCATCACGGCCGTCATGGACGACAGATCGACGTGATAGGCCGCGCGATGCAGCGGCAGCATGATCAGCGTGAGCATCAACGCAATGCCAAGACGCAGGCGGACCGGGACGTTGGCTTCGCCAAATCCCGGCAACAGCATCATCATCGCGCCGATACGGGCGAAGACCAGCATGAAGGTCGCCGCCAGTGCCGGCAGGAATGAAATGTCGATGCGCATGGCTGCCGCATAATCTGTCTTATCCGCCGATGATTCGCGACGAAATCCGCATCATGTGGCTGTGCATCGCATCCGCCATGAAGGGCAGCGCGATCAGGAGCGTGATGAACACCGCCAGAATCTTCGGCACGAACACCAGTGTCTGTTCCTGGATCTGCGTCAGCGCCTGCACCAGTGAGATCGCGACGCCGACCACGAGGCCGACCAGCAGGACCGGCGCCGAGACCAATACGATGGTCCAGATCGAATCGCGCGCCACTTCGAGAACTTCAGGGCCGGTCATGTCTGTCTTCCTTGGGTAAGAGCGAAACGATCGATCAGATCGGCATCTTCATGATGTCTTCGTAGGACTGGATGACCTTGTCGCGCACCGAGACGAGCGTGGACACCGCGACATCGGTTTCGGCGACCGCCGTGACCACATCCATCACGTTGGCCTTGCCGGATGCCATCGCCACCGTCTGCGCGTCCGATTTGCGCCCGGCGTCGAGCACGCCGTTCATCGCTTCCTTCACCAGCGAACTGAACGAGGGACCGCCGCTGGTACCGGCGATCTTCCCTGCCCCGCCGGAGCCCGTGGCGGAGTCCATGATGCGTGACAGGCTTGCATAGGCGTTGGCTGCGACTGAAGGCGTTGCCATGATTGAATTCCTTCCGATCAGGCCTTGAGGATATCGAGGGTGCGCTGGATCATCCGGCGCGTCGCGCTGATGATGTTGAGGTTGGCTTCGTACGACCGCTGCGCCTCGCGCATGTCGGTCATTTCGACCAGCGAATTGACGTTCGGATATTTGACATTGCCGTTGGCGTCCGCCGCCGGGTTGCCCGGCTCATGCTTGATGCGGAAGCTCGACGTGGTGTCGGTCTTGATCCGGCCGAGCGACACCACCTGCGCATCGAGCGTGCGGTCGAGCGTCGAGGAGAAGGTCGGCACCTTGCGCCGGTACGGATCGCCGCCTGCAGTGCTCGCGGTCGAATCGGCGTTGGCGATGTTTTCGGAGATCACCCGCATCCGTCCCGCCTGCGCGCGCAGGCCGGAGGTCGCGATGCTCATTGATTTGAGGAAGTCCATGCTCTCAGCCATGACGCATCTCCCTAGCGCTTGCCGATGGCGGTTTTGATGAGATCGAGGCTCTTGGTGTAGAGCGAGGTGGCAGCGGCGTAGTCCATCTGGTTGGACGCCACCTTCAGCATCTCGTCCTCGATATTGACGGCGTTGCCCGCGGGCCGCGTCTCGTAGCCGCCGGTGTTGGAGCCGAAGGTTTCGCTGACGCCCGCCGCCTGGATGTGATTGGCGCTGGTGCGCACCATCGAGATTTCATGCATGCCGTTGATGCCGGTCTTGTCGAAGGTCGGCTCGACCAGATCGCGCGGACGGAAGTTCGGGGTATCGGAATTGGAGACGTTTTCGGCCAGAATGCGCTGGCGCTCCTGATGCCATTGCATCTTGGTCCGCAGCATCGACAACATCGGAAGATCGGTGATCGCCATGACGGCCTCCGCCGGATGCGCTTCGGCCTCGCGCCGCAGCTAGGCAGAATTTGCCGCCTGTATGGTTAACGGAGAGTTAAAATGGCCCCCGCCGTTAACCTGTCGTGACGTGGCGATCCCGTCCCAGCCCATTCATTTTCAACAGGATTGCGTGATAAGGCCCGCTAAGTGCCTGATATCGCGGCCTTGAGGGTTGGGTTTGGCCGATTCCTGGTTTATGAAGAGGGCCAGTCTCCGGTGTTTTTCGGCCGGAACAGATTAACGGATGGCACGAAACTCCTCCCCGATCGGGTGGTTGTTTTGATGCCGTCCCAAAACTCGAAGCCATCGGATTCCAACGAGGACACACCGGATGTCGCAGATAGTATGGATTTTCTTCGCCATCCTGATCGTACTGGCGCTGATCGGCGCGGCCGCCTATCTCGTGCGCCGCTTCGCCGGACGCGGAATCGGATCGAGCAACAGCCGGGGCCGGATGCCCCGCCTCGCTGTGATCGACGCCGCCGCCGTCGATGGCCGCCGCCGCCTCGTGCTGGTGCGCCGGGACAATGTCGAACACCTCCTGATGATCGGCGGCCCAAGCGATATCGTCGTCGAGCCGAACATCGTACGCAGCGGCGCGACGCGCGATGCCGCCGCCCCGCGCACGCCCGCAGGCACCGAACTGCCGCCGCGCGTTCCTCTGCCGGATACCAACTGGCCGGAGCCCGCAAGCGGCCACGCCGAATCCTTCGATTTTCCCGAGCCGACCATGGCACCGCCCGCACCACCGCGCCCGGCACGGCCGTCCCTGAGCGACGATCTCCGGCGCGGCCCTTCGCTCGCACCCGAGCGTCCCCGCGACGACACCCTCGCCGGGCCCGCACCGGACCCGGTCGTCCGCCCCGATCCGGCGTTGCGTACCGAACGCCCCGCGTCACGTCCGTTGCCGCGCAGCGAACGGCTGGAGCCTTCGTTGTCGCGCACGCCGCGCCTCGACACCGCAACACCCGCACGTCCCGCGCCGCGCGCGCCCGAGCCGGTCTCGGCCGCCGACCAGAACCTCGCCGAAATGGCGCAGCGGCTGGAGGCTGCCTTGCGCCGCCCCGGCACGCGCGTCGAAGCGACCGAGACGCGCACCGTCAGCGTGAATTCATCGGAACGGATCGGCGCGCCTCCGGTGGCGCCGGAAGCACCCGCGCCCCGCGCGGCTTCGCTCGACGCCCCCGATGAAGCCGAACCGGCCCGTCCCGCCTTCGAGAACCTCGAAGACGAGATGGCGAGCCTGCTCGGCCGCCCAAAGAACCCGACGTGAGGTCGGCGAAACTTCCGCGTAGAGTTCTTTTCCTTTCCGTCCTGATTGCCGCAACGCTGGCCACGCCCGCGTTCGCGCAGGATATCAGCATCAATTTCGGCCAGGGCGCGGATGGCGGCGGCGTCACCGCGCGCGCGATCCAGCTCATCGCGCTTTTGACGGTGCTTTCGGTCGCGCCGTCGATCCTCGTGATGATGACGTCATTCACCCGGATCGTGGTGGTGCTGTCCTTGCTGCGCACGGCGATGGGCACCGCGACCGCGCCGCCGAATTCGGTGATGATCGCGCTGGCGCTGTTCCTCACCGGCTTCGTGATGGGCCCGGTGCTGCAAAAATCCTATGACGATGGCGTCAAGCCGGTGATCGCCAACCAGCTCACCGTCGAGCAAGGCTTGCCGCTCGCCATCGCGCCGTTACGCGGCTTCATGCAGAAGAACGTCCGCGAAAAAGACCTCAAGCTGTTCATGGATCTGTCCCGCGAGCCGCCGCCGGCGACGCCCGACGAGATGTCGCTGCGGATTCTCATTCCCGCCTTCATGATCTCCGAACTCAAGCGCGCGTTCGAGATCGGCTTCCTGCTGTTCCTGCCGTTCCTCATCATCGATCTCGTGGTGTCGTCGGTGCTGATGTCGATGGGCATGATGATGCTGCCGCCGGTGGTGGTGTCGCTGCCGTTCAAGCTGATCTTCTTCGTGCTGGTGGACGGCTGGTCGCTGGTCGCGGGCAGCCTGGTGCAGAGCTACGGCGGCGGCTGACGCGCAGCGTTACTTCGCAGACGAGACTTTCCCGACAATCGCGGGCAACGCGCCCGTGGTTTCCGCGTCGGTTGGCACATGCGGAATCTTCGCGCGCGCCACGGCATCGGGGAAGCGCTTGCGCATCTCGCGCAGGAATCCGTCCAGCGTATCGACCGTCGCCGCCATTTTCGCGATGCGTTCCAGCGCAGCCGGATCGGCCGAGCCCGGCTTTGATGCGATGTCGAAGGCGTGACGGTCGGCATCGGTCGTCATCTTCGGCCCGTACTTCTCGCGCCAGCGCGACAGGCCGAGCGCGTCATTGGCAAGCGCGTAACCGATCGCGGCACGAATGACGTCGCTCTTTTCGGTATCGGTCAGCGGCTGGAAATCGCGCCAGCGCTGGCCGTACAGAACCTCGATCTGCTCGGCCGATTCCCGCCACCGCCGCGCGGCCCAGTAGATATCCGACCGCAGCCGGATCGCCTCGCGGCCCTGCACGTTCGCGATCAGCTCCAAAGCAAGATCGTAACGCCCGACGTCGCTCTGCGCGCGGCTCTCGAGCAGCAGACGCTGCTGGCGCACCTCGCCCGCAAGATCGCCGATGCGCGTGGAGCGCAACGCGGCGATGGCGCGGGCCGGCTTGCGGTTCATCAGATAGATCATCGAAAGGCGTGCGGCGACCTGCGCGCGCGCCGCACCCTCGAGGCGATGATCGATCTGATATTGCAAAAGCTCGCTCGCCTGATCGAGCAGATCGACCGCCACGAGGCGATCCGCGAGCCTGCGGATCATTTCATCGCCACGACGGCCGATCGGCGTGAGATCGCGATACTGGTAAAACAGGCCGAGCGCCTTGATCGGCGGCAGGCTGTCGCCCTTGTCCGTCAGGAACAATTGCGAAAACAGCGCCGACGCCTCATCCTGCATCTGGCGGGAGGCTTCCGAATTGGGCCGCAGCCGTGTCGCGGTCATCGCCGCCGCGAGCGCATCGGCATAGCGATCCTTTTCGGCATAGAGATGCGCGAGCATCTGCAGATTCTTGACCTCGGTCTCGTCGCCGCGCCACAGCACGGACAGCGTTTCGAGATCGTTCAGCGCCGCATCCGGCGCGATCTTGTTGTTTCGCTGCAGAAGCGCGATTTCGGCCAGCGTCGCCTCCGCCGCTGAAGGCCGGTCGGACGACGCGCGAACCGCGCGATAATCGGCCAGCGCGTCGCGGTCGCGCCCGAGCGCCTCGGCGAGACGGCCGCGCAAGAGCCGCAGGCGCATCGCCTGGTCCGGCATCGGGCCGATCGTCTGAAGATCGTTGCTGCGCGCGGCGGCGCCATCATAGTCGCGCACCTCCAGCGAAGCCTGCATCGCCTCGATCAGGATAATGCGTTGCAGATCGAGCGGCAGCGAGATGATCGCGGATCCGACGTTCTTGAACTTCTCCCGCGCGTCGGCCCATTTCTCCTGACGCGCCGCCGCCAGCCCCTTCCACAATTCTGAATCGAAGGAGCCTGCGATCACCGGATTGTCGAGGTCCTTCATGGCGGGCTCGATGCGGCCCACCAGAATCTCCGCGACCGCGCGCGCCATCAGCGCCGACTGCATGTTGTCCTGCGCCTGCGGCTTCAACAGCGCGAGATCGAACGCGCCCTTGGCCTCCTGATAGAAGCCGCGCGCCAGATAGAATTTTCCAAGAGCGAGATTGGCCGCAAGACGCTTGTCGTCCGGCGCATTGGAGGCCGCGTCGATCAGTTCGTCGAGGCGCGGCAGGAAACTCGCCTTCTGATTCTTGCTCCACTCGGCCGGATCGAACACCGCCCCGCCCGGCGTGCCCGTGCGGTCGGAAGACGCACTCGTCGCGGACAGCGTCAACCCACCGGGCTTGCTGATGACGATCTTGTCCGGCCGGGCTTCAACGCTGACATCGTCCGTATTCGTCGAGACGGCGACGCCCTGCACCGATTCCAGCAACGAGAATTCCACGAAATTCTGCGGACGCAGGAAGCCGCGCACGGGCAGCGGCATGGTCACCACGGACAGCGCGTCGCCGACTTCCGGATCGTGGAAACGCAGCAGCGGACCGGGCTGTGAAATCGCAATGCTGATATT
The DNA here is from genome assembly GCA_907163345.1 of Haberlea rhodopensis. Taxonomy (NCBI): domain Eukaryota; kingdom Viridiplantae; phylum Streptophyta; class Magnoliopsida; order Lamiales; family Gesneriaceae; genus Haberlea; species Haberlea rhodopensis. The sequence goes on from CAJQUN010000067.1 coordinate 866,247, forward strand.
GGCGCGGGTCGGGTCGCCGACATTGCGCTCCGCGACCAGCGGCTGCGAAGCCGCGACGTCCTGATCGGCGAGCGTAAGCACGAGTCCCTGCTGGTCGCCCGAAAGCGACGCCAGTTGCGGCCGGTTGAGCTTGATACGGATCGCCTGCCCGCCCCGTACCGGCACGCTCTCTGCCGCCGCGATCAGCGCGCCGCCTTCCGTCTTGATCGGTTGCACATCGAGCGGGCTGTTATCCGCCACGATCATCCAGATCGAGTCCGCGCGCTTGAACAAGGCCGTCGGCACGCTGCTTCCAAACGGAAACGTCACCTTGAAATTGGCGCTGGTCCGCTTGGCGACGATGCCCTGCGGAGGACGGTCCGCCGCCACATCCTTGGGCGCGGGTGCTGGCGGCGCAGGTGCCTGCGGTGCGGCCTTGGCTGCCGCCGCGTCGGATATTCTGGGAAGGTCCGCAGGCTTCGACGCCTCGGCCTCCTTGGGCCTGCGCGGCAGATCGGAGTGATCGTCGGCTGCCTTCGGCGCGGCTGGTGCTGGTACCGTAGCCGCGGCAGAAGCTGCGGGCGCAGCCGCGGGGGCGGCGGATGCCGCCGGTGCCGTCGCAGCAGGCGTTGCAGGCGCGGCGGGTTTTGCAGGCGGCGCGGCAGCTTCCTGCTTGTCCGCCGGTTGCGCCGCTGCCGGGCGCGACAGCGCCGGATTCAAGACCATACCCGCCTTGCCGGTGTCGAAGCCGATATCGACGATGTAATTGCGCTCCTCGCGGAAGCCGTGAACATCGACCTCGCCGATCAGCGCGATCTCTACTGCGGAATTGTCGCCCGAGATCGACTGCTTCATGCTCTTGATGTTCGAAGGTGCCGCGACCTGGGCGTCGGCGAGATCGAACGTCAGCGGCGCCGAGAACGACAGCGTGTACTTGTCCGCATTGAGCGACGACGAGACGCTGACGCCTTCCGGCAGTTCAAAAACAAAACGCACGAAGGTCGGCTGCACCGCCGCGCGCACCCGCACCGGCGGGCGCTTCTCGGCGGCTTCGACCTTCTTCTGCATCCGCAGAATGCGCTCGGCGGCGAGCGCGCGTTCGGACAATTCCTTCACCACCTCGGCAGGCAGCGGCGGCGGCAGGCCGACCCATTTCTCCGGCAGCAGGTCGATATAGACCCGCTCGCCCGCCGTCATCTGATTGACGCGGACCTTCTGGTTGAGCGCGAGACGGATCGCAGCGCCATCGGGATCGCGCCGAGCGGTGCCGACATAGGCGGGCACCGCATCGTTGAGCGCATCGACCGGCATGTCGACCGGCTTGGCGAAGCGGATGACCATGATCGCGCCCGCCATCGACACTTCGGTCGGCACTTCTTCCGTGAAGCGCAGCAGCAGGCGTGCGTAACCGTTCTCTTGAGTGAGCGTCGCTTCGCCCTTCACCGGATCGGCGAGCGCGCGGCCCGGCCACGCCAGCGCGCCAGCCAGCAGGGCCACAGAGAATGCCGCACGCATGAAAGCGCGCGCCCGGACCAGCCGCCCGAACGCCCCCCGCTTCCTTATGGATTCCAACGCCGCCTGCCCGGCCATGTGGTCCGTCTCTTTGGCTCTCCCGAACGCCGGGGTCCGGATAACCGGACCACCCTAGAATCCTGCGTTTAACGCGCTGTTAATCATGGCGCTTCCGATTGCCTTTAATTGACCGGGCGCCCCTCGATCTTCGGCAGGTCGGACAGCGATGCCGATTTCTCGCCGCCCGCCCGGCGTGCGATCTCGACCGTCAGCCGCTCGGCGTTTTCCGGCTGCATCTGGCCAACGATATCGGACAGCTTGCGCGGCGCGATCTGCGAGGCGATCTGATAGAGAACGGCGATGTCGAGGCGGTCGAACACCTTGGCGGCATCCTTCGGCTTCATGTTCTCGTACATCGTCACGAGGTCTTTCAGCTTCGCCGCCTCGGCCTTGGCTTTCTGGCTCTCGGCCGCCGTGATGCGGGCTTCGGTCGCCTTCAATTCCTGCAGCTTGCCCTCGAGCTTCTGCTCGGCGGTCTTGACGAGATTTTCGCGAATGTCGATCTCGCGGGCGCGGGTTTCGATCTCCTGTCGCCGCGCCTGCAGCCGCTCCAGCACCGCGCGTTCCGAAGGCGACACCGCCGTCGCCGGATCGGGCTGCGCCGCGACGTCCTCGGGCCGGGTCGTCGAAACAGGGCTTGGCTCGGCAGGCTTCGACTCCGGAGCCTTCTCGACCGAGCCGGTGATGTCGGACGTATCGAGCGTATGGGTACGGCCGGTCGGGAAGTTCAGGGCGCTCTCCGCCCAGGACTTCGGCCGGGCCGGATCATCCCGGAAAATATATCCGCCATCCAGAAGGAGGCCCGAGATCTTGAGCACGGCCAGACAACTGGCCGCGATCAAGAGCAGCGGGACGACCCGGAATTCGCGGAGCAGACTCTTCATGCAGCAAGACCACGCCGGCGCTCGGAGAAGGCCTGTGCCGCGGCGACCACCGATTTCGCATCGGTGCGTGCGGGCGCGCCGCCCTCAGCCGAGGCACGGGCCGCGACTGCGATGTCGCAGAGCCGCTTGAGGATTTCGCTGCCGACCGCGATCTGCTTGCCGAGCGTCCCGGACAGATCGGAGGCCTCCGACAATTGCGAGCCGAGGTTTTCGTCGCATTCGCGCACGGTGACCTTGAGGCCGCCGATCGCGCGCTCGGCGATTTCGGTCGCGGTGATCAGTTCGGAGATCGTCGCCTTCAATGACTGTTCATCCGCCTTCAGGATCTTGAGGCGCTTGTTGAGGATACGGCAATAGGCGATCGTCCAGACCAGCAGGAGAGCGACGAGGCTCTCAATGGCCATTCCCATCATGTGGTTCATTGTGCCTCCATCAGTTTTGTTTGCTCGTCCTGCTTTTCAAACATCGCGTAGGTCGTGTGCGGCTTGTGCAGAGGCTTCGACACACGGATGGCAACGCGGTCGCCGACCCGGCCCATCCGGCCCTCGCTCAATGTCACGTCGCCGCAACGCACCGACACCATCGCGTCGGGGCGAATGTCGAGCGGCAGCGTGTCGCCCACTTTCAGCGACATCAGTTGTTTCAGCGGCATGTCGGCTTCATAGAGCACCGCATCGACGTACATTTCCGCCTTCGCGATCTCGGTGGCGAGATGGCCTTCCCAGATCGGGTCGCGGCCGAATTTTTCACCCATGAACATCTGCAACAGCACGTTGCGGATCGGTTCGATGGTGGCGTAAGGCAGCAGCAGTTCGACGTTGCCGCCGCGATCTTCCATGTCGACGCGCAACCGCACCAGAATGGCGGCGTTGGCGGGACGGCTGATGGCGGCGAAGCGCGGGTTGGTCTCAAGACGGTCGATGGTGAACGTCACCGGCGACAGGGGCCGGAATGCCTGCTCGGCATCCGCCAGCACCACCTCGACGAGGCGCTTGACGAGATTGGTCTCGATGGTGGTGTAGGGCCGGCCTTCGATGCGCAGCGAGGTCTGGCCGCGCCGGCCGCCGAGCAGCACGTCAATCATCGAATAGATCAGGCTGGAATCGACGGTGAACAGCCCGAAGTTCTCCCACTCCTCCGCCTTGAACACGGTGAGGACGCAAGGCAGCGGGATCGAATTGAGATAGTCGGCGAAGCGCACCGAGGTGATGCGGTCGAGCGAAACTTCGACGTTGTCGGAGGTGAAATTGCGCAGGCTCGTCGTCATCAACCGCACCAGGCGGTCGAACACGATTTCGAGCATCGGCAGACGCTCGTAGGAGACCATCGCCGAGTCGATGATGGCGCGAATGCCGGAATGGTCTTCGAGATGGACTTCGCCGTCGCTGAAACCGAGGAGATTATCGATTTCTTCCTGCGACAGCACCCGCTCGCCGCTGGATTTGCCGCCGCCGATGCCGCGGCTTCCGCCATCGACCATGGCGGCCCATTGTTCCGCCATCGACTCCGTGAGTTCATTGGCGGCAGCTTCGGCAGCCGCCTCTTCCGGATCCTCCGAGTCGAGCGCGCCCTCCCATTGGGCGGCAAGGGCGTCCTGGTCGACGTCACTCGGCGTCATTGGATCACCACTTCCTTGAACAGCACGGCGTTGACATGCTCCGGCGCGATCGCGGCATTGACGCGCTTGGTCAGCTCTTCCTTCATCCGGAACAGGCCGATCGAGCCGTTGAGATCATTGGCGCGCAGCTCGCGCAGATATGTCTGGAACAGGTCGGTGACGCGCGGCATCGCCGGCTTCACCTTCTCGACCAGTGGCGCCTCCTTCAGCTCCAGCACGGCCTTGACCTTGAGATATTGAATGCGCTCGCCCGGATTGCTGGCGAGGTTCACCAGCACATCGGGAACGTCGAGGAAGACCGGAGGCGGTGCGGCCTTGGCTTCCTCCTTGGCATGCTGCCCGTCATGGCCGCCGCGCAGGAACACGTACCAGCCCAGCGCGCTCACCGCGAGGGTCAGCACCACCGCGCCTGCAATCATGAAGATCTTGCGCTTGCCGCTCGGCGCAGCCTCGGCCGCGACCTCCTCGGTGCCTTCTACGACCTGATCCTCGTCTGCCATCGCCCGTCCCGTCACGATGAGCCCGATGTGCCGAACTGGCTTGAATACGCGAGACAAAGGCCGCCGGCGCATGAGCGCCTTGATCGCTCGACGCTAGGTGCCAATGGTTAACGGTTTCTTTCTTTTGGTCCCGAACTGGGAAAATTTTGCCGGGCAAACATGGTCAACAAGACCTTATTGCCGCCCGCCCGGCACCTCTCCCCTGCACTTATCTATTTGAAATTCAACAATTTCCAAAACTGGCACGGTCTTCGCAATGTCACTTGCGAACCGCCCGCTTGGGAGAGCGACGCGGTTTAACGAACCGCCATCGGCTTTGGGAGAGGCCAATCGCGGTTTTGCAAGGGGAGACTTGCGATGGAGAACACGACTCTCATCGCGCTATCGCGCCAAATGACGCTTGAGCGGCAGCTCGACGTGGTCGCCAACAACGTGGCGAACGTCGGCACCAATGGCTACAAATCCGATTCCTCACTGTTCGAGGAATATCTGCGCAGCGGCGCTCATGAAGACAATTTCGCCCCCGGCAGCGACCGGCGCGTCAGCTTCGTGCAGGATCGCGCGACGGTCCGCGACTTTTCGCAAGGCCCGCTCGAGAACACCAAGAGCCCTCTCGATGTCGCCATCAGCGGCAAGGGCTTCTTCACGGTCCAGACGCCGGGCGGCGAACGCTACACCCGCGACGGCCGCTTCCAGATCAATTCGCAGGGCCAGCTCGTCACCTCCGGCGGCTATCCGGTGCTCGGCACCAATGGCGTCATCACCTTCCAGCCGACCGACCACGACATCAAGATCACGGACGACGGCACCATCACCGTTCTGGAAGGCACGATCACCCAGACCGACTCCCTCCGCGGCAAGCTGAAGCTCACCTCCTTCGCCAACCGGCAGCAATTGCAGAAGGAAGGCTCGAACCTGTTCGCGGCGCCCGCGAACGTCACCGGGCAGGCCGACACCGTGTCCACCGTCAAGGAAGGCTTCATCGAGCGCTCGAACGTCAACGCGATCGCCGAAATGAGCCGGATGCTGGAAATCACCCGCACCTACCAGAACATCTCGAACCTGATGCAACAGCAGGCGGATCTGCGCAAGAACGCGATCCAGACCCTCGCTGACGTCCCGGCCTGAGGAGATTGAACAATGCGTGCTCTCTACACCGCCGCGACGGGAATGGCCGCTCAGGAATTGAGCGTCCAGGTCATCTCCAACAACATCGCGAACCTGCGCACCACCGGCTACAAGAAGCAGATGGCGAGCTTTCAGGACCTGCTCTACGAGCACGTCCAGCGCGTCGGCGCGCAAGCCTCCGATCAGGGCACGGTGCTGCCAGTCGGCATCGACATCGGCGGCGGCGTCAAGACCGTCGGCACGCCGCGCCTGATGACGCAGGGCACGCTGTCCCCGGTCGGCGGCGATCTCAACGTCGCGGTCCGCGGCGAAGGCTATTTCAAGATCCAGATGCCGGATTCGACCTACGCCTATACGCGCGACGGTTCGTTCACGACTGACGGACAAGGCCGCATCGTCAACGCGCAAGGCAATCTGGTGCAGCCGACGATCTCGATTCCGCAGAACGCCTCGCAGCTCACGATCAACGCGCAGGGCCAGGTTTCCGTGATGCTGCCGGGATCGACCACGCCTTCGGTGCTCGGCCAGATCACCCTCACCCGCTTCATCAACAAGGCCGGCCTGCAATCGATCGGCGACAACCTCTTCACCGATACGCCGGCCTCCGGCCCGCCGCAGGACGGCCTCGCCAACGCCGACGGCTTCGGCGACATCCAGCAGGGCAACCTCGAACAGGCCAACGTCGAGGTGGTGTCCGAAATCTCCGACCTGATCGCGGCCCAGCGCGCCTACGAAATGAACGCCAAGGTCGTCAGCGCCGCCGACCAGATGATGCAATCCACCACCGGCATGCTGCGCTAGCCATGAGCACGATCATGACAAACACCATCATGAAGACCGGCCTCGCCCTCGCCGCACTCCTGCTCGCCGCATCGCCCGCTCTCGCGGACCCCGCGCAGGACGTGATCCACGGCCCCTCGCTGCGCGCCAGTGTCGTGATCTCGAGCGACGTGGTGCGGATCGGCGATCTCGTCGACAACGCAGGCACCGCGGCGCAGATCGCGATCTATCGCGCGCCCGACCTCGGCACCACCGGCATGGTGCGCACCGCGCAGCTGATCGAGACGCTGCGCGCCAATCAGGTGGTCGGCGTCGATACCCATAGCCTCAAGGAAGTCGCGATCACCCGCGCTTCGCGTCCTCTGCCCGCCAAGGACGTCGAGCGGCAGGTGGCGAAGGCGCTCGCGCATCGCGGCGGCCTTGGCGACGGCGAAAACCTGTCGCTCTCCTTCGACCGCGAACTGCGTGACATCCAGCTCGATCCGGCGCTCACCGGCGAGATGATCCCGGTGGCGACCTATTACGACCCGCGCAGCGGCCGCTTCGACGTGTCGTTCGATATCGCCAGCGACACCTCGTCCACGCCCGCGAAGCTGCGCTTCACCGGCACCGCGATCGAAACCGTCCAGGCCGCCGTGCTGATGCGGCCGATGGAGCGCAACGACATCATCAAGGCATCCGACGTCGGCATCGAACGCCGTCCCAAGTCTGAAGTCGGCTCCGACGGAATTTCGCTCGACCGCGCGATCGGCATGCAGATGCGCCGCGCGATGCGCGCCGGGCAGGCGCTGCGGACCCTCGACCTCGCCAAGGCCGATCTGGTGTCCCGCGACCAGGGGATCACGCTGATCTACGAAGCACCCGGCATCTATCTCACCGGCCGCGGCAAGGCGCTCGAGGCCGGCACCAAGGGCGACACCGTCAACGTCCTCAATCTGCAATCGAAACGTACCGTGCAGGGCATCGTGGTCGGACCGGGCCAGGTCGCCATCATCGCCGCCCAGCCGCGCGTCATGCGGCCCGCCACCCTCGCCGCCAACTCCGTCGCAACCGGAAAGATCGAGTAATGTACAGGCATCGAAAGCGTCATCTTCTCTGCACCGTTGCCACACTCGCGATGATCGGATGCCTCGTCGGCGGCTGCTCCTCGCTCGAGCGCCTCGCCAATATCGGCGAGCAACCGAAGCTGTCGTCGATCGACAACCCGACGACGAAGGCAGGCTACAAGCCGGTATCGATGCCGATGCCGACGCCGCAGCCCGCGTCCTACAATCCCAACTCGCTGTGGCGGAACGGGTCGCGCGCCTTCTTCAAGGACCAGCGCGCCCATCAGGTCGGCGACATTCTCACCATCACCGTCAACATCACCGACAAGGCCAACATCGCCAACGAAACCCAGCGCAGCCGCTCCGGCACCGAAGATTCCAATATCACGAGCTTCTTCGGCGTGAAGAAGGTGCCCGGCACCAACACCTCGGGCAACATGCTGACGACGGACTCCACCTCATCCACCGACGGCAAGGGTTCGATCACGCGGCAGGAAGCGTTGCAGACCAACGTCGCCGCCGTGGTCACGCAGCTATTGCCGAACGGCAACCTCGTGGTCGAAGGCAAGCAGGAGATCCGCGTCAATTATGAAATCCGCGAACTGGTGGTCGCGGGCATCGTGCGGCCCGAGGATATCCAGAGCGACAACACCATCGACTCCAGCAAGATCGCGCAGGCCCGCATCGCCTATGGCGGACGCGGCCAGATCACCGACGTCCAGCAGGCACGCTACGGACAACAGGTGATGGACATCCTGCTTCCGTTCTGATCGCGAACTCTCCCTTCGCGATCTTCCGAGCTCCCACGCCGATCCGTGAACCTAGGCATGGAAAGGCGTCTACGACGCGGCTCTCGTCAGCTCCCCTGGCGAGAGCCGCGACCGTTTTCGCGGTTGCCTGGAAAGCAGCGAGAGCGGATCGGCTCCATCGCGGAACATCGGTCGAGGACTGTGGCACGAACAACAAAAACCCACCGGTCCACGGTGGGATGGAACATGATCGCCGTCGCCGCCTTGGTTAGAGCTAACCAGAGGAGAGCGCGAGATGTCGGGCTATAATCAGGAAAGCCAGGGCGGGCAGACCCCAAGGGGGCATGAATCCCACCCGCCAATGCCGAGTCGGCAGGGAAAGTTGCCGGACAAAGATCATTTGGATGGCAAGACGCAAGAGCAACTGCGGAAGGATAACGTTCTGAACGAGGAGAAAGGCCTCATACATCAGCTTCCTGGCGGCGAAAGCGGTTAGGCCCCGCCCGGCATGAACCGACATTGCCATCGTGGCGAAGGTCGCGACCGTTTACATGCCAAAAGCAATCACGTGGCAAATTTCAGGCCGCATGCTCGATCGCCGGAAGGGTCTCAATTTCGGCAAGAGTTGCCGCGATTTCCCGCTCTGCAGTTTTGATGTCGAACGCAGTCTGCAGATTGAGCCAAAGCTGCGGGGATGTTTTGAGGGCTTTCCCAAGGCGCAAAGCAGTATCCGCAGTCACGCTGGTTTCTTCGTTCACAAGGCGCTCGATACGAGTGCGCGGAACGCGGCAAACACTCGCGAGCTTACCGGAAGATATCTTGAGAGGAACAAGAAACTCCTCTCGCAGGATTTCGCCTGGATGAACCGGCGGCAACGTTTTGGTCTTAGCCATCTGTGAACCTTTCCAGTTCTGCACTAGTGATAGTCAGTAAACTCAACGTCGGCTGGTCCTTCCGGGCTCCAAACAAAACAGATACGAAACTGATCATTCACGCGTATGGAATGCTGACCGGACCTGTCTCCCTTCAGCGCTTCCAGCCTGTTGCCGGGAGGCGAACGTAGATCGTCCAGTGACACGGCTGCGTCGAGATAGGCCAATTTTCTCTGGACAACCCGCAGCAGGTCGGCCGGAAAGCCTTTGATAAGGCGCCCTTCAAATGCCGCTATCGCTTCGTCGTTTTTGAACGACCGGATCGCCATGCAGGGTAATGTATCATGTCATGATACATTGTCAAGTGATTGTATCATGCAATGATACAATCACTTGCATACGCAAACAAAAAGGCGCGCCCGGCATTCCGCCGCGACGCGCCTTTGTCGATTCCAGGCCTCAGTCCCTATTCGTCGCGATAGACCTTCTCGCGCTTTTCGTGGCGCTCCTGCGCCTCGACCGACAGCGTCGCGATCGGCCGCGCTTCGAGCCGCTTCAGGGAGATCGGCTCGCCGGTTTCCTCGCAATACCCGTAGGTATTGTCCTCGATGCGCTGGATCGCGGCGTCGATCTTGGAAATCAGCTTGCGCTGGCGATCGCGGGCACGCAGTTCGATGGCGCGATCGGTTTCCGACGATGCACGATCGGCAAGATCGGGGTGATTGACGTTCTCTTCCTGCAACTGCTGAAGCGTGGTCTTTGCCTCGCGCAGGATTTCTTCCTTCCAGGCGAGAAGCTTGGCGCGAAAATATTCGCGCTGCCGTTCGTTCATGAACGGCTCCTTCTCCGACGGTTTATAGGCCTTCACTTTTTCCAACACCGATTCTCATCCCCAGCCAGGGCGATCCGGGTCGCCGGGCGGTGCTTATATAGCGGTGATCCATGACAGACAATACAGGGAAATGCCCCTACGCGGGCTATGCCCCGTTAACTGCGGAACTGGGGATAGAATTGCCAAAAATGCCCACAGAACAGGTATTTTTGGCGAAAAACAGGAACTCCTGGCGGATGCCGCCAGAGCGTTTCCACGGCCTTTTGGAGCCTGCCGCGCTATTTCACCGCGCGGCTTTCGCGATCTCGACCTCGACCCGCAGTTCGATCTCGGACAGGACCTGATCCAGCCCCGCATCTCCCGAACTCATCTTCAAGTCGGTCGCCGCTCCGCGCAGCCGGTTGACCATGGACGGGTCCAGCGTTCCCGACAGCATTCCGATCTTGAGATCGTCGAGCAGATCGAGCGCGCTTTTGCCGCGCGCGACGGAGCGCCGGCGGCGCTGGGTCGGATCTTCCTCGATGCCCTGAAGCGCCAGCAGCGCATCGATGCCGGCGGCGGCGCGCGGCGCGGTCGCGGCACGGGTCTCGGTCGCCGTCGTCAGTTCGTCGAGCGTGAAGCCGCCCGTGCTTGTCCGCCGCGCGCTTGATGCGGGCGCTCCGAAAGTGGTGCCATTGGGTCCGTTGATTCGCATGATCGTCTCGCTCGGCCGGTGGCCTGTTTGGCTTTGCAGCCCGACGAAGGGACACACGAGCTATGGCGGCAGAGTTGCGCCCTCATGGTTAAAAATTCCTAAACGACCCGGCAGAATTTGCCGATCCGGCAAGTTCGGAGCACCCGGACCCGGCCCAGGGCTCGTGCCGGCGGGAAAAGCCAAGCAATTTCAATACTCATCTCTTGCCGGAAACTGGCACGGCTCTCGCAAGACACTTCCCGGTTCTCCTGTGGGAGCGGGCGGACCAGTGAGACAGAACCTCAGCGGGGAGCGAGGATGGTTCGGCTATTTCAGGCGCTGTGCGGAGCGGCCATCGCGGTCTTGATCGCGATCGCGCCAGCCTATGCGACATCGCGCATCAAGGATCTCGCCAATATCGAAGGCGTGCGCCAGAACCAGTTGATCGGTTACGGCCTCGTCGTCGGCCTCAACGGCACCGGCGACACCCTCAACAACATCCCCTTCACCAAGCAGTCGCTGCAAGCGATGCTGGAACGCATGGGCGTCAACATTCGCGGCGCCACGATCCGCACCGGCAACGTCGCCGCCGTGATGGTGACCGGCAACCTGCCCGCGTTCGCGACGCAAGGCACGCGGATGGACGTCACCGTCTCGGCGATGGGCGACGCCAAGAGCCTGCAAGGCGGCACCCTGCTCGTCACCCCCCTGCTCGGCGCCGACGGCAACGTCTACGCGGTCGCGCAAGGCTCGCTTGCGATCGGCGGTTTCCAGGCGGAAGGCCAGGCGGCCAGTGTCACCAAGGGCGTGCCGACCAACGGCCGCATCGCCAATGGCGCGCTGGTCGAGCGCGAGATCGAGTTCGCGCTGAACAAGCTTCCCAACGTCCGCCTCGCGTTACGCAACAGCGATTTCACCACGGCCAAGCGTATCGCTGCCGCCGTCAACGACTATCTCGGCGACAAGATCGCGGAGCCTGTCGATCCCTCCACGGTGCAGCTCAGCATTCCCGCGGAGTTCAAGGGTAACGTCGTCGCGCTGCTGACCGAGATCGAGCAGTTGCAGGTCGAACCTGACATGGGCGCCAAGATCGTGATCGACGAACGCTCGGGCATCATCGTCATGGGCCGCGACGTGCGGGTCAACACCGTCGCCGTGGCGCAAGGCAACCTCACCGTGACGATTTCGGAAAGCCCGCAGGTCAGCCAGCCCAATGCCTTCGCCAACGGGCGAACCGTGGTCACGCCCAACACCAGTGTCGGCGTCCGGGAGGACGGCAAGAAGCTCGCGCTGGTGAAGGACGGCGTCTCGCTTCAGCAACTCGTCGATGGCCTCAACGGATTGGGCATCGGCCCGCGCGACATGATCAGCATCCTGCAGGCGATCAAGGCCGCGGGCGCGATCCAGGCCGACATCGAGGTGATGTGATGAACGCGTCATCTTCCATCCCGCTCGTCAACGGCCGCCCCGATCCGGTGTTCGCCAAGGCACTGGAGAAAGTCTCGCCGGAAAATCAGGCCAAGGCCAAAACCAAGGCGGAAGATTTCGAGGCGGTGTTCCTCAACTCGATGTTCTCGCAGATGACGTCGGGCGTGAAAGGCGAAGGCCCGTTCGGCGACACGCAGAGCACCGGGGTCTGGCGCTCGATGATGGTCGATCAGTACGCCCGCTCATTCGCGAAAGCCGGCGGCATCGGCATCGGCAATGAAGTCTACCGCATGTTGATCACGCAACAGGCCAACAAGGCGGCTTAACACCGGGAGTTTCAGATGAACGCCGCGCCTTCCCAGAACCCCGCTCCCGCACCGATCGTCCCGGCATCGACACCGGCCGATGCGCGGCGGCTCGCGGACGGACTCATAAACATCATGGCGAGCCTGCTCGATATCGTGGAGCAGGAAACGGAGCTGGTGCGCGCGGGCAAGGTTCGCGAGGCGATGATGCTCGAAAGCAAGAAGGGCGAAGCCTCGCGCGATTACATGCGCGCCGTGTCCGAGATCAAGCACAGCGCCGCCTATCTCAAGCGCTCGACGCCGGACCTGCTGGCGGCGCTGCATCGCCACCACGACACGTTCCGCGCCATGTTGCAGGTCAACCTCACCGTGCTCGCCACCGCGCACGCGGTCTCGGAAGGCATCATTCGCGGCGTGAACGGCGAAATCCAGCGCCGCCGCAATCCGCAAGGCTACACCGCTGCCGGTCAGCGCGCCGCGCCGAACTATCGCTACGCCGCCCCGCTCACGGTCAGCCGCTCGCTTTAAGCCCCTCCCCGTCATTTCCGCGCAAGCGGAAATCCATAATGCCGCGCTCGTTTTACGCGCGTACGATACAATTCGATTTAAATTGCGACGCCCGTCCTAGTGCCGCTTTCAGACTTCCTGTTCCAAAGTGCCCCGCAAAGGGAAGCACTTTGACTCACAGGAGGCCAGGAGGCTGCCATGAGCACGGATTTCAGCATCAGGCCGGTGGGAGCGTCGGTCGTGACGCCTGCTGTCGTTCAGCAGGTGCCTGACGCTGCCAAATCGGCCGTTCCGACACAGCTCAATTCGGACAAGGCCGTGATCGCGGCATCGAACGTTCAGACGAACAGTTCAGACCCGCGCGCCAACACCAATCTCGGCCATCAGATCATGATCGATCGGGCGGCCGCCGAGGTCGTTTATCAGGTGGTGGACAACCGCACCAACCTCGTCGTCAACCAATATCCCGACGAGACGCGGTTGCGGGCGCGGGCCTATCTGCGCGCGCAGGACGAAGCCAAGGAAGAGAAAAAGGCTCAACGCCACGCCGACCGGCAGGCGTAATCATTTCCGCGGTCATTCCGGGGCGCGAGCCGCCGGATCGGCGCGAACGCGCCGCCCGATGACAGGCTCGGCGAGCGAACCCGGAATCTTGCTCGTAACATCGAGATTCCAGATCAGTCCGCCTGCGGCGCACTGTCCGGAATGACGATAACCTCTTCTCGCAGGAAAATCGGCGAAAAACCCGCCGCTCAGCTCATCGAGGCGTAGGCCGTCTCGAGCGTCTGCGCGCCGGTCGCGGCATTGGTCATCACGGTCTTGACCTGAGCCTTGCCGGTGTCGGTCAGGGTGAATTTCGAATCCCCGAACTTGAACGAGTTGTCCTTGATCAGGACGTCCTGATACTTCAGCGTCGCGCCGCTCTGGTAGCGGACCTTGGCGCGGAAGCCGCTCACATTGGAAATCTGAATCGTGAACTTGGTATTGTCCGCGTAGGCCCCGGTCCATGAGCCCTGATACAGGCTCGCATCGACCGGAACGTAGGGCGTGCTCGAATTCGCCAGACCCGCGATGTTGCTGCCGACAGTGACGTAGTTCGACGAGATGATGCTGTAGATGTCGGCCACAGGCGTCTCCTGCCGGTCGCTATCAGGCGCGGCCGGAAAGGCCGGCGGCAAGGTTGCAGTTGATCTCGATCAGCGGCTTGAGCAATTCCGGCTTCGGCGCGATCTGCATTTCCGCCGTCTGCGACAGAACGAACGTGCCGATATTGGCGATGTTCTGGCGGATCTCGATGCTCTGCGGGCTCTCGTCGCTGGTGACGGCGCTGAGCAGGATCGACCAGAGCTTGCGGTTGAACAGCAACGCGCCGGAAACATCCGTGCCCGCCTTGCCCCAATTGCTCATCACATCCTGAAGCTGTCTTGCCGCCTTGAGCAACGCCTGGGCTTCGATTTCACGCGGAGAAGAAGTGGTTTGGGCGACACGGGCGTAAGCGTTGGCGGCGTTCGACATCGAGGATCCCAGCCTTGGTTATCTATGTTAAAATCTGTAAACTTAATGGCTTAAAATAAGATTACTGGTGCTTTGACACTCTTCCGTTTTCGCTTGAAATGAAGGCTTCGGAAACGAAGGAACCCTCTGCAAGGCAGCACGTACATCATCGATCACAGCAGACCAATCCCGCGCTGCGCCCTGCCGGAATAACCGCGCGCTCGGATACCAGGGAGAGTCCTGCCGATCGAGCAGCCAGCGCCAGTCAGGCGTATAGGGCAGCAGCGCCCACACCGGACGGCCGAGCGCTCCGGCGAGATGCACGACGCTGGTGTCGACACTGATCAGCACATCGAGACACGACAGCAACGCTGCCGTATCCGTGAAATTTTCGACTTCGCTGCCGAGATCGAGCACCTGCGGATATTTCTCCATCGCGAGGCGGTCCGCCGGGCGGATATCCTTTTGCAGGCTGACAAAGGTCATCGGCAGACCCAGCAATGGGGCAAGCTGCGCGAATGCGATCGAACGGCGGTGGTCGTTGGCATGATTGGGATTGCCCGACCACACCAGCCCCACGCGCGGCGTGCGCGTTCCGGCAAGCCGCTCCTGCCATCGTTCATGGTCAAGCGCGGGGCGGAGATACGGAACATCGGAGGGAATGCTGTCGGCACCCGTCCTGAACGCGAGCGGCAGACTCGACAGCGGACAATGCATGTCGAAGGCAGGCAGCGGCTCGTCCTTGCCGAGGCACTGCGCAACGCCTTCGATATCCTTCAGCACGCCCTTGAGCGGCGGCTCGACATAGAGGATCACGCGCGCGCCCCTGGCCGCGACCATCGCCGCATAGCGCGAGAAGTGAATGGCGTCACCGAGTCCCTGATCGCTGTGCAGCAGGATGGTTTTGCCCGCGATCGGTTCTTCGCCGAGCCACAGCGGCTCGCTGTATCCCGGATCGCGCAATTTCAACGCCGGGCATTTCCAGCGCCATTCGTTCTTTTGCCAGCCGGAGGCATAATCGCCGAGCAGCAGACGATGAAGGCCTTCGTTCCAGTGTGCTTCGGCATATTGCGGATTGATCGTCAGCGCGGCATCGAGATCGAGTGCCGCCTCATCGAAACGATGCAACTCGTCAAACGTCGCGGAACGATTGAGCAGCACTTCGGGCCGCGCGGGATCGAGTGACAGCGCATGCGCGAAACTTGCAAGCGCTTCATCGAAACGGTCAAGACGATGCAGCGTGCTCCCGCAAATATTGAACGCCTCGACGTAGGTCGGGTCCACCTTCTTGGCCTGCTCGACGCTTGCCAGCGCTTCGTCGAAGCGCTTCAGCGTGAACAACACCGTGCTCCGGCGGCATAGCGCCTCGACATTGTCGGGCTTGATCGCAAGCGCCTCATTGAAAGCCGCAAGCGCCTCGGCGTAACGCTCGAATGTCTGCAGGACTTTCGCGCGCTGGTAATGGGCGCTCGCATAGAACGGGTCGATTCCGATCGCCCGCGTGTAACAGGCGAGCGCCTCCTCAAGCTTCCCCTGCCCGATCAACACGTTGCCGTAGTCATGGAAGGCCGCCGTGAACCTCGGATTGAGCGCAATCGCACGGCGATAGGCATCGGCGGCGCCATCGAGATCCCCGAGGCGGCTCAGGCCCGTGCCGAGATTCCCGAAATATTCGGCATTGGTGTCATTGAGGGCGATGGCGCGGCGGATCAGCTCAACCCCCTGCGCCAACCGGCCGGTCTGCATGAAGACCACGCCGATCAGATGCAAGGCATCCGGCTGCTGGCGCTGCCCGCCAAGCGCCTGACGGTAATAACCTTCGGCCTCGGCCAGGCGGCCGATCTGATGGCTTGCGATGCCGAGTTGCAATGCGGCCGCGGGTTGAAGACCACCGGACGGATTCGATTTGGCGGCGGCTCGGCGCTGCTGGCGGTTCATCGGCGCGGTTTCGCTCGCGATCCTGAAGGATTGTCGAAACCGAAACTGCGGCCTTTATGGTTAATGCCGCGTTAAAAAAAGAAGGCGGGGTTTCCCCCGCCTTCGATTTCATCTGGCTGTCCGCCGATCTTAGCGGAGAAGCTGCAGCACGCTCTGCTGCGACTGGTTGGCGAGAGCGAGCGCGGAGACCGCGATCGACTGGCGGGTCGACAGCGCCTGGCTGTTCGCCGCTTCCTCGTTGGTGTCGGCCAGAGTGAGGTTCGACGAACCGGTCTGCAGCACGTTGATCAGGTTCTTCGAGAAGTCCTGACGGATCTGCACGATCGAGAGGTTCGAACCCAAAGCCGAAGCTTCGGTGCGCAGCGTGGAGCTGGCCTTGTCGAGGCTCGAGATCACGGAGTTCGCCGACGAGTTGTCGAGGAAGTCCGTGCCCGCGGTCAGCGACGAGAGGCCGAGGCCGGCGGCGTTGAAGGTCACGCCCTGGATTTTCAGGGTGGACTTGCCCGTCTCGTTGAAGGTCAGCTTGAGCTGATCGCCATTGAGCAGGTTGACGCCGTTGAACGACGAGTCCTGGGAGGTCGAGGTGATCTGGTCCAGGATGTTGTTGTACTGCGACACGAGGTTCGCACGAACCGCGAGAGCCGAAGCGTCCTGGATCGGAGCGCCACCCGTAGCAGCGGTGCCGCCGGTGGAGGAGTTCTCGAACGCCTTGCCCGCGCCAGCCGCAGTACCGGTCACGGTGCCGATGGCGGACGAAGCCGCATCGTTCGTGGTCGTGATCGTCAGCTTGCCGCTGGAGTCGATCGTGGCGAGCAGGTTGTCCGCCGACAGCTTGGCGTTCAAGTCGTTGAGGGACTTGACCGTACCGCCGGTGCCGTCACCGAAGGTGATGGTGGTCGCGGTGCCGGTGCCGACGGCGCCGAACGACAGCGTCAGGCCGCCGACCGGGGTCGTCGTGCCACGAGGAGTCGTTGCGGCGCTAAGACCGAACGAGCTCAACGCGGTGCCGCCGAGCTGGAGATCGGCCGTCGTGCCGGTGCTGAGCTGGATTGCGCCGGCAGTGATCGACGAAGCAGTGGTTGCACCGGTGATGGTATCGATCGACGACAGAACGTCACCGACGGTGAGCGTGCTGCCGGCGCCGACGCCGATCGTGACGTTGCCGCTGCCATCGGTGGTCTTGGTGGTCTGCGCCGTCGAGAAGGTGATCGTCTTGCCGTTCACCGTGATCGTGCTGCCATCGGCAGGCGTCGTCGCCAACGTATCCGAGGTCGCCGCGCTGACCAGCTTGGTCGCGGTGGTGATCGCGGCCGGCGTAGCGAGGTTGTTGTTCACAACCGAGCCGGTGGCCTGGGCGTTCACGTACGAAGACGTGCCGCGCAGATCGTCGGCAGTCGCGCCGGTGATCGTCGCCGAGATGCTCGACTTGGTCGAGTAGCCGACGGTCGCCTGCAGCGCCTGGTTGGCAACGGACTTCGCGGAATCGACCAGCTTCTGCAGCGAGGTGATGCCGGTGTTGGCAGCCTGCAGAACCTGCACGCCGTTGCCGATGCCATCGAGGAGGTTGCTGATGTCGCTCGCGCGGTTGTCGAGAGAAGCAGCGGTGAAATAGTTGGTCGGGTTGTCGAGCGCAGTGTTGACCTTCTTGCCGGTGGCAAGGCGGTTCTGCGTGGTGGACAACAGGTCTGCGGTCGACTGAAGCGACAGCAGGTTCTGGCGGACTGACGCCGAGAGAACGATATCTGACATTGTACTAACCTTTCTGGTAAGAGCACGTCGTGTGTGAGCGTGACGCCACCCCTTCTAAGGGCGGCGTTCCCGACAGACTGAAACCAACAATCTAAAAAAACGTGAATGAAGCGCGGCCAATTACGCGAAAAGGTGTTGGTAAATGGGCATTAAACATTGGCGACCCGCTGCTTTCACGAATAGAAACCGGCGCCTTTGCTCGAATTGGCACCGCGCAATGCGGTATCGTTTACGCCCCGTTAACCATGATCGGCAAAGGATTGGCGCAAGCGCGGCAGCCGCGGCATTCATGCCTCGCACCACCGATTTGAAGTCTGCATCACTTTCGGCATCCCCGTAACAGGGACTTCATATCGAAAGCGGATCGAGTAGCCGGAGGACAACATGGCTCTAAAGGTCGAATTGAAGCCGCACGAAAAGATCATCATCGGCTCCTGCGTCATTACAAATACCGACCAGCGCGCCAAGCTGCTGATCGAGGGCGAACGGGTGCCGATCTTGCGCGAAAAAGACATTCTGACTCCGGAAACCGCCGACACTCCGGCGA
Source organism: Haberlea rhodopensis (assembly GCA_907163345.1). Taxonomy (NCBI): domain Eukaryota; kingdom Viridiplantae; phylum Streptophyta; class Magnoliopsida; order Lamiales; family Gesneriaceae; genus Haberlea; species Haberlea rhodopensis. Next base: position 884,848 of record CAJQUN010000067.1, read on the forward strand.
AGTTGCTCTATCTGGCCGTGCAACTGATGTATGTGGCGCGCGATCCGCAGGATCACCATCCGGTCTATTTCGACCTGATGCGCGATCTCCTCAGCGCGATGCCGAGCTCCGTCGAGATCATCCAGGAGATCAATAACCACATCTTAAGCGGCGATTATTACAAGGCGCTCAAGGAATCGCGAAAGCTGATCGCGCACGAGGCAGCACTTCTCGCCAAGGCCCGCCACAATGCCTCGGCTTCACCGCTTCAAGGCGCCGCCTGACGACCTGCACACGGTCATGGAAAAAAGGGCTTCCAGAAGGAAGCCCTTTTTCATTTGCGGGGTCATGGCTGATGCTGATGGCCGTCAGCCGACAGGCAGGTATTTCACCAGGCTGAGCTGATAGAGCGAAGCCGTGGTCTGATAGGAGGCCTGCAGGCTGGTCTGCAACGCGAGTATCTTCGCGGCCACCTCGTCGTCGTTGATGCCCTGGATCTGATCCAGCATCGTCTGCGCCATCGATGTCGTCTGCGTCTGCCGTGTGCTGGCCGATTTCGTTGCCGACTGGGCACCCGCGAATTGCGCCTCGATATCCTCGACCGAGGTCGTGCCGGGCTGCACCGCAAGGTTGGCGTTGACGCGCTCGTTCAGCGCCGAGATCTGCGCGTTGGCGAGATTCTGGCCGTTCGGATCATTCGGATCGACCGTCGTCGTCACCGCCGCATACACGGCCATGTTCTGCAGCATGTTGCGGAAGGCGCTTTCGTTCGCCGTCGCGCCGTAGCTCACGGAAACCGCACCATCCACCTGTGCGACCGCGGTGCCGCGCGCATCGGTGTCGGGATTGGCCAACTGCTCGCCGGTGTACCACTGCACGGTCGTGGCCGAACCATCGACCAGCGTGGTGGCGTTCGGCGAAACCGGCGAGCCGCCGCCAACGCGCTGTGGCGGGTTGTCGAAGAAGTTCTGTCCGGCGGCCATCGCGGAAGCCGCCACCATCGGCCCCTTCACCAGCGTCTGGATCGAGGAATCGAGCGCGCTTTTCATGTTCGTCGCGGTGACCGTGGGGTCGGCGTCGATGGTGAAGCTGCCATCCGGCGCGGGCGACGCCGTGGTCGCGGTGAGCTGCACCGTTTCCGTGGTCTGGTCCGGCAGCGTGAACGTGAAGGTGACGGTGTCGCCTTCCTTCGGCGTCGCGGCATTCAGGTCGATCGTCTCGGATGACGTTGCCGGAGCCACAGCGGTCGACGGCTGCGTCACCACAGCGCCATTGATCGACGTCGAGATGCGGCTGAGTTTCAGTCCGAAAGGCGAGGGATTGGCGTCTTCGCCAACCGTCACCACGCCGGGCGTGGTGGTGGCATCGGTCGTGAGGCGGCCCATGTTGCCGGTGCCTTGATCGGCGATCAGCCGATCGGCGATCACCGTCTTCAAGCCATCCTTGCCGTCGGCGCCGTTGAGAATATCGTCAGCCGCCGCCGTGGACGGCGTATCGGTCGCGCGGCCGGAGAACAGATAACGATCACCCGACTGCGTGTTGAGAAGCGAGATCGCCTGCGTGAAGGACGCATAGCCGATCTGCTGGCCCGAGGTCTGGCCGTTGGCGTTGAGAACCTGCGACGCGCCGGTGGCCGCCGACTGCACCTGCGTGCGCATATCAACAAGACCCTGCAGCGACAGGTTGGCAACATTGATGCGCGTCGTCACGTTGGTCTGCGTGTTCTGGTAGCCGGACAGCATCGAGATCTGCGAGCGCAAACCGGTCGCGAATGCGCTGTCCAGGCCAAGGCCGGAATAGGTCGTGGATTTCTTGCCGCTCGCCAGTTGCTGCGTCAGCGTATCGAGCTGCGTCTTGATGTTGAGCAGCGAACTGCCGAGATAGGATGTCCGTCCGCTTACGCCTTCAATAGTCATTGCAGCCTCACACCGATTGCAGCAGCGAGTCGAACATGTCCTTGACCGTGGACATGACGCGGGCATTCGCCGAATAGGCGTTCTGCAATGACAGCAGATGCGCCATTTCATCGTCGATATTCACGCCGGAAGATGAGTTCAGCTTGTTCTGCAACGTCGAGAGCACGACGTTCTGCCCGTCGGCCAATTGCTGGGCGGAGGAAGCTGCCTGTCCCTGCATCGTGGTGAACTGTTGCAGGAAGCTCAGCATCGTGCCCTTGAAGGGCGTCGCATTTGAACCGATCCCGGTCTGCGGCGAAACGTAGTAGGAGCTCTGGGTCAACTGCGAGAGAATGAAATCGGATCGCGTGGTGTCGCCCGACTGCGTCCCCGAGCCGTACACAATCATCCGCGACGGATCGGCAAGCAGAAGGTTGTTGACGCTGATCCGTCCCGCAAGGCCGGTCTGCTGCGAACCGGTCGCGGTGATCGCGCCGGTGTAGGGCACGCCATTGTCGACGAACAGCGGCAGTTGCGGATTGCCGCTCGTCAGATTCGTCATGGTGATCGTTGAGGACGCGGAATTAACCACCGCCGTGCCGCCCGCATCGCCACTGATCTGCAGCGTCTGTCCGCTCGGATTGGAGAATTGCAGACCCCTGCCCCCGAGCAACGCAGTCAACTGCGTCAGCGCCGGTCCCATGCCCTGGGAGAAGTCGACGCCGAAAACCTCGTCGTTGGGGTTATTGGTGGCGCTGTTCTTCAGCGGCAGCACCGAAGGATCGTTGACCTGCACCAGCGTGATGGTGTGGGTCTTGTTCGCCGTGTCCGTGTAGGTGAACTGGACGTTGTTGCCGTTCTGCAATCCGGTCAGATCGAGCGAGAATGCGTTGGGCGAGCCGCCATTCCCGGTGGAGTCCGTCGTCACCTTGTCCGACAGTGCGCTCGCCATCGAAGCCGCCAACTGGTCGATCTGCGCCTGCGCCTGCACCAGCGTCTGGTCGCGCAGTTGCAGGTTGGCGGCGATCGAACCGGAGCGGATCGAATTGGTCGAAATCAGATCGATGTCGCCGCCATGAGGGAACGTCAGCGTCAGCGTGCCGAGCGTGCTTTTCGACGGATCGGAATTCCACGTCGTATTGGGCGTGACCGTGCCCTGCGCGTCGAACGTGATCTTCGCCGCTTCGCTGCCGACGAGCTGCACACCGGAATTGGTGAACACCGTGACCTGATTGCGGTCATTGGTGAGGACGCGGATGTCCATCAACTGCGACAACTGCGTGATGTATTGATCGCGCTGGTCGAGCAGCGAGGCGGCCGCCGCATCGTCGCCGGTGGTCCCGAGCAACTGGTTATTGATGGTCGCGATCTGCTGCATCGCGTTGTTGGCCGCATCGACCGAGCTCTTGATCGAGGATTCGGCGTCGCTGCGCAGCGACTGGATGCCCGCCGAGGTCGAATTCAGCATCTGCGCGAGCGACTGTGCGGCATTCACCGCCGTCGAGCGCGCCGCCGGCGAATCCGAACTGGTGGACAGCGCCTGCAACGCAGCCGTCAACTGGTTGAACGCCGCCTCCAGCGTCGTATCCGAACTGGGATCGCCGTAGATGCCCTGCAATCGCTGCAAGGCATTCGACAGCGTGGTGGCGTAGGATGCGCCCGAGGTTTCGGTGAGAACCTGCTTCTGGACATAAACGTCCAGCTCGCGGTTGACGCCGGTGACGGACACACCGGCGCTTCCCGTTCCCGTCGTGGTCTGGACCTGATTGACGGTCTTGCGGACGTAGCCCGGCGTCTCGACGTTGGCGACGTTGGAGGAGACGAGCGAGAGCGCGGCCTGGTTCGCACGCAGACCGGACATCGCGGTAGCAAGAGCTTGTGTCAGACCCATAACTAACTGCCCATCTCAGCTACGAACGCGCGGAATATGCGCTAACGCAGGACGTTCAGGAGATCCTGAACCATCTGGTTCGACGTGGTGATGACCTTGGTGTTCGCCGAGTAAGCCTGCTGCGTGACGATCAGCTTGGTGAACTCGTCGGCGATGTCGGTGTTGGAACCTTCCAGCGAAGAACCGACGATGGTGCCGCCCTTGCCGAACAGCGCCTGACCGGATTCATCGGTCACCTCGAATGCGCCGCCGTCGACACGCTTGAGGAAGTTCGGACCGTTGAAGGTCGCGAGCGTGATCGCGGCGAGGTCGATATTGCGGCCGTTGGAGTAGTTGCCGACGACGCGGCCGTTGTTGGAGATCGACACCGTCTGCAACTGGCCGGCGGGGAAGCCGTCGTTCTGAATCTGGTTGACCTGCACGTTGCCGTTGGCGTCGGCGAATTGTGTCAGGCCGGTCGCGCCGAAATTCATCGTCACGTCGCCGAGCGCGATGCCGCCGATGGTGGCGTTGGTCAGGGTCACCGAAGGCACCGCAGGATTCATCTGGCCGTTCGGCCCGAACGTGAAGTTCACCCCGACGTTCTGCCACGCCACAGCGCTGCCAGTCGCGTTCGGATCGGTCTGGTAGAACAAATTCCAGACATCGCTGTGTCCGGCGCCGAGGCTCGCGCTGTCGGTTTTGGCCCAGCGCAACTGCAGGCTGACCGGCGCGCCGGAGACGTCGTAGGCGGTGGTCGCGCCACCCGACACCGACTCGTCGATGAAGTTTTGCGAATCCGATCCGATCACCGTGCCGGTACCCGCAGTGCCGCCGCCGGTGCGTGTGGCCGTGACCGTCGAGGTGGAGAAGCCCAATGCGGTAAATGCTGCACTATTAGTACTGACCACGGTGAGATTGCTGGCAAGACCGGTGTTCAGGGTGACGACACCGCTATTCACACCGGACGGATTGGTCGTGTTGTTGTTCAAGAAATCGATCTTGCCAAGCAGATCGCCAATCGTCGCATCGATCGGAATATGTGTATCGTCATCCCCGCCAGGACCCGTGCTGCCTGCCGCTGTAAAAATAATATCGGTGCCATTCACCGTGATTTTGTCGCCGACACCAAAGCCACTCGTGATCGAATCGGTGCCAGCGGCGCCCGAAAGCAACGTGCTCGATGTGATTGGCGTGGGCGTGGCAAGCTGGTTGTTTCGCACCGAGCCGAGCTTGGAGCCGTTCACATAAGGCTGCGCGGGCGTGCCGACGATCAGCGGATTGGCGGTGAAGTCGCCGACGTTGAGAAGTTCGGAGCCCGGCACCGAAGTATCGTGCTTGGTGGTGAGCGGGTAGCTCGCGAGGTTGGCGCGATAGGTCACTGTCGTTGTCGGCTGCGCGGGCAGGAAGTCGTTGCCGAACCTCAGCACCTGCGGCACGCTGCCGGTGACGTTACCGGTGGTCGGGTCGATCGGAATGCCTTCGAGGTAATAACCCGCGCCGTTGACGAGATAACCGTTCTTGTCGAGCGTGAAGTCGCCGCGGCGGGTGTAGCGGTCGACGCCGTCGAACACCGGGTTGTTGTCGGTGAAGCTGCCGGGCTTCTGCACGGCGAAGAAGCCGTCGCCGTTGATCGCCATGTAGGTCGCGACCGAGGCGGCCTGCACGTCACCCTGCACCGTGTTGGTTTCGCGCGAGCTTGAGCTGACGCTGCCCGCGAGTTGCGCGTTCGCGCCCGTGTCCGGGATCAGGTCGAGGAAGCTCGTGTCGATGCGCTTGAAGGCGGTGGTCTGCGAGTTCGCGATGTTGCCGGAGATGTTCTCCAGGGCATAGGACTGAGAGCGCAGGCCTGCGACGGAGGTGGTGAGAGCGCCGAAAATACCCATTACTATCGTCTCCAGCTTCGAAATCCGGGCGGCCAGCCGGGGTGCCGAAAAGGCCGCATTCGAAGAAGGAGTCGCAAGCCTCGTGCCAAAGAGAAAAGCGAGGCCCGGTAATGAGTTATGAAAACGCCCCGGCCAGAAGACCGGGGCGCTCTTGCCTATCCCCGGCAAGAATTGCCGCACACATCAATCGAAAGACGCCGATCGATCGGGAATATCCGGGCGTCCCGCCGCAACCTATTTGCGGCCTCTCAGCGAGGTGACATCTGCTTGAACGGAGCAGCCCGGCATTTCAGGCGCAATTATTCGGCCTGACATGTTTTCGTACGGGCATGCGGCGCGATGGCCCGAATTTTTATGATCGGGACTCTCGCGCCAACCCCGCTCCTGCATCGTACCAGGATCGCGATGCCGTCACGATCTTAACGACTGACAACATCACCGGCACTTCCACCAGCACACCGACAACAGTGGCGAGCGCCGCGCCCGAACTGAGCCCGAACAGGCTGATCGCCGCGGCGACCGCCAGTTCGAAGAAGTTGCTCGCCCCGATGAGCGCGCTTGGCGCGGCCACGCACCATGCAACGCCCAGCTTTCGGCTCAGGAGATAGGCGATACCAGCGTTGAGATAGACCTGAATCAGAATGGGGACGGCCAGTAGCGCGATCACAAGCGGCTGGGACAATATCTGCTGGCCCTGAAACGCGAACAGCAGAACCAGGGTCGCGAGCAAGGCGACCAGCGAGACAGGTTGAACCGTCCGCAGCGTCTGCTCCAGACGCCCCGAACGTCCGATGATGGATCGCCGCCAGACCTGAGCGATCATCACCGGAATGACGATATAAAGACCGACCGATAACAGGAGCGTGCTCCATGGCACGGTAATGGACGCGACGCCCAGCAAAAGGCCGACAAGCGGAGCGAACAGAAAGATCATAATCACATCGTTCAGCGCCACCTGGCTCAACGTGTAGTGCGGTTCGCCATTGCAAAGATTCGACCAGACGAAGACCATCGCCGTGCAGGGCGCAGCCGCAAGCAGGATAAGCCCGGCGATATAGGATGAGATTTGCGAAGCCGGCAGCAGCGGCGCGAACCAGTGGCCGATAAAGAGCGAAGCCAGCAGCGCCATCGAAAACGGTTTGACCGCCCAGTTCACAAGCAGCGTGACACCGATGCCGCGCCAGTGCTGGCGTACTTCCCCAATCGCCCCGAAGTCGATTTTGAGAAGCATCGGAATAATCATTAGCCAGATCAGCACCGCCACCGGCAGGTTGACCTTCGCGACTTCCGCACCGGCAATTGCTTCAAACAGGCCCGGAAGGAAATGCCCGAGAGCAATCCCAAGCACGATGCAGAGAGCAACCCACAACGAAAGATAACGCTCGAACACGCTCATGATTCAGGCCACATCGTTTTGACGCGACGTGCTGCCTTCGATTTTTCCAATCTCGTTGAGCTTCGTCTTGAGCGACAGTTTGTCGATGCTCGCGAGGGGCAGGCTCATAAACGCCTCGATCCGCTTCTTCATGAAGCCGAATGCGGCAACGAAAGCCGTGCGCCTTGCGAATTCGGTTCCGGCGACCTTTGCGGGGTCTTCAATGCCCCAATGCGCCGTTGCCGGGTGACCCGGCCAAACCGGGCAAGTCTCACCGGCGGCGTTGTCGCAAACGGTAAAGACAAAATCCATCACCGGAGCGTCAGGCTGAGAGAACTCCAGCCATGTCTTGGAGCGCAGCCCATCGGTGGGATAGCCGAAACTCTCCAACGTCTGTACCGCGAGCGGATTGACGCGGCCATTCGGCGTGCTGCCGGCCGAGAACGCACGAAAGCGTCCCTGCCCGTCTTTTCTCAAGATCGATTCGGCAAGGATGGACCGGGCGCTGTTGCCGGTGCAGAGAAACAGGACGTTGTAAATTCGGTCGGTCATGTGAGCCTCACGCACGTTCTTTTCGCCGGGTCTTTTTACTGGCGGGCGTACAGCACGCACTGGCCAGCACAGGGTCGCAGATTTCGGGGTGACCGTTGCAGCAATCCTTCATCAGGAAAGCAATCAGGCCGCGAAGCGTCTCGAAGTTCGCGGAATAGATGATGGAGCGGGCTTCCCGCCGCGAACTCACAAGACCTGCATGTTCGAGGTCTTTCAGGTGAAACGACACGTTGGATGCGGCAGCGCCCGCGCTTTCGGCAATCGCGCCGGCCGCCATGCCCAGTGGCCCGGCCTTGACCAGCATGCGGACGATCGCAAGGCGCGTGTCTTGCGCCAGCGCACCGAACGCGGGGATCGCTTGACGTTGATCCATTGAAGATCCTATATTTCAATAATTATTGAAATATAGGAGTACAGCAAATACCCGAGCCTTGCAAGCCCGCTTACTCAGCAGCGCTCCCCAAAAACGCTTGATCGCTTAAGACGCAGAGGGCGTGGCCGGTTTGAAGTTCAGCGCGAGGCCGTCCATGCAGTAGCGCAGGCCGGTCGGTTTCGGGCCGTCATTGAAGACGTGGCCGAGGTGCCCGCCGCAACGGCTGCAATGCACCGCCGTGCGCACCATGAAGTAGCTGCGGTCGGTGGTGGTGCCGACGGCGTTCGGCAGATGATCGTAGAAGCTCGGCCAGCCGGTGCCGCTGTCGAATTTTGTCTCGGAAGCGAACAGCGCCTGATCGCAACCCGCGCAGGCGAACGTTCCCTTGCGATGCTCATTGTTGAGCGGGCTCGAAAAGGCGGGTTCCGTGCCCTCCTCGCGCAGGATGTGGTACTGCGCGGGCGTGAGCTGGCGTTTCCATTCCTCCGGGGTCTTTTCGACCGCGAATTTGCCGGCTGCCTTTTCCGCCCGGGCCTTGCCCGAAAATGAAAACCAGCCCGCCGCAAGCCCCGCTGCCGTGGACAAAAGAACACGCCGGTCGATCATGGCCATACCTCCGTAAGTGTGCCGTTTGTCCAAGGTACGAACCGGCACCGTCGGCGTTACGTTCCAGCGGCAAATTTTCCGATCCGCTAGTGCCGGTCCGACCTGAAATCCTGCGACACCCGCTCGGTGCGTGCCAGCACCGCCGCAATCCGCGCGTTGCGGCGCTCCTCGCGAAGCCTCTCGCGCGCCGCCGCCCGCTCCCGCCACCGCGCCAGCGTGCCGACAGCCGCAGAACGTCCGCGCGACAATCCATCGGCGACCTGGCCGACCACCCGGCCCGCATTACCTCCGGCCCAGACCAGTTCAAACGGCGAGAACAGCCGCCAGCGGTCGTCACCTTCCGCGATGCCTGCCGCGATCAGGCGTCCGGCCATCGCGCTGGTGTTCAGACCCTGCCGGCCGAAGCCGCTCGCAACCCACAGCCCCGGCCGCAACTCTCCGATCTGCGGCATACCATGCACGGTCTGGCCGAACGCGCTCGAGAACACGCGCTCGATCCTCGCTTGCGCAAGCTGCGGAAAGACCGTCGCGATGCGGCGGCGGATCAGGCGGCCGAACCGCTCCGGCTTGCCGCGCCACGTCGTCTCCGGGCTCGACCACAACAGGCGGTCGCCATCGACGATGCGGAAATGATCGATGCCGTCATCGTCGAGCACCGAACCGCGATAGGCGATCACCTCATTGAGGAGATCGCCGAGCGGTTCTGTCACCGCCGCGTAGCGCCACAGCGGCATCAAGGTGGAGGCCAGCCGCAGCGCAGGCGTGCCGATGTGGACGTTGCCCGCCAGCACAATCTGCCCGGCGCGCAACCTCGCCGAGGGCGTGACGATGCGCTTGCGGATGCCCGCTGAATCGATGTTGATGACCGGCGTGTTCTCGAAGATGCGCACGCCCGCTTCTTCCGCGAGCACCGCAAGCGCGCGCAGATAACGCGCGCCGTCGATCTGGAACGCTTTCGGAAAATGCAGCGCATGAAAATAGCGGCGCGTCCGCAACGCCGCACGCACGCGTTCGATCTGCCAGCCTTCGACCTCGGTGCCGAACTCGCCGCCGATGGTCTGCAGCCAGCCAATCAGCCGCTCGCCGACATCGGTGGTGGAGACTTCGAGCGCGCCGGGTGTCATCGCGATATCCGGTGCGGAGGTGGCGATGGTGTCGCGGATGTAGTCGCCGCCCTCCTCCGCCAGCTTCCACAAGTCGCGCGCATGCGCGATCCCGACCCGCGCGATCAGATCGTTGATCGGCACGCCATAGCCCGGCAGCACCGAGCCGAGATTGTGGCCGGAGGCGGCCCAGCCGACCTGCTGGCCTTCCAGCACCGCGACGCTCATGCCGCGCCGCGCGGCTTCCCGCGCCGCCGTCAGCCCCGCGAAACCACCGCCCACGACGCAAACATCGACATCGAGATCGAGCGACAATGCCGCGCGCGGCTCCGCCGCAGGCAAATCGCCCCAAAGGGCGTGGACAGGCGTCTCGGACGAAGGAATTGTCATTGGATTTATTTAGCGGCGGACGCCATGCTTGTCACGATGGGCCCTCGCCAGACACCCCCCATTATCCGCCACCCCCGGGAGACCAATGCGTCATTTAATCCTGCTGCGCCATGCCAAGACCGAACGCGATTCCGCGAGTGGCGAGGACTACGACCGCCGCCTCGATGAGCGCGGGCGGCTGGACAGCGCGCTGACCGGCGCATGGCTTTCCGGCCAGCCGGTGACGCCGGAGCTCGCGCTGGTGTCCTCCGCCGTCCGCGCGCGCGAGACGTGGGACATCATCGCGCCACTTCTTCCCGGCTGCCGCGCTGAATTTCAGGATGGGCTCTATCTTTCGAATCCGCTGCAGATCTTCAAGGCGATCCGCCGCGCTCCGAATTCCATCACCACGCTGCTCGTGCTCGGCCACAATCCCGGCCTGCACGAACTCGCATGGAATCTGATCGGCGAAGCGCCGGCCGCCGAACATACCGCGCTCGCCCAGAACCTGCCGACCTGCGGCGCCGTGGTGTTCGACTGCCCGATTTCCGCGTGGCCAAATCTTGCATTGCAGACCAACACGCTGCGGGAATTCATGACACCCAAACAGCTCAAGGCCGACAGCGACGCGCCCTAGGCGGCCATCCCCGCGCGCTTGCCTGTCCGCCTGCGCCATCCTACAACCGCGCAAACGGAATGATCCACGCCATGCCCGGCACGCCCTACTTCTCTCCCCGCCTCATCCTCGGCGCCGCTGCGATGTTCGGCATGCTGCTGGCGCTCGGCGTCCACATTCTCGGCCAGCGCTTCGGTCTCGATCTCGGCGACCTATGGGGCGCATCCAGCAACGGCGTCATTCCCGCAACCGCCGCCATCGCCTGGTGGCTGATCGCATCCGTCGCCTTCGTCGGCGGATACATCACGGCGTCGCTGCTGTTCAGCGCGGCCTCGGGCCATCTGCCGCGCCGGTTGCAGCATGCGCTGATCGCGGGCGGGCTTCTCCTGTTGATCGCAGCCGGACAGGCCGCCTCCGGCCCGAGCCCGGTGCCGACGCTGCATGGCTTCTACAACGGCATCGTCGCGCTGATGCTCGGCGCGGCGATGGCGTTCGCGGGCGCCCATTTCGCGCTCGCCCGGCACTGAAAGAAAAGCGTCACGCAAATTCGCGTGACGCCTTCTGCAGTCCTCAGCTCGCCGCCTTCAGATTGATCTTGGATTCGGCCAACGCGGTGAGCTTCTTGTCCACCGCATGCTCCTCGTCCAGCGTCTTTTGCAGCACGGCGGCGCAATCGGCCCGGCCAAGCTGCTTGGCCCATGCGACCAGCGTGCCGTAGCGGGTCATCTCGTAATGCTCCGCCGCCTGTGCCGCGTTGATGAGCGCGGCGTCCAGCACTTCCTTGTCGGCCACCTCGCCGGACACCTCGTCGGCTTCCTTGATAATGCCGTCGATCGCGGGGCACTTGACGGCCTTCGCCTCGACGCCGTGCATCTTGAACACCTGCTCCAGCCGCGTCACATGCCCCTTGGTTTCCTCAAGGTGCGACAGGAAGCCCTGTTTGAGCTGCGGATTGGTCGCCTTGTCGGCCAGCTTCGGGATGGCCTTCACAAGCTGCTGCTCGGCGTAATAAATGTCTTCAAGCTGATGCACGAACAGATCGTTGAGTGTCTTGATATCCTTGCTGAACAGTCCCATCGGCGGCTCCCTGGGGTTTGACGTGCGGCGGCGCCTGACGCCGCCGCCGGATTGTGGAATGTCCGCTCAACGAGGACAGGCGCAGCAGGTTTCTGGGAAACGCGCTTTTTTATACAGACACGCCAAATCGCGGTTTTGGCGCAATTGAGCCGCTTTTGTCGCCGATATGACATGGATCAAAGCGAATCCGCCCGCAGCCCGCCTGTGTTCTCTTGCGTCATGTTGTCCGTTAAGGCTTGCTATGCGAAGCCAAAATGGCCTGTTTTTCCGGTCCATGATTTGCCATATGAATACCCGGCTAGGCCGTTTGCGTTCGTATCCCTCAATCGGCTCATAACGGTCGCCGGAGGATGAATGCAGGGTTTGCTTAGCGCGTCGCGAAGCGTGTTCGACAGATGGATCGGTTGGAAACGGCTCGGCATTCTCGCCAGCCTGACCATCGTCATCATCGCCGTCCTGCACCTCGTCAAGACGCTGAAGGGGATCGACACCTCGGCGGTGCTGGCGGCTCTCGAAGACAAATCCGCCAGCAACATCGCGCTTGCCGCCCTTTGCGTGTTCTGCGCGTTCTGCACGCTGACCTTCTACGATCTGTTCGCGCTCCGTACGCTGGGCAAATTCCATGTGCCGTACCGCATCGCGGCGCTGTCGAGTTTCACGAGCTACACCATCGGTCACAATATCGGCGCCACGGTCTTTACCGGTGGCGCGATCCGTTTCCGCATCTATTCGGACTGGAATCTGACCGCCATCGATGTCGCCAAGATCTGCTTCATCTCCGGCCTGACCTTCTGGCTCGGCAACACTTTCGTGCTCGGCATCGGCCTGATCTGGCACCCCGCTGCCGCGGAATCCATCGTGCTACTGCCGCAGGTGGTCAATCAGTTGATCGGCATCGGTCTGATCGCAGGCATCGTCGGTTACCTGTGCTGGCTCGCGGTCGGCCGCAACCGCCGCGAACTCGGCAAGGACGGCTGGAAGGTGGTGCTGCCTTCGGCGCCGCTGACGCTGGTGCAGATCCTGATCGGTGTCGTCGATCTCGGCTTCTGCGCGCTGGCGATGTACCTGCTGCTGCCGAACGATCCGCCGATCGACTTCATGTCGATGGCGGTCGTTTTCATCCTGTCGACCCTGCTCGGCTTCGCGAGTCATGCGCCGGGAAGCCTCGGCGTGTTCGACGCCGCGATGCTCGTCGGATTGAACCAGTTCGGCCATGAGCAGCTTCTGGCCTCGCTGCTGATTTTTCGCATGCTTTATTTCTTCATCCCGTTTGCGATCGCAATCTCGATCATGGGAATAAGGGAGCTTTGGCTGAGCGTCATCCTGCCCTGGCAGCAGAAGCGCAAGGCCTGCATGAGCCCGGCGCGGGCAACAGTGCCGCCGCCGTCGCAGAACAGAAACGGCTGACGGGCATTGTATCCCTGCAACCGCAACATGCAGTGAAAACAAACTCATGATCCGCCGAACCACCGCCCTCCTCGCCCTCGCTCTCGCCCTCTTGTCATGGGCCGGCGATGCGCGCGCCCAGGACGCAGCCCTTCCATCTTCCGCGGGCGGCATCCAGATTTCGTGGGAAGTGCGCAACCGCTTCCGGCTGTTTCGCGAGGAGCGCGATTTCCAGCTTCAGGTCGAAGCCATGTCCGCCGGCCGCAGCGTGCTCGCCGCCGAGGACGCGCTCGAGATTCAGAGCGACGGTCGCGGCTGGGCGCGCAACACGGTCGGCAGACTTTGCATCGATTCCAGCGGGCACGTCAGCAATCCCTGCACGCGCGACGGCGTGAAGGAGGATTATCTCGCACCGATCGATCATGCGGTGACGGTTCGCCTCACCGGCGCGGTGCCGGTCGGTTCGGTATGCGCATGGTCGTTCAACGACAATGAGGGTCCGCCGATCCAGACCACGCTCGACTGCTCCGAGCCGATCAACTTCCGCGTCCGCAATGGACGTACCACGATCGCAAGCGTCGATGTCTCGAGCGGCGGCAGCGATACGCCGCTGCATGATTCCACCCAGATCGCGGTCCGCGATATCCTGATTGCCGGTCTTGGCGATTCCATCGCATCCGGCGAAGGCAACCCGGATCGGCCGGTGGCGCTGGCCGACGACGGCTTCTGCTTCCGCTCGTATCTCGAAGGCGGTTCAGCCGGCCAATACTACCGGCCGAGCCGCAAGGGCTATAAAGGCGCGCGCGCCTGCGAGAGCGCGGCGGGCTCAAATGAACTGTTCGCCTGGCAGAAATTCGGCGCGCAATGGTTCAACGCCGCCTGCCACCGCTCGCTCTACAGCTATCAGACCCGCGCAGCCCTCGCGCTCGCCGTGCAATACACCCACATCGCGGTGACCTATCTGCCGCTCGCCTGCTCGGGTGCAACGATCAGTGAAGGATTGCTCGGCTCGCTTCGCGCGCGCGAATGTCTCATCACCAAGACATCGATGAACTGCGCGGGCACCGTCGGCTCGCAGGTCGCCGAGCTGAAGGAGGCGCTTGCCGCCGCTCAGCGCCGCCAGCCCGAGCGCCAGCTCGACCTGATCTTCCTGTCGGTCGGCGCCAACGACATCGACTTCTCCGGCCTCGTCGCCGATGTGATCGTGGACAGCGCCACCGAGCGCACGCTGTTTCAGCGCAGCGGCATGATCGGCAGCGTCGAGGATTCACGCAGCACGCTCGCGCGCACGCTGCCGCAAAACTTCCAGCGGCTGCGCGCAGCCTTGAAGCCGCTTGTCGGCGGCGACCTGTCGCGCGTGGTGTTCGTATCCTATGCGAATCCGACGCTGTTCAACGGCGCGCCCTGCCCCGGCGGCCTCGCCGGTTTCGACATTCACCCCGCCTTCAACGCAGCGCCCGAACGTCTCGCCAAGACATCGCAGTTCGTCGAGAGCGAATTCCTGCCGCAGCTCAAGAACATCGTGCTGTGCACCGGCGGCACGATCTGCAACGGGCCGCGCGATGCGATGACGTTCGTCGACCAGCATCAGGTGGCGTTCCAGAACCACGGCTTCTGCGCCCGCGCCGCCACCGATCCCGCATTCGATCAGCAGTGCTTCAGCGCCGAGGGCAAGAGCTTCAACACCGATATCGTGGCGGCGGCGTCCAATCCGCTGACCTGCGGCCAGGGTGCAAGCAAGTTTCGCGCTTACCTGCCCCGCGCGCGCTGGATCAGGGACGCCGACGACAGTTACTTCACCGCGATGACCTATCCGCTCGCCACGCGAACATCGAGCCAGCCCACCGACATTCATGACGCGACATGGGGCGTGCTGTCGGCGGTTTATGGCGGCGCCATTCATCCGACCGCCGAAGGACATGCCGCGATGGCGGATGCGGCGTGGCCTGCCGCCGCCGCGATCCTCGGCCTGCCGCCGGTCGAGGCCGACGTCACGCGCGAGCCGATCGACCCGATTCAACAATTGAAGCGATAAATGCAGATCGATGAATCGCGCGGCAACGCAGCCGCGCGATCATGCGCGTCTCAATTGACGCCGAGCTTCTTCTGCAGGCTCGAGGACGACGTGGTGTACTGGAACACGACGCGCTTTTCCGGGAACACGTAACGGCTGGCCTTCTGCGCCATCAACGCGCCTTCGTGGAAGCCGGAGAGGATGAGCTTCAGCTTGCCGGGATAGGTGTTGATGTCGCCGATGGCGAAGATGCCGGGGACGTTGGTTTCAAACGTCTCGGTGCCGACCGGGATGAGATTGTTTTCGAGCTTCACGCCCCATTCCGCGACCGGGCCGATCTTCATGGTGAGGCCGAAGAACGGCAGGATCGTATCGCACGAGATCGCCGACATCGCATTGTCGCTGCCCTTGATCTGGGCGCCCTTCAGCACGCCGTTCTCGCCTTCGAGCGCGGTGACCTGACCGATCTTCAGATCCATCTTTCCGTCCGCCACGAGCGCACGCATCTGCTCGACGCTGTGAGGTGCCGCACGGAAATCGTCGCGGCGATGCAGAAGCGTGACGCGCTTCGCGATCGGATGAAGGTTGAGCGTCCAGTCGAGCGCGGAGTCGCCGCCGCCGACGATCAGCAGCTCCTTGTCGCGGAACTGCTCCATCTTGCGCACGGCATAGAATACCGAAGTGCCTTCATAGGCTTCGATGCCCGGCACCGGCGGACGCTTCGGCTGGAACGAGCCGCCGCCCGCGGCGATCACCACGACCTTGGTCTCGAACACCTTGCCCGCATCGGTGGTGACGCGGAACAAAGGATCGCCGATCTTCTCGACGCTCTGGATCATCTCGTTGAGATGGAAGGTCGGGTTGAACGGCTTGATCTGCTCCATCAGCGCCTCGGTGAGGCCCTGCCCCGTCACCATCGGAATGCCGGGAATGTCGTAGATCGGCTTTTCAGGATAAAGCTCGGCGCACTGGCCGCCGATCTTGTCGAGGATATCGACGACATGGGTTTTCATGTCGAGAAGGCCGAGTTCGAAAACCGCAAACAGTCCGCAGGGGCCTGCGCCGATGATCAACACATCGGTCTTGATCGCTTCGCTCATGATGGTGTTTCGTCGCCGTAAAATGGAATGGAAGCGGCTCGGGCCAAAACGGCGGCCGCTGTCGGCGTCTGTCTAGCCAAGGATCGCGGCCGGGGAAAGGGCTAAAATACCACCCCCAGCCATGCATCTAACAGGTTGTAAGAATAGAAGAATTCTAAGCAGTTAGCAGCCGCTCAGGCCTGCCGCTCGGGCGTTCGCAGCACGAGGCCGTCCAGTTCGTCGGTGACCTTGATCTGGCAGGACAGGCGCGAATTGGGGCGCACATCGTAGCCGAAATCGAGCATGTCTTCTTCCATCGGCGAAGGCGGGCCGACCTTCTCCTGCCAGGCTTCGTCGACATAGACGTGGCAGGTGGCGCAGGCACAGGCACCTCCGCATTCGGCATCGATGCCGGGAACGGCATTGCGGATGGCGGCTTCCATCGCCGTCGCGCCGGCATCGACGTCAACAGTGCGGGTGGTGCCGGCGTGATCGATGAAGTTGATTTTGACCATGGATCTCTTGGATGCGGCAGTGAGTTCGCAGCAGTCTATAGCCGCTCCAACAGCGTCATACCAGCGTCAAGCCGCGGATTATCTGGATTAATTGCCGCCCGCGAGATGCGCGTCGATCGCCTCGAAAGCCTCGTCCACGCTGCCCTGAAGCTGCTTGAACGCAGCCGCGAAGCTGCTGCGCTCACGCAATCCGCTCTCCAGTGCGTAAGCCGCCTCGCCCACCTCGAAGGCACCGATCGCGCGCGCGGAGCCCTTCAGCGTGTGGGCAAGCTCCGCGGCGTTTTCAGGTCGCGGAGCGAGTTGCGCGAGCAGGCCGCGGGTCTGCGCCTTGAACATCTCCAGCACTTCGCGCTCGAGCCGCGTGTCGCCGAGCGTCATGCTGCGCAGGTAGGACACGTCGAGCGGCATTGGCGTCGGGACCAGCGGCGGCGAAGGCATCCAGGGAACCTGTTCGATTGAAAACTGCATCGCACCCTGCCCGCAGGACGGCCGGACCGCCAGCGAACACGGATTCGGTTAACGCAATCTTTCCAAACCGGGCCTGCCACCCTTAACACGATTTCGCCACAATTTCAGACGGCCCCTAAAACAGCGGCTTTGGCAGGGGTGGCCATGGTCGTGTTAACGATGATTAAAATGTTCTTAACGCGAACCATTTCATTCGATCCAATCAGCCAATAGGATGTTGGCGGAAATGGGGGACAAGCCACCATCCGCAGCAGTCATGGCCTGCGGGATGTGGCAAGGACGGGCTGGCGTGGCGGCACATGGCTGCGGCTCCCCCTCCTTAAGTGCGTGAATAAACAAGGGCGTACCAGTAAATGGCGAAAAATTCGAAGGTCAAGGACCCAACTGAAGTCGCCCTCTCCGCGATTCAGGAAGCGCTGAACATCTCCGATCCATCGCATGCGGCCGATGACCAGTCGTCCCTGTCCAACGAACCTCTGCGCACACCCGAAAACGATTTCGGCGACGTCCGTTTCGGCCGTCAGGCCGCCAATGACGACCGCGAAGCCATCGGCGCAGTCCTGCAGTCGCTTCAGCGCAGCCGTCCCCGCCGCAGCGCCTATACTTTCGCCGCCATTTTCTCGGGACTGTGGATTGCCGCCGCAGGTTTTCTGATCGTCTCCTTCCTGCCCTCGCTCGAAGCCATGGTCGGCTCGAACGGCGGCGCGCTGGCTCTCGTCGGCCTCGCCTGCGTGTTCGTCACGCCCCTCATCCTGTTCTACTTCATCGCGAGCGTCTCCTGGCGCAGCCAGGAACTGAGCATGATCGCTCAGTCCATGGCGCAGATGGCCGTGCGCTTCTCCGAACCCGAGCACGTCGCGAGCGATGCCATGGTCACCGTCGGCCAGGCGATCCGCCGCGAAGTCGCCGCGATGGGCGACGGCGTCGAGCGCGCCATTGCGCGCGCGGGCGAACTGGAAGCCCTCGTCACCAACGAAGTGTCCGCGCTTGAGCGCGCCTACAGCGACAACGAAGTCCGCATCCGCGCTTTGCTTCAGGACATTTCCACCCAGCGCGACAACCTCGTCGGTCAGGCCGAGCAGGTTCGCAACGCCATCTCGGGCGTGCAGATCGACCTGCGTCAGGACATCGCCATCATCAGCGATGCCATCGCCGCGCGCGTGGACGAGGTGACGAACAACATCACCCACATGCTGGAAGAGCGCAGCGACCACATCACCGGCGCGTTCGCCGCTGCCGGCGACAACATGATCATCGCGCTCGGCGAGCGCGGCGGCGACCTGCTCGACCGCCTCGAGGAAGCCAGCAACCAGACCGCCAACGCGGTGCTGGAGGCGAGCGAACAGCTCACCGCCAACCTCAATTTCAAGACCAGCCACATCCACGACGAATTCGCCGAACTCGCCGACAACATCCATGAGTTGCTCAACGACCGCGTCGAGCGCATCACCAGTGACTTCGAACAGCGCGCCAATTCGATCGTCGATGGCATCACGCTGCGCACCGAGCAGGTTCACGACACCCTCAAGAACTCCGGCGACTCGCTGCTGAACGAGATGGACCTGCGCGCTATCGACCTCGCCGCGAAGGTGGACGAAGCCAGCACCCGTCTTGCGGACCACATCCTCACCAGCGGCGACAAGGTGAGCGAATCTCTCGACGTCACCATCAACACGCTGGTCGCCAAGGTCGCGAGCCAGACCGAAAGCTCGCACGAAGCCCTCTCCTCCCACATCGCCTCGTTCGAAACGCTGATGCGCGAACAGGGCGGCGAACTGGCCGAGAAATTCGCCCGCGACAGCGGCACGCTCGGCGCGCTTATCACGCGTCACGTCGCGGAATTCGACCGCACGGTGAAGACCTATGGCGGCGAGATCGTCGAGCGCATGGGCCAGCACACGCAGGGCATTTCCGACAGCCTGAAAGCCTATGTCGACACCTTCGACACGCGCGTCACCGCGCATGGTGCCCAGATCCGCGACACTCTCGACGAACGCCTTGGCGTCTTCCAGAGCGCTCTCGATTCCCGCGTCACCACGCTTGAAGTGTCGCTCGACACCACGATCAAGTCGTTCGACAACACCATCGACCAGCGCCTGTCCGCGCTCGAAAGCTCCTTCGACAGGCGCGCCGAGACAGTCACTCAGGCCATCGACGCACAGAGCACCGCTCTCGCCGATACCCTCTCCACCCGCTTCGGCGAGATGCAGAAGGGCATCGAAAACCACGCAGGCTCGGTTGCCTCCGATATCGAGGCCCGCGTTGTCCGCTTCGAGAACCTGCTCGACATCCGCGTCGAATCCGCTGCCAGCCGCGTCGAGGCGAGCGGGCAGAAGGCCAGCGAGGCCCTGATTTCACGCACCGAAGAAATCACGCAGAGCATCAAGGCCCGCGTCGAAGATTCGGAGCGCTCATTGACCAACCTCGCCGTGGAAACCAGCGAAGCGATCCAGAGCGGCGCCCGCAACGCCCAGCAGTCGTTGCTGGCCTTGTCCGGCGAAGTCGGCTCGCAGTTGCGCGCCACCGCGACCGAGATGGAGCGGACCATCCAGACCAGTGCGCGGGAGACCGAGAGCACCCTCTTCCTCGCCTCCAACAACGCCAGCGCCCAGATCAAGTCGGCTTCCGCCGAGATCGAGCGCACCATCGCCACCGGCACCGAGAGCTTCGGCCAGACTCTCAACAACAAGGTCGAGGAGATCACCGGCGGCGTTCGCGAACAGGCTGACCGCATCGCGGCCATCCTCGACGACAAGCGTGCGCCGCTCACCGAGGCCATCACCGCCAAGACCGAACAGCTTGCGGCGATCCTCGGCGACAGAAGCGGCCAGCTCAGCCTGATGATCGACGGCAAGAGCGCACAGCTTGTCGAGGCGCTCAGCACCAAGACCCACGAGTTTGCCCATACGATCAGCGGCGCGACCACCAGCGCGCTCAAGGCGATCGAGACCCAGAGCAGCGACTTCACCGTGCAACTGATGAACCAGAGCTCGGACATTTCGCGCCAGATCACCGCCGCGAGCGAGTTGGCCACCGGATCCGTCGGCAAGGCGCTGAAGGATGTCGAGACCAGCACCCGCGCTGCGATCGACCAGTCGCGCCAGGTCGCGACCGCCGCCGTCACCGAAATGCAGGAGACCAGCAAGATCCTGCGCACGGACACGGTCGCACTGTTCGAGCGGCTGCGTGAAGGCAACATCCTGCTGCAGGAAGTGCTCACCGGCGCCCACGAAAACCTCAACTCGCTGGAGCGGGCACTGGTCACGCGCGTCGCCGATTTCGTCACCGCGCTCAACGATGTCACCAGCCGCAACAGCGCCTCGACGAGCGCGCTGGAGGAACAGCTGCGCACCTTCAACGAATCCACCTCCGGCGCGCTGGAAGGCCTCAGCAGCCTCTCGGCCCAGTTCGAGAGCCATGGCCGCCTGCTCTCCGATGCGGTTCGCACCGTCGAAGAGAGCAACGAGCGCACCTCGCAGTCCGTCGCGGAGCGCCAGAGCCTCCTGGAACAGCTCACCACCACGATCGACACCCGCACCCTCGATCTCGACGAGCGCCTCAACCGCTTCGTCAGCCTGCTCGAGGAATCGCTCAACGCCGCCGAACTGCGCGCCCGCGATATCGCCCGTGTCGTTGCCGAAAGCGCCGGAGCAAGCTCCTCCGCGGTTGGCCGTCAGTTCGAGGCCGTTCGCATGGCTGTCGAGGACGAACGCCGCCAGACGCTCGAGGCAATGGGCGAGATTTACGATCGCGGTACTCAGGATGCAGCCAGCATGTTCGCGGAAGCATCCGACAAGTTCAGCAACATCGTTCACTCGATGAAGCAGATGGCCGCCGAGCTGCATCAGGAACTCGACGCCACCCGCGCCGATCTGCGCCGCGGCGTGCTGGAACTGCCGCAGGAGGCATCCGAGAGCACCGCGCAGATGCGCAAGGTCATCGTCGACCAGATCGAAGCCCTGGCCGAGCTCAACCGCATTGTCGCCCGCCATGGCCGCGGCCTCGACGTTGCCGCGACGACGCGTCAGGAAGAGCCCGCAATGGCCGTCGCGAACAGCCGCAACGCAGCCCCTGCGCCGCGCAGCCGCGACTATGGCAGCGCCTCGAACCTGCCGCCGCCGGACCTCGGCGCGCCGAACGGCCGCCGCACCGAAGCGCCGTCCGTCAGCCCCGCCGGCTCCGATCAGGCGCGCGACGGCTGGCTGTCGGACCTGCTCAATCGAACCGACGCGACTGTCAACGAACGCGGCCGCCCCTCTCAGACGGCCCGCGCTCCGAGCGGCAATCCGCTGGATGCCCTGTCACTCGACATCTCGCGTCTGGTGGATCGCGATCTCGCCGCCGAGATGTGGGACCGCTATCAGCGCGGCGAACGCAAGGCCTTCAACAAGCGTCTCTACACGCCGGCGGGCCAGAAGGCATTCGATGAGGTCGCCCGCAAATATCGCGCCGACCGCGCCTTCAAGCAGACCGTGGACCGTTACATCAACGAGTTCGAACGGCTGCTGGACGAGGTCTCGCGCGACGAGCGTGGCCCGGCCGCGCTGCGCGGCCATCTGACGTCGGAAACGGGCCTGGTCTACACCCTGCTCGCCCACGCCGCAGGCCGCCTCGGCTGACAGCCGCGCGAACGAAATAAAAAAGCGGAAGCTCCGGCTTCCGCTTTTTTTATTTGCCTCATCGATATTCTCGCCGGTCGCCCCCGCCAACGGGTCCGGCTTCGCCGGCCCGATGACAGGCTTCGGCGGGGACCCAGTCTCCAAGTATGGATTCCCGCTTTCGCGGGAATGACGAGGAGAGAGTCTTTTTCTAACCGAATGGATAGACTTTAAGCGCCCGTCTCCACCGGCACGTTCGCAAGCCCGAGCAGCGCCGGGGATTCTTCCAGGATCAGCGGCGTGGGAACGGTTTGCAGCCAGTCGCGGAAGCGGCCCTTGTTCTCGAACCGCGCACGGAAACCGGAGGCCGCGAAAGCCTCCTTGAAGCGCAGCAGGATGCCGCCCGCGATATAGATGCCGCCGGTCGCACCGAGCGTCAGCGCAAGATCGCCCGCGACCGTGCCCAGCATCTCGCAGAAATGTCCGAACGCCTTCACGCAGATCGGGTCGGTGCCGCGCATGGCGTGGTCGGTGACATCGGCGGGCGTTAGCGGCGCAGCCGTCACGCCCTCGATCTCGCACAACGCCTGATAAAGATTGACGAGACCGACACCCGACAACACGCGCTCGGCGGACACATGGCCGAACCGCCTGCGGAGAATGACGAGGATCCGGTCTTCCATCGCATCGGACGGCGGAAGGCTGACATGCCCGCCTTCTCCCGGAATGAGCGTCCAGCGCTCGCCGTTCGGCACCAGCGCACCGACGCCAAGGCCGGTGCCGGGACCGATCACGCCGATCGGCCCTTGCACGCCCGGCAGAGCGGGCCCGATGGCAAAGCAATCCGCCTTCGGCAGATAGGGAATGGACGACGCCGCCGCGGCGAAATCGTTGAGCACGCGGAACGCTTTCAGGCCAAGGCGCTGTCTCATGTCCTCGGCGGAGAACGACCATGCAAGATTCGTCATCTTGATCTTGTCGCCGCGCACCGGCCCCGCGACATCGATCACCGCTGTCGATGGTTTCAAACCCGGCGGTAGCGTGGCGAGGTAATCCTGCATCGCCTCGAACAGCGAGTTGTATTTGCCGACATCGCTGCGCTGCTCATGGCTGTACGCGCCATGCCGCGCCAGCGCAAACCGCGCATGAGTGCCGCCGATATCGCCGATGACCCGCAGGTCATCCAGTCCTGCGCGCGCCGTGACGTTCATCGCGCCGGCGGACGATGCGGCCGTGCCGGTACGGGGGCCGATTGCGGAGGTGCGGCGCGGTTGTCGGTGTTGCTGGCGCCGAACAGCACGCGGGTCGGGTTGCGGTCGAAATTGTTCACCGCGCGGCTGATGTCGCCGAGCGTGCGGCGGCTGTCGGAAATCAGCGCTCGTCCGTCCGACGTCAGGACCGCTGTCCGCTTGTCGAGGTTGTCCGCCAGTTCACGGAACGAGCGTGCAGCCTTCTGCAACTCACCGCCCTCGCCATCCTTGCCGCCCATCAGTGAATCCACGCCGGCCATGATGCTGTCGATGCGGCTGGAATTGTCGGCCAGCGCCTTGGAGAAGGTCTTCAGGTTCTCCATGCTGTCATGCAGCGCCGCCTGATTGTCGGTCACGAGCTTATTGACGTTTTGCAGCGTCGCGCGCACCGCCTCGCCGATATCCATGATGGCGTTCGGATCGGCGGTCAGCGTCGGCACGCCGTCATCGGCCACCGGAATGCCGCCGGCTTCCAGCGAGCCGCCCTTCAGCGACACCGCCGACACGCCGGTCAGGCCCGCGAATTCCAGCCCGACGAGAGTATCGGCGCGGATCGGCGCGCTCTTGTCGACGGAGGCGATCACCACCACCCGCTTCGGGTCGTCGAGCTTGATCGAGGTGACCTCGCCGATCTTGATGCCGTTGAAATTGACGTTGCCGCCGGTGCGCAGGCCCGAGGCCGCGCCCTCGAAGATGATGCGGATCGGCGTGCGCTGCGCGACCGCGCCGAGGTTCTGAAACCAGAACACGAAGCCGAACGCCGCCGCAATCACGGCCAGCGTGAAAGCACCGATCAGCAGATAATTCGCCCGCGTTTCCATCACCCAAACTCCGGTCTACGCAACAACGGCACGCGCACGCTTGCCATGAAAATATTCCCGCAACCACGGATGCTGGGACGCCAGCATGTCGTCCATGGTGCCGACGAGCAGCACTTTCTTGTCGCCAAGCACGGCGATCCGGTTGCATGCGGTTTTCAGGCTGTCGAGGTCATGCGTTACCATGAAAACGGTCAGCCCCAAAGCACGCTGCAAGGTCATGACGAGTTCGTCGAAATCACCGGCGCTGATCGGATCGAGACCCGAGGTCGGCTCGTCGAGAAACACGATCTCCGGATCGAGCGCGAGCGCACGCGCCAGCGCCACGCGCTTGATCATGCCGCCGGACAATTCGGACGGATAAAGATCGGCCGTCTCGGGTCGCAGTCCCACCATGGTCAGCTTCGCCACCACGATCTCGTCGAGCAGCCGCTCCGAGACCTTCATGAACTCGCGCACCGGAAACTGAATGTTCTGCCGCACCGTTAGCGAGGAGAACAATGCGCCCTGCTGAAACAGCACGCCCCAGCGGCGCTCCACCGCGCTGCGGGTCTTGTCGTCGGCCTCGTTCATGTTGATGCCGAACACCTCGATGGTGCCGGATCGCTTCGGCATCAGGCCGAGGATCGTGCGGGTCAGCACCGACTTGCCAGCACCTGAGGGGCCGACGAAGCCGAGAATTTCGCCGCGCTTCACATCGAGGCTGAGCTTGTCGAGGATCAGCCTGTCGCCGAAGCCGACCGTGAGGTCGCGCACCCGGATGATCGCGTCGTTCGCCGCATTCGCCATCGCTCAAACTCCGATCGAGGCGAAGAAGATGGCGAACAGGCCATCGACGACGATGACGAAGAAGATCGACTTCACCACCGAGGCCGTGGTGTGCTTGCCGAGCGATTCCGCGCTGCCCTGCACCGCCGCGCCCTCGACGCAGGCGATGATGCCGATGATGAGCGCCATGAACGGCGCCTTCACAAGGCCGACCGTGAAATGGTTGATCGAGATCGCCTCGCGCAGCCGCGACAGGAAGGCGTCGGGCTGCACGCCGCCATAGAGCCATGCGGTGAGACCGCCGCCGTAAAGTGCCGCCATCGCGCCGAGGAACGCCAGGATTGGCATCGCGATCACCAGCGCGAGGATGCGCGGCAGGATCAGCACCTCGGTGGGATCGAAGCCCATGGTGCGCAGCGCATCGACCTCCTCGCGCATCCGCATCGAGCCGAGTTCGGCGGTGTAGGCGCTGCCCGAGCGGCCCGCGACCATGATGGCGACCAGCAGCACGCCGATCTCGCGCAGCACCAGCACGCCGAGCATATCGACCACGAACACGTCCGCGCCGAACTTGCGGAACTGGAAAATGCCCTGCTGGGCAATGATGCAGCCGATCAGGAAGGTGATCAGCACCACGATCGGCACCGCGCGCCAGCACACCTGCTCCAGTTGATGGACCATGGATGTCAGCCGGAAGCGGCTGGGATGCAGGATCACGCGCCAGAGCGCATGAAGGATGGAGCCTGTCATGTTGAGAAGGCCGAGCAGCGTCTCGCCGACCTCGACAACGCTGCGGCCAACCGCCTCGACGGCGCGAACCGGACCAAACGGCACCCTTGCCGGCTCCGGCACGGCCTTCACGCGTTTCACTTCTTCAACAAGGCTTGCGTAATCCGCCGACAGGCCCGCGATCATCGGCGCGGTGTCGCCGCGCGTCAGAGCACGGCGCAGCCGTTCGATCAGCCATGCGCCGAACGTATCCAGCCGCGAGATTTGAGAGACGTCGATGACAAGGCCCGCACGGCTGCCGTCACGGGAGCGCTCGGTGTGCTCCACAAGCTTCTCGAGCGCGGGCGCATGGTGCACGGTCCATTCCCCGGCCGCGCGCAGCGCCACACCGGCGCCAAGCGGCGTCTGCTCGAGGGTTGGATTCCCGTTCACGAAAGGCTCCCGCATTTTTACGCCTACAGAACGCGAGCAATCGGTTCCCGGTCCGGCTTGTACGGAGAACCTTCTAAGAGCCATAATTGTGGCACAACGGCAAGCCCGTCTTCAACCAAGCGTCACATTTCAATGACCTCTGTTCCTTTCCAGCTACAAGTCCACATCGAGCGATGGCCGATCGCAGGCCGCTTCTCGATCAGCCGCGGCAGCAAGACCGAAGCTGTCGTCGTCGTCGCCGAAATTTGCCGCGATGGAGTGGTCGGTCGTGGCGAATGCGTGCCCTACCCGCGCTACAATGAGACGCCGGAAGCGGCAGTCGATGCGATACATTCGGTCGGCCACTGGACGACACTCACACGTGAGATGTTGCGGGAGCGGATGCCGCCGGGAGCCGCACGCAACGCGCTCGACTGCGCGCTGTGGGATCTGGAAGCGAAGGAAGCGAAGCGGCGCGTCTGGGAGCTTGCGGGCCTTGCCGCGCCACACCCTCTCACCACCGCCTACACCATCTCGCTCGGCACGCCGGAGGAGATGGCGCAGGCCACGTCGGCCGCCGCGCATCGCCCGCTGCTCAAGATCAAGCTCGGCGGCGAGGGCGACGAGGCCCGCATCGCCGCCGTGCGGCGCGGCGCGCCTGATACAACGCTGATCGTCGACGCCAACGAAGCGTGGTCCGAAACCAACCTGCAACGCAATCTCGATGCCTGCGCCGAAGCGGGCGTCGCGCTGGTCGAGCAGCCCTTGCCCGCGGGACAGGATGCCGCACTCGAACGGATCATTCGGCCGATCCCGGTCTGCGCGGACGAGAGCGCACACGCCACCGCTTCACTCAAGGAGCTGGTGGGCCGCTACGACGCGGTCAACATCAAGCTCGACAAGACCGGCGGCCTCACCGAGGCCCTGGCGATGCACCGCGAGGCCGAGCGGCTTGGGCTGCGCGTCATGGTCGGCTGCATGGTGGCGACCTCGCTGGCGATGGCCCCGGCCCTGATCGTGGCGCAGCAGGCCTTTATCGTCGATCTCGACGGCCCGCTGCTGCTGGCGAAGGACCGCGAGCCCGCCTTGCGCTACGAGGGCTCGACCGTCCATCCGCCGGACGCCGCGCTCTGGGGGTAGGACCGAAAATAAGTCGGTCGATAACTCAGTCTGGCCAATTGCCCGCCACACTCAAATCAGATTCGATGGGCCGGTCCGATTTGGAACCGTTTCCCCGCGAGCGGGTGCAGTCACTCGAGTACAGTCGCTTGCGCGGGCGAGTGTGAGTAACGTCCATGGCTGAAGAAGCCTTTGCATTGTCGCCCATTTCGGCGAGCGCTGCGGTCCCCACCGAGGCCGATTATCACGCTATCCGCGAAGCTTTCATGGAAACCGCGCGCGGGCGCTGGTTCCTGACCGAATACGCCAAGCGCAACCGCAACGCCGACACCGCCATGGTGCTGGAGGCTGTCGCGCGGATCGAACAGAGCATTGGTGCGACGCATCACGAAGCCGCAGCTTCGGCCCCTTCTGAAGCCCTTTTGGAAGCAACTCTCGAAAGAGCACGGGCGGCAATCCGCGAGCAGTTCACCGAAACCGGATTCGACCATACGCTGTTGCCGTGGCGCAAAAGCGCCCGGATCATTCGCGAGATCATCTGGGGCTTGCGGGAATCCGGAGCGGACCCCCGCATTTGCAACATCCTCGACGGGCAGGTCCGCGCCATCGAAGCGGCCTGCGACGACTTCCCCCTGCAGGCCATTCGCGACCGGATGCTGGCGGCCCTCGACGCCGCAGTTTCGCAGGAGCAAGAGGCCGCTCCGGCGATGCCCGAGAGCGCAAGCGACGAGCCCGCCGCCGCTGAAATCACCGCGAGCGCGGCTCCTGCCCCGGCACCGATCCTCGCAACACAGCCGGAAGCGGCCGTTGCAGAGACTGTCGTTGCGGAAACTCCCGTTGTGGAGGCGCCTCTTGTGGAAGCGGCTGTCGCGGAAGCCGTGACCGCGAAGATCGAAGCCGCGATGGAGGCCATCGCGCCTGCCGCACCTGAGATCCCCGCGCCCGAAGCGACCTCTCTTGAAGTCGTTGCTTCGAAAGTCGAGGCTGTGCTGGAGGCTGCCGCCGAAGCTGCGCCTGCCGCAGCGGTTGCAGAACTGCCGCAATCCGAGCCGGCCCCGGCGCCAAGCGAGCCCGCTCCCGTGGCCGCGGCACCGCGCTCGATCATGACAGCTTCGGCCTCGCAACCGGCCCCTCAGCCAATGGCCGAGCGCGCGCCTGCCCATGACGAGCCTGTCAGTCAGGCGCCGGTCGTGGCCACAGCGGCGAGCCTGCCCCAAGTTGCTCCAGCCACCAAACCGGTCCCCGAAAGCACCATGGCGGCCGAGGCGGAAGGCGGCGGCTCCGAAGACCTCTGGGCCGACATCGAAGCCGAAATCGCGCCGCTGCCGCCCTTCGACCCGGTGCATGAGGCGTCCCTCGGGGCAAGCCTGATCGCACAGGGCGTCGTGGCGCGGCCGTCCAACGGCCGGGCCGACCTGCTTGCGCCAATCCGTCGCATGAGCCACGCCGAGCGGATCGCGTTTTTCAGCTAACCCGCGCCCTCGCGGATCGCGTCGGCATAAAGTCCGGCGTCGACATTGCCGCCGGACAGCACGATCACGACGGTCTTGCCGCGCGCGTCCATCCGGCTTGCCAGCAGCGCGGCCAGCGCCACGCTGCCGCCTGGCTCCGCCACCAGCTTCAGCTCGCGAAACGCGAACGCCATCGCCTGCGCCACCTCGGCATCCGTCGCCGTGACGCCGCCAGCGCCAAGTCCGTGGTTGATCGCGAATGTCAGCTCGCCCGGCTCGGGCGCCATCAGCGCGTCGCAGAAGGTGCGGTTCTGCGCGTGATGCCGCTGGCGCTGCCCGCTCGCAAACGAGCGCGCATGATCGTCATAACCATCCGGCTCCGCCGTGAGGAATTTCGCCTGCGGGAAATGATTGTGAACCGCCAGCGCGATGCCCGCCATCAGCCCGCCGCCGGACGCCGGCGCGGACACAATATCGGGGGCAACACCGAGCGCCCGCAGATCTTCCGCGATCTCGAGACCCACCGTGCCCTGCCCCGCGATGATGCGCGGATCATCGAACGGCGGCACCAAAGTCGCACCGCTCTCCGAAGCAATCTTTTGCGCGATCTCCTCGCGGCTCTCGCGGTCGCGGTCATACAGCACGACACGTGCGCCGTAGTCTTTGGTGCGCTCGCGCTTGAAGGCGGGCGCGTCCGCCGGCATCACGATGGTCGCGGGCAAGCCCAGCAACTGCGCCGCAGCGGCAACGCCCTGCGCGTGATTGCCCGAGGAGAACGCCACCACGCCCTTCGCACGATCCGCCTGCGGGATCAGCGACAGCCGGTTATAGGCGCCGCGAAACTTGAACGAGCCGGTCCGTTGCAGCACTTCCGGCTTGATGAAGACACGCGCGCCGGTCTGCGCGTCGAGCGCGGGCGAGCTTAACAGGCGGGTTCTGACGGCAACCGGCGCAAGTGCGGCGGCCGCGGCCTCGATGTCGGCATAAACGGGCAAGGAAAGATGATTCATGGTCCCGTCTTATCGCGGCGGGCCATGGCCGATCAAGGCACGCAGCCTTCACGCTGCCGTGCGTGTGGAATGCAGGCTGTCCCGGCGCGCATGGACGATGTTGTCGATGAAGGCGCGCGCGCAACTCTCCCAGGTGTGGTTCAGCGCAAACGCCCGGCATTTCTCGGGAGAGATGGCCAGAGCCGCGCGGCAGGCCGCGCCGAGGTCCTCGCTGAGGACTCCGACCGGCGCATCGCCGATCACATCCTTCGGGCCGCTGACGGGAAACGCCGCGACCGGAACGCCGCTCGCCAAGGCTTCCAGCAGCACCAGACCGAACGTATCGGTGCGGCTGGGAAAGACGAACACGTCCGCCGTCGCATAGATTTGTGCGAGCTGCTCGCCCTGCAAAGCGCCGAGGAAAATTGCATCGGGATATTTGCGCGCAAGCTCTCCGCGCGCAGGGCCATCGCCCACGATAATCCTGGTGCCGGGAAGATCGAGGTCGAGAAACGCTTCGAGATTTTTCTCGACCGCGACGCGCCCGACCGACAGGAAAATCGGCCGCGGCAGGCCGAGATCGAATTGCCGAGGACAAAACAATTCCGTGTCCACACCGCGCGGCCACAGCACCACGCGGGTAAAGCCGCGCTCGCGCAATTCCTCAGCCAGCGCCGGCGTCGCTGCCATCACCGCCTGGCTTGCCGCATGAAACCGTCGCAAGCCTCTCCACACCCATGATTCCGGGATCGGCGAGCGCGCCGAGACATATTCGGGAAAGCGGGTGTGAAAACTCGTGGTGAACGGCAGCCCCCGCTTCAGGCAATAGCGGCGCACCAGCAAGCCGATCGGCCCTTCGGTCGCGATATGGATATTGTCGGGGCGCGCGTCCGCGATCAGCTTCGCGATCCGCGCCGGGCCGGGAATGGCGACGCGCAGATCGGGATAACTCGGCAGCGCGACGGTGGCGAAAGATTGCGGCGTGAGAAACGACACATCGACGCCGAGATCGCGCGCCGCGTCCGCCATCATCGTCAGCGTGCGGACGACGCCATTGACCTGCGGGTGCCAGGCGTCGGTCGCGATCAGAATCCGCATCAGGCCGCCTGCGCCTTGATCGCGGGTGCAGGAGCGGCCTGCCGCAGCGGCGCGGTCCATGTCAGGATTTCAAACCGGCCGTCGTGATGCTCGACCAGCGCGGTGCAGCTTTCCACCCAGTCGCCGCAATTCATGTAGCGGATGCCGTCATGGTCGCGGATCGTGGCGTAATGGATGTGGCCGCAGATCACGCCGTCCGCATGGTTGCGGCGCGCTTCCGCCGCCAGTGTCTGCTCGAACGCCCCGATATAGTTCACCGCGTTCTTCACTTTCTGCTTCGCCCATTGCGAGAGCGACCAGTAAGGCGAGCCGAACATGCGGCGGAACACATTCACCAGCCGGTTGGCCTGAATCGCGAGGTCGTAAGCCTTGTCGCCGAGATGCGCGAGCCAGCGCGCGTTCTGCACCACGAGATCGAACAGGTCGCCATGGATGACGAGATAGCGCTTGCCGTCGAGCCCCTGATGGATCGCCTGCTCCACCACCTCGATGCCGCCGAAGTGCGTGCCGTAATAGGAGCGCAGGAATTCGTCGTGATTGCCGGGGATATAGAACACCTTCGCACCCTTGCGGACGCGGCGGAGCATTTTCTGCACGAAGTCGTTATGCGATTGCGGCCAGTGCCAGTTCGATTTCAGCGCCCAGCCATCGATGATGTCGCCGACCAGATAGATCGTCTCGGCATCGTGCACGCGGAGGAAATCGAGAAGCCGCTCGGCCTGCGATCCCCTGGCTCCCAGATGGACATCCGAAATGAACAGAGTGCGGAAGGTTCGTTCCGGAGCGCCATCGGAGATGAAGGCTTTTTCCATGGGCGTGCAGCTAGCAGATTTGTGTGACAGGCAAATGACAGAATGGAGCTTGCATCAGGCGGCGACCGAACCCGTCCGCTCGAAGCAGACCAGCGTGTAGAAAGCCGCCACCTTCCGCCGCTCGACGAGGGTCGCATTGTCGTTCTGCGCCCATGCGGCGAGCCGCGCGAACGGAAATTCGGGACGCAAGCCCAGCGCGCGGGTGCGCTTCGCCGCCCAGCGCTCCACCGCCGCCGCGACGCCTTTTTCCGAATACAGATGGTTGACGAGAATGATGCGACCGCCCGGCTTCACCACGCGATGGCACTCGGACAAGACCTGCTCGGGATTGGCGACCAGCGTGATGACGAACTGCGCCACGACGCAATCGAACGTCGCGTCCGCAAACGACATGTTGTGCGCATCCATCTGCAGCACATCCTTGACGTGCGGATAACGGCCGCTCGCCATTTTCGCGCGGGCCTTGGCAAGCATTGGCGCGCTCATGTCGATGCCGGTGATTTCGGTCGCGGCGTTGTAATCGTCGAACGACAGCCCGGTGCCGACGCCGACTTCGAGGATTTTTCCGCCGATGGCGCAGGCGGCAGCAGCAGCGGCGCGGCGTCCCTTGACCATCACAGGTCCGCACACAGCGTCATAGATCGGCGCCCAGCGGGCATAGGCGGTTTCAACGGTCGATCGATCGAGGTCCGTGTTCATCGTGGCGATCCAGACAGGCTCCGGGAATCGGAGCGTTGCGATGGATCGCAGGTAACATCGTCATGCGACAGTTCGACGACAAGCGCCGCGCGCGCTCAATAGAAGGCGTGGAAATGATGGATCGGACCGTTGTCGCGGTCGATGCCGAGCCTGCCGGCGGTGGCGATGGCGGCGCTGACGTAATCCTTCGCCTGCCCCACCGCAGCCTCAAGTCCTTCGCCCTTGGCAAGGCCCGCCGCAATCGCGGAGGACAGCGTGCAGCCGGTCCCGTGCACGTTCTTCGTGTTCACCCGGACGGCGGCGAAGCGGGCCACCCGATCCGCGGTGATGAGATAATCGATGCTCTCGGGCCCCTCTCCATGACCGCCCTTGATGAGAACCGCGGGCACGCCGAACTTCAGGATGCGGCGGCCTTGATCCACGATGCCGTCTTCGGTCCGCGCCACCTGCTCATCAAGCAGCGCGGCGGCTTCCGGCAGATTCGGGGTCACGAGCGTAGCGCGCGGCATCAGCGTGGTGCGCATCGCCTCGATCGCGCCATCCGCCAGCAGGCGATCGCCCGAGGTTGCGATCATCACCGGGTCGAGCACGACATTTTTCGCCTGCCAGTGCAACAACCGCTCCGCGATCACTTCGATGATCGGCTGGGAGGCCGTCATGCCGATCTTGACCGCGGCAACCGGGAGATCGCTCATCACCGCGTCGATCTGTCTTTTGACAAAATCAGCCGGCGCTTCGTTGATGGCGGAAACGCCCCTGGTGTTCTGCGCCGTCAGTGCCGTGATGGCGGTCGTGCCGTACACGCCCAGCGCGGCAAACGTCTTCAAATCAGCCTGGATACCCGCGCCGCCGATCGTGTCGGAGCCTGCAATCGTCAGCGCAACCGGAAAAGCCATCGTCAAAACAACCCTCTAACCATCGGAGCCGACACTAGCGCCCCGATCAAGACTTCGCCAGCAATGAACTAAATGGCCCTGGCCGGGGTTATAGAAGCGTTCCTCACCCCTTGTTCCGGGAGAATCCCATGTACGGCAAAACCATTGGAGCCGCGGCCGTGATGCTCGCAGCGATTGCGATAGCCTCGCCGGCCAGCGCCGAAAAGATGACCATGAAGCTCAACCTCACCGGCGCGAGCGAAGTGCCGCCGAACGACAGCACGGCCAAGGGCACCGCCGACGTCACCTATGATACCGCCTCCAAAATGCTGAACTGGAAGGTGACCTATTCAGGGCTGACCGGCCCCGCCACCATGGCCCACTTCCATGGTCCGGCCGAGCCCGGCAAGAACGCGGGCATCATGGTGCCGCTCAAGGATGTCGCAAGCGGCGCGCAGGGCAGCGCCACGCTGACGGATGCACAGGCCTCCGCCCTCAAGGACGGCAAGATGTACCTCAACGTCCATACCAAGGCGCATCCGGGCGGCGAAATCCGCGCGCAGGTGAAGTAATCGCCACATGCGGTGCGGCCGTGACTCGTATTACGGCCGCACCAACGCCTTCAGCCAGCGCAAGCCGAACAGTCCCCCGATGAGCGCGGCATAGACAACCGCCCCAAACACAACCAGTAGAAGCAGCGCGATCTCGTCGCGCGCGGCGGGCAATGTTGCGATCCAGTGTGCCGAAGCGCGCGACGCCCCCCACAGCGCGGCGGCAAGCGCCGCTCCCGCGACGGCGAATTTCGCAAGCGACTGGACGAAGGCGCGGTCCATCTCCAGAAAGCCCCGCCGGATCGCAAAGCCCACCACCAGCAGCAGGTTAACCCACTGTCCGACCGCGGTGGCCAGCGCGAGGCCGATCTGCGCCAATGACCCGACCAGCGCGAGTTTCAGCGCGAGGTTGACGGCAATACCCGTCAGCGCTGACTTCACCGGCGTCGCGGTGTCCTTGCGCGCATAGAAGGTTGCGACCGCGCTGCGGATCAGGACGAACGGAATAAGCCCGATCGCATAGGCCGCGAGCGTCGCGCCGGCTGCGGCGGCATCGGCCTTGGTGAAGGCCCCGCGCGCGAACATCGCGCGCATGATGACATCGGGCACTGTCAGGAATGCCGCGACGAACGGCACCGAGAACAGCAGCGTGAAATCGAAGGCGCGCCGTTGCGCCGCCATCGCGCCCGCATGATCGTTCGCGCTGATCCGCCGCGACATGTCCGGCAGCAGCACGGTGCCGATGGCAATGCCGATCACGCCGATAGGCAGTTGATTGAGCCGGTCCGCATAATACAGCGCCGACAACGCACCGGAAGCGAGGAAGGTCGCGATGATCGTGTCCGCGAACAGCGCGATCTGCGTGCCCATCGAGCCGAGCGTCGCGGGCCCGAGCGCGCGGAAGAACCCGGCCACGTCTTCATCGAATTTGATTTTCGCAAAGCGCGGCAGCACACCGGTGCGCGCGGCATCGCCCGCCAGCAGGAAATATTGCAGGAAGCCGGAAATCAGCACGCCCCATGCCGCCGCGTGACCGGCGGTCGGAAAGAACGCGGCGAACGCCAGCGTCATCATCATCGCGAGATTGAGGAAGATCGACGCCGCCGCCGCACTCGCGAAGCGATGCATGACGTTGAGAATGCCGCCATAGAGCGTGACGAGCGTAATCAGCAGCAGATACGGAAAGGTGATCCGGGTCAGTTCGATCGCCAGTTCGCGCTGGCCCGGGTCGTCCGAGAAACCGGGCGCGAGCAGCGAGATCGCCTGCGGCATGAACAGCCACGCCACCGCCAGCAGCACGAGTTGGCTCGAAAACAGCAACGTAAAGATGCGGTCGGCGAACAGCCGCGCCGCCACGCCGCCGCCCTTGTCCTGCACATGGGTGTAGGCGGGAATGAAGGCCGCGTTGAACGCGCCTTCCGCGAAAATCGCCCGGAAGTGATTCGGCAGCCGCAGCGCGACGAAGAAGGCGTCCGCCAGCGGCCCCGCGCCGAGAATCGCGGCCAGCATGATGTCGCGCGCGAACCCAGTCAGGCGCGACAGCAGCGTATAACCGCCAACGGTGAAGATCCGGCCGAGCATCCGCCCGCTTCTAGCGCATCGGCCGCCGCCGCAAAATGGCTATGTCAGCCGGCAACCGCGTCGCGCACAGCCGAAATGATGCGGTCCTGCGTCGCCGTGTCCAGATACGGATGCATCGGCAGGCTGATGCACTCCCGCGACAGCTTCTCGCAGACCGGCAGGCCACCGTCCGCGACCGGGAAATGCCGGTAGGCCGTCTGCTGGTGCATCGACTTCGGATAATAGATCGCGGTCGGGACGCCCTTGGCTTTCAAAGCCTCGGCGAACGCCTCGCGGGTGCCGTCCTTGACGCGGATGGTGTACTGCGCCCAGACCGAGACATTGCCTTCCGGCACCTTCGGCACGTTCACCACGCCATCGAGACCCTTGGTGTAGTGGCTTGCGACGCGGTTACGCGCTTCGATCTCGTCGGGGAAGATTTTCAGCTTCTCGATCAGAATCGCCGCCTGCATGGTGTCGAGACGGCCAGTGAGGCCGAGGCGGATGTTGTCGTATTTCTCGCTGCCCTGCCCGTGCACGCGCACGCTGCGCAGCGCCTCCGCCAGCGAGGCATCATCGGTAAAGATCGCGCCGCCGTCACCGAAACAGCCGAGCGGCTTGGCCGGGAAGAAGCTCGTCGCGGTCGCCAGGCCGAACGTGCCGAGCCGCTTGCCCTTGTAGGTCGCGCCAAAACCCTGCGCGGCGTCGTCGAGCACGAACAACCCTTCCGCAGCGGCAACCGCAGCCACCGCATCGTGATCGGCGCTCTGCCCGAACAGATCGACCGGGATGATGGCCTTCGGCTTCAACCCCGCCTTGCGGACGGTGGCGATGCCGCGCTTCAATGAGGCGACATCGATATTGAAGGTCGTCTCGTCGACATCGACGAACACCGGCGTCGCGCCGGTCAGCGCCACGACTTCGCCGGTGGCGCAGAACGTGAACGACGGCACCAGCACCGCATCGCCCGGACCGATCTCCTTGGCCATCAGCACCATCAACAGCGCATCGGTGCCGCTCGCGCAGGCGACGACGTGCTTCGCCCCGCAAAACTCCGCGAGATCGGCTTCGAGTTTCGCGACCTCGGGGCCGCTGACGAACTGGCAATGCGTCAATACGCGGCCGACGGCCTCATCGATCGCGGAGCCAAGCCGGCGGCGCTGCGCGCCAAGATCGATAAACGCGACGGGATCGGGTCGTGGATTCATTGAATGTCACCAATCGGGAAAAGAAAAACGGAAGCGTATTACTTGGACGCCGCGTGCGGCTGAGGTGCCGCGACGGGCTTGGGCCGCGTCTCGAGGCACTTGATCGCGATCTCAAGGCTGGCGACACCTGCCTCGCCGGTGATCGCGGGCGGGCTCCCTGTCTTGATCGCGTTGATGAACGCCATCAGCTCGGCGCGCAGCGGCTCGTCATGACCGACCGGCAGATGCCGCATCGAATAGCTGCCATCACGCTGGAAGCCGAAGCACTCGGTCACCTGCCGCGTCAGCAGGTCGCCCTGAATATATTTGTTACGGGTCGCGATGGTCGCGGTGCGCGCCTTGAACGGCGTCAGCCAGTTGGTGTTGATGTGCGCGAGCACGCCGGAGGCGGTGCGGAATTGCAGAAGCGCGATATCCTCGCGTTCCGCCACCGCGCTGGTGAGCTGCGGCTGCACCTCAACGATGTCGGACCCCGTAAACCAGCGGATGAGATCGATGTCGTGCACGGCAAGATCGATCACCACGCCAACATTCGACATGCGCGGCGGAAACGGACCGACGCGGGTGATGGCGACGGACAAAATCTCCTCACCCCGGATCGCTTCCTTGATCGTGGCGACAGCAGGATTGAACCGCTCGACATGGCCGACCATCAGCGTCACGCCCTTCTTGCGGGCGGCGTCGATGATCTCGCGCCCCTCCGCGCCGGTGGTCGCGATCGGCTTCTCGACGAGAACGTGGGCGCCGTGAGCGATGCAGGCGAGCGAGACGTCGCGATGCAGGTGGGTCGGCGCCGCGATGGTCACCGCGTCGACACCGGCCGCGAGCAGTTCATCGACCGTCGCGAAGGTCGGGCAATCGACGAAGCCGGTGATACGCGAGCGGCTTTCCGCCAGAGGATCGACAACGCCCGCGAGTTTCACGCCGGGCAATTGCGCCAGAACACGCGCATGGTTGCTGCCCATCACGCCCGCGCCGATAACACCCACGCGCAAATCCCCGTTGCCGCGCGTCGAATTCTTGGAAGTCATTGATCTTTTACCCCTGAATCGCGGAACCCCGCGCCGTTTTCCTAGCACGGCGAAATCGCTCCGCCGACCCTCTCCGGCCAGCGTCAGAACACGTTTTGATGCAAAAAATGTCAGCCTGAAGCCTGCCGGACGCTGAAAAACCTCGAAAAACAGCCGTTAACGGCGGTAATCGTCCTCGATGCGGATGATGTCATCCTCGCCGAGATAGCTGCCGGTCTGAACCTCGATCAGCTCCAGCGGGATTTTTCCGGGATTCTCCAGCCGGTGGGTCGCCCCGATCGGGATGTAGACCGATTCATTCTCGTGGACGACCTTCTCAAGGTCGTCGATCGTCACCTTGGCGGCACCCCGCACCACAATCCAGTGCTCGGAGCGGTGGTGATGCTTCTGCAGCGATAGCCGCCCGCCCGCCTTGACGATGATCCGCTTCACCTGATGCCGCTCGCCGGTGTCGAGTGACTGATACGATCCCCACGGGCGATGCACCTTGAGGTGATCCTCCGTCACCTGCGGGCGTACTTTTTTCAGCTTCGCGACAAGACGCTTGAGTGCGCCCGGGTCCTTCTGACGCGACACCAGCACCGCATCCTGCGTCGCCACCACCACGACATCCTCGACACCTTCCAGCGCCACCAATGTCCTGTCGGAGGAGACATTGCAGTTGGTCGCGCCTTCGAACACCGCCGTGCCCTGTGCCGCGTTGCCATCCGCATCCTTGGGCGACAATTCCCACACCGCATGCCACGAGCCGACATCCGACCACCCGCACGAGACGGGGATGACCGCCGCACGCGAGGTCTTCTCCATCACCGCATAGTCGATCGAGATCGGTGTCGCGCGCGCGAAGGCATCTTCCTGCAACGTCACGAAGCCGAGGTCATTGCCTGCTTTCGCCACCGCCTCGCGCGCCGCCGCGACACTGGCCGCGTCGGTCTGCTCATATTCGTCGAGCAACGCCCGCGCGCCGAACATGAAGTTGCCGCTGTTCCACAAAAAGCCGTCGCGCACGTAAGCCGTCGCCGTCGCCTCGTCCGGCTTCTCGACGAATTTCGCGACCGACGACACGTCGCCGGCGATTTTGCCGCCGACCTGGATGTAGCCGTATTCCGTCGCCGCACGCTCAGGCTTGATGCCGAAGGTCACGATCTTGCCCGAAGCTGCGACGTCGACCGCCTGACGGCAAGCCGCGGCAAAGGCCGCCTCGTCACCCACCACATGATCGGCGGCCAGCGCCAGCACCACGGCCTCCGGATCGCGGGTCGCCGCAAACGCAGCACCCGCGGCAATCGCTGGTCCGGAATCTCGGCGGCATGGCTCAAGCAGAATGTCGGCATCGCGCTCGATCTCGGCGAGCTGCTCGCGCACCATGAAGCGATAGGCCGCGTTGGTGATGACGATCGGCCGATCGAACAGCGCGTCTTCACCGACCCGTGTCAGCGTATCCTGAAACGTCGAGCGGCCACCGAACAGCGACAGGAATTGCTTGGGCCGGTTCTCCCGCGACGCGGGCCAGAGCCGCGTTCCGGCGCCGCCGCACATGATCAACGGAACGATACGTTTCGTCATCGAAAACCGCTTTCCTGAAATCTTGCGCGATCAGATCCGGTGATACTCGCGATACCATGCCACAAAGCGCGCGACGCCGTCAGCCAGCGGCGTGGAGGGATGGAAATCCACCTCGCGCTGCAAATCGCCGATATCGGCATAGGTGGCATAGACGTCGCCCGCCTGCATCGGCAGCAACTCCTTGCGCGCGGTACGGCCAAACTCTTTCTCAAGCGCCTGGACAAGATCCATCAGCTTTTCGGGCTGGTTGTTGCCGATGTTGTAGATTCGCCATGGCGCGCGGCTCGACGCGGGATCCGGATGCTGTGCATCCCAGGATTCATTGGGCGTCGCCGGACGCTGCGCAAGGCGCACCACCGCCTCCGTCACGTCGTCGATGTAGGTGAAGTCCCGCATCATGTCGCCGTTGTTGAACAGGCGGATCGGCTTGTCCGCCGTGATTGCCTTCGCGAACAGGAACATCGCCATATCCGGGCGGCCCCATGGGCCATACACCGTGAAGAAACGCAGGCCCGTCGTCGGCAGCCGGTAAAGATGGCTGTAGGAATGCGCCATCAACTCGTTGGCCTTCTTGCTTGCGGCATAGAGGCTGATCGGGTGATCGACATTGTCGTGTACGGAAAACGGCAGCTTGGTGTTCGCGCCATAGACCGAGGACGAGGATGCGAACAGCAGGTGCTCGCAGCCATTGTGCCGGCAGCCTTCCAGCACGTTGGCGAAGCCCTGCAGGTTGGCGTCGATATAGACTGTCGGATGGTCGATGGAGTAGCGCACCCCCGCCTGTGCGGCGAGGTGGATCACGACCGGGAAGCGATGCCGCTCGAATATGCTTCGGGTGGCGGCACGATCCGCCAGATCGATCTTCTCAAAGGAAAAGTTCGGATCATTGCGCAGGATGGCGAGCCGAGCCTCCTTCAGGCTCGGGTCGTAATAATCGTTGATGCTGTCGAGCCCGACGACCCGATGGCCGCCCTGCAACAGGCGCTGCGACACATGAAAGCCGATGAACCCGGCCGCACCTGTTACGAGAATCGATTGCTTGGACATGATCTCAAACGGTTGACGGAAAAGATGGCCTCTTCACGGCTTTCCTATTGCTAGTTGCGGTGTAAAACCATACCACGCAGCGAAAATATATCCGCACTACGGGTAAATTCACGATACGTTTTCTTCACACGACACAGACCGGCTCCGATGCGCCCCACCGTTTTCCTCCTCATCCGCATCCTGATGTCGGCCGGGTTATTGTACCTGTCGCTTCGCAATATTGCCTTCGACGCCGTGCGGGCACGCCTCAGCGACTTCGGTTTCGGCTGGTTCGCGCTCGCCATTCTGGTCACCCTCTTTCAGATCGTCCTCAGCGCCATCCGCTGGCGCGAAGTGACCAAGCGCTGCGACGCGCCGCTGGATGACGCCCGCGCGATCAAGTTCAACATGATCGGCACGTTCTTCAACCAGACCCTGCCCTCTTCGATCGGCGGCGACGCCATGCGGCTCTGGCTGCTCGGCCGCATCGCGGGCTGGCGGGAGGCGACTTATTCGGTACTGGTGGACCGCGCCATCGGCCTGATCGCGCTTGCGGTCATCATCGTTTGCAGCCTGCCGTGGAGTTATCCGCTGATAACAAACCCGGAGGGGCAAGTGGCGCTCGTCGTCATTGGCTCGGCAGCCCTTGCGGCCAGCCTCGGTTTTCTCCTCGTCGGCGCACTCTCCTGGCCATGGCTGAAAGGCTGGTGGCCGCTGCGGCACGTCCATGCCTGCGGCGAGATCGCCAACAAAGTCCTGTTCAATGTCAAATCAGGCCCGATGGTGGCCGTGCTGTCGCTGGCGATCCATGTGCTCGCCGTCGTCATCGCCTGGTGCTGCGCGATGGCGATTCATGCGTCCGTGTCGTTCTGGCAGGTGTTTTTGCTGATCCCGCCGATCATGCTCATCACCATGTTGCCGATCTCGATCGCGGGATGGGGCGTGCGCGAGGCCTCGATGACGGTGGCGTTCGGCTATGCGGGCCTGATGACCAGCGAAGGCACCGTGGTGTCGATCCTGTTCGGAATCGTTTATTTCATCGTCGGCGCAATGGGCGGGCTGATCTGGGTGTCGAGCCCGGAGAAGCACGACAAGGCAACAGCGGTCATACCCCGGCTCGATTAGCGCCGGATATCCTTAGCCCTGATTGCTTCGCGCCCGGTTCACCAGCGACGTCGTGCTGTGGCCGGGAAGAATGTCGATCAGCACGACTTCGCCGCCATGCGCGGTGACGAACTCGTGCCCGACGACCTGCTCGCGGGTGTAATCGCCGCCCTTCACCAGCACACTCGGCTTGATCTGACGGATCAGTTCGAGCGGCGTGTCTTCCTCGAAGATGACGACGAGATCGACTGCCTCCAGCGCCGCCAGCACCTCGGCGCGGGCGAGCTCGGCCTGCACCGGGCGGCTCTCGCCCTTCAACCGCCGCACCGAGTCATCGCTGTTGAGACCGACCACGAGTCGATCGCAGGTCGCGCGGGCCTGCGTCAGCACCCGGACATGGCCGGGATGCAGGATGTCGAAGCAGCCATTGGTGAAGCCGATCCGCAAGCCCTCGCGGCGCCAGTCATCGAGGCGCGCATCGATGTCCTTCCAGTTTGATACGATCTTCTCTTCCATCGTGAGGACCGCATGCGGCAGGATCTTCTTGCGCAATTCAGCCTGCGTCACGCTCGCGGTGCCGCGCTTGCCGACCGCAACAGCCGCCGCAGCCGAAGCCGTGCGCACCGCATCTTCTTCCGCTGCACCGCTCGCGAGCGCCAGCGCCAGCGCCGCAGCGACCGTGTCGCCCGCGCCGGAAACATCGCGCACCTTCACCGGATAGGCCGGCACATGCAGCACGTCGCCATTCTTCGCCACCAGCGTCATGCCGTTCTCGCTCTGCGTCACGAGCATCGCATCGCAGCCCGCGATCTCGATGGCATCGCGCGCGGCAGTCCCGATTTCCTCCGGCGTGCGGGCGCGGCTGCGGGTCGCCTCGGTGAATTCCTTGCGGTTCGGCGTCAGGATTGAGGCGCCATGATAGACCGCGAAATTCAAATTCTTCGGATCGACGATGGTGCGCTTGCCCATCTTGCGCGCGGTATCGATGGTCTCGCGGATCACGCGATGGGTGAGCACGCCCTTGGCGTAATCCGACAAGAGCACGATGTCCGCGCGCGGCAACGCCTCCTTGATCGCGGCGATCAGTTTCGCCTCGGTCTGGGGTGACGCGGCCTGCGCCACCTCCCAGTCCGCGCGCAGCATGTGCGTGGCGTAATGCTCGGAGACGAAGCGAACCTTGCGCGTAGTCGGCCGCGAAGAATCCACGACCAGATGCGCCTCGATGGCGGCATCCTTCGCCAGTTCGCTTTTCAAGGTCGCGCCCGCGGCGTCGTCACCAATCAGGCCGACGAAAATGCAGCGCCCACCAAGCGCCGCGATATTGCGCGCGACGTTACCCGCGCCACCGATATTGAATTCGCTGCGCTGCGCCGCGATCACCGGCGCCGGCGCTTCGGGAGACACGCGCGAGACTTCGCCATAGACGAACTCGTCCAGCATCAGATCGCCGATGCACAAAACGGTCTGGCGCGACATCCGCTCCGACAGCGTATCGAAATCAATCATGAGTCACTCAACGATAGCGATCCGGACGATCTAGATAATTTGTCACGTAAGAGGCAACCGAATCCTCGAGCGCCGTGAAGCCGCCATTGTATCCGGCGCGGCGCAGGTGCTCGCCATCGGCTTGCGTGAAATACTGATAGCTGTTGCGAATCTGCTCGGGCATGTCGACATATTCAATGTTCTCTTTGGTGCCGAGTGCCGCATAAGCCGACACGATCAGATCGCGGAAGCTGCGCGCATGGCTGGTGCCGACATTGAAGATGCCGCTCACATTCGGGCTTTGCACCAGCCACATCACGACGCGCAGCACATCATCGATATAGATGAAGTCGCGGCGCTGGTCGCCGTCGGCAATGCCCTCGCGATGCGACTTGAACAGCCGGATGGTCTTGCCCGCCTTGATGTCGTCGAAGGTCTTGGTGAGCACGCTCATCATCGCGCCCTTGTGATACTCGTTCGGGCCGAACACGTTGAAGAACTTCAGGCCCGCCCATTGCGGCGGCAGCTTCTCGCCTTTCGCTACCCGCGTCGCCACCGCGACGTCGAACAGGTACTTGCTCCAGCCGTAGAGGTTCATCGGCCGCAGCGCCTTCAGCGCATCGAGGCTGTTGTCGTCGCGAAAGCCCTGCTCGCCGTCGCCATAGGTCGCGGCCGAGGAGGCATAGATAAAGGGCGTGGGATTGAGGGTGCACCAGTCGAGCAGCCGCATCGAGAGACGATAGTTGGTCTCGAACACATGGTCGCCATCGGTCGCGGTGGTCGCGGAGATCGCGCCCATATGGATGACGCCCGCAAGCTTGCGCCCGCGCAGCCACGCCATCAGTTCATCCGGCGGCACGATGTCGGCGATCTGCCGCTTGGCGAGGTTGCGCCATTTGCCCTCACTGCCGAGATGGTCGGACACCACGACATCCGCATGACCGGCCTCGTTCAGGGCCGCGACAATGTTGGAGCCGATAAACCCTGCGCCCCCGGTCACCAGAAACATCGAGACATCCCACTTTTTGCCAATCTTGGCCGGGCCGCCTCGCCGCATCCCTCGCCGGGCACAGGTCACGGTCCGCTTCGTCACGTCCGACCGGCCGATCCGTCCCCCGGATAGCCTTGTTCAGACAAAACGCTTCTAGACGGCCTTTCGGGAAAGCGATACCCCGATTGCCCATCCTTTGGCAGTCTCCTTAATTTAAGAAATGAATCAAAATTCATCCATAGGAAATGTCCAACCGGACCCGAGCCAGACCGGCCCGATTCTGATCGTGCCGTATATGTGGATCGGCGATTTCGTCCGCGGGCATACCGCCGTCCGGCTGCTGAAGGCGCGCTGGCCCAACCGGCCGGTCGATCTTCTCAGCACGACGCTGTGCGCGCCGCTGGCGGACTACATGCCGGGAGTCCGGCAGGCCATCGTCTATGATCTGCCGCGTGGCCGCATTGCGCTCGACAAGCAGAAGGCGCTGGCCACGATCCTGCGCCAGCAAAACTACCAGACCGCGCTGATGATGCCGCGCACGTGGAAGTCGGCGCTGGCTCCGACGCTTGCCGGTATCCCGGAGCGCATCGGCTTTATCGGTGAGGCGCGGTTCGGCGTCGTCAATGATCTGCGCCGGGGCGAACGCGCGCTGCCGCGCATGGTCGACAAGATGGCCGCGCTCACCTTGCCGCCCAATGCCGTGCGCGAGGCGCGCGATTGGCCGATGCCGCAGCTCGAGGTGCCCGCAGCCGAGATCGCGGCATGGCGCGCCAAGAACGGCCTTGGCGATGGCCCCGCCATCGCGCTCGCGCCGGGCGCGGTCGGCCCTTCCAAGCGCTGGACCTATTACACGGAGGCGGCGTGCGAGTTGGCCCGGCACGGGTTTGATATCTGGATCGTCGGCGGCCCCGCCGAGAAGCAGCAGGCCGCCGAGATCGCCGCCGCAGGAGGGCCGCGCGTGCGCGACCTCACCGGCACCGATCTGCGCAACGGTATCCTCGCGCTGGCGGCCGCGACGGAGGTGATCTCCAACGATTCCGGCCTGCTGCATGTCGCGGGCGCGATCGGCACGCCGTCGATCGGCATTTTCGGCCCGACCAGCCCCTATCACTGGGCACCGCTGAACGGGCTGGCCGCCACCATGAAGCGGGCCACCAACCTGCCCTGCCAGCCCTGCCACAAGCCGGTCTGCACTGCGAACGACCACGCCTGCATGCGCGACATCACGGCCGCCGACGTGGTGGATACCGCGCTGCGGGTGATCGCCGAGAAAACCCAGAACCAGCCGGTGGTGGGGTAGCCCCTGCGGCTTGCGCTGGCCTCACGGGCTGGCTACGACTGCCCCATCCTTCCCCGACCAGGGTGACATGTGAGCCAGAATCCGATTGCAGATCACTTCCAGAACTCGCTCGCGGGGCTGACGCGCGCCGCGCAGAGCGAGGAACTGCAAGCCACCGTGCAGGCCATTTCCCGCGCCATCGCGCAGGCCTTGCGCAACGGCAACAAGCTCCTCCTGATCGGCAATGGCGGCAGCGCCGCCGACGCCCAGCACATCGCCGCCGAGATCGTCGGCCGCTACAAGCTGGAGCGCCCGGCCTGGGCCGCCATCGCGCTCACCACCGACACTTCGGCGCTCACCGCCATCGGC
Source organism: Haberlea rhodopensis (assembly GCA_907163345.1). Taxonomy (NCBI): domain Eukaryota; kingdom Viridiplantae; phylum Streptophyta; class Magnoliopsida; order Lamiales; family Gesneriaceae; genus Haberlea; species Haberlea rhodopensis. The sequence goes on from CAJQUN010000067.1 coordinate 929,798, forward strand.
AACGATTACGGCATCGAGCAGATCTTCGCCCGACAGGTACAGGGGCTGGCACGTCCGGGTGACATCCTGATCGCGATCACCACCTCGGGCCGCTCGCCGAACATTCTCGCAGCACTTCATGTCGCGCGCGGCATCGGCGTCACCACCGTGGGCTTCACCGGCACCAAGGGCGAAAGCATGAGGCCGCTGTGCGATCATCTCCTTGTCGCTCCGAGCGACGACACGCCCGTGATCCAGCAAATCCATATGGTCGCCGCGCACGCGATCTGCGACGATGTCGAGCGCGCGGTGATGAACGAGCCCGGGAAGGCATGAGCGAGGCTGCGCCCGAGCTGCGCGCCGCGGCGTTTCTCGACCGCGACGGCGTTCTCAATCACGACGACGGCTATATCGGCTCAACCGACCGCGTGCGCTGGATGCCGAACGTAGCGGCTGCGATTCGTCGCCTCAATGAGGCAGGCTATCTCGTCTTCATCGTCAGCAACCAGTCGGGCGTGGCGCGCGGCCTGTTCACCGAAGAGGATGTCCGCGCGCTTCACCAATGGATGATCGAGGAGCTGTCGCGCGACGGCGCGCGCATCGACGACATCCGTTACTGCCCCTATCACGTCGATGGCAGCGTTCCCGAATTCTGCGGCGACCATCCCTGGCGCAAGCCGAAGCCCGGCATGATCCTCGACCTGATGGTGCACTGGCCGGTCGATGCCGCGCGAAGTTTTGTGATCGGCGACAAGCCTTCCGACATGAAGGCCGCGCAGGCGGCAAACATTGCGGGCTATCTGTTCAAGGGCGGCGATCTCGATGCGTTCGTCGCGGATGTTCTCGCGCAGCGCGCTTAAGCCTGCGCGGACAACAGCCCCTTCTCCTCCACCGCCCTGATCGCCTCGCCGAACGCGGGCTGCGCGCCCTTGCCGCCCAGAATGACGATCGGCCCGCTGCCGACCGGCCCGGTCAAACCCGGATCGGTCGCCAGAAACACCGCGAGCAACGGCACACCATAGGCAGCAGCGAGATGCAGCAATCCCGTGTCCACGCCGACGACCAGCGCGGCACCGGCGATCACCTTCGCGGTCTCGTCCAGCGGCTGCCGGTCAAGAATACGGCTGCCCGGAATGCCGCCCGCCAGACGCTGGCAGCGCAGCCGTTCGCGCTCCGAGCCCCATGGCAGCACTACATCGAGCCCCTGCCCGCGCAGCCACTTGCCGAGACCGATCCACTCGCTCTCGCGCCATTCCTTTGTGGCTTTCGAGGTGCCGTGAAGCAGCACCGCGTAACGCGCGCCCTCTCCCGCAGGCGGCCGCACCAGACCGTAATCGGGCGCGCCATCCACCGCATAGCCGAGGCTTAAACCGGTGAGAGCGCGGTTGCGCACGACGGCGTGCTGCGTGCGGGAAACGCTGTGCTTCACGTCGTAAAACAGGGACGCGAGCGGCTCGCGGATGCTGGACCAGTCGTAACCGTGACGCTGGCCGGGCGAAGTGCGCGCGATCAGGGCCGAGCGGATCAGGCCTTGCGTGTCGATCACCATTTCCGGCGAGGCATCGCGCAACCGCATCCTGAAATCGCCGATCTCCTCCCACGTTCCGGACGAGAACAGTCGCGAGCGCCAGCGCCGTGTCGCCACGGCAATGACGTCGGCCACACCGCGATGCAGCCGCGCGAGCGGCGCAAAGGATTCCTCGACGACCCACACGAGTCTCACATCGGGACGGTTCCTCCGCGCATCCGTCATCGCCGGCATCTGGTGCACGACATCGCCAAGCGAGGAGGTTTTCACGACAAGAACGGTTGTCATCGAACGAGTGCTGTTTCGGGAAATAGTCTTACGGTTTGGAAACCATAAAGCAGTTTCCCGGAGGAAAAGCCACGAAATCGGCCATCAAAGCCGCAGGTTTAATACTTCCATTCCCCGGTTGCGCGACACCATAGGTGTCGACAGAAGGCCGCCGCGACGTGCGGCCAACGATGGAAGCGCTTATGACCGTTCTCGTCACCGGCGGCGCCGGTTACATCGGCAGCCACACCGTTCTCGCCCTGGTCGAATCCGGCGCGAGCGTGGTGGTGATCGACAACCTCTCCACCGGCTTCTCGACCGCGCTGCCGGAGGGCGTGCCGCTGTTCATCGGCGATGCCGCCGACGAAAATCTCGTGGAAGGCGTGATCGCCGCGCACGGCATCACCTCCATCATCCATTTCGCCGGCTCGGTGGTGGTGCCGGATTCGATGCGCGATCCGCTCGCCTATTACCGCAACAACACCATGACCACGCGCAACCTGCTCAATGCCGCGATCAAGGGTCAGGTGAAGAATTTCATCTTCTCCTCGACCGCCGCCGTCTACGGCAATCCCGAGCAGATGCCGGTGCCGGAGATCGCGCCGACGCGGCCGCTGTCACCCTACGGCTCCTCGAAGCTGATGACCGAGATCATGCTGCACGACGTCGCGACCGCGCATGAGCTGAATTATGTCGTGCTGCGCTACTTCAACGTCGCGGGCGCCGACCCGCAGGCACGGATCGGATTGCAAACCGCCGGGGCGACGCACCTGCTCAAGATCGCGGTCGAGGCCGCCACCGGCCAGCGCGCCAAGATCGACGTGTTCGGCACCGATTACCCGACGCCGGACGGAAGCTGCATCCGCGATTTCATCCATGTCAGCGATCTCGCGCAGGCGCACCTCGCCGCGCTGTCCTACCTCAATCAGGGCGGCGCATCGGTGACGCTGAATTGCGGATATGGCCGTGGCTATTCCGTGCTGGAAACCATCGAGGCCGTCCGCCGCGTCTCGGGCCGCAACTTCGCGGTCCAGATGAGCCCGCGACGCCCCGGCGACATCATGACCATGATCGCCGACACCACCCGGATCAATGCGATGCTCGACTGGACGCCGCGCTACGACGACCTCGACACCATCGCCGCCCATGCCCTCGCCTGGGAGGAAAAGCTGCTTCAGGACCGCCTCGCCAACCGGCAGGAAGCGGTTCCGGCTTAAGTTTCAAGCCTTGTTTTGGCTTGAAAACCCCCGCCATTGCGGGCAATGAGGCGCATGTTTCATTGCAGCGCGGCATGGGAATGAGCACGGTTCCCCGCAAAATCACCGATGACCCCTATGGCGCAGCCCAGCTGATCAAGCGGCTGGTGGCCGAACAGGGCCTCGCCTATTGGCGGCGCTATGCGGTCGCCTTCGGCATGATGGGATTGTCCGCGGCTGCAACCGCAGGCTCGGCCTATCTGCTCGGGCAGGTCATCAATCAGGCCTACGTCAACCGCAGTATCTCGGGCATCGTCACCTTGTCCGCGATCATCATCGCGCTGTTCACGATCAAGGGTGCCGCGACCTACGGGCAGGCCGTGATCATGTCGCGGATCAGCAACGCCATTCTCGCCAACAACCAGCGCAGGCTGTTCGCCAAGCTGATGCGCGAGAACCTGACATTCTATTCGGAGCGTCACTCCTCCGAATTCCTCGCCCGCCTCTCGGCCGGTGCAGCCGCCGTCACGCAGGTGCTGGCGCTGCTCGTCACCTCGCTCGGGCGCGACTTCCTGTCCTTGATCGGCCTCCTGGTGGTGATGATCGTGCAGGATCCGATCATGTCGCTGCTGAGCTTCGTGGTCGCGCCGCCCGCGTTCCTGTTCATCCGCAAGCTCGTCAAGCGCATCCGCCATCTCGCGCACGACCAGTTCACCGGCACCACGGACATCATGGAGACGGTGCAGGAATCGCTGCAGGGCATCCGCACCGTGAAGGCCTTCACGCTCGAGGAAGCGATGCAGGCCCGCATCAACAAGAGCATCGCCGACGTCGAAAGCTATTCCAACAAGATGGCGCGCGTCTCCAACCGCTCCGGTCCGCTGATGGAAATGCTGGGCGGCGTCGCCATCGCGGGTGCGCTGATGTATGGCGGCTACCGCGTGATCGCGACCAACGCCGCCCCCGGCCAGTTCGTCTCCTTCATCACCGCCTTCCTGCTGGCCTATGAGCCTGCCAAGCGGCTCGCGCGCCTCAACATCGACCTCAACGGGCTCCTGATCGGGGCGCGCAAGCTGCTGGAAATCATCGACAGTCCCGCCTCGGAGCCGAGCGACGACAACAAGCCGCCGCTGCAACTCACGCAAGGCCGCGTCGAACTGCGCGACGTGACCTTCTCGTATCGCACCGACGAGCCGGTCCTGAAGCGAATGAGCTTCGTCGCGGAGCCCGGCCAGACCACCGCGCTGGTCGGCCCCTCGGGCGGCGGCAAGTCCACGGTGCTGGCGCTGCTGCTGCGGCTCTACGAAGTGGATCGCGGCGCCATCGTCATCGACAACCAGATCATCTCCGACTGCTCACGCACATCGCTGCGCCAGCAGACCGCCTATGTCGGGCAGGACGTCTATTTGTTCCGTGGCAGCGTCCGCGAGAACATCGCCTTCGGCCGTATCGGCGTGACCGAGGACGAGATCGTCGCCGCAGCCAAGGCCGCATTCGCGCACGATTTCATCATGAGCTTCCCGCAGGGCTACGACACCCCGGTCGGCGAGCACGGCACGCAACTATCAGGCGGCCAGCGCCAGCGCATCGCCATCGCCCGCGCATTGGTGAAGGACGCACCGATCATCCTGCTGGACGAAGCCACCGCCGCGCTGGATTCGGAATCGGAGAAATACGTGCAGGAGGCGATCGCGCATCTGTGCCAGGGCCGCACCACCATCGTCATCGCGCATCGCCTGCACACCATCATGCATGCCGACCGCATCCTCGTGATCGAGGGCGGCGAGATCGTCGAGACCGGCCAGCATGACGAACTGCTGCGCGCTAACGGGCGCTACGCCTCGTTCTTCCGCCTGCAGCAGCGCGAGGAAGACAACGTCACGCCACTTGCCGCCAACGCCTAGATTTTTCCGAGAGACATCCCATGAGCCTGCCCGAGACCGTGATCCCCGCACTTGACTATCCGATGCTGCCGGTCGCCGGCACGGCGAAAAAATTCCCGGTGCGGCGGATCTGGTGCGTCGGGCGCAATTTCCTCGAGCACATTCGCGAACTCGGCAACGACGAGCGAAACCCGCCGTTCTTCTTCGCCAAGCATGCCGACATGATCGTGCCGAGCGGCGCGACCATCCCATTCCCCGGCCTCACCAAGGACTGCCAGCACGAGGTCGAGATGATCGTCGCGCTGAAATCCGGCGGCGCCAATATCGCGCCCGAGACCGCGCTCGACCACGTCTATGGCTATGGCGTCTCCATCGACCTCACCCGCCGCGACTTGCAGATGGCTTCGCGCAAGAAGGAGCAGCCCTGGGAGATCGGCAAATCGTTCGACAACTCCGCGCCCTGCGGACCCTTGCGCGCGGCCTCCGAGATCGGCCATCCCGCGAAGGGCAAGATCTGGCTCAACGTCAACGGCAAGGAACGCCAGATCGGCGACCTCAACCAGATGATCTGGAACGTGCCGGAAATCATCGCGCGGCTGTCGCTGCAGGTGACGCTCGGCGCGGGCGACATCATCATGACCGGCACGCCGAAGGGCGTGGCCGCGATCGCGCCGGGCGACCGCATCGAATGCGGCGTCGAGGGGCTGGAGCCGTTGTCAGTCAATATCGCCTGAGGCCAAGCGCGGCCGCGCTCACCAGTGAACGTGCTGGCTCGGCACGATGAAGGACGTTTGCGTCGGAGCGATCTCGGGGCGGGTGAAATAGTAATAGCCCGCCAGCATCACGGCGAGCAGCACGACGATGCTGCCGATATCGATGAGGCGTCTGGCACGCCAGCCCGAGTCGCTTTCGCGAGGGTCTCGGAACGGTTCGATCCGCATCGCTCAGCACTCCTAAGGGGGCTGTAACTCAATGCGATGCTACACCCGCAGTTCCATGTGCGTCCGCAGCAAAATACAGGGCTGACAAGGGTTTTTTTGGACTGCCCCGGCTTAATGCGCGTCGCGCAGCACGGTGTTGGGCTTGCCCTTCTCCACCATGTCGATGACGAGCAGCTTCACCGCGTCCTTGCCGGTGTTGGTGCCGAAGTGCCACTGGCCGACCGCCTCGACGATGAAATCGCCGGGCTTGAAATCCTCGCTCTTGCCGGTGTCGTTGTTGGTGACGCGCAGGCTGCCTGCCTGCACATAGGCGTAACGCGGAAACGGATGCTTGTGCACCGGCAGCACCGCGCCGGGCGCGATCTCGTAAGTGGAGACGACGACCTGCGCATCCTTTTGCGGCAGCACGATCGACTGGCCGCTCGATGTCGTGGTGGCCGACATCACCGGGCGGACGACGACGGGCTTCGCCGTCACCTCGACGCGCGGACTTTCGGCAAGGCACGGCGACGCGGCAAACGCCACGGCGGCAACAACGGCAATCGATGCAATGTGCTTCATCGGCAATCTCCGGTTTGCGTCAGTCTAGGCCAAAGCCGTTAACGGATGCTGCGGCGGGCCGCGCATCGGAGGCACCGCCTGCCCCCGTTCGCGCCAAAATAAACCCGCGTCGCGCCATCACGCGCGCGCCAGCCGCCCTGTTCTTTAAGACGCGGGCGCGTCTGAACCTCTCGCATTCCCTGCCCTCATGATGAGGGCGCGCGGAACGCCGGATGCGCGAACGCATCCGCAGCCTCATGCGCGATAAAAACAAGCGCACGAGCATAGTCACCACGGGCACGCCGCATCATCCGGCGTTCCGCACGCAATGGTTTTAACGGCTTGCTCCGCGAAAACCCCCGGTGACCGGCCCTTCGGTCCATCACCGCTGGAGGGGACTGTGCCGCTCTTCCTCTTGCGAGGAGAGAGAGTTGGCGCTGCCCCATGGCGCAAGGCGATGCGCCGGGATATCGCGACTTGGGCCGTCCGCCCACGATGCGGCCGTCAGCCCGGGCAACAAAAAAGGCCCGGAGCTTTTTAAAGCACCGCGCCCGATCCATCGCCCGCGCATCGAACACCGTGCGCAGCCACCGCATCCCGCCCCGCGCATCGTGACGATCGCGAAACGCCCCTCAACAATGGGGCGGGATGAATAGGACTATAATCCTAAATTCAAAGAATGTCAACTCATGGTTTATCTCTCGGATATTATCACCGTCGTGAGTAACTCAGGGGGCGCACAGTGGAAAAAGATGAAATACAGCGATGGACTGTACTAACAAACATATTGAACGCACGACTAAGCGATGGCTCGATGAACTCGTTTGTCGAACTAGGCAATCAAGCATTTTGGGAATTCAATAATCTAGGCGATTATATTTGGAAAACACCAAGACTTATCGATTCCGAAACAGCCCTAGAAAAGAAAAAACTCGACGCTTACTTCCCGATCACCGGCAAAATTGAGAAAGATGAAATAGCAAAAAAACTACGTTATCAACGATGGCAATACCAATCGCATAAACTCGAAATTCTATTTCCAGCCCTTATGGCGATTTCGAATCTTTTTGTTTGCCTTGGAATGTTCGAGACCTGCTGCTTGCGCTTGGCCAAATTAATAGAAACAAACTACCCACAACCAATAACCACCAATAAACCTCAAGGGATTTCAAGACTCTTCAATTTTTATAAGCTAGCAGGCATTGATCTGAAGAGATCTGAAAATTATCGACCAATCAGATCCGCTTTGAAAATTCGCAATTGCCTTTATCATGCTGATGGATTGTTAGCTTGGTCAAGAGATGAAGCCGAGATTCGAAAAGTTGTAGCGGACTGTGCATTCTTGTCAGAGAGTCATCGACGGCAGCGATCGAAGAACAAGAACCCGCTGGTCGATGTAACAATTGAGCATAACGACCTCGGAGATCGAGTCATAATAACAAATTTATACTCCCACACAGTGGCCTTCTATGCACGCGACTACTTCATCGACATAATCGAGCAGTCTAGCAATCTATTTTCAAAAGCATGAACAATAATGCGAAGCGAAAAAGCAAGGCGCTCTGTGACGAATCGTATGGGATTACCAAAATCATTTCCTACGCACCGTCATTCACCACACTTTTGGGAACAACTCGGTCGCACCATCGCCACCTATGGATTTCTTGAAGAGGTTTTAGGGAAAGCAATTTTTGCTTTCACCGCGACACGCGAATATAGCGAAAATGAAATCGAAGCGGCTTATCGTGAATGGTTGCCACAACTTGAACGTGCATTAACAGATCAACTTTGGAATCTTGCAGAATCATACGGTAAAGCCGTGCGCGACAATTCCGCCAGCACGATTACGAATGTAGGTGACTTGGTTGAAGATATTAAAAAAGCGACAATTATCCGCAATGTCCTTTGCCACGGCTCGTGGCGCGCCCCTGACAATAACGGAGCCTCCATTCCTCTTTTCGTAAACAAGCAAAGGCAAATCTTTAGCACCCCAATTGATGTTGGATATTTGGAGCAAGTTCAAAAACAAGTCGTCGATCTAATTTGTAGCGTGATCGACAGCGTGACTCACATGGGATGGCAATTTCCAGGCGGAGCCGGAAACGGAGAAATCATCTTGGAACCCCGCGCCAAGGGAAGCTCGTAATACGTTATTTCAATACCTCACCTTCGGAAACCACTCTGCCCCCTTCCCTCCGGCGTCATGTCTCGCCAATTCCATACCGGATCAGCCATACCGCCAGCGTGGTGATGCTGCTCCGGCGCGGGCAATGCGCAAAACAAAAAGCCCCGGATCGCTCCGGGGCTTTTGTGTTTCTCGCGATGTCATTCCGGGATGCGCGTGCTTACGCGCAGACCCGGAATCTCGTTATCACCACATCGGGATTCCGGATCGGCGCGCTTTGCACGCCGTCCGGAATGACATGCCTGAATTCAAGAACCGGGTTGCTTCGCTTCGCTCGCATCCCGGAATGACGCACACGACCTCCGCCCCCACACAGCAAAAAGCCCCGTCATTTCTGACGAGGCCCCTGAACGTCTGCGTTTCAGTACATCCGTGAAACGAGGCGTGAAACTCTAAGCGCGTCCCGGTACATCCGCGGTGACGGCGCTTTTGAATCCCTGCATGGCGCCCACGTCATTCTTTGCGAATGACGGCGGGCGGCCGATGATTTGCTTAGAGAAGCTGGAGGTTTTCCGCGCTGGTCTTGCCGCGCATCTTGTCCGTCTTGGCTTCGAACTCAACCTTCTGCCCTTCGGCGAGATTGCTGAGGCCCGCACGCTCGACCGCGCTGATGTGAACGAACACATCGTTGCCGCCGTCGCTCGGGGCGATGAATCCAAAACCCTTCTGGCTGTTAAACCACTTCACTGTACCTTGAGCCATGTGTCTCTGTCTTTCCTAAAGGCGCGCAATGGCGCATTTCGCACACCATTGCGCGAAACATCCAATTTTCAGCATCGTCTTTGGGAAAGGAGCCTGGCGGCGCGTTAACAAAAGAAGGGCCAGCAATCGAATATAGCGATACGTAGCACGGCCTTTGCCAAAGCCAAAGAACTCAATTGTGTTCATTGGGAGGCGATATACCGCTTCCGGGAGCGAAAACACCCCGCAAATCCGATGTTTCCTGAAGATGGTGCGGCAAATGAGCCCGGGAATGAACAAAGCCCCGGATCGCTCCGGGGCCTTGTGTTTCTCGCGATGTCATTCCGGGGCGCGAGCGCAGCGAGCGAACCCGGAATCCAGAAGCTCGAGATTCCGGATCTGCGCGTGAAGAACGCGCATCCCGGAATGACCCAATCATCAATACCGGTAGTGCGCGGCCTTGTAGGGGCCTTCCTGCTTCACGCCGATATAATCGGCCTGATCCTTGCGCAGTTCGGTGAGCTTCACGCCGATCTTGGCAAGATGGAGCCGCGCGACCTTTTCATCCAAGGACTTCGGCAGCACATAGACTTCCTTCTTGTACTTGCCGTCCTTGTTGTTGGCGAACAGTTCGATCTGCGCCAGCGTCTGGTTGGTGAACGACGCCGACATCACGAACGACGGATGACCCATCGCGTTGCCGAGGTTCACGAGGCGGCCTTCCGACAGCAGGATGATGCGGTGACCGTCCGCGAAGGTGATCTCGTCCACTTGCGGCTTGATGTTGGTCCACTTCAGGTTCTTCAAGGTCGCGACCTGAATCTCGTTGTCGAAGTGGCCGATGTTGCAGACGATGGCGCGATCCTTCATCGCGCGCATGTGGTCGAGGGTGATGATGTCCTTGTTGCCCGTCGCCGTCACGAAGATGTCGGCGATCGGGGCGGCGTCTTCCATCGTCACGACCTGATAGCCTTCCATCGCCGCCTGCAGCGCGCAGATCGGATCGATTTCCGACACCAGCACGCGGCAGCCGGCCTGACGCAGTGACGCCGCCGAACCCTTGCCGACGTCGCCGAAGCCCGCGACCATCGCGACCTTGCCCGACATCATCACGTCGGTGCCGCGGCGGATGCCGTCGACCAGCGATTCACGGCAACCATAAAGATTGTCGAACTTCGACTTGGTGACCGAGTCGTTGACGTTGATGGCGGGCCATAAGAGCGTGCCGGCCTTCTGCATTTCATACAGGCGATGCACGCCCGTCGTGGTTTCTTCCGACACGCCCTTGATGCTGTCGGCGATCGCCCTGAAGTAACCCTTCGGCTTCTCCTTGAGTTGCTTCTTCAGCAGCGCGAAGAACACTTCTTCTTCCTCGGAGCCCGGCTTGTCGAGGAACGCGGTGTCGCCGTTCTCGGCGCGCAGGCCGAGATGGACGTACATCGTGGCGTCGCCGCCGTCATCGAGGATCATGTTCGGGTGGCCGCCGCCGTGCCAGTCAAACAGCTTGGCGGTGTAGTCCCAGTAATCCTTCAGCGTCTCGCCCTTCACGGCGAACACCGGAATGCCCGCAGCAGCAATCGCGGCGGCGGCATGGTCCTGCGTCGAATAGATGTTGCACGAGACCCAGCGGATGTCGGCGCCGAGCGCCTTCAGCGTCTCGATGAGGACGCCGGTCTGGATCGTCATGTGCAGCGAGCCCGCGATGCGCGCGCCCTTCAACGGCTGCTTCGGGCCGTATTCCTCGCGCGTCGCCATCAGGCCCGGCATTTCGGTTTCGGCGAGCGACAATTCCTTGCGGCCGAAATCGGCAAGGCCGATGTCCGCGACGATGTAATCCTTGGCGGTGGTCATGTGTGGGTTCCTGTCTCTACTCCCTCGCCCCGCTCTTGCGGGGAGAGGGTTGGGGTGAGGGGCCGAACGAATCCTCGGCCACAATGATTGTGTTTAGTCGCGAGGGTTGCCCCTCACCCGCTTCGCTATGCGAAGCGACCTCTCCCCGCTTGCGGGGAGAGGTGAAGACAAATCAAACCGCCTTCTTCAGCGCTTCGGCGAGGTCCGTCTTCTCCCACGAGAAGCCGCCGTCCGCATCCGGCGCGCGGCCGAAATGGCCGTAGGCCGCGGTACGCGCGTAGATCGGCTTGTTGAGATCGAGATGCTTGCGGATGCCGCGCGGCGTGAGGTCCATCGACTGCGCCACCGCCTTCTCGAGCTTGTCCTCCGAGACCTTACCGGTGCCGTGGGTGTCGATGTAGATCGACAGCGGGCGCGCGACGCCGATGGCGTAAGCGAGCTGCAAGGTGCACTTGTCGGCAAGGCCCGCCGCGACGACGTTCTTGGCGAGGTAGCGCGCAGCGTAAGCAGCCGAGCGGTCCACCTTGGTCGAGTCCTTGCCGGAGAATGCGCCGCCGCCATGCGGGGCCGCGCCGCCGTAGGTGTCGACGATGATCTTGCGGCCGGTGAGGCCGGTGTCGCCATCGGGGCCGCCGATGAAGAACTTGCCGGTCGGGTTGATGTGCCAGATGGTCTTGTCGTTGATCCAGCCTTCCGGCAGCGCCTTGCGGACATACGGCTCGACGCGCTCGCGCACCTGCTTCGAGGTCATGTCCTCGATCAGATGCTGATGCGACACGACGATCTCGCGCACCGCGACCGGCTTGCCGTTTTCATACTGCACGGTGACCTGGCTCTTGGAGTCGGGGCCGAGCACCTTCTCGGTGCCGGCATGACGCGCTTCCGCGATCAGGCGCAGGATCTTGTGGGCGTAGTGCAGCGGCGCAGGCATCAGTTCCGGCGTCTCGTTGGAGGCGTAACCGAACATGATGCCCTGGTCGCCCGCGCCTTCTTCGCGGTTGGTCGGCTGCTGCGCGTCGACGCCCTGCGCGATATCGGCGGACTGTTCGTGCAGCAGCACTTCAATGTCGGCGGTCTTCCAGTGGAAGCCGTCCTGCTCGTAGCCGATATCCTTGATCGCGTTGCGGATGACCTGCTCGAGCTGTTCCTTCGGCACGCTCGGGCCGCGCGTCTCGCCCGCGATCACCACCTTGTTGGTGGTGGCGAGCGTTTCGCACGCGGCGCGGATCTGCCACGGATCGAGACCCTGCTTGGGGCCTTCGCGGAAGAACAGATCGACGATTTCGTCCGAGATGCGGTCGCAGACCTTGTCCGGGTGACCTTCGGAGACGGATTCAGAGGTGAACAGATAGGACGAACGCATCTTGTCTTCCTTCGATTTTGGCTGGCGGTTGTTTGGGAAATTCCATCGGGTGCGTCAATCGCGCCGTCGCGAAATGACGTAAGATTCATCGTAAAACCACAATCCGTTATGCCGCCGCAGCACCTCGCGCGTGGCTTCGAGATAACGGCCGCTTTCGGTGATGCCGGCGAGCCGCTCGTCCTCGATCTGGGCGACATAGACCGCCGCGTTCCAGGCCGCGAAGGCGGTCGAGGAGCCGATCGCGCCGGTGACCTCGTTGGGCAGGGCTTCCATATCATACCGGAAGATCGAGCGGTTATCGGCGTAGGCGTTAAAGTTAAGATCGCGCCCCGCCGAGCCCAGTTCGTATTTCACCGCCCGCAAAACCTCGTGGCGGTTGATCGAGAACGGGTTCTCGTCCGGCCAGACCGACTGGATGATCTCCATTCCGGGGTCCTGCCCGTGGGAATGAATGCCGATCAGCCGCCCGCCGGGCCGCAGCGCCCGCGCCAGCGGGCCGATGATGCGCTTGGCGCGAAAGTTCAGCGACGACTTGGCGCGATAAGGCTGCGAGGCGATCACGAGGTCGAAATTGGCCTCGACCTTGCCCGCGCGCGGGATCACCGAATCCAGCATGAAGCGGTGGTCGTTGCGATAGATCACGATGGCGACCGGGCGCTCATAGACCGGCATGCCCGAGCGCGGCGAGACGTTGGCGCGCCAGTTCTCCTCGAGGAACGGCTCAAGCTCGGCGATCTGCGCCTCGAACTCGCCGGAGGAGGAACCGGTCAGCGCCACCTCTTTCCAGATCATCCCGGCAGCGGCCGCCGCCGATTTCGGCGTCAGCCACGGCGCCTCGGCGTAGTTCATGTTGGTCAGCACGAACACGGTCGCAGGGTGCTCGAACAGCCGGTCCGGCACCTTGTCGAGCGTGAGCTTGACGTCCTCGAAGCTGATTTCCTTGCCCGCGACATAGAACGGCATGTGCGGAAAGCGCACGTGCATCGAGCGCATCACCCGCGACAGCACGGTGCCGTCGCCCACCCCGGCGTCGAACACCCGCAATGCGGGTGGGCTGGGGTGGATGCTCCCAAGCTCCAAAGCGACCCGTTGGGCAATGACACGCTTCTCGCTACAGGTATGGACGAACAGCAGATATTTCTGCCGATTCTCGAAGAAACGGAAGTTGCCCGCCGGGTCGCGCTTCTCGATGGGCGGCTCCGGGAGCCGCCGCGCCGGGGTTCCGTCGGCCATGAAGGCGCGGATTCGCTCCAGCGTATCGACGGTAATGCGCTTGTTCTCGCGCAGCCGGGTCACGAGCTTGCCGTCGTTCACCGCGCGGCGGCCGAACGTCGATTCCGCCAGGCCCGCCTGGCGGCAATAGTCTGAAATCTCAGCCAAAAGGGCTTCGTTCTTCATGAGACCGTGCGGGAAGAATGGGTGGGCAGAATGATCTTGATCCCGCTTCCTACCATCATCTGCCCATAGGCGAAACCCGCCCAGACAAGATTCTTTGGGAGATCACGGAGATTTTGGGATTAGGATTTGCCCCGGCCGGCCCGGCTTTTTGGGGGCCAGGCCACTTTTTCTGAAAGCGATGTCACTTTCAGCCCTCCCTGCCTCGTCTTGAGACCGAATAGGCACGGACCCCGCTTTTGATGATCGCCCGTGCCTGCCCACACCGCCATTCCGGCGGCAACACACAGGAGGCACCATTGAAGATCGTCGTTATCGGAGGCTCCGGCCTCATCGGCTCCCGGGTCGTGGCCCGGCTGCGCGAACGCGGCCATGAGGTCCTTGCGGCCTCGCCGTCCACCGGCGTCAACACCGTCACCGGCGAAGGGCTCGCCAAGGCGTTCGCCGGGGCGCAGGTCGTGGTCGATGTCGCCAACTCCCCGTCCTTTGAACACAAGGCCGCGATGGACTTCTTCGAGGCCTCGGGCCGCAACGTGCTGACGGCGGAAAAGGCCGCCGGCGTGAAGCACCACGTCGCGCTGTCGGTGGTCGGCACCGAACGCCTGCTCGAATTCGGATACTTCCACGCCAAGCTCGCGCAGGAACTGCTGATCGAAGCGTCACGCCAGCCTTACACGATCGTCCGCGCCACCCAGTTCTTTGAATTCGTCGGCGGCATCGCACAGGAAGCGACGCGGGACGATGGCGTCCACGTCTCGCCCGCGAAGATCCAGCCGATGGCGGCTGACGATGTCGCCGCCGCCGTCGCGGATGCGGCCCTTGCCGAACCCGTGAACGGGATGATCGAGATCGGCGGCCCGGAATCCTTCCAGCTCGACCAGCTCGTCCGAAAGTACCTGAGCGCGAAAAAGGACGGCAAAACAGTCATCACCGATCCCGACGCCCGCTATTTCGGCATCAGACTCGACGACCGCTCGCTGACGCCCGATGCTGGCGCCCGTCTCGGGGCCATCACATTCGAGGAATGGCTGCAACGCGAAAGTGCAGTGTGATCTATCGCCGTCATCAAACAGGAATGAGATAATGTTTAAAAAGCTTGTCTGCACCGCAGCCCTCGGATTGCTTCTTGTCAGCGGAGCATCCGCCCACGACACGACCAAAAACGAAGCGAAGGTCACGGTGGTTTTCGATCACGAGCTTCCGAACGTGAAAGGCAAGAGTATGAAAGGCGTTCTGGTCGAATACGGACCCGGCGGTTCTTCGGCGGCTCACACGCATCCCAAATCGGCTTTCATCTACGCCACCGTCCTGAAGGGCGCGATCCGCAGCAAGGTGAATGACGGGCCGGAGAAGGTGTATCATGCCGGCGAGAACTTCTCCGAGATGCCGGGTGACCACCATGGCGTCAGCGCGAACGCGAGCAACACCGAACCGGCCAGCCTGCTTGCGGTATTCGTCGTCGACACCGATCAGAAGGTTCTGACGTTTCCGGAAACAAAGTGACCTGCAACAAACCGATATAGCTATCGTCTAAAAAGGAGACCGTAATGAGCATGACCCCTCGCGTTGAAGCGCCGTACAAGGCGGCACCCGAGGCCATCAAGGCCATGATGGCGCTTGAAGCCGCCATCAAGAGCAGCACTCTTGAGCAGAGCCTGATCGAACTCGTGAAGATGCGCGCCTCGCAGATCAACGGCTGTGCCTTCTGCCTGCACATGCATTCGACCGACGCCCGCAAGGCCGGCGAGACCGAAATGCGGCTCTATCTGCTCAACGCCTGGCATGAATCGTCGCTCTATACCCCGCGCGAGCGCGCCGCATTGGCCTGGACCGATGCGCTGACCCTGATTTCGGAAACCGGTGCGCCGGATGAAGACTGGGACGAGGTGAAGGCGCATTTCAACGAAGCCGAACAGGTCAACCTCACGCTGCTGATCGGCGCGATCAACGCGTGGAACAGGTTTGCGATCGGGCTGCGCATGCAGCACCCGAAGGGATGAACGTGCAACAGTCTGACGACACAACGGACATCTTCGAGACGCAGCGGCCCCGGCTGGTGCGTCTCGCCTACCGCATGCTCGGCTCGCTTGCCGAGGCCGAGGATGTGGTGCAGGACGCGTGGCTGCGCTGGCAGGATGTCGACCATGCCAAGGTCGAGTCTGCTTCCGCTTTCCTCTCGCGCATCGTGACGCGGCTTTGCCTCGACGTGATGAAGTCCGCGCGGGTCCGCCGCGAGTCCTATGTCGGCTCATGGCTGCCCGAGCCCGTGATCGAAGAGGATGACGGCCCGGATGAGGACAATCTCACCCTGACGCTGATGCTGGCGCTGGAACGGCTTTCGCCGCTCGAACGCGCCGCCTTCCTGCTCCACGACGTGTTCGGCGTCGGGCTGAACGAAGTCGCGGCCACCATCGAACGCGAGCCCGCCGCCGTCCGGCAACTGGCGGCACGGGCGCGCCAGCACGTACAGGACGCACGCCCCCGCTATACGGTCGCGCAGGATGAAGGCAGCCGCATCGCCGAGGCATTCTTCACCGCCTCGCGCAGCGGCGACATCGATGGCCTGCGCGCGCTGCTGGCCCAGAATGTCGTCCTTCGCTCTGACGGTGGCGGCAAGGTTCACGCCTTCCTCAATCCGATTGTCGGCCTCAATGCCGTGCTACGCCTCTATGAAGGTCTGACGCGAAAGCTCGGCGTCAAGGACGGCGGCTTCTACAAGCCGGTGCGGATCGACGGCCTGCCCGGCTATGTCAGCTATGAGCGCGACAACGTCTTCCAGACCACGGCTTTCGAGATCGAGGACGGCAAGATCGTGACCGTCTACATCACCCGCAACCCCGACAAGCTTCAGCATGTCGCGAAGGCGCTGGCGATCACGCCGCCGGAATCGCAATTGCGGCATTAGGAGGCCAGACTTTACTCAGAATCGTCACGCGCGGACTTGATCCCGCGCATCCATCTTAACAAAAAAGATGGATTGCCGGGTCAAGCCCGGCAATGACAGATTTCGTTTCATCAGGTGAATCGCTCAACGGAGCGGATCAGTGCTCGCGGCCGGGGTTGTTGGCGTCCCGGACATCCTCGAAGGTCGCAAACTCGGCGTTCACATTCTCGCCGCCCGCGTCCTCGACCTTGCGCATATAGATGTTCTGCACGACCTCGCGGCTATGCCGGTCGATAGCAAAGGGCCCGCGCGGGCTTTCCCATGCGGCCCCTTTCATTGCCTTCAGGAGCGCCTCGCCGTTCGTCCCGCCTTTCGTCGCCTGCAGCGCCTCGCGGATCAGGCGCGTGCCGTCATAGCCGCTCACCGCCATCGCGCCCGGCGTCTCGCTGTAGGCCGCGCGATAGGCATCGACGAACAACCGGTTCGCGCGCGAGGGATGTGCAACCGAGTAGAAATGCGCGGTCGCGATTCCGAGCGCTGACGGCCCGAGAGTCTTCAGAATTGAATCGTCGGTGAGGTCGCCCGTCGCGATCAGCCTGATGCCATCTTGCGCGAAGCCTTGTTCGGCGATGGCATCGAGCACCGGGCGTATCTGCCACGGCGCGATAAACAGAAACACCGCATCGGGCTTTGCCTGCTTGATCTGCGCCAGCGATGGACCGAGATCGGCCTCGGACAACGGGATTCTGTATTCGTCGCTCACCGTGCGCTCGTCACCAGCGAACGCCCTGGAGAATTCCTTCAGCGCATCATTGCCCGGTGCATAGTCGGAGATCAGCGCGGCGGCGTTGCGGATGCCGTTCTTCGCCGCCCACTTGCCGAGCGTCGCAGCGGATTGCGCCAGCGTCGCGCCGCTGCGTACGATGAAAGGCGAACGGGTGGTGATGACCGAGGTCTGCGCGCCCATCACCACCATCGGAATTTTCGCATGGGTCGCGAACGGTGCCGCGACGGCGGCGGCAGGCGACGTGCCAAAACCCGCCAGCACATCGACCTTGTCCTCCTCGACGAGGCTCTTGACCGCCTCGCGGGTATGATCGGGATTGCCTTCGTCGTCGCGGACAATCACCTCGATCCGCGTGCCGTCGATGGTGTCGCCGTTCTGCTCCAGATAGAGCCGCATCGCGTTGTCGATCTGCTTGCCGGTCTCGGCGAGCGGACCCGACAGCGGCAGCACGAGGCCGATCTTCAGCGTCGGTTCGGCAGCAGCCACAGGCTGCGCGGCCACCGTCAACGCCGCGAGCACAACATAGAAGACATGCCGCAGCGAAAACGCCATCGCGCTCAATCCTTGAACACCACCGTCTTGCGGCCGTTGAGGATAACACGATCCTCCAGATGATAACGCAGGCCGCGCGCCAGCACCTGCCGCTCGATGTCCGCGCCCTTGCGCACCAGAATCTCGGGCGGATCGCGGTGGCTGATGCGCTCGACATCCTGCTCGATGATCGGGCCTTCGTCGAGATCGCCGGTGACGTAATGCGCGGTCGCGCCGATCAGTTTCACGCCACGCGCATGGGCCTGATGATAGGGCTTGGCGCCCTTGAAGCCCGGCAGGAACGAATGATGGATGTTGATGCAGCGGCCCGACAGTTTCGCGGCAAGGTCGTCGGAGAGCACCTGCATGTAGCGCGCCAGCACGACGAGATCGGTTTGCGTCTCCTGCACCAGCTTCCAGATCTGCGCTTCCTGCTCCGCCTTGGTATCGCGGGTCACCGGCAGATAATGGAACGGAATGTCGCCGAACTCGATGCCTTCATAGGTCTCGCGCGGGTGGTTCGAGACGATCGCGGTCGGCACCATCGGCAGGTCGGTGTAGCGCCAGCGATAGAGCAGATCGGCGAGGCAATGGGTCGATTTCGACACCATCAGCATGACGCGCTGGTGCTCGCCACGGCTGCGCAACTGCCAGGTCATGTTGAACGGCACCGCGATGGCGCCGAAACCGCCGCGCAGCGTGGCGAGGTCGGAGGAGCCGTCCACCGTGTTGAACGTGACGCGCATGAAGAACTTACCGGTTTCGGTGTCGTCGAACTGCTGGGCGTCGAGAATGTTCTGTCCGCTGGCGAACAGGAAGGTGGATACCGCCGAGACGATTCCGGGGCGGTTGTCGCAGGACAGGGTCAGAACGAATTGCTGGGCAAGCATGGGAAATCTGATCTTTGAGATGGGCAGAGGGGCGAAAACAGCCCTGCTCTAGCACCCGTCTCCCCTTGCGCCAATCCTGTCCCGCCCGACATGATGAAATGGTATGACAATCCGCCCCCCACCCCTCGCGAGGCACCATGGCCGGTCAATTAAACGGATACCGCATCCTCATTCTGGAAACGCGCGAGGAAGCCCAGTTCTCCCGCCTGCTGCGGGACCAGGGCGCGGACGTGATCCAGTGCCCGATGTTCACCATCGAGGATACGCCCGATCAGGACGCGGTCGGCGGCTGGATCAAAAGCACGATCGACGAGCCGCTCGACGATCTGGTGCTGATGACCGGCGAAGGCGTGCGGCGGCTCGTGGCTGCCGCGAAACGGATCGGCGTCGAAAATGAATTCATCGCCGCATTGGCTCGGCCGCGCAAATACGCGCGCGGTCCCAAGCCCGTGAATGCGCTCCGCCAGATCGGCCTCACCGCCGAAATGGTCGTGGAGCCGCCCACCACGGAAGGCATCATCGCCACGCTGTCCCGCACCGAGCTGAAAGGCCACCGCGTCGGCTTGCAGCTTTACCCGGAGAAGGATCATGGCCCCCTGCTCGCCGCCGTGCGCGAGGCCGGTGCCACGCCCGTTCCGATCGCGCCTTATGTCTACGACGCGAAGGCGGCGCAACCGAACATCGCCGCCGCCATCGGCGAGGTCGCCGGGGGGCGTGTCGATGCTGTCGCGCTGACGAGTTCCGGGCAAGTGCGGCGGCTGGTGGAAGCCGCACGCGCGGAGGGAGCCGAGGAGCAGTTGCGGCTGGGGCTCGCGCAGACGCCGGTCGCCTCCATCGGCCCGGTCGTCTCCAATGAACTGAAAGCCTACGGCCTGCAGACCGACATCTCTCCCACCAACGGCGCTTATTTCATGAAGCCCTTGATTCAGGCCATCATCGCGCGATTGACACAGACGCCGCCGCGCTGAGCTTCACGATTCTGTAAAGAGGCGTGCGCCCACACGCCTGTGGATGACGCGGCGAATCCACAATTGCTGGCGGACAACGGCAGAACGATTTGGCAACCTGTACGTTGAGGTGAACAGGCAGCCAAGGAACCGTGGAGCCGCATCATGATCTCCGCTCAGACCGCGACTGAACCCGTTGCAACCACCGCTTCATTCGACGAGCAGTTGCGGCAGGCCCGCGCGCTGGTCGGCGAAGGACGCAGGCTTCTGCACATGGCGAACCGCAACCTGCGCACGGGCAATATTCTTGTCCGCCGCAGCCACCAGCGCCTCACTGACACCGAGGCCTATTTCCGCCGGACCCACCCGCGCTGAAATTTAGCCGCTGTTCCGCAGTCCCGCCGAGATGCCATTGATCGTGATCTGGATACCCCGCAGTACCTGCGGGTCTTCGTTCTTGGCGCGATAGGCTTTGAGAAACTCGACCTGCACATGGTTGAGCGGATCGAGATAGGGAAAGCGGTGACGGATCGAGCGTTCCAACAGCGGGTTGTGCCCGAGCAGCCGGTCCTGCTCCATGATCTTCAGCAGCCAGCCGATCGAATTCTGCCACTCGGTGCGGATGCGCAGGAAGATGGTGTCGCGCAAGGTCTTGTCCGGCACCAGTTCGGCATAGCGCGAGGCGACCGCGATGCTGCTCTTGGAGAGCACCATGTCCATATTCGACAGCAGCATGCGGAAGAACGGCCACTCGCGATAGAGTTCGCGCAGGAAAGGCAGGCCCTTGTCCGGGTTCTTGCCGATCCATTCGCTGACCGCGCTGCCGAAACCATACCACCCCGGCAGCATCAGGCGGCATTGCGCCCATGAGAACACCCACGGAATCGCGCGCAGATTCTCGATCCGCCGCGCCTTGCTGCGCGAGGCCGGGCGGCTGCCGATGTTGAGCGTCGAGATTTCGTTGATGACGGTGGAGGCCCAGAAATATTCCTCGAAACCTTCCGTCTCGTAGACGAGCCCGCGATAGGAGGCGAAAGCGAGCGCCGACAATTCCTCCATCGCCGCGAGATATTCCTGGCGCGGCGCGGAGTGCTGCGGCTGCAGCAGGCTTGCTTCCAGCGTCGCGGCGGCGAGGATTTCCAGATTCTGCCGCCCGACTTCGGGGTTGGTGTATTTCGACGAGATGATTTCGCCCTGCTCGGTGATGCGGATCTGCCCCTGCACCGCCCCGCCCGGCTGCGCCAGCACCGCCTCGTAGCTCGGGCCGCCGCCACGGCCGACCGAACCGCCACGGCCATGGAACAACCGCAGCCGCACCTTATGCTTCTCGAACACCTCAACGAGGCTGATTTCCGCCTTGTACAATTCCCAGCCCGAGGTGACGAAGCCGCCATCCTTGTTGCTGTCGGAATAGCCGAGCATCACCTCCTGAAGGCCGCCGCGGCTGTCGACCAGACGGCGATATTCGGGCAGCGACAGCGCGCGATCCATGATGCCCGCGCAATTGCGCAAATCCTCGATGGTCTCGAACAGCGGCACCAGATTGATGTGGCTCGTGCCATTCGGATCAATCAGTCCGACTTCCTTGAGCAGCACCGCGATTTCAAGAAGGTCGGAGACGCCTTCCGACATCGATACGATGCTCTGCGGAATGCATTGACGCCCGAACCGCGCATGAGACTCGGCCGCCATCCGCAACACCGCGAGTTCGCCGCTCGTCTCCTCACCATAACTTGCGAACGGAGAGATCAAGGACCGCGCGGTATGCAGTTCGCGCACCAGGAGCGCGCAGCGCGCATCCTCCGACAGGGACAGATAGTTGGTGCCCGGCGCAACCGCTTCGAACAATTCCGCGATGGTGCGTTCATGCACCGCCGAATTCTGCCGCAGGTCGAGACTGGCAAGATGGAAGCCGAAGCAATCGACCGCGCGCCGCAACCGCCGCAGCCGTCCGCGCGCGATGACACCGGAGCCGTTCTTGATCAGCGAGTGGTTGATGATGTCGAGATCGGCACGAAGGGCCTCGACACTTTCGTAAGGCGCCGCTTCGCCACCCGTCCGGCCGCCGGTGCGTACGCCGAACACGCCCGCCGTCGCCTTCAGCCTCGAGTAAACGCCATGGACAGCGCGGCGATAGGGCTCGCGGCCACGGTGAGCGGAGACCGACGGCGAACGCTCGATCAGGTCCTGCAATTCGTCCGTCACATCGACGAGATCGACCGCGAGCGACAATTCGCCATAGAGCTTCTGCAATTCCTGCAAATAGAAATTCAGCACGCGCTCGCATTGCATCTGCAACGTGCCACGCAAGACGTCGGCGGTGACGAACGGATTGCCGTCGCGGTCGCCGCCGATCCAGCTTCCCATCTTCAGGAACGAGGCCAGTTCTTTTCCGTCCTCGTCGGCGCCGAGACGATCTTCCAGCAGGTTCAGCAGCCGCGGCAACTGCTTGAGGAAGGTGTAATCGTAGAACGACAGGCCGTTCTGCACTTCGTCGAGCACGGTGAGCTTGGTCCGGCGCAACAGGTTGGTCTGCCACAGCGTCAGCACGCAGCGGCGCAGCTGTTCATCGTTGTCCGCAAGCTCCTCCGCCGTCATCTGCGTGCGGTCGCGCTCCTCGAGCAGCGCCGCGATGTCCATTTCGCGGTCGATGGTGCTCTTGCGGCGCACTTCGGTCGGATGCGCGGTCAGGACCGGGCTCACCAACGCGCCATCGAAAAAGTCACGCAACTGTTTTGCCGAGAAGCCCGCCTGGCGGGCGCGCTCCACCGTCCCGGCGAGCGTCGTCGCCGCGGTCGCAAGCCCCGCCCCGCTCTGGTTGCGGGTCTGGCGAATGTGGTTCTGGTCCTCGGCGATGTTGGCGAGGTGGGAGAAATAGCTGAAGGCGCGCACGATGCGCACCGTCTCGGCGATGGACCGTCCGTCCAGCATCGCCTCCAGTTCATGGCGGGCGCCGATGTCCTCGTCGCGATGGAAGCGGATCGACGCCTGGCGGATGCTTTCCACCAGATCGAAGACGTCATCGCCCTCCTGATCGCGCACCGTGTCGCCCAGAATCCGGCCCAACAGCCGGATTTCCGCGCGCAATTGCGCGTCGGCCTGCGACGACAGGACGTCCTCCCGGCTGGAGGGTTCGCTGGAACTGGAAAGAGGCTTTCGCTCGAAAGCCGAAACGTCGGACGCCATTGATGGATGCGCTTTCAAAAACTGCTTTCGACTTTCGTCGCAATTTTTGCAGGGCAGCGCAAGATAGTTTCATCTTTTGAAAAGATGTCCCACGGCCCACCGCCATGGGATTGACCCTTTTAACCCTTGCGCGGCTCTTTCCGGGCCTCGTCGGACTTTTTCGTGGTCGAAGGCTGCGTGACGCTCACCGGATCGGAGGCCGGAAACGTATCCCGCAACCCCTTGTCGAGCTCCTTTTTCGTACGGCGATCTTCCCGTACGGCCGCATGCGGATTTTCCGCGTGCTTGTCATGCGGAGCCGGATCGAATTTGTCGTCCATCGCAACCTCTCCATTCGCGTTCAAAATCATTCGCGTTCAAAATCGCCCGCGATGGGCAATGCGCGGCGGCAGAGGATGTTCCGGCCGCACGACCGGAACCGCATCGATGCCCGTTTATTCCTCTTTCCGAAACACGCCGGAAATGACCATCCGGCGGCGGTCATTTCGATTTCCCATGCCGTTTTGTTGCTGTAGAGAACGCGAAACCCCGGCACGGCGCCGAGGCGCACGCACTGACACATGACGGCACCCACCTCGAAATTGTATCTGGAAGCGCCGCGCCGTTTGCGCGCACTGGTCCGCGCGCGGGAATCGAGCCTGATCGTTCTCGCGGCGATCGTCGGTATCCTGGGCGGTCTTTTCGTGGCGCTGATGAGCCATGCCGTCGGCCTGCTGCACGAGGTTCTTTTCAACATTCCCCACGGCGAACGGCTGTCGTCCCAATCGGTGCTGGAGCCGATGCGCGCGGTGATCATGCCGACCCTGGGTGGCCTCCTGTTCGGCCTGTCGCTGCTCGTCTTGCATCGCTGGCGGCCCGGCCGGGAGGTCGACCCCATCGAGGCCAATGCCCTGCATGGCGGCAAGATGTCGTTCCGTGGCAGCATCATCGTCGCCCTGCAAACCATCTGGTCGAGCGGTGTCGGCGCCTCGGTCGGCACCGAGGCGGGCTACACCCAGATATCGAGCGGCACCGCCTCCGTGCTCGGACAGGCGTTTCACCTGCGCCGCTCCGACCAGCGCATCCTTGTGGGGTGCGGCTCCGCCGCCGCCATCGCCGGCGCGTTCGGCGCACCATTGGCGGGCGCTTTCTACGCCTTTGAACTGATCGTCAGCGGCTATACGCCCGCGAGCCTCGCCCCGATCGGCGTCGCCTCGATTACCGGCTATGCCGTCGCCCACCAGCTCGCACCGACCGTCCCCGGCATCATCCTCAGCCAGGTCGGAACGGTCACGAGTCAGGACATTGTCATCGCCGTGGCGCTTGGCTTTCTCTGCGCGCTGGCCGGCATCGCGGTGATGCGCGCGGTCGCGGTATGGGACACCGTCATGTCCCGCTCGCGGCTGTGGCTGCCGTTGCGTCCGACCATCGGCGGCCTCGTCATGGGGCTGTTCGCGTTGCAGGCCCCGCAGGTGATGTCCTCCGGCCACGGCGCGCTGCATACCACCAATGTGGTCACGCTGCCGGTCTTGATGGTCGCATTCCTGTTCGCGCTCAAAATTCTCGCTTCGGTGATTTCTCTCGGTTCGGGCTTTCGCGGCGGCCTGTTCTTCTCCTCGCTGCTGAGCGGCGCGCTCGGCGGCCACCTGTTCGCGGCCGCCATGAATACGCTGGTGCCCTCGCTGCATCTCGATATCAGCGTCTATGCCGTCATCGGCATGAGCGCGCTGTCGGCTGCGGTGGTCGGCGGGCCACTGACCATGACCTTCATCGCGCTGGAGACCACCGGCAATCTCTGGCTGACGACGGCGGTGCTGATCGCGGTCATCGTCTCGACCCAGGTCACGCGCGAGCTGTTCGGCTATTCCTTCGCGACCTGGCGCTTCCACCTGCGCGGCGAAACCATCCGCAGCGCCGCCGATATCGGATGGATTCGCGACCTCACCGTCGGCCGCATGATGCGCGGCGACGTCACCACCGTGCCGGTGGAGATGCCGATCGACACCTTCCGCCACAGCTATCCGCTCGGCTCGAAAACACAGGTGATCGCGGTGGATTCGGAACAGAAATATGCGGGCATCGTCTTCGTCGCCGACGCCTACGCCTCACTCGACACCCCGGCCGACACGATCGGCGACATCATCCGTTATCAGGACGCCTGCCTGCTGCCCGAGATGAACGCACAGGATGCGGTGGCGGCGTTTGACCGCGCCGAGGCGGAATCGCTCGCGGTGATCGACAAGGCCGACACGCGCCGCGTCATCGGCATCCTGACGGAAGCGCATGCGTTGCGCCGCTATGCCGAGGAAACCGATCGCCACCGCCGCCATTCGATCGGCGAGGCATAAAAAATCCGCGCGAGCGCATTGCGCCGCGCGGATCATCGTCCGTTGAGCAGAATTTACTGAACGGCCGGCGTTGCCGACGCGGAATGCTGATGCGCCCCGGCAGCAACCTTCGGCGCGCGGTGACCGCTGCGAAGCGCCGCCAGAATCTGGCCCATCGTCCGCGCTTCCAGACGCGGCGACTTGTCCATGTTGAAATGGTTGATGTTCGGGTCGCCGGCCAGATCGATGTTGGTGATCGCCGCGCGCGATCCGGGGCCACGCACCGCAAGACCGCCCACAGTGGTGTAATAATTCACCACACGGCCGACATTGGCCGGGATCACCTGAGTGCCGGGCGGGCCGTAATTGACGATCAGCGCCACCTTGGCGCCCTGCTGCTGCATGATCTCGGCCATCTGGGTCGAAGCCTGACCGCCAAGCGAATGACCGACGATCACGATGGGACCCTTGCCCGCCTTGTAAAGGCGCGCTGCCTCCATCGCGAGGCCCGCCGCTTCGCTGTGATTGGCAACCGTCACCGGAATGTGGCGGCGGGTAAGTTCGGCCGCGTAATTATCCAGGCCGGTCGAGAACACGTTCGCAAGACCCTTGAGCAAATACACATGGCCCGGCGCCGCCTGGGCGCCCGCCGGGGCAAAAATCAATCCGACTGCAAAAACAATCGCCAACCAGAACGTGCGCATCTTCCACCGTCATGAAAAGGAGTTGTCCTAACGGGGGTCACTTAAAATAGCCGACGGTGTGAAATCAAGCCGCCCGCCACCGTTCCGCCGCATGGCCGTCTTTATCGCCATGCGTGTTGCATAATTCTCTCACCCGGGAACCGAATCGGCCGGGTTTTGCGACGATCCGGTAACGCCCTGCGGGTGGCTTTCAGCGCCGGAGTATGGGATAGAGCCCCCGTTTCATTTGGCACCTTTTTGAGCAGAACAGGACGCCCGTGCTTCTTCTCGCGAGCAAGATTATCTGGGCCATCGGCGTGGTCGGGTGGTTCATCATCCGCCTGCCGCATGATCGCCGCTCGAAGCGCACGCCGAAAGCCCGCCAGGCTTCGGGGCTGCGCGAAAAACTGCTGCTCAGCGCCTCGACCACCGGGCTTGGCATCCTGCCCGCGCTCTACGTGTTCGGCCACGCCTTCCGCCTCGCCGACTACCCGCTGCACCCGCTACAGGTCGTGATCGGAGGCATCATTTTCGCAGCCGCGCTGTGGATGTTCTACCGCACCCACAAGGATCTGGGCCGCAACTGGTCGGTCACGCTAGAAGTCCGCGAGCAGCACCGGCTCGTCACCGGGGGCGTCTACAACCGCGTTCGCCACCCGATGTACGCGGCGTTCTGGCTGTGGGCTCTGGCGCAGGCGTTCCTGCTGCCGAACTGGATCGCGGGGCCAGCCGGTCTTCTCGGCTTCGGCATCCTGTTCTTCATGCGCGTCGGCCGCGAGGAGCAGATGATGATCGACACCTTCGGCGACGAATACCGCAGCTACATGCGGCGCACCGCGCGCGTGGTGCCAGGCATCTACTGATCGGCGGACGTGACCGCCAGCCGCTCGGGATTTTGCAGAGTTTCGCGCATGGCGGCGAGAAAGCGCCCGATCTGGTAGGCATCCGCGAGCCGGTGGTCGGCACGCATGAACAGCGGCATCACGCGGATTTCGACCGGCGCGCCGTCACGCATCACCAGTTTCGTTTCCGCCGGCCCCAGTGTCAGGTTGATCGAGTCGCTGCCATCGGCGAACCGGCTCGGCTTGTAGCTGCGCATCGGCGGCGAACCCGCATGCGAGAGGTCATTCACCATGGCGCTGCCGCTGCGCAATTCATCGAGGCGGCTCACCGCAGGCAGATGAAAGTGGCGGTCGAGGAAACCGTAGAAGCGCATCATCTGGCGAAACCAGAACGCGGGCACCTTGCGCATCCGCGCCAGATCGCGGTCGCGGCCGCCATTGCCGCGCGCGGCCTCCAGCAAGCGCCGCCAGACCTCGGCGGATATCTCCTCGATGCTCTTCTTGTCCGGCGATGTCACCAGCAGCAGATCGATTTCGCCCGCCTTGCGATGGAAGAACGCCATGCGAATGCCGATGTCGCGAAAGCGGTAGATGCGGCGTCCGACGACGCGGGTATTCATCTCGGGGAATTGCGCGAGTGCAAGGCCGGTGGCGCGGATCAACGCATGAGCGGTGGTCAGGATGGTGCCACCCTTGCGATTCTTCTCCTGAAGAAACGCAAGCAGCGCATCGGCCTCGAATTCGGTCCCCATCACGATCACCGGATCGACATGGCTCGCCTTCGGCGCGTGCAGGTAATAGCGGTTGTAGAGCGGGATTTCCGCGTTCGACAGCGGGCGGCTGGCGAGAGGCCATTTCATCGGTGTGCGACCCTCACGCCTGCGCCGCCGCGCTCTGGCTCATCACCAGATCGACGATCGCTGCGGGCGAACGAAAATGCGCGGGGCCGACATGCTCGCCGCCGAGCTTGATGCCGTAGCCCTCCTCAATTTGAAAAATGACGTCGATCAGGAGCAGCGAATCCAGCAGCCCCTGTTCGAGCAAATCTGTGTCGAGCGCGAGACCGGGATGGTTCGGGCAGCGCGACGCCACGAACTTCAGAATATCGGCCTCGACCTGTGTGCGCTCCGGCGTCATCTTCACTCGATCTCCACTCAATCCCCGCGCAGTTGCGCGAGGCTTCTCATAACCCAATTTCAGGGAAAAGTACTGCCTCAGCCGGCCGACAGCCGGCGGGTCAGCGCCGCCCGGTCCACCTTGTAGCCGGATGTCAGGGGCAGCTCTTCCAGAATCTCGACATGCATGGGAATTTTATAAGAGGGCAATTCGCGCTGGCAGGTCGCGCGCAGGGTCGCGAGATCGATCGCCGCTCCGCCCTGCGGTGCCACGAACAGCGCGAAGCGGGTTTCGCCGGCATGAAGCATCGGCACCGCCACGGCGCGGACACCGGGAAACGCCGCCTCCACCACGCTCTCGATTTCGGCGGGATGAACGCGATAGCCCTGCACCTTCACCAAGAGATTCGCCCGGCCCGCGATGTAGAAATAGCCATCGGCATCCGCGCGGGCGAGATCGCCGGTGCGCAGCCAGCCGCCGCTCAATGCCTCAGCAGTCGCGGCGGTATCCTGCCAGTAACCGAGCATCACATTCGGTCCGCGCGCGCACAGCATCCCGGCCTCGCCCTGCGGCAAGGCCCGGTTGGATTCATCCAGCACCGCAAGCTCGACACCGGACAGCGCCCTGCCGATGGAGCCTTCGCGCACTCTGAGCTGATCCGGCGGCAGCACCGCGAGCCGCGCGGCTGCCTCCGACTGGCCATACATCACATAAAAATCGGCGGGCGCGATCAGCTCCGCCATTCGCACCGAAAGATCGTGACGCAAGCCGCCACCCGCAACCGACATGTAGCGCAACTTGGGCATATTCTGTTCGCCAAGACGGCCATACTTCATCAGCATGCCGTAGACTTCCGGCACCGCTGAAAAACTCGTGGCATCGAACTTGGCGATGGCCTGCGGGATCGTCGCCGGAAACATCAGCGCGCCCGCGAACACCATGGTCGCGCCCGCCAGCATGTGTGTCTGTAAAATCGAATTGCCGAACGCATGGCAGAACGGCAGCAGCACCAGCGCGCGCTCGTCCGCCGTGATCGGCAGGTCGTGCAAAATCGAGCGCGTGTTGGACAGAAGATTGCCGTGACTCAGCATCACGCCTTTCGGCAGACCTGTGGAGCCCGAAGTGAACAGCAGCATCGCCAGATCGTCACGACCGCGTGTGGGTACTGGGCGCGCAATGTCGGCGGCGGATTCCACGATCAGAGTCACCGTCGCTGCTGCTTCGCCCGCGATGTTTTTCGGCGCGATCAGGATGTCCGGATTGCACGCCTCCTCGATCTGCTTCAGCCGCGCCGGTTCCAGCGTCACGGGCAGCGGCACCACCACGCCGTCGGCGAGCAGCGTGCCGTAATAGGCTGCGACATAGTCCGGCGAATTGGCGAGCTTGAGCGCGACGCGCGCGCCCGGCGCGAAATCGGAGCGGCTGCACAGATAGCGGCGCACGCTCTCGGCGGCGCGCAGCAGCCAGCCATAGGTGAAGGTGCCCTTCTCCATGACGATCGCCGGATGATCGCCGCGCACACGCGCGATATCGAAGAACGCCAGCCCGAGGTGGTTCGCTTCATCGAGCGACGCCATGGCGGGCGCGCCCGCAGCCGCACGCGCGGGCGTCTCGTCATCGCCGAATTGCAGGATAACCGTGTCCATCACGTCTCACGCCGGGAATGGCGCAATCCTTGCCACATCACAGCGCCGCACGATAGATGCCAAGCGCGTCGGCCTGCGTCATCTCGCGCGGATTGTTGACGAGGAGCCGCCTCTGCTTCATCGCATCTTCCGCCAGCGCATCGAGATCGGACTCCGTAATTCCAACATCGCGCAGCCGTGTCGGCAGGCCAAGCGCGACAGGCAATTCCGCAAGCCATGCGACCAACGAGGCCGCGCCATTACCTTTGCCCGGCATGAGAATGCCGGCGATCTCGGCATAAAGCGTCTCGGCGGCCTGTGCATTGAATTGCAGCACCTGCGGCAGCACCAGCGAATTGGACAGGCCGTGCGCGACGTGGAAGCGCGCGCCGACCGGATAGGCCAGCGCGTGAACGGCGGCGACCGGCGCATTCGCGAACGCCATGCCCGCGAGCATCGAGCCGAACAGCATGTTGTGCCGCGCCTCGATGTTCGCGCCGTCACGGCAGACGGTTCGGATATTGCCGCCGAGCAGCCGCAACGCCTCGCGCGCCAAAGCATCCGACATCGGGTTCTTCAACCGCTTGCTGGTGTAGGCCTCGATGGCGTGAACCATCGCGTCGATGCCGGTCGCGGCGGTGACATGCGCGGGCAGCTTGAGCGTCAATTCAGCATCGAGCACCGCCCAGTCGGGCAGCAGCACCGGAGAGACGACGCCTTTCTTTTCATTCTCGCCTGTCGTCACGATGGAGATCGGCGTCACCTCCGATCCGGTGCCCGCCGTGGTCGGCGCCAGCACCAGAGGCAGGCGTTTGCCTTTCACCATGCCGACGCCGTAGATGTCGGCGAGCTTCTCGTCGCCATGCGCGAGCAGCGCCACGAGCTTCGCCACGTCCATCGAACTGCCGCCGCCGATCGCGACGACGCCATCGGCCTTCGCCGCGCGCGCCACCGCGACGGCGCGTTCGATCACATGCACCGGCGGATCGGCCTCGACCTCGGAGAAAACCGTGACGGCAATGCCTGCTTGCTCGAGCCCCTTCAATCCGGCCTGCAGCAATCCCGCTTTCATCACGCCGGGATCGGTGACGAGAAGCACCGAATTGCAGCCGAGCGTCTTGACAAGCTCGCCGATGCGCGCGGACGCCCCCGGCTCCATCAAGAGCGATTTGGTCGATTGAAACGTAAAGCCCGGCATCGCGGCACCTCGATCATTTAATGGCGATTGTTCAGGCACCGCAGCGAGCGGTCAAGACGACTTCATTCCAATCGCTCGACCTTGCGGAGCGCCGGAAACAGCCGCATCCACGTCAGCGCGATCAGGATCGTGGCGATGCCGCCGAGCAGCGCCGCGGGGACCGCGCCGAGCCAGGCAGCCACCACGCCGCTCTCGAATTCACCGAGCTGGTTCGAGGCGTTGACGAACAGATAATTCACCGCGCCGACCCGACCGCGCATGTCGTCGGGCGTGGACAACTGCACCAGCGAGAAACGGATGACCACGCTGACGGTATCGACCGCGCCCATCGCCGCCAGCGCCAACAGCGACAGCCAGATGTGTGTCGACAGGGCGAAGACGATAGTCGCAACCCCGAACGCGATCACCGCCTGAAACATCCGCAGGCCCACGCGGCGATTGATCGACAGATGCGCAAGCACGATCGTCATCGCCAATGCGCCCACCGCAGGCCCTGCCCGCAGCAGGCCGAGACCCCACGGCCCGGTTTGCAGAATGTCGCGCGCATAGATCGGCAGCAGCGCCGTCGCGCCACCGAACAGCACCGCAAACAGATCGAGCGAGATCACGCCGAGGATGGTCGGGTTGTCGCGCACGAACCGCACCCCGCCGAACAGCGCACCAAGCGTCGGCATTTCCTTCGGCACCGCCGGCCGCTCGAAGTGAATGGCCCGCGTCATCAGCGATGCGAAAAGCCACAACAGCGTCATGAGCGCGTAAGGCATGCCGGGCGAGATGGCGTAGACGAAGCCGCCCAATGCCGGGCCGACGATGGTCGCCATCTGGTTGCCCGCCGTCGACAATGCAGTCGCCTGCTGCAGGCGGCCGGGCGGCGCCACGGCAGGCAGGATCGCGGCGGTCGCCGGGCTCTCGAACGCCGTCGCGGTGCCGAGAACCGCGAGCGCCGCGAAGATCCACGGCACGGTGAGGATACCGAGGAAATTGCCGAGCGCCAGCGCCACCGCCGTCAGCCCTTCCACGCTCTGGCAGGCCTGCAACACGCGGCGGCGGTCGTAGCGGTCCGCGACATGGCCCGCCACGAACACCAGAACCGCCGTCGGCAGGAATTGCGTGAGCCCGGCAAGGCCGAGGTAAAGCGCGCTGCCGGTCAGATCGTAGATCTGCCAGCCGATCGCGACGGTCGAAATCTGGGCGGCGAAGCGAGAAAAGCTCCGCGTCACGAAGAAGAACTGAAATGGACGATGGCGCAGGATGTCGCGCGGAGAGTCGAATTCCATTCAGCCGAGATACCTTCGGAAAGCGGGCCGCGAGCGCGGACCGGCGCAATATATCGCATCCGTGCATGGCGTGGATCGCCAAGCCTTGGCAAGGCCCCGCGCCGCATGCGAGGTCTGCAACGCACAGAAACGGATCACAAAAGGGAGAGATCGGCAGAGATCAGGTGTCGAGGTGGGCAACCACGACGAGCTTCTTCACCTGCTGCTTCTTATAGGCCTGAAGGAAAGCGTTGTAGTTCTTGAACGACACGCAGCCGTTGGAGTCGCCGTTCGGGCCCAGCATGTAGGTGTGCGCGAGAAGTCCGGTGCGGCCGTAAACGTTACTATCCACCGGGGTCAGACGGATCGCCTCGACGCCGTGGAATAGGGATTCCCGCAGCTTCAGTTCATAGGTCGCCGGTGGCGTCGCGCCGCGCATCCGCTCGTTGACGTAGCGCGGATCGTCGAGGCGGCTGCCGAGGCCGGAATGCGCCTCGAGCTTGGTGCCGTCCGGCATGTAAACGGTGCGCGCCGAAATGTCGTAGACGGCGGTATGGGGATCGTAGCGGCCGCCGATGCGGCTCGTGCCATTGCTGAAGATGCCGCCGTCCGGCGAGGCGTAAGCCAGCGTGGTGTTGGCTGGGCGCAGCTTGCCGAACAATCGCTCGAAGATCGACGGCTGCTTGGCCGGTTCGGCGAGCGCGACGTCCTTGTTTTCCTGCGCCGCATCCTGCCGTGAGGGGCCATTCTTTGCGATCTCGACGGACGGACGCGGCAACGGCAGTGGCACGGCTTCCGCGATCTCCTGCGCGACATCGTCAGGCGGTGTCACGGACGCGGTGGCGGCGACATCGACCTTGGCCTGCTTCGGAGCGGGTTCAGGCGTGACCGCTGCCCAGCGGTCCTCGAAGGCGACTCCCGACCAGCGCTCTTCAAACGCGATCGGACGGCTGAAAGACGTCGCCGGGCCGAGTGGCGAGGTGGCATCCAGCAAGGCGGCGTATTGTTTTGGAAAGGCGGTCGGGGCGGGAACGGTGGTCGCGAGATCGAACGGCGGAATCGATTGGGCCGGAAGGGCCGCCTTGCCGAGACTCGCGTTCAGAATCCAGAGGCAGGACAGCCCGCCGCCGGCCAGCAGGATGCCGCCAACGAAGGTCTGCCGGATCGCCTTGCGGGCACGCACCTCGCGCTCTGGCGCGCGCGGAGGTACAGGCCTGCGTGGGCGTGACTTCATCTGCCTCGTGGTATGCACTACGTCCCCCGGGCCCCCTTCGTGCATGTGGTGCACACATGCCGATAGGCCATTCAATTGCGGATTTGTCATGACGGCAACCCCGTATTTACCGGGATTCCCCGATGACGTGCCGATGGCCCATTAAATGCGGGTTTTAGTTAAATGCGGATTAAATGCCGCGAAGGTTCGCATAGGCCCTGTCCGCCCGCGTCCGCACATGCCCGGTTTCGGGCAAAAGGCCACGTTCCCGGCCAGCCGGATTCCTCGCAACATTTTGAGAACATTGGAGATTTGGTGGGCGATGTAGGGCTCGAACCTACGACCCGCTGATTAAGAGTCAGCTGCTCTACCAACTGAGCTAATCGCCCGGCTCCGACCGGATTAAATGTCCGTGGAAGAGGCCGTCGTTTAGCAAAGGCATCCCCTGATGTCCAGCAAAGGCGGGCATGATTTTGTTCGTAAAATCATGGCCTCCGGCGTGGACTGTGGATGACCTTCGGCCGCCACGGCAGGCCCTGCCCCTGAACGCAAAAGCCGCCGAAACCGGCGGCTTTCACGATTCGGACCCTCGGGCAGTCCCTATCCGCTCCCTAGAGCATCCCGAGCATGCGTGGCAGCCACAGCGAGATTTCCGGAATGAACGTCACCGCCAGCAGGAACATCAGCATCGTCATCAGCCACGGCCAGACCGCGATGGTCAGTTCGGTGATGCCCATCTTGGCGATGCCCGAGGCGACGTAGAGGTTGAGGCCGACCGGCGGGTGGCACATGCCCACTTCCATGTTCACCACCATCAGGATGCCGAGATGGACCGGATGGATGCCGAGCTTCACCGCGATCGGAAACAGCAGCGGCGCGGTGATGAGCACGATGGAGCTTGCCTCCATGACGTTGCCCGCGACCAGCAACAGCACGTTGACGAAGATCAGGAACGTCACCCAGTTCACGCCATTGCCGATGATCCAGGACGTCAACTGCTGCGGAATCTGCTCGCTCGTCATCAGGAACGAGAACAGCACCGCGTTGGTGATGATGTAGAGGATCATCGCGCTCATGTTGGCGGAGCCGAGCAGCACGCGCGGCACATCCTTCAGCGTCATGTCCTTGTAGACGAACACCGCGATGAAGAACGCATAGACCGCGCTCATCGCCGCCGCCTCGGTCGGCGTGAACCAGCCCGCATAGATGCCGCCGAGCACGATGATGATCAGCAGAAGGCCCCAGATGCATTCGCGGAAGGTCTTGATGCGCTCAGCCCAGTTGGCCCGCGGCAGCCGCGGATAATCATTCTTCCAGGCACGATAGAACGTGGTGACACCGAGCAGGGTCGCCAGCATCAGTCCGGGGATGACGCCCGCCATGAACAATTGCCCGACCGACGCCGACAGCACGCGCTCGCCGTGCGGACCGAGCGCAACGCTGCCGCCGGTCGCGACCGAATAGATCACCATCACGATCGAAGGCGGGATCAGGATGCCGAGCGCGCCCGAGGTCGTGATGACGCCCGCGCCGAAGCGCTTCGGATAGCCCTGCTCCACCATCGCCGGCAGCAGGATCGAACCGATCGCGATCACGGTCGCCGGCGACGAGCCGGAGATCGCCGCGAACAGCGCGCACGCCATGACGCCCGCAAGCCCGAGGCCGCCGTACCAATGGCCGACCATCGAGGTCGCGAATTTGATCATGCGTCTGGCGACGCCGCCGTGTGTGAGGAAATTGCCCGCGAGAATGAAGAACGGGATCGCCATGATCTCGAAATTCTCGATACCCGTGAACAGCTTCAGCGCCACCGACTCGATCGGCACCGTCGTCATCACGAACAGGAACGTCAGCACGGTCAGACCGAGCGCGATCGAAATCGGCATGCCGGTCAGCATCAACGCGATGAGAAGAAGGAAGATGAAAAGCGTGCTCATCGCTGGCCCTCCGGCGTCGGACCGATTGCATCATCGACTTCGATTCCCTCGACATGCGAATGATCGTGATGCGGCAGTTCTCCAGTCCGCCAATAGGCAAAGGCGACCTGCAGAAAACGGAAGCACATCAGGTAGGACCCGAGCGGAACGCACAGATAGACGATCCAGCTCGGCCATTCGAGGTCCGGCGTGGTCTGGTCGGTCAGGCTGAGGCCATAGACGAATTTCGCGCCCATGGTGCCGACAACCCCAGTAAACAACGCGCCGCACAGCAGCCCGAACAGGATCGTGGCCTTGCGCGATTTCGGCGGCAACTTGAGGACAAGCACGTCGACGCCGACATGAATGCCGGTGCGCACGCCATAGGCAGCACCGAATTTCGCCATCCACACGAACATGTAGATGCACAGTTCCTGCGCCCAGGACATGTGGATTTGATGCAGGTACGGATAGAGGAAGGAGACGCCCGAGCCATAGCGATGCACGACCGCGATAAAAATAATGACGGTCGCGCTTGCTATCAGAAAGGTAATCAGAATTTCCTCGAGTCGATCGAGGACTCTCAAGAACAGACCCACGGCAGCCCCCCGGTACCGGTTATCGATCCGGCTTTTCGCCGGTCAGCTACAGCACGATATGATTTATCGCTTGCTGGCAAGCCGTAAACGGCCCGGCTTACCGCCGGGCCGTTGTACTTTTCACATCATTTTATTTTCCAGATGCGGCCGCTTCCTTGCGGAACTCGGCGATCAGCTCCTTGCCGACACGGCTGCCGACCTCGTCCGCAACCGGATCGAGCGCCTTGCGCCAGGCCGCCGTCTCTTCCGGCGTCAGCTTGTAGAAGGTGGTGGTGCCGGCCTTCTGCATGGCCGCCAGCGCATCGTCGTTTTCCTTCTGGGCGATGTCATTGGCATAGGTGGTGGCATCCGCCATCGCCTTTTCGAGCTGACCACGCACATCCGCCGGCAGCCCGTCCCAGAACTTCTTGTTCACGATCACGACGTAGCCGAGATAGCCGTGGTTCGAGAGCGTGGCGTGCTTCTGCACCTCGTTCATCTTCTGGGTGTACATGTTGGACGGCGGATTTTCGGTGCCGTCGACAACGCCGGTCTGCAGGGCCTGATAGACTTCCGAGAAAGCCATCACCTGCGGGATCGAACCCAGCGCGCGCATCTGCGCTTCGAGCACCTTCGAAGACTGGATGCGCATCTTCAGGCCGCGGAAATCCTCCGGCTTATGCAACGGCTTGTTGGCGCTCATGATCTTGAAGCCGTTGTCCCAGAAGGCCAATCCCTTGATGCCCTTGGGCTCGAGCTTCGCGAGCAGCTTCTTGCCGACCTCGCCATGCGTGACGCGATTGAGCGCCGCCTTGTCCGGCATGATGTAGGGAATGTCGAAAACCTCGAACTCCTTCACGCCGAGCGGGCCGAACTTCGCCAGCGAAGGCGCAAGCATCTGCACCGCGCCGAGTTGCAGCGCCTCGACTTCTTCCTTGTCCTTGTAGAGCTGCGAGTTCGGGTAGACTTCGACCTTGACCTTGCCGTTGGTATATTTTTCAGCGAGTTCCTTGAACTTCTCGGCGCCCTTGCCCTTCGGCGTTTCCGGGGCAACGACGTGGCTGAACTTGATGACGATCGGCGGCGTCTGCGCGTTGGCCGGCCCGACCATGAAAGCAGCGGCAAGCGAAGCTGCGGCGATAACGATTTTCCTCATAGACGTACTACCTCCCAGGCCCATAGAAATCTTGACAGTTTTTTTGATAACGGATCGCAACCGACCATTACAGATAATGCCGGTCAAGCCTATTGATCCTTCGCAGGAATACGACACAATTTAAAAAATAAAAAAGCGGCGCCGGGCGCCGCTTTTTTGCATGTGCGAATGAAGGTGTGTCAGCTTGCCGCAGCCGCCGGTACCTCACGCTGCCGGCGCGATATAATCTTGTTGAGCGCGCTGAGATAAGCCTTCGCCGAAGCAACCAGCGTATCGGGATCGGAACTGCGCGCCGTGACCGAACGGCCATCCTGGGACAGCCTTACCGAAACCTCGGCCTGCGCATCGGTCCCGGCCGTGACGGCATGGACCTGATACAATTCCAGCTTGGCCTCGTGCGGCACCAGCGCCTTGACGGCATTAAACACCGCGTCCACCGGACCGTTGCCCTCGGCCTCGTCGATCTGCACCTTGCCTTCGACTTCGACCTTCATGGTGGCACGCTGCGGGCCGTTGGTGCCCGCGATCACCGTCAGCGACACCAGACGCAGCCGGTCATGCGACTGCGCCAGTTCCTGATCGACCAGCGCCTCGATGTCCTCGTCGTAGATGTCCTTCTTGCGGTCGGCGAGCGCCTTGAAGCGCACGAAGGCATCCTGCAACTGGTTGTCGGCCAGCTCATAACCCAGTTCCTTGAGCTTGTGCTGGAAGGCATGGCGGCCGGAATGCTTGCCCATCACCAGCGAGGTCTGCTTCACGCCGACGCTTTCCGGCGTCATGATCTCGTAGGTCTGCGCGTTCTTCAAAACGCCGTCCTGATGGATGCCGCTTTCATGCGCGAAGGCGTTCCGGCCGACGATGGCCTTGTTGTATTGCACCGGGAACGAGGTCGCCGCCGACACCACTTTCGAGGCGCGGGTCAATGCGGTGGATTCCACGTCGCACCAATAGGGCATCACGTCGCCGCGGGTCTTGATCGCCATCACGACCTCTTCCAGCGCGGCGTTGCCCGCCCGCTCGCCGATGCCGTTGATGGTGCACTCGATCTGCCGCGCGCCGCCCTCGACACCCGCCAGCGAGTTCGCCACTGCGAGGCCCAGATCGTCATGGCAATGCACCGAGAATACCGCCTTGTCGGCATTCGGCACCCGCTCGCGGATGGTCTTGAACATGCGGCGATATTCTTCCGGCACCGCATAGCCCACGGTGTCGGGCAAATTGATCGTGGTCGCGCCCGCCTTGATCGCGGTCTCGACGCAGCGGCACAGATATTCGATCGGCGTGCGGGTCGAATCCATCGCCGACCATTCGACGTCGTCCACCAGATTGCGTGCCTGCGTCACCGTCGCGGTGATGATGTCGAGCACATCCTCCTCGCTCTTGCGCATCTGGTGCGCCAGATGGATCGGCGAGGTCGACACAAACGTATGGATACGGCCGCGCTTGGCATGGCGCACCGCTTCGCCCGCGCGGGCGATGTCGGCGGGGATGGCGCGGGCGAGCCCGGCAACCACCGCGTTCTTGGTTTGCTTCGCGATCTCGGCCACCGCCTCGAAATCGCCCACCGAGGCGATCGGGAAGCCGGCCTCGATGATGTCGACGCCCATGGCGTCGAGCATTTCGGCGACCTCCAGCTTCTCCTCATGGGTCATGGTGGCGCCGGGGCATTGCTCGCCGTCGCGCAAGGTGGTGTCGAAAATGACGACGCGGTCCTTGCCGGACGTGGTGGGGCTGGTCATGAAACTATTCCTTTGGTCAGGGGCGCCGTTCTCGTCAGGATAGACAGGCGCAATTGGGGGTTCGAGGCTTCTTCACGGTCCCCTGAGTGCCCAGGCTGCATGCCCAGACGGCTCTCAGGGGCGGATAAGAAGCAGGAGCCCGCCAGGAAGCGAACGCAGCAGCGAGGCGCGGAGCTGCGGAGCGGCACCCGGGCGCGCGTTGAGACCGGCGGTCAAAACCGCCCTTCCCTGCGCCGCGTAAGTGCTTCCTCTCGACATTGATCGCCTTAACCGCTTCCGGTGGCACATCATCCGCCCAAATCCTTGAGGCTTGGTTGCGGCCACCATCCGGCATTTCTTTTAGACGATTTGAGCCTCGCCGCAACGCCAAAAAGCGTCAGGTGTCCTGTCCATTCGATGCGCCCGGTTTGGCGCCGCCGACCGTCGCAGC
Source organism: Haberlea rhodopensis (assembly GCA_907163345.1). Taxonomy (NCBI): domain Eukaryota; kingdom Viridiplantae; phylum Streptophyta; class Magnoliopsida; order Lamiales; family Gesneriaceae; genus Haberlea; species Haberlea rhodopensis. The sequence continues at coordinate 968,890 of CAJQUN010000067.1, forward strand.
CAGCTCTTTCGGCAAAGGCGGCCTCGGCGTGGCCTTGACGGGAGATTTGCGAGGACGCCGCGCGACGGCGGCCTTGCCGTCCTTGCCCCCTCCTTTGGGAGCCTCCCTGTTGAGGGCCGCGCGCGCCTTGCGCAATTCCGCCGGCGATGCTTCCGGCCGTTCCGGATAGGACAGGCCGAGCTTTTCCAGCGTCGAAACGATGGCGGAACTGATCACCAGCCGGGAGAACCATTTGTGGTCGGCGGGCACGACGAACCATGGCGCATAAGGCGACGATGTATGCCGCACGACGTCCTGATAGGCGGCATAATATCGGTCCCACAGCCCGCGCTCGCGCACATCGGCCAGCGAGAACTTCCAGTTCTTGGCGGGCTCATCCAGCCGCTCGATGAACCGCTCGCGCTGCTCCTCCTTCGAGACATGGAGAAAGAATTTCAGGATCACCGTGCCGTTGCGCGTGAGATAGCGCTCGATATTCGCGATATCCTCGAAACGCTCGTGCCAGATATTCTTGGTCACGAGCCGCTTCGGAATCTTCTCCTGCGCGAGAATTTCGGGGTGGACGCGCACCACCAGAAGCTCTTCGTAATATGAGCGGTTGAAAATGCCGATGCGCCCGCGCTCCGGCAGCGCGATCATACTGCGCCACATGAAATCGTGGTCGAGTTCCTTCGCCGACGGCTGCTTGAAGGAGAACACCTGACAGCCCTGCGGATTGACGCCCGACATGACATGCTCGATGGCGCTGTCCTTGCCTGCCGCATCCATGCCCTGAAAAATCAGCAGCAGCGACCAGCGATCATGCGCGTACAGCGTCTCCTGCAACGCACGGAGCCGCACGCGGTTGGCCTCGAGCAAATCCTTGGCCGTATCCTTGTCGAGGCCGCCCTTCTCGTCGGTGCGGTGCGACTTCAGGTGGAACTCCCGCGATCCGTCGATCCTGAAAGGTTCGACGTAACGCGACAGATCGACCTTCGATGATTTGCGGCTCTTTTTACTCATCGCACGCTCCGCTCCGGCCTCGTCACGCTACCCGACCGCGCGGCGCTCCGCCAGCATCGCTTTTCGAGCGTCCGAGACGCGCAGGCGCTAGCGGCCGAACAGAGCGACGATCGTGCCGACACCCTTGGTATGGCCCTTGAGCTTGTTCACCAGCTCGTCGCGGGTCAGGCCAGGCGGCAATGCGCTGGGTTCGAGATCCGTCGCAATCAGACTGAAATTGTAATGATGCAGTCCGGTATTCGCCGGCGGGCATGGACCCAGATAGAAGTTGAGGCCCGCCGTATTCTTGCCGCCGACGAACTTGTCGGACGGCTGCCCGACATCGCCCTCCGCGAAGCTGCGGCGATCGGGCGCGATGCCGTAAGCGACCCAATGATAGACGCCAAGTCCTCTGCCGCCGTCCGGATCGTAGACCACAAAGGCGAAGCTCTTCGTGCCCTCCGGCGGATCGTTCCACGCGAGCGCCGGCGACACGTTCTCGCCGACACAATTCGGGTTCGTCTTGAGCGCACCGGCATGCTTGACCGGCAGCTTTCCGCCATCCGTGAAATTCGACGACGTCAGAACCAAGGGATCGGCAAACGACACAGCCGTCGCGCCCAGAAGCAGCACGCCTGCAACCGCGCAAGATCCAGCAAACCTGAAACCAGCCATCTCAACCTCCCGTTTTGTTTCGGGAGGAAAAATGCGAAACGCGCGGCAGCCGATCAAGCCACCGCGCGCTCACATTGAGTTTATGGAATAAATGCGCGCCGCGCTAAGCGGCTGGATTTGTTTCCGTCATTCCGGACGGCCCGCAATGCGGGCCGATCCGGAATCTCGAAATTGCCGGGAAAAGATTCCGGGTTCGCTGACTTCGTCAGCGCCCCGGAATGACGACCGGTTTTAGTTCTTGGCCTTGTCGACCAGAGCGCCCTTCTTGATCCAGGGCATCATGTCGCGCAGGCGCGCACCGACTTCCTCGATCTGATGCGCGTTGTTGTGAGCGCGGGTCGCCTTGAACGAAGCCTGATTGACCTTGTTCTCCAGCATCCAGTCGCGCGCGAAACGGCCGGACTGAATGTCGTCGAGAATGCGCTTCATCTCCGCCTTGGTCTCGGGGGTGATAACGCGCGGGCCCGAACGATACTCACCGTATTCGGCGGTGTTGGAGATCGAGTAGTTCATGTTGGCGATGCCGCCTTCATAGATCAGGTCGACGATCAGCTTCAGTTCGTGCAGGCACTCGAAGTAGGCCATTTCCGGCGCGTAGCCGGCTTCCACCAGCGTCTCGAAGCCGGCGCGGATCAGTTCGACGGTGCCGCCGCAGAGCACGGCCTGCTCGCCGAACAGATCGGTTTCGGTTTCTTCGCGGAACGAGGTCTCGATGATGCCCGCACGGCCGCCGCCGATGGCGGAGGCATAGGACAGGCCGAGGTCGTGCGCGTTGCCCGAGGAGTCCTTGTGGATCGCGATCAGGCACGGCACGCCGCCGCCGCGCTGATATTCGCCGCGCACGGTGTGGCCCGGGCCCTTCGGCGCGACCATCAGCACGTCGAGGTCTTCGCGCGGCTCGATCAGGTTGAAGTGGACGTTGAGGCCGTGGGCGAACAAGAGCGCCGCGCCCTTCTTCATGTTGTCGTGCAGATGCTCGCGGTAGATGTCGGCCTGCAACTCGTCGGGCGTCAGCATCATCATGACGTCGGCCCACTTCGCGGCTTCCGCCACGTCCATCACCTTGAAGCCCGCAGCTTCCGCCTTCTTCGCCGAGGCCGAACCCTTGCGCAGCGCGATGGCGACGTCCTTGACGCCGGAATCCTTCAGGTTCAGCGCGTGGGCATGGCCCTGGCTGCCGTAGCCGATGATGCAGACCTTCTTGCCCTTGATGAGGTTCAAATCGGCGTCGCGATCGTAATAAACTCGCATGGTGCTTTCCTTGTGGATGTGGGGCTTTTTGAGCCCGAAACGGGCCCTTCAGGACCGGACGGCCCTCGAAATTCCCGGGTTGTCTAATGCATTTTGAGGGGAAGTAAAATCGGGTTTTAGCGCAGAGCGGACCCTCACATGCCGTCCGGGCCGCGGGCGATGGCGGCCACGCCCGTGCGCGCCACCTCGACGAGGCCGAGCGGCGCCATCAATAAGACGAACTGGCTGATCTTGTCGCTGGCGCCGGTAATTTCGAACACGAAACTCTCGGTGGTGGCGTCGATCACGCGGGCGCGGAACGCATCCGCGAGCCGCAGCGCCTCGACCCGGGCATCTCCCGTGCCCTTGACCTTGACCATCGCCAGCTCGCGCTCGATGGAGCGGCCGGTCAGCGTCATGTCGACCACGCGATAAACCGGGATCATCCGGTCGAGCTGGTGTTTGATCTGCTGGATCACCATCGGCGTGCCGGTGGTGACGATGGTGATGCGCGACATGTGCTTGTGCTGCTCGGTCTCCGACACCGTGAGGCTTTCGATGTTGTAACCGCGCCCCGAGAACAGGCCGATGACGCGCGCAAGCACGCCGGGCTCGTTCTGCACCAGAACCGAGAGCGTATGCGTCTCGTTCGGATCGTGACGCTCTTCCATGAAATAGGCGGAAGCCGGCTGTTCGTTCGTCTGCTTGTCCATCGCGTTCATACCAGTGCCTTTTAAACCAGAGCCGTTTTAAACAAGCGCCTTGCCGCCGGCGAAGGCCGCCGCGGTCGCTTCGTCGTTGGCTTCCGCGGGCAGAAGCATTTCGTTGTGCGCCTTGCCCGACGGGATCATCGGGAAGCAGTTCTCCAGCGCAGCCACCCGGCAATCGAAGATCACCGGCTTCTTCACCTTGATCATCTCCTCGATCGCACCGTCGAGGTCAGCGGGCTTCGTCACCTGCATGCCGACGCCGCCATAGGCCTCCGCGAGCTTGACGAAATCCGGCAGCGCCTCGGAATATGAATGCGACAGGCGGTTGCCGTGCAGCAATTGCTGCCACTGGCGCACCATGCCCATGTACTGGTTGTTGAGGATGAAAATCTTCACCGGCAGTTCGAACTGAACCGCCGTGGAGAGTTCCTGCAACATCATCTGGATCGAGGCATCACCCGCGATGTCGATGACGAGGCTCTTGGGGTGCGCGACCTGCACGCCGATGGCGGCCGGGAAGCCGTAGCCCATGGTGCCGAGACCGCCGGAGGTCATCCAGCGGTTGGGCTGCTCGAAACCGTAGAACTGCGCCGCCCACATCTGATGCTGGCCCACTTCCGTGGTGATGTACGTGTCGCGGTTCTTGGTCGCCTCATACAGCCGCTGGATCGCATACTGCGGCAGGATCACGTCGTCATTCTTGCGGAACGCCAGCGAATTGCGCGCGCGCCATTTCGCGATCTGCGCCCACCACGGCTTGAGATCGGGCCGCTTGGTCTCGGCCTTGAGGCCTTCGAGCAGATCGGACAGCACATTGGCGACGTCGCCGATGATCGGCACATCGACGCGGATGTTCTTGTTGATCGACGACGGATCGATGTCGATGTGAATCTTCTTCGAGTTTGGCGAGAACGCATCCGGCCGCCCGGTGACGCGGTCGTCGAAGCGCGCGCCGATGCACAGCATGACGTCGCAATCATGCATCGCCATGTTGGCCTCGTAGGTGCCGTGCATGCCGAGCATGCCGAGCCAGTTCTTGCCCGAAGCGGGGTAAGCACCGAGGCCCATCAGCGTCGAGGTGATCGGGAAATTGGTGGTGCCGACCAGTTCGCGCAGCAGGCGCGTCGCTTCAAGGCCGGAGTTGATGACGCCGCCGCCGGAATAGATCACCGGCCGCTTGGCGGAAGCCAGCAGCGCCACCGCCTTGCGGATCTGCGCGGCATCGCCCTTCACGCGCGGCGTATAAGACACATGAACATCGTTCTTGCGCGGCGGATGATAGGTGCCGGTCGCGAACTGCACGTCCTTCGGAATGTCGACGACGACCGGACCGGGGCGGCCCGTGGTCGCGACATAGAATGCCTCATGCAAAATCTTGGCGAGGTCGTTGACGTCGCGCACCAGCCAGTTGTGCTTGGTGCAGGGCCGTGTGATGCCGACCGTGTCGCACTCCTGGAACGCATCGTTGCCGATCAGATGCGTCGGCACCTGTCCGGTGATGCAGACCAGCGGAATCGAATCCATCAGCGCGTCGGTCAGCGCCGTGACCATGTTGGTCGCGCCCGGCCCGGAGGTGACAAGCGCCACGCCCGGCTTGCCGGTGGAGCGCGCATAGCCTTCAGCCGCATGGCCCGCGCCCTGCTCGTGGCGGACGAGGATGTGCTGCACGCTCTCCTGCTGGAAAATCTCGTCATAGATCGGCAGCACCGCGCCGCCCGGATAACCGAAAATGTGCTGGATGCTGTGATCCTTCAGCGCCTGCACGACCATCGCCGCGCCGGTCATCTGCCGGGATTCAGTTTTCTTCGTCTCGCTCATCTTTCGCTCCGCTGCGCCTCAAAGCGCCGTCTTGGATCACCGTGCAGGTAATAAAAAAGGCCCCCGAGAGGACCCTGTGCACACCGCCTGTCGTGGGTCGCGTCAGCTCCCCCCGGCGATGCGCCCAGGTACGACCACGACAATAAGGATATTTGTAATTTTATTGCGCATAGATCGATTTCTATTTCCAAAGGTTGCGCGGGTTATAGACGTCTCCGGGGAGATGTCAAGGCTGCCTCGCAGCGCACTATAGCCGCCAATCCGGCCTCGGCAGAACGCCGAAAAGCGCATGGGAGCCTTTCAAACTGAAATGGTCCTGCTGATCGAAAGCCCCAGCCTGGTCTCCAGCCACGCCCGCGCGGCACCGGGGGCGACCCACTCGAATTCCGGCAACTGATGCCTGAACCAGGTGAACTGACGCTTGGCATAATGGCGGGTGTCGATCTGGCCGATGGCGATGGCCTCCTCGCGCGACAGCTCGCCCGCGAGATAGCGGATCAGCGCCGGCACGCCATGCGCCTTCATCGCGGGCAGCAGCGGATCAAGCCCGCGCCGGCCGAGAGCCGCTGCTTCTTCCAGCGCGCCCCGATCCATCATCGATTCAAAGCGGCGGTCGATCCGCTCGTAAACGTCCTTGCGATCCGGCGCGAGAAACAGCGCCACCACGCCCTGCGGCGGCAACAGCGGCGGCAGGCCATGCGCATGCCATTCCGCCAGCGGACGGCCTGTCGCCTCCACCACTTCCAGCGCGCGGGCGATACGCACGCGATCGCGTGGCCTCAGGCGCGCTGCCGCTTCCGGATCGCACTGTGCCAATTCCTCGTGCAGCGCCTCGGGACCGTTCTGTTCCAGCCGCTCGCGGACAGCCTGACGGATGACATCCGGCACCGGCGGCACATTGGAGAGACCCCGCGTCAGCGCCTTGAAGTAAAGCCCGGTTCCGCCGATGAAAATCGGCAGCCGCCCACTCGTCTGCGTCTCCGCCAGAACCGCCGCCGCGTCGTTGACCCACGCGCCCGCCGAATAATTCACCGCGGCATCGACATGGCCATAGAGCCGGTGCAGAACGCGCGCCTCCTCCTCGATCGTCGGCCGCGCCGTGAGCACCCGCAGGTCGCGATAGACCTGCATCGAATCCGTGTTGATGACGGTACCGTGTGCGGCCTCGGCCAAATCGAGCGCCAACGCCGACTTGCCGCTGGCGGTCGGCCCTGCGATAAGCACCGCCTTCACATCATTCCGGCCCGAATTCATGTCCCTCGTCGCCACATTGATCTGCAATCCCGCGCAGCCCACGCTCGATAGCACGGTGCTGGAAGCCGTGCGCGCAATATTGCCAAATTCCTCGCTCGCCGAATGGCTCGACGCCGGGATCGCCGCCGACATTCCGTTCGCAAGCGAGGAGCCGCCGCACGCCATCGCCGACCGGCTGCGCGATGCGTTGCAGAGAATCCCGGTCGACGTCGTGGTGCAGCCGCGCATCGCACGCCGCAAGAAGCTGCTGCTCGCCGACATGGACTCCACCATGATCGGTCAGGAATGCATCGACGAACTCGCAGCGTTCGCAAACCTGAAAGACCACGTTGCGGCGATCACCGAACGCGCGATGCGCGGCGAAATCGAATTCGAACCGGCATTGCGCGAACGCGTCGCGCTGCTCAAGGGCCTGCCGGTGAGCATCGTCGACGAGGTGTTCGCCAAGCACATCACGCTGACGCCGGGCGGCCCCGCGCTCGTGAAAACCATGCGTGCGAACGGCGCACACACCTGTCTCGTCTCGGGCGGCTTCACGCTGTTTACCGAGCGCGTCGCCGCCGCGATCGGCTTTCAGGAAAACCGCGCCAACACCCTCATTGTCGAGGACGGCAAGCTCGCGGGCCGCGTGCAGGAGCCGATCCTCGGCCGCGCGGCGAAGCTCGCCACGCTGGTCGATCTGCTGGAGACATTTGAGCTGGACGATATCGACACGCTCGTCGTCGGCGACGGCGCCAACGATCTCGCGATGATCGAAAAAGCGGGCCTCGGCGTCGCCTATCACGCCAAGCCCGCAGTCGCGGCGGCCGCCGCCGCGCGGATCGACCATGGCGATCTCACCGCGCTGCTCTACGCGCAGGGCTACAAGCGGACAGAGTTCGTGACGTAATAAATTTTCCCCTCTCCCCTTGTGGGAGAGGGGAAACCTCAGTTCACGCTGAGCGCGACAAAGCGCAGTTCGCCTTCGGTGTTCGACACCAGAAGCAGGATCGACTTCTTGCCGTCCTTCTTGAGCTGGTCGATGCGCTTCTTGACGTCGGCGGGCGAATTCACCGCTTCCTGCGCGACCTCGACGATCACATCGCCCGCGGAAAGCCGCCGCTCGGCCGCGTCCGAATTGCGGTCGACGCCGACGATGACCACGCCCTTGACCTTGTCCTTGATCTTGTAGCGCGTGCGCAGATCCTTGGAGATCGCCGCGAGATCGAGCCCGAGCGCCTTTTGCGTCACCGTCTTGTCCGGCTCCGGCGCCGGCGTCTTCAGCGAAGCCTCGACCGGCTTGTCGCCATCGTCGAGGCGGCCGAGCGTCACTTTATGCGTTTCTTCCTTGCTCTTGCGGATCAGCACGACATCGACGGTCTTGCCGACCGGCGTATCGGCCACCGCACGCGGCAGGTCCTTCATCTCGCGGATCGTCTTGCCGTCGAAGGAGGTGATGACGTCGCCCGCCTCGATGCCCGCAGGCTTGGCAGGCCCCTTGTCGTCGACGCCCGCGACCAGCGCGCCGCGCGGCGGCTTGATGCCGAGGCTGTCGGCGATTTCGTCGGTGACCTGCTGGATACGCACGCCGAGCCAGCCGCGCCGCACTTCCTTGTACTGCCGCAACTGGTTGACGATGCCGACCACGGTGTTCGAGGGCACCGCGAAGCCGATGCCGATCGAGCCGCCCGACGGCGAGATGATCGCGGTGTTCACGCCGATCACTTCGCCATCGAGATTGAACAGCGGGCCGCCGGAATTGCCGCGATTGATGGCGGCATCGGTCTGGATGTAGTTGTCGTAAGGCCCGGAGTTGATGTCGCGATTGCGCGCCGAGACGATGCCCGCCGTCACCGTGCCGCCCAAGCTGAACGGGTTGCCGATGGCGATCACCCATTCACCGAGCCGCAGCTTGTCGGAATTGCCGAACTTCACCGCCGTCAGCTTCTTCTCCGGCGGCTGGAATTTCAGCACCGCGAGGTCGCTCTTCTTGTCGCGGCCGACAAGCTCCGCCTTGATCTTGGTGCCGTCGTTGAGAATGACGTTGATCTCGTCGGCGTCCGCGATGACGTGGTTGTTGGTCACGACAATGCCGCTGGCGTCGATGATGAAGCCGGAGCCCAGCGAATTGACCTTGTGCTGCCCCCTGTCGCCGCGACGGTTCTTGAAGAAATCGTCGAAGAATTCATTGAAGGGAGAATCCGGCGGCAGTTTCGGATTGGCCTTGTTGCGGCCTTCCTTCTGGGGCGTCGCTTCCTCGCCCTTCTCGTCCCGGCCGTTGACGGTCTGCGACGTGGAGATATTCACCACGGCGTCAATCACCTTCTCCGCGACATCGGCGATGCCGTCAGGACCCCGCGCGAACGCAGGCTGAGGGGCGCTCGCCACCATCATGAGAAAACCACCCGCGACGGCAAGCGGAAGCAGGCGTTTCAGTCGCACAAGCGCGTGGAACATCGAACAACGTCTCCTGGGAAACAAAATGCCGTCAGGGCCAAGACTGCGCCCGGCCTCCTTGATCCGCAAGCGTAACGCGGCGAATAAGGCGAAATACCGGCGCCCGGCTCACATGCCGTAGCGCATGAACCAGATCAGCAGCAGCCCCGCCACTGCGACCGAAAGTCCCGTGATGCGCAGCAGGTTCTCGGAATGCTCGAGGGCCGCCTCCATCGCGCGGCGCATCGCCTGAGGGAACGCCGCGAAGGTCACGCCTTCGATGACGCAGAGGACACCAAAACCAATCAACAGCTCTTTCATGACAGGATTTCACCAGAGACCCGAGCAAAGGGAAATCCCGTTGACGAGATAAATTGCGTTTATCTTGGCGCCGCCGGAGCCACCGCCTTCGAGGGTGTCCCATTGACCGAGTTGAAGAACCGGAAGAACTCCGAATCCGGCTTCAGCACGAAACGGGTGTCGTTGTTCTTCAGGCTGGTCTCATAGGCGGCCATCGCCCGGTAGAACGCGAAGAACTGCGGATCCTTGGAATAGGCTTCGGCGAAGATCCTGTTGCGTTCGCCATCGCCCTCGCCGCGGATCTTGTCCGCCTGCGAATTGGCATCGGCGACGATCACGGTTGCCTCGCGGTCGGCCTTGGATTTGATCTCCTGCGCCTTCTGTCCGCCCTGGGCGCGGAATTCGGCGGCCTCGCGCTGACGCTCGGTCTGCATGCGCTGGTACACGGCCTGACTGTTCTGATCCGGCAGGTCGGCGCGGCGGATGCGCACATCGACGACTTCGATGCCATAGGCGCCCGCCTGCTTGTCGAGCTGATCGCGGATGCGGCCCATCAGCACCTCACGCTCGTCCCGCACCACCTGAATGAACGTGACCTCGCCGAGCACACGGCGAAGTGCTGCGTTCAGCAACGCGGTCAACTGGAGGTTGGCCGCCGAAATGGTGCCGACGCTCTGGTAGAAGCGCAGCGCATCCTTGATGCGGTAGCGCGCGAAGGCATCCACCACCAGACGCTTCTGGTCGGAGGCGATGATTTCCTGCGACGGATTCTCCAGATCGAGAATCCGGTTGTCGATGCTGATGACGGTGTCGATGAACGGCGCCTTGAAATGCAGGCCCGGATCGGTGATCGGGGCGCCCACCGGCGCGCCGAGCCGAACCACCAGCGCCTGTTCAGTCTGCCGGACGGTGAAAAGCGAGCTGTAGCCGACGATAATCAGCAACAACAGAACGACGAGGGCAACAACGCCCGACAACCCGTTTTTCATCGGCTTGCTCCGCTCTGCGAGGCCGGTGCGGCGGTTGTTTTACGGCCCAATTCGTTGAGCGGCAGATACGGCACCACGCCCTGCCCGGACGTACCCGGATCGAGAATGACCTTGTCTGCCGGTCCGAGCACATGCTCCATGGTTTCGAGATAGATGCGTTGCCGTGTCACTTCGGGCGCCTTCTTGTATTCGTCATAAACGCTGAGGAAGCGCGCGGCCTGACCCTTGGCCTCGGCCACCGTCTGCTCCTTGTAGCCCTGCGCCTGCTGCAACACCTGCGCGGCGCGGCCGCGCGCATCCGGCACGACGCGATTGGCGTAGGTCTGCGCTTCGTTCTGCAGACGCTCGAGGTCGGCGCGCGCCGCCTGCACGTCGCGGAACGAGTCGATCACCTGCTGCGGCGGATCGACCTTCTGCATCTGCACCTGCTGGACCAGAATGCCGGCGCCGTAGCTGTCGAGCGTCTTCTGCATCAATTGATGGACCGCGCTTTCAATGGTGTTGCGCGCGCCGGTGAGGATCGGCTGGATGTCGGAGCGGCCGATGACTTCGCGCATCGCGCTCTCGGCCACGGCCTTCACCGTGCCTTCCGGATTCTGAATGTTGAACAGGAATTTGCCGACGCCGTCCGGCGCGATGCGCCACAGCACCGTGAAGTCGACGTCGACGATGTTCTCGTCGCCGGTCAGCATCAGACTTTCTTCCGGCACGTCGCGCACGACGCGGCCCCGGCGTCCACTGTCGTCGCTGACCGTCATGCCGATGTTGAGCGTGGAAACGCGCAGCGCCTTGGGCAGCAACACGGTCTCGATCGGATAAGGCAGATGATAGTTCAGGCCGGGCTGCACCGTGCGCACATGCTTGCCGAAGCGCAGCACCGCACCGAGTTCGTCGGGCTGCACGCGGAAGAAACCGGACAACAGCCAGATCGCAATGCCCGCAATGACAATGAGCGCGATGCCCATGCCGCTCATGTGGCCGCCCGGCAGCAATTGCTGAATCCGGTCCTGACCACGGCGCAGGAGATCTTCAAGATCGGACGGCTTGGGCCCTTGCGATTGCGGACCCGAGCCCCAAGGCCCCTTCGGACCGGGACCCCATGGACTTCCGCCTTGATTCTTCCAGGCCATCAGCAAGCTCCTTCGCGCCGTCTCGCGGCTGCGACCGGTTTATAAGAGACGCAGGGCCGCGGTACAACGCGGCCCTGCGCACCCACTAGCAGCTAATCCGCGCGCCGAAATTGTCAATGCAAACATTGACAAGCGGGGTTAATGAGTAGCCGCGCGAGCATATGTCGCATAGGAAAAATCGGCACTGTCCTCAGGCCCGCGCGCAGGCCGGCTGCGCGCCACATCCCGCCATTCCGCCACCTCGAACCGGAGGAACGTGTCTCCGTCCGGCTCGGCGTGGACATGCGTGATCTCCAGACGGGTGGCGCGCGGCATCCACTGGCGGAAAATCTCCGCGCCGCCGATCACCATGATTTCCGAGACACCCCGCCGCAGGATATCGCCAAGCGCGATGTCGTAAGCCGCCTCAAGCGAGGACGCCACCACCGCTCCCGCCGCACGAAAACCGGGATCGCGCGTGACCACGATGTTGGTCCGCTTCGGCAACGGCTTGCCGATCGAAAGGAATGTCTTGCGGCCCATGATGACCGGCTTGTTCAGAGTCAGTTGCTTGAAGCGTTGCAGATCGGAGCGCAGATGCCAGGGCATCGCATTGTCGCGGCCGATCACGCCATTGTCGGCGACGGCGACGATGAAGACGATGTCAGGAGCGGTGCCCTGCGCGGTCACACCGCGACCTCGGCCTTGATGTGCGGATGCGGATCGTAGTTTTCGAGTTTGAAGTCCTCGTAACGGAATCCGAAGATATCCCGCACCGCTGGGTTGATGCTCACGGTCGGCAGCGCGCGCGGCCGCCGCGTCAGTTGCAGGCGCGCCTGCTCCAGATGGTTGGAATACAGATGTGCGTCGCCGAGCGTATGGATGAACTCGCCGGGCTTCAGGTCCGTCACCTGCGCGATCATCATCGTCAGCAGCGCATAGGACGCGATGTTGAACGGCACGCCGAGAAACACGTCGGCCGAACGCTGGTAGAGCTGGCACGACAATTTGCCGTTCGCGACATAGAACTGAAACAGGCAATGGCACGGCGGCAGCGCCATGTGATCGACATCGGCCGGATTCCATGCGCTGACGATCAGCCGCCGCGAATCCGGCGTGGTGCGGATCATGCGGATGAGGTTGGCGATCTGGTCGATGCTGCGTCCATCGGGCGCCTGCCACGAGCGCCACTGTTTGCCATAAACGGGACCGAGATCGCCGTTGGCGTCCGCCCACTCGTCCCAGATCGTGACACCGTTGTTCTGCAGATAGCGCACGTTGGTGTCGCCGGCGAGAAACCACAGCAGTTCGTGGACGATCGCCTTGAACGGCAGCTTCTTGGTCGTCGTCATCGGAAAACCGGCGGCGAGGTTGAAGCGCATCTGATGGCCGAACACCGACAGCGTGCCGGTGCCCGTGCGGTCGCCCTTCTGTGCGCCGTCGCTCAAAATCCGTTCAAGCAGGTCGTGATACTGATGCATGGCCGTAATCTATGTCGCTTCAGCGGAACGGACCATATCCGGGGCCGAATCAACAACCGCTTTCCCGCGTTGTCCCATCAAAAGTAGGCACCGCCTCCCCGCCGGAAAGACCTTTCGGGATCAGACAAACCCGGCAAACCCCAGAATTCCCGCCACCGCGAGCGGCCAGAGCGGATTGATCCGGGTTCCCACCGCAACCAGCGCCGTGGCGAAAGTCACAAGCGTGGCGGCCAGCGACGTGTCGACCGTGACCGCCAGCACATAGCCGCCCGCCGCCATCAAGCCGATCGAGACCGGCACGAAAGACGCCTGAATAACGGAGGGCCAGAACGACTGGCTCGAGCGGTGGAAGAAATTCGCCACAAAATAGGCCAGCACGCCAGCCGGGCCGCACATCGCGAACGTCGTCACCGCCGCCCCGGCAAGCCCCGCGACCTGATAACCGATCAGCGTCACGATCAGCACATTCGGTCCGGGCGAGAACTGGGCGATGGCGAACATGTCGGCGAATTGCGCATCCGTCAGCCAGTGGTTCACATCGACCGCGACACGATGCATTTCGGGAATCGTCGCGTTCGCGCCGCCGACCGCGAGCAGCGACATCAGCCCGAACGTCCACAACAGATTGAGATACGTGCCGAGCCCCGGATTCATGCCGCCGCACGCCTGCGCCAGAAATAGGTCACGACAACGCTGAGCGGCAACGCGATCAGCAGAACGACGGCGAGCGGCAGCCGCCCGAGGCCGACCGCCGCGAACACGGCGATCATCAATCCGATTTCGATCGGATTTTTCCGCGTCAGGAGGGGCCCCATCATGCGGATGATGACGGCCAGAAACAGGCCGACGGCGGCGCAGGCGATCCCCGTCAGCGTCCGCTGCAATCCCGGCAGATCACCGAAATGGGAATAAAGAATACCAAGGGTCGTGACGATCAGCGTCGGCGGCAGCAGCAGGCCGAGAAACGCCGCGACGCTTCCGGCCGCGCCGCGAAACCTACCGCCGAACACAATCGACAGGTTGACGATGTTGGCTCCCGGCAGCAGGTGGCACAGCGCGAAGGCTTCGTTGAATTCGTCCGGCGTCATCCAGCGGTGCTGCTCGACGATGGCGCGGCGCGCCCACACCAGCACGCCGCCGAAACCGGCCAGCGACATTTTCGAGAAGGCCAGAAACAACTCAAGCAACCCCGGCGGCTCGGAGGCGAGATCGCGGGCAGCCGTATCGGAAGGCGGCGCAGGCTGGTCCATGGTTCGGGTTCAGACCGTGAATAAAGAGGCGTCGGGACATCGTTTAGATGTGTCGTATCGCCCGGCCAAATCTTTTCCCGGCGGCGTGACGCCCTCTCCATTCAACTTTTCGCGGGCGCATGTTCCTGCCCGGGCCGGGACAGGGCCCGCGCCTCATGAAAGGCTCTTTTAAGAATGGCTGCCGCAGGGGCTGTTTTCGGCAAGCATTGCCGCTTATATTGAGCGTGCCGGTTCGCCGGCTATGGAAATAAATGGCCGTCGCAATAAACCATTCGGACCCGGGGGCAGCACCCGGCGCCTCCACCAAAGTTCCGCAAGGCGGGATTTCGGCGGGGGCGAAACAGGATCGACGAGGGCGTAAAGGGCGTGTTTTTTCCCGGTATTGTTCCGCCGTTATCGGGCTTCTCAATAGTTGCAAACGACAACTATGCTCCGGTTGCTCAGGCTGCGTAACGCAGTTTGATAGACCGACTTAAAGTCCTGATGGATTAAGCCCCGTCAGGCGGGGTTCGGAGGCACCTGGCAACAGAAGCCTCCACTTTCATCTCTCCGATCGATTCATATGTATGCGTGATGTGATCCGCGGGCAGGGGTGTCAATTTAGGCATCTTCTTGCTCCTGCGATGCAACAAGGCTGCTGACGCAGCCCGCTGGAGCAGTTAGTCTGGCATGAAAGGGTTTGTTCACGAAAAGAGTGGCCAACGCCGCCTTCCATCGCGGACGGACTTGCTAACCACCATCCGCATGGAACAAAAGTGCGAGTCGGCTCCTCTCCTACCGGCACGCGACCCTTCGATGTTTTGACAGGACCGACCGATGGCCACCGATCTGATCCGCTATGATGTTCTGACCCGCGATGCGCTGCGCGGCGTCCTGCGGCGCGTGCTGAGCGACGCTGCCGAACACGGATTGCCGGGAGACCATCACTTCTACATCACCTTCCTCTCCACCGCCGAAGGCGTGAAGCTGTCGCCGCGGCTCTTGTCGCAGTATCCGCAGGAGATGACGGTGATCCTCCAGCACCAGTTCTGGGATCTGGTGGTGACCGAGGATCATTTTGAGGTTGGCCTGTCGTTCGGTGGCATTCCCGAGCGGCTGGTGGTGCCGTTCAGCGCCATCACCCGCTTCTTCGATCCGTCCGTGCAGTTCGGACTGCAGTTCGAGACGGCGGAAAATCAGGCCGTGGAAGAAAATCAGACCGCGGAAGAAGCGGCCCCATCCGAATTTCCGGTGGCCGACGTCACCGCAGGAACGGAAGACGACAATAGCGGTGACGATACCCCGCACCCCGAAGGCGGCGCGCAGGTGGTGCGGCTGGATCGCTTCCGCAAGAAGTAAAACGCCTCTAATCGAGAGTCTCGTCTGCCCGTGCGGCATGGCTTCGCGCTGCCGCTTTCGGCATACTCGCGCCCGAAAGACGGGCCCGGGATGACAGCATGCGCCCGTCGCGACTGGCACGAGGCGAACATGGCACAGAGCAAAACCACCCGCACCGAAACAGACACCTTCGGGCCGATCGAGGTCGCCGCCGACCGATACTGGGGCGCGCAGACCGAGCGCTCGCGCAACAACTTCAAGATCGGCGCCGAGCACATGCCGCTGCCGCTGATCCGCGCGCTCGCCATCGTCAAGCTCGCCGCCGCGCAGACCAATCTCGAACTCAAGCTCATCGACAAGAAACTCGCCGACGCCATCATCGCCGCCGCGCAGGAGATCATCGACGGCAAGCTCGACGATCACTTCCCGCTGGTGGTGTGGCAGACCGGCTCCGGCACGCAGACCAACATGAACCTGAACGAGGTGATCTCGAACCGCGCCAACGAAATGCTCGGCGGTGAGCGCGGCACCAAGAAGCCGGTTCACCCGAACGATCATGTGAACATGAGCCAGTCGTCCAACGACTCCTTCCCGACCGCGATGCATATCGCCGCCGCGCAGGAGATCGCGCGCGATCTGATCCCGGCACTGGAAGAACTGCTCGGCGGACTGCGCGCCAAGCAGAAGGAATTCGCCTCGATCGTGAAAATCGGCCGCACCCACACCCAGGACGCGACGCCGCTCACGCTCGGCCAGGAATTCTCAGGCTATGCCGCGCAGGTCGAAAGCGGTATCGCGCGCATCAAGGAAAGCGCGAAAAGCCTCCTCCCGCTCGCGCAGGGCGGCACCGCCGTCGGCACCGGGCTGAATGCGAAGCCGGAATTCGCAGCATCGTTCGCCAGGCATGTCGCGTCGATCACCGGGCTTCCCTTCGTCACCGCCCCGAACAAGTTCGAGGCGCTCGCCTCCAACGACGCCTATGTCTACGTCCACGGCGCCATCAACGCGACCGCGACCGGCCTGTTCAAGATCGCCAACGACATCCGCCTGCTCGGCTCCGGCCCGCGTTCGGGTCTCGGCGAACTGATCCTGCCGGAGAACGAACCCGGCTCCTCCATCATGCCCGGCAAGGTCAATCCGACGCAGTGCGAGGCCATGACGATGGTGTGCTGCCAGATTTTCGGCAATCACACCACGCTCACCACCGCGGGCAGCCAGGGGCATTTCGAACTCAACGTCTACAAGCCCGTGATGGCCTACGGCATGCTGACCTCCATCCGCCTGATGGCGGATGCGTCACGCTCATTTAATAAAAATTGTGTGATCGGAATCCGCGCCGACGAGAAACGGATCGGTGATCTGATGCAGCGCTCGCTGATGCTCGTCACCGCGCTCGCGCCGAAGATCGGATATGACAATGCCGCGAAAATCGCCAAGACGGCTCACGCAAACGGCACGACGCTGAAAGAAGAAGCGTTGAATCTCGGATTCGTCTCCGCAGAGGAATTCGATTCCATTGTGCGGCCCGAGCAGATGACAAATTCCGGGAAGTGAAACGCACACGTGGTACGTGGCATACACAATACCTTTCGCTGCATTTCATTACTCTTTCGTCTAAAGACGTAGCGTTATGCGGCTACCGCTCGTATGATGTGCTTGCTAGGAGCAAAGGCAGAGCAGCTCTTCGCCAGCAGGACTTGTAGTCTCGGCGATTTTGATATTGATGCTGTCTGATCCGCGAGTGGCAGGTTCATTTTCTGCAATCACGAGATTCCTGTGGGCGATCTGATCAATTTAAAAAGATTCAAGAAGCGCCAGGAACGCGAGCGCGCCGATGTGGAGGCCAGCAGTCAACGCGCAAAGCATGGGCTCACAAAAGCCGAAAAGAACACCCAACGTGCACTCGAACAGCGCACCGAGGCATTTCTCAACCAACACCTACGCGATGACGGAAAGTCTTCATGAAGTCCCCTGTCGTTAAACGCTCCATCGTTGTTGCCGGCCACAAGACCAGTGTCAGCCTGGAAGAAGCCTTCTGGAACGGCATGAAGGAAATCTCATCGGCGCGCGGCATGACATTGTCCGAGCTGGTCGGCGAGATCGATGGCCAGCGCAAACAGGGCAATCTCTCCTCGGCGATCCGGCTGTTCGTGCTCGATCATTACCGTTCGATGACACAGGGACCTTCGGAGCCGAACGGCGCGCATGATTCCACGCGCGAGCCCGTGATGGATACTCAAGCCGCCGAGTAAGCGGCTGCGGGAATCTACGGACCGTCTCCGCAATATTCTGACTCATCCCTTAAGGCTTTCACCGAATATCGGCAGCAACCGGTATCGGGTACGATGTAACTGTCTCGGCGATTCAGATCGATCGCCGGGGCAAGTTGATCGTCCCGGGCCTCTGCTGTTCGCGCGTGACGATCGAACCATCCTGACAATATCCGCCTCGCAGTCCGCGAGAAGAACCGCACGGCTTTGCCCGGCGAATGCTCGCGCACGCGTCTCAGAAGGAGTGACCGCAATGATCAGCCAGCGTGACGTGAGAGCCCCGGTAACCGACCCTGTGAAGGAATTCGCCGTGATCAAGCGGTCGGTGGTCGTCGACGGACACAAGACCAGCGTCAGCCTCGAGGATGCATTCTGGTCGAGCCTGAAGGATATCGCCGCTCGGCGTGGCCTGTCGCTGTCGATGCAGATCGCAGCCATCGACCAGCATCGCCGAACCAGCAACCTGTCGTCGGCGATCCGCCTGTTCGTGCTCGATTACTTCCGCGAACGCGCGATCAGCACGATGTTCATCGGCGAACGGCAAGGGTCGCCGAAACTTACGTCTGCGCATTAAAGCGTTTCAGCCCAAATAATTCTAGAACGTCGTGGCCGGCGCGGGAGAGCGGCGCGGCCGCGGAGCGCCCGGCGCGGGCTTGATATCGATCGGCGGCGGTAGCGGAGAAAGTTGCGCGCCGGCCGATGGGGGATGCACGCGGGGCACATGCGGTGTCGCCTTACGTTTGCGCGGATCGACGCCCGGAATTCTCACCTCGGCGGGCGGCAGCGCTTGCTCGGGTTGTGCAAGAGGATTGGCCGGAGGACTGGCTGGCGGCGCGGTCTTCGGCGGCGGCAATGCGCCGAGCTTCTCCAGCGCATCGAGGCGCTGCGTTTCCCGCTCGATGGCGCGCAGCGACAGCCACGAGGACAACGCCGCGACATCGACATCGCGCTCCATCCGGTCCGCGCTGCCGCGCAGGAAAATCTGGATATCCGGCGCATCCTTCATCGCACCGGACATCGCCTTCAGCCCGATCCGCAGATCACCCTGGTCTTCGGGAATATCGTAGCTGCCCGAGATCGTGGCGCGTGCCGTATCGGACTGAAATGCGGTCGGATCGGCATGCACACGCGCATCCTTGATGGCGAACGGCACATCGACGGAGGCCACCGCAAGCGGCGCGCGGCCGAGCGCGGTTGCGACGACCGATTCTATCTTGTTCTTCGCGGCCGGATCATCCGCCGCCTTTTCCGCGGCATCGAACGCAGCGACGTCGAGCGCGGGGAGCTGTACATCGGTCAAGGTCAACACGCCGTTGCCCGAGAGCGCGTTGCCCAGGGCTGCTGCGCTGCGTCCCCGCGTCGCCAGCGTCATCCGCACCGACGCCGTGCCGGGCGGCAATTGCAGCCCGCGATATTTCAGCGCCGGCGCATCGGCGCTCTCCAGCTTGAAACTGGCGTCGATGGTGCTGTCCGACGCACCACGCCTGACCGCAGCAGAAAGCGTCGCCGCCCCGCCGCCGACCGTGCCTTTTACATTGTCAAAAGCAATCGACGACCCGTCGCCGCGCATCGTGCCGCTCACCGACGCAGCCTCCATGCCGCCGGGCAGGACCGCTTTCTCTGCCTTCACGGCCACCGACCCGCGCCAACCGATCAGGCCCTGCGCAAGCGGGTCTGTCGCCACGCCGCTGTCCGCACCGAGCATCAGGGTCATCAGTCCTTGCACATCGAGCGCATCCGCCTCGATGGTGCCGGTGAGATTTTGCTCTCCCTGACGCGACAGGGACAGGCTGCCTTTCACCGGCGCTGCACCGAGCTTGCCGGAAAAATTCTCCAGCGAAAAAGCGTCGTCAGTCACGGCAAGGCGGGCGGACAGATCGCTGACCGCCTGCTGCGGCTTCAGCCACGGCGCAAGCGCCGCGTGGCGGACCTTGAGATCGAACATCCGCTTCTTCGGCTGATCCGCGACGGATGACAGGCTTGCCTGCAACGGCGCAATCTCGTGGCCGAGAATTCTTGCCTTGGCGAGATCGAAATCGACATGCGTCTCGAAGCCACCCTTCTCCCGCCATGTGACGATCCGGCGTGTCACATCCGCGAGACCGTCGAAATCCACCTGCGGCGAACGCAGGGTGGCATCGATCTTTTTATCCGTGCGTACAACGTGCCCATAAAACCGGCTGTCGCCGAGATCGAGCTGCATCGCATCGAGCGCAAGACGGCCCTTGCCGAGCGCCATTGTCGCGGCAAGATGAAGCGGCGTCCGCGCGCCATGCGCCGCATCGGACTTGCCGAAGGCCCAGTCGGCGAACCCCTGCGCATCGCTGGTTTTGACATCGAGCGGGCCGGAAAAATCCTCACCCTCCTTGCCTGCCCGCATCCGGCCGCTCAACGCGAGCCGCGTATCGCCGGGGCCGCTGAAAGCCAGCCTGGTGATGGCCCACGCATCCTTCGCCCCTTCAAGATCGGCCGACAACGCACTGAGCGTCTGCCCGGCAAGCGTGAGGCGATCCGCGACCGCTTCGATCCGCGACGGCCACGGCAAGGCCGGCAGCGCCGTCAGTGCGTACGCCAGAGAATCCGCAGGCGCCCTGCCCTGCGCGGCCTTGGTCTCGCCGACCGCCCGATCGAGATCGAGTTGGGTGGCTGAGAGCTTCACCTCCAGCTTCGCCGGGCGGA
Source organism: Haberlea rhodopensis (assembly GCA_907163345.1). NCBI lineage: Eukaryota > Viridiplantae > Streptophyta > Magnoliopsida > Lamiales > Gesneriaceae > Haberlea > Haberlea rhodopensis. The sequence continues at coordinate 989,368 of CAJQUN010000067.1, forward strand.
ACGACAGCGCGCCATGTCCCGACAGCTTCACTCCGGTCGCCTCCGCGCCGTAGAGAATCTCGCCTTGCGTGAACGCCGCACCGGACGGATCGAGCGTGGTGCGGGCAGTCACCCGCCATGGCGTCTCCCCGGCCGCCGCGAGCGTCAGCGCGCCATCGACATGTGGAATACGCTTGTCGAACGTCAGCGCACCATCCAGCGATGACGACATCGCACCGGCCTGCGCGGAATCGAGATCGAGCCGCAGGCGCGTCGCCTCGCCTTCGCTCGCCTTCGACAGTGCAAGCCGGAATAGCTGGCGTGCGCCTTGCGCAAGGAAACTGCCCTCGCCGCGCAGATTGCCGCCGAGCGCACGCACGTCGCCGCTGAAATCGAGGCCTTCGAGATCGATATCGGACCCGCTCGCCTCGTCATGCAGCGTGATGCGGCCGGACAGATCGAACTTGTCGATCGCCAATGCACCGAAATTGAATTCGCCTTTCGACGGCGCGATGATGCGCCCCTGCTTATCGAGACCGATATCGAGCGCGAGGCCGTCCAGCGCCAACTGCGTCGCCCGCCATTCGCCGCGCAGCAACGAACCGAGACTGAACTCGACATCGAGCTTGTCGGCGCGCAGTCTCGTCGGGTCCTTCGGCGTGCCGATCGAGAGCTTGTGCAGCCGCAGGATCGGCGCAGGCAAGAGCCGCGCATCCAGCGCGCCTTCGACCCGCACCGGCGCGCCGACCACGCGCGTGGCCTCCGCCTCGAATTGCGGCTTGTACTTATTCCAGTCGACAAACAGCGGCGCCGCCAGCGCCGCAATCAGCGCCATGATGGCGGCGATCGCCAATCCGAGCAGCGTCGTCTGCAACGTGGACTCCGCGGAAAAGCGGCGCGGTCAATCCCGCCGCGCCTCAACCGCCACCATCATAAAGAAAACTATGGCGGACTCACAACGCCGCAAAAAGGCTCACGCCGGCGGGATGATCTTGCCGGGATTGAAGATATTCTGCGGATCGAGCGCGGCCTTCACCGCACGCATCGCTTCGATGGCCTCAGGCCCCAGCTCGGGAACAAGGTATTTCTGCTTACCCTGCCCGATGCCGTGCTCGCCGGTGCAAGTGCCGCCCATGCGGTGTGCCCGCCCGGCCAACTGATGCACGAATTCGTGCCCACGCTGCACTTCGTCGGGATCGTTGACGTCGCACAGCATCAGGCAGTGGAAATTACCGTCGCCGACATGGCCGACGATCGGCGCGATCAGCTTGAATTTCTCGATGTCCTGTTCGGTTTCGCTCACGCAATCGGCCAGACGCGAGATCGGCACGCAAACGTCGGTCGACATCGGCCGCGAGCCGGGGCGGATCGCCGCCGCCGCCCAATAGGCGTCATGCCGCGCCTGCCACAGCTTGGTGCGATCCTCCGCGCGCGTGGTCCATTCGAACGCGCTGCCGCCGCAATCCTTCGCGATCTCGGCGAACGCGGCCGACTGCTCGGCGACTTCGGCTTCGCTGCCGTGGAATTCCAGCAACAAAAGCGGGGTCAGCGGCAAATTCAGTTTCGAATAGGCGTTGCAGGCCGCGACCTGTGCGGCATTGAGGAGTTCGATCCGCGCCAGCGGAATGCCGGTCTGGATCGCCAGAATGGTGGCGTCGCACGCGCCCTTGACGCTACCGAACGAACAGGAGGCCGCAGCGATGCTCTGTGGAATGCCACGCAGCCGCATGGTCATTTCGCAAATAATGCCGAGCGTGCCTTCCGCGCCGATAAATAAGTGGGTGAGGTCATATCCGGCCGAGGATTTCTTCGCCCGCGTGCCGGTGGTGATGATCTCGCCATCGCCACGCACCACTTTCAGCGCCAGCACGTTGTCGCGCACGGTGCCGTAACGCACCGCATTGGTGCCGGAAGCGCGGGTCGAGGCCATGCCGCCCAGCGTCGCATCCGCGCCCGGATCGATCGGAAAAAACAGGCCCTGATCGCGCAAATTCTCGTTGAGCGTCTTGCGGGTGATGCCGGGCTCGATCACGCAATCGAGGTCCTCGGCATGCACCGCCAGCACGCGGTTCATCTCGCGCAGATCGAGGCAGATGCCGCCCAATGGCGCGTTGACCTGCCCTTCCAGCGAAGTACCGGCACCGAACGGAATGATCGGCACGCGGTAGCGCGCGCAAATGCGCACCGCGTCCTGAATGTCGGCCACGCTGCGCGCCAGCACCACCGCATCGGGCAGTTGCGGCGCGATCCACGTGGTGGTGTGGGTATGCTGCTCGCGCTGGGCCTGCGCGGTGAAGAAGTCACGCTTGAAGCGCGTGGCAAGAGCCTCAAAGGCGTTGCTCAAGGTCTGCGGCGAAAGCCGCGATGCCGTCGTGGTGGTCAAAGCGTGCGTCCTGCAAGAGAGTGCGCAACCGTCGCAAACGAAAACCGGCCGGTCAAGCTGACCGGCCGGTTCACCACTCTACTCTCTCGGATTATGCCTTGATGCTTACGCTACACCGTCGGTCGTCCGCCACGCATCAAGCCTATCAGCGCCGAAACCGCAAACAGCACGATCGCGACAAAGAATACGATCTTGGCGATTTCGATCGATGCGCCGGCAAGGCCGCCAAAGCCGAGAAGGCCGGCCACCAGCGCGATGATGAGAAACGTCACAACCCAACTCAACATGGCAATCTCCTGTATCTGTCTCCGGTCAGGAGTCATCGCTCCTTTGCAGAACCAATCCGGGAGGGATTTGAAAGTTCCGGGCGGCTGCCGCCTCGAAAACCGCTAAAAAATGAGATTTTTTGGGGAACAAAACCATTTCGGCACGGCATCCCGCCGCCTTCTGTACGCGGCCGCGCGGAACGCCTATATCTGGGACATATCCCTGATAAAGAAGGCTCCCTTTCGCGCTCCCGCGGTGCCATCGTGGGTTTAATCGATTCGCATGACCGAACCTGTCCGCCGACCTTTTGCCGATGCTCCTGCCCACCAGCCCGCCGCTGGCGGCATTGCCGCGCGTGCCCGTGCGGCGGCGGCTCCGCAATATCTGAGCGCGCTCAACCCCGAGCAGCGCGAAGCGGTGGAGACACTGGACGGTCCCGTACTGGTGCTCGCAGGCGCCGGCACCGGCAAGACCCGCGTACTGACCTCGCGGATCGCCCACATCCTCAGCCAGGGCCGCGCCCGGCCGTTCGAAATCCTGTCGGTGACCTTCACCAACAAGGCCGCGCGCGAGATGAAGCACCGGCTCGGCGAGATGCTCGGCCAGACGGTCGAGGGCATGCCGTGGCTCGGCACCTTCCATGCCATCGCCGGACGCATCCTGCGCGTGCACGCCGAACTGGCACAGTTGAAATCGAACTTCACCGTGCTCGATGTCGACGACCAGATCCGCCTGCTGAAGCAGTTGCTGCAGGCCGAAGGTATCGACGACAAGCGCTGGCCTGCTCGCATGCTCGCGGGCCTGATCGATGGCTGGAAGAACCGTGGCCTCACGCCGTCGCAGGTCCCGTCCGGCGAAGCCTCGGTGTTCGGCAACGGCAAGGGCGGCAAGCTCTACGCCGCCTATCAGGAACGGCTGAAGATTCTCAACGCCGCCGATTTCGGCGACCTGCTGCTGGAAAACATCCGCATCTTCCGCGAGCACCCGGACGTGCTGCGGCAGTATCAGCACAGATTCAGATACATTCTGGTGGACGAATATCAGGACACCAACGTCGCGCAGTATCTCTGGCTGCGGCTATTGGCGCAGGCACCGTCGCAGCCACCCGTCATTCCGGGGCGCACCGAAGGTGCGAACCCGGAATCTGCGGGACAATCACTTCTGGATTCCGGGTCTGCGCCTGCGGCGCATCCCGGAATGACGAAGCCCAAAAACATCTGCTGCGTCGGCGACGACGACCAGTCGATCTATGGCTGGCGCGGCGCGGAGGTCGACAACATTCTGCGCTTCGAGCACGACTTCCCCGGCGCGAAGGTCGTGCGGCTGGAGCGCAACTATCGCTCGACAGGTCACATCCTCGCCGCCGCATCGCATCTCATCGCGCACAATGAAGGCCGCCTCGGCAAGACGCTGCGCACCGAGGATGTCGACGGCGAGAAGGTTACCGTCACTGGTTCGTGGGATTCGGAAGAGGAAGCCCGCTCGATCGGCGAGGAGATCGAACAGTTACAGCGCTCGGGGCAGAAGCTCAATGAGATCGCGATTCTCGTGCGCGCCTCGTTTCAGATGCGCGAGTTTGAAGACCGCTTCGTCACGCTCGGCCTGCCCTATCGCGTGATCGGCGGCCCGCGCTTCTACGAGCGCGCCGAAATCCGCGATGCACTCGCTTATCTCCGCGTCATCAATTCGCCAGCCGACGACCTCGCCTTCGAGCGCATCGTCAACACGCCGAAACGCGGGCTCGGCGATGCTACCGTGCAACTGCTGCACGACATCGCGCGCAAGCGCCGCATTCCGCTGACCGAAGCCGCCCGCGCCGTCATCGAGACAGACGAACTCAAGCCGAAGGCACGCGGCAGCCTGCGCGATCTTTTAGCGAGCTTCGACCGCTGGACCGCGCAGCGCGAGGTCATGCCGCACACCGAGCTTGCCGAGATCGTTTTGGATGAGAGCGGCTACACCGAGATGTGGCAGAAGGACCGCTCGGCGGACGCCGCGGGCCGACTCGAAAACCTGAAAGAACTCGTGCGCTCGATGGAAGAATTCGAGAACCTGCACGGCTTCCTCGAACACATCTCGCTGGTGATGGATCGCGAGGGCGGCGCGGATGAAGATGCCGTGTCGGTGATGACGCTGCATTCCGCCAAGGGCCTCGAATTCGACAACGTGTTCCTGCCGGGTTGGGAGGAAGGGCTATTTCCGCATCAGCGCGCGCTCGACGAACAGGGCCGCGCGGGGCTGGAAGAAGAACGCCGCCTCGCCCATGTCGGCATCACCCGCGCGCGCCGGCGGGCGAAGATCTATTTCGCCACCAACCGCCGAATCCATGGCTCGTGGACGACCACCATCCCCTCGCGCTTCCTCGACGAACTGCCGGCGGATCATGTCGAGATTGCCGAATCCAAGGGCGGCTCCGGATGGGGCGGCGCCGGCGGCTTCGGCTCCTCGCGCTTCGACAGCGTGGAATCGTTCGGCTCGGGCTATTCGACGCCGGGCTGGCAGCGCGCCCAGTCCAATCGCGGGCGCGGCGGCTTCAACGAAACCGGCGCGCGATACAATGCGGGCGGGCGCAAGCAGCTCACCATCGAGGGCGAACTGGTTGCGAAATCGACCGGCAGCGAATCCGAATTCGGTACCGGCGAGCGCGTCTTTCATGAGAAATTCGGCTACGGCCGCGTCGCCCGCGTCGACGGCAACAAGCTCACCATCGCCTTCGACAAGGCTGGCGAGAAGAAGGTGATCGACAGCTTCGTGACGCGGGCCTGAGGCGTTCCAAAACTGCCTGCCGCCTCTTGTTTCATCCTGCCCGAGCCTCTATCTGTCCGCGACCCGCATTCCGCGAACCCCTGCCCCTGCATGACAGCCATCATTACCGTCTCCAACCTGACCAAGACCTATGCGTCAGGCTTCACCGCGCTGAAGAACATCAACCTGGAGATTCGCCAGGGTGAGATTTTCGCGCTGCTCGGCCCCAACGGCGCGGGCAAGACCACGCTCATCAGCACGATCTGCGGTCTTGCGATGGCGAGCGAAGGCACGGTCACCATCGGCGGCCACGATAACGTCACCGACTACCGCGCCGCTCGCGAGATGATCGGCCTGGTGCCCCAGGAATTGCATACCGACGCCTGGGAAACCCCGACGGCGACCGCCGCCTTCAGCCGTGGCTTGTTCGGCAAGCCGAAGAATTCCGCGCTGATCGAAAAAATCCTGAAAGACCTCTCATTGTGGGACAAGCGCAAGAGCCAGATCATCACGCTGTCCGGCGGCATGAAGCGCCGCGTGATGATCGCCAAGGCGCTTGCGCACGAGCCGCAGATTCTGTTTCTCGACGAGCCGACCGCGGGCGTGGATGTCGAACTGCGCAAGTCGATGTGGCAGGTGGTGCGGGAACTGCGCGATTCCGGCGTCACCATCATCCTCACCACGCACTACATCGAGGAAGCCGAGGAGATGGCCGACCGCGTCGGCGTCATCAACAAGGGCGAGATCGTACTGGTCGAGGACAAGGCCACGCTGATGCGCAAGCTCGGCCGCAAGCAACTGACGCTGCACTTCAACGAGCCGGTCGCCACCCTGCCCGCCTCGCTCAGCGACTACAAACTCGAGCTGTCGGACGACCGCAAGGAACTGACCTACACCTACGACACCAAGGGCGAGCGCACCGGCATCACCACGCTGCTGAATGATTTGCGCGCCTCCGGCCTGAACTTCAACGACCTCAACACGACGCAATCTTCGCTTGAGGAGATTTTCGTCAATCTGGTGCACAGCGCATGAACCTCTATGCTGTCCGCGCGATCTACAAATTTGAAATGGCGCGCACCTTCCGCACGCTGCTGCAAAGCGTCGTCTCGCCGGTGATCTCGACGTCGCTGTATTTCGTCGTGTTCGGTTCGGCGATCGGTTCGCGGATTCCGGAAATCCACGGCGTCAGCTACGGCGCGTTCATCGTGCCGGGCCTCATCATGCTGTCGGTGCTCACGCAGAGCATCGCCAACGCCTCGTTCGGCATCTATTTCCCGAAATTCACCGGCACGGTGTACGAGCTTTTGTCCGCGCCGGTGTCGGCGTTCGAGGCGGTGCTCGGTTATGTCGGCGCGGCGGCGACCAAATCCATCGCGCTCGGCCTCATCATCCTGGCGACCGCAGCGCTGTTCGTGCCGATCAAGATTGCGCATCCGGTCTGGATGCTGGCTTTCCTCGTGCTCACCGCGCTGACTTTCAGCCTGTTCGGCTTCATCATCGGCATCTGGGCGGACGGCTTCGAGAAATTGCAGGCAATCCCGCTGCTGGTGGTGACGCCGCTGACGTTCCTCGGCGGCAGCTTCTACTCGATCGGCATGCTGCCGCCGGTCTGGCGCTTCATCACCCTGTTCAACCCGGTGGTCTATCTCATCAGCGGCTTCCGCTGGAGCTTCACCGAGGTCGCCGATGTCAGCGTCTATCTCAGCGTCGGAATGATCCTGGTCTTCCTGCTTCTCAGCATGAGCGTGATCTGGTGGATCTTCAAAACCGGCTATCGCCTTAAACGCTGACCCGCTCGAAAAGAAAACGGCCCCGCAAGATTGCGGGGCCGTTTTGTATCAGCCGAATTCGCTCAGTAGCGATGATGGTGACGGCGGTAGTGGCGGTGACGGTGATAGTGGCGCGGATGGCCAATCACGCCGTTGACCGCGCCCACCGCGCCGCCGACACCTGCACCAATCGCACCGCCCACGACACCACCGACCGGGCCTGCGGCGCGGTTGCCGCGATAGGCACCTTCTTCCGCACCGCCGATAATGCCCTGTGCATGCCCGGCCAGAGGAGCGGCGAGCAGCATCAGAAGCGCCAGAGCGGAGGCCCATGCAAAGGTTCGTTTTGCCGGCTGAACGGCGGAGACAATTGCTTTCATTTCAGGCTCTCATGTTGAAAGTGACAAATCATCGACGTGAGACTAACGCTCTGGCGGACCAAAGGTTTCACGCAAACGTTAGAGCGGTTAATGGATCATTTCGCCTGAACGGGATGTTCTAAACGTCAGCCCCGCTGGAAAAAGCCATCTTCAGCACATAACTCCCCAAGTCGTATCGGCCATGTGGCGGGCCGCTGGAGATTGGTAACATGCGTAAATTGGTCATTCCGCTTGCGGCGCTGTTCATGACGGCCAGCGCGTCGATGGCGTGTGCCGCGGTCGATATCGAGGTCAACAAGGACATCCAGCAGATGACCGTCATGGTCGATGGGCAGGTGCTCTATCGCTGGCCGGTGTCGAGCGGCAATCCCACGCATGAGACGCCGAACGGAAAATTCCAGACCTTCCGCATGGAAGAAAATCATTTCTCGAAGGAGTTCGACGATGCGCCGATGCCGCATTCGATCTTCTTCACCAAGCAGGGCCACGCCATCCATGGCACCGATTCCGTCAGGAGCCTCGGCGTGCCGGTCTCCCACGGCTGCGTGAGACTGTCGCGCGCCAACGCCACGACGCTGTGGAATCTGGTCAAGCGGGAAGGCCTGCTGAAGACGACGGTGCACCTCACGGGGTCGTCGCGCGTGGCGCTCGCGCGCAACCCGCGCAACGTCGCCAGCCGTGGCGGCACCCTCGATGCCGACGCCAGCGCGGGCCAGCCTTTGGACACGACGCCGCAGCGCGTGCCGTCCGGCGCGATGTACGATCGCCCCGGCGACGATTCCTACCAGCAGCGAGTCCAGCGCCAGCCCTATTATAATTACGGCAACAACCGCGGATATGGCGGCGGCGTGTCGGCACCCGATCCGCGCGATCCGACCCGGCGCATCTATGTCGATCCGCGCTACAGCCGCGGCTACGACAACAACGATTACGCCCAGAGCGATGGCCAGCGTTATTACCAGCGGCGCACCTATCAGACCCGGCCGCTGTTCGGTGACGACGACGATTGACGCCTGAAATCCTTCAGCGGCGGGATCAATTATCCCCGTCGCGCAGGCGGCGATACACCGCTCCCAGCACGTTGGAATAATCGTCGGTCCACACCCATTCTCCGGGCGTCGGCGGCGTGCTCTGCCAATAACTGTCCGACGCAAGGCTGCCGACATCTTCCGGCTTGCGCGCCGACACCACGACATTCGTGGTGAAGATGTATTCGGCATCGCGGCCGCTGTCCTCGTTGTAGACCCAGCTTGTCAGGCCGTTGGCATCGGCGATGCCGACGACGACGCTCGCCAGTTCCAGATGCCGGTTCGAGACATGCATCACCACCGCGCCGCCCGGCGCAAGCTTGGCCTTGTAGATCGCCATCGCCTCTTGCGTCGCCAGATGGATCGGGATCGCATCGGAGGAATAGGCATCGACAATGATGAGATCGTAGGCGGCATCCGGCTCGCGCGCGAAGGTCAGCCGCGCATCGCCGATCACCGGCTGAATATCCGGCATACAGGCGGACAGATAGGTGAAGTATTTCGGGTTGCGCGCGGTATCGACCATGGTCTGGTCGATCTCGAAGAATTTCCATGTCTCGCCGGGCTTCGCCTGACAGGCCAGCGTGCCTGCGCCAAGTCCGATCGCCGCCACCCGCAACGGTGCGCCCTTGCGCGCGCGGATTGCCGCAATCGCGCGGCCGATGCCGCCGTCATTGTGATAATAGCTGATCGGCTCGGGGCGGCCTGTGATCGGTGTGCCGTCGTCGTTGAGGAATTTCTCCGCGCCGTGAATCGTCGTGCCGTGCATCAGCACATGATATTGCCCGCCTGGCGTCACCACGATCTTATGCACGCCGAAGAAACTGCGCACCGTCTCCACCCGCCCCTCGTCCAGCGGATAGACACGCACCAGCACGAGTCCCAGCGCCACCAGCACCGCGAACTGGAGACGATGAATTCGCATCACCATGGCCAGCAGCGCAGCCACCGCGGCGAGTGAACCGATCGCCCAGACACGCCAGCTCTCGAGAAACACTTCCGCGGCATCCGCGCGATACGCCAGCGCGATCAGCACCAGCGCGGCCACCACGGCTGCGACCCAGAGCAGCATCGCCCCGCGCCGCGACGGCTGCCATGGGCGACACAACGCCGCGAGCGCCAGCAGGATCGGATATTCCGCGATCCATGAGAACGTGAACGGCGCCACCAGCCCCGCGAACAGCCCGCCGATCATACCGCCGAACGACAGCGCCACGTAAAAGCCGGTGAGGTAGCGCGCGGGCGGACGGGTGCGCGCCAGTTCACCATGGGACGCCATCGCGATGATGAAGAAGCAAAGCTGATGCCCGCCGAGCGTCAGCAACAAATTCTGCTCCCCGCCGATCGCCAGCAGCAGCACGACGCCCGCAATGGCGAGCGGTTGCAGCTTCAGCATCCACGCATGCGGAAGCAGCGGCCGCGACTGGAACACCAGCACCCACGTCAGCAGATAGAGCGACAGCGGCAGCACCCACAGCAGCGGCGCAGCGGCGACGTCGGTCGAGATATGAGCGGTGACCGCAATCAGGAGTCCCGACGGCACGGCGGCGAGGAACACCCACCGCCCCCATTGCAGCCATGACGGCGCAGGCGCGGCCTCGTCGACATCGTTCAGGGCAATGGCCATTGGCGGCGCGCGCAGCAGCAATAACCCGCAAGCTGCGATCAGCAGGATCAGCAGCCCGTAGCCGACAGCCCACAGCAGGTTCTGCGCATGCAGCGTCAGCATCGGCTCCAGCAGCACCGGATAGGACAGCAGCGCAAGAAAGCTGCCGATGTTCGATGAAGCATAAAGAAAGTAAGGGTCCGGCCCGTCCGGATGGCCGGTGCGGACGAACCATGCCTGCAACATCGGATTGTTGGCGGCGAGCGCGAAGAACGGCAGGCCGATCGAGGCCGCGAACAGGCCGAGCAGCCAGAAGGCATAGCCGCTGGCAGGCGGTTCGGCCCAGCCGCTCGAAATCGACAGCGGCAGGAACGTGAAGGCCACTGCCAGCAATACCAGATGGATCACGACCGGCGCGATCCGGCTTTTCAGCGTCATCAGCACATGCGCATAGGCATAGCCGCCGAGCAGCAGCGACTGGAAGAACACCATCGCCACCGACCACACCGCGGGCGATCCGCCGAGCCGCGGCAACACCATCTTCGTGAACAGCGGTTGCACGGAAAACAGCAGCAGCGCGCTCAGGAAGATCGTTGCGGTATAGACCGCAAGCACAACACGGTTGCGCGCGGCGGGTGATGCCGCATCGGCCGGTGACGGGGAGGTCATGACAACTCCGCAAGCGGCCGCAAGGCCGGAAACGTCCGGAAACGCCGTTCCCGCCAGTGGATCATAGCGAAGATGAACGGACAATAACGGCCCCATAACCATCCCCAGCGAGAGAAATCGCTCGCCTGCGGAAGGGACCGCATTTAAGAAGACCAAATGTCACGGTACGACGCGATCATCATCGGCGCCGGCCATAATGGCCTCACCTGCGCGGCCTATCTCGCGATGAACGGCCTCACGGTCAAAATCGTCGAGCGGCGCAAGGTCGTGGGCGGGGCCGCGGTGACGGAGGAATTCCACCCCGGCTTCCGCAATTCGGTCGCGGCCTACACCGTGAGCCTGCTGCATCCGCGCGTGATCGCGGAGTTGAATCTTGCGGGCCATGGCCTGCGCATCGTCGAGCGGCGCGCGCAGAATTTCCTTCCCTCCCCCGATGGCCGCTATCTGCTCACCGGCGAGGGGCGCACCCATCAATCGATCGCAAAGCTGAGCGAGCGCGATGCGCTGCACATCAACGCCTTCAACCGTGAACTCGAAATCGTCGCCGATGTGTTGCGGCAATTCCTGCTGCGCGCGCCACCCAACGTCACGGAAGGATTTTCGCTCAACAGCCTGCGCGAAGCCTTCAACGCACTGGAGAGCGGCAACATCCTGCGCAGGCTGTCGCTGGAACATCAGCGATTGCTGCTCGATTTGTTCACGCTATCGGCTGGCGAAATGCTGGACGACTGGTTCGAGAGCGACCTCGTCAAGGCGCTGTTCGGCTTCGACGCCATCGTCGGCCACTATGCCAGTCCCTACGCGGCGGGCTCTGCCTATGTGATGCTGCATCACGCCTTCGGCGAAGTGAACGGCCGCAAGGGGCTGTGGGGCCACGCCATCGGCGGCATGGGGGCGATCACGCAGGCGATGGCGGCCTCCGCCCGCAGCCATGGTGTGGAGATCGAAACCGAAGCCGGTGTCCGCGAAGTTCTGGTCGAGAACGGCCGTGCCGTCGGCGTCACGCTGGAGAACGGCGAGGCGCTGCGCGGACGCTATGTCGTCTCCAACGTCAACCCGACGCTGCTTTACACGCGCCTTGTGCCGCAGGCCGCGCTGCCCGCGCCGTTCGCCACGCGCATCAAAAAATATCGCAACGGCTCCGGCACATTCCGGATGAATGTGGCACTCGCCGCGCTGCCCTCCTTCACCGCGCTGCCGGGCATGGGCGATCACCTCACCAGCGGCATCATCCTCGCGCCGTCGCTCGCCTACATGGACCGCGCCTGGCATGACGCGCGAGAGCATGGCTGGAGCCGCGAGCCCGTGGTGGAAATGCTGATCCCTTCCACGCTCGACGACAGTCTCGCGCCGCCCGATGCGCATGTCGCGAGCCTGTTCTGCCAGCACGTCGCGCCGGAATTGCCGGATGGCACATCATGGGACGATCACCGAGAGGAAGTCGCCAACCTGATGATCGCAACCGTGGACCGCTATGCGCCCGGCTTCGCGCGCAGCGTCATCGCCCGCCAGATCCTCTCCCCGCTCGACCTCGAGCGGCAGTTCGGACTGATCGGCGGCGACATCTTCCACGGCAAGCTGACGCTGAACCAGTTGTTCTCGGCGCGTCCGCTGCTCGGCCATGCCGATTATCGCGGACCATTGAAGGGGCTTTACCATTGCGGCTCGGGCGCCCACCCCGGCGGCGGCGTCACCGGCGCGCCGGGCTATAACGCCGCCCAGACCATCCTGCGCGACCATCAGGGGATTTTCGCGTAGCAACCCTGTGGGGAAAGCTGTGCGGAAAACTGTTCACACCTGTGGACAGGCTGTGGATGGCAGGAAAGTCCTGTTTCCACGCTTAAGCGCCGCCCGGCGGCTCGTCCCTGTGCCTGAGCGGGTCCGCAGCCTCGTCATGGCCGCTGCGGCTGGAGAAAAACATCAACGCCATCAACCCGCAGCCGATGACAAGAGAGAAGAACGTGCCGAGGCCAAGCGCGATCCAGCCGTGCTTGCCCATGTCGACGTTGCCGCTGGCGTTCCAGACCTCAACGGCCCAGACGCCGGTGCCGATCAGCAGGGCGACCAAGGCGAGAACGACCAGAACCCGGCCCAGAGTCAGATTTTTCATGGCCACTCTCCCTTCGGTTGTGTCGGCATTCCTTTAACATCTATTCGCAATGCATCAAATTGAAACCGATCAAACGGTCACGAATATGTAATCACGAGCCAGCCCGGCCGCCCGGCCCAAAACAGCGATTCAATCACCCCCGGGCAATCGGCCCAAGGTATTCCAAAGCATTTTCGCTTCACCGCAACCCTTTCGTGTCGTGGTACGGCTCGCGCCGGGCGCCGATATCCTGTAGGCACATCCGTTCCACGCCCCCGCAATCATTCGAGCTTTCGAGCCTCCATGGCCTCCTCCGACACACCCTCCGGCCCCACCCATCACGCCACCTGCAGCGCCGGGAACGAGGCCAGCGCCAACCGGATCGTCGATGCGCTGTCCGACATCTTCGACGGCGGCGAAATCGCCGTCTCGGCCTTCGAGCGTCCGGGCAGCAGCGAATGGGACATCTCGCTCTATTTCGAGGCCCCGCCCGATCAGGCCGCCATTCGCGCCATGGTCGCCCGGGCTGTCGGCGATGAAACCGCCGCCGCGCTCGTGTTCGACACGGTGGAAGCCAAGGACTGGGTGAAAGCGAGCCTTGCCGATCTCGTGCCGGTCAGCGCCGGGCGCTTCATCGTTCACGGCCAGCATGACCGCGACCGGATTCCGCCGAACAAGCTGCGGATCGAGATCGAGGCCGCGCTCGCATTCGGAACCGGCCATCACGGCACCACGCGCGGCTGCCTCGTGCTGCTCGACCGGGTGCTGTGCCAATCCACGCCCCGCCGCGTGCTCGACCTCGGCACCGGCACCGGCGTGCTGGCGATTGCGGCCGCCAAGGCGCTGCACCGGAACATCCTCGCCAGCGACATCGATCCGCGCTCGGTGATCGTCGCGAAGGAAAACGCCGTTCTCAACGGCGTCGGACAGGACGTGGAGGCGATCCACGCGATCGGTTTCGGCTCACCGCGCTTTGCAGAAGCGGGGCCGTTCGACCTCGTGCTGGCCAACATCCTCGCCAACCCGCTGCGCCAACTCGCGGCACCCATGGCCCAGCATCTGGCGCCGTCCGCTTTCGTGATTTTGTCGGGCCTGCTGCCGCCCCACGCGCGCGGTGTGATCGCGGCTTACCGGGGCCAGGGCTTGCGGCTCATCCGCCGCTACGAACTCGACGGCTGGGTCAGCCTCTTGATGCAGCGGATTGCTTAAGATTCGCGCGTCCGTTTTGGCGTCACATCGCCCTCGGTATAGCCGATGTTGCGGGCATCACGCTGCAAGCGCGCTTCCGTGAGCCGGTCGAGCAATTCCACGATCAGGCCGCGCCGTTTGGCCACCATGCCAAACAGTGCCCCTTCCTCGCTCGAAACCGGGGGCAGCCTGTCCGGCGACGGCTTTTCAAATCCGAAAGACCGCATTTTCAACCTCCTTGCCCGGTTGAATACTCCCATGCCGGCACTTCCCCGGTCAGGGTGTGAAACGCGCAGATATCACCAATGGTTCCGGCGCTCGCCTTCCGCTTGAGCCGTGTTAATTTACAAAGCATGGTTCGTGCCAAATGCCGCTTGGAAGGTTGCTGATGTTCGAGGCCCAGTTTCAGAATTTCGACGAGCCCGAAGGAGGCACCGCGCTTTCGGCGCGGCTGGCAGCCTTCCGCGAGGAAATCGTGCAGCGAGGTCTGGCCGGCTTCATTGTTCCACGCAGCGACAGCCAGCAGAATGAGTACGTCGCACCCTCCGAGGAGCGCCTCGCCTGGCTCAGCGGCTTCACCGGCTCGGCCGGGCTCGCGATGGTGACGATCCGCGATGCGGCTTTGTTCGTCGACGGCCGCTATACGTTGCAGGCTGCCCAGCAAGTGGACACCACGGCGTGGAGCATCGAGTCCCTGACCGATCCGCCGCCGGAACAATGGCTGACGCAACACATCAAGAGCGGCGAGCGCTTCGGTTTCGATCCATGGCTGCACACCACGGCGGCAGCCGAACGGCTTGCGGCTGCCTGCGAGAAGGCAGGCGCGGAGCTTGTCGCGGTGGATGACAATCCGGTGGATGCGATCTGGACCGAACGCCCTGCCCCGCCGCTCGGTCAGGTGGCGGTGCATGCGCCCGAATTCGCCGGAGAGAGCGAGGCCGACAAGCTCGCCCGCATTCGCGCCGAGATGGTGCGGCTCGGGCTCGACGCGCTGGTGCTGTCCGACTCGCACGCGGTCGCGTGGACCTTCAACATCCGCGGCGCGGACGTGGCGCACACGCCGCTGCCCCTGTCCTACGCGCTGCTGCCGAAAGACGGCGCGCCCACGATCTTCATCGATTCCCGCAAGCTCTCGAACGAGACGCGCGCGCATCTTGCCAACCATGCCGATATCACCGGGCCGGAAGCGCTGCTTTCCGCGCTCACCGCAGCTTCCCGGAATAGCGCCGCCATCGGCCTCGACAGCGCCACCGCCGCCGACGTGCTGAACCGCACGATCAAGGATGCAGGCGGCATCGCCCGGCGCATCGCCGATCCCGTCACGCAGCTCAAGTCGATCAAGAACGCCACCGAGATTTCCGGCGCACGCACGGCGCATCGCCGCGACGGCGCGGCGCTGGCGCGCTTCCTTGCCTGGGTCGATCATGAGGCACCCGGCGGCGCGCTGACCGAGATCGACGCCGTCGAGGCGCTGGAAACCTTCCGCCGCGACACCGGCGCACTGAAGGATGTGTCGTTTCCCACCATCTCGGGCACCGGACCGAATGGCGCCATCGTGCATTATCGCGTCACCCGCAAGAGCAACCGGCGCATCAAGCCCGGCGACCTGCTGCTGATCGATTCCGGCGCGCAATACGAGGACGGTACCACCGACGTCACCCGCACCATCGCCATCGGCGAGCCAACGGCGGAAATGCGCGACCGCTTCACCCGCGTGTTGCGCGGGCACATCGCGGTGGCGAGCGCGATCTTCCCCGACGGCACCCATGGCGTGCAGATCGACGCGCTGGCGCGGCAATTCCTCTGGCAAGTAGGCCTCGATTTCGAGCACGGCACCGGCCACGGCGTGGGGAGCTATCTCTCCGTGCACGAAGGCCCCGCGCGCATCTCCAAGCTCGGCCATGTGCCGCTGCGCCGGGGCATGATCCTCTCGAACGAACCCGGCTATTACAAAACGGATGCCTACGGCATCCGCATCGAGAACCTCGAACTGATCGTGGACGCGAACGTCAACGGTGCGGAAAAGCCGATGGACACGTTCGAGACGCTGACGCTCGCACCGATCGATCGGCGGCTGATCGAGGTCGCGCAGCTAAGTCCGCAGGAGCGTGCATGGATCGACGATTACCATGCGCGGGTGCGGCGGGAGATCAAGCCGCTGGTCGATGATGAGGCCACCAAGGTCTGGCTCGATGCCGCGACCGCGCCGCTTGGTTAAGCCTCGATCAGCTTCAACCACTCATCTTCAGTGAGCACAGTGACGCCGAGCTCGCGTGCCTTGGTGAGCTTGGAGCCCGCCTCCTCGCCCGCGATGACGTAATCCGTTTTCTTCGACACCGAGCCGGAGACTTTCGCGCCCAGCCGCTCGGCCTGCGCCTTGGCCTCGTCGCGTGTGAATTTCGTCAACGAGCCGGTGAACACCACGGTCTTTCCGGCGACAGCGGAATCGGTGCGCGCCTGCTCGGCAGGCAACACTTCGATTTCGCCAAGCAATTCATCGAGCGCCTTGACGTTGCGTTTCTCCGCGAAGAATTCCACCACCGCGTCCGCCACGATATCGCCGATGCCGCCGATATTGTTGAGGTCCGCATAGGCCTCGGAGGCATTGCCCTCTTCCGTCTGCGCCGCGGCGGCTTCCGCCATCGCTGCACGCAGATTTTCGATGCTGCCATAATGGCGCGCCAGCAGCTTGGCGTTGCCCTCGCCGACATGGCGGATGCCAAGCGCGAAGATCAGGCGATTGAGCTCGATCCTGCGGCGCGCATCGATCGCGGCGAACAGATTGTTCACCGAGACATCGCCGTACCCTTCGCGGTCCTTGAGCTTCTTGGACGCGCGCGCATCGCGCTTTTGCAGGGTGAAAATATCGACGGGATGCATGATCAGCCCGTCGTCGTAGAATTCCTGGATCTGCTTGTCGCCGAGCCCCTCGATGTCGAAGGCGAGCCGCGAGACGAAATGCTTGAGCCGCTCCACCGCCTGCGCCGGGCAGATCAGCGCGCCGGTGCAGCGGCGCACCGCCTCGCCCTCCTCGCGCACCGCATGGCTGCCGCAGATCGGGCACTTGTGCGGAAACGAATAAGGCTTCGCGTTCTTCGGCCGCTTCTCCGTCACCACGCTGACGACCTGCGGGATCACGTCACCCGCGCGCTGGATCACCACGGTGTCGCCCTCGCGAATGTCCTTGCGCGCGATTTCGTCCTCGTTGTGTAGCGTCGCGTTCTGCACCACGACACCGCCGACCGTCACCGGCGTCAGCCGCGCCACCGGCGTCAGCGCGCCGGTGCGGCCGACCTGAATGTCGATCTTCTCCAGCACGGTGGTCGCCTGCTCGGCGGCGAATTTATGCGCGATCGCCCAGCGCGGACTGCGCGAGATGAAGCCGAGCCGGTTCTGCCAATCGAGGCGATCGACCTTGTAGACAACGCCATCGATATCGTAAGGCAGCGCCGCGCGCTCGGTTTCGATCTTCCGATAATATTCCAGCAGCGCCTCGACATCGCGGCACAAGACCATGCGCGGATTGACGACGAAACCCGCCTTGCCGAGCCACTTTACCATCTCGAATTGCGTTGATGCCGGCATCTCGCTCATCTCGCCCCAGGCGTAGGCGAAAAACTTCAACGGCCGCGAGGCGGTGATCGCGACATTCTTCTGCCGCAGCGAGCCGGCGGCGGAATTGCGCGGATTGGCGAAGATGGTGTCGTCCGCTTCGGCCTGCTTCTTGTTCAGCGCAAGAAAATCCTCGCGCATCATGTAAACTTCGCCGCGCACCTCGCAGATGGCAGGAACGCCCTTCCCCTTCAACGTGTGGGGCACATCCTTGATGGTGCGGACGTTGGCGGTGACATCCTCACCTTCAAAACCGTCGCCACGGGTCGCTGCATTGACCAGATCGCCATTTTCATAACGCAGCGACAGCGACAATCCATCGATCTTCGGCTCGGCGACAACCGCAAGCGGCTCGTCCGCGCCGAGATTGAGGAAGCGCCGTACGCGCGTGGCGAATTCCGCGACATCCTCGTCGCTGAAGGCGTTGCCAAGCGAGAGCATCGGCACGGAATGGCGGATTTTCGCGAACGTGCGCGAAGGCTGCGCGCCGACTTTTTGCGACGGCGAATCCTTTGCCACCAGCTCGGGGAAACGCTCCTCGATGGCGTTGAGACGCTGGCGCAATTTGTCGTAATCCGCGTCGGACACCGTCGGCGCGTCTTTCTGATAATAGCGCTCGTCATGCATCGAGATTTCGAGCGCAAGGCGCGTCAATTCCACCTTGGCCTGCGCCTTGGTGAGCTTCTCGACCGGCGTCGCCGCCTTTTTTGCCTTGACTGCCATTGGCTGCGCTACGCCGTCGCGGCCTTGAGCAACTGCTCCGCCGCCGCACGGGCCTCGCGCGTAATTTCCGCACCCGCCAGCATGCGGGCGATCTCCTCGCGGCGATGCTCCTTTACCAGCGGCGCGACACGGGTGGCGACACGCTTGCCCTTGTCCAGCGCCTCCTTGGAAATCAAGAGATGCTGGTCCGCGCGCGCGGCCACCTGCGGCGCATGCGTTACCGCCATCACCTGCACCTTTTCCGCCAATCGCGCCAGCCGTGCACCGATCGCATCCGCCACCGCGCCGCCAACGCCGGTATCGATTTCGTCGAACACCAGGGTCGGCGCGGAGCCGCGATCCGACAGCACCACTTTCAGCGCCAGCAGGAAGCGCGAGAGTTCACCGCCGGAGGCCACCTTCATCAGCGGCCCCGGCTTGGTGCCGGGGTTGGTCTGCACCCAGAACTGCACGCGGTCGAAGCCCTGCGGTCCCGGCGATTGCGGCTCGCTTTCGATCTGGGTCGAGAATTTGGCGCGTTCGAGCTTCAAGGGTGCCAACTCGGCGTTGACGGCTTTGTTCAGTTTCTCCGATGCCTTGATGCGCGCCGCCGAGAGCTTTTTCGCGGCCTCGAGATACGCCGCATCCGCCGCACTCGCCGCCTTCTCCAGCACCTTCAGCCTGTCCGCGCCCGCATCGATCAGGCCGACGTCGGCCTTGAACTTCTCCGCAAGTGCTGCGAGATCGTCCACCGGAGTCGAATACTTCCGCGAAGCCGCACGCAAGGCGAACAGCCGCTCCTCGATCCGCTCCAGTTCGGCTGGGTCGTAGTCGGCGGCATGGATCGCGGCATTGAGGTTCTGCTCGGCCTCGGCGAGCGAATTCAGCGCGGCGTCCATCGCCTTCACGGCGTCCTCGACGAGCTTCGGCGCGCTGGCCACCCGGCGCTCCAGCCGCCGAACCGCCGCCGCAAGCGAGGTCACCGGCGACTGCGGCCCTGCGACGGCCGCCAGCGCGCCGCGCAGATCTTCGGAAATCTTCTCGCCCTGCATCATCGCGGTGCGGCGCTCGGCGAGGCGGGTTTCCTCGCCCTCCTCCGGCGCAAGCTTCATCAGTTCCTCGGAGGCGTGGCGGAGATAATCGGCATCGCGCGCGGCGCGCTCCATCCCGGCGCGATGATCCTCGAGCGTATCGCGTGCAGTACGCCGCGCCTCCCACAGGGACTCGACGGCAACGACGCTCTCATCAAGCCCGGCGAAGGCGTCGAGCAGGCGGCGATGCGTCGCGGCATCGACCAGCGCGCGCTCGTCATGCTGGCCGTGAATCTCGACCAGCGTCGCGCCAATGGCTTTCAGGGTCTGGATACTGACGGGCTGATCGTTGAGGAAGCCGCGGGTGCGGCCATCCGCAAGCTGCACCCGGCGCAGGATCATCTCGCCTGATTCCGGGTCGTCGAAACCGTTCTCGCGCAGGATCGCGAAGGCCGGGTGCTTTTTCGGCAGGTCGAAGGCCGCCGTCACCTGCCCCTGCTCCGCGCCGTGGCGCACGAGGCTTGCGTCACCGCGCCCGCCGAGCGCCAGCGCGAAGGCATCGAGAAGAATGGATTTGCCAGCGCCAGTCTCGCCGGTCAGCACGGCAAGCCCCTTGGCGAAGTCGATATCGAGCCGCTCGATCAGGACGATGTCGCGGATCGAAAGGCGGGCCAGCATTGCGGTGAAATCCTATCCGAGGCCGAACTTCTTGAAGGCCCTGCTGATGTAAGAGCCCTTGTTTTCCTGAGGCTCGACGCCGCCCGACTTTACAAGATTGTAGGCGTCTTTGTACCAGCGGCTATCCGGAAAGTTGTGGCCAAGCACGGCGGCGGCGGTCTGCGCCTCGCTGACCACGCCGATCGCCATATAGGCTTCCGTCAGGCGCGCCAGCGCTTCCTCGACGTGGCGGGTGGTCTGGTACTGCGTCACCACGACCTTGAAGCGGTTGATCGCACCGGTGTAGTCGCGCTTGTCCATGTAATAGCGGCCGATGGTCATCTCGCGGCCGGCAAGCTGGTCGCGCGCGCCTTCGATCTTCTTCTTGGCGGTGGTCGCATATTCCGAGTTCGGGTATTTGCGAATCACCTCTTCCAGCGCGGCGATGGCTTTTTCGGTGCGGCCCTGATCGCGGCTGACGTCGGGGATCTGGTCGTAGTTCGACACCGCCACGAGATATTGCGCATAGGCCGCATCCGGGCTGCCGGGGTGCAGGCTGATGTAGCGGTTGGCGTTGGCGATGCACTCGTCGTAATCGCCGGCCTGATAGGATGCATAGGCCGACATCAGCAGCGATTTGCGCGCCCAGTCGGAATACGGATGCTGGCGGTCGACCTCTTCGAATTTCTTGATGGCGCCCTTGCGGTCGTTCTTCTCGTTCAGCAGAAACAGGCCCTCGTTGTAGAGCTTGTCGGCGGGCTGATCGACGAACGTCTCGTCCTTGGCGAAGAACTTGTCCCACAGGTTGCCGGTGCCGCAGCCGCCAAGGGGTGCCGCGAGCACGATCACGCCCATGGCAAAGCAAAGCTGGCGACCCAGCCGGTCGAAAAAGGGCCGCTTGGGCAAATGGCGCAAAGGCGTCGTCATGTGTTTCGCAAGACCTGAGTAAATCGACCGGAACGGAAGACCTGCCCGGCGTAGCCGGAACCCCTAAGCCTGCATTCCCGCCGGCTTATGTAGCTGAAATCGCGTTCCCGACCAACCGGATAGGGAGACATTTCGCCCGCATTAAGGCGGTTCTCACAAGGTCCCAGGCGGTTTGTAAAGGCGGTTTGGGTAAGTGCCTGCGCCCGAAGGCGTCAGGACACGGGCATCAGGAGACGTCGGGCGCGAAGGCCGGCGCGACCATACCGCCGCCGAGCATGCCGCCAACCGCATCCGACACCGAAGCACGGCGGCGTGCTGCGACCGGCTCGACCTCGACCACCCGCCAGGCATGGCGATCGGCCATCAGAGCCGTCAAAACCGCATGGTTGAGCTTGTGGCCGCCACGAACCGAGCGATAAAGGCCGATCAGGGGCAGGCCCGACAGCGCCAGATCGCCGATCACGTCCAGCACCTTGTGGCGGACGCATTCGTCGGTGTAGCGCAGACCCTCGGCGTTGAGCAGACGGTCTTCGTCGAACACCACGGAATTGTCGAAAGATGCCCCGCGGGCATAACCGGCCTTCCAGAGCTGGGCCACGTCCTTCATGCAGCCGAAGGTGCGGGCGCGCGCGATGTCGCGGCGGAAGGCGTCCGGGGTCAGGTCGAAATTGTAGGCCTGACGGCCGATCAGCGGATTGGCGAAATCGATCTCGACCTCGACGCGGAAACCGCCGGCGTAAGGCCGCAGCTCGCCGAACGATTCGCCGAGCGTGACCTGGATCGGCTTCAAAACTTCAATGAAACGGGAGGGGGCGGACTGCTCGACGATGCCCGCACGGTCAATCGCCGCGACGAATGCCGCGGCGCTGCCATCCATGATCGGAATTTCAGGACCATCGACTTCGATGGTGGCGTTGTCCACGCCCATGCCGCGCAGGGCGGCGAGCACATGCTCGGCGGTGGACACCACGGCGCCCGCCTTGTCACCAAGCACGGTCGCGAAAGCTGTGGCGGAAACGGATGCAGCCAGCGCGCGAACCTCGCGCTCGCTGCCATCAGCATCCGTGCGAATAAAAACAAAACCGGCATCGACGTCCGCCGGCCCAAGAACCAGATTGACGGGAGCACCCGAGTGAACGCCGACGCCCGTCAACGAGACGTGCGAACGGAGCGTCTTTTGCCGGCTGAATTTCATCCCCGCCTTCACCTAACTTAACAGACTTGGGAAATCCGAACCCAAAACCGAAATCCCCGCAGGTTTCGATTTCGCGGCATGGAGGCCAGAAAACTGGCCAGTGATTCCCGAAGTCCCCCCAACGTGGTCAGGACCTTACCCATTGCAGCGGGCAGCGCCACTCACGGTTGTTTACCGATTGTTACCCCAAAGGCGCCGCATCTGACGCGCGATCCTGCCACAATTGATTTGGTGGACCCAAATGAAAATCGGCCCCGGTCACATGCCATTCTCATTGTAAATCAAAAGGTTGTGAGGCGGCCATTGCCCTACCCCGTTCCTCAAAAGCAAATGCCCCGGCGGTCGGCCGGGGCATTCGCAGATACGGATTGTTACAAGGATCAGTTGGCCTGGCGCCGCAGAAACGCCGGGATATCCAGATGGTCGTCCACAGAAGCGGGAGCGGCCTGAGCCGGGCGGCCGTGCTGGTCGAGGCCTTGGGGCGCCGGGCGGCGACCGTACTCGGACACCGGCTCGCCCATGCTCGCCGGATTCGGACGCTGCGGCTTGCGCTCGGGCAGCGGCGGCATCTGCGGCATGGCAGGACCGGAAGCGCGGGCGGCGATCGGAGCCTCATGCTCCTCGTCGCGACGGCCAAGGCCGACATTGGCGAGACGCTGTAGCAGCGACGTCCGGGTCTTCTGCGGATGCTCCTCCTTCATGTCGCCGCGCGCCTTGCGAATCTCGTTCTGGGCCGGCATCGGCAACTCATCGAAATTCGGCATGCGCGGCGCACGCAGCGGCACCCGCTCGGCCGACGGCGGAATGAACGCCGCCGCCGGTGCCGGCTCGTTCAGCTCCATCGGCTCTTCCTTTTCGGGGAACAGCGAAGGCTTCGGCGGGATCGGACGGATGCTGACATCGCCATAGGACGCAGCCGCCGGTGCGGCGGGCGGCGCAGGCGACACGGCTTCGGCGATCGCGGCGAGCGCGGCGCGGTCGATCTGCTCGGCCGTCGGGCGGGCGGCCTGCGCGGGAGCCGCAGCCGGAGCGGTTTCGATCTTCTGCATCCGCTCGGCGACGCGCAGATTGTCGGCACGCAGGCGCGCGGTAAGCTCGGCGAGACGGTTTTCCGGGCTGCCGGACGAAGCCGCAGCCGCAGGAGCCGCAGCAGGCACCGCCTTGGTCGCGACTTCCTTGTCGATACCGGTGGCCACCACCGACACGCGGATCAGGCCGTCGAGCGCCTCGTCGAAGGTCGCGCCGACGATGATGTTGGCGTCGGCATCCACTTCCTCGCGGATACGGGTCGCGGCTTCATCGACTTCGAACAGCG
This sequence comes from Haberlea rhodopensis, assembly GCA_907163345.1. NCBI lineage: Eukaryota > Viridiplantae > Streptophyta > Magnoliopsida > Lamiales > Gesneriaceae > Haberlea > Haberlea rhodopensis. Next base: position 1,012,913 of record CAJQUN010000067.1, read on the forward strand.
TGAGGTCCTTGCCGCCGGTGATCGACACCAGCAGGCCACGCGCGCCCTTCATCGAGGAATCGTCGATCAGCGGATTGGCGATCGCGGCTTCAGCGGCGGCCAGCGCGCGCTTTTCGCCCGTCGATTCGCCGGTGCCCATCATCGCCTTGCCCATCTCCCTCATCACCGCGCGAACATCGGCGAAGTCGAGGTTGATGAGGCCTTCCTTGACCATCAGGTCGGTGATGCAGGCGACGCCCGAATACAGCACCTGGTCGGCCATCGCGAAGGCGTCGGCGAAGGTGGTCTTTTCGTTGGCCACCCGGAATAGGTTCTGATTCGGGATGATGAGAAGCGTGTCCACCACCTTCTGCAGTTCGACGATGCCCTGCTCGGCCGTGCGCATGCGGCGCTGGCCCTCGAAGTGGAACGGCTTGGTGACGACGCCGACGGTGAGGATGCCCATCTCGCGCGCGGTCGCCGCGATCACAGGGGCAGCGCCGGTGCCGGTGCCGCCGCCCATGCCGGCGGTGACGAACACCATGTTCGCGCCCGACAGGTGATCCTTGATCTCGTCGATCACTTCCTGCGCCGCTGCCGCGCCGACATCCGGCTGCGAGCCTGCGCCGAGGCCCTGCGTCACCTGCGTGCCCATCTGCACGAGGCGTTCCGCCTTCGACATCGTCAGCGCCTGCGCGTCGGTGTTGGCGACGACAAAGTCGACGCCCTCGAGGCCGGCCGTGATCATGTTGTTGACGGCGTTGCCACCCGCGCCGCCGACGCCGAACACGGTGATTCGCGGCTTCAGCTCGCGAATGTCGGGTTTTTGAAGATTGATGGTCATGGGATGCCTCTCGTTACGCGTGCGCGCTGTCACTTCGGCGCAGCGCCGAAGACGTTGATGGAAGGAAGTCGTTCGGTGTCATCAGAAGCCCTCGCGAAGCCATCGTCCGACCTTTCCGAAATAACCATTGGTCCCTGTCATAAGATGCCGCGTGTGCCGCGGTTCGATGTATTCGAGTTGTGCGAATTGCGGATAAACCAGCAGTCCCGCCGGCACCGCGAACGACGCGCTCTTCGCCTCGCCCGGCACCTTGCCGAAACCGAGGGGGCGGCCGATGCGCACGGGGCGGCCAAGGATGCGGCTTGCGAGATCCGGAAGGCCGGTGAGTTGCGACGCGCCGCCGGTCAGCACGATCTGGGCGCGTGGTTCGCCTGCAAACGGGGACTGGGCCAGCCGATCGCGGACCATCTCGAAAATCTCCTCGACCCGCTGCTTGACGATGTTCGCGATCGTCGCACGGGTGACAACCTGCGGCGCATCGCGCTCGTAGTCGTCCGCAGCCGGAACACTCAGCGTCTCGCGCGCGTCGACGCCACCCGTCAGCACCGTGCCATATAACGTCTTGATTCGCTCGGCATCCGCAATGCAGACCCCAAGTCCGCGCGCCAGATCCATGGTGACGTGCTGGCCGCCGAGCGCGAAGCCGGACGCATGGACGAACTGGCCGCCGGAATAGGTCGCAATGGTTGTCGTACCCGCCCCCATGTCGACCACCGCGGCGCCAAGATCGGCTTCGTCATCGGTCAATACGGCCAGGCCCGCCACGTAAGGCGCCGCCGCCATGGCCTCGACATTGAGGTGGCAACGCTCGACCACGAGCATCAGGTTGCGCGCCGCCGAGACGTCGGCGGTGACGACGTTCATATCGACGCCGAAATGACGGGCGACCATGCCGCGCGGATCACGCACGCCCCTCACGCCGTCGAGCGAATAGCCCACCGGCAGGGTATGGAGGACGGTCCGCCCCTCCCCGGTTGCGTGATGCATGCCCGCGCAGACGATCCGGTCGATATCCGATTGCGTCACCGCACCCTGACGCAATTCCGCAGCCGCTTCCATCAACTGTCCGCTGAGGCGGCCCGACGACATCGACAGCAGAACCGATTCGACGCGCACCCGCGCCATCCGTTCGGCGAGCGCGACCGCATGACGGACCGCGTGCTCGCATTCGTTGAGGTCGGATACCGCGCCGGCCTTGATGCCGCGCGACTGGATGTGGCTCATGCCGATCAGTTCGATCGCATGGGTCCGGCCACGCAGCGTCTCGCTCGGCGGACAGGGCTTCAGCCGCGCGATCAGGCAGGCGATTTTGCTCGATCCGATGTCGAGGGCCGCCACCAGCGCCGTCTTGTTCGGCGGCATCTGGCGCGTCTTCGGAGTCTGGCCGTGATCGAAGCCGCTCATGCGTCACCTGCCTTGCGCTTCGGCTTGCTGGCGGCAATCGCGTCCGCGCGGGCCTTGGCGGCATCTTCCGACAGCCGCACCGTCACCCGGTCGGGCACGCGCAGGTCGATGGAGGTGATGTCGCGGGAGAGCAGTTGCTCGTCACTGTCGAGCTTGACCAGCGTGGCGAGCGCCGCCTCGGTGCCGGTCTCCGGCAGCCGCACGTCCATACCGTTGGTCAGGCGCAGGTTCCAGCGCCGGTCGCCGACGAGGATGATGGCGCGGGTCTGGTTACGGATGTTCGGGTAATTCGCCAGCAGGTCGAGGAACGCATGGGCGCGTTCTTGCGCACCCTCACCCACCACCAGCGGCAGGAGGTTGAAGCGATTGGCGACATACGGCTCAAGCACGGTGCCGTCTTCCGCGATCACGGAGAGGCGACCCTCCTGCTGCCACAGCGCGTAAGGCTTGCGCTCGGTGATGTCGATCTGGAGACGGCCGGGATAGAGCTTCTGTACGGTCGCATCCGCGATCCACGGATCACCCTTCAGGCGGTCGCGGACCGCCGCGGCATCGAGAAACAGGAGTGATGAGCGGCCATTGACGCCGCCGACCGCGAGAATTTCGTCCTGGGTCAATTGCTTGCGGCCGGAAATGGCCACTGAGGTGATACGGAAACCGACGGCATTGGCCAGCGCGTTGCGGGTATCCTGGAACGCGGTGACGACATTGTCGGCATGGCCGCCTTTGACGGCGCCGAACAGGCCCGCGCCGACCAGCAGAACCACGGTCGCCGCGACGCCAAGACCGCGCGGCAGGCGGCGTTCCAGCTTGGCGAAAAAGCCGTTGGGATTTTCCTCGCGCTCCGGCTCGAACACGTAGCGGCGCGTCGAAACCACGGCGTCACGGGACGGGGCAGCAGCCTTCCGGGCCGGGGCAGAACGCGATTGCGTCTGTCTCACCGATCGAGAGAGGCGTCCTCCACCATCCATTGAACCAACTCGTCAAATGCAACGCCCGCATATCCTGCAAGCTCTGGAACAAGTGACGTCTCGGTCATGCCGGGCTGGGTATTCACCTCAAGACAGACGAGTCCCCCCGTCCCCTCGATGCGATCGTCGTAGCGGAAGTCCGCCCTACTCACACCCCGGCAGCCAAGCGACACATGCGCGGCCAGCGTCAACCTTCGGACTTCCTGGTAAACAAAGGGTAAAATAGGTGCGGGCAGAACGTGTTTTGATGCGCCTTTTGAATACTTTGCCTCGTAATCATAGAATTTTAGCAGAGGAACAATTTCCGTGACCTCGCTGGCCTCGCCCTTGATGACGGCGCAGGTCAATTCACGCCCGGCAACGTATTTTTCCACCAGCAGGCGCTCGCCATGAGACCAATCGTCCCGGAACAGCTCCTGCGGCGGGTGGGCATGCTCCTCGGTCACGATGAAAACACCGACGCTGGAGCCATCCGCGACCGGTTTGATGACGTAAGGCGGCTCCATGGGATGCGCCTTGGCGATGTCCGCACGCGACAACGTCAATCCTTCCGCGACAGGCACGCCTGCCGTCGCCATCACCGTCTTGGCGAGGTCCTTCTGCATGGCGAGCGAGGACGCCAGCACACCGGAATGAGTGTAAGGAATCCCGATCGTCTCCAGCACGCCCTGAATGCTGCCGTCTTCACCGGGGCGTCCGTGCAGCGCCATGAAGGCAACATCCGGCTTCAACGCGGCAAGCACGGTCGCGATGTCGCGCTGCACGTCGACGCGCGTCACGCGATATCCCCTGCTTTCAAGCGCCGCGGCACAGGCCGCGCCGGATCGCAGCGAGACTTCCCGTTCCGAGGACCATCCGCCCATCAGGACGGCGACATGTTTGGATGCAGCCATTGTCACTCCTTGATCCGCCCTAACTACGCTGATTTGCGGAGGCGACCAAGGGGCGGGAATAGACGCGAGGGGTTCGCGCGCCCGCATTCTGCATGTAGATTTGGGTTATCCGCCTCCGTCTTGCAGGCCACAACACAATCGACCGGACACCGGCTTCCGTCATGATCAGAACCTGGCTCGAACTGCCGCCGATGGGCATTTTTCTGACGCTGACCGCGCTCTACTTCGGCATGGTCGTCGTCCTGCGCATCCTGTTTTTCTGCCCGCCGCTCCGCCGCCCGATGCAATCGCTGAACGGCATCGTGGCCCCGTTCTTCAATGCCGCCGCCATCCTGTTTGCGCTGCTCGCAGGCTTCCTCGCCAACGATATCACCGACCGCAGCCGGCAGGCTTACCGGGCTGTGCAGACCGAGGCCGGCGAACTGCGCAATGTCCATACGTTGAGCGTCGCCGCACTCGCCGACATGGCCCCCATTCGCGAGGCGTTGAAAGCCTACGCCACGTCCGTGACAACCGACGAATGGCCCGCGATGGAGGAAGGCCACGGCTCCTCGCGCACGTCGGCCGCCTATGACGAATTGCTGCGGCGGATCAGCGATCCGAGCATCGCGAAATCGTCCGGTAACGCGGTTCATGCCGCACTTCTGAACGCGGCAATACACGCAGGCAATGCGCGAACCGAACGCCTCGCGATTGCCTCCGACCACACCAACGACCTGAAATGGATCGTGGTCATCGCACTCGGATTGATTACAGAAATCTCGATCGCGCTGGTTCATCTCGAGCGGCCGCGCGCCATGACGACCGCCCTCATCGTGTTCGCGAGCGCTGCCGTTATCACGCTCAGTCTGGTGGCGTTTCAGGAATACCCGTTCTACGGCGCATTCCGCCTCTCGCCCGCGCCGATCGAGGCGATCCGCGCACTGAACGGATGAGAAAAGCTACGCGACGCCGATCCGCTTGATTTCCCAATGCAGTTCGATGCCGGAGTGCGCTTTGACGCGCTCACGCACCGTTTCGCCCAGCGTCTCGATATCGCTGGCCGAAGCATCGCCGGTGTTGATGAGGAAGTTGCAATGCATCTGTGACACCTGCGCACCGCCGACGCGGAAGCCGCGCAGGCCCGCCGCATCGATCAGCTTCCAGGAGCTGTGACCCGGCGGATTCTTGAAGGTCGAGCCGCCGGTTTTCTCGCGGATCGGCTGCGCGGTTTCGCGATGCTGCTGCACCTCGTTCATGCGCGCGCGGATTTTCTCAGGCTCCGTCACGACGCCGCGATACAGCGCCGAGGTGAAAATGATCGACGGATCGACGCCATGGCTGCGATAGACGAACTTCATCTCTGCATTGCTGAACGTGACCTTCTCGCCAGTGCGCGTGACACCACTGGCTTCGACCAGCACATCCTTGGTCTCGCCGCCATTGGCGCCCGCATTCATGCGCAACGCGCCACCGATCGAACCCGGAATGCCGAAATAAAACTCAAGTCCGCCGATGTTGGCGGCAGCAGCCGCCTCCGCCACGCGCTTGTCGAGCGCCGCGGTCCCCGCGCGCACCGTGTCGCCTTCCGTCACCACCGAACCGAAGCCGCGCGGCGACAGGCGAACAACAACACCCTCGACGCCGCCGTCGCGCACGATCAGATTCGAGCCGACACCGATGACGTAGACGGGAATGTCCGCCGCAAGATGCTTCAGGAAATAAGCGAGATCATCCTCGTCGGCAGGCGTGAACAAAATCTGCGCCGGACCGCCGACGCGAAACCATGTCAGCGGCCCCAGCGATTCATTCGCCAAGAGGCGGCCGCGCAATTCCGGCATCGCGGATTTCAGATCGGCGCTGATATCGGGGAAGCTCACTTGTCGAGCGCCTTCAATTCGCCCGGCAGCGCGTAGGCCCACTGCGTGATGCTACCTGCACCAAGACAGACAACGAAATCGCCCGGCTGCGCGATGCGGCGGACGATGGAAGCCAGTTGCGATGCGCCTTCCAGCGGAATCACTTCGCGGTGGCCGTGCGCACGCAGGCCGAGCACGAAGGAATCGCGATCGATACCGGGGATCGGCGCTTCGCCTGCGGGGTAGACGTCGGCCACCACCACCGTATCGGCATCGTTGAAGCAGGTGCAGAATTCCTCGAACAACGACTGCAACCGCGTGTAGCGATGCGGCTGCACCACCGCGATCACCCTGCCCTTGGTCGAATCCCGCGCCGCCTTCAGCACCGCCGCGATCTCAACTGGATGATGGCCGTAGTCATCAATGACGGTGACACCGTTCCACTCGCCGGTGCGCGTAAAGCGCCGCTTGACGCCGCCGAAGCCCGCCAGCGCCTTGCGGATGGCCTCATCCGACATGCCGACCTCGTGCGCGACCGCGATCGCCGCCGTGGCGTTGAGCGCGTTGTGGCGGCCCGGCATCGGCAACACGAGATCGGAAATGACATGCGCCGCGCCCGCCTTGCGATGGCGAATCTCGACCTTGAACTTCGAGCCGCCCGTGAAGGGCTGCAAATCGGCCAGCCGCGCATCGGCCTGCGGGTTTTCGCCGTAGGTGATGATGCGGCGATCCTCGATCTTGCCGACCAGCGCCTGCACCACGGCGTGATCGATGCACATCACCGCGAAGCCGTAGAACGGCACACCTTCCACGAAATGCCGGAACGCTTCCTGCACCGCCTCGAACGTCTTGAAGTGATCGAGATGCTCGGGATCGACATTGGTGACGATGGCGACATCGACCGGCAGCTTGAGGAAGGTGCCGTCGCTCTCGTCGGCCTCGACCACCATCCACTCGCCTTCGCCAAGGCGTGCATTGGTGCCGTAGGCGTTGATGATGCCGCCATTGATGACGGTCGGATCGAGATTGCCCGCGTCGAGCAGCGTCGCAACCATCGAGGTCGTGGTGGTCTTGCCGTGGGTTCCGGCGATGGCGATGCAGCTTTTCAGCCGCATCAGTTCGGCGAGCATCTCCGCCCGGCGCACGACAGGAATGCGCTGCGCGCGCGCCGCCATCAGCTCCGGATTGTCACGCTTGATCGCGGTGGAGACTACCAGCACGTCGGCGCCGTTGACGTTCTCCGCCTTGTGGCCGACCGAAACCTTGATGCCCTTGTCGCGCAACCGCACAACATTGGCATTCTCGGCAACGTCCGATCCCTGCACGGTGTAACCGAGATTGCACAGCACCTCGGCGATGCCGCTCATGCCGATACCGCCGATACCGACAAAATGAATGGGTCCGATTTCGCGCGGCAGTCTCATGCAAATATCCTTGTCATGCCCTCTTGGATGCCTCGCTTCGGCGGTCCCTGACAAGGGCTAAATCAGTCTCAAGACGTTAGATTCCGGCGACTTTCACGACCAGATCGGCCAGGGCGTCGGCGGCGTCGAGCCGCCCTGCCTTGCGAGCATTCGCGGCCATGCCCGCCAGCCGCTGCGGCTCGGCCGCCAAGGCGGAAATCTCCGACGCCAGCCGATGCGGCGTGAATTCAGATTGAGGAATCCGGATCGCGCCGCCCGCATCCACCAGCACGCCCGCATTGGCGAACTGATCCTGATCGATGGCGCCGGGCAGCGGCACCAGGATCGAGGGCCGCCCGATCGCAGCGAGTTCGGCCACGGTGCCAGCACCCGAGCGCGACACCACGAGGTGGCTCGCAGCCAGCCGCGCCGGAAGATCGCTGAAGAACGGCGCCAGTTCGGCCTGAATCTTGAGCCGCTCATAAATCGCGCGAACGCGCGGCATGTCTTCCTCGCGCACCTGCTGGATCAGCGACAGCCTGCTCCACAGCGCAGGCTCCAATTGTTCGATGCCGGGCGGCACGATGTCCGACATCACGCGCGCACCCTGGCTGCCACCGACCACCAGCAGACGAAACGGCCCCGCCATCTCCGGCGCTTTGAACGGAACGGCAGCCGCGGCCAGAATATTCGAGCGCATCGGCGTGCCAGTGGTGGTCGCCTTGGACGCCAGCGCAGGATCGCGATCCAGCACGCCGGGCAGCGAGGTCGCAATCGCATTGACGCGTGACGACAACAGGCGGTTGGCGCGGCCAAGCACCGCGTTGGAATCGTGAATGAGGGAGGGCACGCCGAGCAGCTTCGCCGCCATCAAGGGCGGCAGCGTCGGATAACCGCCAAAGCCCACCACGGCGGCGGGCTTCAGTTTGCGAATCAACAGCGCCGCCTTGGCGGCACCCGCCGACAGCATCGCCATCGTGCGCGCCAACGACAGCGGATTGCGGCCGCGTACGGTCTCGCTCGGCACCACGTCGATCATGTCATTGGAAAACAGGCAGCTATAGCGCACGGCGCGCTCGTCGGTGACGAGGCGCACGCGATAGCCGCGCTTCATCAGCACAGCACCAAGCGCCTCGGCAGGAAACAGGTGCCCGCCGGTACCGCCAGCAGCGAGCAATATGAGAGGGGCGTCCGTCATCGCGCCATCATATCATATCGTGCGCTCAGGCGTAGGCGCGCGCCGCGTTGGCAGCACCCATCGAATCCATTTCGACGCTCGGCCGCTGCCGCGTCAGCGCCAGCAGCATACCGATGCCGTAGGCCAGCGATACCATCGACGAACCGCCATAGGAGATGAACGGCAACGTCATACCCTTCGCGGGCATCAAATGCAGGTTCACCGCCATGTTGATGCAGGCCTGCGTGCCGAACATGATGGCGAGGCCGGAAGCCGCGAAGCGCGTGAACAGATCCTCGCTCGCATAGGCGCGCGACAGCGAGCGCAGCACGATGAAGGCGAACAGCGCGAGCAGCGCGAGGCACAGCACGATGCCGAATTCTTCCGCGCCGACCGCGAACACGAAGTCGGTGTGGCTGTCGGGCAGCAATCGTTTCACGGTGCCCTCGCCCGGCCCCTGCCCGAACCATCCGCCCCGCATGAAGGAATCGGCGGCGAGATCGACCTGGAAAGTGTCGCCCGAGGCCGGGTTCATGAATCGCTGAATACGCGCCGCCACATGCGGCACCGTGAGATAGGCGGTGAACAGCCCGACCGCCGATATCCCCGCGAGGCCGAACACCCACACCATCCGCATGCCCGCGATGAAGAACAGCGCGCCCCAGACGGTAAGCATCAACATGGTCTGGCCGAAATCCGGCTCAAGCACCAGCAACGTGATCAGCATGCCGAGGAGAACAAGCGCCATCGAGGTCGCCGGCATTTCCGGGCGCCGCGTCGATTCCGCGAATAGCCACGACACCACCACGACGAACGCAGGCTTGGCGGCTTCCGACGCCTGAATGTTGACGCCGATGATGGTGATCCAGCGCCTTGCGCCCTTCACCTCCGGGCCAAACAGAAGCGTCGCCACGATCAGCGCCATGCTGATCGCCAGCACGATCAGGGCGCTGCGGCGAACATGCTTGGGCGACAGGAACGATGTCCCGATCATCACGATGATCGACGGCACCAGAAACAGCACGTGGCGATTGAAGAAATGAAACGGATCGAGCCCGATGCGGGTCGCGACCGGCGGGCTCGCCGCCAGCGACAGGATCACCCCCGCCAGGATCAACGCCATGATCGCCGCGAGCAGGAGCTTGTCGACGGTCCACCACCACTCGCTCAGCGGCGTGCGTTGTTCGCGTGACATCATGGCGGCGGTCCTTCGGCGGTTATCCGCCATTGGTCGCCGATCATGGTTTCGGGAGGGTTAACGAGGTGTAAAAACTTTTACGGCTTCACCGGAGCGACGCCATCCAGCGCCATCACCAGCTTGCGGAAATGGTCGCCGCGCACCTCGAAATTCGGGAACTGGTCGAACGAGGCGCAGGCCGGCGACAGCAGCACCACGGCCTGCCCGCCTGCCGCCTCGGCGTCACGCGCCGCATGCGGCACAGCGACGTCGAGCGTACCGGACATTTCCTGCGGCACGCCTTCCAGGGTCCTGGAAAATTCCTGCGCCGCCTCGCCGATCAGGTAGGCCTTGCGGATGCGCGGAAAGAACTCACGCAGCGATTCGATGCCGCCGCTTTTCGGCTTGCCGCCCGCGATCCAGTAGATGTCGTTGAAGGACGACAGAGCGCGGCCCGCCGCGTCGGCATTGGTGCCCTTGGAGTCATTGACGAACAGCACATCGCCCTTGCGCCCGACCTGCTCCATCCGGTGCGCCAGCCCCGGAAAGCTGCGCAGGCCCCGCTGCACCACGTCGAACGGCACGCCGAGCGCGAGTGCTGCGCTCGCGGCACAAGCCGCGTTTTGCGCATTGTGGCGTCCGCGCAATGAGCCGATGCCGTGCAGGTCGACCAGCTTCGCGGTGCCGCCCGCCACGCCGCGCACAATCGCTTCGCCGTCCAGAAACACGCCATCGTCCAGCCGGCGCTGCACCGAGACGGTCACGACATGCTTGCCCGCAAGCTCCGCATTGCGGGCCGCCTTGGCGCTGAAATCGTCATCGACGCCGACGATCGCCGTGCCGCCGCGTTGCACGCCAACGACAAGGCGTTCCTTCACCTCGGCGTAATTCTCGATGCTGCCGTGACGATCGATGTGATCTTCGGTGACGTTGAGCAGAATGCCGACGCTGGGATCGAGCGACGGTGTCAGGTCGATCTGATAGGACGACATTTCGATGACGTGCACGCGCCGGGCGGCAGGAGGCTCCAGCGACAGGATCGCGGTGCCGATATTGCCGCCCATCTGCACGTCGAATCCCGCCTGACGCATCAGATGCGCGGTCAATGCGGTGGTGGTCGACTTGCCGTTGGTGCCGGTGATGGCCACGAACGGCGCGCTCGGCGCATGACGCCGCCGCTCGCGGCAGAACAATTCGACATCACCGATCACCTCGATGCCCGCTCTGTGCGCCATCTCGACGCTCCAGTGCGGAGCGGGATGAGTCAGCGGCACACCCGGCGTCAGCACGAGAGCCGCGAAATTCTCCCACGCCACGCTGCGCAGATCGGCCGTGATGAAACCCGCCTTCGCAGCCTGCGCCAGGCGCTCGGGGCTGTCGTCACCGGCAATGACTTCAGCACCACCTGCCCTCAGCGCGTGACAACTTGCCAGACCGGAACCGCCGAGGCCGAACACGGCGACGGTCTGGCCAGCAAAGGAGGTGATGGGAATCATGCAACCTACTCCGTCATTCCGGGGCGCGAGCAAAGCGAGCGAACCCGGAATCTCTCGCGGCTTGACTGACAAAGATTCCGGATAGCCGCTGCGCGGATTCCGGAATGACGAACCATATCGTTCACCGCAATTTCAGCGTCGACAGACCGGCGAGCGCCAGCATCACCGCGATGATCCAGAAACGGATCACGATCTGCGGCTCGGTCCAGCCCTTCTGTTCGTAATGGTGATGGATCGGCGCCATGCGGAAGATGCGCTTTCCGGTGAGCTTGAAGGATGCCACCTGCACGATCACCGACAGTGCCTCGAACACGAACAGCCCGCCGATCACCGCCAGCACGATCTCATGCTTCACCGCGACCGCGATACTGCCGATCATGCCGCCAAGCGCAAGCGAACCGGTGTCGCCCATGAAGATCGAAGCGGGCGGCGCGTTGAACCACAGAAAGCCAAGGCCAGCGCCGAGCACCGCGCCGCACAGCACCGCGAGTTCGCCAGTGCCGGCGACATAGCGGATCTGCAGATATTCGGAGAACACCGCGTTGCCGACGAGGTACGAGATCATGCCGAAGCTCGCGGCGGCGATCATCACCGGCACGATGGCGAGGCCATCAAGGCCGTCGGTGAGATTCACTGCGTTACCCGCGCCGACAATGATGAAGCCGCCGAAGATGACGTAGAACCAGCCGAGGTTGATGGCGAAATCCTTGACGAAGGGAATGCCGAGCTGGGTCACGGAAGAATCGCGCGCCGACCAGACAATCGCTGCGCAAGCGAGCAGCGCGATCAGCCCTTCCACCGCAAGCCGCAGCTTCCCCGAGAATCCGGCATGGGTCTGCTTGGTGACTTTCAGATAGTCGTCATAGAAGCCGACAAAGCCGAAGCCGAGCGTGACCATCAGCACGACCCACACATAGGGGTTGCGCAGGTTGGCCCACAACAGCGTCGCCACCACGAGGCCGGACAGGATCATCAGGCCGCCCATGGTCGGCGTGCCCTTCTTGGTGACGAGGTGCGTCGGCGGCCCGTCGGCGCGGATCGGCTGGCCCTTGCCTTGCGCGAGCCGCAGATGGTCGATGATCCAGGGTCCGAACATGAACACGAACAATGCACCGGTCACCATCGCGCCGCCGGTGCGGAAGGTGATGTAGCGAAAGACGTTGATGCCCGGAATCGTACCTGCGAGATCGGTCAACCAATAAAACATGCAAACCGCCTATACCGTGAGATCGTCCGCATCCGCGCCGCTCGGAAAATTCTTCTCAAGCGCGGTCACAATCAATTTCATGCGCGACCCGAGCGATCCCTTGACCATGATCGCATCGCCCGCGCGAATTCCCGCGACGAGCTGTGATTCCAGCCTTGCCGAGTCTTCGGCATAGCCCCCCTTCTTCGCCGAGGGAAGGGCATCCCACAATGCATGCATTAGAGGACCGCAACAAAATACCAGATCGATCTTATTGGCCGCGACCGAGGCGGCCAAGCCACCATGAAGCTCCCGCCCCTTCGGGCCAAGCTCGAGCATATCGCCGAGAACCGCGATGCGGCGGCCCCGTGGGCCGATCGTGGTCTGGCCCAGCACGTTCATGGCCGCCGCCATGGACGCCGGATTGGCATTGTAGCTTTCGTCGATCAGCGTCACCGCCCCGCCCGGCAGGTCGAGCATCTGGCGGACGCCCCGCCCCGCGGCTGGCCTGAATTCCGCGAGCGCCAGCGCCGACAGCGCAAGATCGGCTCCCGCCAATGTCGTTGCCGCAAGCACCGCGAGCGAATTCATCGCCATGTGCCGCCCCGGCACACCAACCTTGTACGTCACATCATGATGGAGCAGGTCGGCATGGACGGCGGAACACTCGCCATGAAGCGCAACATCAAGCAGGCGCGCATCCGCCTTCGCGTTCTCACCGAACGTGACGATGCGGGAGACGCCACAGGCTTTCGCTTTGTCGCGCAGGCGCGCGAACTGTGAATTGTCGATATTGAGAATGGCGACGCCATCCGGTTCAAGCCCGGTGAAGATTTCCGCCTTGGCGTCGGCAATCGCCTCGATGCCAGAGAAAAATTCGAGATGCACCGGCTCCACCGTGGTGATGATCGCCAGATGTGGACGCACCAGTTTCACCAACGGCTCGATTTCGCCCGCATGGTTCATGCCGATCTCAAAGATCGCGAACTGTGCGCCCTCGGGGCAACGCGCCAGCGACAGCGGCACGCCCCAGTGGTTGTTGAAGGACGCCGCCGATGCATGCGTCTCGCCCTGCGCCTGCAACACCGTGCGCAGCGCTTCCTTGGTCGAGGTCTTGCCGACCGATCCCGTGACGGCGATGATTTTCGCATGCGAGCGCGCGCGCGACGCCTTCGCCAGATCGACAAGCCCCGCCAGCACGTCCGGCACCACCAAGAGCGGCAGATCATCGGGGAATTCTGCGCGATGCGACTGCGCGATCACCGCAACGCCGCCGCCGTTCTTCAGCGCCGCTTCGACAAAGGCGTGGCCGTCATGCACGTCACCCTTGATCGCGAAATAGGCTTCGCCCGGCGCAATGGTGCGGCTGTCGATGGAGATTCCTGTCACCCCTTCGGGCAACGCGCCGACGCGCTCCGCCTTCATTGCTTCCGCCATCGCGGCGATGGTCCAGAGTTGTCCGGTCATGCGGCATGCTCCGCAAGCGCAGCCGACGCCGCTTCGTGATCGCTGAACGGCAATACTTGATCTCCAACGATTTGCCCGGTCTCATGACCCTTGCCCGCGATCAGCAGCACGTCGCCGGGTTGAAGGGAGGCCACAGCGGAACGGATCGCTTCCGCCCGGTCGCCGATCTCTTTTGCACCCTTTGCCGCCGCCAGAATCTGTGCGCGGATCGCGGCGGGCTTCTCGCTGCGCGGGTTGTCGTCGGTGACGATCACCGCATCGGCATGTTGCGCGGCGATGGTACCCATCAACGGACGCTTGCCCGCGTCGCGGTCGCCGCCCGCGCCGAACACCACGACCAGCCGCCCCTTCGCGTAAGGCCGCAGCGCCTCGAGCGCCTTCATCAGCGCATCGGGCTTATGCGCGTAATCGACGAACACCGGCGCGCCGTTACGCTCGCCGATCAGTTCGAGGCGGCCTTTCGCACCTTCGAGCTTTTCCAGTGCCGCGAAAACTCTCGCGGCATTGCCGCCCGTGGCGATCACAAGACCGGCCGCAACCAGCGCGTTCTCGATCTGAAATTCGCCGACCAGCGGCAAGCGCAGACGATAGGTCTGCTCGCGATATTCGACCGTCATTGTCTGCCCGAAGCCGTCGATCGTGGCGTTGACAAGCCGGATGCCTTCGCCGTGCCGCCCGACAGTCATGACATCGAGCTTGCGCGCGCGAGCCGCCGCGATCACCGCGGCGGAATGTTCGTGATCGGCGGCGATCACTGCGGGCGCACCCTCGGGCGCAAGATCAGTGAACAGCCGCAGCTTGGCCGCGAGATAATGCTCGACGGTCGGATGATAATCCATGTGGTCGCGCGACAGATTGGTGAAAGCCGCCGCCGCGATCCGCACGCCATCGAGCCGGTGCTGGTCGAGACCGTGCGAGGAGGCCTCCAGCGCGAGGTGCGTCACGCCATCGCCCGCCAGTTCATCGAGCGCACGATGCAGCGCGACAGGATCGGGCGTCGTCAGCGAGCCGTAGACGTTACGGTGATGCGAGACGATGCCGATGGTGCCGAGGCTCGCCGCGTCATGGCCGAGACTGTCCCACAATTGCCGCGTGAACGCCGCGACCGAGGTCTTGCCGCTGGTACCGGTGACGGCGGCAATGGTCTGCGGCTGGCGCGGATAGAAGGCAGCGGCGGCAAGCGCCAGCGCCCGGCGCGGATTTGACGTGACGATGACAGGCACGGAGACGGAATGAGCGTGATCCGCGACGACCGCGACGGCTCCGGCCTCAATGGCTGCGCCGATGAAGCGCGCGCCGTCGGTCTTGCTGCCGCCGAGCGCAAAGAACACGTCCCCCCGCTTCACCGCACGGCTGTCCACGGCAAGTCCCGCCACCGCAAGCTCACTCGTTTGCGGGTCGAAAGTGGCATCACCGCTGAAAAGTTCGCGTAGTTTCATGGGGTCCTGGTGGTCCGAGGGTCGAGGATGTCAAATCCACTTCCCTAGCCGAAGGCGGCCGGCAACCCGTTGCGCTTACCGATTCTCCCTCGATGTCGCAAGAATAAGGCGCTCGGACGGCGGCAAATCGAAGCGCGGCTTGATACCCAGAAGCGGCGCGATCCGCGCGATCACCTTGCCACCGGTCGGCACGGCGTTCCAGCCCGAAGTAATAAACCCATGGGTCTCGGGCAGCGCCTGCGGCTCATCCAGCATCACAAGCAACTGATATTGCGGATTATCGGCGGGCATGATCGCCGTGAAGGCATTCAGCACCTTCTTCTTGGCATAACGGCCGTTGATAACCTTCTCGGCGGTGCCGGTCTTGCCGCCGATATAATAGCCCGGCACGTCCGCCTTGCGGGCGGTTCCGACCTCGGCATTCAGCCGCATCAGGAAGCGCATCTTGTCGCTGGTTTCCGGCTTGATGACGCGCTTGGCGAGCTTCATCGCATCCGCCTCGCTGCGCTTGAGGAAGGTCGGCGGAATGAGATAGCCACCGTTCACCAGCGCGTCGATGCCCATCACCGCCTGCAAGGGCGCGACCGCTATGCCGTGACCGAAAGCAATGGTCACGGTGTTCAGTTCGCCCCAGTGCCGCGGCAGGATGGGCGAGGCGCTTTCCGGCAGTTCGGTGCGCAGCCGCGTCAATTGCCCCATCTTGGCAAGAAACGCCTTGTGCGCCTCGATGCCCTGCGACAGCGCGATGCGCGCCGCACCGATGTTGGAGGAATAGGTAAAGACCTCCTTGGTGTTGATGGCGCGGCCGAGCGGATGGTCGTCGTGAATCCGGAAACGTCCATACTGTAGCGGCGTACGCACGTCCCACATCGAATTCAGCGTGGTCTTGCCGGAATCCAGCGCCATCGCCAGCGTGAACGCCTTGAAGGTCGAACCCATTTCATACACGCCGGTGGTCAGGCGGTTGATGCGGTCGGGATCGTTGGCTTCCTTCGGGTTGTTCGGATCGAAATCCGGCAGCGACACCATCGCAACGATTTCGCCGGTATGGACATTGCTGACGATGCCGGACGCCGCCTTGGCGTGGAATTTCTCCTTGGCCTTCACCAGTTCGTCGCGCAGCGCGTGCTCGACGCGCAAATCGACGGCGAGTTCGATCGGCTCCTGCTGGCGGTCGGTGGCGAAGCCCGCCCGATGCAAATCGGCGAGGCCATTGCCGTCGAGCCACTTCTCCATGCCGGCGATGCCCTGATTGTCGATATTGACGAGACCGATCAGGTGGGAGACGTCGCGGCCGGTCGGATAGACGCGCTTGTTCTCCCGCAGGAAGCCCACGCCCGGCAGGCCGAGCTTGAACACGTCGCGCTGCTGCTTCGGCGTCAGTTCGCGCTTGAGCCAGACGAAGCCCTTGCGCGACGACAGCCGGTCGCGCACTTCGCCGGGATCGAGATCGGGCAACGTCGCCGTCAGAAGCTCGATCGCCTCATCCTTGTCGATCAGCTTGCGTGGTTCCGCATAAAGCGAGGCAGCCTTGATGTCGGTCGCGAGGATTTCGCCGTTGCGATCCAGAATATCGGGTCGCGCGGTCGCAACCGCATCCTGGCTGCCACCACGGCGTCCATTATGGGTGTCGCCCATCACCCCGTACATCACGAGCCGTAGCGCGATGACAGCAAAGACCGCCGAGAACGCCAGCATCGCAAGCCCGACGCGCGCGCGCGCCTTGGCGGCGCGGTCGACATTGCCATACAGCAACTTGCGGATCAGCCGCTGGCGCAGCGGCTCGGCCGGGGTCACGGAAACGCCATCGCTCATTGCGCGCCCCCCGTGACTGCGGACGAAGACGGCGCCGGTGCGGGCGCAGGGATCGAGCCAGTCGCTTCATCCGGGCTGACGACATCGATCATCGCGCCGATCGGATCGGGATCGTTCGGCTTGATGTAGCTCGGCGGCCGCGGCGGCAGGTTCTTCAGGGAGTCAAACTGGTTGGCATCGATTGGCCGAAGCTGGAGATGACGCTCCACCAGCCCCTGCAACCGCGCGGGCGAGGACAGCTTGGCCCATTCCGCACGCAACGCCGCAATCTTGTTGCGCTCCTCGCGAATATCGGCACGCAGCCGCAGCACGCGCTCGGTGCGCACCGTCGAGTCCATCTTGATGCGATAGACATAGGCCGCCGAGATCACCAGCGCGCAGATGACAAGGAAATGGATGATCCTCAAGACCGCCCCCCCTTCATCACCGAACGCAGGGTCGGCCAGTCGAACGTCGTATCCTCATGATGCGAGGGATTGGCGGTGCGCTGTGCTGCGCGCAGCTTGGCGGAACGCGCACGCGGATTGGCGGCCGTCTCGTTGTCGTTGGCAACCACGGGGCGCTTGGTCAGAATCTCAAAACTCGGCGCGATCTGCTCGACTTCCGGCAAATGGCGAGAACCACCGCCCTGCCTGGCGCGGGCGGCGAGGAAATTCTTGACGATGCGGTCTTCCAGCGAGTGGAACGACACCACCACCAGCCTGCCGCCCGGCTTCAGAGCAAGCTCAGAGGCATGCAGCGCGGTCTGCAATTCGTCGAGTTCTTCATTGACGAAAATCCGCAGCGCCTGAAACGTCCGGGTCGCGGGATGAATCTCGTTCGGGCGCGCGCGCACAACGCTCGACACGATGTCGGCCAGCACCTTGGTGGTGCCGATCGGCTTCTCCTGCCGCGCCTTGACGATGGCGCGCGCCACGGCGCGGGAATGCCGCTCCTCGCCGAAAATGTAGATGATGTTGGCAAGATCCTTTTCCGAGGCCACCGCAACCACATCGGCGGCGCTCGCGCCCTCCTGCCCCATGCGCATGTCGAGCGGGCCGTCATGGCGGAACGAGAAGCCACGCTCCGCCCGGTCGAGCTGCATCGACGACACGCCGATATCCATCACGATGCCATCGACCTGCGGCGTTCCTTCCGCCGTGCAAACCTCGGCGAGATTGGAAAACCGGTCCTGCACCACCGTCAGGCGACCTTCCGCGCGCTCGACCAGATCGAACGCCTCCGCCACCGCAGTGCGGTCACGATCGATGCCGATGACGCGGGTGCCCGCGACTTCAAGAATACGTTTGCTGTAACCGCCCGCGCCGAAGGTCGCGTCGACATAGATGCCACCCGCGCGCGGCGCGAGAAACTCCACCGCCTCGCGGCCGAGAACGGAGATATGTCGGGAAGAGGCTGTGCTCATGCCACACCCCTCACCCGGAACCCATTGGCTCCTGCATGATAACAGCCGTGCCCACCACGCGTTTCCATGCGCGCACGCGATGGCTCGCCTGCCGGAAGCCCGCGCAGGCAAATTGTCGTCATGAGCGAGGTTCCGTCTGAATGGCGAGGGTCTGCCAAGAGTCTTGCCATGGGTCGAGCGCACCGGGGAACCGCGATTGGGTACAAATCGAGCGCGGTTCTTCACCCTTCAGTAGCGGTAATTATCGTTAAGGAATGGTTGATGACCGCCGTGATGGCTCGCAATCAGTGCCCGGCCCCCGATTCAGACCGGATGTGGATAAAGGGAACCTGCTGATTGCGCCGCCCGTTCCGAGAGCGCGATACTAACGGTACCGTTGAGTACGTCGCGGTCTTGCCTCGTTTGGTTGTCACATGTCGTTTGAGTCGTTCGCATCTGCTGGATTCGCCGCACGCCGCGAACGATTGGCATCCCCCCTCGGATCGCAAGACGACATGGTGAGCTTTACTCCGGATTCGTCCGTCGTCTTCGACGTACGACCGTCTCCGAACTTCAATGACCGCAAGGCTGGGCGCCAGCCCGATATGATCGTGCTGCACTACACGGGCATGTCCGATGCCTCGAGCGCGCTGAAGCGGCTGTGCACCGCCGGGACCGAAGTTTCCGCGCATTATGTCGTGATGGAAGACGGCAACATCATCCAGTGCGTCCGGGAATCCCACCGCGCTTGGCATGCCGGCACCTCGTCATGGGATGGCGACAGCGACGTCAATTCCGCCTCGATCGGCATCGAGATCGTCAATCCCGGCCACGATCTGGGCTATCCGGATTTTCCCTTACGTCAGGTCGCGGCGGTGATCGCGCTGTGCAAGGGCATCATGCTGCGGCGGAAGGTGCCGAAGCATCGCGTGCTGGCGCATTCCGATGTCGCACCCGCACGCAAGAAAGATCCGGGCGAGAAGTTTCCGTGGCGGCTCCTGGCCGATTCCGGCGTCGGCCACTGGGTCGAGCCCGCTCCGCTCACGCATAGCGACCGCAAGTTTCTGGGAAGCACCAGCGACGAGATCATGGCGCTGCAGCGCGCGCTGGTCCGTTACGGCTACCCTGTCCTGCCCAGCGGCCAGTATGACGGCGTGACGATGGACGCGGTGGCGGCGTTCCAGCGCCATTTCCGCCCCGAGCGCGTCGACGGCATCGCAGACCAGTCGACGCTGACGACGTTGCAGAACCTGCTCGAAACCTTGCCGGACGCCTCCAAGGTCGCCTGATCCAGCCTTCGCGCCTTCTTAACCTCTCCCATTGGTCGGATCGCGACGGCTCTCGCACGGCTTGACGCCGGTGGGTGAAACCGCCATGTGGTCAGCGTCAGTCGGCCGGACGGCCGCTCTTGCAGGATCGAAAGGTCGCAAGGGAGGAAAGTCCGGGCTCCATCGACATACGGTGCCGGATAACGTCCGGCGAAGGCGACTTCAGGGAAAGTGCCACAGAGAACGAACCGCCTCGCCTCCGCAAGGAGCGCGCGGTAAGGGTGAAAAGGTGCGGTAAGAGCGCACCGCGTTTCCGGCAACGGCGACGGCATGGCAAACCCCACCGGGAGCAAGACCGAATAGGGATGGCACAGTGGAAAGTTCGCTCTAGGGCGATAACTCCGCGGGGCGATGTCGAGCCCGCCATCCGGGTAGGTTGCTAGAGGCGCGGAGCAATCCGCGTCCCAGAGGAATGGCCGTCACGTCTGCGTGGTGCAAACCATTCAGGCCCTACAGAACCCGGCTTACAGGCTGGCTGACATCCGCATCGCAACACGCGATGGTCTATGAAGGGTCCGGCGCAACCGCATCGGGCCCTTCACCATTTCAGATCATGATTGCAGGCAAGCCTCAATGGCCCGCGCCGGCTCCGGCACCGGGCTTCGGCCGCTTCACCACGACAACGAGCAGGCTGAGACCGATATAAAATACCGTCAGCAGATAGAAGGCGTCAGCGTAAGCCATCACCGATGCCTGCTGATGCACCCGCTGCCACAACACCTTCAACGCCATCAACTGCGCATCGCCCATCCCCTGAAAACGCTGCGTCAGCGTGTTCAGCATGTCCACCGCGCTGGCGTTGCCCCAATTCACCACGTCATGCAGACGGGAGATGTGAAGATCGGTGCGATCGTTCAGCACCGTATTGATGAGCGCAAGCCCGACCGCGCCCCCCATGTTGCGGGTCAGGTTGAACAGCCCGGAGGCATTCTTCATCCGCTCCGGTGCCAGCGTGCCGAGCGCGATGTTGTTGACCGGGATCATCGCCAGCATGATACCGAGCCCGCGGAAGATCTGCGGCCACACCAGTTCATAGAAATCATACTGCGACGTGATCCACGTCATCTGCCACGTGCTGAGCGCGAAGACGAGCAGCCCGATGCCGATCATATAGCGCGGATCGACCTTGTTCATGAGCCTGCCCACCAGCGGCGCCGTCATGAACATCGCAAGGCCCGAGACGAACATCGTCTCGCCGATCATCAGCGGGTTATAGCCGCGGATCTCGGCCAGATAGCGCGGATAAATATACGTCATGCCGTAGAGGCCAATGCCGACGCAGAACGAGAAGATGCTGCCGATCGCAAAATTGCGGTCAGTGAAGGCCCGGATATCGACGATCGGCTCTTTCGCGGTCAGCACCCGATAGAAGAACGCCACGGTCGAGAGGACGCAGACGACGCCCATGATCGCGACCGACTCGTCCTCGAACCACTGATATTGCGGCCCCTCTTCCAGCACGTATTCGAGCGAGCCGAGAAATCCCGCCATCGCCGCAAAACCGAACCAGTCGAAATGATCCAGCAAGGCGAAGTTCGGCTGGTCGAAATCCACCAGCGCGAGCACGCCGAGCGTCACCAAGATGCCCGGCACCACGTTGATGAAGAACAGCCAGTGCCATGAAGCCGCATCCGTGATGTAGCCGCCGACGGTGGGGCCAATCGTCGGCGCAAGAGTTGCGACAAGGCCGATCGCAGGCGTGACGATCGACAGCTTGCTGCGCGGAAACACCGTATAAGCGGAAGCGAACACCGTGGGGATCATGCCCGCGCCGAGAAAGCCCTGCACCGCGCGCCACAGGATCATCTCGTCGATGGTCGATGTCAGGCCGCACATGAAGCTCGAGATAGTGAAGCCGGCCGCCGAGATCGCGAACAGAAGCCGCGTGCCGAATGCGCGCGACAGGAAGCCCGACAGCGGGATCGCGATCACTTCCGCGATCAGATACGCGGTCTGCACCCACGACACTTCGGTCGCGGACGCCGACAGGCCCGCCTGAATTTCGGACAGCGACGCCGACACGATCTGGATGTCCAGAATCGACATGAACATGCCGAAGATCATGATCAGGAACGCGATCATGCGGCGCGGCGCCACGGTCTCCGAAGCGGGTGTGGCGGCTGGTATCGATCCTATGGTACCGGATGCTGCGCTCATGCGCGAACTCCGCGAGTCCTATTCTGCTCTGGCGACGGCCTGCTTGGCAGGCTTCCGTGTATCGACTTCGACCTCGACGGACATACCGGCGCGCAGCAGGTTCTCACGCGCGACGGTTTTCGGCACGCGCACGCGAACCGGCAGACGCTGCACGATCTTGGTGAAGTTGCCGGTGGCGTTGTCCGGCGGCAGCAGCGTGAACACCGAACCCGACGCGGGCGACAGGCTCTCGACGGTGCCGACGATGTCGCGGCCCTTCACAGCGTCAACGCTGATATAGACCGGCTGGCCGGGACGAATGCGCGCGAGCTGGGTTTCCTTGAAATTGGCGTCGATGAACACGTCATCCAGCGGCACGACATTGGCGAGGCGCTGACCCACCGAAATATTGTCGCCTTCGTTGACGAGACGGTTGGAGAACACACCGTCGATCGGCGCGCGAATGGTGGTGAAGGACAGATCGCGCTCGGCCTTGGCCAGCGCGGTTTTCAGTTCTCCGAGTTGCCCTTCGGCTTCAGCCTGCTGCGCCTTGATGACATCGATCTGCGCCTGCGCGGCGTCGAGATTGGCCTGCGCCCCCTGCACGGAGGCATTGCTCTGATCGCGGGTCGCCTGCGACTGGTCGAAGGTCGCCTTCGAGGCAAAGCCCTTCTCGCTCAACTGGCTCTGGCGGACGAAATCAGCCTCGGCGCGCTTGGCGGCAGCCCGTGCGGATTCGAGTTGCGCTTGCGCCTGCTCGACCGCGCTTTCTTGCGCTTTCGCCTGACGGCCAATGCGTTGGATGGTGGCTTCCTGCGTCGCGATCTTGGCGCGGGCGTTGTCGACCGCAATCTTGTAATCGCCGTCGTCGATCTGGAACAGGAGATCGCCCGCCTTCACCTCGGTGTTGTCGCCTACCGCAATCTTCGCAAGATAACCGGAAGCGCGTGCGCCAAGCATTGTGTTGTTGGCGCGGACATAGGCGTCGTCGGTCGAAACCATGTAGCGGCCGACCAGAACGTAATGAGTGCCGAACGCGGCCAGCGCGATCGCGGCCACCGCTCCGAGCCCTGCGAAAATTTTCTGGCGGCGGCCAAGCCGCGCCCAGCGGGAGCCCGCCGCAGCCGGGGCATCGGCTACGGTGTCGGGGCTTTCCGTTGTGCGGCGTGCGGTCACATCCTCCAGCCGGGGGCGGGCTGGAGAATTGGAGGACGACGAAACATCGTCATTTTCGTCAATATCAGCTTTGCGGACGGCAGATTGCTCGCGCGGGGCCATCGGAGGAGCCTTTCATTGACCAAACGGTTCGGTCAGTGGCTATTTACTATTGACCGAACGGTTCGGTCAATAGTAAGAAAGGCACAGAGGCACACTTTTTTGCGAGCAAAAGCCCCTCCCAAGGATAAAACTGGAGCCATGATTCCCACCCAGCCCCTTCCCGCCAATGACGAGGACAGCGCCAAGCGCCGCCAGATCGTCGAGGGTGCGCGCAAGGTGTTCCGGGAACTCGGTTTTGACGCCGCCAGCATGGGCGAAATCGCCAAGGCGGCCGGCGTGTCGAAGGGAACGCTCTACGTCTACTTCGCCGACAAGCTCGCGCTGTTCGGCGCCATCGTCGCCTGCGAGCTGCGCGATCAGGGCATCACCAAACTTGCCATCGATCCGAACGAGGACGTCGAGACGACACTCAAGAAGTTCGGCCAAGGCTACATGGAAATGCTGTGCCGCCCGACCGGCGGCTCCACCGTGCGCACCATGATGGCAATCGCGGAACGCATGCCCGAACTTGGCCGTCGCTATTACGAACACGTCCCGGCGTCGTGGCTCGGCAGGCTCTCGGAATACCTGAAGACCCGGGTGGAGAATGGGACCCTCGCCATCCCCGATTGCGATCTGGCGGCCGCCCAGTTCATGCTGTCATGCCAGGCCAGCCTGTTCCTGCCATTCATTTTCCAGGTGACGCCCGCGCCAAGCAGCGAACGGATCGCCGAGGTGGTGGCGAGCGGCACCCGCATGTTCCTCGCTGCCTACCGCCGCCAATCCTGAACCGCCCTGCTCCGGTCGCCTATTCCTGATCCGGTTCCAGGAATTTTCAAAAATTCTCGCGCGCGACCGCCTGCAAACGATTGTGAAATTGGATTAGTCTTGTGTGCGGCTCACAGACCTTCGCAAGGAGAGCGGGGATGAAACCGCTGACATGGTCCGAATTCCTGGCGATCTTCGTGGCTGCGTTCGTCACCGCCGTCTCGCTCAACCTGCTGTGGGGAAGCTACTCGCAGGCGCGAATGGCGCACAACGAGCCGCTGTTTGCGCCCATCATGCTCGACAAGACCACACAGCTCGGACCCTGAGAGCCGCTATCGAATGCGGCTTTCGTCCTCGATCGAGTCGCGGTCCTCTTTCGACAGCGGCCCATGGGCGAACGCACGGCGCACCTTCTGCCCGATCGATCCCGTAATTCCAGGATCGCGATTGGCATAGCTGCGGCCACCCGCGCGCGCCGCAACCTCCTCGCCCGACACGGCCGCCGGCTTGCAGATGATGCGCCCGCTCGCGCGGCGCATCAGATCGACGTGGATGTGATTGTAGTGATAGACGTTGGCGCCCGGCGCGAGCACGGTGTTGAACCGCTGACAGGCGGCGCCCTCAACGTCGCGCAGAAAGCCCTGCTCCTCTGGCAGCCCCTTCCAGCCGTGCTGCACCGAGATATAGCGTCCATCGGCGAGCGTAAATCCCGCCACATCAAGCGCGTTGCCGAACGCATGCTCAGAAATGTGCGCGTTGGGATTGCCGTTCATGCCGCGGCACGAATAGGCCGAGATCTGTTTGATCTCCACGACGCGCGCGCCGAACCAGCGCATCGCCGCAGGCTGGATGGCTTCCGTGATCCAGCGATCGAGCGCGGAGACAATGGGACATGCAAGCGTCGCAGTCGGCTTCAAGGTAACAGGTCCGAAAGACGACACCGGATTGCCGGCAGGCCCAAGCCGCTGCTGCGAATAAGGCGGCGGTTGCTGCGCCCCCTGCTGATACGGCGCATTTCGGTAAGGCGTGCCTTGATAAGGCGCGGGCGAACCACCCGGACGGTTTTGCACGGCTTCTTCATGCGCCATGTCGTCTTCACCATCAGCCGGTGATGTCGCCTGAATATTCAAGGGCACCGGCTCGCCGGACGGCACATAGCCATTTGGCGCGGATGAATAGGCCGGGCGCTGATACGAAGACGGCTGCTGATACGAGGGCGAAGGCTGGGCAACCGGCCAACGCGGCTGGCCCGCGATCGAACCCGGCGGCCGCAGATCGTCGGCGTAACCGAGCGAACTGTTGCTTTCACCAAGCGCGCTGACCTTCAGCGGAAATTCCGCGCCACAAACTCCCGGCCCGGAAATCGGACTGATGCGCACGACTTCGGCGCTTTCCTTGACCTCTCCGGTCTTCAGGCACGCCTGTTCCGCCTCGGCTCGCCAGGGTTCACGCTCTGCGGTTTGGAAAAAACCGCGACCGCAACCCGCCAGGGAGACAAGGGCAAGGGAGCCGACGAGATACAAACTCACTCCACGCGCCATGCGCGGGAAAGTCCGCGAATAAACTTAAAGACTTATCAACGGCTTGCTTTTCAGATTCTTTTAACCACGATGGGCGCGTTCAGGCCCCGTTGCGGGCAATCATCTCAATCGGCAACGGACATCATGCGTTTCAAACCCCTTGCGGCTGCGATCCTGATCCTGGCCGGTTCTTTCTTCATCAGCCTCGAGGCGATGGACTGGATATGGCCGCCGCGCGCGTCGAAACCCGCGCTCGTCAAGTTGCCGCCGCTGCCGCCTGCAACTCGTAAATCCGAATTCGTGGCGCCCGTCACCATTCCGCTCAACGTGATCGGGTCCGCGCTCGATCGTGCCGCGCCGCGCGATTTCGGCGGCAAGGCCGACAATCCAGCCAGCCAGATCCTCACCGATGCCGACATCGACTGGCACATCACCCGCGGCACCATCACCGCAAGCGGCGAACAGAACGCGCTGACCGTGTCCACCCCGCTCAACGGAAAGCTCACCGTGACCGGATCGCTCTCCACCGCCGCTGGCTCGCCACTCAACAACGCGCTTGGCAATCTGTTCGGCGCGAAGACCGCGCAGAAGCTCGGCAACATCTCGATCAAGTCGCTGAACGCGAGCGCCGCGATCAACGGTTCGGCGACTGCGACCGCGCGCCCTCGCCTCACGCCGGACTGGCACGTCGATCCTCAACTCACAGCACAGGTGGCGCTCGCCAACAACAGCCTCTCGGTCGCCGGCGCGAAAGTCGCGGTACCAGCTCAGGTGAAGCCGGTGATCGACAAAACCGTGAACGAACAGGTCGGGCGCTTGCAACAGCGGCTACGCAACGACGAAAGTTTCCGCCGCGCGATGCAGCAGCAATGGGCGCGCGCCTGTAAATCGATCGCGCTGCCTTCGCCCGCGCCGGGCACGCCGCCGCTGTTCCTCGAAATGCGGCCGGTCAGGGCTCTGGCGGCGCAACCGCAGATCGACAACGCCGCCGTCACACTCGCGGTCGGCCTGCAAGCCGAAACGCGGATCGTCGACCATGAGACGACGCCGCAATGCCCCTTCCCCACCACACTCGACATCCAGCCCGTACTCAACGAGGGGCACGTCAATGTCGGTGTTCCGATCGACATCCCATTCACACAGCTCGGCAAGATCGCCGAGGCCGGGCTCAAGGGCCGCACCTTCCCGGAAGATGGCAGCGGCGCAATCGCTGCCCGCATCAAGAGCGTCGACATCGATGCCAGCGGCAACCGGCTGCTGGTATCGCTGCTCGTGCATGCGAAAGAAAAGGCGAGCTGGTTTGGGCTTGGTGCCGACGCCACCGTACGAATCTGGTGCCGTCCCGTACTCGATGCGGATGCGCAGGTGTTGCGCCTGACCGATTTATCGGTTGCCGTCACCTCCGATGCCGCCTTCGGCCTGTTCGGCGCGCTCGCGCAACGCGCGGCACCTTATCTCCAGCAGGCGTTGCAGGAGCATGCGACGATCGATCTGAAGCAGATATCATCCGGCGCGCAGCAAAAGCTCGCCGGTATCATCGACGGCCTCAAGACCGAGCAGAACGGTGCCAAGGTCAACGCCAACGTGACCAGTGTGAGACTCGGTGAAGTCTCCTTCGACTCCTCGACGCTGCGCGTGATCGTCGAAGCGACAGGCACGCTCAACGTCACCGTGACCCAATTACCATCGCTGTAGGCACTTCCTGCGCGGGTTCCATTGTAGTGATGGGCCAAGTGACTGGTTCCGCAGCCATCTTTCGATGACATGATATCTCCACATTATCGGAGCATTCACGCCGCATCCGCGCGTCGCCCTTGAGGGACGCAATCGTTCGCGCATTTGGCCATGGGCCTGCCGAACCCAATTCATCGAACCCAGGGATTTTGACATGAAAAGATTTGCGCTCGCCGCAGTTGCGGCGTTGTCGGCGATTCCATTTGCTCATGCCGAAGGCGAATCCTATCGCGCCATGGTGGAAAGCCATGCCGCTGCCGAAGGTGTTCCGGCAGAACTCGTTCATCGGGTCATTATGCGCGAGAGCCGATACAATCCCCGCGCCGTTCATGCGGGAAATTACGGCATGATGCAGATCAAGCTGCAGACCGCACGCGGCCTCGGCTACACCGGAACGGCACAAGGCCTGCTCGACCCGGAAACAAACCTCACTTATGCGGTGAAATATCTCGCCGGCGCCTATCGTGCCGCGCATGGCAACCACAACCGCGCCGTCGCCTACTATGCCGGCGGATATTATTATGCCGCCAAGCGTCAGCGCTTGATGGAAGCGAACGCGGCCATGCTACCGAATTCCGGGCTTGCGCCTGCGCTGGACATTACACCGCCGCAGTATGCCACGCCGGTGCGGTACGTTCACCACCGGCGGCATCGCCATCACCGGCACCATCGCTGACCGACAACAGCCGGTCACCATAACCGGACTGTTTCACGCAGGCTTATGCTGCGCGATCGGCTGCGGCTGACCCTTTTCATCGATGGCAACGTAGGTGAAATTGCCATCGGTCACCAGGATGATGCCCATCTCGTTGCGCCGCTGCACCCATGCCTCGATGTGCACGGTGATCGAGGTACGACCGACACGCACCTGCGTGCCGTAGACGGACACAAGGTCTCCCACGAATACCGGTTTGCGAAACGTCATCGCCTCGATGGCGACCGTGACATTGCGCGCCAGCGTCGTCTTGTAGGCGAACACGCTGCCCGCAAGGTCCATCTGGCTCAACAGCCAGCCGCCGAAAATATCGCCGTTCTGGTTGGTGTCAGCCGGCATCGCGATGGTGCGGACGCACAGTTCGCCTTGCGGCGCAGAGTCGTCCAATACGATCGATCTGGTTTCATGACCCGTCACAGGGGTATCTGTCATGTGATGCTCTATTCCTTGAAGATCAGCGGAATGTTGCCCAGCCGGCATCCGGCTTGAAGCGTTCTCCATATTTTGCCGCCAGCGCCGAAAGTGCATTGGCGACATTCTCCGGGCCGCGCTCACGCGCATAATTCAGCGGCCCGCCGCGGAACGGCGCATAGCCGGTGCCGAAGATCATCGCGCCGTCCACCGTATCCGGATTATCGACGATGCCCTCGCGCAGGCATGCGACGCAGACGTTCGACATCGGCAGCACCAGACGGTCGGTCATGTCAGGCGTCGGATGGACATGCGCATGCCCCTTCTGCACGCGGCCATCCTTCCATTCGTAGAAGCCACGCCCGGTCTTGCGGCCGAGCTCGCCCTTGGCGACCTTCTCACGCAACCATTCCGGGGCAGATGGAATGGAGTCGCCGAGCTTCGCGCGCAACTCGTCGCCGACCGCGAGGCAGATATCGAGACCGACCTGATCGGCCAGTTCGATCGGGCCCATCGGCATGCCGAACTTCTCCGCCGCCTCGTCGATGGTGAGCTTGTCGATCTTCTCGTCGAGCATCAGCAGCGCTTCCATCAGATACGGCATCAGCGCGCGGTTCACGAGGAAGCCCGGAGAGCTTTTCACCGGCAACGGCAGGCGATCGATACCACCGACAAACTTCATCGCGTTCGCAAGCGCCTCGCGGTCCACCTGATCGTGGCTGATCACCTCGACCAGTTGCAGCCGCGAGACCGGATTGAAGAAATGGATGCCGAGCAGCCGCTCGGGCCGCTGCAGCGACGTACGCAGCTCTTCCAGCGGAATGCTGGAGGTGTTGGTCGCGAGAATCGCCTCCGGCTTCATCACCTTCTCGAGCCCGGCATAGATCGACTGCTTGAGCTGCAATTTTTCCGGCACCGCCTCAATAATGAGGTCGGCGTGCTTCGCGCCCTCGCCGGTCATATCCGGGATCAGGCGATCCAGCTCATCGCGCTGGCCGATGCGGCTGCGGGTGATTTTTGAGAACAGATCGGACGCGCGCTTCATCGCGCCCGCAATGGCGGCGGGCTGCATGTCGGCGAGCGTAACGCGCAGCCCCTGATGCGCGCACCACGAGGCAATATCGCCACCCATCGCACCCGCGCCGATCACGTGCACATGCTTGATCTGGCTCTTGCCGCCCGCGAGCTTCTTCATCTCGTCACGCAGGAAAAACACCCGAATGAGATTTTGCGCGGTCGGCGTCACCATCAGTTTAGCGAAAGATGGCTTTTCGGCCTCCAGCATCTGCCCGCGATTGCCGCCATACTTTTCCCAGAGATCGATCAGCGCATAGGGTGCCGGATAATTCTCCTGCGGCGCCTTCTTGCGCGTTTCGGAGCGGATGCGTGAGGCCAGCAGGCCACGGACCGGACTCATGTTCATGACCGTCGTCAGCATCGAACGCTTGCGCTTCAGGCGGCCGAAGATCGCATCCTTGACTGCGCCGCGCACGTGACGCTCCTGCGTCACCGCATCGACAAGACCGAGCGATTTCGCCTTGCGGGCGTCGACGTTCTTGCCCGTGAGCATCATGGTCATCGCTTCAAGCGGATTGAACAGATGTGTCGAACGCGCCGTGCCGCCAAAGCCCGGATGCAGACCGAGCAACACCTCGGGGAATCCAAAGCGCGCACCGTCGATGGCGATCCGCATGTTACAGGCCAGTACGACTTCCAGCCCGCCGCCCAGACAGAAGCCGTGGATCACCGCCACCGTCGGCAGCTTGATGTTCTCAAGCCGGTTCAGGATGCCGTGGCCACGCCCAAGTTGCTGCTCGACAAGTGCGGGATTTGACAGACCGCGAAATTCATTGATGTCCGCACCCGCGATGAACCCGGAACGCTTCGCCGAGCGAATGACGAGACCCGTGGGGCGTTCGTTCTCCAGCGCCGTGAGGATTTGCGAGAACTCCTCCAGCACTTCGGTCGACAGCGTATTCGCACTGGCGCCTTCGCGGTCGAACAACAGCCATGCAATGCCGTCTTCGTCGCGCGTCAGTTTGAAGTGGCGGTAGGGTCCGGATGACGGCTGAGGGCCGAGTTCGAGGACGTGGTCCTTCATCACATTGAGGATTTTGCTGTCCATCGCCGTTTCCTAAACCGTCTCGATCAACATGGCGCCGCCGAGGCCGCCGCCGATGCATTCCGTCGCAACGCCCCGTTTGGTACCAAGACGGTGCATCGCATTGACCAGATGCAGCACGATGCGATTGCCGCTGGTACCGACCGGATGGCCGAGGCTGATGGCCCCACCATCGACGTTGATTTTCGCGTGATCGATTTCGCCCGCCGCACCGTCAAGGCCGAGGATATCGCGGCAGAACTTTTCGTCCTTCCATGCCGCGAGACAGGCGAGCACCTGCGAGGCGAACGCCTCGTTGATCTCCCAGGTCTCGACGTCCTGAATCGTCATGTTGTTGCGCTTCAACACCCGGTTGGTCGAGAGCACGGGGCCGAAGCCCATCACGGTCGGATCGAGCCCCGACCATGCGCTGTCGACGATGCGCGCCTTCGGCTTCAGCCCATATTTGTTCACGGCATCTTCCGAGGCCAGAATGGTCCAGCACGCGCCGTCGGTGATTTGCGAGGAATTACCAGCCGTCACCTGGCCCCATGGCCGCTCGAAAGCGGGCTTGAGCTTGGCGAGCTTCTCCACCGAGGAATCGGGGCGCACGCCGTCGTCGTGATCGTAGAACTTGCCCTTGCGGTCGAACGCAGTTTCGACCTCGCCCTTGAGATAACCCTGCGCCTGCGCATTGGCGAGCCGCTTGTGGCTTTCCACCGAATAAGCATCCGCCTGCTCGCGCGTGATGCCCATCAGATGGGCGATCACTTCCGCGGTCTGCCCCATGTTCAGGTCGGTCACGGGATCGGTCAGCCCGCGTTCCAGACCGATGATCGGCTTGAAATAAGACGGCCGCAATTTGAGGAACGCCGCGAGTTTCGCGAGCGTGGTGCGCGCCGAGGCCATGCCTGCGAACCAGCGCACGCCCGCTTGCGGAAACACCAGCGGCGAATAGCTCAACGCTTCCATGCCGCCTGTCAGGATCATGTCGGCCTGTCCGGCCTGAATGTAGCGGTAGGCGGTGTCGATCGACTGCATGCCGGAGCCGCAATTGATCTGCACGCCGAAGGCGACCATGTCCTCGCCCATGCCGAGCCGCAGTGCTGCGACACGTGCCGGGTTGACCTCGTCGGCGATCACGCTGACGCAGCCGACAATGACCTGATCGAACTCGGACGACTTGAAGGGTTGCCGCGCCAGCAGCGGACGCCCGGCCTGAACCGCCAGATCAACCGGCGTGAACGGACCCGGGCCGCCCTGCGCCTTCAAGAACGGCGTACGGCTGCCATCGATAATATAGACAGGACGGGACATCAGCTTGCGGCCCTTTCCGCCGTTGCGGTGGCAGGATGGTTCTGACGGTAGATCGGAGACAGGGCTTCCGGCGCGAAGTCATCGACCTCGATCACCTTCGCCACGGCCTCTTGCGCTGTCTTGATTGCTTCCACATCCGCCGCCGTGATGATGCCGCGCGAAGCGGCCTCCTGCCAGTCGCGAATATGAGCGGCGCGCATTTTCTTTTCAATTGGCTCATTGGCGGTGACCAGCAGGAAGGCGCGCTCCAGCCGTGCCAGCGGCCCGTCGTCGTTCGCCCTAGCATGATAAAGGCCCGCCGTCAGACGATCGCGCTCCGGCGAGGGCGACAGGATCATCTGCGCGCACTGATGCACCACCTTGTCGGACGGGCCCAATGCGTTCGATCCGAGCGGCTGCACAATGAATTTCAAAAGCCATGCAACGGGCCGGTTCGGCAGGTTCGCCAGCACTTCGGCAAAACGCAGCTCCATGGTGCGGATGCCGTTGGCCATCACCCAGCGCAGCGCCGGCAGATCGGCGTCCTGACGTCCTTCGTCTTCCCAGCGTTTCAGTGCGGCCGACAACAGATAAAGCTCGGAGAGAATGTCGCCGAATCGCGCCGACAGCATCTCCTTGCGCTTCAGCGCGCCGCCGAGCGTGAGAAGGGCCATATCAGCGCACAGCGCGAATGCCGAGGAATAGCGCGAGAGCTGGCGGTAATAACCGGTCGCGGCTCCTGCATCCGGTGCGGGCGCGAACAAGCCGCCGGTCCAGCTTCGGCCCCAGGCCCGGAACAGGTTGGTGAAGGCGTGGCCCACATGTTTCCAGAACGACTGATCGAACGCTTCCAGGCCCGCGTCTTTGTCCGGGTTGCCGATCGCATTGATCTCCTGAAGCAGATAGGGATGCGCGCGCGTCGCGCCCTGCCCGAACACGATCAGGTTGCGCGTGAGAATGTTGGCGCCCTCCACCGTGATCGCCACCGGCACCGAGCGGTAGAGGTTGCCCATGTAGTTCTGCGGGCCCTCGATGATCGCCTTGCCGCCGTGGATGTCCATTGCGTCATCGACCACGATCCGCAGCCGCTCGGTCGCGTGCAGCTTCATGATGCCGGAAATCACGGCGGGATGCTTGCCCTGATTGAGTGCCGCACAAGTCAGCCGCCGTGCAGCATCGAGTTGGTAGGCCGTACCCGCGATGCGCGCGAGCGGCTCCTCGATGCCCTCGAACTTGCCGATCGGCACCTTGAACTGCTCGCGGACGCGCGCATAGGCGCCCGCGTTGCGCGCGCAGTAGGCCGCACCTGAGGCCGATTGCGACGGCAGCGAAATGCCGCGCCCCGCCGCCAGCGCGCTCATCAGCATCTTCCAGCCCTGGCCGATGCGCGCCTGCCCGCCGATCACATAATCCATCGGGATGAAAACGTCCTTGCCCCAGTTCGGGCCATTCTGAAACACCTGCATCGCAGGCAGATGACGATGGCCGATGGTGACGCCGGGCAGATTGGTGGGAATCAGAGCAACGGTGATGCCAAGCTCCTCCGCTCCACCCAGAAGGTGGTCGGGATCGCGTGCCTTGAAGGCAAGGCCGAGCAGCGTCGAGACCGGGCCCAGCGTGATGTAACGCTTGTGCCAGTTCAGGCGGATGCCAAGCACCTCCTGCCCTTCGAACGTGCCCTTGCAGATTACGCCAGTGTCGGTCATCGACGCGGCATCCGAACCCGCATCAGGGCTGGTGAGACCGAAACAAGGGATCTCGCGGCCAGCGGCCAGGCCCGGCAGCCATTTATCCTGCTGCGCGCGGGTGCCGAATTTCATCAGCAATTCGCCCGGCCCGAGCGAATTCGGCACCATCACGGTGACGGCGGCGGCGATGGAGCGCGAGGAGATTTTCCGGATCACTTCCGAATGCGCGAAGGGCGAGAAGCCAAGCCCGCCGAATTCCTTCGGGATGATCATGCCGAGAAACTTGTTGGCCTTGATGAAGGCCCAGACCTCGGGCGGCAGATCGCGCCATTCCCAGTTGACCTTCCAGTCGTCCACCATGGCGCAGAGTTCTTCGACCGGCCCTGCGAGAAACGCCTGCTCCTCATCCGACAATTTCGCCGGCGCATTGGCCAAAAGCTTCGACCAGTCCGGATTGCCGGTGAACAGGTCCGCATCCCACCACACGTCGCCCGCTTCCAGCGCCTCGCGCTCAGTGTCGGACATTGCCGGAAGCGCCTTGTGAGCCCACGCAAAGATCGGACGCGTCAGAACATCGCGGCGGAAGGAGAAGCTCATGGAGGCGTCCTTTTCGGTACGGGCAGAATAGCCCATCGGCGGACAGGAAGGTGGGACTTTGAAATATCAAACAATATGAGCCTGGACCGCACTCTCCTTACAAATTCTCACCATCGATCCTGAATTGATCATGACGCGACATCGAATCTCAACATCGTGAATGAGATTATACGAAGTCGGAGATGCTTTCAGGTGATCTTCCCCGCCTGCAATGGAGGTGCGTTTTCCACCGGCCCACTCGTCCCGTACCATGCATGCAAAATTCGGCCAGCGCTTTTCATGTTCCCCTGATTTTTCATTTATTTCAGATTGTTAGGCAGGAACGCGCATGGTGCCCCGGTGTTTCCTCCGCGAACCTCAAGCAAGGAGTTTGCAATGGGTAGCACCACCGACAAGATCAAGGGTAACGCCAACGAAGCCATCGGCAAGGCCAAGCAGGGAATCGGCGAAGCCACCGGCTCGGATCACCTGCAGGGCGAAGGCGCGCTGCAGGAAGCCAAGGGCCACGCCCAGAAAGCGGTCGGCGATGCGAAGGACGCCGCCAAACAGGCCGTGGACAAGGCAGCCGCCGCGGCCAAGCGCAACCTTTGATCGCGCGATCAACCTGACGATAAAGCCGGCCTGAGGGCCGGCTTTATTTTGCCTATCGTTATGTCCCCTCGCCTGACGGCAGGGCGCCTGCCTCTTTCAGCACCTCATGCGCGGTCTTGAAGGCTTCGAGGCCAGCAGGCACCCCGCAATAGGTGGTGGCGTGGATCAGGATTTCCTTGATCTCATCGACCGTCACGCCATTGTTGAGCGCTCCTTTGACATGCAGCCGCAGTTCGGCGGGCTTGTTGAGCGCGGTCAGCATCGCGATGTTGATCATGCTGCGCGTCTTCCGCGACAGGCCAGGGCGAGCCCAGGCATGACCCCAGCACCATTCGGTCGTGATGGTCTGGAAGGCCATCATGAAATCGTCGGCACGCGCGAGGCTGCCATCGACATAATCGGCTCCCAACACCTCGCGCCGGACCTTCAGCCCGCGTTCGAACTTCTCACTCTGCGTCATTCCGGCGTCTCCCGATGGATTATGGCATCTCATAAAGCGTGGCGATGAGCTCTTCATCAAGGCATGAACGAAGCTTTTTTCCGTCGATCTCGACGATCTCATAACACCCAAGACTGTTGCTGATGAACGCGGCCTCGGCAAAGCGCAGATTCGCCTCCGTCAGCGAAGCCTCTGTCGCCTTCATTCCCGCGAGAATTTTCGTGCGCGCGATACCGGGAAGAATTCCATCGTCGACAGGCGGTGTGATCCACTCATCTGCAATCCGCGCGAACAGGTTGCCGACCGTGGCACAAACAACGCGGCCTTGCGTGTTCAGCATTAACGCATCGGTTGCACCGCGCACCAAGGCCTCGCGCCGTGCCAGAATATTGTCGCCATAATTGAGCGACTTGATCCGCGAGAGCGGCGAGTACTCGTTACGCCGGGTCGATCGCGCAATGATCACCCGCTGCGGCGCACCGAGCGTCGCCGTGGGCGCGCATGTCATCAGCAAGGTCGGCTGCGCCTTCCCTTCGACCCAGAGCCCGCGCTTTATCGCCGGACCCCGCGTCAGCGTGATGCGTATTGCACTTCGCGGAAACCCGTTTTTGCGTAACAGATCGGTGATGGCCGATTCAAGCGCCCGATCGTCAAAGTCCACCGGCAGGGCAAGCACTGCGGCGCCTTCGCGCAGGCGCTGTAGATGTTCGGTAAGCCAGATTGCGTTTTCACCAACGCCGAGTACGGTTTCAAAAATGCCGTCCGCCAGCGTGAAGCCACGATCGGCAATCGACAGCCGCGCGTCCGCTTCATCGAGAAACGCGCCATTGCACCAGACCTGCGTCACGACACATGCTCCTCGATCCGGGCCTGCGTGCGATCCGAGAGCCGGTACAGGTTTTCATCGAAACGGCCGAACGCGGCCACGACCAGCGCCTTAATCGATGCCTGCGCCTTCAGCAGCATTTCGGCATATTCCGCCTGCGGTATCGACGCCGCCACGACACCACCGCCAACACCGATGGTGAAGCGCCCCTGCTCCGCGACGATGGTTCGAATGACGATTGACAGATCGGCTGCACCATCCTCACCGATCCATCCCAGCGCACCCGAATAAATCCCGCGCGCACGTTGCTCCAGCCGGTCGATGATTTCCAGTGTCCGCAGTTTCGGCGCACCCGTCATCGATCCGCCGGGAAAAGCCGCCTGCAACAGATCGACCACCGCGCAATCGGGCTTGAGCGTGCCGCGCACCGTGCTGACAAGCTGATGAACGGTTTCATAGCTTTCCACGCCGAACAAGTTGCTGACATGCACCGTCCCCGGTATGCAGCATCGGGACAAATCGTTGCGCAGAAGGTCGACGATCATTGCGTTCTCGGCGCGGTCCTTGCGGCTCTGGCGCAAGGCTTCGCGCAATTCATGATCGCGGCGCGGATCAGGATCGCGCCGCGCCGTGCCCTTGATCGGCTTGGTCTCGACGTCGCCTCGCGTGTCGGATGACAGAAACCGCTCCGGCGAAGCACTCAGCACCGCACCATGCGGCCAGCGCATGAACGCTGCGAATGGCGCGGGATTGATGGCACGCATCACGCGATAGACATCGAGCGGATCGAGAGCGGCCTCGCATGACAATTCGTTGGTCAGGCAGACCTGATAGCTCTCGCCTTCCCGGATCGCATGCAGGCATTCCTCGACACTGGCGCGATACGCCCACTCGCCTTTCGCCATGACGACATCGAGCGGCCTTGTGCCATGAGGGGCGACGGGCGGAGGCAGCCTGACGTTCGTGATGGCAGATTCCGTTTCATCAAGCCATTGCCGGGCGCGAGCCTCATGCTCCGGCGCATCGATGGCAACCAGATAGCTTTTGCCTTCAGCGTGATCGACCGCAATGAAGCGGTCGGCACGGATCAGCAGACTGTCGGGCGTTGACGCCTGACGGCGAACCCGCGACCCGCAATCCTGCTGCAATTCGTAGCCGAACCAGCCGACATGGCCGCCCGCGAACGGACACGGCGGCGGAGTTTGCGGCGATCCCTGCGGCTGGGACTTCAGATAATCAAAAATGGTGCCGTCATGACGGATGCATTTTTCGCCGTGCTTCACCGCGACAAATCCATCCGCGCAATCATAGCTGACGATTTCCACGTTCGGCCCCGATGCATCGCCGAGATACGACCATCGCGACAGGCCGGGCGCAACAAGGCTGCTGTCGAGCCAGAAGGCATGGGACGACATGGCGAACAACGAGCAGAACACCGCCTCGGTATCGAGCGCGCGCGGCAGTTCGCACCAGAACGCCTTGCGCGCGCTGGAAGGCTGCGGCACGGCGCGAGGCCGCCGCGTTGAACGCCGCACAACACCCGAATTCCCGGACAAATCCCGAAAATTTTCAAGCAGCCTTCGCCCGTGCTCGGTCAAAATCGACTCGGGATGAAACTGCACACCCCATTGCGGCTTCTCACGATGCGCGATCGCCATCAAGAGACCGTCCTCGGTCCATGCTATTTCCTTCAGATGCGCCGGCAACGGCCGCTCGATCATGAAGGAATGATAGCGCCCCGCCGCAAAGGGAGACGGCACACCTGCAAACAGCGGGCCGCCATCATGGCGCACCATCGACGCTTCGCCATGCACCAGCGACGGCGCGTAGGCGAGTCTTCCGCCCGCCTCCATCGCAAGTCCCTGAAAGCCGAGACAGACGCCGAGCACCGGAACATTTGCCTTCAACAACGCATCGCGCGACAGGCCAAAATCAGACGCGCGGTCCGGACGGCCGGGCCCCGGCGAGATCACGATATTGTCGAACGGCTCTCTCGAAATTTCATCCCATGTGGCGGCGTCATTCTTCACCACCACCGGCGCGCTCTGATTGATGTCCGCAATCAGGTCGGCGAGGTTGTAGGTGAAAGAATCGTAGTTATCGATGATGAGGGTTTTCATCGCCGCCGAGGCAAGCCGCCATTAAAGTAGCCAATGTGGTATCCGCCGCACCCGATCCCAACCAACTTATATAATGGCCGGATCAGCTATCTCCGGCAGGCCGGCGCGGCATTATGACCGCCGGAAAGACCACCCAAGATCGCGGCAATTATGCGCCGAATCCGCAACCCTCCGCAACACAGCAGCAGGCCCGCGCCCATGGGACGCGGCCCATTCAGACCGCGCCCACCAAGAAAAAACGGCGGCCAGGGCCGCCGTCTTTAAGTTGAGAATATCGGATACCGCTCAGGCCGCAGCCACGCCGCGCATTTCGCCATTGCCCGGTGGCGGGATCGGCTGCCCTTCGTCGGCATATTCGTTGAGCTTGTTGCGCAAGGTGCGGATCGAGATGCCGAGGATGTTCGCCGCGTGAGTGCGGTTACCAAGGCAATGCTTGAGCGTCTCGAGAATGAGATCGCGTTCGACATCGGCCACGGTGCGCCCGACCAGCGCACGTGTCACCTGCTCGGCGGCGAACGTCGCATGCGCGACCACTGGCGCGGTCTTGGCAAGATCGAGCCGGTCACCATCCGGCGACAGTATCGCATCGGCACCAATCTCGTCGCCCTGCGCCATCAGCACCGAACGATGGATGGTGTTTTCCAGCTCGCGGACATTGCCTTGCCAGCGGTTCGCCGTGAGCACGTTCTTAGCCTCGGCCGATAGCGGGCGCACCGGCACGCCGTTGGCGTTGGCATATTTCTGCGCAAAATGCTGCGACAGCTCCAGAATATCCGCCGGCCGCTCGCGCAGCGCCGGAATTTTCAGGTTCACGACGTTGAGCCGGAACAGCAGGTCTTCGCGGAAAGTGCCTGCCTTCACCGCATCCGCGAGATTGCGGTTCGATGTGGCGATGATGCGAATATCCACCGGCACCGGCTTGGTGCCGCCGACGCGATCGATCACACGCTCCTGGATGGCGCGCAGCAACTTCGATTGCAGGCGCACGTCCATTTCGGAGATTTCATCCAGCAGCAGCGTGCCGCCGGTCGCTTCCTCGAATTTGCCAATGCGGCGCGCGATGGCGCCGGTGAACGATCCCTTTTCGTGGCCGAACAGTTCGGATTCCAAAAGGTGTTCGGGAATGGCCGCGCAGTTCACCGAGATGAACGGCTTCTTCGCCCGCGCCGAGCGGCTGTGGACGTAGCGCGCCAGCACCTCCTTGCCGGTGCCGGATTCGCCGGTGATCATCACCGAGGCATCGGACCCCGCGATCTGCTGCGCGAGCTTGACCACTTTCACCATGGCCTCGTCGCGATAGATCAGATCGCGCGAATCGTTGGCAACCGCGGCTAGCACCGCCGCGATCAGTTCCGGGTC
The DNA here is from genome assembly GCA_907163345.1 of Haberlea rhodopensis. Taxonomy (NCBI): domain Eukaryota; kingdom Viridiplantae; phylum Streptophyta; class Magnoliopsida; order Lamiales; family Gesneriaceae; genus Haberlea; species Haberlea rhodopensis. The sequence goes on from CAJQUN010000067.1 coordinate 1,052,272, forward strand.
CGGCGGCAACGGGATGTATTCCTTCGCGCCGGCATGGATCGCGGCAACCGCAGCGCGGGCATCGTTGGTGATGCCGCAGGCCACGATCGGCACATGGATGTGTTCGGCCTCGAGCCGCATCACCAGATCGCGGATATCGATGGCCACATCCACCAGCAGCAAGTCAGCGCCCTTGCCGCCGCGCACCACCCGCATCGCCAGTTCGATGTCCTCCGCGTGCGTCACGCTCGCGCCGTTGTCCATCGCGATCTTGGTTGCGGTTGTCAGTTGCCCCTTCAGGGTTCCGACGATGAGAAGCCGCATGATTTGCTCCTGTCAGTATCGCGCCATTTGCGGCGTTCGGTTTGATTTCCCGCGCGGTCTACGCGCGTTCCGCCTTGATGATTTCCGTCATGGTCACGCCAAGCTTGTCTTCCACGAGAACCACTTCGCCGCGCGCCACCAGACGGTTGTTGACGTAAATATCGATCGCCTCACCGACGCGGCGATCCAGTTCGAGCACCGTGCCCGGACCGAGCTTCAGAAGATCGCTGACATCCATTTTCGAGCGGCCAAGCACCGCCGACACCTGCACCGGAACGTCAAATACCGCTTCCAGATCGGAGGCGATGCGCGCGCTGCGCTCCTCCTCCTCCGAATAGGCCGCCTGATCGAGCGGCGGAGCCTCGGTCTCGTTCAGGTCCGGCAACGGCACCTGCCCCTGTCCATCAGTATCACTCATGAGTCTCTCCCGGCCGGATCTCCGGCCTGATTGCGAGCCGCCATGTAGCGCTCCACCAATTCACCGATCCTGGCATCCGTCGCGGCACGGTCGAGCGTGCAACCGCCGTCCGCCCATTCGATCTTGCAGTCCGAAATATCGATGTCCGGCTCCGCCAAAATCACCAGCCGCCCCTCGAACCCGCTGCGGCGCGCCAGATCCTCGATCCGCGCGCGCGCCCGGTCGTACAGCGCGTCGTTCACCCGGATCGCGATATGAGGCGTCGACGTCAGGTGCCGCAGGCAATCGGCGATGAGCGCCGTCATCTCCGCAAGCGGTTCGGCTGCGACAAGCTCGCTGCACAACTTGCGCGCCACCGCCACCGCCACATCCACGGCTTCGGTCTCGACCCGCCCCTCGACTCTCTTGAAGTTCCCCGCGAGCGAGCGCATGGCGATGGCGATTTCCTCCATGGCCAGCGCCGAACGGCGGTCGCTCTCCACACTCGCTTCATTCTGCGCGGCCTGAAATCCATCGCGGAAAGCGCGCGCCTCGGCATCGGCGACCAACTGGGCGATTTCCGCGCGCGAGGCCTGCCGCTCGGTATTCGCCGGAGCGGCAAAGTCCATGTCGAACAGGAATTTCGCGGGCGCGCTCATCAGTACACCAATTCGTCGTCGGCACGATTCTTTTGCAGCATGATCTCGCCCTTCGCGGCGAGATCCTTCGCAAGATTCACCAGAAGCGCCTGGGCTTCATCCACGTCACGCAGCCGCACCGGGCCGGCGGCGGCCATGTCGTCCTGCAACATCTTCGCGGCGCGGGTCGACATATTGCCCATGAAGAATTCGCGAACGGCATCGTTGGCGCCCTTCAGCGCGACGCCGAGTTTGTCCTTGTCGACATGGCGCATCAGCGTCTGGGCCGAGCCCGCATCGAGTTTGACGAGGTCATCGAACGTGAACATCAGCGACTTGATGCGCTCGGCCGCCTCACGGCTTTCCTCTTCCAGCGCGGTGAGGAAGCGGGTTTCAGTCTGGCGGTCGAAATTATTGAAGATTTCCGCCATCACCTCATGGGCATCACGGCGGCGAGTCTGCGACAGGTTGGACATGAATTCGGTGCGCAGCGTGCTCTCGACACGCTCGATGACTTCCTTCTGCACCGCTTCCATGCGCAACATCCGGTTGACGACATCGAGCGCCATGTCTTCGGGCAGGATCGCCAGCACGCGCGCGGCATGTTCCGGTTTCAGCTTCGACAGCACCACCGCGACCGTCTGCGGATATTCGTTCTTGAGATAGTTGGCGAGCACCTCCTCCTGCACGTTGGAGAGTTTCTCCCACATGTTGCGCCCGGCAGGACCGCGGATTTCATCCATGATGCCGGTGACGCGTTCGGACGGCAGGTATTGTTGCAACAGCCGCTCCGTCGCATCGAAGTTGCCCATCAGCGCACCTGAAGCGGACATCCGCGAGACGAATTCGAGCAGCAAATCCTCGACGACGTTCGCCTCGATGGTCCCAAGCGAGGACATCACCGCAGACAGTTCGCGCACTTCGTCATCGTCCAGCAGCGACCAGACCTTGCTGCCATATTGCTCGCCCAGCGCCAGCATCATGATCGCCGCGCGCTTGGGACCGCTCAACGGCGCCGTTGCCGGCCCCGTACGCCCGCTCTGACGGCTCGCAAGCGTCGCGACGACACTAGCGATATCTTCTGGTTTCTGTTGAGCAGGAACGGATGCCATGTTTTACGCCGGTTGCTCTGTCAGCCATTGACGGATGATGGAAACAGTCTCGTTTGGATTGCGGTCGGCCAGTTCTCCGACGCGATGGACGGATTGCGCGTGGACCTGCCCCTGCACCTGCGCGACATCGATCATCTGCGCGGTGGCGGCGGTATGAACGGGTCCCGGAACAGCAGCGGGCTGCTCGACTTCGGGGAGGGCCGGCAGAGCGGGTGGCGGGTCTTCGGCCAACACGCGCTTGACGAGCGGCCGGACCACCATGAAGACGACCACGATGGCGAGCAGCGACATCACGCCGAGCTCGATGAAGTACATCACGTCGTCCTTGGTGAACTGGAATACGCTCAGCCAGCCGGTTGGCTCGGGCAGTGGCACGGCCGCAGGCGCTTCGGCGAAGCGCAGATTGACGACATCAACCTGATCGCCGCGGTTCTTTTCAAAGCCGATCGCCGAGCGCACCAGCGTGGCGATGCGCTCGAGGTCTTCCTTGCTGCGCGGCGCATAGACCATGTCGCCTTTTTCATTCTTGGAATAAGTGCCATCCACCAGCACGGCGACCGACACGCGCTGCACGCGCCCTGCTTCGGTCACTTCCGTCTTGGTGGTGCGGGAAATCTCATAATTGTTGATTTCCTCGCTCTTCTTGCTCTGGTCCTTGCCCGCATTGGCTGCATTCTGCTGCTGGTTACCGGGCATTTCGTTATTGACGGTGACCTGACCGTTCTGCCCGTTCGAGGTCGCGGACGATTCCTCACGCGTCTGGCTCGAGCGCAGTACGCGCCCTTCCGGGTCGAACTTGTCGGACGTCTCGGTGACCTTGTTGTAATCGAAATCAGCCGAGAGCTGGACGCGCGCACGACCAGCGCCAACCACCGATGTGACGATGCTTTCGATCTGCTTGCGCAGCCGGTTCTCATAGGCGATGCGCCGCTCATCCGCGCCGACATCCCCCATGCCATTGGCGTCACCCGACCCGTCTGCGAGCAACTGGCCATTCTCGTCGACGATTGAGACGCGCTGCGGCTTCAGGCCATTGACGGACGATGCGACGAGGTGGCGGATGGCGCGAACCTGCTGCGGCTCGAGCGCCCCACGCACGCGGACCACGATCGCCGCCGAAGGCTCCGGTTTCTCACGCGAGAACAGCGGCCGGTCCGGCAGCACCAGATGCACCCGCACCGCCTGGATGCGGTCGATGGACTTGATGGTGCGGGCCAGCTCGCCTTCGAGCGCACGCAGATGATTGACGTTCTGGACGAAACTGGTCGAACCCAGCGTATCGGACTTGTCGAAGATCTCGTAGCCGACGCCGCCGCCCTTCGGCAGCCCACCTTCGGCGAGCTTCATCCGCAGCCGGGTGACCTTGTCTTTCGGCACCATGATGATGGCGCCGTCATTCTTCAACTCATAGGGAATGCCCTGCCGGTCGAGCTCCTTCATGACGCCGGACGCGTCGTCGTAGCTCAGATCGGTATAAAGGGTGACCATCTGCGGGGCCGTCACCCGCAGGATGACGAACCCAAAAAAGCCAAGCAGGGCCATGGTCACGGCCAACATCGCCGCGAGCCGTCCTGCACCCATACCGCGAAGGAATGAAACCAGCCCTTGCAAAGACCACCCCAAAGATTCGGCCAAATCGGACCGACTGGGCAGAATTTGCCTAGGGATGGTTTCTAGATGGTTAACGCCGGTTAACAGCCTGGCAGAAATTGAGACATCCTCAAGCTCCGCTTCATGGAATGAAGCGGATTTTCGGAAAATCCCGGCTGCGGGCCGTTGGCGTTATTGGCGATATTGCTGGATTCGGGTGGTGCGCAGCCCGGCCAGACCGTGCTGGTCGATCGAAAACTGCCAGGACAGGAATTCGTCCACCGTCAGCGTATAGCGGCTACAGGCTTCTTCCAGGGAAAGAAGGCCGCCACGGACGGCTGCAACGACTTCGGCCTTGCGGCGGATAACCCACCGTTTGGTACCAGGAGCCGGAAGATCAGCAATCGTCAGCGGGCTACCATCGGGCCCGATGACATACTTTACCCTCGGGCGGTGGGGTTCTGTCATGGCGTACTCACAAACTCAAACTGCACTCGTGGGAACAAGGTACCCCGCGCCGCTTAAAATTTGCCTAAGCCTAAGCGTCGAATGCAGTTCTCCTGAAACCAGCCCCCCAAATGAAAACCCCGCCTCCTTGGGAAGCGGGGAAAAGGTCCTTAAACCAGATGGATAACGGTATTTAAGTGCTGCTCCCGGTATCGCCGCTATCGCCTCCGCTGTTGCCAGTATCGGCACTGCTGCGGACCACACGCTTGATCTGGTCGATCGTGTAATTGTTGCCGCCCATCGAGAGCAGCGCCGGGCTCGACGTCATGTCCACGGAGTCCACCACACCCTGCACCTCGGTCGTCACCGTGACGTCCTTGCCGCTCGTATCCTTGGCAGTGACGGTCAATTTGTAGTTGCCCGCCGGCCATTGGGTGCCGTCATTGCCAACACCGTCCCAGACAAAGCTGGCAGGGCCGGCCTTCAGCGAATAGCTGCCTGTAAAGGCAGTCTGTCCGTTGGGAGCTGCAATCGTAACGACCGCGTTCGCGTCAGCGGCAGCATTGAAATTCCACGTTGCCGAGCCGTTGAATGCGGCGGTCGAGCCATCGACCGAGATGGTCTGACCGACAAAGCTCAGCGCCTGCGTGGATTGCGCGGTCTTCTGCAGCGACACCAGCGTGCTCAACTGATCGTTGGCCTTCAATTGCTGTTCGACCTGGGCGAACTGCACCAACTGGGCCGTGAACTGGTTGGTGTCGAGCGGATCGAGCGGGTTCTGGTTCTGCAATTGCGTGGTCAGCAGCGTCAGGAACGTCTGGAAGTTATCCGCGATGCCCGTGGAGGTGGAGCTCGAACTCGAACTGCTGCTCGACGACGAGGAACCGGTGTTCGTCGTCGAAGCGGCTGCCGATGTAACCGGTGCTGCCGTTGTCCCGTCAACAGACATGGCTGGTCCTCAAATGCTGATATCGACGCCGGAGCTCGAACCGGACGACCGGCCATAGCTCGCGCCCGCAACCTGCGGGGTGGTTGAAACCTCTTCCGAGACGATCAGGCGTTGCGAATGGCGGCCCTGCCCGCTGTCGCCCTGACCTCCTTGCGGCGATTGATCGCGCAGGCTGAATTGTAACCCGCCATCGCCGGTCTTGAGGCCGGCATCCTCCAGCGCGCGCTGCAATTGCGGCGCATCCTTGCGCAGCATGTCGAGCGTCGCGGGTTGATCCACCGTAAGATGCGAGGTCACCCGGCCATGCTTGTCGACGTCGAGCCGCACATCGATGCGGCCAAGTTCGGCTGGATCGAGACGGATCTGGAAGCTGGTATTGCCCGCTGCCGCCCGCGTCGCGATGTCGACCGCGAGCCCATTGACCGGCACGGGAACGCTGGCAGCCTGTGCGGAGGCCGTCGGCCCTGCCGCCGTCACCGTGAATTGCTGCTGGGTCTGAGTCTGTTGCGTGGCGGGCGCCTGCAGATCGAGAACTGCCTGGAAGCTGACATCAGGTTTCGAACTCTGGGTATCGGCGCCGTGCCGATCATGCACAGGAGCGGCAGGCGCAGTCCCATTGTCCGCTTTCGTCGAAGCGGCATTACTCTTGCCACTATCCGTATTCGTGTCGTCGGTGGAAGAAGCAGCAGGCTTGTCGCCAGAAGGCTTGGCATCGGCTCCGGTTTTTGTGCCGGCATCATCCGCATCAGCCGTTTTGGCCGATACTTTCGCCGACTTGCCATTCCCGATGCCCGCGACGGCCTCCGTCTTCACGACACCGGTGGAAGTTGGCGTCGCACCGGTTGTCGTAACCTGCTGCGACATGACGATGCCGGTGGACAGAGCTGTTGCATCTGCGCCATCACCAGTCGTTGCCGGCGTCGCGCCATCGGCAGATGCCTGCGCGTGATCGGTCTTCATTTTCCCGGAAGACGAATGTCCGGCCACGGGCTCGATGCCCGGCTTTGCTGCGGTTGTCGTTGCGATTGCCTTTGCATCCGTACCGGCAGCGGCGTCCTTGGCCGAGGTTGCTGCAGCGGCAACCACCGCCGAGACGTCTGTGGCAGGCGTCTCAGTCCCGCTCGACGTATCAGATGATTTGCCATCGGGCTTGATAGCTGCCTCCGGCGTCATCGCGGGAGTCGCGACCACAACCGCATTCGGATTTGTCAGATCGGCCGCCGTTTGCTGGGTCTTGCTTGTGTCCGCCGATGTCTCGTCAGATGCGCCATCCTTCAGCTTGGGCTTGGATTTTCCCTCGGTCAGGCCGGTTTTCGCCGTAGCCGACCCCGCATGAGCGGACGGCTTCTTTCCTTTTTGATTGGAAACACCGGTGCGCGGCGTGGCCTGCTGCGTATCCGCTGCATTGCCAGCATCGCTCCTGTCATCGCGCTTGGCAGGGCGATCGTTGCCATTTGCCTGCTGGGCTGCCTTGTCCTGGGAAGACGCCGCGGGCGGATCACGATCGGCTGCCGCCGCGTTGCTATCGACCAGGGAACCGAAATCGTCCGCGGACCCGCCCTGATCCTGCTTGGGCGGGGTACGGTGACTGTAAACCTGGGAATTGACGGCTGGATCGTGCGCGACGTTCAACACGGGACTGGTTCTCGCAAAGGTACCTACAGCTTTCTGAGCAAGGACCGGGCCAGCCTTTGTTTCTTGATATATATAATAAAAACAATATCTTAAGTTACCGGACAGTCTCCTGTCGGCATCTTTTCAGGCTGCTTTTTCTGCCTTCCGGCAAGTTTTGCCGGACAAAACCGTTCTAATTGCCACCCATCCTCCCCAACTATAATAAAGTAGCCAGACAGGGCGCGGCCTTTCGCGCCTTTGGATCAATGCGATGCTCAACAGTCTCGACCTCGAAGGACCGCCGTCCGGCACGCGCGTGGTCGTCGCCATGTCCGGTGGCGTCGACTCCTCGACCACGGCTGCCTTGCTGAAGGCCGAGGGCTACGACGTCATCGGCATCACGCTGCAACTTTACGATCATGGCGCCGCGACCCACCGCAAAGGCGCCTGCTGCGCGGGACAGGATATTCACGACGCGCGCGATGTCGCCGAACGCATTGGCATTCCGCATTATGTGCTCGACTATGAGAGCCGCTTCCGGGAGTCGGTGATCGACCGCTTCGCGGAAAGCTACGTGCTCGGCGAAACGCCGGTGCCGTGCATCGAGTGCAACCGTTCCGTCAAATTCCGCGATCTGCTCACCACCGCACGCGAACTCGGCGCCAAGGCGCTGGCCACCGGCCATTATGTCGCCTCGCGGCGGCAGCCCGACGGCTCGCGCGCCATGGTCTGCGCCGCCGATGCCGACCGCGACCAGAGTTACTTCCTGTTCGCAACGACGCAGGACCAGCTCAACGACCTGCGCTTTCCGCTCGGCGACATGACCAAGGCCCAGACCCGCGAATTGGCGCGCCGTTTCGATCTGCCGGTCGCCGAGAAGCACGACAGTCAGGACATCTGCTTCGTACCGACCGGCCGCTACACCGACGTGATCGAGCGCATGAAGCCGAACGCGTTGCAGCCGGGAGACATCGTCGATCTGCGCGGCCGCATTCTCGGCCAACATCAGGGCATCGTGAACTTCACGATCGGCCAGCGGCGCGGCATCGGCATCGCGGCCGCCGAGCCGCTTTATGTCGTTGCTCTTGATGCGGCATCACGCAGGGTCATCGTCGGCCCGCGCGCCGCGCTGCGCAAAAGCGTCATCACGCTGCGTGACATCAACTGGATCGGAGATGGCTCATTCGAGCACGCGGCGACCGAAGGCCGCGATCTCTACATCAAGGTGCGCTCGACCCGCCCGCCCCAGGCCGCCCATCTGCGGATGAATGGCGATCATTGCGAAGTCGAGCTTCTCGCCGGTGAGGAAGGCATCTCGCCCGGACAGGCTTGCGTGTTCTACGATGCACCGGCAGGGCAGGCGCGCGTGCTCGGCGGCGGCTTCATCATGCACGCCTTCAATCACGGCGACAAAACGGATTTCCAGCACCTTGCGGCCTCCGCCGCGATCTAGGGGTTTCGAACCATCGTGGGTAACGACATCGATCGCGCCGGAGTGGCGAAGGCTTATGCCGCTTGGGCACCGATCTACGATCTCGTCTTCGGGCAAGTCTTCGATGCCGGACGCAAAGCCACGATCGCGCTGGCCGACCGGATCGGCGGCCGTATTCTCGATGTCGGCATCGGCACCGGCCTGTCGCTGACCGACTATTCGCGAACCACGAAAATCTGCGGCGTCGATATTTCCGAGCCGATGCTGCGCAAGGCCCGCGAGCGCGCCCGCACGCTCAATCTAACCAATGTGGAAGCCCTGTCGGTGATGGACGCCAAACATCTGGCGTTCGCCGACGGCACCTTCGACGCCGTGGTCGCGCAATATGTCGTCACCGCCGTGCCCGAGCCGGAAGCCACGCTCGACGATTTCGTGCGCGTGCTGAAACCCGGTGGCGAGCTCATTCTCGTCAACCACATTGGTGCGGAAGGCGGCCCGCGCAAATTATTCGAACTGGCGTTCTCGCCTATCGCGCGACGTCTCGGCTGGCGGCCCGAGTTCCCCTGGGCGCGTCTCGTCAACTGGGCAACCCGCCATGGCGGCATTGATCTGATCGAGCGGCGGCCAATGCCGCCGATGGGACATTTCTCCCTGATCCGTTACCGCAAGCTCTGATTTCCGCAGGAACATCCGCGAGCCGGAGTCGTTCAGCCGTCATGCGGATATCCATGACTCTTGCTGCGATGATCTGTGTGGCGGCTGTGCCTCTGCGCATGCTCGCTCAAGCCGCACCTGCACCCGCGACGCCACAGGCGCAGACGGCGCCGCCCAATTCCACCCGTGCAACAACCGACTGCGCACCTACTCAGATTTCGCCAAAGGAAGGCCGTGTCCAGCCATCGAATCCGAAAGGTGAAACTGGCAAACCACTCGGCGACACGCTCGCCCAATCAGACGGCGTGCTGTGCCCTCCTCCCGGCATCGACCCCGAGATGCACGCGCCGACGCCGAACCCGCCCAGCGGCTCCATGCCGGTGATCCCTCCACCCGGCAGTCCGGGCGGAGATATGAACGTGCGGCCGAAATGATGCGTTTTCGGAGCTTTCTCTTGCTTGACAGCCATTTGGCTCCCTCTTTATATGCCGCATTCGCGCGGCCTTGGCGGAACCGGGGCCTGCGGATTTTGGCGAGGTAGCTCAGCTGGTTAGAGCACGGGAATCATAATCCTGGGGTCGGGGGTTCGAGTCCCTCTCTCGCTACCATTCGGTATCCACGAATTCAGTCAATTCATCGACGACTTCCAGGGCGCCCTCGAAGTCGTCGTCGCCAAAATACATGCTGCGCGTGATCACGACCGGCACACCGGCAGCCCGCGCGGCAAGAAGCCCGTTTCGCGAGTCCTCGAATGCAAGGCATGCCTGGGCAGGTACCCCAAGGCTTTCCACGGCTTTGAAATAGGCATCTGGCGCAGGCTTCTTTCGCGCGACATCCTCGCCAGCGACAACCGCATGGAAAAGATCCAGCCACCTTTTGCCCATGATGGGCGACAGCAGCGCATCGATATTGGAGTGCGAGGTTGTCGTCGCGATCGCGAGACGCTGTCCCCGCCGTCTCGCGAGTTCGATGACATCCGCAACGCCTGCCCGCAACGGACAGCGCCCATCCGCCAGCAGCTCCGCATATATCGTCCCTTACGCCATCGCCGCACTTTCGGAACGTCATCCGAATATCGGCACATCGATGTGAAGTCCCATCTGATCGGGGATCATCCCCACGTGATCGTGGCCGCAAAGAACCACTGGCTGGCAAAGGATTCGGGTCTTGCCGCGGTCGACCTCTCGCACGAGACCTTCCTGACACGCGAGCCGGGCTCCGGGACCAGAACGCTGATGGAGGCGTTTTTCGCGGCATCGGAGTTGCAGCCGCACATCGGGATGGAGATGAGCAGCAACGAAGCCATCAAGCAGGCGGTCATTGCCGGCCTGGGAATTGCCTTCATCTGCGCTCACACCGTCGCCGCCGAGCTCGAGGAAGGCCGCCTGGTGATCCTTGACGTCGGGGGCTTGCCCTTTGTCCGGCAATGGTATGTGGTGCGGCGGCGCGACAAGGCGCTGCTGCCGCCGGCACGCGCGTTGCTGGATTTCTAAGCTCTGAAGGCGCGAAGTTTCTTCCACCCCTGCCGAAGCAACGGCGATCGTAAAATCGCGTCATGCTTTCTGCTTACGCGGCGTCAAAATCATTTGATCAAACGACAGAAGCTTTGTTTCTGGAAGTCGACATCACAATGCCACCGCCGCATGCGCCGCTACGGCATATTTGCATCCGGCAGCGGATCCGGCATATAATTACTACATATGTTGTCACTCTCCGCTCCGCGTAGTGCGCGGAATGCAGGTGAGGCTGCCGCTGTGCGGCGCAATCCCCAGGAGACCCAGGACAATGAATGCCCCCATCGTACGTCTGACGAGTCTTGCCCATGGCGGCGGATGCGGCTGCAAGCTCGCGCCCGCCATGCTGCAGGAGTTGCTCTCTAACCAGCCTGCCGCTGCACCATTCCGCCAACTGCTAGTCGGTGTCGAAACCGGCGACGACGCCGCGGTATGGAAAGTCGACGACTCCACCTGCGTGGTTGCCACTACGGATTTCTTCATGCCGGTCGTGGATGACCCTTTCGATTTTGGCCGGATTGCCGCGACCAACGCGATCTCCGACATTTACGCCATGGGCGCGAAGCCGATCATGGCGCTCGCGATCCTCGGCATGCCACTTAACAAGATCACGGTCGATGACGTACGCAAGATCATCGCGGGCGGCAACGCCGTCTGCGCGAGCGCCGGAATTCCCGTCGCGGGCGGCCACTCGATCGACGCGCCGGAACCGATCTACGGTCTTGCCGTCATCGGTCTCTGCCGCCCCGACCAAGTACGCCGCAACGCCGACGCCAAACCCGGTGATGCACTGATTCTGACCAAGGCCATCGGCGTCGGCATTTATTCCGCCGCTATCAAGAAGGCCGAACTATCCGGTCAGGGTTATGCCGAAATGGTTGCTTCAACCACACAGCTTAATCGCATCGGCGGCGAGCTTGCCGACGACAAGACCGTTCACGCCATCACCGACGTTACGGGTTTCGGCCTGCTCGGCCACGCGCTGGAGCTTGCACGCGGCTCGAACCTCACCGTCACTCTGAAGGCTGGCGACGTGCCGCTGTTCACGCAAGCCGCACACCTTGCGCAGCAGGGCTACGTCACCGGTGCATCCACGCGAAACTGGGCAAGCTATGGCGATGCGATCCGCCTGCCCGAAGGCCTGCCCGACTGGCAGCGTAACTTGCTGGTCGATCCGCAGACATCAGGTGGACTGCTGATTTCTTGCGCCGCCGATCGCGCGCAAGCGATCCTCGCGACGATTCAACAGGCAGGCTACGCTGCCGCCCGGATTGTCGGTCATACCGAAGCGGGCCCCGCAGAGGTGCGCGTCACGACGTGACTCGCGACATGCAGGGGCCGATCCACGTCGTCATCTTGTAAAAAACAAATGGATTGCCGGGCCAAGCCCGGCAATGACGGATCGGGCCGTGCCGTCAATTCGCCGTCGCGGGCTCGACCTTCATGCGGCGGCCCCAATTATCGAAGAAGTGCCCTTCATTGACCACCATGCGGTCCTCATTGACGCGATCCTCCAGCGCACGCAGTTCTTCTGCCGCGCGGCGATCCTCGATCGGGCCTCCATCTTCGTCACTGACCGGCATGATCAGAACGCCGTCCCACGCGACACCGGCGCCGCGCATCAGCATGCTGAACTGATGCCAGTCCAGCTCGTCGCCGATCATGTGCGTAAAGGTCGAGCGCAACGGCAACACGCTGAGATTTGCCGTCGAAACCAGCAGGATCAGTGCGGTGAAGCCATTCCTGCGCCGATATTCCTTGACGACCCAGTCGTCGAACAAGGCATCGTCGAGCTTCTCCCGGTGCCCCCTAGCAGATTTCGACAAGCGGCAGCTCCACGATTTCTCGCTCAAGCACGCTGAGGAACGGGCCATTGCGTGCCTTGCCGAACCAATTCTCGAACTCGCTCAACTGTTTTCCGATGTCGGCCGGCTTCTGTTCCGGCTTCGCCTCGCCGCTCGCTTCATCCCCGGTCCCTGCTTGCTTCATCTGCCAGCACGCGCGAATGACCGGCTGGAATTTCTCCAGCGATTCTTGCTGGGATTCGTTTTCGGTGGACCAGCCAACCTCTCGCAGGAAGGCCGCCGAACCTTTGACGATGGCATCATCCTCTGTCTCGCAATCCTGAATCGCCGCAACGACCGTCCGCATGAGATTAAGCCTGCGAAAGCCGAAAGCGCGCTCATTTGCGAGCTCCTTGAGGCGAACAGCGATTTCGCGGCGATAATTTTCCTCGTTCACGCTCGCCTCGTGCGCGGAGCGCTCGAAATCATCGAGAAATGCGGAAAGCTGCTGCGTCGTCATCGCACACCCAATTTCGGTGAGAGAGGATTTGGCGGAAGAGAATGGGAGTCGAACCCACCAAGAACCGTCTCGCGGCCCTTCCCGGATTTGAAGTCCGGACGCCCCACCGGGAACGATGCTCTTCCGTTAAGTTCTATCTTCGCAACCTTTGTCGACGCTGACAATTCATCAGACGATCTGCCGAAAAGGTCAAGCCGGTGCTTATTGACGCGGCGCAAATCACCATGGCGAATGGTGACTCCGTGCCGGTCGAAGAATTCGAGAATCTGTATCGCAACCTTACGGCCATTGTCGAGACGGTCGCGTAGTTGTGCCGCGGTAAAATAACCATCTGGCGCTACAGCGGCCACGGACGTCATGATCTGGACAATCTCGGCGACAGTCCCGCGCAGGAAGAAATGATCGTGAGCGACCTCGTCGACCTTGCCCATGCGGCCGATCAACTTGAAAACCCGCCTCACCTCGGGCTCGGAGATGCCCGTATAGCCCGCGATATCGCGCACGCGCGGCGGCCGGAAACGCGCTTCGCCGTCAATATAATGGGCGACCTTGGCCCACACCGCCTCATCGGCCGGCGACAATCGCACCTCATGGCCCGGCAGGCGAACCCATGCGCCATCGAGCGCCACCTCCTTGTTGCGCGCGAGTCCCTGCAATAGGGCGACGAAGACCAGTGTCGCAAGTCGCGGCTCGAGTTGCAACCGCAGGCGCTCGAGTCCCATTCCAGGGAGGTTCGGATGGTCCGTATGAAAAGCCGTAAGCGTCGCGTTGATCGCATTCTTCAGGCGAAGCCATGCCGCCGGTGCGATTACATACTCTGCTTTCGGAGTTGGCAGCCGCAGGAGGCTGAGGCGCTGGATCATCGCCTCGCGTTCGCTTGCCGACAGCGCACGGTCGCGCACGAAAGCGGTGAAATCGATGTATCCAGTGACCGCGAGCATCGCCCACAGGCTTTTATCGGCATCGGCAATCGCGCCAGCTTCGAGCTGCGCGATCCGCTCTGGTGTGCGCCGCTTGCGCGCGGGGGCGCGTAAATCCACGAGAACGCCGCCGCCGATGGTGCGTTGTGCCGTGGTGTCGCGAAGCACGAACCGGTCCCCTGCCACGGCAGCAATCGGCTGATCCATCACGAGCTGGACAAAAGCTTCACCGCCGGGCGGCACCGGATCGTCGCCCAACAGCACCACTCGCGCACCGATCTCGGCCGCGGCGTGATGCAGCCGTACCGGCATCCATTGCGTGACAGACCGCGTTTCCGAGGCAAGCACTTGCAATTTCGCATCGATCCGGTTGGCCGGCGCATGCAGCACGGGATCGAGCACCACGTCGCCGCGGCTAATCGCATCCTTGCTGATCTGATCGCCCGCAAGATTGAGCGCGCAGCGATCCCCTGCCTGCCCATGCTCCGCGGCACGATTCTGTACATGAATGGCACGCACACGCGCCATTCGCCCCGACGGGCTGATGACGACCTGATCTCCTACCGTAACGCTGCCGGAGAGCACGGTTCCCGTAACCACGGTACCCGTGCCGGACAATGTGAACGAACGGTCGACCGCGAGACGAAAACGTCCCTGCGCCGAGCGGCCGGACCACGCCGTCGCCGCCGCGAAAAGATGCGCGCGCAAGTCCGCGACACCTGCCCCGGTTGCGCTGGATACCGCAACCATCGACGCATCGTGCAACGCCGTTGGGGCCAGTAAATTAGAAATCTCAACCTGAACCTCGGCGAGGCGCTCGGCGTCGACAAGATCCGACTTCGTGATCGCCACCGCACCCGCGCTGATGCCCAAGAGGTTGACGATAGCAAGATGCTCGAGCGTCTGCGGCATGACGCCGTCATCGGCAGCGATCACCAGCAGAACGAAATCGATTCCGGTCGCACCTGCGAGCATGTTGTGCACAAAACGCTCATGCCCCGGCACGTCGACGAAACCGAGAATGCCGCCCTCCGGCATCGCCAGATAGGCAAACCCGAGATCGACCGAGATGCCGCGCGCCTTCTCCTCCTTCAGGCGATCGGTATCGACGCCGGTCAGCGCCCGCACCAGCGAGGTCTTGCCGTGATCGATATGTCCTGCGGTGCCGACAATCATTATGCAGGCTCCGGCAATGGGAGATCCGCAAGTTTTTTGGCGCGTTCGATCTCCGCAACCGACAATGCCGCGAATGTCGGATGAATGAACGATTCCGCAAGCGGGCTTGCACCAGCCTGCGCCCGCAACAGCCACATCAATGCCGCAACGCCGTCACGCGGCACCCCGGCGCCGAGTTGATAGGCCGCGCCGAGCATCGCCTGTGCATCGGCATCGCCGAGTGCCGCCGCCTTGTCCCACCAGCGCGCGGCCGCAGCAGCATCACGTTCGACGCCGAGCGCGTTGTGATACATCATGCCGAGCCGCGTCATTGCGGGCACGATGCCCTGCGCGGCCGCGGCTTCCGCCCAGCGCTTCGCATCCGAAATGTCGCCGGGGATCATCTCGCCTTCGACCAGCATCCACGACAGCATGTCCTGCGCGGGCCCGTCGCCCGCTTCCGCCGCCATCCGGTAGAGTTCGGCGGCCCGGACCGCATTGGCCTGGACGCCCTCACCCTTGAAGTAGACTTCGGCAAGGTTGCGCTGACCGACCGGATCGCCGCCTTCGGCCGCGAGCGTCAGCCACCGCAAGGCGAGCGCACTGTCGCGATCGACCCCAAGCCCGTCGCTGAAACACTTGCCGATATTGTTCTGGGCGCGCGCAACACCCTGGTGCGCCAGAGGCCCCCAGATCGCCAATGCGGATTCGTAATCGTTTGCTTCGGCGGCTTCATAGGCCTGCGCCATCCGTTCGGCGACCAGCGCCTCGCCCACTGCTTCGCCCGGCGCCTCCGCTTCGCGCTGTTGCCGCAAATCCTCAAAGAATTTGCGCAAGCCCATCAGCGTTGCTCCTTGATACGCAACGTCGCAAGATTACGCACGAACGCGGCCTCATCTTCGAGGCAACGCAGATCGAGCACGAAAGCATCATTTTCGACACGGCCGATGACCGGCTGGTCCAGCGTACGGAGCGCAGCCGCCAATGCCATGAGCGCACGGCCCTTGCCGCGCGTTCCCGCCACGCGTAGCGCGATCCCCGCACTCGGAATGACCTCGGTCGGCAACGATCCTGAACCGATCTGGCTTGTGCAGGCGATCACCTCGGCCGCAAAGTCCGGGCCGACGGCGGCTGCGATGATGGGCTTGAGGCGCGCCGCAGCGGCTTCAATGTCGGCAAGCGGACGCGCCATCATGCGCAATGTCGGCAACCGTTCGGCCAGGCGATCCGGATCGCGATAGAGCCGCAGCGTCGCCTCGATCGCCGCAAGGCGAATCTTGTCGATGCGCAACGCACGCTTCATCGGATTGCGATTCAGCCGCGCAATCAATTCCCGCTTGCCGACGATGAACCCGGCCTGCGGACCGCCGAGCAGTTTGTCGCCGGAGAATGTCACGAGGTCCGCGCCTTCGGCCACGGCCTCGGCCACGGTTTGCTCGTGCATCAGCCCGTAGCGCGCCAGATCGACCAGTGTGCCGGACCCAAGGTCGTTCAGAAGCGGCACGTGACTCGCGTGCGTCAGCGCGGAAATGGCCTTGCCGGATACCGATTTGGTGAAGCCCTCGATGCGATAGTTCGACGTGTGCACCTTAAGGATCAGTCCGGTTTTCGGGCTGATCGCTGCCGCATAATCCTTTTCATGCGTGCGATTGGTGGTGCCGACTTCGACCAGTTTGGCGCCGGCGCGCGCCATGATTTCCGGCATGCGGAAGGCGCCGCCGATCTCGATCAGCTCACCGCGCGAAACGATGGCCTCCTTGCCCTTGGCCAGCGTGTTGAGCGCGAGCAACACGGCGGCGGCATTGTTGTTCACAACCGTCGCATCCTCGGCGCCGGTCAATTCGCACAGCAGGTCACGAACCAGGCTGTCGCGCTCGCCGCGCTTGCCCTGCGAAAGATCAAATTCCAGCGCCAGCGCTTCGCGCATCGCAACCGTTGCGGCATCAATCGCCGCTTCCGCAAGAATGGCGCGTCCGAGATTGGTATGCAGCACGGTGCCGGTGAGGTTGAACACCGGCCGCGCATTCGGGCGCGCATCCGCCTCAAGCCATAAAACAGCATCGGCGGCGATGGCTTCGGCACCAGCCGCAGGCGCCTCACCCGCGCCAATTCCGCGCCGCACGGCGGCGGTCGCCTGACGTATCGCTTCCACGACGCGCGGCCGCCCAAAGCGGGCAACCGCCTCCTGCGCCGGCTGCGTTTTTAAGATCTCATCAACAGACGGAATTCGGCTGGGGGTGGAAATCCCTGTATCCATATCGGCCTCCCTAGTAGCCGATCAGAAACGGATTGACGCCACCGCGGCGGAAGCCGAGCTCGCGCACCAGCAGATCGAGACCCAGCGTCGCGACATCGTCGGCGACCGGATCGAGGCGATCATCCTTCTGGTGGTTAAGCACCTTCATATAACCATGACAGTCATCGCAGGTTTCGGCCTTGATGTTGCCGGCCCCTTCGATTTCCTGAAACAGAATTTTGCGGGTCGAACCGCAGAGCGTGCATTTGGAGCGAACGTAGTTCCAAAGCGTTCCACAGAGCGAGCAAGAACAGTAACGCGCACCCGGCGTATGCGGCGAATTAATCAGCACCGTCGCAGTCGGAGCGCCGCCGCAGGACGGGCACGCACCGTCACCGACCGATTGCAGGCTCTTGGCATCGAGCCGTGCAGCGAGACGAGCAAAATGCACCTGGAGGGCCGCAGCGAGGAAGATGTGTTCGGCGAGCGCTTCGACCGGAATGGCTTCTGCCAGTACATTCTCGACCATGCGCGTACGCCCGTCGGCATCCGCTTTCGTAACCTTCTCGAGCGCTATACGGGCCTGTGCCGGCATATCGAGGTCGGCCGCTGCAACAAGGAGCCGGTCCAGCGCCGCAGTAAAAGCGGCATCGGCCGTGAAATGCCCCCGGTCGAGCGGCGGCATGGTGTGCTGGCGTGCACGCTCCAGTATTTCCGGCGCAACCGCATCCGGCTCTGGCAGGCCTTCCTGGATAGCAGCCTGCACCCGGCACAGGCCGGACAGGAACCTCAAATAAGGCGCAAGCTCATGGCCTTCGGCGAGCGAGCTAAAACGCGCTGCGCGGACCGAAAACAACTGGTTTGGGTCGGGGAGCCGCACAAACGGCGGCGTCGGAATGTTGCTGACAACGGATGGATCAGGCGCAGTCGAATCGACGCTGGACATCATTTATCCTCACGAACCTCACGGGTCACGTGGTTTCACCAAGACGTGGCGAGCGGTATATATCCCGCCTGGCTGAGTACTTCAACACGACCTCAACTCCTTAACGGCGCCGGCATACACATCATGCCGGCGCCGTTTGCACTCTCAGTGCTTAGTTGTCGTGACCAGATCTTTCAGCCACTTGCGATGGTGCCGCCAGGCCCAGCCACCCGTCACCTGACCACGCGTCATCGCACCGATCGTGCCGCGCACCCAAATGCCCGCGTAAACGTGAACGATCCAGACACAGATCGCCACGATCGCAGCCCCCGAATGCACCAGCACTGCAATCCGCCGCTGCTCGATCGTGAAATAGCTGGCGAAATACTCGTCCCAACTGATCAGTCCGGAGACGATCAGAACGAGGATCAGGAGCGACATTGACCAGAACACCACCTTCTGTCCGGCATTGTATTTGCCGACTTCGGGCAGCTTGTTCTCGTCGCCAGCCAACACATCACGCAACCGGCCCAGCCAGACGCTGTCGTTTTTCTTCCAGAGATTGAGCCGGAAGAAACGGAAGAACAGCCCCATGAAGCTGAAGAACAGCACCACGCCGATCCACGGATGGATCGCCCGCGTCCACTGCCCACCACCGAACAAGCCTGTCAGGAAATACAGACTCGGGCTGTACAACGCGAGGCCGGACAGGGCGAGCAGCACGAGGCTGATCGCCGTGATCCAGTGGTTGATGCGCGCACCGACGGTATAGCGGTCGACGATGACCGGTTTACCGGGATGGACACTGTCGCCCGTATCGACTTCCAACTCGCTCATGACCGTCCCTCCGTCAATCGCTCGGCGTTCTTCTCATCCTCCTCCGACACCCTGTTGGGGCCGGCGATGGCATGATGCAGGAAGCCGATGGCGGCAAAGGCACCGATGGCGGCGAGACCGGCGTATTTGGTCACGCCCTTCCAGACTTCAACGATCGGACTGATCGATGGGTTGTTCGGCAGGTTGGCATAGATCTGCGGCTTATCGAGATGCTGCAACACGTACATGACGTGCGTGCCACCCACGCCCGGAGGATCGTAGAGGCCGGCATTGGTAAAGCCGCGCGACTTGAGATCCTTGATGCGATGGTCAGCCCACTGCTTCATCTCGTCCTTGGTGCCGAACACGATCGCCTGTGTCGGGCACGCCTTCTGGCACGCCGGTCCCTGTCCAACCGCGACGCGGTCGACGCAGAGCGTGCACTTGTAGACCTTGGAGTCCGCCTTCGACAGACGCGGGATGTTGAACGGACATCCCTTGATGCAGTAGCCGCAGCCGATGCACTTGTCGTGGACGAAATCCACGATGCCGTTGGAGTACTGCACGATGGCGCCAGGCGCCGGGCAAGCCTTGAGGCAGCCCGGATCCTCGCAATGCATGCAGCCGTCCTTGCGGATCAGCCACTCGAGATTGCCGGTTTCGGCATTCTCGTACTCGGTGTAGCGCATCAACGTCCAGGTGTTCTCCGTCAGATCGTGCGGGTTGTCATAGACACCCGTGTTGATACCGACTTCCTCGGTGAGGTTATTCCACTCGAGGCACGCCACCTGGCAGGCCTTGCAGCCGATGCACTTCGATACGTCGATCAGCTTCGCCACCTCCGTCTGCCGCTTGGCAGGCGGAGTGACGGTGGAAGCCGAACGGCGGATCAGATCCTGGTCACCGAACTTCGCGGGCGCTGGCTGGGTGGTCGGGTTAGGAACTGGTGTAAACATGTCTTTGCCCTCCCTTTAAGCCACCGGACCCGTGATGGGTTCGATATTGACAAGGAACGCCTTGTATTCAGGCGTCTGCGAATTGGCGTCGCCAATAGCCGAGGTGAGGCTATTGATAGGTGACGCCTTCTTGGTCTCGCCGATGAAGCCAAAGTTGAGCGGCAAGCCGACCTGATGCACCGTTTTGCCGTCGATCATGAACGGTTTGAGGCGCTTGGTAACAACTGCCTTGCCTTTGACCTCACCACGGTTGGATCTGATCCGGACCATCTGTCCGTGCTTGATCCCCTTCTCCTTGGCGAGTTGCTCCGACATCTCCACGAAGAACTCCGGCTGCATGACCGCATTGGCATGCACGTTCTTTGTCCAATAGTGGAAATGCTCGGTGAGGCGATAGGTCGTGCCGACGATCGGGAAGTCCTTGGACGTGCCAAGCGCCTCCAGATCGTTCTTGAACGCCCGCGCCACCGGGTTGCCCTTGAGTTTCGGGAACACAAGGTTGCCTACCGGCGATTCGAACGGCTCCATATGCACCGGGAACGGACCATCGGCCATCAAGCCACGAACCCAGAGACGCGACACGCCTTCCGCATTCATGATGAAGGGCCCGACTGCCCGGCTCGGCGGAATGGTCGGCACATAATCCGGCACATCCGGTCCGGTCCAGCGTTCGCCGTTCCAGTACATGTACTTCTTGGCTTCGCTCCACGGCTTGCCGTCGGGATCGGCCGAAGCACGATTGTACTGAATGCGGCGGTTGGCCGGCCACGAGAAGCCCCAATTGCCGTACACACCGAGCCCCGAGGGGTCGCTGTTGTCGCGGCGCTGGGCATTGTTGCCGGTCGGACCGTAGACGCCGGTGTAGATCCACATGCAGCCGTCAGTCGAACCATCGTCCCGCATCTCGCCGAATGAAGCGAGGCGCTGGCCGGCGGCACGAACCACCTTGCCGTCTGCATCCTTGAGATCGACAAGAGCCTTACCGTTGAGTTCGGTCAGAAGCTCCTCGACGGTCGGATGGAGCGGATCCTTGTAGCTCCAATCCACTGCGAGGATCGCATCCTTACCCTTACCTCCATCCTTCTCGTACATCTTGCGCATGCGCACAAAGAGGTCCGACAGGATTTCGATATCGGTCCGCGACTCGAAATACGGATCGGCTGCCTTCCACTTCCACTGGATCACGCGACTCGAGTTGGTGACGCTGCCCTCCTCTTCCGCGAAGGAAGTGACGGGCAACATGAACACCTCGGTCTGGACCTTGGCGGGGTCGATATTGTTGAACTCGCCATGATTTTCCCAGAACCGGACGGTATCCGTCTCGATTGGATCCATGCTGACCAGGAACTTCAACTTCGACAGCGCTTCCCGGCTCTTGTTCGAGTTGGGAATTGCCATCAGCGGATTGAAGCCCTGACAGAGAAGACCGTTGGTCTTACCCTGGTGCATCACATCGAACATCTTGATGCAGTCATAGATGCCGTCGAGCTTCGGCAGGTAGTTGTAGCCGAATTCATTCTCCTTGGTGGCATTGGCGCCGAACTGCGACTTCAGGAAGCTGACATAGAACTTGCGATAGTTCTGCCAGTAGCTGGTCTGGTTCGGCGTCAGCGGCTTGAAGGTCCGCTTCGCAAGATGCGACTCCAGCGTCGGCTCCTGCTCCGTCGGCAATGCGAGATAGCCCGGAATTGCCGCCGTCAGAGTGCCGACGTCGGTGATGCCCTGCACGTTGGAGTGACCGCGCAATGCGTTCACGCCGCCGCCGGGAATACCGATGTTGCCGCACAGAAGCTGGATCATCGCCGCACAGCGGATGTTCTGAGCACCATGGGTGTGCTGCGTCCATCCGAGCGCGTACATGATCGTCATCGCGCGTTCGCCATTGGCGGTGGACGAAACCCACTCGGCCACCTTCAGGAACTTGTCCTTTGGCGTGCCCGAGACACGTTCCACCAGCTCCGGCGTATACTGCGCGAAGTGCTTCTTCATGAGCTGGAACACGCAGCGCGGATCCTGCAACGTCATATCGCGTACCGCGAAGCCGTCGGGACCGAACTTGTATTCCCACGTGCTGCGATCATACGAACGCTTGCCCTCGTCGTAACCGGAGAACAGGCCTTCGTTGAACTCGAAATCGTCGCGCACGATGAACGCGGCGTTCGTGTAGTTGCGCACGTACTCTTTATGGATTTTGTCGTTGGTGAGCAGGTAGTTGATCACACCCGACAGGAACGTGATGTCCGATCCGGAGCGGATCGGAGCATAATGATCCGCCATAGCCGCCGACCGGTTGAACCGGGGGTCAACCACCATCAGCTTGGCGCCACGCTCGGCTTTCGCCTCGGTGACCCACTTGAATCCGCAGGGATGCGCCTCCGCTGCGTTACCACCCATAATCCAGACGAGATCAGCGTTCTTGATGTCCGTCCAGGAATTCGTCATTGCACCGCGACCAAATGTGGGGCCCAAACTGGCCACCGTCGGTCCGTGTCAAATCCTTGCCTGGTTTTCGATCTGCAACAGACCAAGGCCACGCGTGACCTTGAATGTCGCCCATCCGCCTTCGTTGGCCACTGAACTGCCGGCAAGGAACGCGGTCGTCATCCACCGATTGACGGTGACACCATCGCGATTCTTCTCGACCCAGTTGGCGTCGCGATCTTCCTTCATCAATTTCGCGATGCGCTCCATCGCGAAATCCCAGCTCACCCGCTCGAAGCCATTGCTGCCGGGCTTGCGGTACATCGGGTATTTCACCCGCGTCTTTGATTTGATGTAATCGAGTGCGCCTGCGCCCTTGGGGCAGAGTGTGCCGCGATTGACCGGATGATCCACGTCACCCTCGATGTGGGTGACTTCCATCTTGCCTTTTTCTTCCTTGCTCTCAGCAGAGAAGATCAGCATTCCGCAGCAAACCGCACAGTACGGACACTGGCTGCGAACTTCCTTGGTCTGCGCAAGCTTGAAAGGCCGGATTGAGAGTGCATGGGCAGCTTCGATTTCACCAAATCCAAGAGCGCCAAGACTTGTTCCGACCAAACCCGCGCCGGCCCCGAGCATAAACGAGCGCCGCGAGAGTTCCATGTTCATGGAACGTTTCCTCCGAGTTGGCCCCCGCCGGGGGACAGCCGACTTTAGAGTTAGTCAAAATAAAAACTATGCCCAGTTCAAGTTACTGTCAAAGCTACGTTTTTGTCGCACTTCATCTGAGACTTGCACGCATCACGGGCTTTCCTGCCTTGCTGCAAAGCGGCATCTCTTTGCGCCTGTTCATTTATCCATTCAGATGAAATGCACATTTAAAGCGCGCTCAATGACAACAAACTCGCGTGAAGTCATTTCGTCGCAGCACAACACTTGACGGCAGACTCAGCGAGTCGCAAAAGAAACGCGTGGCGACACAAATTGCTCCCGCGGGTCGGGGCTTTCGAATCGGATGGTACAGACGCGATATATTCGCGAATCGCGGAGATGCATTCCGCAAGCATCCGATATATTCAATCCAATCTACGATATATTCGAAGATACGCCGCCCCTCCATCTTCCAATCCCTCACCGGATTCCTGGTCTTATCCCTTGGCGCCGTCTATGCGCTGGTCTGCCTTGCCACGTCCGCGGTGGCCGGCCCCTCAGAGACACCGCAGAGTCCCCCAGCCACGCTAAGGAATTGGTCCGGGCCAGAGAAACCACTGTTTTTACTGGACGATCTGCATGGCAATCCACGCGATCTGCGCGCCTTTGCTGGAAAAGTCGTCCTAGTGCACTTCTTCGCAACATGGTGTGAGCCATGTGTGAGCGAAATGGCGTCGCTACAGCGGCTGGCCACGGCGACTCGCGGAAAACCGCTCGCCATCATCGCCGTCGACGTCGCCGAAGTTGATCTTCGTGTGCGGGCATTCTTCGAGAAACGCCCCGTCGACTTCACCGTCCTGCTCGACCGCGATCGCGCCATCAGCAAATCCTGGGACGTCACTGCGCTGCCGACCACGTTCGTGCTCGACGCCAATCTCGCACCGAGATTTTTCATCGAAGGCGATCTCGACTGGTCGCGCCCTGATGTTTTGACGGCGATTGAATCTCTCTATCCCGCTGCGGATCGACCGCAACGCGAAACAGCCAACCGTAAATAACCTGAGCATTCCAAGAGGAGGAGAATATGCAACGGCGAGAATTCCTGAAGGCTACGGCAGCATTGTCGTTTGCAACCGTACTGCCTGGCACAGCCCGGTCAGAGGTCGTATTCGCACCGCAGCCAGGCGCATGGCGGAGTGTCGATCTCGTCACCAAGATCGAGATCGACCGACCGGCAGGCAAAATGCAGGCATGGATCCCCCTCCCCTCCGTCAACGAGAGCGCGTGGATGCGGCCCGGCGAATCCACATGGAGCAGCAATGCTGCCAGCGTCACGCGCGTGCGCGATGCGAAATACGGCGCCGAGATGCTGCATGCGGTCTGGAAAGACGACGAATTCATGCCCTCAATCGAGGTCACCAGCCGCGTCGCGATGCGTGACCGCGCAATCGATCTCAGCAAGCCCGGCACCGCCGCATCGCTCAGCGATGCCGAACGCAAGCTCAATCTGGAAGGCACCGAACTCATTCCGGTCGACGGCATCGTCAAACAGACTTCGTACAAGATCGTCACGGCCGCCAATGCCAAGACCGATCTCGAGAAAGCCCGCGCGATCTACGAGTGGGTGGTCGAGAACACCGTCCGCGTCGCATCGACGCGTGGCTGCGGCGTCGGCGATGTCGCGGCAATGCTCAAGAGCGGCAATCTCGGCGGCAAGTGCGCCGATCTCAACGCACTGTATGTCGGGCTGGCACGCGCGGCCGGGGTGCCCGCGCGCGATGTCTACGGCGTTCGCGTGATCCCGTCACAATTCGGCTACAAGAGCCTCGGCGCCGGATCGGCCAACGTGACAAAGGCACAGCATTGCCGTGCTGAAGTTTTCCTTGCGGGATTCGGATGGGTCCCCGTCGATCCCGCCGATGTCCGCAAGGTGATGCTTGAAGAGCCGCCTACAAATCTCGCGCTTAACGATCCGAAGGTCGCCGCCGCACGCAAGACGCTGTTCGGAGCCTGGGAAGGCAACTGGGTTGCTTACAACACGGCGCATGACCTCGCGCTGCCGGGCAGCACGCATCCCAAACTGGGCTTCCTGATGTATCCGCAGGCAGAGCGTGCATCGCACCTGCTCGACTGCCTCGATCCGGACAACTTCAGATACACCCTGATGGTGAAGGAAGTGAAGGCGAGCTAACGCGCCTGACCGCGTGTATTGCGCCAAAATAATCCCGGCAATGGCGGCGGCTACCGCCATTGCCGGCTTAGCCAAATTCGATGAGATCAATGCCCGGCGGGCGCCGGCGCACCATCGATCATGACGTTGACGCAGGCCACCTTGCCACTCGCCACCGCCCGCGACAAAGCCGCATCAAGTTCGTCCAGGCGCGTGACATATTCACCATGACCACCCATCGCCGCAGTTGCCAGGTCGTAACGCGCGCCGCTCAGTTGGCAACCGATCAGTCGATTGGGGCCATACTCGCGCAATTGAATCTGATGCTCGGCATTCCAGCGCATGTCATTGCCGATGACGATCACGTATGAGGCACCATGGCGCGCGGCGGTTTCCACCTCCGCGAAATGGAAACCAACCGTCCCGTCTCCCATCATGGCGAATACCTTGTGACCGGGCTTCGCCAGCGCCGCCGCCAGCCCGTAGCATAACCCGCCACCGATCACGCCGGAAACGCCGTTGATAACGCGATGATCGGCCGCCGTGAGAGCCTGCGCCCATTGTCCGATTTCGCCGCCATCGCAGATGGCTACGGAATTCGAAGCCAACTTGATCTGGCGTTGAACGGCCTCGCACAATTGTGCTGACGTGATCGTCTCTCCCCCCGCGCCAGCTCCGGAATTGCGTACCGCCAAATGCCCCGTGACCTGTGAGCGCCACTTGGCATGATCCTGCGCATGTGCGGCCTTGCCTAGCTCGATCAGCTGCATGGCGGCATCAACAGGCGTGGAAGCGGCAGTCATCTTTAATCGCGAGCCGAGATTGAGATGAGCGCGATCGAATTCGCCGCTCTCGGCATCGACAACGATCCAGCCCGCATTCGCGTCGAATGAGTTGGCGCTGCCGAACGCCAGCGTAAAGTCGATTCTCTTTCCGAGACTGACGATCAGATCGGCCTGGGCCAACACCTTGCCGATTTCGCCCAATGAAGGATCCCTCAACCCGCGCGGGCTCTCCATCACAATCACCGGCGCATCGAGCGCGGCTGCCAGACGTTCGGTCAAATCCCCATTGCGCGTGCGGTTCAGCGCCGGGCCACAAACCAGGACCGGTCGCTGCGCGGCGGCGACGGCGTGCGCGATACGCTGCGTATCCCCATTGCCGAGCCATTGCGGCACGCGCTCGAAAGCAGACTTCGGCGGCACCGCTGTCGTCCCCGCATCCGCTTCGAGTACGTCGAAAGCCAAAGCAATATGAACCGGACCGGGACGGCCCGAGCGCGCGGTGCGTATCGCACGCGCCGTCTCATGCCCAAGATCGGAAGCCTTCGTTGGGCGCACCGACAGCTTCGTCAGCGGTGCTGTCACCGCACATTGACTCATCTCCTGAAACGCTCCGCGCCCATCCTGCGCGACAGGCGAGTCACCGCTCAGCAGCAAGACAGGCGTTTCGGATTCACCGACTGAGAATAGCGGCCCAACCGCATTCCCCAATCCGCCACCTGCGGTCACCAGGGCCACGCCAACCTCCCCGGTCAGTTGCGCGTGAGCTTCCGCCATGAAAACAGCAGCGGCTTCGTGCCGCGTGTGGACGATCTCGATGCCGAGTTCGAAACAAGCATCGTAGACCGGCATGACCTGATTTCCAGAAAGCGAAAAAATCCGGCTCGTCCCGGCAGCTTTGAGTGTTTGTGCAAGAAGGTCCGCGCCGCGCATCACAAAGTCCCTTTCATGATTTTTCTTGTACGAGCCGAAAGCTCAATCGTATTCCTGAGAATGTTCGGATTATGGACTGCAGCCCCACCTGTGATTGCTATGCCGATGCACCGGTCGCCTGATCAAGCTGATCCACGATCTTTCTCGCAATAGGAATGGCCGATGTCGCCGCCGGCGACGGAGCGTTGCAGACGTGCACTTGGCGGCTGGTGTTGAGAAACAGGAAATCCTGCAGCAACGAGCCGTCAGCCATGACGGCCTGCGCCCGAATGCCCGCCCCGGGCTGCCCCATGTCCGCGAGCGTCAGCCCCGGACAGTATTTCCTGCACAGATCCAGGTAGCGCCGGCGCGAGACGGAATTCCCAAACTCGCTCAGTGCCGCACGAGAGTGCTGCAAGATGAGCTTCCAGAACCCGCCGAAGCTTGCCATGCTGAAGATGTCGGGCAGGTTCACGCTTCCCTTGGCATAACCCTCGCGATGAAATCCCAGCACTGCATTCGGTCCGATGGTAATGCGGCCATCGATCATCCGGGTCAGATGGATTCCGAGAAATTGCAGATCGGGATCCGGAACGGGATAGATCAAATGCTTGACGATCGACGAGCGCGACGGTGGAAGCGTGAAATATTCCCCTCGGAACGGCACGATCCGATGCGTTGGTTTGAGGCCACCCATCCGCGCGATGCGATCCGATTGCAAGCCGGCACAGGCGATCAGCCGATCCGCCGTCAATCGCTCTCCGCTGTCGAGCATGACGGACACAACTCGCTCGCTCTCCTCGATTTGCGTGACGGCAGTTCCGGTCACAACTCGCGCGCCATTTTGGCGAAGTTCCTCTGCCATCGCCGCGCAGATCTGGCGATAATCGACGATACCGGTCGTATGCACGAGAATGGCGCCGTCGCCGGTAATGTTCGGCTCAAGCTGTCGAAGGCGCGCGGCCGAGATTTCCTCGATCGAGATGTTGTTCTGCTCGGCGCGGCCGATCAAAGCCTGCATCCTCTCCATTTCGACGGCATCGGTCGCGACGATCAGCTTGCCGCACGTCTCGAAAGGAATGTTCCGCGCGGTGCAAAATTCCTTGGTCGCCCTCTCCCCTTCGCGGCAAAGCTGAGCCTTCAGCGATCCCGGCGCGTAATAAATACCTGCGTGGATGACGCCGCTATTGTGACCTGTCTGGTGAAACGCGAAGCCGTTTTCTTTTTCGACCAGCACGACCCGCGCCTTGGAATCCCTGCGCATGATCTCGGTTGCGGTGGCAAGCCCGACAATGCCGCCACCGATGACGCAATGGGTATAGGACATCCAACCAAATCCGCCGTTACTGCAACTTCAACGACCATGCGCCGCATCACCCGGGCGATGCGGCGCTTCCGAAATCAGGATCCGTTAAGATCGTAGATCGCGGGGAAATAAACGTCTTTCCAGTTGGTGGTCGTTCGCTCAACCAATCCCACCTTGTTCATGTGCTTCAGGAAGGTGAGCGTGTTTTGGGGTGCCGCATCCCAAATCATTTTTGGATTCTTCAGAATTGCGAGGGCATCTTCCATGCTGAACTTCTTGACGTCCATCTCGATCCACACCTTCGCGGCATAGTTGATATCCGAACGGATCATGCCCTGCGCTTCCTTCAGCGCATCGACGAAAGCCTTCAGCAATTTGGGATTTTGCTGAATGAAGCGATCGGTCGCATAGGCCACCGCGATCGGATAAGGCCCGCCGACGGCATCGTAGCTGTTCAGCACCACATGAACCCGCGGGTCCTTCAGCTCGATATCCTGAAAGGGCGACTGACCGAAATGAGCATCGATGCTGCCACCAAGCATCGCCGCCATCGCATCGCCGTGCCCCATGGAGATCGTATAAGGATCGACGGAAAAGGCCTTGGCCTCGCCCATTTGCTTGATGGCCGCCATCTGGATCATGACCGCCTGGTTTGAAATCTTGACGGCAGGCAGCGCAATCTTGTCCACCGATGAGAAATCGGCCAGCGTCTTTACCTTGGGGTTTGTCGTCACAAGAAACTGCGGATGCGAGGAGATCGAAGCAATCCCCCTCACCTTGTAATTGTTCTGGGTCTTCGACCAGATGGTGAGCAGCGGCGGGATGCCGCCCGTCGCGATATCGAGATTGCCGGACAGAAGCGCCTCGTTCATCGCCGCGCCGCCGGTGAATTTCAGCCATTCCGTCGTGATGTCGACACCAGCCTTTTTCGCGTATTTCTCAAACAGCTTCTCGTGCTCCATCACCATCAGAGGCAGATAGCCAACGCCCGGTTGCTTGGCGATGCGCACGTTGACAGGCGCGGAAAAGGCAGGCGTCGCCATGAGAGAGACAAGACCTGCAGCGAATATCTGACGGATCCATTTCATGATATCTCGACCTCACTTTTGATGATTGGCTTTCGAGCGAACTGTTCACTTACGGATTGCGCGTGGCTGGGAAATCCTTATCCGGCGATCAAAATCGCAGCCTCCGCTTCGCGAAGCTGCAAACATTTTGGGGAAGTCTTGAAAAAGAGAAGATGCCGCGGGACTACGTCCTGCATGACGAGCAGCATCATGTCACCGCACCCTCCCCAGGTTTCGGCACGGTCCTTTGCGAAATCCGCGCCGCGTTCTGAGCTTTTCTTTTGCGCGATTCATGCGGCCTGTTAGGTCCGCCATTCCCGCGCAGAAGTCGTCAGAATTCTTATGCGATGATCCTAACGGAGAAATCGCTGAGTAGCACAGAATAAATTTCTAATACTTACGATACAAATAGGAATTACGCCGCTCGGCGCGCATCGGCATCGTCAAGCATCAATAAAGAAAGCGCTGCCGCACCGCGAATATACAATCGCAGCATGCGACGTTTTGGCTTTGGATCGATCGCCTCAGAACGATCGATCCATGAAATCCATCATGCCGCGCGTGCGCCGTAGAACAGCGTCACGACATGGCGCGCTTCCGCGAAAAACAGCCAGCGTTCGACCAGGACTCCCACTGCTGCAAGCAGAACTGCGATCATCAACGGGACCGTGGCCACAATGCCGCCCGTCAGAATGGCCACCAGCACCAGAACGAACGGCGCCACGAACAGCGCGAGCAACGAAATCCTGCGCAACTTATCGGCGTGCTTGCGGGCGATGGTGAAGCCCATCTCGCGCATCAGATAGTTTTCTTCGGTGTGCGGTGCTTCGAACAGGCGCACCTTGCCGATATTGCCGAGGCCGGTCGCGCTTTCAGGGCTGCTCGGATGCCGGGTTGTTGCGATGAAGCGCCAATAGCTCAGCTTGGCGATCAGCGCGGCGGCACCTGCGACCAGCACGACAATATCGACGCCCTGCGAGCCCAGA
Organism: Haberlea rhodopensis; assembly: GCA_907163345.1. Taxonomy (NCBI): domain Eukaryota; kingdom Viridiplantae; phylum Streptophyta; class Magnoliopsida; order Lamiales; family Gesneriaceae; genus Haberlea; species Haberlea rhodopensis. The sequence continues at coordinate 1,082,529 of CAJQUN010000067.1, forward strand.
CCGAACAGGTGCAGGATCGTGGCCAGCAGCAGCGCGCCGCTGTAAAGGCCGAGCGCCAGATAGTTCGGCACGACATAGGCATTGTGCCATTGATGAATCGTCTTCAGCGACGCATAGATCATCGCCGTGCAGTAGATCGTCACAAGCGAGGCGACCGCCGTGATGAGCCCGAGCGTCACCGCGACTGCGCCCGGCGCGGGCCAGACGATCCAGGCCAGCAGCAAGAGTCCAGTCGGAACATACGTCACGAACGAACAGATACCCTCACGCGAGAGCCATGACGTGCGCCATTGCGAGAACGCGCGCCACGCGCGCTCAGGCCGGCCGAGATGGAACGTCGAGGACAACAGCCCAACCGTCACCAGCGCGAGCGCGAGCGGCAACACGACGAGCGCGACCATGCGATCTCCCGGCGCACCGGAGAATGCCGACATCAGGCCGTACCAGACGAGCAATCCATAGCCTGCGCCGGATGCTGTGGTGAAAATGATGACCGAGAGTGCGGGATGCATCGTTTCACCTCACCGCGACAGGACGCGATCGGCCCAGCGGAGCAAGGCAGCGCCTTTGCCCTCCGAGGCCGTTTTCTTCGCCACGATATCGACCAGCGAAATGTCGTTCTGCGAACCGCACGAACCGTTCTTGCGCGGACGCGGCGGCAGATAGCGGTTGACCGGCTTGTAGCCGAGCTCCGGCATCAGCTCATAACCGCCACGCTCGGCGACAAGGCGCGAGACATCGGAATCCGGGTCGCCGAGATCGCCGAAATGGCGAGCATGCGCCGGACAGGTGGCAACGCAGGCCGGAACGCGGTCTGCTTCCGGCAGATTCTCGTTGTAGATCTTGTCGACGCACAGCGTGCACTTCTTCATCACGCCGTCGTCTTCATCGAATTCACGCGCGCCGTAAGGACATGCCCACGAGCAGAGCTTGCAGCCGATGCAGGTGTCCGCGTTGACGAGAACGATGCCGTCCTCGGTGCGCTTGTAGGACGCGCCGGTCGGGCAGACGGTGACGCAGGCCGGCTCCTCGCAATGCAGGCAGGAACGCGGGAAGTTCACGGTCCGCGACGCCTCGCCCTGCCCCGCCTCGTAGGTGTGGACGCGGTTGAACCAGACGCCGTCGGACTTCTTCTGGAAATCGCTCAGCGGGCCGGAATGGCCGCTCGCGTTCCACTCCTTGCAGTTCACCGCGCAAGCATGACAGCCGACGCAGGTGTCGAGATCGATGACAAGGCCGAGCTTCTTCTGGCCGGGTACGGGTGTGGGAAGCGACGTCACTTTGCGGCTCCTGATGATTTGCGGGCCGGAAGCGGATCCCACGGATTCTTGCGGCCTTCGGCGTCGAAGCGCAGCACGTCAGGACGCTCCGGCATGTGCGGCGGACGCTTGAGCACCGGGAATTCCGGCAACGGGGTATGTTCGTCGATCGCCGCCTTCTCGATACGCACGCGAACGTCATACCAGGCCGCCTGTCCGGTCACGGGATCGGAATTAGAATAACGATAGCCGTCCTTCTCGGGCAGTTGCTCCGAAATGACGTGGTTGAGCAGGAAGCCCTCGGTACCCTCCGGTGCGTCGGACGGCAGATTCCATGCGCCCTTGCGCTTGCCGATCGCATTCCACGTCCACACCGTGTCTGGATTCACACCCTCCATGGTGCGTACCGGCACACGAATGCGGCCGTGATAGCTCGTCACCCAAACGTAATCGTCGTCGGCAAGCCCGAGCTTCTCCGCCGTCTCGCGGTTCATGTAGAGGAAGTTTTTCGAGAATATCTGGCGCAGCCAGGCATTCTGCGAGTGCCACGAATGGTACATCGCCATCGGGCGCTGGGTGATCGCGGAAAGCGGAAATTCGGTTGCCGACACCGCCTGCTCTTCCAGCGGCTGGTACCAGATCGGCAGCGGATCGAAATAGGTCTTCACCCGCTCGCGATCGCGCTCCGGCGGCTGGATCGGACCGTGGCCTTCCGCCGCCAGCTTAAACTTCTGCAACGGTTCGCTGTAGAGATGCAGCACGATCTGATCGGCCTTGTCGATCATGCCGAGCTTCACAGCATGCTCGAGATAGTTCTTGTTGCCGTGCTTGAAGTAGACCTCATCATGCGGCAGTTCGAGCCGCCAGAAGCTCTTGTTCTCGATGTAGCGATCGAGCTGGTTCTTGTTCGGCGCACCCTTACCTGACGCCTCGCCATCCTCGCCGCGGAAGCCGGCCAGCGGCCCGATGCCCGGTTTGCGCTGGTGGTTGACGATGTAATCGGGATAACCGCCGGGATATTTCGGCGAACCGTCGTCGTTGACGAAACCCGGCAGCTTGAGACGTGCACCGAGTTCGATCAGCACATCCTGGAACGGCCGCACGTCGCGGTCAGGCTTCAGAACCGGACGGCGGATCGCGTCCGCAGGACCATGCGCACTCCCGATCGGACGGTCGAGCAGCGAGATGCAATCCCAGCGCTCAAGATATGTCGTGTCCGGCAGCACGAGATCGGAATAAGACACCATCTCGGACGCATAGGCATCCGAATAGATGATCTTCGGAATCTTGTAGCTGCCGTCCTCATTTTTGTCGGTCAGCATCTTCATGGTGCCGGCCGTGTTCATGGACGAATTCCACGCCATGTTGGCCATGTACATGAACAGCACGTCGATCGGATAAGGATCGGCGGCCCACGCATTGTGGATCGCCATGTGCATCAGGCCGTGCGACGACAGCGGCGCTTCCCACGAATAAGCTTTATCGATGCGGAGTGGCCCGCCGTTCTCATCGACAAGCAAATCCTCGGGACCCATGGTGAAGCCGAGCGGCATGCCGTCGAGCGGCTTGTCCGGCGCCCACGTCTTGCCGGCGGGCTTGGGGCCGCCGGGCAGCGGCTTCGGATACGGCGCCTTGTAGCGCCATGAACCAGGCGTATCGACCGCGCCGAGCAGCATCTGCAACACGTGCAGCGCACGGCAGGTGTGGAAGCCGTTGGAATGCGCGGAGATCCCGCGCATCGCGTGCATCGAGATCGGACGGCCGACCATCTTGTCATGACGCCGCCCAGCCCAGTCGGTCCATGGCTGATCGAGCACGACAGGTTCGTTGAAAACTTCGGCAATTTCACCGGCAATGCGGCGAATACGCTCCGCCGGCACGCCGCAGCGCGCTGCAACCGCCTCTGGCGAGAACTCATCGCTCATATAGCGGTCGGCAAGAAGCTGGAACGACGGTGTCACACGGCGGCCATCCTCAAGCGTGAAGGTGCCGACAACCGCAGGCGAAAAATCCGTGCCGCTCGCAGCCACGGCCTTGCCCGCCTTGCTGTCCCAGGCGAGCGGCACACCGCTGGCGTCGCGCGCGAACAGGCCATGATCGGCGCCGCCCGGATTTTGCACGACAAGCCACGTCGCGTTGGTGTAGCGCGCGAGGAAATCGAGATCGACGGCATCCATCTGTAGCAGGCAGTGGATCAGCGCGAAGACAAAAAGCCCATCGGTGCCCGGGCGAATGCCGACCCACTCATCCGCGATCGCGGAATAGCCGGTCTTGACCGGGTTGATCGACATGAACTTGGCGCCGCGCTTCTTGAGTTCGGCAAGACCGATCTTGATCGGGTTGGAGTCGTGGTCTTCCGCGACACCGAACAGCATGAAGTACTTGGTGTGCTCCCAGTCGGGCTCGCCGAATTCCCAGAATGCGCCGCCGACCGAATAGAGGCCGCCGGCCGCCATGTTGACCGAGCAGAAGCCGCCATGCGCGGCAAAATTCGGAGTCCCGAACTGCATCCCCCACCAGCCGGTGAGAGACTGACTCTGATCGCGCCCGGTGAAGAAGGCGAGCTTCTTGGGATCGGTGTGACGGATATCGCCGAGCCACTTGGTTGCTAGATCGAGCGCTTCCTCCCACTCGATCTCCTTGAACTCACCGCTTCCGCGCTCGCCGGTGCGCAGCAGCGGCTTGCGCAGCTTCGCCGGAGAATATTGCTGCATGATGCCGGCGGAGCCTTTGCCGCACAGCACCCCGCGATTGACCGGATGATCCTTGTTGCCTTCGATATATCGGATGCGGCCGTCCTTGATGTGGACTTTGATGCCGCAACGGCAGGCGCACATGTAGCATGTGGTGTACTTCACCTCGTCGCCGACGACGGGGGAGGTCTCGACGACCTCGGCGGGCCCCGCCAGCATCTCCAGCAGATCGCGCCCCTCGCCCGCAGCCGCATCATGCTGCTCGGCGCCAACATCACGATGGAGCATGCGGCCCGCATGACCCAGTGCGTCTCCGATCAAACTCATCCTGGTCCGACCTTCCTCATTTGGATCGCCCATCGGTCAATCCGCATTTCCAATTAGAACGAGTCGAAGCGATAATCTCAACGCAAAATCAAACACTTATCGATTGATTTTTGCGAACGATCCAATCGCCTGTGACGATTGTTGTGCATCGCGCAAAGAGAAATGCCGGCGGCTTTCAACAGCCACCGGCAATCTCTTCGCGATGATGATGACGCACGCCGATGCGCGCGCGAGGGCCTTTATTGAAAGACTTCCTCGGTCGCACGATTGATTTCGTCGACGTATCTTTTGCGGGCAAATGCCTCGGTGAGAAAGCCGAGAACTTCGTGCGTGGTCTCGTCTCTGACGGCAAGGATCTCGGATTCCGCCTTGTCGAAGCACGCCATCGCAACCTTGATGTTCATCGATGGCGTCAACGTCATGTCGCGATATTTCGCCAGTTCGGAAACCTCGCGCGTGTCCGCACCGACGTCGAAGTCGCTGGAGAACAGATCCGCCAGCAGCACGGTCCCCGCATAATGCCCTTCTTCGTCGAGCAGAAAGACCGCGTGGGTCGAGCCGAGCGGATGGAGATGACGGCACACCTCGATCGTCGCCCGGCGCGGCTCGGTCTTTACATCGGTGCGCATCAGCCGGGACACCGTAAGGCTTCGCAGCCAACCGACATCATGCGCACCCCGGATCGTTTCGCCGCGCAGGTGCAATCGCCACGTCGAGAACGAGTGCCCGAAAAACTGGCGTACCATCATGCTCGTGACGAGGCAGGAAGCCAGCACGCCCGCCGTGATCTCAAGGCTGTGCGTCATCTCGAGCACAAGGAAGGACATCGTCAGCGGACCGCCGACGATCGCAACACCCAGACAGGCCATGGCCGTCAGGGCGCTGACATTCGGATCGACGTGAAACGCGAGCGCCGGAACGTACAGATGAAGGATTGTCGCAAATAATTTTCCGATCAGGGAGCCGATGAACAGCGATGCAAAAAACAGCCCGCCCCGGAATCCCGATGCAAGAGAAATCAGACAGGCCCCAAGTTTGAGGACAATCAACAAGGCGATATGGCTGGGAAGCATGTCACGCGACAGATCCAGAACCATGGCGCCGTGTCCTGCACCAAGCACCTGGGGCGTTATCCCTGCCATGGCCGCGATGCAGACGCCGCCGATGACCGGGCGCAACCAGATCGGCACGACCTTGTGCCCGAAGATACGCTCCACCAGCGGCGCGGCCCGCATGACCAGAATGCCGATGACGCTGACGAGAACGGCCAGCACGAGCATCAGGCCATATTGGCGCAGGTCGCTCATCACCAGATCGGGGACATTCAAGGAATAAGTGTTCGTCCCGAGCCACCGCACCACCAGCGTCCCCGAGATCGCCGCCGCCAGAATCGGCGCCGCGCTCGCGACCGTGTACGTTCCCACGATCAACTCGCAGGCATAGAAAGCACCGGTTAACGGAGCATCGAACGCCGCCGCAATGGCGGCGGCGGCGCCCGCTCCGACGATAATGCGCAAGTCGCTGCGGCGGAGGTTCAGGAAGCGGCCTCCGAGGGACGACAGTCCCGCGCCGATCTGGGTGTAGCCCGCTTCCAATCCGACGGAAGCACCCGACCCGTTTGAAATCAGGGTCTGGAGGCTGACAATCACACTGTCGCGCAGGGACAATCGGCCGCCACGCAACGCATTGGCTTCCACCGGATCGACGGCAGCCGATATTTTTCTGCGGCGCCGGTACCACTCCATAAGGCCCAAAATCAGCCCGCCTCCAACGAGGGAGGCAGCCGCAACCCATGGATTGATGACATCGTTGGCGCTCAGCCGGACATCGATACGGATTCCATAGATCAGCACGTGAGCAAGCTGCGAGAGCTCGCTCATGAGCGTCACGACAAATCCGGTTCCGACACCGAGAACGACCGCAAGAAAGACGAGGAAAAACTCGTTCGTCCGCACCCTCGCCCGCAGCCAAGCTCTCAGCGACATCCGAGCACACTCGTCAAATGACAGCCTCGGCAGGCTGATCGCCGTGCCGCGGACTGCGGGCCGTTTGTCAGGATCGATTGCGTTTCAGAGGATGAGACGGCCATCGACCCGGGGGACACGATGGAATAGCTATTTCCGACTCAGTTGGGCCTGTCCAATGGAATCACGGCCCGCTTCGCGGAAACGCGACAGGTTGACGCTCAAATTCAACGGGCCCGCAGGGGTAGCCAACGGCCCGGATTTGGTCTTGCAGAGCTGATTAGGATTTGGCTGCGCCTGCGTGCCGGTAGAACTCGACGAACATCCGGCCTGGTTCGACGAACTGGACGTGATGGGCGACCTCGCTCTCGATCACGACCGTTTCCCCGGCCCTCACCAGCCGTTCGTCCTGGCGCGGCGGCTCCAACCGATAAACCAGCGCGCCCTCCAGCACATGAAGCAGACCCCATGTCCCTGCCTTGGTTGCGTGGCCCGCCTGTAATTTGGCGGGCAGACTTTCGGAGTTGAACTCCGGCGATCGTGCATACGCCTCGAACCCGTCCGGCAACTTATCGGGAATGGGCATGGCGTCTTGCTCCAATCGGGCTTCAGGAAATCGCCGCAACAACCAGCATCCCAATGACTATCATGATCAGGCCACTGACCAGCATCGGGATGAGCGAGCTGCTGGCCTGAGAATCCAGCCCCCGGTCGGCGGCGAGGGTCGCGAGTTTCTTGTAGGTTCCAATTGCAGCTTTAGGCATCGTTGACACCCTTTCTGAACAAAATACCTCACATAAGCGCGGTACCGACTGCTGGCAGGCCGGCGACCGGCGCGCATTAAAGATGTATACAAAATACCTGTTTTATTCAACCTCCCGGCGGTTTTTCAGGATATAAAAATACTTGGGATGTATCTTTGGGCCGGATGTGATAGGATGACTGCCACCCGGGGATCTCATTCATGCGCCTCACAAATTTCTCAGACTATGCGTTGCGTATTCTGATGTATGCGGCAGTCGTCCCCGACGGTCGCCTCATTACCATCGAGGAAACCGCAGAGGCCTATGGCATCTCCAGAGCCCATCTGATGAAGGTTGCCAATCAGTTGACCCGGGCCGGTTACATGAAAGCCGTCCGCGGCCGATCCGGCGGGTTAACACTCGCCAAACGCCCCGACCGCATCCGCCTCAGCGATGTCCTCCGCGCCACCGAGCCGGATTTCGCGCTGGTCGAATGCATGACAGCCGATAACCGTTGCATGATCTCGCCACGCTGCCGCCTGCGAGGCGCACTCAATGAAGCCCTTGCCGCCTTCCTTGAAACGCTCGACGGCTACACCCTCGCCGACCTCATTCTCTCGCCCAAAGATTCAGCGAGACCTCTGCTCGCGATTGGAGCGCGCAGAGCTTAAGCGGGCTTCAGGCCCGTGACGGCCGATCGGTTCGCTCGAAGATAATCCCCGGCTGGTTATCGCTCCCGCCGGTCAGGTGGCGGTAGAACTGTAGCGCAAAAACAATAATGATGGCAGCGATCACAATCGCCGCAAGGCCGAGTACGATTCGCTTCACCATCGGCAGCGTCATTTCCCGAACAAGACTCGCGACAGCGCGAGCCTCATGACAGACTCGCTGCCTTGTGCGCGACATGCCGCTGGCCAAGCCACAACAGCGGCACGAACACCAGCTCCATGAACAGCATGAACAAGGTGCCCACCGTCGGCGTCGGCCGGACGCCGAACGTATAAAGGTGCGCAAGGCCGCCAATGAAAATCAGAAACGACAGCGTGCCGATCCGCTCATGATGGGTTTCGACATGGGGAATCGTCATCGCGAACATCACCCCCATCGCGGCCGTCATCGCGGAAAGGTAGCGGAAATAGCTGTCGACCAGTCCTCCGTTGCGGCCATGGATCAGATCGACCCCAAGCAGCGCGCCGGCGGTGCCCGCGCCGATCAACACGATGGCTGCGAAGGCAATCGCGGCCTGCAAAACGATTCGTTCCATTGTCCTGCATCCATGTTTTCGGCGTGGATTATATGTGCTTCCCACACCCCGCGGATCACAGTTTGTCGTGATATCCCACCTGAAAATGCGCCATTCGGCAGCGTGTTTCCCTCGCGGCTGTACCAAGCGGCCAACTCTCTCTATATCGATGCCCCATGCCCACCTTCACCCCCCATCAGGACCGCGCGCTGTCCGCCGTCAGTGCCTGGCTCAAGGCCAAGCCTGGCCGGGGCAATACGCCGCCGGTGTTCCGCCTGTTCGGCTATGCCGGGACCGGTAAGACCACCCTCGCCCGCCATATCGCCGATGCCGTCAATGGCGAGGTGAAGTTCGCCGCCTTCACCGGCAAGGCCGCATTGGTGATGCGCAACAAGGGGTGCGATGGCGCTTCCACGATCCACTCGCTGATCTACCGGACCCGCGAAACCGGCGACGAACAGCCGAGTTTTGAGCTGTGGGACGATGCCCCCGCCTCAAAGGCGAAGCTGATCGTGATCGACGAATGTTCGATGGTCGATGCCGATCTCGGGCGCGACCTGATGTCGTTCGACTGCCCTCTGCTGGTGCTCGGCGACCCGGCCCAATTGCCGCCGATCGCGGGCGGCGGCTTCTTCACCGAGGCGGAGCCCGACGCCATGTTGACCGAAGTCCACCGGCAGGCGCAGAACGATCCGATCGTGCGCATGTCGATGGCGGTGCGCGAGGGCCGTGCATTGGAGAATGGCCAATTCGGCGACAGCGAAGTGGTGAGCCGCAACGCCCTCGATCCGGACCGCGTGATGGCGGCGGACCAAATCCTGGTCGGGCGCAACAACACCCGCCGCGCCTACAACATGCGGGTGCGGCAGAAGAACGGAATCGAGGAGGCGCTGCCGGTCGCGGGCGACAAGCTCGTCTGCCTGCGCAACAACCGCAAGAAGGCGCTGTTCAACGGCGGTCTGTGGCGAGTGAAGGCACGCGCGCAATCGAAATCAAAAATCATCACCATGCGCCTGTCGCCGGAAGAAGATTTTGGCGCCAAGGTCACGAAAGTCTCGGTCCGTGCCGATTGTTTCAACGGCGGCATCGAGGATCTGCCGTGGGACCAGCGCAAGCCCTACGACGAGTTCGATTACGGTTACGTGCTGACCGTTCATAAATCGCAAGGCTCGCAGTGGAACGACGTGGTGCTGTTCGACGAGAGTTTCGCCTTTCAGGACAGCCGCGCCCGCTGGCTCTATACCGGCATCACCCGCGCCGCGAAGCGGCTCAGCGTGGTGGTCTGAGCGTTCCGCGCGGCGATCCCCTGGCGACCGACACGTAACAATCGTCCCGGAATGGCGTAGAGTCATCGGAGCGGCCCTGCCGCCGCAATCGAAGGACGCTTTGCCATGACGATCCTCAAACCCATCGCTTTCGCCGCATTCGGCGCTTTGGCGCTCGCCACCCTCGCCGGCGTTTCATCCCGCGCGTCGGCCGAACCCTTCGTCATCCCGCCGCCGAAAACGGACATCCCAGCGAACGCCACCACATCGAGCGAGCCGAAATCCATCGTTCTCGCCGGCGGCTGTTTCTGGGGCGTGCAGGGCGTCTACCAGCACACCAAGGGCGTACTTCAGGCCGTTTCCGGTTATGCCGGCGGCTCTGCGGACAGCGCCCGCTACGACACCGTTTCAACGGGTTCGACCGGTCACGCCGAATCCGTGAAGATCACCTACAATCCAAAAGAGATCAGCCTCGGCAAGATCCTGCAGATCTATTTCTCCGTGGTGCACGATCCGACCCAGCTCAATCGTCAGGGCCCGGACAGCGGCACGCAGTATCGCTCGGCGATCTTCACCTCGCAGCCTGATGAGCAGAAGGTCGCGAAGGACTACATCGCCGAGCTCGACGCCGCGAAGATCTACAAGAGGCCTATCGTCACCAAAATCGAGCCGATGAACGGCTTCTATCCGGCCGAAAATTATCATCAGGACTATCTGACGCTGCACCCCTATCAGCCTTATATTGCGTTCAACGACATCCCGAAGGTCGACAATCTGAAAAAACTGTTCGCCGCCGACTATCGCGACAAGCCTGTGCTGGTACGCGATGCGAAGGCGACCAATTGAACGAGGAGCGCATGACGACCAAAACTCAGACCGGACGCGTCGAGAAATCCGAGCAGGAGTGGCGCGCAGAACTCACGCCGATGCAGTACGCCGTGCTGCGCGAGAAGGCGACCGAACGCCCCTTCACGGGCGAATACGATCATTCGTTCGATCCCGGCACCTATGTCTGCGCAGGTTGCGGCCAACCGCTGTTTTCGTCTGACGACAAATTTGACTCTGGCTGCGGCTGGCCCGCCTTCAGCGCGCCCGTGGACGCCGAAAAGGTCGATGAAGAGCATGATGCGAGCCACGGCATGGTCCGCACCGAAGTGCTCTGCTCCCGCTGTCAGGGTCATCTTGGGCACGTCTTCGACGACGGTCCCGGGCCCACGGGGCTGCGCTACTGCATCAATTCGGCGGCGCTGAAACTCGAGCCCAAGTAAGATACCGCGCAAATCCAGCATATCGCGGGTTCCATACCCTCTAAGTGATTGATTCGAAGGCCTCTGCGCACTCAAACCGCGCGGAGGCCTTCGTTCATCATGCTGCGAAACGGAGGTCGCATTCTGGGCAGAAAGCGCCTATATTGAAGATCAATGAAGAAGCGTGGCGCGTATCGTTTCAACGTGGCAGCCGCGGCAAATGGTTAGCAACCCAACTTGAAGAATGAGAGGCCGAAGACGATGGCGGCATTCAACTACAATACCGAGGCCGAACTTTTTCCCGCAGCAATCCGGAAGAAAAAGCGTGCAGGCTTCGCCTATCGCCGTTTCGGCACCGCGGCCGAGGCCGTGCAATTCGCAATCGAACAGCTCCCGGCGGATTCGCTGAACGGAGCCTATCTGCAGGTGGACGAAGCCCGCTTCGACCAGAACGGCATCCGCTCGCTCTATGAGAGCAGCGCCTTCCCGCTGCCGCGCCGCCGCGATCAGGAAGAAGAAAAGGCGGAAGCGGAAGCCACCGACGCGGCCTGAGGTTTTTTCCCGGCCGCTTTATCCTCCGACGCTCAATCCATCCGCGGCTGCTTGTCCATCCAACGCCGCAGGATGCGGACGTTACGCATGTTAGCACGGAACATGACGTCGAACGCATCGCCGACGAACGGCACAATGCCGACGACGCCATCGAGAGCCACGTTGCCGAGCATCCGCGCGACAATGTGAGCCGGCGCACCGAGCGCGCGCGCCTCACGCACCAGCCATAACGACATCGCAGTCGTCAGAAGATCGCCGACGATGGGGATGAGGCCGATCAACCCATCGATGCCGTAGCGCACATTGGTGCCCGGCAGCACGAACGCGACATCCATCAGCCGCGCCAGCGCCTCGATGCGCGCAAAGCGTTGCTGGCGAGTGAGCGGGCCGAACCCGATATTGCCAAACACCGTGCCGTTGAATGCCGTGCCGCTGAAGGCCGTGCCGTATGGGCCTTGCCCGGCGCCTCCGAAATGCCCGCCACCGACCTCGTTGCCATCCTGATCGATGACCGGCGGCGGCTTGCGGCGGCGCGGGGCGCTTTGGGGATGGGTGAAAAAAGTATCCGACTTCGCTGTCACAACCTTGATCCCGTACTCTCTGGCCAGCATCACCTTCCATACCGGCAGGCGCAAATTATGGCGGGGAGCCGCCCACAACAATAATCGACCCGCGCCGAAGCGACGCGGGATGCGATCGATGTCGCAAAAGTGAATGGCTTCAGACTGCCTTGCGGCCGCCCTCTTCCTCGAACGTCACGGCGACGGCGGCATTGGCCGACAACCGGACCTTCTTGCCTTCGACATCCGCCACCAGGCCGAGGTCGATGAAGTGATGGTGCCCCTTGTGGCTGCCCATCCCGCTGTCGGCTTTGGTCAGCTTGATGCGGCCACCCTCGACGCGGTCGACCGTACCGACATGCACGCCGTCGGCGCCGATCACTTCCATGTGTTCCTTGATACGCGGGTCACTCATCGTCAAATCCTCACGGGTTTTGTCCCGGAACTAACGCACAAGCGGCAGTTATGTTCACGCGGCCCCTGAACCCGCGCACATGAAATGATTTTCAGGGCGCGAAGGCTTACGCGCTCTTGCGCAACGGCGGCTCAACTTCGGGCAACGGCGGGGCCGGATAAACGGAGTAGCGGCTCTTTCCGTCGCGCTTGGAAGCATAAAGCGCCTCGTCCGCCCTAACGATCAACCGATCGAAGTCATGCCCGATTTCCGGACGCCACTGGGCAACGCCAATCGACGTCGACAGCCTGATCGCCGCCGCACTCCAGTCCACCTGTGCTGCCACGCACAGACCGAGCATGTCGCGCGCGATAAGCCCCGCTTCATGCAGGGTGGTCGCGGGCAGCACGACACAGAATTCGTCACCGCCCATGCGGGCCAGCAAATCGCCGGTGCGGAGCCTTTGCTGAATGGTGCGGGTAAACTGCCGCAGACACTCGTCTCCCGCCGCATGGCCGTAATTGTCGTTGATGGCCTTGAACTCATCGATATCCATTAGCAGGACTGAAAACGGCTGCATCGAACGATCCGACCGCGCGCACTCCTCGGCGAGGCACGTCAGCAAGCGGCGGCGATTGGCCACTCCCGTCAGATCGTCGAGCAACGCCAGATCGGCGACTTCGGCACGGAGACGATCGATCGCCATCAGCAGGAAGCCGAAATTCCACACGATCGACAGGAACACCAGCACCAGCACGATCACCGACTGGAGCGGCGTGAAGTGGATCATGTAGATATTGTCCGGCGGCTGGGACAATCGCAGGATACATCGTACGGAAACCACGGTCGCGAGGGTGGCGCCGACCATGCCGGCAAACCGTGCACCCGGATGGCGCGCGCCGTGCCGCCAGACCAGCACTGTCGCCAGGCCGATGGAGAAAGACTGGCTGAACGAATAGATCACGATCCGCATCGGCGGATTGGCGTGCCAGGCGAAGAAAGCAATGCTGAGCGCGCTGAAGCCGACCAACGCGGCATGCGTCCGCCACGAGACCGGCAGGCCGTAGAACCGCTCGACGCCCATCGCGACGAGGCTCGTCGAGGAAATCATCATCACGGCGCCGAGAAACAGCGGCACGATGGGATCGACATACATCCGCAGCACGGACAACGCCGCACCCGCGGATGCGATGAACGCGCCCGCGGCCCAGAACCGCGCCGCCTCGAAATTCGGATAGGAGCGCGCGACATAAGTCCACACCACGCCGAGCGCGACAAAATTGACGACGAACACGAGCCAAAGGGTGACGACGTTCAGCACGCGCGACCTCCCCGGCCGCGGCCCGTCCGCGCATCGCCGCGCGACTTGTCATGTCGGCTGCTGGTCGTCTGACCCATGTCCCCGCCTCAATACCGGTCACCGCCGGTTTCCTGCGGGGAACATGCGCCGCGGGGACTTAACGGACCCTCACTGTTCCATGGCACCTTTTGGCGTGGTTTTGAATCAATGAAGACGCAAAGGCCGTTCGCACACCATTAACCCTGCGGCCCGCCGCGCCACGCCCTACGGCGCGGCCAGCTTGTCGGCGAAATAGGCGATGGTCTTGCGATAGATCACAGCCCTGTTCCACTCGCGCATCGCATCGAAATTGGCGCTGCCCTCGTGATAATCGGCGCCGTTCTTGAATCCGCTGGTGTGCAAAAGGTTGGCGGTGGAGGCGAGCACGTCCGGCACGCTGTGGCGCAGATCGACATGGCCGTTGCCGTCGAAATCGACGCCGTACTTGATGTAGCTCGAGGGCAGGAATTGCGTCTGGCCGATCTCGCCCGCGAACGCGCCGACCAGATCGTCGAGCCGCAGATCGCCGCGCTGCACGATCTTCAGCGCCGCCAGAAGTTCGCCCTGAAACAGCTCGGTGCGGCGGCAATCATGCGCGAGCGTCGCGAGCGTCCTGATCACGGGCCGCTTGCCCATGTCGCCCTTGCCGAAATCCGACTCCAGCCCCCAGATCGCGACGATGATCTGCGGCGGCACGCCGAAGCGCTGCTCGATGCGCGACAGGAGCGAGGCGTGCTTCTGCATCATGAAGCGGCCGCTCTTGATGCGCTGGGCACCGACGCGGGTCGCGACATACTGCTCGAAGGTCTTGTTGAAGGTGTAGCGCTGGCGGCGGTCGAACCGCAGCACTTCGGGATCCTCCGTCACGCCCGCGAACGACTGGCTGACGACGCCTGGCGAAATGCCCGCGGCAATCGCCTCGCGTGAGAAGGTGGAGACGAAGGAATTGAAATCGCCGCCGCATTGCGCGGCGGACGCGGAGGAGCTGAGGCCCACCGCGCCAATGAGGCCGAGCGAGAGCGCCAGAACAGGCAATTTGCGGGACAGGCTGCGGGGAAAATGGCGCATGAAAACCTCTTGAGCTGCCGGGACCGGCGGGCGGGAAATTCCGGGGGCCTTTATAGCATGGCGAATCGGGGCGGGAGGATGACGTATCGTGCAGGGAGCCTGCACCTGTCCCGCGCATAAAACCGGCACCGGGCGCTGGATGTGCGTCATCACCCCTGTTCTTTGAGGCGCGGGGGCGCCTGAATTCCACGCGCTTAGGGCGCTTGCCCCATGCGCGCAACAAAGTCCCTCGCCCTCTAACCGAGGGCGCACGGAACGCCGGATGCGTGACGCATCCGCAGCCTCATGCGCGATGAAAACAAGCGCACGAGTTAGTCACCACGAAAGCGCCGGACACATCCGGCGTTCCGCACGCGATGGGCTTCCGGCTTGCTTCGTGCTCTCCCCGGTGACGTATCGCTTGGTTTGTCACCGTCGGGACTGAGGGTGTCCTGTGCCCGGTTGGGCGGCAGGCTCTCCATCCCTTGATGCCAGCGGCGGGCATCAGGACCACACGACTTGGGCCGGCGCGCGAGGCGTTTTCCGGCGAAGTGGTCTTCCGGTTCGCCGGAAAACGCCTCCATTTTGAATGGCGCGTAGTCCGACCGCGAAACCGGTCTCCACTTTCGCGGAATACGCGCAGCGTTGTCGTCAGCGCCTCGGATGAACGGGTCCATAGAAGCCCCTTGAAAACAGGCTTCCCCACCCGCGCATCGTCCGCGCCTGACGCTGCCGCGTCCACCGCATCCCGCCCCGCGACAAGTGACGATCGCGAGCCGCCCCTCGGGAGTAGGACGGGATGAATAGGAATATAGTCAGAGAAGATTATTGTCCAGCTATGTAACTACCGCTCATTCAATGCTTTTTTGAGATATTTCGATCCCCGGTGTGGTGTTTTTCATTCCACTGTCCAAGTGTTACAAAGCGAAATAGCTTATCTTTAGTGTATTGGATCGCTGGTGAGTTCACCTGTCGATCTAGCTGTTGAAGGCGATCAAAATATTCTGCGCCATATGCTTTGGCCGCTTTTAGATCTCCATGCTTAACGAGCGCAGCGATGTGACCATTCGCCAACGTCACAATCGGATATTCGTCAATTTCTATGCCGGATTTTAAATCGCGCAACTTCAATGCTCGAACAGCCTCGTCAATCAGAGATTTGGTAATAGAGTCGTAGCTGGGTCGCTCACGAGCCAACTGCAACTGAACTGATGCCAACGCGTGAAATACATATGGATTATCGGGATAGGCCTGAATTGAACGGCGAAGCATATCTATCGCACTATCTAGATCGCCCACCTCCGCTAAATAAAGCCCATACTGAAGCCAATAGTGGCCATCCAATTGAAACTCAACTTCAAACTCAGAGTAAATACTTCGGCCAAGCTCTAGCTCGTGGTGCCGTCGCGCATGTTCATAAATAAAATCGTGATTCAGCAAAAACCTAAACAGCGTTGATTCCAGACGATTCACACTTCTAACGATAGGAATTTCGTATTTCAGATATGTTTTTAAAATCGACTTAATCACCAAGGAAAGATCGGAAAATGAGATAACATTCTCCAGAATATGACGGAAATAGAGTTCATGCCTCGCGTAAAATCTACGATTATCTGCAGCTGATACAATTCCGGACAACGCGGCCAATGCTTCATCGAATGGTCTAGCTTTAAAAACATTCGAATAAGCTTCGTAGGCCGCCTCCTTACTCATCCCTACACGAGCAATCGTTGCAATCCCTACGACAAGCAAAAGCAACCTAGTATCGTCATCAGGCAATTTCTCAAACTCATTGGTAATGATATCTGAAAAATTTGCAGATTCCGTTGCTTCCCTCAGAGCTATAAGCAACTGACTATCGGAAGATGCCAATTTTTTCCGCTGCTCGGTCCTTGATAGCTGGCGAAATCGCGGTGCAGGAACATACTCTATGAGTCGATCTATCAAAGGATCAAAGTCCTTTTTAACAAAACGCTGAAAAGAGAATGGATCCAATTTTGGGAATTGCCGAGATAACCTATCACGCCACTCACCCGACCTGGCTGTCGAAACAACAGTAACGTCTCGTCCGACAAGTCCATCAATATCCTCCCGGAAGCCGTCACCAAACAAAAAGAGATCGCCAACGTAAATTACGACCTTCTTGTTGCTGATTTTACGTAGCAAATTAAAAGCTCTTTTTATTGAGCGGACATCACTGCTAAGATCAAATAACTCGAAATCTTTATTCTCCTCAGCATACTGCAACAAAGCCATCATCACAGCGGTGGTCTTCCCGCTGCCTGCCTGTCCCGTAACAATAAAAAGCCGATCGCTACTTTCGATTGAAGATTTGAATTTCTCGAGCAGAGCAGCCGTGGCTTCAAGGCGGACCGGTATGTCTGAAGCTGCAACAAGCCAACTCGGTGGGAAGCCTCGAAGAAACTGTCTACCCAGCGATGACTTTTCGCTTGGCATCATCCGGGCGATCCGTTGGCGCAATCCAGATGGATTTATAGGTCTTAAAAAATGAGCAGTTTGAATATCTTCGCGAGTTAAACTATCCAATATCTGATCGGAAAAGCTATTAGTTGCGGCCAGTACATCCTTAGGAGAGCGCCCGCCCGGCAAATTCTTCGCAAGCCATACGGAAAAATCTTCAAGAGTCCCTTGAAGATGAATTATTCCCTTCGCTTCGAGACTAGCTCGCTTTATCGAACTTAAAATATCAGGAGTAATTAGGAAGGCACGACCTGAACTTGAATTAAGTTCGCGGCCAGCCCTTTCAAGCTCAGCACTCAAAATTGGCTCGTCTAGTGACGATCCTATAAAGACAGGGCAGAATGCAAAATAGTCTTGAGCTGCTCGCTGGTACCAAAAATGTTTATCCGATTTCAGCCAAGATGAGTATTCCATCTCAGTCAATATAAAGCCATGTTCTGGTTTTGCTGCCTCACCATGAAGATAGACTAGGTGAAGTTGATTGGTCTCATCTGGCTCAGCTGCTTTATCTATAAGACCATTGTAAAAGCGTCGACGTTGCGCTGAGCGACCCGTCAAGTTTAAAAGGGCATCATCAATATTCCAAGTATAGAGGCGCTTCCACGTGTATAGGAATAATTGATCTAGCTCGCGTGACGGTCTTACTCCCACGTATTCATAGGTCAGAATATCTTGTAATTGTTTTTTGCTGAGAATACGGCTCGCAGCACTAAGAACATCAGTAAGCTTTTCACCTCCGTAATTTAATCCAGCTCGTTCCGCAATTTTTTGCGCTAATGCAAGACCCACTTTCACAACTTCGCCGTGCCTATTAAGGCTAGTCGCAGAAGCGCCAGCCCCCAAGACTAAGACCACCTCGCCTGCTCTCATTGAGGCCAAAAGATATCCTCTATCTTCCTCGGTAATATTCATTTTTTGTGTGTCCCTAAGCGCCAGGCTACACGCTCAGATTGCATCGATATAAACTCCACATCAACCTGGGCTTAGGGTTCTCAAATAGAAAAACGGACCTCTCGGCCCGCCGTTTTTGTTTCTGGATCCCCAACTTCGCGGGGACGACGTATTGAAGCTCAGTTGTCCAGAAAGCTCCGTAGCTTTCTAGACCGGCTCGAGCGCTTCAGCTTCTCCAGCACCTTCGCCTCGAGGCGTTCGGATGCGTTCGCGCGTCAGCGAGAATTGCTGGCCGACTTCCTCCAGCGTGTGGTCGGTGTTCATGCCGATGCCGAAACGCGTGCGCAGCACACGCTCATCGCACGGATGAGCACGCACTGCATGATCGCGACACAGATTCCAATTTCAATGGCTCACCGATTTGCGCGGGTTCGATCATCCGCCCCTACTTCGGCGGCTGAAGGCCGGGGCTGTTGGCCCATTCGTCGCGATGCTCGTATGCGCTCTGCTGCTCGCTCTCGCGAGGCCGCCGCTCCTGCGAGGCCGCCTTGCGTTCCGGCCATTCCCGCTCCGTCGTCTTCGGCGCTTTGCTCATGTGCGGGACCCTTCTCGGCTACTGAAAACGCCACCCAGCGTCACCCTATGCCGGCCCGGCCCCCTCCGCAACATCTAACTTATTGATTTTACTATAGTTTTATACTAATTTCACGTCTGTTAGGGAACTTACCCAAGATGAGTAAGTTGAGTAAGTGACGCCTCCAGAACATGGGAAAAGGCCATGAGCTCAGACCTCCGCGACGAACGTCTCCAGATCATGCTCTCCCCCGAAGAGCTTTCAACCATTGACGATTTTCGCTTCCGCCACCGCATGCCGACCCGCGCTGCGGCCGTGCGCGAGCTCTTGAAGCTGGGTCTTGCGGCCATCGCAACAGATGGCGGACCGGGCATGAAGTCCAGCAGCTATGGCGTGTTCAGCCGCGGCGCGGACGGCCATCGCGATACCAACGGCAGCGGCGAGGATGATATCGCCTGACGATAGAAAGGCGCGGGCGCACGCTCCGCGATACTCCACACAGCAAAACGGCGGCCTTGCGGGCCGCCGTTTTTGTTTGTCGCGTGAATTGCGCGATCAGTTGTCGAGGAAGCTCCGCAGCTTCCGGCTCCGTGACGGATGCTTCAGCTTGCGCAGCGCCTTCGCCTCGATCTGGCGGATGCGTTCGCGCGTCACCGAGAACTGCTGGCCGACTTCTTCCAGCGTGTGGTCGGTGTTCATGCCAATGCCGAAGCGCATGCGCAGCACGCGCTCCTCGCGCGGCGTGAGCGAGGCCAGCACGCGCGTCGTCGTTTCGCGCAGGTTCGACTGGATCGCCGCATCAATGGGGAGGATCGCGTTCTTGTCCTCGATGAAATCGCCGAGGTGCGAATCTTCCTCGTCGCCCACCGGGGTTTCGAGCGACAGCGGCTCCTTGGCGATCTTGAGAACCTTGCGCACCTTCTCCAGCGGCATGCCGAGCTTTTCGGCCAGTTCTTCCGGCGTCGGCTCACGACCGATCTCGTTGAGCATCTGGCGCGAGGTGCGCACGATCTTGTTGATCGTCTCGATCATGTGCACCGGGATGCGGATGGTGCGCGCCTGATCCGCGATCGAGCGGGTGATGGCCTGACGAATCCACCACGTCGCGTAGGTCGAGAACTTGTAGCCGCGGCGATATTCGAACTTGTCGACCGCCTTCATCAGGCCGATGTTGCCTTCCTGGATCAGGTCGAGGAATTGCAGGCCGCGGTTGGTGTATTTCTTGGCGATGGAGATGACGAGGCGCAAATTCGCCTCCACCATTTCCTTCTTCGCCTGCCGCGCCTCGCGCTCGCCCTTCTGCACGCCGAGCACGATCTTGCGGAATTCGCCGATCTCGAGGCCGGTGAGGGCCGCGAGCTGCTGGATCTCGTGGCGCAGGTCCTTGATCTTGTCCTTCTCGTGCGCGACGAAATTCTTCCAGCCCTTGGCGGCGAGCTTCGACACACGGTTGAGCCAGCGCGGGTCCAGTTCGGAGCCGATGTAATTCTTCAGGAAGTCCTCGCGGCCGACGCCGTGCGCGTCACCCAAACGGAACAGGCGGCCTTCGTACGACACGAGGCGCTTGTTGATGTCGTAAAGCTGCTCGACGAGGCTGTCGATGCGCGCCTGATTGAGGCGCAGCGACTTCACCTCGACGATGATCTCGTCCTTCAGCTTCTTGTATTTGCGCTCCTGCGACGGCGACAGCGACTCGCTCTGCAGCTGGTTGGCGATGTCCTGCTCCTGCAGGCGGCGCAGCTTCTTGTATTCGGAGGCGATCTTGTCGAAGGTCTCGACCACGCGCGGCTTGAGTTCGGCCTCGATCGCGGCGAGCGACATCTGGTTCTCGAACTCATCGTCCTCGTCGCCCTCGCCTTCCGGCGCAGCGGCGTCGTCGCCCGCGGCGGGCGCGGGACGGAACGGGGTCGCGGTCTGCGGCGCGGTCTGCGCGGGGGCGGCCTGCTGGGCCGCGATCACCTGCACGGTGCCGTCGCCGTTGACGACGGCGGCGGTCGGCTGGCCGTCGGGACCGACCGGCCCCGCGATCATCGCCGGGTTGACGCCGTTCTTGCCCTCGGGGCCGGCATAGGTCGCTTCAAGATCGATGATGTCGCGAAGGAAGATCTTTCCTTCGTTGAGTTCGTCGCGCCAGATGATGATGGCCTGAAAGGTCAGCGGGCTTTCGCACAGGCCTGCGATCATCGCCTCGCGGCCGGCCTCGATGCGCTTGGCGATGGCGATTTCGCCCTCGCGCGACAGAAGCTCGACGGTGCCCATCTCGCGCAGATACATGCGCACGGGATCGTCGGTGCGCTCGCCGGGCTCCGACTTCTTGGTTTCGGTGACGGCCTTGGACGTGACCTCGACAAGCTCGTTGTCGGTGTCGTCGTCGGCCTCGTCCTTCTCCTCGTCCTCGTCGTTGGCGTCGTCGGCTTCGGAGACGTTGATGCCCATGTCCGAGAGCATCGCCATGATGTCCTCGATCTGCTCCGGCGAGGTCTGGTCGGAGGGCAGCACTTCGTTGAGCTGATCGAAGGTGACGAAGCCGCGCTTCTTCGCCTGCTTGATCATCTTCTTGACGGCGGCATCCGAGAGATCGAGCAACGGCGACGGCGCGTCGGCGGAATCCTTTTCGGGAGTCTCGGCGGCCTTGGCTTCTTTTTCCTTGTCCTTGACCGCTACCGTCTTCGCCTTGATGGCCATACTTGTCGCTCCTGAAACGCACGTCGCGCGCGAGGCTTTCGCCTTGCGCGGAATTCGAATTTGGTGATCGCGCCGGGCCAAAGGTCCGCGCCGATCAGGTCAACGGTCTGACACGGAAAAGGCGGCGTGCACCCTACGCCACCCTTTGACCTGTCCCCACGATTCAGCCGCCGTTTTGGCCCAGAGGCCGTTAATCTTCAATTAACCCTGTATTTGCGGGTAAATCCTCGTTTTGGCGAGTCTTTTTCGCAAAAAACGAAAGCCCGCCGCCGCCGAATTCCTGTCCCTGTCAGGCGCGGAACCGCCCCGAGGACTCCCCGAAGCCTTCAATGAGCGCCTCGGTCCCGTCCGCCGCCGCAAGCCTCGCTTTGACATCCCGCAACCAGGCGATATTCGCCTCGCTGCCGTCATGTCCGAGCGCCTGTTCGGCATCCTTCAACTCCCTAAGTAGGGCGTGGGATTGCCGATGCAAGGCAACGAGTTGCTGCCAGGTCGACAAAACATCCTCGCGCGCGGCGCCGGCCTGCGCCCCCCACACGTCCTTGGTGGTGAGGGCCTTCTCAACCCTTTGAATCTGCTCGGAATAATTGTTCTTTTGCAACCATGAGGCGATCCGCTCGCGTTCCGCCTCCGAATCGTCGGTCGCGCCATAATTGGCAAACGCCGCGATAATGCCGGCGCGCAATTTCACCGCATCGGGGTGGGCGAGCTCAAGGCCCGCGATCTCCTCGAGGTGGTCGTGCAGCAGCCAGGGGTGGTTGATGAGCGACTGCAGGATCAGCGCCTCGCGGCGCGACAGCGCGCTGCGCTGGCCGCGCATCAGGGGCGAGTTCGCCAGTTGTGGGCTCGCGGCCTGGTACGGTCCGCGCCCCAGCACGGCTGTGGATAGATTGGCCCGGCTGCCCGGCCGCCCCGTGGAACCGGCCCCAAAGCCGCCCCGGCCCGGAAAGCGCCGCGGTGATTCGCCCCGGAAACCGCCCCGCGCCCCGCCATAGCCGCCGCCGGGTGCGGCCCCTTCCGGCGTGAACATCCGGCGCAACCGCTCGGCAAAATCCTGCCGGTAATAGCGCCGCACGGTCTCGTCGCGGATGCCGCCCGTGAGGTCGTGCAGCTTCGCCTCCAGCGCCGCGCGGCGCTCGGGCGTCGCGAACTCGCCGCCTTCGGTCGCGCGCGCCCAGATCATGTCGGCGAGCGGACGCGCGGCGGCGAACACTTCATCGAGCGCGGCACGGCCGCCGGTGCGCGCGAGATCATCGGGGTCCTGCCCTTCCGGCATCATCGCGAAACGCAAACTCTTGCCGGGCATCAGATGCGGCAGCGCGAGGTCGGCAGCACGAAACGCCGCGCGCTGGCCGGCACCATCGCCGTCGAAACACAGCAGCGGCTCGTCGGCCATCTTCCAGAGCAACGAAAGCTGGCTTTCGGTCAGTGCCGTCCCGAGCGGCGCGACCGCAGCGGAAAAGCCCGCGCCGACCAGCGCGATGACATCGACATAACCTTCGGCGACGACGACCTGCGCGCCGTCGTGCGCCGCCTGCCGCGCCATCGCCTGATTGTAGAGATTGTCGCCCTTGTGAAAGAGCGGCGTCTCCGGCGAATTGAGATACTTCGCGGGCACATCCTTTTCGAGCGCACGGCCGCCGAAGGCGATGATGCGGTTGCGCGCATCGGTGATCGGAAACATCACGCGATCGCGGAAGCGATCGTAAGGCACCGGAATGTCGTCGCCCGCGATCAGCAAGCCCGCTTCCACCATGTCATCGACCGACACGCCCTGCGAGCCAAGATGCTCCTTCAGCGCGAAACGCTCGCCCGGCGCATAGCCCATGCGAAACTGGAGTTGCGTGGCAGGCGAGATCGAACGGTCGGCGAGATAGCCGCGCGCTTTCGCGCCGGTGCGCGAGGCCAAAGTCTCCGCGAAGAACTTCGCGGCCAGA
Organism: Haberlea rhodopensis; assembly: GCA_907163345.1. Classification (NCBI taxonomy): domain Eukaryota; kingdom Viridiplantae; phylum Streptophyta; class Magnoliopsida; order Lamiales; family Gesneriaceae; genus Haberlea; species Haberlea rhodopensis. The sequence goes on from CAJQUN010000067.1 coordinate 1,105,730, forward strand.
TCCATCACATCGTACAGCGTGCGGCGGCGCTGCTCGTGGCGCGCGGCATCCGGCGTCACCGCGGGCAGCGCCATGCCCGCCAATGAGGCGAGCCGTTCCACCGCCTCGACAAAGCCGACGCCTTCGGTCTCCATCACGAAGTCGAAAATGTTGCCGTGCTTGCCGCTGGAGAAGTCGTGGTAGAAACCCTTCTGGTCGTTGACCGTGAAGGACGGCGTTTTCTCCTGATGAAAGGGCGACAGCCCTTTCCATTCCTTGCCCGCCCGCTTCAACTTCACGCGTTTGCCCACGACTTCCGACACCGGAAGCCGCGCGCGCAGATCGTCGAGAAATTGGGGCGTGAAACGCATGGTCTGAATTTGAGTCCTGTCAGCCAACCATCAATATAAGACCGGCGGCGCCAAACCCATAATCCGCCGCCGATACGCGGAAATACCGGCTCTTGTCCCCACTAGTCACAGGTTATTGACCCGCAAACACGGCCGACAGCCTTCCAAAAGGTGCCAGTTCCCACGACATAGCGAACATCCAACCCGCGTCATTCCGGGGCGCGAGCCCAAGCGAGCGAACCCGGAATCTGCCTCTCAAATCGGGATTCCGGATCGGCTCGCTTCGCGAGCCGTCCGGAATGACGGAAATCCAAAGCTGAAAGCCCTGAATGACGACCACCCACGAAACCGCCGATCCCGGATTCTGGATCATCCTGTCATTTGCGATCGCCTGCGGCGTTACGGTCGCCAACCTCTATTACGCGCAGCCGCTGATCGGCCCAATCAGCGAAGCCTTCCACCTCGACATCTCGGCGTCCGGCCTGATCGTGACGATGATCCAGATCGGCTACGTCATCGGCCTGATCTTTCTCGCACCGCTCGGCGACCTCATCGAAAACAAGACGCTGATCCTCACGGCACTTTGCGCGGTGATCGCGAGCCTTGCCATCTCATCCTTTGCGCCGACCGCCTCGGTGTTCATTCTGGCCTCGCTGTTGCTCGGCATCACCGCGACCGCGACGCAGATGGTGCTGCCGGTCGCGGCCCACCTCGCGCCTGAACACAAGCGCGGTCAAATTGTCGGCACCGTGATGAGCGGCCTGTTGTTCGGCATCCTGCTGGCGCGGCCGGTCTCGACGCTGGTGGCCGGCGTGGTCGGCTGGCGCGGCGTCTATGCCGCCTCGGCGGTCGCCATGCTCGCCGTGCTGGCGATGCTGGCGTTCACATTGCCGCGACGGCAACCGGACCACACGCTCAATTACGGGAAACTCCTGGGGTCGATGTGGTCGCTGCTGCGCACCACTCCGGAGTTGCAGCGCCGCACCGCCTATCAGGGCATGATGTATGGCGCGTTCTCGCTGTTCTGGACGGCCGCGCCGCTAATCCTGCTGCAACCACCGTTCTCATTGAACCACACCGTGCTGTCGCTTTTCCTGCTGAGCGGGGCCGCGGGCGCTTTCATCGCGCCGGTTGCGGGCCGCCTTGCCGACAAGGGACATGGCGATGCATTGACCATCGCGGCCATCGTCATGGTCGCGATCGGCTTCGTGCTTGTCTGGTTCAGCGGCCACTCTCTGATGTTATGGGTGCTCGCGGGTATCATCCTCGATGCCGGCGTGCAAATGAACATGCTGGTTGGGCAGCGCACCATTTATGCACTCGGCGCCGACATCCGCAGCCGCGTTAACGCCCTTTATATTGCGCTGTTCTTTCTCGGCGGCGCGATCGGCTCGGCGCTCAGTGGCTGGGCCGTGAGTCATGGCGGCCATGCCAAGGTCGCAATGATCGGCCTATGCTTTCCCGCAATCACGCTTATACTGTTCCTGGGGGAGCTATCCCGGCGCGATTGACGAGGGACCCATGCATTCACCTGTTTCACCCCTCCTGCTCGATACCGATGAAGTCGCGCCCGTGCGCGAAGACAACGCGAACAGCACATCTCCTTTCCTGCTCACCTGCGATCATTACGGCAAACGCATCCCGGAACGACTCGGCCGGCTCGGCCTCACGGAGAGCGATCTGGAGCGGCACATCGCTTCCGATGTCGGCATTGCCGGTGTCGCGCGGCGGCTTGCGGAGGCGACCGGCGCGCATCTGATCGCGCAGCGATATTCGCGCCTCGTGATCGACTGCAATCGGCCGTTCGAAAGTCCGGGCTCGATCCCGCTGATGAGCGAGGCCACTCACATTCCCGGCAATGACGGCCTGAACTTCGAGGACATCGCCGCGCGCCGGCGCGAGATTTTCACGCCCTATCACACGCGCATCGCGCAGACGATCGACAACCGCGCCGCGAAGAAGCAGCCGACCATTCTGCTGTCGCTGCATTCGTTCACGCCGGTCTATGCGGGCGTGGCGCGGCCCTGGCATGTCGGCACGCTCTATCAGAACGGCAACGGCCTGCCGCCTTTGCTGCTCAAGCTGCTCCGCGCCGAAGGCCATTTTCTGGTCGGCGACAACGAGCCTTACTCGGTGAGCGACGCGACCGACTACACCATCCCCGTGCATGGCGAGCGCCGTGGCATCGCCAATTCCGGCATCGAAATCCGGCAGGATCTGATTACTGACGAAGCCGGCCAGATCGAATGGGCCGAGCGGCTGACGCGTATCCTGCACGAACTCGAAGGCCGCCTGCTGGCGCAGGGACTGGTGAAACGCTGATGCCCTGTCGTCCCCGCGAAGGCGGGGACCCATAATATTTCTCGTTCTATCTCTGAGCGTCTTCGCGCGCCGCGTCTCCTTCCAATTACCGTCTCATCACTCGCGGAAACCACACTGGGTCCCCGCCTTCGCGGGGCGACAATGTTTTCCTCGCTTGACATGCAACCATTTGGTTGCCTATTATCCAGATCATGGATGAGGTCTTCAAGGCACTGGCGGACGCATCGCGGCGCTTGCTGCTCGATCGGCTTCATGCCCGCAACGGCCAGACATTGCTGGAGCTTTGCAACGGCCTCGACATGACGCGGCAGGCCGTCACCAAGCATCTGGCCATTCTGGAAGACGCCAATCTCGTCGCCACCATCAAGCATGGCCGCGAGAAGCTGCACTACCTCAACCCCGTGCCGATCCATCAGATCGGCGAACGATGGATCAAAAAGTTCGAGCGCGGAAAACTCGAAGCGCTCAGCGAGTTGAAACGAAAACTGGAGAAGCGTGATGAGTAAACCGGAATTCGTCTATGTCACCTACATCAAGACCACGCCGGAAAAGCTCTGGCACGCGCTGACCGACAAGGCCTTCACCGAGAAATACTGGTACTGCTGTTCCCTCACATCCGACTGGAAGGTCGGCTCGCGCATGCACATGGACCGGGACGGCGAGGTGAAGAACGAATGCGTCATTCTCGAATCCGATCCGCCGCGCAGGCTCGCCTATAGCTGGCAATCGGTGTTCGACGAGGAGATGCGGAAAGAGAAGCCCTCGCGCGTGACCTATGTGATCGAGCCGTCCTATGACGGCGTCAAACTGACCGTGACGCATGAAGGCTTCGCGGCGGACAGCAAGACGCTGCCGAGCATCTCCACGGGCTGGCCGCTCGTGCTCTCGAGCCTCAAGAGCATTCTGGAAACCGGGCAGCCGCTCGCCTTCGCGCGCGCCTGAGGCGGCGAAGTTCGATCAAGATTGTCGTCCCCGCGCAGGCGGGGACCCAGCATCTCAAAAAATCTGGATTCCCGCTTTCGCGGGAATGACGAAGGTGAGTTGGCCTAGCCCGTGAGCGCAGCTTTCACGAGGCCGCTGGCCTTGCCGAAATCCATCTGGCCGGCGTACTTGGCTTTGAGCGCGCCGATCACCTTGCCCATGTCCTTCATCCCGGCGGCGCCGGTGTCCTTGATGGTGGCGGCGATGGCGGCCTTCACTTCGTCGTCCGACATCTGCTTCGGCAGGTAAGCCGAGATCACTGCGATCTCCTCGCGCTCCTGGGCTGCGAGTTCCGCGCGGCCGCCCTTGTCGTAAAGCTCGACCGATTCCTGGCGCTGCTTGATCATCTTCTGCAACAGGCCGAGGATGTCATCGTCGGACAAGGGCGGCTTGCCCTGCCCCCGCGCCTCGATGTCGGCATTCTTGATCGCCGAGTTCACCATCCGCAGCGTGGAGAGCTTGCGCTCCTCCTTGGCCTTCATCGCCTCTTTTACGGCGTTGCCGATGTCGTCGCGCAGCATGGTCAATCTCCCGGGGGCGCGAAGGCGCCATCAAATCCGCGTTGGATTTACGGGGTTTTTTGGCCCCCGACAACCGCCCCCTGCCTTGAGCGCGGGGCGCGGACGGCAAATATGAGGAAAGCGCATAGAATGCCTCCCTTTGCCCTTTGACGCGCCGCAACGTGCGGGCTATGTCATGGGCTTATGACAACAAATGACAATTCCCCCGCCTGGCCGGACAGAAAACCGACCGCGCTGCTCGTGCTTGCCGATGGCACCGTGCTGGAGGGCTTCGGCCTCGGCGCGGAAGGCTCCGCCGTCGGCGAGGTCTGCTTCAACACCGCAATGACCGGCTACGAGGAGATCCTCACCGATCCCTCCTATGCGGGACAGCTCATTACCTTCACCTTCCCGCATATCGGCAATGTCGGCGCCAACGACGAAGACATCGAGACGGTGAACATGGCCGCGACGACCGGCGCGCGCGGCGCGATCCTGCGCGCGTCCATTACCGATCCGTCGAACTACCGCGCCAGCAAGCATCTCGACAACTGGCTCACCGCGCGCGGCATCATCGGCCTCGCGGGCATCGACACCCGCGCGCTGACCGCGCTGATCCGCCAGAAGGGCATGCCCAATGCCGTGATCGCCCACAGCAAGAGCGGCACATTCGATCTCGCCGCGCTGAAGAAGGAAGCTGCCGCGTGGCCCGGTCTCGAGGGCATGGACCTCGTGCCGATGGTGACGAGCGCGCAGCGCTACGACTGGGACGAGACCGACTGGCACTGGGGCAAGGGCTTTGGCCGTCAGGACAAGCCGGAGTTCCATGTCGTCGCGATCGATTACGGCATCAAGCGCAACATCCTGCGCCTGCTCGCGGGCGAAGGCTGCAAGGTGACGGTCGTCACCGCGAAGACGTCCGCCGAAGACATTCTCGCGATGAAGCCCGACGGCATCTTTCTCTCCAACGGCCCGGGCGATCCGGCGGCGACCGGCGAATATGCCGTGCCGGTGATCAAGAAGATCATCGACAGCGGCGTGCCGACCTTCGGCATCTGCCTCGGTCATCAGATGCTCGGCCTCGCCGTCGGCGGCAAGACCATGAAGATGCATCAGGGCCACCACGGCGCGAACCATCCGGTGATGGACCTCACCACCGGCAAGGTCGAGATCACCTCGATGAATCACGGCTTCGCGGTGGACAAGACCACGCTGCCGAAGAATGTCGAGCAGACGCATTATTCGTTGTTCGACAATTCCAATTGCGGCATCGCGCTGAAGGACAAGCCTGTGTTCTCGGTGCAATACCATCCGGAGGCATCGCCCGGCCCGCGCGACTCGCACTATCTGTTCACGCGGTTCGCGGACCTGATGCGCGCCAAGAAGCGGGCCTGAGCACAGCCGATGGCGACCATCATCTTCGCCGACAAGACGCTGCGCTATGACGGCCGCGATTTCGAGAAGCGCCCGCTTGGCGGCACCGAATCCAGCGTGATCCAGTGCGCGCGCGAGCTCGCCAAGCGCGGGCATGACGTCACGGTGTATTCAAACTGCGACGAGCCGGTGATGGATCGCGGCGTGATGTGGCGGCCGCTCGACGGCGAGCGGCCCGACACCTGTGACCTCTATATCGCCTGCCACCAGCCGGAATTGCTGGGCTTCGTGCGCAAGCCGCGCCGGAACGCGATCTGGGTGCTGTGGCCGGTGAACCAGCTCAAGCACTACAAGAAATTCTGGCGGCTGTGGCTGCATCGCCCGGTGCCGGTGCTGATGAGTCTGTTTCAGGCGAAGAAATACTCGCCGGTGCTGCCGCAGCATGAGCCGCAGTTCGTGCTGCCGCACGGCTTGCCCGACGATATTCGCGGCCGCAGCCCGCTCACCGAGGCGCCGCCGCCGCGTGCGATCTTCGCCTCGCACCCGACCCGCAATCTGCACCGTGTCGTCGAGATCTGGGCGAAACACGTGCTGCCGCGCGTGCCGGGCGCGGTGCTCGATGTCTATGGCATCAACGCGCTCAAGGAAGGCGATGATGCGTGGGCGGCGTGGGAAGGCCGCTTTCTGCCATCCGGAATGTCTCCTCAGGTCAAAGCCTCGGTGCGGGTGCATCCGCCGCAGAGCCGCGAGACGCTGATCGCCGCGATGCGCAGCGCGCGCGTGATGCTCTATCCCGGCCACAAGACGGAAGCGTTTTGCCTCGCCGTCGCCGAAGCGCAGGCGCTCGGCCTGCCCGCAATCGTCTCCAACATCACCGTAATGCCGGAGCGCGTGATCGACGGGCTGACGGGCTTCGTCCACGACGACGACGCCAAATTCGGCGCGGACGCGGTGCGGCTTCTGACCGACGACGCGCTCTGGCGCAGCCAGCACGAGGCGGCGTTGCGTTATCAGCAAGGCATCACCTGGTCGGAACACGCCGGGCGGCTGGAGAGTTTTCTTTTGTCGGATATCGAGCCTATTTATCGCTCGGTGCTGGCGCTGCCGCCAACCTCAAACGTCACGCAGTAAACCCTCGACGGCGGCCACCACCGCATCGACGGGAATCGCCTCCATCGTCTCGCCACCATGATCCTGCGCGCGGATGACAATTCCACGCTTGGTCAATGGCGCCCAGCGCGCAGGGTTGGTCGGCCCGAACAGGCTGACGAGCGGCGCGCCAATCGCACCGAACAGATGGCCCATGCCACTGTCGTTCGCCACGGCAACCTTCACGCGTTCGCCCAGCGCGATGGCATATTCCAGCGAGGCCGCGTCGGCATCATCTGCGTCGGCCTGCGGAAACAGGGCCGAGGGGATCGATGCGCGTAATTCATCCGCGATGGCGCGCTCCTGCGGACCGGTGAAGACCACCGGCGTCAAGCCTTGCGCCGCAAGACGCTTCGCCAGCGCCACATAGTTCGGCAGCGGCCAGTTCTTGCGAACCTCGCGGCTGCCGATGGCGATGCCGATATATTGCGGGCCGTCCGGCAGCGTCCGCGCGGCGCGCGCGCGAATACGCTCACTCAGTTGAAAGCGGCCCTGCCATTCGGGCGCACGCTGCAACGCCGCTTCCGCCATCGACAGCGCCCGCGCGGCAATGCCTTCCGGCCGCGACCAGCGACCGGGCGGGCGTTTGTCGGAGAGCGCATAACCCGGCAGGCAGCAATAGAACCCACGATGTTTCAGGACCGTACGTGCCAGAGCCACCGTCACCAGCCGCGTGCGCATGTCGAACACGAGATCAAACGGCGGAAACGTGCGCAACTGCCGGATCACGGTGCCCACCGGTGTCGTGATGTTCGCATTCTCCACGACATGGGCGATCAGATCGCCGACGAACGGCTTCATTTCCCGCGCCATCGAGGTGGTGTGGGTCGCAATCCACCAGATCGGCCGGTCGGGATAGGCGCGTGCAATCGCGCGCAGAAACGGCAATTTGAGAAGCGTATCGCCAAGACCTTCGCGATCGACCAGAACGGCGATCGGGCGAACATCATCGGCGCGTGACACCGTCGAACTCATGCAAGAACCCGCAGGCTGATCCTACCGGGCCATGCCTTAGCGGAAGCCCGCATCCAAGGCAAAGGCGGTTTGCGTTTCCTCCGCAGGGCTCAGTTAGATGATTCCAGCAAACATCACCGCGTCGTGAAACGCTCTCGTCTTATAACAACCATCTTTTCCCGGTGATTTCCCTCCGGGAATCGCCGGTTACATTGAACGGGGACATTCATGAACAAGATCGCGGACGATCACGCCAGCAAGGTGCCCGCGGTCACGCTGGCGTTCTGGATCATCAAGATCGCCGCGACGACATTGGGCGAGACGGCGGGCGACGCCGTGTCGATGTCCATGAACCTCGGCTATGCGGCCAGCAGCCTTATCTTTATCGGGCTTTTCGTGGCCGCGATTCTGCTGCAGATGTCGGCGAAACGCTTCCACCCGCTTCTCTACTGGGCCGTGATCGTCGCGACCACGACTGCCGGCACAACGATGGCGGACTTCGCGGATCGCTCGCTTGGCATCGGCTATGCCGGTGGCGCGACGATCCTGTTCGTCCTCCTGCTCGCCTCTCTTGCGATCTGGTACCGGACGGCCGGTTCGGTATCGGTCGACACGATTACTTCGCCCAGGGTCGAGATGTTCTACTGGATCACGATCCTTTTCTCGCAAACCCTCGGCACCGCACTTGGCGACTGGATGGCCGACACCGGCCTTGGCTATGAAGGCGGCGCTCTTGTCTTCGCGGCCGGGCTGCTGGTCATCGTCGCCGCCTATTTCCTGACGAATGTGTCGCGCACATTGCTGTTCTGGAGCGCCTTCATCCTGACGCGCCCCTTGGGCGCCACCGTCGGCGATTTCCTCGACAAGCCTGCCGCCGATGGCGGGCTGGCCTTCAGCCGCTTCTATGCGTCGGCATTGCTCGCGGCGTTCATGCTCGTGTGCATCCTGTCGTTCTCGCGGCGCGCAAGCCCGCAGCAAGACGCCGCGTAGGAAGGCCAAGCAACAACGTCCCCATCGCTGGGGACGTTGTTGGATTCATCGAGAACGCGCGAAGGCTGTTACGCCTCGTTGCCGCCTTCCTGGCGGGTCGCCTCGAACAGGAACCAGGTCCGGCGCTCGGCTTCGTCGATGAAGTTTTCGAGGATGCTCGTGGTCGCGACGTCGCCGCCCTTGTCGGCGATCTCGTGTGCCTTGCGCATCTCGGCGGCCAGATGCTTGTTGTCGCGCATCAGCTCGCGCAACATTTCGCGCGGCGGCACGTAGTCCTCATCGTTGTCCTTGATGGTCTGCAGCTTGGCGATCTGGCCGATCGAGCGCAACGTGTTGCCGCCGAGCTTGCGGATCCGCTCGGCCAACTGATCGGTGGTCGCGAAAATCTGATCGGAGTGCTCGTCCAGCATCAGATGATAATCGCGGAAATGCCGCCCGCTCATATGCCAATGGAAATTCTTGGTCTTCAGATAGAGCGCGAAGACGTCGGCCAATAGCGCATTGACCGCCGCCGCAATCTTGTCGACTGCTGCCTGTTGCAGATCGGTTGGCGTATCCAGTTCAGATGCCACGGAGTTCCTGGTTTTGCTCACGACGGACCTTCCTGCTAGTAGAAGTGAGTTGCGCCGCCGGGGAAATCCGGCTCGGCGACCATTAACTCACGACGCAGGTGCCTGTTCCGGCGCCGGAACCCCTGTCCGAAAGCATTACCGGAAGTTCATGGCCTGGATCGATTTTTATGATTCCGCACCATCGATTTATGTGAGCGACGCGCATCGCCGCGCGCATTTCGATCTCATCGCCACCGACATCATCGGCTACGTCCCCTCGTCCGAAGCGGCGGTGCTGGATTATTCCTGCGGCGAGGCGTTATCGGCTGCGCGCGTCGCGGCGAAGTGCAAACGCCTGATCCTCGCCGAACCCGCGCCGAGCGTGCGTGAGCGGCTCGCGGAACGGTTTGCCGCCATTGCCAACATCGAAGCGTTGTCGCTCGACGATCTTGCTGCGCTGCCGGATGCCTCGCTCGATCTCGTCGTGATGATTTCGGTCGCCCAGTACATGACGCCCGACGAACTCGACGCCGCGTTCGCGCAAATCTGCCGCCTTCTGAAGCCGGAGGGCCGCTTCGTGCTTGGCGATATCCTCGATCCCGGTGTCGGCGCCGTGACCGATGCCGTCGCGCTTTTGCGGTTCGCCGCGAAAAACGGATTCCTGATCGACGCCATCACCGGCATTACCCGCATGGCGTTATCTGATTACCGCTCTCTCCGAAGCAAGCTCGGCCTGCGCTGCTACCGCGCCGAGGACATGCTTCAGAAACTCGGGGACGCAGGCTTCGTCGCCGCGCTGGCGGCGCGGAATGTCGGCACCAACCCCGCCCGCAAGACCTTCATCGCAAAGCGCAAATAGCGCCAATCTGTCGTTTCACGACCTAAATCCTCTTCCCCCGCTGTTAACCCTATCTTCCAACTCGCTGTGACGGGTCATTCTGTCGCGGCTAGAGTGTTATTGGCCCGGTGGCGGAAACGTCTTACGCGGGAGCTGTGCAAAGCTTTTTATCCTGGTTCAAATCCAGGCCGGGCCTCCAATTTTCCTCATTCAATATCGCCAACATTTCGGCTTCGGCTTGAACGGCTCCAGAACTGGCCGCCGGCAAGCCGTTTCTGCTATTGTCCTGTCATGGCGACAAACGCGAAAGAATTTATCGACTTCTGGGTCGCTAACAGCGTCCACGCGAAATTGGAGCTTGGCCAGATCGGCAGCTCCCAAAGCGCAGATGAATTGGCGCGCCGACTTCTGAAAGCCGCTCATCAGCTAGGTCTGTCGTCCGATGACATCGTTCGGGAGATCGGTGACCCCGCTGAATACATCAAGGCCAAACTCCGCGAGTTCAATGTCGCCGAGTCAGATCGTCGGGACCCGCGTTCGTAGCCAATGGATGATGCTATCGACGAAAGGCTGGATGCCTCCGACATCGAACACATAAGCCAGACTTAGAGCAGCAAAGAAAACGATGGCGCCCGTACAGACGCCCATCAAAAAGCCCCTTGCGAACCGCGAATTATTATTGATCGCGTGCATGTAGACCTGCATTTCTGTTTTTGATCTGAGGGACATTCCCTGAACCCTTGCTGTATGAAGTCAGTTGGCCGGTTGCTCTTACAATTCTCCGCACGACAATCGGACACGGCTTCCTGCGCTACGGCAAAGAAAAACCTCCAGTCATGAGACCGGAGGTTCCCCTTCATCCTCGCGAATGAAGCTTAACGCTGATCCGGCTTCTGTTGCCCGCCACCCTGCTGGCCGCCCTGGCCGGGCTGCTGTTGCTGCTGGCCCGGCTTGTGATCGCCGCCGCCCTGCTGCTGCCCTGGCTTGTTACCCTGCTGGCTCTGCTGGCGCTGATCGTCGTTCTGATTTTGGTTCGACATATTTCAATTCCTTCTGTTACGCAGAACGCCAATGTCTAGGACCAACTCACGTTCCTAAGCATCGAGAGGAATTGGCTCTAAAAGATAATTTAATAGCGGCCTTGATTTTCAGCCATGAGCGCAGGCGAAAACCTCAGGCCCACGATACATCGTCGGTTTCCGAAGTTGCTGTCGAAAGCTGTTCTTCGGTCACGATGCGCTCACTGCCATCGAGACAGTTCCTGATGCGGTAACGAAATCTACCATCCATCTCGATCGGTAAATGCGATACGACCATGTAGGTAGGCCGTTGTCCTTTGCTGCCACGGCTTGGTCCTTGCGGGGAATGACGGACTTTGCCGCTGATTGGAAATTGATGAGCCAAATGCCCTCTCTAAGTCACCTGCATGAAAGCCCCGCCATGTCCGGCAAGACTCTTTGGATCAACCCAATACATCCCTGGAATTGATCGGTTCAGTCATTCACATCCCGCGCTTATGCGCGCCAGATGTCAGCAATCGTCGACCATTTGGCGTTGCAGTTCATGCAATGCCATTTGTTGATGACAGCCTTCGCAGAGTAAGTCGAACTATAGGGCGCCACGAGAACCTGACCGCAAGCGCAGGTATCGGTGCCCTCAGGCCGCGATCTCCTCATTGGCGCAGGAGATGCATCGCGCGCAGATAGGCTTGCCCATTTACGGGCAAATCGTCTTTTAAAGTGAAGCGGGTAAATAACGGCGCTCATGGCTGTTTCCCTCTTCGAGGCGGGAGCACAGCAGCGTCTCTCCGTCATCGGCGCCTGGTTTTGCCGACTGATCAAGGTGATGTGGGGATAACCGATCAGGATTACAAGACGAGGGCCATCCTCGCTTGGCCCTGACGGCATCCACCTGCCCGGCATCCTGTCCCATGGCTCGACGCCGCGGCGTCAAAAAGCAGGCGAAACCGGCCCGAAATGCCCCAAATTGCCGGTTGATGGGGACGTTTAAACCCTTCCACCACAGGGGATTCTGGTCTAAAGACACCCCGCGCGCGAAAATCGCGCTCTTGGCTCAAGGGACGCGCGGCTGCGCGCCCTTTTTTTGTGCCGAAATTCCGGCTGGCCTTCCTGCCTGCGAGACTTAATGCCCAAACGTACAGATATCTCGACGATCCTCATCATCGGCGCTGGCCCCATCGTGATCGGCCAGGCCTGCGAATTCGACTATTCCGGCACCCAGGCCGTGAAGGCGCTGAAGGAAGAAGGTTACCGGGTGGTGCTGGTGAACTCCAATCCGGCCACCATCATGACCGACCCGGATCTGGCCGACGCCACCTACATCGAGCCGATCACCCCGGAGATCGTCGCCAAGATCATCGAGAAGGAACGCCACGTCGTTCCCGGCGGCTTCGCGCTGCTGCCGACCATGGGCGGCCAGACCGCGCTGAACTGCGCGCTCAGCTTGCGCAAGCAGGGCACGCTGGACAAATTCGACGTCGAGATGATCGGCGCCACCGCCGACGCCATCGACAAGGCCGAGGATCGCGGCCGCTTCCGCGAGGCGATGGACAAGATCGGCCTCGAGTCGCCGCGTTCGATCCAGACCAAGACGCTGCCCGACGCGCTGCGCGCGCTGGAAGAAATCGGCCTGCCTGCAATCATCCGCCCGTCCTTCACCATGGGCGGCACCGGCGGCGGCATCGCCTATACCAAGGCCGAGTTCATCGAGATCGTCGAGCGCGGCATCGACGCCTCCCCGACCGACGAAGTGCTGATCGAAGAGTCGGTGCTCGGGTGGAAGGAATTCGAGATGGAGGTTGTCCGCGACAAGAAGGACAACTGCATCATCGTCTGCTCGATCGAGAACCTCGATCCGATGGGCGTGCACACCGGCGACTCCATCACCGTCGCGCCCGCGCTGACGCTGACCGACAAGGAATACCAGATCATGCGCGACGCCTCGCTGGCGGTGCTGCGCGAGATCGGCGTCGAGACCGGCGGCTCCAACGTGCAGTTCGGCGTCAACCCCGCCGACGGCCGCATGGTTGTCATCGAAATGAATCCGCGCGTGTCGCGCTCGTCGGCCCTCGCATCGAAAGCCACCGGCTTCCCGATCGCCAAGGTCGCCGCGAAGCTCGCGGTCGGCTACACCTTGGATGAAATTGCCAACGACATCACCGGGGGTGCTACGCCGGCGTCGTTCGAGCCGACCATCGACTACGTCATCACGAAAATTCCGCGCTTCGCCTTCGAGAAATTCCCCGGCGCATCCTCCACGCTGACCACCTCGATGAAGTCGGTCGGCGAAGTGATGGCCATCGGCCGCACCTTCCAGGAATCCTTGCAGAAGGCGCTGCGCGGGCTTGAGACGGGATTGACCGGCCTCGACGAAATCGAGATCGACGGCCTCGGCCAGGGCGACGACAAGAACGCGATCCGCGCCGCTCTCGGCACGCCGACGCCGAACCGCATTTTGCAGGTGGCGCAGGCGATGCGGCTCGGCTGGTCGGACGAGGAGATCTTCAACTCCTGCAAGATCGATCCGTGGTTCCTCGCGCAGATGCGCGGCATCATCGAGACCGAGCAGAAGGTGCGCGAGCACGGCCTGCCGGGCAACGCGTTCGCGATGCGCTCGCTGAAAGCGATGGGCTTCTCCGATGCCCGCCTCGCGGTGCTCGCCAACTCAACCGAGGCCGAGGTGAAGACCGCACGGCGCGCGCTCGGCGTGCGCCCCGCCTTCAAGCGCATCGACACCTGCGCGGCCGAGTTCGCCTCGCCCACCGCCTACATGTATTCGACCTATGAAGCGCCGTTCGCGGGCAAGGTCGCGGATGAGAGCGATCCGTCCGACAAGAACAAGGTCGTCATTCTCGGCGGCGGCCCGAACAGAATCGGTCAGGGCATCGAGTTCGACTATTGCTGCTGTCACGCCTGCTTCGCGCTGCATGACGCGGGCTACGAGACCATCATGGTCAACTGCAACCCGGAAACGGTCTCGACCGACTACGACACCGCCGACCGGCTGTACTTTGAACCGCTGACCGCGGAAGACGTGCTCGAAATCATCGACACCGAACGCTCCAACGGCAAGCTGCACGGCGTCATCGTGCAGTTCGGCGGCCAGACTCCGCTCAAGCTCGCGCGCGCGCTGGAAGATGCGAACGTGCCGATCCTCGGCACCTCGCCGGATGCGATCGACCTCGCCGAAGACCGCGACCGCTTCAAGCGCGTGCTCGATAAATTGCGGCTGACGCAGCCGAAGAACGGCATCGCCTATTCGGTCGAACAGGCGCGGCTTGTCGCGGCCGAACTTGGCCTGCCGCTGGTGGTGCGCCCCTCTTACGTACTCGGCGGCCGCGCGATGCAGATCATCCGCGAGGAGAGCCAGCTCGGCGACTACCTGCTCGGCACGCTGCCCGAACTCGTGCCTGCCGACGTCAAGGCGCGCTACCCGAACGACAAGACCGGTCAGATCAACACCGTACTCGGCAAGAACCCGCTGCTGTTCGACCGCTACCTGTCGGACGCCACGGAAGTCGACGTCGACTGCCTGTCCGACGGCAAGGACACGTTCGTCGTCGGCATCATGGAGCACATCGAGGAAGCCGGCATTCACTCGGGCGACTCGGCCTGCTCGCTGCCGCCGCATTCGCTCGATGCCGCGACCATCGCCGAACTCGAACGCCAGACGCGCGAACTCGCGCTCGGCCTCGATGTCGTCGGCCTGATGAACGTGCAATACGCGATCAAGGACGGCGAGATCTACGTGCTGGAGGTCAATCCGCGCGCCTCGCGTACCGTCCCCTTCGTCGCCAAGGTGGTGGGCCTGCCGGTCGCCAAGATCGCCGCGCGCGTCATGGCCGGCGAAAAGCTGGCCTCCTTCAAGCTGAAGCCGCACAAGCTCGGCCATGTCGGCGTCAAGGAATCGGTGTTCCCGTTCGCGCGCTTCCCTGGCGTCGACACCGTGCTCGGCCCGGAGATGAAATCGACCGGCGAGGTGATGGGCATCGACCGCTCGTTCCCGATCGCGTTCGCCAAGAGCCAGCTCGGGGGCGGCACCCGTGTGCCGCACACCGGGACGGTGTTCATCTCGGTGCGCGAAAGCGACAAGGAGCGCATCCTGGAGCCCGCCCGCATCCTGACCAAGCTCGGCTTCAAGGTGATCGCGACCTCTGGCACCCAGCGTTACCTCGCCGATCACGGCGTTCCCGCCGACAAGATCAACAAGGTGCTGGAAGGCCGCCCGCACATCGTGGACGCCATCACCAATGGCGAGGTCCAACTCGTGTTCAACACCACGGAAGGCCCGCAGGCGCTGGCGGACAGCCGTTCTCTGCGTCGCGCTGCCCTCTTGCATAAAGTGCCCTACTACACCACACTTTCAGGTGCCGTGGCGGCCACGCAGGGCATCCGCGCCTATCTGGGCGGAGACCTCGAGGTTCGCACCTTGCAAGGTTATTTTTCCGATCTTTGAGGTCTGACACCGCCTCCGGGCGGATCGCCAGAACTGCGCCGGAACCGGGTTCGCCCCGTGCAAGTTCTTTTCGGTTCGGCCGGAAACGGTCCGATCGACAGTTTTTCAGGTCCGGTTTTGGCCGGACATGAAATCGAGGAATAGACGACATGGTTGAGAAGCTTCCGATAACCGCCGCCGGACTTATGGCTCTCGAAGATGAATTGAAGCAGCGCCAGTCGGTGGAGCGCCCGCGCATCATCGAGGCGATCGCGGAAGCGCGCTCGCATGGCGACCTGTCCGAGAACGCCGAATACCATGCGGCGAAGGAAGCGCAGTCGCATAACGAGGGCCGCATCGCCGAGCTCGAGGACAAGCTCGCGCGCGCCGACATCATCGACGTCTCGAAACTGTCGGGCGACACCATCAAATTCGGCGCGACCGTGACGCTGATCGACGAGGACACCGAGAAGAAGGTGGTCTACCAGATCGTCGGCGAAACCGAGGCCGACGCCAAGAAGGGCCGCATCTCGATCACCTCGCCGCTCGCGCGCGCGCTGATCGGCAAGAAGAAGGGCACCTCCGTCGAGGTCGTCGCCCCCGGCGGCGCCAAGGCCTACGAGGTCGCCAAGGTCGACTGGAAGTAATTTCGCGCAAGCGCAGACTTTAGCTGATAAATGGCCGGATCATTCTCCGGCCATTTTCGTTGGCGGATAACGAGGCGACATGCAGCGTTTTCATGGAGCGATGCTGGCGTTGGCTGCCCTGCTGGTCGCGAATCCCGCGCGCGCCGACGAATTACTGCCGCTGCCGCCGGACGGACCTGCTCAAACGCAATCAGCCGAGCCGAAAGAAACATCCGTTCACACCGGGCTGCCGCAATGCCTGCGGTGGACCGACGGCTGCGTCAGTTGCACGCGCGGCGATATCAAGGACAAACCGGCCTGCTCCAACATCGGCCCCGCCTGCCAGCCCGCCGAGATCCGTTGCATTCAGGGCGAACCTGAGCCCGGCAAAACTGACGGCAAAACCCCATAGACCCGCCAATATGCCGCGGGCTACGCATGCTTCGCACATATTTTTGTTCGGCGATGGCTTGGTGCCGAATCGCGCCATGCGATACGATGAATCATCGCCATTTTCACAAAGAGAGGACCGATGAGCATCGAACGAACATTGGCGCCCTGGCAGCCGCAAGTTCTCAGCGTCCTGCGCTTTATGGCCGGACTTGAAATCCTTCAGCACGGCACGGCGAAGATTCTACATTTTCCGGCCGTGGCGCAAATGGCCCATGTCCAGATCGGATCGCTGGCTGGCGTCGGCGGCCTGATCGAACTGATCGGCGGCACGCTAATGGTGATCGGCCTGTTCACGCGGCCGACCGCCTTCATCCTCTGCGGCTTCACGGCGGTGGCCTACTTCATGGTCCATGCGTCGCAGAGCTTCTTCCCCCTCGTCAACAAGGGCGAACTCGCGGTGCTTTATTGCTTCGTGTTCCTGTACATCTTCGCCGCAGGCCCCGGTCCGTGGAGCATCGACGCCGCACGCGGCAGAAGCTGATCACCTTACGGCCTGATAAAGAAAATCACCGTCAAAGCCGCGCCGATGGCTACCACCACGGCGCGGACTATTTTATCCGGCAGCATCTTCGCCCAGCCGACGCCGTAATAACCGCCGACAGACGCCGCGATCATCGTCACGATGGCGTGCGGCCAGTGCACCAGCCCGCCGAAAATCAAGAGCACGGCCGCCACCGCCTGAATCAAAAAGGCGATGGTGATGCGGATCGCATTGGCCTTGTGATAGTCGCCGCCCTCAAGAATGAGAAGCGCCGCGAGGATGACGAAGCCGATGCCCGCGCCGAAGAACCCACCATAGATCGACACCACCGCCATCAGCCCGTAGGCGGCGATGCGCACGCCGGTCTCCGCGCGCACTGACCACGGCTCGACAAACTTCCGGATCGGCCCGCTGAAGGCGAACAGCAATGTCGCGAACAAGAGCAGCCACGGCACCAGCGGCCTGAACCCGGCATTGCCGAGCCAGATCAAAAGCCCCGCGCCGATCGCGCCGCCGATCACGCCGATCACCGCGAACGGAACGAACTCGCGCCAGTGCGATTTCACCTCGTTGCGATAGGCCGCGACGGTCGCGAGGTTGGACGGCGTGATCGCGACCGCGCTGGTGGCGTTGGCTTCCAGCGCATTCAGCCCGCAGGCCACCATCGCCGCGAAGGACAGGAAGGTGCCGCCACCCGCGACGGAATTGACAACGCCGGCGAGGAAGCCCCCTCCGGCCAGCATCAGAAAATCTGCAACGCTCATCTGCGCATTCAGACTTTCAATTCCAGCGGCACGGCGGGCGCGTATTTGGAATTGTGCAGCACCAGCGAGGTGCGCACGTTCTGCACATGCGGCGCGGCGGTGAGATGCGTCACGAAGTCCTGGAAGGCCGCCATGTCGGACGCCACGCATTTCAGGATGAAATCGACTTCGCCCGACAGCATCCAGCATTCGCGCACGATAGGCTGGGCGTTCACGAACGCCTCGAAGGCGCGCAGGTCGGCATCGGCCTGGCTCGACAGATGGACGGAGGCGAACACCGTGACGTCGAAGCCGAGCGCCTTGGGATCGAGCAGCCCGCGATAGCCGTGGATGTAGCCCTCATCCTCCAGCGCCCGGACACGGCGCAGGCAAGGCGGCGGCGAAATGCCGACCCGCTTGGCCAGTTCCACATTGGTGATCCGGCCATCCTCCTGGAGTTCGTGCAGGATCTTGAGGTCGATGGCGTCGAGTTGTTTGGTCACGGCTCTCCCCGGGCTCTTGTTCGCGGCGCAACAATTCGAGCTTGTAGCGGGCTCTCCGCCGTTGCGCAATTTTATTGCGTGAGTTCTAAGACCTGCTGGCTTGGGGAAAATTGCAGACCCGGGGTTGCAAATCTTGCATAGCTCGTAGGAAGGCTTACATTGCTCCCAACAGACAGCTTAGCGCCCCCGTGGTGGCAATTTTTCTCTGATTTTCACCGATTTGCCACCGGTTTGCCAAAGGGCGCTTCGTCCTCAAGGTCAAATCGAAGGGTCATCGCATGGCCGGTCCACTCCACGCCAAAGTCGTCATCATCGGGTCCGGCCCGGCTGGTTACACCGCAGCAATTTATGCTGCGCGTGCGATGCTCGAACCCGTCCTGATCCAGGGCATCCAGCCGGGCGGCCAGCTCACCATCACCACCGACGTGGAGAACTATCCGGGCTTTTCCGATGTCATCCAGGGCCCGTGGCTGATGACCGAGATGGAAAAACAGGCGACCCATGTCGGCGCGAAGATCGTCACCGACCACGTCAACAAGCTTGAGCTTGGGCAATCGCCGTTCCGCATCACCTGCGACTCCGGCGACGTCTATCTCGCGGAATCCGTGATCCTCGCGACCGGCGCACAGGCGCGCTGGCTCAGCATTCCCTCCGAAGAAACCTTCAAGGGCTTCGGCGTTTCGGCCTGCGCCACCTGTGACGGCTTCTTCTACCGCAACAAGGAAGTCATCGTGGTCGGCGGCGGCAACACCGCGGTCGAGGAAGCGCTGTTCCTCACGAACTTCGCCTCCTCGGTGACGCTGGTTCATCGCCGCGACAGCCTGCGCGCCGAACGCATCCTGCAGGATCGCCTGTTCAAGCACCCCAAGATCAAGGTGGTGTGGGACAGCGAGATCGCCGAAATCACCGGCGAGCAAAACCCTTCCAAGGTCACACATGTCCGCCTGCGCAATCTCAAGACCGGCGCGATCACCGAGCAGGCCGCCGACGGCGTGTTCATCGCGATCGGCCACGCGCCCGCGACCGAACTGGTGCAGGGCCAGCTCAAGCTGAAACCCTCGGGCTATATCGAGATCGCCCCGCACTCCACCGCAACCTCCGTACCCGGCGTGTTCGCCGCCGGTGACGTTGCCGATGAACATTACCGGCAGGCCGTGACGGCCGCCGGCATGGGCTGCATGGCCGCGCTCGAAGCCGAGCGTTTCCTTGCCGCCCGTGCGAGCGAACGCGCCGCAGCGGAGTAATCATGGCCCGATCTCACGACGGACTGACCGATATGGACTGGGACAAGCTGAAGGTGTTCCACGCCGCAGCCGAGGCCGGCAGCTTCACCCATGCCGGCGAGCAGCTTGGGCTGTCGCAATCGGCGGTGTCGCGCCAAGTCAGCGCGCTGGAGCAGGAATTGTCGGTGTCGCTGTTTCATCGCCATGCCCGCGGCCTGATCCTCACCGAACAGGGCGACCTGCTGTTCCGCACCGCGCATGATGTCTTCATGCAGTTGCAGGCGGCGCGCGCGAAATTGACCGACAGCCGCGAGCGGCCGAGCGGGGAGTTGAAGGTGACGACCTCGCCCGGGCTCGGCATCAACTGGCTGGTGCCACGGCTGACCGAATTCACTTCGCTCTACCCGGAGATCCGGCTGGCGCTGACGCTGACCGACGAGGAACTCGACCTCTCGATGCGCGAGGCCGACGTCGCGTTGCGCACCCGCAAGCCGACGCAACCCGATCTCATCCAGCGGAAATTGTTTTCAATCGGCTTCCATGCCTACTGCTCGCCGGACTACGCCAAGAAATTCGGCACGCCGCGCACGCTGGAGGAACTGGACAATCACCGGTTGATCGTGCTCAACGCGCAGAACCTGCCGCCGCATCTGCAGAACAGAAACTGGCTGATCGAAGCCGGGCGCAACGGCGCGGGGCCGCGCGAGCCGTTCTTCAAGGTCAACAACGTGCTCGGCCTGGTCCGCGCCTGCCAGCAGGGCATCGGCATCGCCGCGCTGCCGGACTACCTCATCGACGAGGCCAATCGCCTGCTGCAACTGTTCGGCGAGGACGATTCGATTCAACTCGATGCGTATTTCGTCTATCCCGAAGAATTGAAGTCGGTGGCACGCGTCCAGGTGTTCCGCGATTTCATCGTCAGCAAGGCGCAGCGCTGGCCGTCATAACTAAAGATGTATGCAAAATGTCGGAGGTAAGAATGTCGCACGCATCTTGCGCATGACTGACATTCCAAACCCGCTGTTGCGATACATCGCGGCTCGATACGATACTCTTTTCATCCGATGCACCGGTTTGCATCCTGTCCCCTCCTCCTGCGGACCCCTGCATCGGATTCTTTCCCACTGTGAAAGCGGAAGGAAAGGCGATCGTATCGGCCTCTCAAGGCTGTCGACTAACAAGCCGGGCTTTTTGCCCGGCTTTTTTCGTTTCAGGTATTCCGTTCGCCCTGCTTTCACTATGGCGTGAGCCGCGTCATGCGGAGAGCCGCAGCCGTGCCAGCCGCAAGGCGTTACCGATCACGCTGACCGACGACAACGCCATGGCTGCCGCACCAATCGCAGGCGACAGCAGCAGGCCGAAGGCCGGATACAAAATACCAGCCGCGATCGGCACGCCCGCCGCGTTGTAGAGGAAGGCGAACGCCAGATTCTGGCGGATGTTGCGCATCGTCGCGACCGACAAGGTCCGTGCCTGCACGAGACCCATCAGGTCGCCGCGCAACAGCGTGATGCCTGCGCTCTCGATGGCGGCATCGGTGCCGCCGCCCATGGCAATGCCGACATCGGCGGCCGCGAGCGCCGGTGCGTCGTTGACGCCGTCGCCGACCATCGCGACACGGCGGCCCTGCTTTTGCAGACGCTGCACCGCCTCGCTTTTGTGTTCGGGCAGCACATCGGCCTCGACCTCGGTGATACCGAGTTGCGAAGCGACCGCGCGCGCGGTGGCGATGTTGTCGCCCGTCAGCATGACGACATGCAGTTTTGCCGCGCGCAGGCGCTCAAGCGCGGGCCGCGCGCTGTCCTTGATCGGATCGGCGATGGCAATGATGCCGCGTACGACGCCATCGACAGCCGCATAGATCACCGTCGCGCCCTGCTTGCGCTGCTCTTGCGCGGCATCATCAAGGGCCGTTGTGTCGATCTTCAGGTCCCGCATCAGCGCGGCATTGCCGAGCGCGATGGTCTTGCCCTCCACGCGCCCGCTGGCACCCTTGCCGGACGGCGAGTCGAAGCCATCGACCTTCCCGCAGACAAGCTGGCGGCGCTTTGCCGCCGCGACAATCGCCACCGCGAGCGGATGCTCGCTCGCCTGTTCGACACTTGCGGCCAGGCGCAGCAATTCGTTCTGGCTGAAACCTTCCACTGTCTCGATGCCGACGACATCGGGCCTGCCTTCCGTCAGCGTGCCGGTCTTGTCGATCACGAAGGTGTCGATGGTCTCCATCCGCTCCAGCGCATCGGCATCGCGCACCAGAATGCCCGAGCGCGCGCCGCGCCCGATCCCGACCATGATCGACATCGGCGTGGCGAGGCCGAGCGCGCACGGACAGGCGATGATCAATACCGTCACCGCCGCGAGAAGCGCGAAGGAATAGCGCGGCTCGGGGCCGAACATCGCCCACGCGGCAAAAGCAATCGCCGCCGCCGCCACCACGGCAGGCACGAACCAGCCCGCGACATAATCCGCCAATCGCTGCACCGGCGCGCGCGAACGCTGCGCCTTGGCGACCAGATCGACGATGCGCGACAGCACCGTGTCGCGGCCGACCTTGTCGGCGACCATCACGAGCCCGCCGCTCTGGTTCAGCGTGCCGCCGATCAGTTGCGCGCCCGCGTCCTTGGTCACCGGCATCGATTCACCCGTCACCATCGATTCATCGACGGCGGAGCGGCCCTCTTTCACCGTGCCGTCCACCGGCACCGTCTCGCCGGGCCGCACCCGCAACAGGTCGCCAACCGCCACCGCATCGAGCGCGATATCTTCCTCGACCCCATTCTTGATGCGGCGCGCGGTTTTCGGGGCGAGCGACAGCAGCGCGCGGATCGCGCCGGAGGTTTTCTCGCGCGCGCGCAACTCCAGCACCTGCCCGAGCAGCACCAGCGTCACGATCACCATCGCGGATTCGAAATACACCGCGACGCCGCCATGCATGTCGCGGAACGCCTCGGGGAAGGCCTGCGGCGCAAGCACCGCCGCCACGCTGTAGAGATACGCGATGCCGGTGCCCATCGCGATCAGCGTGAACATGTTGAGATTCCATGTCGCGACCGAACGCCAGCCGCGCACGAAGAACGGCGCGCCCGCCCAGAGCACCACCGGCGTCGCGAGCGCGAGCGATAGCCAGTTCGCCACTGACGGCGACACCAGATGCTGGCCGAACAGATGCCCACTCATTTCAATCACGAACACCGGCACGGTAAGCACCAGCGCGATCCAGAAACGGCGGCGCATGTCGATCAGTTCAGGATCGGGCTTGTCGTCGAGCGAAACGGTTTCCGGCTCCAGCGCCATGCCGCACTTCGGGCAAGAGCCGGGGCCGACCTGCCGCACTTCGGGGTGCATCGGGCAGGTGTAGATCGTGCCGGGGGCCGCTTCGGGCTCGGGTTGTTTCGGCGCAAGGAATTTTTCCGGCTCCGCTGCAAAACGATCATGGCAGCGCTGGCCGCAGAACACGTACTCGGTGCCCTTGTAAGTAAAACGGCCGCCCTTCGGGGCTTTTGGATCGACCTTCATGCCGCAGACAGGATCGATCGCCACCGGCGCTGGCGCCTCGTCCACAGCCGCCCCATGGCAGCAGGAGCCGTGATGGCCCTCATGCGAATGCGCGGCAGGCACAGGCGCTTTCGTACCATGAGAGCCGCAGCAGCCCGATTCCCCGTTCGCGTCGTGAGCCATCGCATCCACCTTGATCTTTATACCCCTAGGGGGTATATGGACGATATGAGAGACGAGATCAAGTCATCCTGCCGAAAACGGCTGAAACGCATCGAGGGTCAGATCCGCGGCCTCGGCGACATGATCGAGGCCGACCGCTACTGCATCGACGTCGTGACGCAGATCGCCGCCGCGCGCGCCGCCTTGCGCCGTGTCGAGGAGGAAATCCTGCGCGATCATGTGGCTCACTGTGTGGAACACGCGATCCATTCCGGCGACAAGGCCGACCAGCGCAAGAAGATCGCCGAGCTGATGGATGTGGTGAGCCGCGCCGACCGGTAGACGAGGCAACCTTGGCCGAATTCCCGGTCTGGCATTTTCCGTTCGCGTTTGAACGAACCCGTCAACGAATTCGTAAACTTAACAAACAGCCGATGGCATCGCGGATGCCAAGTTTACAACTTGTTACGTAACTCCACCTAGGTTGCATGCAATCGCGTATTCCCGCTGTCGCAACCGGCTCCATGCTCAAAATCTATAATTGTATCGCAACCGCCCACGACCTGAGGCTGGTCGTTCTCGCGGCGATTGTCTGCGCACTGTCATCCTTCGCCACCTTCCGCCTGCTACATCATGCGCGTGCCGTGCAGGGCCAGATGCGCCACATCTGGCTCGCGGTGTCCGCGGTTGCCATCGGCTTCGGCATCTGGTCGACGCACTTCATCGCGATGCTTGCTTTCTCGCCGGGAATTCCGAGCGGCTACAACATCGCCCTGACCGCGCTGTCGCTGATGGCCGCCATCCTGCTGACCGGCGCGGGCCTCGCCGTGTCGATGATTCCGAGCTGGCGCGCGGGTCCGTTCCTCGGCGGCGCCATCGTCGCGGGCGGCATCGCCGCGATGCATTACACCGGCATGGCCGCATTCGAGATCGCAGGCATCGTCGTCTGGGATTTCGGCATGGTCGCAGCGTCCATCGTGCTTGGCGCGGTGCTCGGCGCGATCGCACTGCCGGTCGGCCTGCGTGACACATCCGAGAAGTGGAAGGCCGCGGGCGCGGCGCTGCTGACGCTGGCGATCTGCAGCCATCACTTCACCGGCATGGCCGCCGTCTCCATTCTTCCCGATCCGAGCATCGCCGTTCCCGCCACCGCGCTGCCCCCGGCCCTGCTTGCTATTCTGGTTTGCGCCGCAAGCTTCACCATCATCCTGCTCTCGCTGACCGCGGTCGCGCTCGATGCCCGCGACAGGCGTCGCGCCGAGCTTGAGACCGACCGGATGCGCGGCCTCGCCAACGCCGCCGTGGAAGGCCTCGTGGTCTGCGACGGCGACACCATCGTCACCGTCAATGAAAGTTTCGCACAACTGGTCGGCCTGTCATCGGCCATGCTGGTCGGCAACAAGCTCGACCACTGCCTTCCGGACGACACCGCGCGCGAACGGCTGCTGACCTCGTCGAACCAGCCGATGGAAGTGACCCTGCGCCACCACGACGGATCGATGATTCCGGCCGAAGTCATCCTGCGGCCGATCGACTACGCGGGCCGCTCTCATCATGTCGTCGCCGTGCGCGACCTGCGCGCGCGCAAGAAGAACGAGCAGCACATCCGCTATCTCGCTCATCACGATGCACTGACCTCGCTGCCCAACCGCACCTCATTCAATGCGGCCATCGACGAAGCGCTTGCGGCACTTCCGAAAGACAGCAAGCTTGCCGTGCTCTGCCTCGACCTCGACCGCTTCAAGGAGGTCAACGACCTGTTCGGCCATGCCGCAGGCGACAAGGTGTTGCAGACGGTCGCCAATCGCATCGGCGGCCTGCTCGGCAACGGGCAGATCATGTCGCGTCTCGGCGGCGACGAATTCGCGATCCTGCTGCCGAACGTCGCCAGCGCCGACGCCGCCCGCCGCTTTGCCGAAAACGTTCTCGCCGCGCTGCGCCTCAAGGGCGACACGCCGGAGACCGACGGCATCTCCAGCAGCGTCGGCATCGCGCTCTATCCGGACGACGCGAACGACCGTCAGATGCTGCTCAGCCATGCCGATACGGCGCTGTATCGCGCCAAGACCGAAGGCCGTAACACCTATCGCTTCTTCGAGGCGAAGATGGGCGCCGAGGTCCGCGAACGGCGGATGATCGAGCACGATCTGCGCCATGCGGTGGCCCGCCACGAATTGCGGCTGGTCTACCAGCCCCAGCACGACATCCAGAACAATATCGTCACCGGGTTCGAGGCGCTGCTGCGCTGGAAGCACCCGACGCGCGGCGATGTCTCGCCCGCGACGTTCATTCCGATCGCGGAAGAAGCCGGAGCCATCCTCGGCATCGGCGAATGGGTGCTGCGCACCGCCTGCCGCGAAGCCGCGTCATGGCCGCAGCCCTTGACCATCGCGGTCAACGTCTCGACCTTGCAGATCTACGACCCGAACTTCGCGCAGCTCGTGCACGGCATCCTGCTGGAAACCGGGCTTTCACCGAACCGGCTCGAACTCGAGATCACCGAAACCGCGCTGGTGCGCGACCTCAACCGCGCATTGCTGACGCTGCGCCAGATCAAGGCGCTCGGCGTCCACATCGCGATGGACGATTTCGGCACCGGCTATTCGTCGCTGTCCAACCTGCGCGCCTTCCCGTTCGACAAGATCAAGATCGACGGCTCCTTCATCAAGTCGGTCGACAGCAACGAGCAGGCGGCGACCATCGTGCGCACGGTGCTGGGGCTCGGGCGCGGGCTCGGCCTGCCGGTGCTCGCCGAAGGCGTCGAGACCGCGGGCGAGATGAAATTCCTGCGCGACCAGAACTGCGACGAGATTCAGGGCTACCTGATCGGCCGCCCGGCGGCGATCGAGAACTTCCGCGAATACACCCATAACGAGGCGGCGCGCGAAATCGCGGACGAGTCACTCGCGGAGTTGAAGGCGGGATAAGTGGGGGCCGGCACTCATCGGGTGCCGGCGATGGTACAGTTGGGTGGGATCGAACCACCGACCTCCGGATCCACAATCCGGCGCTCTAACCAGCTGAGCTACAACTGCATCCTTCATCGCGCCACGAGGGCTGCGAACGCGCGGAAACTAGGGGCAGCGCCCGGCTTTGGCAAGACCGGACAAGCCATTCTGTAACAAGAGATTCTATCAGATCGCGGGCTGAGCGCGCAGGAGAAATCCCCGGCTTGCCAGGGGATGCCGGACGCAAAAACGGCCGGGCAAGCCCGGCCGTTCATGGATCAATCCTGAAATCGCTTAAGCGACGTTCTGGAACGCCTTGGTGACGCTGGCCTTGAACGGCTCGACGGTCTCGGTCGCGACCTTCTGGCCAAGCTCGGCCAGCTCCTTCGACTGCGCGGTGAGCGTCTCGAACTGCTTGCGCGCATGGGCGCTCACCAGTTCCGCGGCTTCCGGCAGCGAACCGATGCCGACCAGCGACTGGGCGAAATCGAACGACGAGGTGACGTTGGCCTGGGCAATCTCGACGAGCTTGGCGGTAAAACCGCTCGCGCCCTTGGTGGCCGAAGCATAAACGGCTTCCAGCGCCTCGTTGTTGCTCTCGGCGGCGGCCTTCAGCTTCTGGTAGCCGTCACGGGCCTGATTGACGCCGTTTTCGGCGAACGCACGGAACGCTTCGGGAATCTGGAACGGGGTGGTGGTGAAAAACGCCTGGTTGCTCATATTGGCATGTCCTCAGCCTGGGAAAATGAGGCCACGCGCAGCCCGGCAATAGAATCGGCCACCAGCCCCTGACCAGACCAATATAAGCCGTCTTTTGTGCAATGCAATATTTTTATTGCGCTGCGTTAATTTTTACATAAACCACTGATTTAGCGTGGCTTTGCGGTATCCATCGCCGCCTTGGTGACGGCCTGCCCCATTTCGGAGGCCTGTTCGGCGAGCGCCTTCATCTGCGCCTGCACGTATTCGGAATGCAGCCGCATGATCTCGGTCAGATCCGAGGCGTGCACGAGCTGCTGGGCATAGGTGAGCGACGACTGGACGTTCTTTTCCGCAAACGAAATCGCCTTGGCGGTGATGTCCTTGGCGTTGGCGCGCGCCGTCTCGCCCGTCCCCGTCAGCGTGCTGGCGGTCTGATGGGCCTGTCCGAGGAAGCTCTCGAACGCCTTGCGAGCCTGGTCAAAGCTGGCTTCCGCCATCGAGCGCATTTCCTGGGGAATTTCGAAACGATTGTTATCAGCCATGGCGTCGCTCCTGTTCGTTCCGGCTTTTGCCAGCCTCGTAAAGACCAACGGACGGCAGGCCCGGGCGGTTCCTGCATCATGACAGCGCGGCGTGACAGCCATCCAACGCTCATCGTGACCGACGCAGTGTTTTTTGCAATCGCCCTGCGGCATCGCCGCGGGAGTTAAGGTTATCGCCGGTTTCGGCCGCAGCCTCCCCGCCCCCGGTGGACTCATCCGCCGTCCCATTGATAATCAGCCTGTAAGGCCCACATCGATCAGCCGAATTTCTTTCCGGAGCAGGATTTCAAGCGTTGCCCAGAGCCGAGTTTTCCTTGCAGGCCATCCGCAACAGCCGGCTCTCGACATTTTGTCTGAGCGCGGCGCCCGCCTGGGTCTGGTCCGAAGCAGGCAATCGCCTGCTCTGGGCCAACGCTGCGGGCCGCGCGTTCTTCCGCGCATCGGATGACGACGCGCTGCTCGCGCGCACGTTCGGGCCCGCCGACCCGTACCGCCGTCAGGTGAAACAACTGGCCTCCATCCTTGCACCATCCGGCGCGTTGCGGCTGGAGCGGCTGCGCGGCTTCGGCGCGCATCTCGGCGGCCTGATGACATGCGGCTGCGCGCGGATTTCGCTCAACGGCGAGAGCGGCATTCTCATCGCCGCCGAGCAGCCGGGCGGAAGGGTATCGCCCTTCCCGGAGCGTCTGATGGCGCTGATCGAGGGCCTCGAAGGGCCTGCCGTGGCCTTCGTGAACGGACATCTTGAAGCCGCCAACGCCGCAACTCGCGCGCATGACGACGCCATTCGTGAACTGGCCGGGATCGCGCTGCCGACGCATTTTCCCGAGCAGGGCTCCACAATCGAGACCCCACTCGGACGCGCGATCGTTCATCGCGCAGGCGCGGAGCCGGAAACCGCGCTCATCGTGCTGCTACAGGAGCTGGCGGCGCGCCCTCGCCCCGACAAACCCGTTGACGCAGCCCCGGTTCCTGTTGTCGAACCGGCTCCGGCGGGCGAGGTTGTCCCCACGCACGCGCCGGCTGCGACCGAACCGGCCGCCCCCTCTTTGCCGAACGAGTTCTTCATGGATGACAGCGTGGGGCCCGATAGCCCTTCCGAGATATCTCCTGCGGCAGCGCCGGAATTGATTCCGCTGCCGGACGATCTCGCCGGACAGCGGCGGCGGCATCCGCTGCGCTTCACCTGGGCGATGGATGCCGAAGGCCGCTTCTCGTTCGGCTCTGACGAATTCACGCATCTGATCGGCGCGCAGACCACCGCCGCGTTCGGCCGGCTCTGGAGCGAGGTCAACGAAGCACTCAGGCTCGATCCCGAGAACCGCGTGGCGCACGCGATCGCAACCCGCGAGACCTTCAGCAACATCCCCTTGCAATGGCCCGCGGACGGCCTTGCCGGACGGCTGCCGGTCGAGATGTCGGGCCTGCCGGTCTTTGGCCGCGACCGCGCCTTCGCGGGCTATCGCGGCTTCGGCATCTGCCGCGATCTCGACGGCCTCACCCGCGCCGCCGCGCAACGCCGCCACGACACGCTGTTCGGCTCATCGCCTGCGCCGCTCGAGACTCCGACGCCCGCCGTGACGAACTCCGAGCTTCCCGCAGCGGAAGCCCCCGCGCCACAGGTCGAGACTGTGTTGGCTGAACCGGCCAAGGCCGAAAGCAGCGAGACGCCGCCCAACGTTGTGCCGTTCCGCCCCGCCAATGACGATGCACGGCCGCCCGTGCTGACGCCGGGCGAGAACAACGCCTTCCAGGAATTGGCGCGGCAATTGTCCGCGCGGCTGGAAAGCGAAACCGAACAGCGGCTCGATGCCCTGCACGCGGAAGAAGCCAACGACAGTTCCGCCGCCCAGCCGCGCGACGACATGATTTTCGAATCCGGAGAAGACGAGGCCGAAGTGCCGCCCGCGCCGCTCCCGCCTGTCGCGCATGCGCCGCAGAACACCTCGCTCTACGATCAGTTGCCCTCGGGCGTGCTGGTCTATCGCGCCGATCGCCTGCTCTACGCCAACAACGCTTTCCTCGCCGCCACCGGCTACGCGACGCTCAACGCCCTCAACAAGGATGGCGGCCTCGGCGCGCTCTATGTCGGGTCCGGCGTCGCGGACGCGGACACATCCGGCGAAGGCACGCCGATCAAGGTGTCCACCGTGTCGATGGGCGCGCATCAGGCGCTCGACGCCAGGCTGCACACCGTCGACTGGGAAGGCGAAAATGCTCTCGCGCTGATCCTGTCGCCGCCGGTCGCTCCACCGCAGACGGATCATGCCGAACCGCAGCCGCGCGCCGGCGACCTTATCGAATCCGACGAACTCGCGACCATTCTCGAGACCACCGCCGAAGGCGTCGTGATGTTCGACGGCGACGGCGGCATCATCGCCTGCAACCGCAGCGCCGAAGCGTTGTTCGGCCGCGACGGACTCGAGGGCCACAACCTGATCGAACTGTTCGCGCCGGAAAGCCAGCGCGCGGTTCTCGACTATCTCGAAGGCATCAAATCCGGCGCCATGCAGGGCCTGTTTGAACAGGGCCGCGACGTGCTCGGCCGCGCGCCCAATGGCGGCGCGATGCCGCTCTCGGTCACGATGGGACGCTCCCGCCCGGACCGCCCGCGTTACTTCGCGGTGTTCCGCGACAAGCCACCCGCCGCCCCCGCGCTCCGCGCTCCGGATCAGGACAAGCGCGCGGATGAGCGCGCCGCCAACGCCAAGGCCGACCTGCTCGCCCGCCTCAGCCACGAGGTGCGCGCGCCGGTCAACGCCATCATCGGCTTCGCCGACGTCATGATCGAGGAACGCTTCGGCGCGCTCGGCAACGAGCGCTACGCCGATTACATGAAGGACATTCGCGCGTCCGGCGAGCGGGTGATTTCCATCATCGACGACATGCTGGACCTGTCGCGGATCGAATCCGGCAAGCTCGATCTCGAATTCGCCAGCCAGGATCTCAACGCGCTGGTCGAACAATGCGTCGGCGTGATGCAGCCGCAGGCCAACCGCGAGCGCATCATCATCCGCTCATCACTGACGCACGGCCTGCCGAACATCCAGGCCGATGCGCGGGCGCTGCGCCAGATCGCGCTCACCCTGATCGGCTGCGCGATCCGTCTTGCCAATGCGGGCGGACAGGTGATCGTCTCGACCGCGCTCAATGACCTTGGTGAAGTGGCGCTGCGCATCCGCGACACCGGCCACGGCATGAACGACAACGAAATCGCGGCGGCGATGGCGCCGTTCCGTACGCCTTCGCCCACGGACGAAGTGGCGACGGGCAACGGCACCAACCTGTCGCTTGCGAAAGCCTTGGTGGAGGCCAATCGCGGCCGCTTCCACCTCAGGAGCTCGCCGAACACCGGCACGCTGATCGAGGTGGCGTTCTCGCAGGCCGCCGCGACGGCGTGAGGCGCAATAAGTGGGTGTCGTCCCCGCGCAGGCGGGGACCCAGTCTTCACCGCTTTATAGAATCGCTTGGGCTTACCCAGAATCGTCATGCGCCGGCTTGACCCGCGCATCCATCAGAAAAAAGAATTTCTCAAGAAGAAGATGGATTGCCGGGTCAAGCCCGGCAATGACAGATTTCGTTTTCACCAAACGTAGCGCGGGAACAACGACGGAGAGTTACAGCGCCACCTTGTAGTCGGCCTCGGTCTTGGCCTTCACGTCATCGAGCGTCACGCCATCGGCCAGTTCGATCAGCGTCATGCCGCCCGTGCCGTGCTTGTCGATGGTGAACACCGCGAGATCGGTGACAACAAGATCGACCACCTTCTGGCCGGTCAGCGGCAGCGTGCATTTGTGCAGCAGCTTCGGGCCGTCCTTGGCCGAATGCTCCATCACCACGACGACGCGCTTGACGCCCGCGACGAGGTCCATCGCGCCGCCCATGCCCTTCACCATCTTGCCGGGGATCATCCAGTTGGCGAGATCGCCGTTCTCCGCGACCTGCATCGCGCCGAGAATGGACAGATCGATGTGGCCGCCGCGGATCATGCCGAACGAATCCGCGCTGGAGAAATAGCTGGTGTCCGGCAGTTCGGTGACGGTCTGCTTGCCGGCGTTGATGAGGTCGGGGTCTTCCTCACCCGCATAGGGGAACGGGCCGGTGCCGAGCATCCCGTTCTCGCTCTGGAGCGCAACGTCGATGCCCTCGGGAATGTAGTTCGATACCAGCGTCGGAATGCCGATGCCGAGATTGACGTAGAAGCCGTCGCGCAATTCCTTCGCGGCGCGCGCGGCCATCTGTTCGCGGGTCCATGCCATGATGGTTCTCCTGAGAAGTATTAGGCGCGCTGGCGCACGGTGCGCTGCTCGATGTGTTTCAGCTTCGGGTCGACCGCGACGATGCGCTTGACGAAAATGCCGGGCGTGTGGATCTGGTCGGGATCGAGTTCGCCCGCGGGCACCAGATGCTCGACTTCCGCCACCGTCATGCGCGAGGCGGTCGCCATCATCGGGTTGAAGTTGCGCGCGGTCTTTCGATAGATCAGGTTGCCGGCGGTGTCGCCCTTCCAGGCATGGACGATGGAAAGATCGGCGAACAGCGCGCGCTCCATCACATAGGTCTCGCCGTCGAAGTCCTTCAGCTCCTTGCCTTCCGCCGCCAGCGTGCCGACGCCGGTCTTGGTGTAGAAGGCCGGGATGCCCGCGCCGCCCGCGCGGATGCGCTCGGCCAGCGTGCCCTGCGGATTGAATTCAAGCTCGAGCTCGCCCGCCAGGAACATCTGCGCGAAGGTCTTGTTCTCGCCGACATAGGAGGAGATCATTTTCCTGATCTGCTTCCTTTCCAGCATCTTGCCGAGGCCGATGCCGTCGACGGCAGCGTTGTTCGACACCACCGTGAGGTTCTTCACCCCGCTGTCGCAGATCGCGTTCGCCAGCGTTTCGGCGATACCGCACAGACCGAAGCCGCCGGACATGATCATCATGCCGTCGCGGAGCGTGCCTTCCAGCGCCGATTTGGCGTCGGGATATACCTTGTTCATGTGCAACCCATTCCAGTGGACACGACGGCAACCCGCCGGGCTGGGAATGTTCTTAGGCGCAATCCGGAAAAGCCGTCAATTGAGCAAAAATAGGCAGGCTGCCCGATGGCGGTCCCAGGACCATATTAGGGACTGTCTCAAGGCCGTCTCGGATCGGCCGCTTTCATGACCGGGTGATGTCCCTCCGTGCGAGGACACGGGCCTGCGGCAGGTGTGGCAAAGGCCCTTCAAGCCTTGAAAGCGTCAAGAAAACGGATCAAGTTGCGCGCGCCGGGGCGGCCTTACGGATCGCCCGCAATCATGACATCGAACCGGATCGTTCTATTTGACCACGCACGCGATCAGACGCCTTGCTTTGCCCGTGGCGGTCGTCCTCGGCGCCGTGCTGGCGGGACTTCTCGCAAGCTCGTGGTTTATCGATCGCAATGCCATCCGGCAGGCCGTCGAAACGCAGATTCGCGACGCCACCGGACTGGAGCTTGTCGTCACCGGCAAGACCGACGTTTCCCTGTTTCCCTCCGCGCGGGTTGTTCTCCATGGCGTCGCCCTGAAGGGCAGCGTGGATAGCGACGCGCCGCTCAGCACCGACCAGCTTCAGGCGCGGCTCAGCCTGTTCGGGCTGATCGCGGGACACACCCGCGTCACAGACGTGGCGCTGCACGCGCCGCGCATCCGCGTGACCGTGGACAAGGACGGCCATTCCAACTGGGCGCCGATCGTGCAGACCTTCGCCCGCGCGGTGAAGCCCGCCGCCGCGCGCGGCGTGTGGTTTTCCGACGTCAGGATTTCCGACGGCACCCTCGCCTATCGCAACGCCAAGAACCAGGCGAATGAAACGGTGGGCGGCATCGACCTCGCAATCTCGCTGCCGTCCGGCTCGCGCAGCTTCTCCATGCAAGGCCAGGCGACCTGGCATAACGAGCAACTCGACGGCAGCTTCACCATCGCCGATTTCATCGCGGCCGTGGGCGGCGAGAAATCCGGCCTGAAGGTCAAACTCTCCGGCACGCCGCTGAAACTGTCGTTCGACGGCACCATGACCAACCGCTCAAGCCTGCTGCTCGACGGCACGCTCACCGCCAGCACCGCTTCGCTGCGCGGCCTGACGCGCTGGGCCGGACATGAACTGCCGGGCAGCAACGGATTTGGTCCGTTCTCGCTGAAAGCCCGCGCCAACGTGGTCGGCAATTCCGTGGCGCTGACCAATGTCACCACCTCGCTCGACGGCAACGCCGCCGAAGGCGTGCTGACCTTCAACGGCAGCACCGGCCAGCAGACCCTGCAAGGCACGCTGGCCGCCGATACGCTCGATCTCACGCCCTATCTCGGGACCATCCGTCTGCTCGCGGGCGCGCATGAATGGAACAGGCAGGCCTTCGACCTGCGGGCGCTGTCGGAAACCAGCCTCGACATCCGCCTCTCGGCGGCGAAGGTCACCATCGGCTCCTCAAAGCTGGGACGCACCGCGTTCGGCGCGAACGTGCGCAACGGCACGCTGGCGCTCTCGATCGGCGAAGCGCAAATGTTCGGCGGCATCGCCAGAGGCTCGCTCTCCGTCAGCCGGATCGATGACGGCGCCAACGTCAAGGCGCAGTTCGGATTCACCGATGTCGATCTCGAAGCCGGCGGGGCCGAGCTGTTCGACATCCGCTCGCTGCGCGGCCGGGGCGATCTCAACCTGACGCTGGAAGCGCAGGGCGCGAGCGCCTTCGCGCTAACGCAGACGCTCGACGGCAGCGCCGTGCTGACGGCGCACGACGGCGCGCTCTCCGGTTTCAACGTCGAACAATTGCTGCGGCGGCTGGAGCGCCGGCCTCTGTCCGGCGCGGGAAGCTTCCGCAGCGGCACGACGCCGTTCGATACGCTGCGGATCGCCGTCACCATCAATGACGGCATGGCGCATGCGGACGACATCGCGCTCGACGGCCCGGCGACGCGCGTGACGCTCACGGGCGATGCCTCGATCCCCTCGCGCGAATACGATCTGAAAGGCACCGCCGCGCTGAAAGCGGCGAACGGCGCGCCGCCGGAATTCCAGTTGCCGTTCGTGGTGCAGGGACCGTGGGACGATCCCTTGATCCTGCCGGATTCCGACATCCTGATCCGCCGCTCGACCGTGACCGCGCCGCTGCTCGACTCGCTCAAGGATCACAAGGCGCGCGATGCCGTGAAGGCGGTGATCGAACGGCTGTCGGGGGGCAAAAAATCCGCGCCGGAGGCCCCTGCCGCAGCGCCTTCACCCGCTCCTGCCACGCCGCCCGCGACGCAAGCCCCGGCGGCGCCCCCCGCGCCGCCATCCAACTGATCTAGAGCGGCGCTGCGTTCTCGCCGCGATCGCTCGAGAGTTTCGACGCGAGCGAAGCCGCGACAATCACCATCGCGACGAACGCCACGATCAGCGTGCAGATCGCGTTGATCTCCGGCTTCACACCGAGCCGCACCTCCGAATAAATCCGGATCGGCAGCGTCGATGATCCCGGCCCCGTGGTGAAGCTCGCGATCACCAGATCGTCCAGCGACAGCGTGAAGGCCAGCATCCAGCCTGCCGCAATCGACGGCCAGATCAGGGGCAGCGTCACGGACGTAAATGCCCGCGCCGGGCTGCAACCGAGATCCATCGCCGCTTCTTCCAGACTGCGGTCGAGCCCGTTCAGGCGCGCCTGCACCACCACCGCGACAAAGCACATCGTCAGCGTGGTGTGGGCGATGGTGACGGTCCAGAAGCCGCGCCCGGCATTGGTGGCGACGAACAGCAGCAGCAGCGACAACCCGGTGATGACTTCCGGCATCACCAGCGGCGCATACAGCATGCCGGAGAACAGCGTGCGGCCACGGAAACGTCCTCCCCGCGACAACGCCACCGCCGCCAGCGTGCCGAGCAATGTCGCCAGAGACGCCGACACCACGCCGACGCGCAGGCTCATCCACGCCGCCGACAGCATCGCGTCGTTGTTGAACAGCTCGCGATACCATTGCAGGGACCAGCCGCCCCACACCGTGACGAGGCGCGAGGCGTTGAACGAATAGATCACCAGAATGACGATCGGCAGGTACAAAAACGCCAGCCCCAGCGCGAGGGCCGCGATGTTCACCGCCGAGGGTTTATGCAGCGCGCGCGCCATCAGCGGCTCTCCAACTGCTTGCGCTGGATGTGCTCGTAGACCAGAAGCGGCGCAAGCAGCAGCACCAGCAGCACGACGGCAATGGTCGAGGCCACCGGCCAGTCGCGGTTGGTAAAGAATTCCAGCCACAGCGTCTGGCCGATCATCATGTTCTCGGAGCCAGCGAGCAGATCGGGGATCACGAATTCGCCCGCGATCGGGATGAAGCACAACAGCGCGCCCGCCGCGATGCCGGGCAGCGACAGCGGCATGGTGACGAGCCAGAACGCCTTCAGCCGCGAGCAGCCGAGATCGCTGGCTGCTTCGAGCAGCGAGCCGTCCATCTTCGACAGCGTCGCGAACAGCGGCAGGATCATGAACGGGAAATAGGAATAGACGATGCCGAGATACATCGCACTGTCGGTCGACAGCCACGGCACCGGGCGGTCGATGACATGCAGCGTCAGCAGCAGCGAGTTCAGGAGGCCGTCATGCTGCAGGATGTTGATCCATGCATAGATGCGGATCAGGAACGAGGTCCAGAACGGCACCACCACCAGCATCATCGCGATGCCCTGCCAGCGTTGCGGCAGCCGCGACATCGCATAGGCGACCGGATAGCCGATCACGAGCAGGATCGCGGTCGAGACCAGCGCCACGGTGACGCTGCGCAGGTAGGAGAAGATGTAGAGGTCGTCGGAGGCGAGCAGATAGAAATTGTCGAGCGAGAGTTTCGACAGGCCGTCACGAACGGCGCTCCACCCTCCGAACAGATCGAAGGTCGGCGCATAAGGCGGCTGCGCGATCACGGTCTGCGACAGCGCGATCTTCAGAACGAAGCCGAACGGCACCAGGAAGAACAGCACCATCCAAACGTAAGGTGCGAGGGCGGCGATCCGCGCCGGGCGGGTGAAGATGCGGCGGCTTTTCATTGCGTCAGCACCACCGCGTCTTCCGGCGCGAACGACACCATCACCTGCTGCCCGGCCTCGAACGCAAGGCCGCTGCCTGCCGCGTTGGCGCGCGCAACTTGCACGACATCGCCGCCCGCGAGTTTCACCCGATAGCGCGTGAGCCCGCCGAGATAATCGGCATCGACAACTTCTCCGGGCTGCGCATTGGCCTCGCCCGAGGACATGTCATGCGAGAGCGACAACTTCTCGGGCCGCACCGCGATCGAGACCGCCTGCCCGGCTTCCACCTCGCCCGCGACGCGAAGCACGCCTACGGACGGCGTCGCAACGGTCACCCAGCCGCCACCTTGCGACATCACCTGCCCGGCGAACAGATTGATGTCGCCGACGAAACCCGCGATCCAGCGCGTGTCCGGCCGCTCGTACAGCGTGCGCGGGACTGCGACCTGCACCAGCCGCCCCTGGTTCATCACGCCGATCCGGTGGGCCAGCGTCATCGCCTCCTCCTGATCGTGGGTGACGATGATGAAGGACATGCCGAGGCGGCGCTGCACCTGAATGAGTTCGGCCTGCGTCTCGGCGCGCAGCTTCTTGTCCAGCGCGGCCAGCGGCTCGTCGAGCAGCAACAGGCGCGGCCGCCGCGCCAATGCCCGCGCCAGCGCCACACGCTGACGCTGACCGCCGGACAACTGATCCGGCTTGCGCCGCTCCAGCCCCTGCAGCCGCACCAGCGCGACCATCTCCGCGACGCGCGCGATGATCTCGTCTTTCGGCAACCCCGCCCGCTTCAGGCCGAAGGCAATGTTGGCCTCGACGCTGAGATGCGGAAACAGCGCGTAGTTCTGGAACATCATGTTCACGGGCCGCAGATGCGGCGGCACGTCAGCGATGTTCTGCCCATCGAGCCAGATGGCGCCCTCGTCCGGCATTTCGAACCCGGCCAGCATCCGCAGCAGCGTGGTCTTGCCGCAGCCGCTTGGGCCGAGCAGCGCGAAGAACTCCCCCGCGCCGATCTGGAGCGAGACGCCATCGACCGCGGTGAAGCCGCCGAACCGTTTGCTGACAGTCTCGATGCGCATCAGCGGCGCAGATGCAGCGCCGCTCATGAGAATCCCTTCCGCATTTGATCGCGAACTCCCGCCCCGACGGCCTTTTCAGGCCGCGCGCCAAACCAAAGCGTCCATGCTCTTGGCATCACTGTGCGCATTGTCAAGCCGGGCTGCCGCTGCCACCCAACGCGCGCTCAGACAGGGGAATGAAAACTAGCTGACCCGGCGGATGGTGACGACGTTGCTGCCGGGTTCGACCTCGACATGGGGCTTCCGCCCCACCCAGGCGTCGTACTGCGCGATCGGCGCGGGCTTGCCGAGGAGATAGCCCTGGATCTGGTCGCAGGCCTCTACCGCGAGGAAGCTCAACTGGTCCTGCGTCTCGACGCCCTCGGCGACGATGGAAATATCGAGGCCGTGGCCGAGCCCGATCACCGAGCGGATGATTGCCGAGGACTGCTGGTTGCGGCCAAGGTTCATGACGAAGGCACGGTCGATCTTGATCTTGTCGAACGGGAATGCTTGCAGATAGGTCAGCGACGAATAGCCGGAGCCGAAATCGTCCATCGCGATGCGCACGCCGAGCGCCTTCAGGCGGCGCAGCAGCAACAGGCTGCGCTCGAAATCGTCGATCAGCACGCCTTCGGTGATTTCGAGTTCGAGCCGCCCCGGGGTGAGGCCCGTCTCCAGCAGGATCGAGTGCACAAGCCCGACCAGATCGCCGTGCATGAACTGCACAGGCGACAGGTTGACGGCGATCTGCAGATGACGCGGCCACGACGCCGCCTCGCGGCAGGCTTCGCGCAAAATCCATTCGCCCAGTTCGACGATCAGGCCGCTTTCCTCGGCGAGCGGAATGAAATCGGCCGGCGGCACGAAGCCGCGCGTCGGATGCACCCAGCGCACCAGCGTCTCGAAGCCCGTCACGTCGTCGCCGCTCAGGGTATGACGTGCCCGCGCCAGCGGCTGGTAGTGCAGCGTCAATTCGCCCTTGCGCAGCGCGTTGTGGAGTTCCTGATGCAGCGCACGCCGATCGCGAATCTGCTGATCCATTTCGGCTTCGTAGAACACGATCGAACCGCGCGACTTGGCCTTGGCACGGCTCAGCGCCGCACCCGCGTTCGCCAGCAGCGCCGCGCCATCGCGGCCGTTGCGCGGGAAGATCGAGATGCCCGCGGTGACGCCGATGCGCAGGGTCTTGCCGTCGATCTCGAATTCCTGCGAAATCATCCTGGCGACGGTTTCGGCGAGCTTCCATGCAGCCGTCGGCTGCTCGCCGTCGATGATCATGCCGTATTCGTCGCCGCCGAGGCGTGCGACCACGCCGGCGCCCGCCGCACGCTCAAGCCGCTTGGTCACTTCGATCAGCAG
Source organism: Haberlea rhodopensis (assembly GCA_907163345.1). Lineage (NCBI taxonomy): Eukaryota > Viridiplantae > Streptophyta > Magnoliopsida > Lamiales > Gesneriaceae > Haberlea > Haberlea rhodopensis. The sequence goes on from CAJQUN010000067.1 coordinate 1,144,466, forward strand.
CTTGTCGCCGACCTCGTGGCCGAACACGTCGTTGACTTCCTTGAAGCGGTCGAGGTCGATCGACAGCACCGCGAATTCCTCATTGGTGCCGTCGCAGGCGTCGATCAACTGCGCCAGCGCCTGCAGGAACGCGGCGCGGTTCGGCATGCCGGTGAGGCCGTCATGATAGGCCATGTGCGCCATGCGCGATTCCGTCTCGCGCCGGTCGGTGATGTCGTCGCTGGTCTTGATGAGATATTGCGGATCGCCCGCCTCGTCAGTCACGGTGACGCGGCGCGTGGCGAACAGGCGCAGGCCGTTGTCGGTCGGGATCGGATGTTCTTCGGTGACGAGGCCGCCCTGCTTGACCGCCGCGTCGTCGCGCTGGAGCACGAACTTTGCCGCGGCCTCCGGATGAACCTCCATCACCGTCTGGCCGATGATGGCATCGCGCTTGCGGTTCAGGATGGTCTCGGCGGCGCGGTTGGCGAGCACGAACTTGCCATCCTTGATGCGCTTGACCATGACGGCGGAGGGGATGTTGTCGAGCACCATCTCCAGGAATCGCTTGGTCGAGGCCAGCTCCTCCGAAAGCTTACCCTCCTCGGTGCAATCCTCGTGCGTAGCGACAATACCGCCGTTGGCAAGCTTCTCCTTCTTCATGCGAATGCGCCGCCCGTCCGGCAGGATATTCATATAGCCTTCGGGCGCCATGGAGTCCCGCCAATAGGTCTCGACGTCTTCCGCCAGCATCCCGCGTGCCTTGCGAAGCTCCATGAGCTCGAACCGCGTCATGTTCTTGCGAAGATCGGAGCGCGACAGGCCGTAGAGTTGCAGATAGCGGTCATTGCAATACGTGACCACCTGCCGCGCGTTGGTGATGACAATGCCTTGCGACAGATTGTTGAGCGCGGAGGAGACGAAAAATTCGCGGCGCGCATTGATCCGACGGGCGCGGCGCAGCGCCGACATCACCCAGACGAACATCACCAGCAGGATCAGGATGACAAGCAGGCCGTCGACCACGATTTGAAAGGTCAAGGATCCTTGATCCACACTACCGAATCCAACCGCCGCTTCGGCGTCGGTCATGGCATGGGCAACCGGGGCGGCCATCATCGACAGCGCGACAACAAAACCAAACCCGCCGGAGAAGCGGATGGCCCCCGTTCTGATGATCCTGCGCCAGACTTCCATGATAACCCGTGGATTGACGAGCGACACTCTCTGGTTGCAGCGGTATTCATCGGGTAAACGCGTACCCCCACACCGCGATTTATTCACTTCCGCGCGAGCAATTGGTTCGTCATGCTTAATGAAGTCCTAATCGGCCCGAAGCCGCGAACGCCTATGACGGAAACGCCTCACCGGAGCATGCATGGATCGCGTTGAATGCATCGTCGCCGGCGCAGGCGTTGTGGGCCTCGCGGTGGCGCGCGCGCTCGCACTGGCCGGGCGCGAAGTGATCGTTGCCGAGGCGGCCGGCGATATCGGCACCGGCATCTCCTCACGCAATTCGGAAGTGATCCACGCCGGCATCTATTATCCCGCAGGCAGCGCCATGGCGCGGCTGTGCGTTGCCGGGCGGCAGATGCTGTATCGCTACTGTGAAGACCACGGCGTGCCATACCGCCGCTGCAGCAAGCTCATCGTCGCCACCGGCCCCGACGAATCCGACAGATTGGCTGCGATCCGCGCACGCGCCGAGGCGAACGGCGTCACCGATCTCGTCACATTGAGCGCAGAGGAAGCGCACGCCAGGGAGCCCGCGCTGAACTGCACCGGCGCGCTGCATTCGCCCTCGACCGGCATCGTCGACAGCCACGCATTGATGCTCAGCTTACGCGGCGATGCCGAGCAGGCAGGCGCGGCATTCGCCTTTCACGCGCCGCTCGTGACAGCGCGGCGGGAGGGCAAGGGATTCGTGGCCGAGATCGGCGGCCATGCGCCAATGACGCTCGGCTGCGATCTTCTCATCAACGCGGCTGGACTAAGCGCGCCGGAGGTGGCCCGCGCCATCGCCGGATTGCCGCCCGAACACATCCCCACGGCCTATTATGCCAAAGGCAATTACTTCGCCTGCACGACGCGCGTGCCGTTCTCGCGCCTGATTTATCCGCTGCCCGAACCGGGCGGCCTCGGCGTGCATCTCACGCTCGACATCGGCGGCGCGGGGCGGTTCGGCCCCGACGTCGAATGGGTGGAAACACTTGCCTACGATGTCGATCCGAAGCGCGCGGAGCGTTTCTATCCGGCGATCCGGCGCTATTGGCCGGATCTGCCGGATGGCGCGCTGGTGCCGGCCTATTCAGGCATCCGGCCCAAAATCGTCCCGCCCGGCGCCGCCGCGCAGGATTTCGTGATCCAGGGCGCGCAGAGTCACGGCGTCCCGGGACTCATCAACCTGTTCGGTATCGAGTCGCCGGGATTGACCGCATCGCTTGCGATCGCGGAAGACGTGCGAGCCCTCACCTCGCCGCACTGAAGCAGCAGGCAGGTGAAGAGCCCTCACGTCCGGTTGTTGAAGTGCTGGAAAAAAGGAAGGCGGGAAATCAGTGCAGCGTCTGGCCGCCGGACGCCTTCAAGCGTTCGATCTGGTCCTTGAGCAGCAGCTTGCGCCGCTTCAACTCGACAATACGCACATCGTCCGTCGCGAGATTCTTCAAAGCCTCGTGGAGCTCGCCTTCGAGAATACGGTGCTTACGCTCCAGTTCAACGAGATGCGCCTGAATCGCCATTAGAAGTCTCCTTCTTCCGTGGATGTCAGATACGAGGTCGAACGAAAGATTGTACATCGCAATTGCGATCTGTCGACTGGGATCGACGCGACACATTCAAACTTCCTGTTATCCGGAAAACGGAACGGATCGCATTTTAGAAAATGCGGCCGAAAATTTGCGAAGGCTGGCACCGCACGCCCTTTTCTGCCATGAAGATAACGAACTAGGCGTCGCATACCGGCAAGCCGTCGATCATCATGGCCGAACAAGACAATAACGAATTCGCCCTCGAACTGTCTCAGTTGCAACAGGAGCATCGTGACCTCGATGCCGCAATCGAGGCCCTGCACCACTCTCCCGCGCCGGACCTGCTGCAACTGCAACGGCTGAAGAAGCGCAAGCTGCAGTTGCGCGACCGGATTTCCTTCCTCGAAGACCAGATCACCCCCGACATCATCGCCTGACTGGCAGCCGGGCCACGAAAACCCCGGCGGCATGCCGTGCCCGGCATTGACCATGACGCCAACTCCCTCCCAAAGCGGTTGCCGGGCAGGGGTGCGCTCCTGTAATCCTTGTCTTTCCGCCATTTTTTCGAGAACCAAGCCGCCATGTCCGCCCCAATCGCCATCATCATGGGAAGCAAGTCCGACTGGGAGACGATGCGGCACGCCGCCGAGACGCTGGACGCCCTTGGCGTCGCCTCCGAGCGGCTGATCGTGTCCGCCCACCGCACCCCGGAGCGGCTCTACAGCTTCGCCAGAGGCGCCAAGGCCGCGGGCTACAAGGTCGTGATCGCAGGCGCCGGCGGGGCCGCCCACCTGCCCGGCATGACCGCCGCCATGACCGAACTGCCGGTGTTCGGCGTGCCGGTGGAATCCAAGGCCCTGTCGGGCATGGATTCCCTTTATTCCATCGTGCAAATGCCCGCCGGCGTGCCGGTTGGAACCTTGGCGATCGGCAAAGCCGGCGCTATCAATGCAGCGCTTCTGGCCGCCAGCGTGCTCGCGCTGTCCGACGGCGCGCTGGCAGCGAAACTCGCCGCATGGCGCAAGCAACAAACCGACGCCGTCTCCGAGCGGCCATAAGGATTCCAGGTGATTTCATCGAAACAGGTGGCGCTGAAACCCGGCGACACGGTTGGCATTTTGGGCGGCGGCCAGCTCGGCCGGATGCTGGCGCTCGCGGCCGCCCGGCTCGGCCTTAAATCCCACGTTTTCTCGCCCGACCCGGATTCGCCCGCCTTCGACGTCGTGCAACACTGCACCTGCGCCGAATATGCCGACATCGAGGCGCTGGAACTGTTCGCCTCCGACGTCGACGTCATCACCTACGAGTTCGAGAACGTTCCGACCGCCGCCGCGATGGCCCTGCAGGCGCGCCGCCCGGTGCTGCCGGATACGAAGATCCTCGAGACGACGCAGGACCGGCTGATCGAAAAGAATTTCGTCAACGGTCTCGGCATCGGCACCGCCGGTTACGCCGACGTGACCTCCGCCGCGAGCCTGCGGCAGGCGGTTGCCAAGATCGGCCTGCCCGCCGTGCTCAAGACCCGCCGCTTCGGTTATGACGGCAAGGGTCAGGCGATGATCCGCGAAGGCGACGATCTCGACGCGGTGTGGGCGGCGCTCGCCACTCGCTCGGCGATTCTGGAAGGCTTCGTGCCGTTCGAAAAGGAAGTCTCGGTGATCGCCGCGCGCTCGGCGGATGGCCACGTCGTCTGCTTCGACGTCACCGAGAACGAGCACCAGAACCACATCCTGAAATTCTCTTATGCGCCTGCGGCGATTCCCGCGGCACTGGCCGACGAGGCACGCACCATCGCGACCAAGATCGCCAACGCGCTGAATTATGTCGGTGTGCTCGGCGTGGAATTGTTTGTCGTGCCCGGCGCGGACGGGCCGCGTCTGCTGGTCAACGAGATCGCGCCGCGCGTGCACAATTCCGGGCACTGGACGCTGGACGGCGCATCGGTGTCGCAATTCGAGCAGCACATCCGCGCCATCGCGGGCTGGCCGCTCGGCAATCCGATCCGCCACGGGCAGGTCACCATGACCAACCTGATCGGCGACGACATCCACGACTACGGCAAATGGCTGACCATGCCCGGCGCCACGGTTCATCTCTACGGCAAGGGCACGTCGCGCCCGGGACGCAAGATGGGGCATGTCACCGAGGTGAAGCCGCACAAATAAAATAAAAGGCCGCCGCGATCGCTCGCAGCGGCCTTGGTCTTGTAAGGCGAGAGCTTACTTCCGCCCTTCGACGATGCCGGCCGGCTCATCGCTCAACCAGCGATAGACCACGCCGCCGATGACGCCGCCGATCAACGGCGCGACCCAGAACAGCCAGAGCTGCTGCAACGCCCAGCCGCCGACGAACAACGCGGGGCCGGTGCTGCGCGCCGGGTTCACCGAGGTGTTGGTGACGGGAATGCTGACAAGATGGATCATGACGAGCGCAAGGCCGATGGCGAGCGGCGCGAAGCCCGCAGGCGCCCGGCCGTGGGTCGCGCCCATGATGACGAACAGGAACATCGCGGTCATCGTCACTTCGCAGACGAAACCGGCCATCAGGCTGTATTTGCCCGGCGAGTGATCGCCATAGCCGTTGGAGGCGAAGCCGCCCGCGAGGTCGAAGCCCGCCTTGCCGCTGGCGATGAGATACAGGAGTGCCGCACCTGCGATCGCGCCGATCACCTGGGCTACGATGTAAGGAATGACCTGACTTCCGGGAAAGCGGCCTCCCGCACAAAGCCCCACCGTCACGGCGGGATTGAGATGGCAGCCGGAAATGTGACCGATGGCGAAGGCCATGGTGACGACGCTCAGGCCGAAGGTGAACGCGACGCCCAAAAGGCCGATTCCGACCTGCGGAAAGGCCGCTGCCAGGACCGCGCTGCCGCAGCCCGCGAAGGTGAGCCAGAAGGTGCCGATCAGTTCGGCGGCATATTTTTTCGAGTTCATCTGTGGTCTCCCGGAACGGTGGCCAATCTGTCGGGTGGAACCGTGGGAAATCCGATGCCCTGAACCATCCGGCGCCCTCGAATCGCCCTCCGCCCGAACCCAATTTGCCCGCGATTTGTGGCTTCCCTACCTGCGAAAAACCCTGTCCACAGGCGTGGACACCACCCCCCCGATCTGGTAGAAACCCCGCTTCGACGTGAAGGGCCTTGCCTTTGGCGACCCTTTCTTTCGTCCCCATTCTCAGGCTTTCGAACCAAAAAAGGATGCCGCGTGCAGGTTCTCGTCCGCGATAACAATGTCGACCAGGCCCTCAAGGCGCTGAAGAAGAAGATGCAGCGCGAGGGTATTTTCCGCGAGATGAAGCTCCGCGGTCATTATGAAAAGCCGTCCGAGAAGAAGGCTCGCGAGAAGGCGGAAGCCGTTCGCCGCGCCCGCAAGCTCGCCCGCAAGAAGCTGCAGCGCGAAGGCCTGCTGCCGATGAAGCCGAAGCCGGTGTTCGGCGCTGGCGCCGAGCGTGGCGCAGGCGGCCGTGGCGGCGCAGCCGGTGGCGCGCGCGCTCCTCGCTCCTAAGCGAAGAATTCCTTTCAATACAAAAAACGCGGGCCTTTCGGTCCGCGTTTTTCGTTGGAGCCCCTCCGCCGATCACGGAAGGGGCTTGAGCTAAGGTCTCACCCTCTGGTGTTGAGCCAGACCACCTTTTCCTCGGTGAAGTTCTTCAGCGCAGCGGTGCCGCGCTCGCGGCCCAGGCCCGAGTCATGCGCGCCGCCCCACGGCAGGCGGACATCGGTGTAGCCGAACGTGTTCAGCCACACCGTGCCTGCCTTGGCATGACGGGCGAAATGCTGCAGGCGGCCGATGTCGCGGCTCCATGCACCGGCGGCAAGGCTGAACGCCGTGCCGTTGGCGATGCGCAGCGCCTCCGCGTCGTCCTTGAACTTGATGACGCTCACCACAGGCCCGAAGATTTCCTCCTGCGAGATGCGCATCTCGTGCTCGACATTCGCGAACACCGTAGGCGCGATGTAGAAGCCGCGTTCGCCGACCCGCTCGCCGCCGGTCGTGAGCCGCGCGCCTTCCTTCTGGCCGATGTCGATGTAACCGAGAATGCTGTTCATCTGCTTCTCGGAAATCACCGGGCCAAGCATCGTGGAACGATCCGACGGATCGCCGATCTTCATGGTCCGCGCGCGGGCCGTGAGTCGCTCGACGACTTCGTCGTAGACCTTCTCATGCGCGAGCACGCGGGAGCCCGCCGAGCACACCTGGCCTGCGTTGAAGAACACGCCCGACGCCGCCGACTTGGTCGCCGCCGCGAGATCCGCATCCTCGAAAATCACGTTGGCCGACTTGCCGCCGAGCTCGAGCGAGACGTGTTTGAAGTTGCTCGCCGCACCTTTCATGATGCCGCGGCCGACGCCCGGTGAGCCGGTGAACGTCACCTTGTCGACGTCCGGATGGTTGACGAGCGCCTCGCCGACCACGCGGCCCGAGCCTGCGACAATATTTAGCACCCCCGCCGGAAGCCCGGCTTCGAGTGCGAGTTCGGCAATCCGCAGCGCCGAGAGCGAGGTCAGTTCGGCCGGCTTCATCACCACGGTACAGCCACATGCCAGCGCGGGAGCCAGTTTCCACATTCCGATCATCATCGGGAAATTCCACGGCACGATCGCCGCGACCACACCCACCGGCTCGCGCACGGTGTAGGTCAGCGCGTCCTCACGCGCAGGAATCACTTCGCCATGAACCTTGTCGGCCCATCCGGCGTAGTACGTCAGGGTATCGATCGCGGCGGGCAGATCCTGCCGCAACACGGCCGAAATAGGCTTGCCGGCATCGAGGCTTTCAAGTTCGGCGAGTTCGTCGGCATGTTCCTTCATCAGTTCGACGAGCCGGAACAGGATCCTGCTCCGCTCGGAGGCACGCATCAGGCTCCACGGGCCTTCGAAAGCCCGCCGTGCCGCGGCAACGGCCCGCTCCACATCCTCCACGCCGCCTTCGGAGACGGTGGCAATAACGTCCTCGGTGGCGGGGTTGATGCTTCTGAAGGTCTTGCCGGAGGCGGCGGGAACAAGCTTGCCGTCGATGACGAGCAGTTTTTCCCGGGCCGAAACGCGCCTGATGAGCGATGCAGCATCGTAGTCATATGCTACAGACATCATATTCCTCCTTTTTCTTGTTCTTTAAGGTAGGAGGATTTCTTCAATAAAAAATATGATATCTAAGGCGCAAGCAATTCCTGTATATGAACATAAATACATAAGAGAGGGATGATGCTCCATATCGAAATCGAACCGGTCTGGCGATTTCGTAAAGAAGGCAGCCCGCAGGCTGCCATCGTCATGCTTGGCATTCTCAATGAGATTCGGCAGACGGGAAAACTGACCAGCGCCGCCACGCACGCCAATCTGTCATACCGTCACGTCTGGAATCTGATCGAGCAATGGTCGGCCTTCTTCGGCGCGCCGCTCGTCGAGCGCCAGCGCGGACGCGGCACGACGCTGACGCCGTTCGGCGAGAAACTGGTCTGGGCAGGACAGCGACTCGAAGCGCGGCTCGGCCCGCAATTGCAGAACCTCGCGCAGGAGCTTGCGAGCGAGATCAAGCCGTTCCTGCATCAGGAACCGTCGGTGATCCGCGTTCACGCGAGCCACGGCTTCGCGGTGTCGAAACTGCGCGAAATGCTCGACCGCCTGCCCGCTCTCGGCGTCGATCTGCGTTATGTCAGCAACCAGAATTCGCTGGTCTCACTCGCGCAGAATGCCTGCGATCTGTCGGGCGTCCATCTGCCACGCGGGCCGTTGCGCGAGCAGAACATCCGCTCCTGCCTCGAATGGCTCGACCCGAAGGAGGATCGCGTCATCAGCCTCGTCACCCGCGAAATGGGCCTGATGACGAAGCGCGGCAATCCGCTGCATATTCATTCGCTCGAAGACCTCGTCGCGCGCAAGGCGCGCTTCGTGAACCGCGACCACGATTCCGGCACGCGGCAGGTGTTCAATCAATTGCTGGAGTTGCACGGCATCGATCCCTCCGCGGTGCACGAGACGCAACTGGAGTTCACCCACGCTGCGGTGGCGGCCTTCGTCGCGAGCGACATGGCGGATGCGACCTTCGGCGTCGAGGCGGCTGCGCGGCAGTTCGGGCTGGATTTCATCCCGCTGCTGACCGAGGACTATTTCTTCGTCTGCCACCGCGCTTTCCTCGAGACCCAGCCGATGCAGCATCTGCTCGACCTCATGAAGGGCGAGGAATTCCGGAATGCGATCGCCAACCTGCCGGGCTATAGCGCGTCACGTCCCGGCGAGATCAGCCCCGTGAAGGACTTCTTCGAGTCGATGGTGGAAAATCCCGGCGCACCGGCGCCTTCGCGGCCGCCCGCCAAACGGGCCCAACCGGGGAAAAAAGCGTCTGCAAGGACCGTTGCAAAGCCCGCCGCCAAAACCGCGAAGAAAAAAGCCCGCCGTTAGGCGCGGTCATCAGACCATTCGTCGTCCTCGCCAACGGGTCCGGCGGGGACCCAGTCTGGGGCGTGGATTCCCGCTTTCGCGGGAATGACGGGGAGAGAGTCTGCTCCAATCCAGACAGGCTGGACCTCAGTGCGGCAGTACGGCCTCGAAGGCGGACTTCGTCGCCGACATCACGTCCGAGACGACCGAACTGCTGTCCTTGTCCTTTTTGCTCTCGTCGCCGGCGTTCAGATCGAGCGGACGCGAGGGGATGTCGGCGGGCGGCACCAGATGCGAGGCGCTGACATCGGCAACGGGCGGCGTCGTGGCGATGGACGCCGTCGGCAGCGGCGTGACCGCCACAGGCGGCGTCGGCGCGGTGGGGCTGATGTTGGCTTCACGCACCGGCGGCGCGGCAGGCTGAGGGGCAGGCGCTGCGATCACCGGAGCAACCAGATGTTCGGGCATTTTCGGAACCGGCTGCGCAACGACCGCAGGCTGTTCAGCCCGCAGCCGGGCGATGGCGGCGCGCGCCAGATCGTTGGCGTCGGGAGTTGCCGCGGTCTCCTCGACCTGCTTGGCGGCCGGAGTCCTGACCACGGGGGCAGCCTTGGCGAGGGCGCGGTCGCGCTTCTCGGCTTCGCGCCGCTCGGCTTCCTTCCGCTCCAGTTCCCGCTTCTCGGCCTCGCGCTTTTCGCTGGCCAGCCGTTCGGCGGCCTTCCGGGCCTCCGCCTTGTCCGCAGCGGCCTTCTCAGCGGCAACCTTGGCCGCCGCAGCCTTCTCACTGGCCACCCGCTCCGCGGCCGCCTTGGCCTCGGCGGCTTTGGCTTCCGCCTTGGCGGCAGCCTCGGCCTTCGCGGAGGCCTCGGCGTTGTTCGGCGTCCCGGAAGCGGCCTGGGCAGGAGCGGACATCGCCGCCGGCGGCTTGTCGGCGGGCGGCTTGGCGTTGATGTAATTGGTGACGATGTAGGCGCCGACGACCGTCGCCACGATGGAGGGGATCACCTCCAGAAGATATTTGGACAGAAATTTCTTGATCATCGTCGAATGTGCTCCCCGCGCCGCACCTGCATGCGGGAACTTTTGGGCCGATTGAGGGATCAACTGCGACCGCATGGTGGCAATTGGTCACGCTTTAGAATTCAATGCTTGCGAGGCGGTTAAGGGACGAAAACCAGCAGCAGAAAGATCGCGAACACGACCAGATGGACCAGCCCGAACAGGATGTTGGTGCGGCCGGTTCCGAACGTCATCATGCTGACCAGCATCGTCATCGCCAGCAGCGCGATATCCCGGGAGGCCAAGCCCAGCACCAGCGTCTTGTCGAGCAGATAGGCCGCCTCCGACACCGCCGGGATCGTTAGGCCGATGGTCGCGAGCGACGAACCGAGCGCGAGATTGATGCTTTTCTGCAGGTCGTTCTTGCGGGCGGCGGACAGCGCCGCGATGCTTTCCGGCAGCAGCACCAGCATGGCGACGACGACGCCCGCAAAGGCCGGCGGCGCGCCGATCGCCGCCGCACCGGCATCCACCACCAGCGAGAATTTCTTGGCCAGCAGCACCACGGCCACCAGCGAGACGAGCAGCAGCGCCACGCTGACCATGAGCGCGCCGCCGGAAGCGGCCGCGTGGCCATTCTCCTCCTGTTGCCCGCCGATGAAGTAATCGCGATGGCGGATGGTCTGGGTGTAGAGGAACACGCCGTAGAGAATGATGGTCGCGACGCTGACAAAGGCGAGTTGCAGGTGCGAGTAGACCGGCCCCGGCGTTTCCAGCGTGTAGTTCGGCATCACCAGCGTGATGGTCGCCAGCACCGTCAGCACGCAGAGATAGACGTTGACGCCGTTGATCTGGAATTCCTGCTCGCGGTAACGCAATCCGCCGACGAGAATGCAGGCGCCGACAAGCCCGTTACAGACGATCATGACCACGGCGAACACAGTGTCGCGCGCCAGCGTGGGGACTTCCTGCTCGCCCAGCATCAGCGTCGCGATCAGCGCGACCTCGATGACGGTGACCGCGAGCGTCAGCAGCAGCGTGCCGAACGGCTCCCCGACCCGCTCCGCGATCACCTCGGCATGGTGGACGGCGGCGAACACCGTGCCAAACAGGATGACGAGCAGCACCGCGGCAAACACCAGTCCCGCAACGGAATGGGTAAAGCCGATGCCGAGCGAAGGGATCGCCGTAGCCGCAAACAGCAAAACGGCCAGCATGGGGAAAACCCAGGCTGACCGTGGCATCGCGTGAGGTGTGCTCATGCTGCAAGCTTAGCGGATTTTGATGACGGGTCCACGGCCCCGCCCGCATCCGGTTTTGAAAAGCCTGACCGTTTGGAAAATTCCACAGCTAAATCACACAGCCCTCAATCAAGACACACAGAGCATGTCTCTCTCACTTGTCGGGTTTTATCTCGTTCTGCGAGGCAGCCTCGAATGTTACATAATGCCGTAACGCTTCCTGCTGCTCATCGAGAGAGCTCTGCCGGTCGCGCAGTTCAGGCGGCGCGCGCCAACCCGGTTCGATGCCCGTCATGTCGGGCAATTGATGGGCGATGCCCTTGTGGCAGTCGATGCATGTCTTTTCGCCGTTTATGAGAAAACGCGAATGAATCTCTGCGGCGCGTCTGGTTTGCTTGGTGAAGTCCATCGCTATTGAGGAATGGCAGTTGCGGCATTCCAGCGAGTCATTCGCCTTCAGCCGCGCCCACTCGTGCTTGGCAAGCTCCAGCCGCTTGTCGAGGAATTTCTGCCGGGTCGAGATGGTGCCGAATATCTTTCCCCACACCTCTTTCGAAGCCTGCATCTTGCGTGCGATCTTGTCAGTCCAGTCGTGCGGCACATGGCAGTCGGGACAGCTCGCCCGGACGCCCGAGCGATTCGTGAAATGGATCGTGCGCTGCAATTCCTGATAGACGTTGTCGTGCATCTCATGGCACGAAGTGCAGAATTTCTCGGTGTTGGTGACCTCAAGCGCGGTATTGAAACCACCCCAGAAAATCACGCCGCAGATGAAGCCGCCGAGCGCGAGCACGCCAAGGCTGATGTGAGCACTGGGGCGGCTTGCGATGTTCCAGAACCAGAGCAGCAATTGCTTGAGGCGAGCCATGGGACATTCACCGCTTCTCTGATCCGACGACCAGGATATCTGTGAATGTGTTGGGGACCAGGGGAACCGCGTCGGTTTGCTGGACGTGGCACTCGGTGCAGAAATAGCGCCGCGGTGTAACGTCGGCGAGCACCTGCCCGTCACGATCCATGAAGTGAGTCACGCTGATCATCGGCGCACCCGATCCTTCGGTATATTGGCGGCGGTGGCAATCAAGGCAGCGGTTGGTTTCGAGCGTGAGTTGATAATTCTCGATCGAGTGAGGAATGATCGGCGGCTGCTCGGGGTAATTGCGCATCACCCTTTTGTCGTTGACGATCGGCCGCGCGAGAGGAGGCGCCGGATTCTCGCTCATGGGAGAAGCGGTGCCGGTCAGGCGATTGACGATTTGCGGGGCGTTCTGAGCATAGATCGTCCCGCAAACAAACACGAGCATAGCGCTGGCTACGGCACCGATGAGCGCATGACGCATCTCGGCTAAACCGGAACGATCTTGACTGCGCATTTCTTGAAATCCGTTTGTTTGGAAATCGGATCGGTGGCGTCGAGGGTAGCCTTGTTGATGAGTTGGCTGGCATCGAACCAGGGAACGAAGACGACTCCGCGCGGCATGCGGTTGCGCCCCTGCGTATCGACACGGGTCCGGATTTCGCCCCGGCGCGATACGACGCGGACTTCGGCGCCCTGGTTGATGCCACGGGCGCGGGCATCTTCGGCATGCATGAAAACACGAGCACCGGGAAATGCCTTGTAAAGCTCCGGCACCCGCATGGTCATGGACCCCGAATGCCAGTGCTCAAGCACACGGCCCGTCACAAGCCAGATGTCGTAGTCCTTGTCTGGAGATTCCGCCGGCGGCTCGTATGGCACGGCGATAATCTTGGCCCGGCCATCCGGCTGCCCGTAAAAGTCGATCTTCTTTCCAGGCTTGACGTAAGGATCGAGGCCTTCGCGAAAGCGCCACTTGGTCTCCTTGCCGTCGACGACCGGCCAGCGCATTCCGCGATTCCCGTGATACATGTCGAACGGCGCGAGATCGTGGCCATGCCCGCGCCCGAAGGATGCGTATTCCTCAAACAATCCCTTCTGAACGTAGAAGCCGAACTGCTTCGCTTCGACGTTGTCATATTCGGCCGGGACTTCGCTCGCCGAAAACTTGTCGACACTGCCGTTGCGAAACAGCACGTCGAACAGCGTCTTGCCCTTGTAGTTCGGGTTCGCCGTCAGAATCTCCGCAGGCCACACCTCATCCGTGGTGAAGCGTTTTGAGAACTCCATGATCTGCCAGAGATCGGAGCGCGCCTGCCCCGGCGCATTGACGAGCTGCCGCCACACATGGGTGCGGCGCTCCGCATTGCCGTAGGCACCTTCCTTTTCGACCCACATGGCCGCCGGAAGCACGAGATCGGCTGCCATCGCCGTCACCGTCGGATAGGCGTCCGAGACGACGATGAAATTATCCGGGTTGCGATAACCGACATAGGTCTCGTGCGAATTGTTCGGCGCGGCCTGCACGTTGTTGTTGACCTGGACCCAGTAGAAATTGAGCTTGCCGTCGCGAAGCATGCGGTCCTGCTCCACGGCATGATAACCCGGCTTCTCCGGAATGATGCCGTGCGGAACACGCCAGATTTCCTCCGCATGCTTGCGATGCTCCGGATTGGTCACGGTCATGTCGGCCGGCAGGCGGTGCGCGAACGTGCCGACCTCGCGCGCGGTGCCGCAGGCCGACGGCTGGCCGGTCAGGGAGAACGGCGAATTGCCCGGCTCCGAAATTTTTCCGGTCAACAGATGCAGGTTGTAGACAAGCTGATTGGCCCAGACGCCCCGGACATGCTGGTTGAAGCCCATCGTCCAAAGCGACATCACCTTCCGGTTGGGGTCGGCGTAGAGCTCGGCGAGCTCCTGCAGGAAACCGCGCTCCACGCCGGTCAGCTTGGAGACCTTCTCGACCGTGTAGTCCTTCACGAAGTCGGAGTAGGCCTCGAAATCGATGGGCTTCATGGCCGCCGCAGTCGCGGCGCCCTTGGCTTTCTGCTCCAGCGGATTGTCGGGGCGCAAACCGTAGCCGATATCGACCGTGCCCTGCACGAAGGTGGTGTGGTTCTTGACGAAATCCTCGTTCACCCGCCCGGTCGAAATGATGTGATTGGCGATATAGTTCAGAATGGCCAGATCGGTCCCCGGCTTGAAGACGATCGGAATGTCGGCGAGATCCGAACTCCGGTTCGTGAAGGTCGACAACACGGCGACCTTCACGTGTCTATGACTCAGTTTGCGGTCGGTCAGGCGCGTCCAGAGGATCGGATGCATCTCCGCCATATTCGATCCCCAAAGGACAAATGCATCGGCGGCCTCGAAATCGTCGTAGCAGCCCATCGGCTCATCCATGCCGAATGTCCGCATGAACGCGTAAGCTGCTGACGCCATGCAATGACGCGCATTGGGATCGAGATTGTTCGAGCGGAATCCGGCGCGCATCAGCTTGGTTGCGGCATAACCCTCGTAGATCGTCCACTGGCCGGAGCCAAACATGCCAAGCGCGGTCGGACCTTTCGCTTTCAGAACCGCTTTGGCGCGCTCGGCCATGACGTCTAAGGCTTCATCCCAACTGACGGGCGTGAGATCGCCGTCCTTGGCGAACACACCGTTCTTCTTGCGCAACAGCGGCGTCGTCAGACGGTCGCCGCCATACATGATCTTGGAAAGAAAATAGCCCTTGATGCAGTTGAGCCCGCGGTTGACCTCCGCAAGCGTGTCGCCATGGGTTGCGACCACTCTGCCATCCTTGACGCCGACCATCACGCCGCATCCGGTGCCGCAAAAACGGCACGGCGCTTTCGACCATTTGATTTCCAGCGATCCGGTGCCGCCCACGACCGGCTGTGCCATGGCGGGAAGACTGATATTGGCTGCCACGGCTGCGACAGCCGCTGCATGAGCCTTCAGTATTTCACGGCGCGAAAGATCCATGGTCTAATCTCCGATGCGGTCGAACCTCTCAGCCTGTTCAAACACCATGTTGGCAGACAGCACGCCGGGCCACGTGGCGATTTCCGCCAGATGGCTCCCGAGAATGCCGCTGTCATGCGCTTCCATCACAACGACGATCTTGGCCGTTGCCATGTGATGGACTTCGACCCCATCCATCGTCTTCAGTGCGCGGACAACATCATCTCTGTTTTGTGGAAGCACCGACACGACGGCGCTGGAGATATGAACCATCTCGTCCGCCAACCGCCCTGTAATCACACTGCGCCGGGAGAGAGGTCCGTTCATCGCCGCACCTCAAGCCGAAGGAGGTCCGGGCGGCCCCAGGATCAACTGGGACATCCAGACACAAAAGCCAAAGCCGCCGACCACGCCAACGGCGACGACCGGCCAGATCAATGCTGCGATGATGGCAAAAACAATGAGCTCGTCCCGCCGTGTTGGGACGGCATTCGTGGAATCCTGTCGCGTGCCGTTGTTCGACGAATCGATCATGGCAACCTCAGCCTTACGGGCTTTCGGCGTCAGGGCTTTACGAGCGTCTTGATCCTAATCCCAAGTCGCCATTCGTAGCAAGCCTGCCGGGCACCCGTTACGTCGCTAAAACTTTATCGATGATGGAAATTAAGGGTGATCGCGACATGGGTGTGCGGGCGATACAAAAAACCCTCGATCGTTAGTGCGATCGAGGGTTTCCAGATTTGAATTTAGACAGATAAAGCCTCAAGAGCGAGGCTTCATCCGGAGATCATTACATCGCCTTGACGATGTTCTCGGTCATCTTCTTCGCGTCGCCCAGCAGCATCATCGTGTTGTCACGATAGAACAGCGGGTTGTCGACGCCGGCGTAGCCGGAGGCGAGCGAGCGCTTGATGAACATCACGGTTCCGGCCTTCCAGACCTGCAGCACGGGCATGCCGTAGATCGGCGAAGACGGGTCTTCTTCCGCCGCCGGGTTGGTGACGTCGTTGGCGCCGATCACGAACGCAACGTCGGCCTGCGCGAATTCCGAGTTGATGTCCTCGAGCTCGAACACCTCGTCATAAGGCACGTTGGCTTCCGCCAGCAGCACGTTCATGTGGCCGGGCATGCGGCCCGCGACCGGATGAATGGCGTACTTCACTTCGACGCCTTCCTTCTTCAGCGTGTCGGCCATTTCGCGCAGCGCGTGCTGGGCCTGCGCCACCGCCATGCCGTAGCCCGGCACGATGATGACCTTCTGCGCGTTCTTCATGATGAAGGCCGCGTCGTCGGCCGAGCCGAGCTTGACCGGCTTCACTTCGCCGGACGCTCCGCCCGCAGCCGCGGCACCGCCGTCGGCGCCGAAGCCGCCGAGAATGACCGAGATGAAGGAACGGTTCATCGCGTGGCACATGATGTAGGACAGGATCGCACCCGACGAGCCGACCAGCGCGCCGGTGATGATCAGCGCCGAGTTGCCGAGGGTGAAGCCGATGCCGGCCGCGGCCCAACCCGAGTAGGAGTTGAGCATCGAGATCACCACCGGCATGTCCGCGCCGCCGATCGGAATGATCAGGAGCACGCCGAGCACCAGCGCGATGATGGTGATGAGCCAGAAGTCGACCGCGCTCTGCGAGGAGATCAGGCCGTAGATGAAGAACACCAGCGCCAGCGCCAGCACGATGTTGATGATGTGCCGCGCCGGCAAAATGATGGGCGCACCGCTCATACGGCCGGAGAGCTTGGCGAACGCGATCACCGAACCGGTGAAGGTCAGCGCGCCGATGGCGACGCCGAGTGACATTTCGACGAGGCTCTGGGCGTGGATCGCGCCGTGGGTGCCGATGCCGAAAGCGGTCGGGGCGTAGAACGCACCGGCGGCGACGAGCACGGCGGCCATGCCGACCAGCGAGTGGAAGGCGGCGACCAGTTCAGGCATCGCCGTCATCGGCACGCGCTTGGCGATCACCGCGCCGATCGAACCGCCGATGGCGATGCCGAGCAGCACGAGAATCCAGCCGGTCGCGCTGGCGGGCGGATGCGCCGCGAGCGTGGTGGCGACCGCGATCGCCATACCGACCATGCCGAAGAAATTGCCCTGACGCGAGGACGCCGGGCTGGACAGCCCGCGCAGCGACAGGATGAAAAGGACGCCTGCGACGAGATAGAGCAGGGCCGAAAGATTAGCGTTCATGGCTTAAGCCCCTGCTCACTTCTGCTTCTTCTTGTACATCGCCAGCATGCGCTGGGTGACAAGGAAGCCGCCAAAAATATTGATGCATGCGAAGACCAGCGCGATGAACCCGAAGGCGCGCGCCCAGAGCGGGCCGTTGTCGTCGCCGACGAGCGCCACGCCGACCGCGAGCAGCGCACCGACCACGATCACCGAGGAGATCGCGTTGGTCACCGACATCAGCGGCGTGTGCAGCGCGGGCGTCACCGACCACACCACGAAATAGCCCACGAATACCGCGAGCACGAAGATCGACAGCCGGAACACGAACGGGTCGACAATCTCAATACCATGCATGACTGGACTCCTTACGCCTTCGGCTGGAAGTTCGGGTGGATGATGGCGCCGTCCTTGGTCAGCGCGGTGGCCTTGACCAGTTCGTCGTCCCACTTCACGGCCAGCGACTTGGTTTCCTTGTCGAACATCGTCTCGATGAACGCCTGCAGGTTGCGGGCGTACAGGCCCGAGGCCGACGCCGCGACCTTGCCCGCGAGGTTGGTGTAACCGATGATCTTGACGCCGTTAACGTCAGTGATCTCGTCGGCCTTCGCACCCTCGACGTTGCCGCCGCGCTCAACGGCGAGGTCGACCAGCACGGAGCCCGGCTTCATCGACTTCACCATATCGAGCGTGACGAGCTTCGGAGCCGGACGGCCCGGGATCAGCGCCGTGGTGATGATGATGTCCTGCTTCTTGATGTGCTCGGCGGTGAGCGCGGCCTGCTTGGCCTGATACTCCTTGGACATTTCCTTGGCGTAGCCGCCCGCCGTCTGCGCGTTCTTGAATTCCTCGTCCTCGACCGCGAGGAATTTCGCGCCGAGCGATTCGACCTGCTCTTTCGTCGCCGGGCGAACGTCGGTGGCGGAGACGACGGCGCCGAGGCGGCGCGCGGTCGCGATCGCCTGGAGGCCGGCGACGCCGACGCCCATCACGAACACCTTGGCGGCAGGCACGGTGCCCGCTGCAGTCATCATCATCGGGAAGGCGCGGCCGAAGGCTTCGGCGCCTTCGATCACCGCGCGATAACCCGCGAGGTTCGCCTGAGAGGACAGCACGTCCATCACCTGCGCGCGGGTGATGCGCGGCATCAATTCCATTGCGAAGGCCGACACGCCGGCATCGGCGAGCGATTTCAGCGCGGCCTCGTTGTTGTACGGGTCCATGATCGCGATCGCGAGCGCACCCTTCTTGTAGGAGGCCGCTTCGGCTGCGGTCGGGCGCTTCACCTTGATGACGATGTCGGCGTCCTTCACGGCGTCGGCGCTGACCACGGCGCCCATGGCCTCGTAGTCGGCGTCCAGCAGGCCGGACTTGATGCCCGCACCCGGCTCGATCGCAACGTCGATACCGAGCGACTTGAATTTCTTCACAGTGTCGGGCGTCGCCGCGACCCGCGGCTCGGCCGCGTCCTGTTCCTTGGCAATCGCTATCTTCATAAAGCCTCCCGCGATCTCAATGTCGCGTCTGACCGGTGCATGACACACCTCTGCTACACGCGAGGCGGCCCAAGCCGCCTCCCTTCAATCCCGCTGAAAATTCAGGGAAAATCGAATTCAGGTGAGGAAGATCGCCATCAGCGCCAAAATCACCACCAGCGTCACGCAGGTGTATTTGGTCAGCTTCAGGAATGACTCGTAGCTCTGTTCATGAGCGGGATAGTCGTTGCCATCCGCGGTCGTGTAGGCCACCTCACTGTGGTCCGCCATTATAGTTGCCTCCAGCACTTTAGCTTTGCGTGGGCAATACCGCACTTGCCTTGGCAGAGCAACGGTCCTTCTAGGCAAAAAGTTGTACAACCCACAAGCGCCGGGTTTCTAGCACCCGGCCTATAGGCTTGTTTTCATTGAATGAAAATCTAAGAGGCGGCTGCGCCCTACCCCATCGCCTCCAGCTCCCCGATCATTCCCTCGATCACCGACAGGCCGCCGTCCCAGAATGTCGGGTCCTTGGCGTCCAGCCCGAACGGCGCGAGCAGCTCGGAATAATGCTTGGTGCCGCCCGCCGCGAGCATGTCGAGGTAGCGCTCCGCGAAGCCTTCCGCCGCGTGCTCGTACACCGCATAGAGCGAGTTCACGAGGCAATCGCCGAACGCATAGGCGTAGACGTAGAACGGCGAATGGATGAAGTGCGGGATGTACATCCAGAACGTCTCGTAACCCGGCTTGATTTCGATCGCCGGGCCTAAGCTCTCGCCCTGCACCGACAGCCAGATCTCGCCAAGACGCTCGGCGGTGAGTTCGCCGTTGCGGCGTTCAGTGTGAACGGCGCGCTCGAACGAATAGAACGCGATCTGGCGCACCACCGTGTTGATCATGTCCTCGACCTTGCCCGCGAGCAGCGCCTGGCGCTGCTTGGCGTTCTTGGTCTGCGCAAGGAGCCGCTTGAAGGTCAGCATCTCGCCGAACACGCTGGCGGTCTCGGCGAGTGTCAGCGGCGTCGGCGCCATCAGCGCGCCCTGCTTCGCCGCCAGCACCTGATGCACGCCGTGGCCGAGTTCATGAGCGAGCGTCATCACGTCGCGCGGCTTGCCCTGATAATTCATCAGCACATAGGGATGCGCCGACGGCGTGGTCGGATGAGAGAACGCGCCCGGCGCCTTGCCCGGACGCACCGGCGCATCGATCCAGCGATCGTCGAAGAAACGCTTGGCGATGCCCGCCATCTCCGGCGAGAAATCGCCATAGGCCTTCAGGATGGTGGCCTTGGCGTCATTCCATCCGATCTGGCCGCTGGCGGCGAACGGCAGCGGCGCGTTGCGGTCCCAATGCGCGAGCTTCTTCTTTTTGAACCACGACGCCTTCAACGCGTAATAGCGATGCGAGATGCGCGGATAGGCCGCACGCACCGACGCCACCAGCGCATCCACCACCTCACGCTCGACGCGATTGGCGAGATGGCGCGAATCCGCGACGTCCTCGAAGCCGCGCCAGCGGTCGGAGATTTCCTTGTCCTTGGCGAGCGTGTTGGTGACGAGCGCGAAGGTGCGCTCGTTGGCCTTGAAGGTTTTCGCCAGCGCCTGCGCCGCTGCCTTGCGCTTCTCGGGCGCGCGATCCTGCAACAGGTTCAGCGTCGGCTCGATCGCCAGTTCTTTCGATCCGACCTTGAAGCGCAGGCTCGCGATGGTCTGGTCGAACATGCGGTTGAACGCGCCGTAGCTGGTGGTCGATTTCTCGTGGAACAACTGCTCGATGCGGTCCTCGAGCTGATACGGCTTGTCCTTGCGGATGTCCTCGAGCCACGGGCGATAATGCCCGAGCGAGGGCACCTGCATCGCCTTCTCGATCAGGTCGTCGTCGATGCGGTTGAGTTCGAGCGTGAAGAACAGCAGATGCGTCGAGGCATTGGTGAGGCGTTCGGACACGTCGCCGTAGAATTTGGTGATCGCCGGATCGACCGTGTCGCTGGCATGGATCAGGCCCGCATAGGAAATCAGGCGGCCCGCGAGATCGTCGATCGCTTCATAAGACTTCACGGCCTCCGCCAGCCACTCGCCTGCGCCGGGCTTGGCGAGCGCATCCGCGATCTTGCCCTTATAGGCCGCCTCGAACGCTGCGCAGTCGGCATCGAGCTTGTCGAGATCGCGCGCGATCTCCGGGGCGGTGATCGAAGAATAGAGATCGCCCAGATTCCACTCGGGCAGCTTCGCCGTCTTCTTCGCCGCTTTTTTGGCCGCGGATTTCGCAGGCTTCGCCGCCTTCTTGGTCTTGGCGGGTTGACGCAGAGCGGAGGACGAACGTGCAGCCATTATGTGTTCCTACCCGTGTTGTTCGTGTGCTGGCAGCGCGAACGTCCGCCAACTCTTAAGAGGCCGTTAATCGGCATCGGCGAGAGTGCCCCGATTCGAGACAGATAAACCTGCTGACCGAGGAATTCCATGGCCGCGACTATTCTGATTGCCGACGACGATGCCGTCCAGCGCCGTCTGCTGGAAAATATGGTGCAGCGTTGCGGCTATCAGACCATCGTCGTCGAAAGCGGTGACGCCGCCATGACGGTGATCGCGGACGAGATGCGCACGGTCGATGCCATCGTGCTCGATCTCGTGATGCCGGGTCTCGACGGCCTCGGCGTGCTGTCGAAGATGCGCGAGATGGGCCTGCATATTCCGGTGGTGGTGCAGACCGCGCATGGCGGCATCGACAACGTGGTCTCCGCGATGCGCGCGGGCGCGCATGATTTCGTGGTGAAGCCGGTCGGCATCGAGCGGCTGCAGGTGAGCTTGCGCAATGCGCTCGACGCCAGCGCGCTGAAGGGCGAATTGCAGCGCATCCGCCACTCGCGCGAAGGCCGCCTCACCTTCAAAGACATCGTGACGCGCTCGGAAGCGATGGGCCATGTGCTGGCGATGGGCAAGAAGGCCGCGGCCTCGGCCATTCCGGTGCTGATCGAAGGCGAATCCGGCGTCGGCAAGGAGCTGGTCGCGCGCGCCATTCACGGCTCCTCGGAGCGCGCCAGCAAGCCGTTCGTCACCGTGAATTGCGGCGCGATCCCGGACAACCTCGTGGAGTCGATCCTGTTCGGCCACGAGAAAGGCGCGTTCACCGGCGCCACCGAACGCCACGCCGGAAAATTCGTCGAAGCCTCCGGCGGCACGCTGTTCCTCGATGAAGTCGGCGAACTGCCGCTCACCGCGCAGGTGAAGCTGCTGCGCGCTTTGCAGCAGGGCGAGGTCGAGGCGGTCGGTGGCCGCAAGCCTGTCAAGGTCGATGTCCGCATCATCTCGGCGACCAACCGCAACCTGCTCAACCATGTGAAGGCCGGTCATTTCCGCGACGACCTGTTCTATCGCCTGCACGTGCTGCCGCTGACGATCCCGCCGCTGCGGGCGCGGCGCGAGGACATTCCCCATCTGCTACGCCATTTTCTCGCGCGCTTCAGCGCGGAGGAAAACCGCGCCATCGCCCGCGTCGGCGCCGACGCCATGGCCCGCCTCGTCAATGCCGACTGGCCGGGCAATGTCCGCCAGCTCGAGAACGCGGTGTATCGCGCGGTGGTGCTGTCCGATGGCGAGGAGCTGCGGGCCGACGACTTCCCCGCCATCAATGGTGGCACTCCGGGGCTGGACGCAGGTCCCGAGATCGAGCCGCTGACGCTCGCGCAACCTGCGCGGGTGGCGGCGCATGACGCCCCGATCGCACCGGCCCAGTCCGTGCCGGCGTTCCTGCCACACGGCACCCTGGCGATGCTCGATGAGGACGGCGAATGCCGCGCGCTCGACGAGATGGAAGCCGAGATCATTCGCTTCGCCATCTCGCATTATCGCGGCCAGATGTCGGAAGTGGCGCGGCGGCTTAAGATCGGCCGTTCCACGCTGTACCGGAAGATGGACGACATCGCCGCCGTTCCCGCCGGGAAGACCAAAGACTCCTGAAAAAGGCCCCGCACCCTTCGAACCGTTGCGGCTTGGTGACAGACCAAGAGAAAGCACGCAGGGGTGGTTGCGGATCACCGTCAGCACGGTCAGTTTCCCGTGACACGTTCCGGCGCAAGCTAGGCGCATTGCGTCCGTGCGTGTACACTTGCTGTTGGTGCGATGAATCGACCGGGCGCGATACGCCGGGGAAACGAACCGGTGAGAGCCGGGTTTCACCTGGGTGCGGGCTCGAATGAGACAAACTTCGCTGTTTCAGGCCGAAACAGCCTCGCTCAGGGAACTCGATAATGCATGACTTCTCGACCGGCCGCAGCGGTTACGATCGCGTGCTGGCAGCCGTCGCAGCAACCTTCCTGCTGACCGGCACCGTGACCTTCGCCCATGCCGATCCGAAGCCAGCGGATGCCTCCGTCAGCGCCGCAGTTCCCACACCCGACACCTCGAACGTCCCGCCGCCGACCGCCGCCGACGTCAAGCCCGACGCCGCCAAAGCCGCGGACGCCGCGAAGCCTGCCGCATCCGAGCCCGCCAAGGCGGATGCAAAAACCGACAACAAGGCAGCGGCCGCCGACGCGCCGAAGGCCGACGCCGCCAAACCTGCCGAGGCAGCCAAGACCGAGCCTGCAAAGACTGAGCCTGCGAAGGCCGATACGGCCACGACAGCGCCCGCCGCTCCGGCCAAGACCGATAATGCCAAGACCGAAACTCCGGCCGCTGCTCCCGCCGTCGCCACGCTCGATCCGTCCGCCGAGGCGCTGCGCAGCCTGGTGACGACGAAGGCCGGCAAATATTTCGACCGCAAGAAAGAACGCGAGGCGGTGGAGGCCTTCTACAAGGACCGCAACTACGCGCCGCTGTGGACCAAGGGCGCCGCCGCAACGGCACGCGCCAGTGACGCGATCGCCCGGCTGAAAAAGGCGGACGAAGACGGCCTCGATCCGGAGGATTATCCGGTGCCGAATTTCGCCGCCGCCACGACGGCGGATGCGCAGGCCGATGCCGAACTGAAGCTGACCGAAAGCGTGCTCGACTATGCCCGCCACGCCCAGAGCGGCCGCATGCACTGGTCGCAGGTGTCCGGCGATATCCAGTACCCGGAGCACTACCCCGACCCGACCGAAGTGCTGATCAACGTCTCGACCGCGCGCAATGCCGGCGCGGCGCTTGAGACCTACAATCCGCAGCACAAGCTCTACAAGGAATTGAAGGCGAAGCTCGCCGAGCTGCGCGGCAAGACCGACGTGGCTGCGAAAATCGCCGACGGCGAGACGCTGCGCTTCGTCAAGCCGACCAAGAAGAACCCGAACCCCACCGTGATGGACGACGCGCGCGTGCCTGCGCTGCGCGCCAAGCTCGGCGTCACCGAGAATGCGAACGACACGCACTACGATGCGACTGTTGCCGCCGCCGTGCGCAAATTCCAGAGCGCGAACGACCTCAAGGCCACCGGCGTTCTCGACAACCACACGGTTGCAGCGCTCAACGGTCCGCGCAACGACCGCAAGATCGACATCATCCGTGTCAACATGGAGCGCTGGCGCTGGCTGCCGCGCGATCTCGGCGCACCCTCGCTCGGCGATGCCTATGTCATCCTCAACATTCCGGACTACACGCTGCGCGTGATGCACAACGGCGCGCCGGTCTGGACCACGCGCGTCGTCACCGGCAAGCCCGGCAAGCACGCCACGCCGCTGCTGACGGAGACGATGAAGTACATCACCGTCAATCCGACCTGGAACGTGCCGCCGTCGATCATCTACAACGAATACCTGCCCGCCCTGCAGCAGGACCCTACCGTGCTCGAGCGCATGGGGCTCAAGCTCCAGCGTAACCCCGATGGCACCATCCGTATTTCGCAGCCGCCGGGCGAAGCCAACGCGCTCGGCCGCATCCGCTTCAACTTCCCGAACAAGTTCCTCGTCTATCAGCACGACACGCCGGACAAGTATCTGTTCGCGAAGACCGAGCGCGCCTTCAGCCATGGCTGCATGCGCGTGCAGAACCCCGATCAGTACGCCGCGACGCTGCTCGACATCGCGCTGCCGAAGGACCACTACACGCCGGAGAAGATCCGCAGCATGTACGGTCACAACGAGATCAACATCAATCTGCCGACTCCGATTCCGGTCAACATCACCTATCAGACCGCGTTCGTGGACGACGCCGGCAAGCTCGAATTCCGCAAGGACGTCTATGGCCGCGACGCGACCATGATCAAGCTCCTGAAGGAAGGCAGCCGCCGCAATCTCGAAACCGTCATCGCGCACGCGCAGCCGAACTACGTGAAGCCGACCGGCAACCTCAACATTCCGGGCGACAGCTACGCGGATTCCCGCTCCTCCGGCATGAACTTCTTCCAGATGCTGTTTGGTGGCGGCGGACGCGCCGAGGTCGAGCCGGAACCGCGCGGCCGGCGCCGCTATCGCTAAACGCACAAATTTTTCGGCTCGGGTTCCCCGGGCCCGAAATCTACCTTACGCAATAAAATCAGGGCCCCGCCGCAAGCGGGGCCCTTTGCGTTAACCCTGACTCCGGGGGCGATATAAATACCGGCCATTTTTTGCCACAGTCGGCCCGTTAGCTCTCGACCGCGTGATCGGGGATGGGGGTAAATTTCCATTAACCGGCCGACGTTACACACAATTCACCATCTCCGCTGCGTGGGGTAGCGGGGATCTCTTCCTGGGCGTTCCAACAGGACGATAAGTGGCGGGCGATCATCCACGCGGCAGCAGCCTTTGGCCTGTGCAGCACTCCTTGCGAGTGAGCGCGTCCGCTATGCTCCTGCTGTTTGCCGGCGCAGGCGCGGTGCATGACGCGACCGCCAGCAACGACACCCGCACCCTCTCCTTCCACCACACCCATTCCGGCGAAGACCTCACCGTCACCTTCAAGCGCAACGGCCGTTACGATCCCGACGCGCTGAAGAAGCTCAACCACTTCCTCCGCGACTGGCGCAGCCAGGATTCGACCACGATGGACCCGCATCTGTTCGACATCCTGTGGGAGGTCTATCGCGACGTCGACGCCAAGCAGCCGATCCAGATCATCTCCGCCTATCGTTCCCCCAAGACCAACGCCATGTTGCGCCGCCGCTCGGCGCATTCCGGCGTGGCGCGCTTCAGCCAGCACATGCTCGGCCACGCAATGGATTTCTTCATTCCCGGCGTACCGCTCGAGAAGATCCGCTTCGCCGGGCTTCGCCTGCAACGCGGCGGCGTCGGTTTCTACCCCACCTCCGGCTCGCCCTTCGTACATCTCGACACCGGCAACATCCGCCACTGGCCGCGCATGACGCACGACCAGCTCGTGCGTGTGTTCCCGGACGGCAAGACGGTCCATGTCCCCACCGATGGACGTCCGCTGAAGGGCTACGATCTCGCGCTCGCTGAAATCCGGCGCCGCAAGGGCGACGAGGCCACGACGACCGGCAGCCGCAGCTTGCTTGCCTCGCTGTTCAAGGGCAAGCAAGCCTCGGAGGATGACGAGGAATCCTCCGCCACCACACCGGCCGCCGAACCAGCCGCCGGAACGCCTGCCAAGCCCAGCCTGATCGCCTCGGCGGCAGACAAGGTGACGGACAAGATCGCCGAGATGGTGCCGGTGCCGCGTGCGCGGCCGGTGCAGACCGCGAGCTACCGCGTCGCCTCCGCCGCTCCGGTTGCGGTCGCCGCCACGCCGGCCAAGCGCCCGCAGACCATGGCCGAGATGATCGAGGCCCGTGTCCGCTGGGATGACGCCGCGATGACGCCGAAGCCCGCATCGGCCGAACAGATCGCCGCCGTGAAGGCGCGCGCCGCCGATCCGCAATCCACCGCATCGCTGCCCGCCAACGTCGCCAACGCGATGGCCTATGACGCGCCGCAACTGCTCGACCGCAACAAGATCGTCGCCGCGAGCGGACCGGTTCCGCCGACGCACATCGCAGCCCTCGCGCGCGATGCGGTTGCGGTGCATGCCACCACCGTGATCGGCAAGAGGCTGCATGGCCAATCGCACTCGCCCGCGACCCTACTGCGCCTCGCCAGCGCCGATCAGGTGAGCGACATCTGGCTGCGCGCGATGGTGCTGACGCCGAGCGCCAACAACGCGCTTTACACCTCGGTGATGGGCGACTGGGACATGAGGGCGATGGCCGCGCATTTCGTGAAGCCCGCGCGCGCGGTGACGATGACGTTCTCGCTCGATCCGCAGATCGGCCCCGCCTGCGACCGCTTCAGCGGCCCGGCCATCGCCACGATGCCGACCACGACTTTCGTGCAGACCGCTTCGCTGCGGTAAATTCAGCGGCGCACGAAACACAATCCGTTCGCGAGCGCGTCAAGCGGCGGCTTCCGGATTAATCGAGCGGCTGCCCACTTCATCATTGAACAGATGGACCTTGTTACGGCCAGCAGCCTTTGCGGCATACAGCGCGATGTCGGCATCCGCGAACAACTCGGTGATGCGCCGGCGATGCGGGCGTCCGATCAGGGCAGCCCCGATCGAAGCGCCGACCTCGAAACGAAGACCATTCCAGAAGACCGGACGAGATAGCATCGCGACCGTTTGTTCCAAGACGCTCTCGATCCGTGCGGGACTCGTAGGGGCACGTAGGATGAGCGCGAACTCATCGCCACCCAACCGGGCGACCAGACCGGCATTGCAGAAGGCCCGTTTCAAACGCATTGCGATCTCGCGCAGGCATGCATCTCCAGCCTCATGCCCGAACGTGTCATTCAGCTCCTTGAAGCGATCAAGATCGATGAGGGCAAGTGCTGATGCGAAGCCATAATTCAAAGTGTCGCCGATGACTTCGCGATAGCGCATCTGGAACAAAGAACGATTGGCAAGCCCGGTGAGCGGATCGGTTTCGGCTTGCAGCCGCAGGCTCTCCATCGCTTGCCGGTCTGAGGTGATGTCCTGCTTGGAGCCGAAGATGCGGACAGGCCGTCCGTTCTCTCTCACCGCATTGATCGAAAGCCGCATCCAGCGCTTTTCGCCGCTCCAGGTCCTGATCTCCGTATCGAGCGAAACGGAGCGGCCGCTGCGGATCACTTCGGCGCGGGCGATTTCCATGTTTCGTCTGGATTCGGGGATATAGAGATCGACGATGCTTGAGCGCCGCAATGCGCTGTCCATCGGATAGCCGAAGAGCTGATAGACTCCGGAAGTCCAGGTCAGGCGCTCCGTCTCAAGCTCGCATTCCCATGCGCCGATGCGAGCATGACCCAAGGCCTGGTCATAGAGGCGCGCGTAAACCTCAGCCCACTGAAGTTCTGAAACATGGCCTGCTTCATCTCTCATTCGCGACCGCGGCCTCTGGGAGATTGTCTCTTTCCCAATGGTTAAGGCCACAGCGTTAACGAATCTTATACTTATTGCCTGCCTGGGGACGCCATCAACAGGAGTCTGCGTCTCACAGCATCCCGAGCGCCTGCATATAGGTCTCGAGGATGGTTTCCTGTTCCTCGCGCTCGTTGGCGTCCTGCTTGCGCATGCGCACGATGGTGCGCAGCGCCTTGACGTCGAAGCCGTTGCCCTTGGCCTCGGCATAGACGTCGCGGATGTCGTCGGAGATCGTCTTCTTTTCTTCTTCCAGCCGCTCGATGCGCTCGATGATGGCCTTGAGCTGATCCTTGGCGAAACGGTGGGCGACGTCTTCCTTCACGGCGGCGGCTGTGGCCATCGCTGACTCCTGAACTTTGATGGGGCGCGCGCGGGCCGTTCGCCAGAGCGTCTTGGGAGCGTCACATCATCCACTCGGGCAGGCTGCGTCAAGGCAACGCATCGCGCCGTCCACAATGCCCACAGGCTGTGTTCAAAAGGCAGGCCGCTTCACGCTTTTTTCAGCGTTCCGCGCGGGCGGATCAGTGGCCGGCGGCCGCCTGCTTCATGGCCGCGATCTGCTCCGGCGAGGCCTCTTTCTGGTGCTTCGCCTTCCATTCCTCGTAAGGCATGCCATAGACGGCCTCGCGGCCCTCGTCCTTGGTCATTGGCACGCCCCGCTCATCGGCGGCGTCCTTCATCCAGTTCGACAGACAGTTGCGGCAAAATCCCGCCAGATTCATCATGTCGATGTTCTGCACGTCGGTGCGCTTCTGCAAATGCGCGACGAGACGGCGGAAAACGGCCGCCTCAAGCTCGGTCTGGGTGGCTTTATCGATGGCCATGATATTCCTCATTCTCCGGCTGCGGCCCGAACGGCCCGCTTTTGTTGCGCTCTTCCGCCCGACTCTACAAACAGCACATAAACCCGGCAGCGGATTTTACCAGCCCCCGGCGGCGGGTGGTTGGAATTCAGCCCGCAGTTGAGATAGCCTGCCCCCATGCCGAAAGTGAACGTGCGGTTGCCTGCCTTGCGCCTTTTCCTGCCTCTCGTGTTTGGATTGACCCTCGCCGTCCCGGCACTGTGCGCGTCCACCGCGCCGGCGCGGGCCGACTTCCGCCTGTGCAACAACACCTCCAGCCGCGTCGGCATCGCGCTCGGCTACAAGGACAGCGAAGGCTGGGTCACCGAGGGCTGGTGGAATATCTCCTCCCACGCCTGCGAGAGGCTGCTCAAGGGCACGCTGGTCGCACGCTATTATTACATCTACGCGCTTGATTACGACCGCGGCGGCGAATGGTCCGGCCAGGCTTTCATGTGCTCGCGCGACAAGGAATTCACCATCAAGGGCACCGAGAACTGCCTCGCACGCGGTTTCGACCGCACCGGCTTCTACGAGGTCGACACCGGCGAGCAGCGGTCCTGGACGGTGCAACTGACCGAGACCAACGAGCAGAACCTGCAACGGCCACAACAGCCGACCCTGCCGGGGCTGCCGAACGCGCCGGGCGCTGGCCAGCCCGGCGGCCTTCTGCCCACACCTGCCCCGCTTCCCGCACCGGGAACGAAGCAATGAGGCGGCTGCGTCGCGTCCGGATTCTCGCAACGCTCGGCCCCGCCTCGTCCGACAGCGCCACCATCCGCAAGCTGTTTGAGGCGGGCGCCGACGTCTTCCGCATCAACATGAGCCATACCTCCCACGACAAGATGCGGGAGCTGATCGCCACCATCCGCAACATCGAGTCGAGCTACAACCGGCCGATCGGCATTCTCGTCGACCTGCAAGGACCGAAGCTGCGGCTCGGCGCCTTCAAGGAGGGCGCGGCGATCATCGCCAACGGCCAGAATTTCGTGCTCGATTCCGATCCCGCGCCCGGCGACAAGACGCGCGTCCACCTGCCGCATCCGGAAATCCTGCGCGCGCTGAAGCCGGGCGACGCGCTGCTGATCGACGACGGCAAGCTACGCCTGATCGCGGAGGAAACCGCACACGATCATGCCGTGACGCGCGTCGTGATCGGCGGACGCATCTCCGACCGCAAGGGCGTCAGCCTGCCCGACACCGACCTGCCCGTCTCGGCGATGACTCCGAAAGACCATGCCGATCTCGCGGCAGCCCTCGACGCCGGGACCGACTGGATCGCGCTGTCGTTCGTGCAGCGCGCCGACGACGTGCACGAGGCCCGCCGCATCGTGCGCGGCCGCGCGGCGATCATGTCCAAGATCGAGAAGCCGCAGGCCATCGAACGCCTCGAAGCCATCATGGACGCCTCCGACGCCATCATGGTGGCGCGCGGCGACCTTGGCGTCGAAATGCCGGTCGAGCGTGTGCCGGGCCTGCAAAAACAAATGACGCGCATGGCGCGGCGCATGGGCAAGCCAGTCATCATCGCCACGCAGATGCTGGAATCGATGATCACCTCACCGGTGCCGACGCGCGCAGAAGTCTCCGACGTCGCGACCGCGGTGTTCGAGGGCGCGGACGCCGTGATGTTGTCGGCGGAATCGGCGGCCGGCAAATATCCTTCCGACGCGGTGATGATGATGGATCACATCGGCGAGGAAGTGGAACGCGACCCGACCTTCGGCAGCGTGATCGACGGGCAGCGCCCCGCGCCGGAAGCCACCGCCGGCGACGCCATCGCCGACGCCGCACGGCAGATCGCCGAGACGCTGCACCTTCCCGCCATCATCTGCTGGACCAGTTCGGGCTCGACGGCCATTCGTGTCGCGCGCGAGCGGCCCCGCTGCCCGATCGTCGCGATCACGCCGAATGCCGTGGTCGCGCGCAAGCTTGCCTTGTTATGGGGCGTGCATTGCGTGGTGGCCGAGGACGCCCAGAACGGCGACGACATGATCCAGCGCGCGGGCCGCATCGCCTATCGCGACGGCTTCGCCAAGGCGGGCGAACGCGTCATTGTCGTCGCGGGCGTGCCGTTCGGCACGCCGGGCACCACCAATATGGTGCGCATCGCCACCATCGGCGCGGACAGCGACGCCAATATCTGATTTCAGGCGGCGCGCGTCCGCTCGAAGCGGATCACCTGCCAGACGAACAGCACCACGCTCGCCAGCACCATGATCGAGCCCGCCCCCGCCAGCGGCTCACCGTGACTGCCGGTGCGGATCATGGCCACGCCGATCACCATCACAATGGTCCCGGCGATCCAGATCATCACCTGCAAGCGCGCCACCCGCGCAGCATCGAGCGCGGGATGCAGGCGATAGAACAGGCCGAACAGGAACAGCGACACCCAACCAAGCAGGTTCAGATGCGCATGGGCTGATAGCGTGGTGTGATTGTCCGAGATCGCCATCGCAAGGCCCCAGATCATGCCGAAGGCGAGGATCAAGGCGGCGACAAGAAAACTGAGCGACGAAGCTCTCATGATGCAATCCCCTCAAATAAAGCCGAGACATAGCAAAACCGCCGCTCCGCATGAAGCGGGCGGCGGTCTGATGCACGATACTTTTCAGGCGGGCCGCTGCGTCAGGCGGTCGCGGCAGTCTTGGCAATATCGCCTGCGTTCGAGAGCGTCTCGACCTTCCAGCACATGTCCATGACCTTGCGGGCCTGATCGGCGGGGATAACGCCTTCGGCAAGATCGGCGAACTTCACTTCGAGCTGCTTGTTGGTCATCGGCACCTCGACGCTGCCGATGGCATGCTGGATGTATTTGTGCAGCGTGCGGCCATCCTTGGTGACGATGGTCATGTCCACCTGGGCAGGCGTGATGCCCGGCGTCACCACCGGCTTGACCTTACTGCGCAGCGCCACGATGGTCGGATCGGTCGCGGTGCGGTCGCTGAATTGCTTCTCGCCGCCCGCGCCTTCCACGATGGCCACCGCGACCGCGTGATAGATGCTGAACTTGCTTTCCAAACCGTCATGCGGCGCGGTCTTGCCGGTCAATTCCAGCACCAGCGGATGCACCTTGAGATCGACATGATCGATCTGGTCGGCGGTGAGCTTGTTCTCGTTGCGCAACTGGATCGCCGCATCGATCGCCGGATGCATGACGATGCCGCAGGCGAACGGCTTGTAGGTGTTGAGCGCCGCCTCGTAACGCTTGCCGAGATCGCCGGTGATCTCATTGTAGTCCTGCTTGGTGGAGATGGTATTGGCCCAGCCGCGCTTGGCCTCCAGCATCTGGTTCGAACTGGTGTAATTCTTCGAGGCGAGCAAGGCCGCGAAAATGCCATTGGCCGCCGCGCGGCCCGGATTGAAGCTCTTGTTCATCGAGCCGAACGATTCGCGCAGGCCCACCGGCTGCGACGCCGCCAAACCAATGGCCCAGATCATCTGCTGCTCGTTCAGCTTCATCAGCTTGCCGATCGCTGCCGCCGAACCGAACACGCCCGCGGTGCCGGTGATGTGCCAGCCGACATCGTAATGGTTCGGATAGACCGCGTTGCCGATACGGCATTCGGTTTCGACACCGAGCACCAGCGCGTTGAGGAAATCCTTGCCCGACACCGGCTGCATTTCCGCATAAGCGAGAATCGCCGACGCCACCGGGCCTGCGGGATGGATGATCGTCTTCAGATGGGTGTCGTCGTAATCGAAGATGTGGCTCGATACGCCATTGATGAAGGCGGCGTTCATGATGTCGAACCGCTCCTTGCGGCCGAACAGCGTCGCCTGCGGCGGACCGGAGAACGGTTGCAGCGCCGAGACAGCGATATCGACGGTCTCGTGATGCGAGCCGCCGATGGCGACGCCGACCCAGTTCAGAAGCGTGCGCACGCCTTCCTTGCGGACATTTTCGGGGAGATCGTCGTATTTCGCCTCGACGAGATAATGCGCCAGCGTGCGGGTGACGTCTTTCACCGGAGCTTTCGGTGCGGCGGGTGCCTTGTCGGCGGCCTGCGCGAACGCAGCGCCGCTCATGGAAGCCGCCAGAGGCAGCGCGGCTGCACTCTGCAACAGGGTTCGGCGTGTCGTGGACGGCATGACGTGTCTCTCCCGGAGTGATTATTTTTTGGGAGCACGATCCTGTCGGCCGTTATGATGGCGTCAACACACTGATTGTTGATCGGTTAAACGACGATCTATCCAAATTGCATCGTGTCACGAAGCACGCCGCGGCCTTGCAAAATTTCAGGATGTGAAAGTTTCCATGCGGTGCCAACGCGGGCACAGGAATTCGGGACGTCCCTAGATATCGCGGCCTTCGACCTTTTCCGACAGGGTCTTCACCATGTCCGGCACCTTGTCGAGGTGCGGATTGATGGCGAGCGCGCGGCGGAACACCTCCAGCGCATGCTTGTCGTCGCCGGTCTCCTCGAGGATCACACCGAGCCCCGCCAGCGCACCGAAGTGACGCGGCTCGCGGCGCAGCACTTCCTCGATGTCTTCCATCGCGCGGTTGTAGTCGTTCTTCTTGTAGTAAAGCGTCGCGCGCCTGTTCCAGGCTTCCGTATAATCGGGGCGCAGCTTGATGATGGCGTCGAGCAGTTTCAGCGCGACATCGGATTCGTTGTTCTCCAGCGCGATGCTCGCACGCGACATCAAGAGCGCGACGGTGTCGCTTGGCGTCTTCATCCAGATCGCCCAGATCCGCGCCTCGACTGAGCGCGCGCTTTCCTCGTCGGGCGCGGCCTTCAGCGCATCGAACAGGAAGTCGAGGCTCTTGCCATGGGCTTTGACGGAGGGAAGCTGCTTCGGTGCTTGCGGTAGCTTGTGCTTGAGATGGGAGTCAGGCTGCGCGGCTGCGGGCGCAAAGGCGAGCAGCGCCGCGAAAACAAGTCCAGCAGGAACATTGACAGCAATACGCTGGCGCAAGGTCATAAAGTGACTCTAAACGCGCAAAGCGCCGCCTGCAAAGGGCAAGCGGCGTCAAACAGGCGTGATGATTTCAGGAGCGCCGGACAGCGTCCGGCAAACGTCAAAGGCGATTAGCCCTGACGCGCCTTGAAGCGGCGCTGCACCTTGTTGATGACGTAAACCCGGCCCTTGCGGCGGACCAGACGGTTGTTGCGGTGACGGCCGCGGAGCGATTTCAGCGAGTTACGGACCTTCATGGGACATGCTCTTGCGAAAGGCCGTATCGACAGGCCGAGTTGCATCAATATTTATGGGCGCCCGGGCGGCAGGGCCATCGCCGGGATGGCCGGTTTCTAGAGAGCGCAGGGCGGAATGTCAATGCAATCAAGGCTTTTTCCGCCCATTTGGCAGGAAAAGCCCGGGTTTTTCTGGTCTCTCCTGCTGAAATCCTTGGGAAAATCCCGCCTCTCAGCCCGCCTCCGGTTCCCGGCGCGATTTTGCGGTCGCCGCCTTGCCCAGCCGGGCCAGATGGGTGGCGAGGAACTCGATCAGCACCTCCACCCGGGCGGGGCGCGGACCGCCCGGCGGCATCACCAGATGCACAGCCCCTTCCGGCTGCTTCCAGCCCTTGAGGATGATTTCGACCTGCTTCTTGGCGATCGCCTCGCCGATGATGAAGTCCGGCAGATCGGCAATGCCGAGCCCCGCGATCAGCGCGGGAAGCACCGCCTCGCCGTTGTTGATCCGCAACTGGCCGGAAGGCCGTACCGACACCTCCTCGCCCGCATCGTTGAAATAATGCCAGACCTCCGGCGTCGTCCGGTAGGCATAGGTAAAGCAGCGATGCTGGGCGAGATGCATCGGATGCGTCGGCCGCCCGTGCTTTTTCAGATAGGAGGGTGCCGCGACGGTGTAGAGCGGCATCGGGCAGAGCCGCCGCGCCACCAGCGAGGAATCCGGCAGCCGCGCGATCCGCACGCCGATGTCGAAGCCCTCGCCGATCAGGTCGACCATCGCATCGCTGAGATGCAGGTCGATCGACACGTCCGGATATTGCGCGAGAAATTCCGGCAACAGCGGCGCGATCACCCGCTGGCCGAACGTCATCGGCACCGCGAGCCGCACCAGCCCGCGCGGCGAGGCTGCCTGCGACAACGCCTCGCTCTCGGCTTCTTCGCCATCCGCCAGCAATTGCGCCGCGCGCACTGACAGCGCACGCCCGGCGTCGGTCAGCGCAAGGCGGCGCGAACTGCGGTTGAACAACCGCGCGCCCAACCGCTCCTCCAGCCGGGTGACGGCCTTGGAGACGGTCGCTTTCGACAGCGCCAGTTCGCTCGCCGCCGCCGCGAACGAGCGAAGCTCCACCACCTTGGCGAAGATCGCCATCGCCTCGAAATCGGGAAGTTTCGACATGCCGGCTCCAATGCCGGGCGGATATCCCGCCACCCCATTAGTTTATATTTAGAAACGATAAGTTTCAATAGTTTCTATTTTTAGACCATGCGGAAAGGCCTAAATCAGCGCCATCGAAGTCCACAACCCCAGGCAATGGAGGACATGACATGATCGAGCTTCGTCCCTTCAGCTCTCTCGGCGGCGCCAACCACGGCTGGCTCAACGCCAAGCACCACTTCTCGTTCGCGAGCTACTACGATCCCGCCCGCATGAGCCACGGCGCGCTGCGCGTGTGGAACGACGACGAGATCGCCCCCAACACCGGCTTTCCGGCGCATCCCCATTCCGACATGGAGATCATCACCTATGTCCGCGAAGGCGCGATCACGCACCAGGACTCGCTCGGCAACAAGGGTCGCACCGAAGCCGGCGACGTTCAGGTGATGAGCGCGGGCTCGGGCATCCGTCACGCCGAGTACAATCTGGAACCGGTCAAGACGACGCTGTTCCAGATCTGGATCGAGCCGACGCAGCAGGGCGGCCAGCCGTGCTGGGGCGCGAAGCCTTTTCCGAAGGGCAATCGCTCCGGCAAGTTCGTGGCACTCGCCAGCGGCTTCAAGGATGACGCCGAGGCATTGCCGATCCGCGCCGAAGCACGGGTGCTCGGCACCACGCTGAAGGCCGGTGAGAGCGTCGACGTGGCGCTCAACGATAACCACAAGGGTTATCTCGTGCCCGCGACCGGCGCGGTCGAGGTCAACGGCGTGCGCGCCAATGCCCGCGACGGTGTCGCGATCAGCAATGAGCCGAACCTGCGCATCACCGCGCTGGAAGACTCCGAACTCGTGCTGGTGGAGACGGCGGCATGATCGACCTCTTGCTCGTGATGCCGGTGGTGACGCTGAGCCTGCGGACGCTGCTCGGCCATGCCCGGCACTGCCGCACACACCTTCACTAACACCAACGCCGTGGCCCACACGGGCCACGGCCCCTTCCCTCAATCACCTTAAATGCAGTTGGAGCCTTCCATGCCAAAAGTTCTCGTTCTTTATTATTCCGCCTACGGCCACATCGAAGCGATGGCGAATGCGGTCGCCGAAGGCGCGCGCGAGGCTGGCGCCACCGTCGACATCAAGCGCGTGCCCGAGTTGGTGCCGCCGGAGGTCGCCAAGGCCGCGCATTACAAGATCGATCAGGCCGCACCCGTCGCGAAGATCGAGGACCTCGCCAACTACGACGCCATCGTCGTCGGCACCGGCACGCGTTTTGGCCGCATGTCCTCGCAGATGGCGAACTTCCTCGATCAGGCCGGCGGCCTGTGGGCAAAGGGCGCGCTGCACGGCAAGGTCGGCGGCGCGTTCTCCTCGACCGCGACCCAGCACGGCGGACAGGAAACGACGCTGTTTTCCATCATCACCAACCTGCTGCATTTCGGCATGGTGATCGTCGGCCTCAACTACGGTTACGCCGGCCAGATGGGCGTGAAGGAAGTCCATGGCGGCGCGCCTTACGGCGCAACCACCATCACCGACGGCGACGGCTCGCGCATGCCGAGCCAGAACGAACTCGATGCCGCGCGCTATCAGGGCCGCACCATCGCCGAGACGGCGAAGAAGCTGCATGGCTGATTTTCACAAGGCGGCGTATCGCAATCTTTTGCCTACGCCGCCTTGCCGAACGCCTTGCGCAATTCGCCCTTGGCGGCTTCCAGTTTCTTGCGCCGCGTCGCGGGCAGGTTCTTACCTGCGCGATTGATGTAGAATACCAGCATCGACATCGCCGAACGGTACGGGTCGCTCTTGCGCCGGTGGCTGTGTTCGGCCGAACGCTTCAGCGAGCGCGCAATCGCCTTCGGGCTGTCCTGCTTGAATACGTCATGCTTGAGGTCAAGCGCGTTGCTGGTCTGCGTGACTTGCTTCGACCATTTCTTCACCGGGCGCTTTGCAGAATGCGCACCGGTTTTCCGCACCCGCCGCGCCGTGGATTTGAGGGCAGTCCTTTTGTTACGTGCCTTGCGCGCATGGGTGCCGCGCGATTTTGGTGTTGCCGTCCGTTTGCGCCGTGTCGCGGTTTTTGCCATGGTTTGCGTCCTTCGCGATTGAGACGAGCACCTAACACCCTGCGCCGTTTCAGGTTCGCAACCAAATTTGCAAAATGGGATTTCCCGTGACGATCAAAGCCTTTGTGTTCGATGCCTATGGCACCCTCTACGACACCCACTCGGTCGCGACCGTGACCGAGGAGGCCTTCCCCGGCTATGGCGACCTCATCACCCAGATCTGGCGCATGAAGCAGCTCGAATACTCGTGGCAGCGCAGCATGATGCAACGCTACGAGGATTTCGTCGTGGTCACGCGGGAGTCACTCGCCTTCACGCTGAAGGTGTTCGGCCTGAAATACGATCCTGCGGTATTCGACCGCATCATGGACAAATATGTCCATCTCGATCCCTACCCGGATGCGCAGGAAACGCTCAAATCGCTGAAAGGCCACAAGCTCGCGATTCTGTCGAACGGCAGCCGCCAGATGCTGAACGATCTCGTCAAAAACACAGGCTTCGACAAGCTGCTCGACGCCACCATCAGCGTCGACAGCGAGCGCATCTTCAAGCCCGCGCCGCAAGCCTACACGCTGATCGAGAAGACGCTCGGCGTGAAGCCCCATGAGGTGATGTTCGTCTCGTCAAATCCGTTCGACGTCGCGGGCGCGAAATCCTTCGGCCTCAACGTCGCATGGATCGAGCGCGTCACCGCCGACGCGATGGCCGCCGAATTCAAGCCTGGCCAGCCGGTGACGGCTTCGGGGATGTACAAGGCGGTCCGTACCCAGATGGACGAATTGGGTTTCCTCCCCGACCATCGCGTCCGCGCGCTGGCCGAGTTGCCGAAGCTCGCCGGACAATAATCAGCTCTTGAAATACGGCTCGACCGGGCCGGAAAATTTCATGGTGATCGGGTTGCCGTGGCGATCCTTCGCCGAGCCGACGCTCATCCGCACCCAGCCTTCGCTGACGCAATATTCCTCGACATTGGTTTTCTCGACGCCCTTGAAGCGGATGCCGATATCGCGCGACAAAACCTTCTCGTCATAGAACGGGCTGTTGGGATCCACCGAGAGGCGGTCGGGCAATTCGTCGCTCATCATCGTCCTTTAATTGTCGCCGCAGGCATGCCTGCCATGCGTTGCCGTCCGTCATCAGATGGTCAGAACGGCAAATGTCCGCTTTTGAAATAATACATCGCGAGATAGCCGATCGCCAACCCGATCACCACACCTATTGCCACTCTCATTCACGCCTCCGTTGCCCTCATCATAGGCACATCTTCACGTCGTCGCGACACCGCCCGGAAAGGGAACCATCCCGTCTTACGTCCGTTTTATTCCGGTTATAGCTTTCCGCCGGGGCAATGGGCGCGAGACAGACGTTTTCAGCACGCCGGGAAAATTCCAATGGATGCTCCGCGTTCGACATCGGGTGACCGCACCCATCAGGCCGACATCGATCAGCTCTGCATCAACACCATCCGCACCCTCACCATCGACGCCGTGCAAAAGGCCAATTCGGGCCATGCCGGCGCGCCGATGGGGCTTGCGCCCGTCGCCTATACGCTGTGGCAGGAGGTGCTGCGCTACGACCCCAATGAGCCGCTGTGGCCGAACCGCGACCGCTTCGTGCTGTCGTGCGGCCATGCCTCGATGCTGCTGTATTCGCTGATCCACCTGTCCGGCATCAAGCGCCTGAAGGACGGCAAGGCGACGGACCAGCTTGCGGTGACGCTCGACGATATCGAGCATTTCCGTCAGATCGACAGCGTGACGCCGGGCCATCCCGAATACGGCCACACCACCGGCGTCGAGACCACCACCGGCCCGCTCGGGCAAGGCTGCGGCAACAGCGTCGGCATGGCGATCGCCTCGCGCTGGCTGGGCGCGCATTACAACAAGCCGGGCCACACCGTTTTCGATTTCAACGTCTATACCATCTGTAGCGACGGCGACATGATGGAAGGCGTCGCCTCGGAGGCCGCGTCGCTCGCGGGGCACCTTGGATTGGATAATCTGTGCTGGATCTACGACAGCAACACCGTCACCATCGAAGGCCACACCGAACTCGCCTTCGATGAGAACGTCGCGGAGCGTTTCCGTGGCTATGGCTGGCATGTCACTCATGTCGCGGACGCCAACGATTGCAACCGTGTGCGCGCCACGCTGGAGGAATTCCGCGAAACCAAGGGCCGTCCTACCCTGATTATCGTCAACAGCGTGATCGGTTACGGCGCGCCGGACATGCAGGGCACCTCGAAGATTCACAGCGACGCGCTCGGCGTCGAGGAAGTGAAGAAGACCAAGGCGTTTCTTGGCTTCCCGCAGGACAAGGATTTTTACGTGCCGGATGGCGTGCGCGAACGCTTCCATGAAGGCATCGGCAAGCGTGGCGCGGCCGCGCGCGCGGCGTGGGAAAAAGGCTTCGCGCAATACGCCAGGGAGTACCACCGCGAGGCGGGGCAGATCGAACGTTGCCTGAAGCACGGCTTGCCCGAGAACTGGGCCAGCACCTTGCCCATCTTTAAACCCGATCCGAAAGGCATCGCCACACGTGAGGCTTCAGAAAAAGTGCTGAACGCCATCGCCGAGGAATTGCCCTGGGTGCTGGGAGGTGCCGCCGATCTTGCGCCCTCGACCAAGACCAAGCTCACCAGCGAAGGCATGACCGCGCTGGAAAAGGCCACGCCCGGCGGGCGCAACATGCATTTCGGAATTCGCGAACACGGCATGGGCGCCATCGTCAACGGCATGGGTCTGTGCCATCTGCGCGCTTTCGGCGCGACCTTCCTGATTTTCTCCGACTACATGCGTCCGCCGATCCGCCTCGCCGCCTTGATGCGGCTGCCGGTCTTCCACGTCTTCACCCACGATTCCATCGGCGTCGGCGAGGACGGGCCGACCCACCAGCCGATCGAGCAGTTGGCAGGCCTGCGCGCCATCCCGAACCTCGTGACGCTGCGCCCGGCCGACGCCAACGAGGTGCGCGAGGCTTATAAAGTCATTTTCAGCCTCAAGAATGAGCCCGCCGCGCTGATCCTCAGCCGTCAGGCCCTGCCGATTTTCGACCGGGGCAAATATGCCTCCGCCTCCGGCCTCGCGCGCGGCGCATACATCATGGCGGACGGCGATGGTGAGCCGCAGGTGATCCTGATCGGCACCGGCAGCGAGGTGCAATTGTGCGTCGCAGCTTTTGAGGAGTTGAAATCGCGCGGCATCCGCGCCCGCGTGGTCAGCATGCCGTCATGGGATTTGTTCGAGAAACAGGACAAAGCCTACCGCGACACCGTGCTGCCGCCGCACGTCACGGCTCGGGTGGCTGTGGAGCAAGGTTCAACTATCGGCTGGGACCGCTACGCAGGCCCTTCCGGCGCCATCATCGGTATGCATACTTTCGGCGCGTCGGCTCCGCTGAAGGATCTGTTGAAGAAATTCGGCTTCACACCGGATAAGGTCGTCGAAGCGGCATTGCATCAAATCGAACAGAACAAGGCATCATGAATCCTCTCAAAGAATTGCAGACCCATGGCCAGTCGATCTGGCTCGATTTCCTCGCGCGCGGCTTCATCGCCAAGGGCGAACTGAAGGCGCTGATCGATCGCGACGGCGTGCGCGGCGTCACCTCCAATCCTTCCATTTTTGAAAAGGCCATCGGTACGGGCGACGAATACGATGCCGCCTTCGCGAAGCTCCTGAAAAGCGGCGACCGCTCGGTGATCGATCTTTATGAATCCGTCGCCATCGAGGATATCCAGAACGCCGCCGACGTCCTGAAGCCGGTCTATGACGAACTGCATGGTCATGACGGTTATGTCAGCCTCGAAGTCTCGCCCTATCTCGCCCGCGATACCGAAGGCACGCTCAACGAGGCGCGGCGGCTGTGGAAGGCAGTCAACCGCAAGAACCTGATGGTGAAGGTGCCGGGCACGCGCGAGGGCCTGCCCGCGATCGAGCAACTCACCGCCGAAGGCATGAGCATCAACATCACGCTGCTGTTTTCGCAGAAGGTCTATGCCGACGTGCTGGAGGCCTACATCTCGGGGCTGGAGAAATTCGCAAGCACAGGCGGCGACCTCTCCAAGGTTGCGAGCGTCGCCTCGTTCTTCGTGTCCCGCATCGATACCGCCGTGGACCGGCAGATCGACGACAAGATCGCCGCCGCCAACGACGATGACCGCAAGGCGCAGTTGGCTGCGCTGAAAGGCAAGGTCGCGGTCGCCAACGCCAAGCTCGCCTACCAGCACTACAAGAAGGTGATCGCTTCCGATCGCTGGAAGGCGCTGGAAGCCAAGGGCGCGCGCGTGCAGCGCCTGCTCTGGGCCTCGACCGGCACCAAGAACAAGGCCTACAGCGATGTGCTTTACGTTGAGGAGCTGATCGGCAAGGACACGGTCAACACCGTGCCGCCGGCCACGCTCGATGCCTTCCGCGATCACGGCAAGGTCCGCGATACGCTGGAGGAGAACGTCCAGGAGGCCGAAGGGATTCTGTCCGGCCTGATGCTGGCCGGGATTTCGCTCGACGCCATCACCGACCATCTGGTGGACGACGGCGTGCGGCTGTTCTCGGAAGCCGCCGACCAGTTGCTCGGCGCGGTCGCGTCCAAGCGCGCGCGGATGCTGGGCGCGAAGATCGACACGCAGGCGCTTGCGCTCGGCGACGATCTGACCCGCTCCACCAAGGCGCTGACCGACGACTGGCGCGCCGAGGGCAAGGGCCGCAGGCTGTGGAAGCGCGACGCCTCGGTGTGGACCAATCACGACGAGGCCAAATGGCTCGGCTGGCTCGATGCCGTCGAACGCGAACAGAATTCGCTCAAGCTCTACCAGCGTTTCGCCGACGCCGTGAAACGCGCGAAGTTCACCGATGCCGTGGTGCTCGGCATGGGCGGATCGAGCCTCGGGCCGGAAGTGCTCGCCACCACCTTCAAGCAGACGAAAGGCTTCCCGAAGCTGCACATCCTCGATTCCACCGATCCCGCGCAGGTGCGGCGTGTCGAGAAATCCATCAACCTCACCCGGACGCTGTTCATCGTCTCCAGCAAATCCGGCGGCACCACCGAGCCGAACGCGCTGATGGATTATTTCTTCGCGCGCGTGGAGAAGGTCAGCGGCCAGAAGCCTGGCGTGCACTTCATCGCCGTCACCGATCCCGGCTCGTCGCTGGAGAAGGTGGCGCGGCAGCGTAACTTCATCCACGTCTTCCATGGCGAGCCGAGCATCGGCGGCCGCTATTCGGTGATCTCGCCGTTCGGCCTCGTGCCTGCGGCTGCGGCGGGCATCGATCTTAAAAAATTCCTCGCAGCGGCGGGCGCGATGGCGCATGCCTGCGGCGCGGACGTGCCCCCACACGAAAACCCCGGCATCCAGTTGGGTCTTGCGCTCGGCGCCGCCGCACGCGCGGGCCGCGACAAGGTCACGCTCTCGGCCTCGAACCAGATCGAGGACTTCGGCGCATGGACCGAACAGTTGATCGCCGAATCCACCGGCAAGAACGGACGCGCGCTGATTCCGCTCGCAGACGAGCCGCTAGGCAAACCGGGTGTGTACGGCGATGACCGCGTGTTCGTCGATCTCGCGCTGAAAGGCGACACGTCGCGCGAAGCCTCGCTCAAAGCCCTCGAACAAGCCGGTCATCCGGTGATCCGCATCGCGGTGACGGACGCCGCTCATATCGGGCAGGAATTCTTCCGCTTCGAGATGGCGACGGCGGTCGCTGGCAGCGTGATCGGCGTCAACCCGTTCGACCAGCCGGATGTCGAGGCCGCCAAGGTCAAGACCCGCGAGCTCACCGCCGCGTTCGAGAAATCCGGCGCGCTGCCGCAGGAAGAGCCGCTCGTCACCGATGGCAATCTCGCGGTCTATACCGACCGCAACAACGCCGAGGCGCTGCGCGAAGCGGGCGCGAACGGCACGGTCGAATCGTGGCTCAAGGCGCATTTCTCGCGCATCGAGTCCGGCGACTATGCCGCCCTGCTCGCCTACATCGACCACAACGACAAGGACATCGCCGCGCTTCAGACCGCGCGCCTCGCCATTCGCGATAAAAAACACGTCGCCACCTGCGTCGGCTTTGGCCCGCGCTTCCAGCACTCCACCGGGCAGGCCTACAAAGGCGGGCCGAACAGCGGCGTGTTCGTCCAGATCACCGCCGACGATGCGAAAGATTTGCCGGTGCCGGGGCAGACGGCGAGCTTCGGAATCATCAAGGCGGCTCAGGCGCGTGGCGATTTCGACGTACTCACCGAGCGCGACCGCCGCGCGTTGCGGCTTCACATCAAGGGGGGCGTTTCCAAAGGCCTCGCCGCCATCAACAGCGCGGTCGCCAAAGCCCTGTCTTAAGAAGGCACTCTCATAGGAAGACACCATGCAGATCGGACTTGTCGGCCTCGGCCGGATGGGCGGCAACATCACGCGCCGCCTCATCGAAATGGGCAAACACGAGGTCGTCGTGTTCGACGTCAATCCCAAGGCGGTGGACGAACTCGCGAGCCATGGCGCCACCGCCGCCGCCTCATTGAAAGACGTCGCGGCGAAGCTGAAAGCGCCGCGCACAGTCTGGATCATGCTGCCGGCAGGCAAGATCACCGAGGACACCATCCACGCGCTCTCCTCCATCCTGCAAAGTGGCGACACCATCATCGATGGCGGCAACACCTTCTGGCAGGACGACGTGCGCCGCGCGCAGGCGCTGAAGGAAAAAGGCATCCACTACATCGATGTCGGCACCAGCGGCGGCATCTGGGGTTATGAGCGCGGCTACTGCATGATGATCGGCGGCGACAAGGCGAATGTCGATCGGCTCGATCCGATCTTCGCGACCCTCGCGCCCGGCGAAAGCGGCATTCCGCGCACGCCCGGCCGCGAGAAGCGCGATCCGCGCGCCGAGCAGGGCTATATCCATGCAGGACCCGTCGGCGCCGGGCATTTCGTCAAGATGGTGCATAACGGCATCGAATACGGCCTGATGCAGGCCTATGCCGAAGGCTTCGACATTCTCAAGAACGCCAACATCGAGGCACTGCCGCCGGAGCATCGCTTCGACGTCAACATTGCCGATGTCGCGGAAGTCTGGCGGCGCGGCAGCGTGATCTCGTCATGG
Organism: Haberlea rhodopensis; assembly: GCA_907163345.1. Taxonomy (NCBI): domain Eukaryota; kingdom Viridiplantae; phylum Streptophyta; class Magnoliopsida; order Lamiales; family Gesneriaceae; genus Haberlea; species Haberlea rhodopensis. The sequence goes on from CAJQUN010000067.1 coordinate 1,188,855, forward strand.
CTGCTCGACCTCACGGCAAGCGCGCTCGCGCGCAACGACACGCTCGATCAGTATTCCGGCTTCGTCGAAGATTCCGGCGAGGGCCGCTGGACCATTGCGGCCGCGATCGACGAGTCCGTGCCCGCGGAAGTGATTACCGCCGCTTTGTTCGCGCGTTTCCGCTCACGCAAGGAACACACCTTCGCCGAAAAGATTCTCTCTGCGATGCGTGCGGGCTTCGGCGGTCACAAGGAGCCGCAGCAGCACCCCGACGCGCCCCGCGCCAAGGCGCCGGAGAAGCTGAAGCCTAAAGACGACTAAGCAGGAGTCCGCCCATGATGAATGCCGATACCGTGAATGCACGCGAGCGAATTCCGGATTCGTGCTGCTTCGTGATCTTCGGCGTCACCGGCGACCTCTCCCACCGGCTGGTCATTCCCGCACTTTACAATCTCGAGGAATCCGGCCTGCTGCCGGAGAAATTCTGCATCGTCGGCGTGACGCGCACCGAGACCCAGAGCAAGACGCTCAAGACCGATCTGATGAAGGGGCTGGAGAAATACGCCACCCGCCCGGTGAAACAGGAGGTCGCCGATAAACTTTTCAGTTGCCTCACCGCGATCCATGCCGATCCGAGCGATCCCAAATCCGTCGAGAGCCTGAAGGCGCAGCTTGAAAAGGCACGCAAGGACAAAGGCGTCACCAACCATCTGTTCTACCTCGCGGTGCCGCCCGGCGCGTTCAAGCCGATCAGCGAGATGCTGGGCGCGGCCGGCCTGCTCAAGGAAAAGGATGGCGCGTGGCGGCGGCTCGTCATCGAAAAGCCGTTCGGCACCGACCTGCAATCCGCCAAGCAGCTCAACGCCGATCTTCTCAAGCTTGCCGATGAGCACCAGATCTATCGCATCGACCACTATCTCGGCAAAGAGACTGTGCAAAACATTCTCGTGCTGCGCTTCGCCAATGGCATGTTCGAGCCGATCTGGAATCGCAACCACATCGATCATGTGCAGATCACCGTGTCGGAGACCATCGATGTCGGCACGCGCGGCAGCTTCTACGAGCAGACCGGCGCGCTGCGCGACATGGTGCCGAACCATCTGTTTCAATTGATGGCGCTGGTGGCGATGGAGCCGCCCTCGCGCTTCGATGCGCATTCGGTGCGCTCGGAGAAAGGCGAGGCGCTCGCCGCGATCCAGACCCAGACCGAGGCCGAGGCGCTGAAGAATTCGGTACGCGGGCAATATCTCGCGGGCCGCATCGGCGACCGGCAGGTCGGCTATTATCGCCAGACCAAGGACGTCTCGCCCGACAGCACGGTGGAGACCTACGCCGCGCTGAAGCTCACCATCGACAACTGGCGCTGGGCGGGCGTGCCGTTCTATTTGCGCACCGGCAAGGCGCTTGCCGCCAAACGCACGGAAGTCGCGATCCGCTTCAAGCAGGCGCCGTTCTCGATGTTCCGCACCACCGAAGTCGAGCGGCTGTCGCAGAACTATCTTGTCATCGGCATCGAGCCGACCGAAGGCATCATGCTGCAATTCAACACCAAGGTGCCCGGCCCGCAGGTGACGATCGACGGCGTGGAAATGAAGTTCAGGTACAAGGACTACTTCAAGGCCTCGCCGAACACCGGCTACGAGACACTGATCTACGATTGCATGATCGGCGACAACATCCTGTTCCAGCGCGCCGATGGCGTGGAAGCCGGATGGGCGGCGGTGCAGCCTTTCCTCGACGCGTGGGAGAAAGCCGGCGGCAAGGGGCTTGCGATGTATCAGGCCGGCACCGACGGCCCCGAGGAAGCGCACGAGTTGCTGGAGCGCGACGGCCGCCGCTGGCGTGCGGTCGATGGCGAATGAAAATGCACCGGCCGCGCATCATCATTGAGCGGGACGCGGTGGCCCTTGCTGAGCGGGCGGCGGAGCGTGTCGTTGCGCGCGCCAGGGAAAACACCGGTGAGCCCGCCATCTGCCTCACCGGCGGCTCCACGCCAAAGCGGCTCTATCAATTGCTGGCGACGCCGGAATGGCGCAACCAGTTGCCGTGGCAGCGGGTGCAGTGGTTCATCGGCGACGACCGCTTCGTGCCGCCGGACGACGAACTCAGCAATATCGGCATGGCGCGCCACGCGTTCCTCGACGGCTGCGCGCCGCCTGAAAACATCCATGCGATCCCGACGGATGCGGCCTCGCCAGTTGAGGCCGCGCGAGCCTACGAACAGAGCTTGCGCGAATTTCAAGCCCGCCACCGCACCGACGGCGCACCGCTGTTCGATCTCGTGCTGCTCGGCGTCGGGCCGGACGGCCACACCGCCTCGTTGTTTCCGGGCTATCCTGCCGCCTCCGAGACCGAGCATTGGGTCGCGGGCGTGCCGCAGGCGCATGTCGCGCCCTTCGTGCCGCGCGTCAGCCTGACGCTGCCCTGCCTCGCGCAATGCCGCGAGATGCTGCTGCTCGCCTCCGGCCACGACAAGCGCGCGATCCTCTCCCGTGTGTTCGCGGGCGAAGATCTCCCCGCCGCACGCGCACACTCGGCGAAGGGCGAGACCTGGTGGCTGATCGACAGGGCCGCAGCTCCGGAGTCCGGTGAGACGTGATGGCAGCCGACGCCGTCAGGATCATTGTCGTGACGGGCGTGTCCGGATCGGGCAAGACCACGATCTCGCAGGCGCTCGCCGCGCGCACCGGTTTTGCGGAAGCCGACGGCGATGAATATCACCCCGCCGCCAATATCAAGAAAATGAAGGCCGGAATTCCCCTGACCGACGACGATCGCCTGCCGTGGCTGTATACCATCGCGGAGGCCATCGACCGTTACGCCGATGACAACACGCCGGTGATTATCGCCTGCTCTGCATTGAAGCGATCCTACCGCGACATTCTGATGCACGGCCGCAAGGATGTGCGGATCGTCTACCTGACAGGGCCTGCCGATCTGATCGCGCAGCGCCTTAAGCAGCGCAGCGGCCATTTCATGCCACCAGAGTTGCTCGACAGCCAGATCGACGCACTGGAACCACCGCAGCCCGGGGAACATATCCTTACAGTTGGCATCGACGCACCGGTGGAGCGCATCGTGGATACAATCATCGCCGCCTTGCACCTCCCGGACAAAGCAGGAGCCCGCACCTCATGAGCCCCGTTCGTCTGGTGGTTTCCGATGTCGACGGCACGCTGGTCACGCGCGACAAGCGACTGACACCCGGCGTCATCGCCGCCGTGCATCGCCTGCATACGCGCGGCATCGCATTCACGGCCGTGAGCAGCCGCCCGCCCTTCGGCATGCGGATGCTGCCGGCGCCCTTGAAGCTCATGGTGCCGATGGGCGCGTTCAACGGCAGCACGCTGTTCAGCCCCGACGGCAGCATCCTTGAAAACCACACCATTCCGCACGATGCCGTCGATGTCGCGCTCGATCTTCTCAACGAGCGGGGCGTGGAGGTCTGGCTGTTCACCGCGGAGCACTGGCTGGTGCGGCGCGGCGACACGCCTTACGTCGCGCGTGAGCGCCATACCATCGATTTCGAGCCGGAAGTCGTCGGCGACAATGCGCTTCCGCGCGACGGCATCTGCAAGATCGTCGGCGTCAGCGAGAATTTCGATCTGCTGGCCGCCTGCGAGCCCGACCTGAAAGCGGCGCTCGGCAAGGCCGCCCATGCGGCGCGCTCGCAAAATTACTATCTCGACGTGACGCCACCCAGCCTCGACAAAGGCACCTTCGTCGAGGAAACCGCTGCCCGGCTCGGCATTCCGCTCAAGGATGTCGCCGTCATCGGCGACATGGCCAACGACCTGCCGATGTTTCTCAAAGGCGGGATATCGTTTGCGATGGGTAACGCCAGCGACGCGGTGAAGAAGCGCGCGACCTACACCACGTCCTCCAATGAGGAAGACGGCGTGGCATCCGCCATCGACAAAATTCTGGCGCTTGCCTAGTTCTTCTTGGCGCGCTGCACGGCGGGCTTGTCGGGATGCAGCGCCGCGAAGATGTTCTGCGCGCTGTTGACCATCGCGATATGCGTCAGCGCCTGCGGGAAATTCCCGGTCTGTCGCCGCAGGGTCGGGTCGTACTCCTCCGACAACAGGCCGACATCATTGGCGATGCCGTGCACCCGCAAATAAAGCTCGCGCGCGTCGTCGACGCGGCCGAGCAATACATAAGCATCCGCAAGCCATAACGTGCAGGCGAGGAACGCACCTTCGATCGGCTGCACCTCTCCCTCGCGCGCCTCCTGCGGATCGTGCCGCAGCACGAAGCCATCCTTCATCATCCGCCGTTCGATCGCGGCGATGGTGCCGACGATGCGCGGATCATCCGGCTTGAGAAAGCCCACAGCGGGCAGCAACAGCAGGCTCGCATCCAGCATTGTCGAGCCATAGGCTTCGACGAAAGTGTTTTCCCGCGCATCGAAACCATTGGCGCAAATCTCGGCATGGATGCCATCGCGAATGGCGCGCCATTCCTCCACCGGCCCTTCCCTGCCGAACTTCTCGACAGCGAGAACGGCCCGATCGAACGCCACCCAACACATGACCTTCGAGAACACGTAATGACGCGGCGCATCGCGCCGCTCCCAGATGCCGCAATCGGGCTCCATCCACACCTGCGCGAGATGCTTCAACAACGCCGTCTCGACCGGCCATGTCTCGCCATTGAGCTGGATCTTGTGGACCCGCGCCTGATGGAAGGCGTCCATCAGCTCGCCATAGACATCGAGCTGCAACTGCGCGTGCGCGGCGTTGCCGAACCGCACCGGCTTGGAGTTTTCATAGCCCGGCAGCCAGTCCGCCTGCCATTCCAGCAGGCGGCGCTGGCCGGTGATGCTGTACATGATCTGCATGTCGGCGGGCGCACCCGCGACCGAACGCAGCAGCCATTCGTGCCACGCGACAGCTTCCTCGACATAGCCGCTATCGATCAGAGCGAGCAGCGTGAAGGTGGCGTCGCGCAACCAGCAGAACCGATAATCCCAATTCCGCGCTCCGCCGATCTTTTCCGGCAGCGACGTCGTCGGCGCCGCGACGATGCCGCCGGTCGGCGCGTAGGTCATGGCCTTCAGCGTGATCAGCGAGCGCTGAATAAAGTCGCGATGCTTGCCCTTGAAATTGCAGCGCGAGGACCATTCCGTCCAGAACGACTCGGTCTCCTCCAGCGCGATCTCGATATCGATCGCCTCGGGCACCGGAAGGTGCGAAGGATCGTAGGTCATCACGTAATGGTATGTCTCGCCCTCGTGCACCTTGAAGTCGGAGACGGTGGTCATGCCCTCGCCGCGCATCTCGACATTGCTGCGCAACACAACCATGTCCGGCCCCGCGACCGCCTGCAACGTGCCGTCGTCGAGCCGCTGGACCCAAGGCACGTTGGCGCCGGAGCCAAAGCGCAGCAGCAATTCCATCCGCATCTCGACCACGCCGGCATCGCCGCGCACCAGCCGCACGATGTCGGACGCCTCGCCGCGCGGCGGCATGAAATCGATCAGCGTGCAGGTGCCGCTTTCGCAACTGAATGTGGTTTCGAGAATGAGGGTGCCGTCGCGATAGGCGCGTTTGGCGGTGAACGCCTCGCCCTTCGGTGCAATCTTCCAGCGGCCATGCTCGGGCGTGCCGAGCAATGCCGCGAAACAGGCGTCGGAGTCGAATGTCGGCCAGCACAACCAGTCGATCGAACCGTCACGGCTTACAAGCGCGGTGGTGAGGCAATCCCCGATCAGGGCATAGTCTTCAATGGGAGACGGCAAAAACAACCTCGCAAACGGCATAATAAAACCGCGCCGAAAACGATGCGCGAGAGATCAACTTCCGATTTATCAAAAAGTTCACGCGCCGGAAACGCTTCCGGCGCGTGAGCCATTTCGAATTTTCGTGAAAGTCCCCGGGTCGTGGAGTCTGGCTACAGGTTCGAGCTGTGAATTGCGTCGATCACAGCATCTGTCACGTCCTTGGTGTTGTTCTTGCCGCCAACGTCCGGCGTCAGGACTCCCGCGCCGGTTACCTTCTCCACGGCACGCATGATGCGGGCCGCGCCATCCTGCTCGCCGAGGTGATCGAGCATCTGCACCGCGGTCCAGAAACTCGCGACCGGATTGGCGATACCCTTGCCGGTGATATCGAAGGCCGAGCCATGGATGGGCTCGAACATCGACGGATAGCGCCGTTCGGGATCGATGTTGGCCGTCGGCGCAACGCCGAGGCTGCCCGCCAGCGCACCCGCGAGGTCGGAGAGAATGTCCGCCTGAAGGTTCGACGCCACGATGGTGTCCAGACTTTTTGGATTAAGCGTCATACGCACGGTCATCGCGTCGACAAGGGTCTTGTCCCAGGTCACGTCCGGAAATTCCTTCGAGACCTGTTCGGCGATTTCGTCCCACATCACCATGGCATGGCGCTGCGCATTCGATTTGGTGGAGACGGTCAGATGCTTGCGCGGGCGCGACTGCGCGAGCTTGAAGGCGAACCGCAGCACCCGTTCGCAGCCGACCCGCGTGAACACCGACGTCTCGGTGGCGACTTCTTCCGGCAGTCCCCGATGCACGCGGCCGCCATTGCCGGCATATTCGCCTTCCGAATTTTCGCGCACGATCACCCAATCGAGATCGCCCGGACCGACATCGCGCAGCGGCGACTTGATACCCGGCAAAATCTTGGTCGGGCGCACGTTGGCGTACTGATCGAACCCCTGGCAGATCGGCAGCCGCAGGCCCCACAGCGTGATGTGATCCGGTACGTCGGGCGCACCCACCGCACCGAAATAGATCGCGTCGAACGGCTTGAGCTGCTTCAAGCCATCCGCCGGCATCATCACGCCGTGCTTCTTGTAATAGTTCGAACCCCAATCGAACGACTTGAAATTGAACTTCACGTCGCCCAGCCGCGCCTCGAGTGCCTCCAACACCTTGATGCCGGCAGCGATCACTTCGGGGCCGATACCGTCGGCGGGAATGGCTGCGATGGAATATTCACGCATTGTCGTCAGATCCTTGCTTGTGACTGAACTGTGGAATTGTCCGCCGCAGGCTTGCGGCCGGTGCGGGCGAGGATGAGTGTGATGAGCGCGGAGAGCGCCAGCAGGCCTGCGACGAAATACAGGCCGCCCGCGAAACTGCCGGTCGCCTGCTTGATCCAGCCGATCATCGCAGGACCTGCGAAGCCGCCGAGATTACCCAGCGAGTTGATGGTCGCGATTCCCGTCGCCGCAGCCGTGCCTGAGAGAAACATGGTGGGCATGCTCCACAGCGGCGGCTTTGCACAGCTCACGCCGATATTGACGACAGCGAGCGCTGCGACCACGGCGACCACCGTTCCGGCAAAGCTCGCCATCATCAATCCGCCCGCAGCCACCAGACACGCAATGACAACATGCCATGTGCGCTCGCCGGTGCGGTCGGAGTGGCGCGACCACAGCACCATGCCGATGACGGCCAGAACAGCAGGGATCGCGTTGACGAAGCCTACCTGCAGCGAAGTCAGGCCGAACGACTTGATGATCTGCGGCGCCCAGATGCCGAGCGTGTAAAGGCCGGCGGAGGTTCCGAAATAGACCAGCGACAGCGCGAGCACACGCACATCGGTGAGGCCCTTCCAGAAGCTGTGGCCTGTGCCCGCTCCCTTCGCGGCATTTTCCGCTGCCAGCGTATCGACCAGCCACTTGCGCTCATCGTCCTTGAGCCATGCCGCCTGCTCCGGCCGGTCCGTCATGAAGAACAGGACGACGACGCCGAAGATCACCGCCGGAAGCGCTTCCATGATGAAAAGCCATTGCCAGCCGGCCAGCCCGAGAATGCCGTGCATCTGCAACAAAGCGCCTGAAATCGGCGAGCCGATGGCCGTGGAGAGCGGCGCCGCCGCCATGAACACCGCGGTGGCCGCCGCACGGCTTCGCGCCGGGAACCAATAGCTGAGATACAGAATGATGCCCGGAAAGAAGCCCGCTTCCGCCGCCCCCAGCAGGAAACGCAACGCATAAAAGCTGTGCGCACCCTGCACCCAGGCCATCGCGGCAGACACGATGCCCCATGAAATCATCACCCGCGCGATCCAGATCCGTGCGCCGACCTTGTGGAGGATAACGTTGGAGGGAACCTCGAACAGGAAATAGCCGAAAAAGAAGATGCCCGCGCCGAACCCGAAGACGGCAGGCGACAGGCCAAGATCCTTGTTCATGGTCAGCGCCGCGAAACCGATATTCACGCGGTCGATAAAGGCAATGAAGTAAAGCAGCATCACGAACGGCACGATGCGGATCGTGATCTTGCGCAGCACGCGCGATTCAAGCTCGCTCGCCATCGACGTTTCTCTCCCTGGATTTCGTTGTCCGTGCCGTTTTCGGCATCGGCGAAAAGGCTAAGGGCGGGAAAGGCGGCACCTCAATACTCACCCGATTGTGCAAATTTTTGTTATAATCGCCGCAAAGGTGACGCCATGGACTTGCACCAGCTTCGCTGCTTCATCGCCGCGGCCGAAGAACTTCATTTCGGACACGCCGCCCAACGGCTTGAAATGCTGCCGGCCGCGCTTGGCCGTCACATCCGCCTGCTGGAGGATGATCTCGGCACCCGCCTGCTCACGCGCACCACACGCAACGTCACGCTCACCACCGACGGCGAGGTTCTGCTGGAGGAAGCACGCGGCCTGATCGAGCAAGCCGACAAGATCGCAGCCCGGTTTCGCGAGCGGGGCCGCCATCAAACGCAGACTTTACGGGTGGGCGCGATCGACAGCGCCGCCGCAGGCTTGCTGCCATTGCTGCTGCACGACTTCCGCGACCAGCATCCGGAAATCGGCGTGCACCTGTGCGAGGAAAAGACCATCAAGCTGTTACCGAAGCTGCTGTCCGGCCGGCTCGACCTCGCCTTCATCCGGCCGCGGCCGAACATGGACGCACGGCTCGTCCATCGTCACCTGTTTCACGAGACGGCCGTGGTCGCGGTGCCGAAAGCCCATCGGCTGTCCCGGCGCGAGAGCGTCAGCATCCGCGATCTGGCCAATGAATCCCTGATCGTGCCGGAGCGCCGCTCACGGCCGCACAGTCACGATCTCACCATCAAACTTTTCGCCGAAGCGGGGCAACACGCCAACATCGTCCAGATCGCAGATGAAAAGCAGACCATTCTCAATCTGGTCGCTGCCAACATGGGCGTTGCCATCGTCCCGCACTGGACATCGCGCATGGCGACGAAAGGCGTGCGTTATCTGCCGCTGCGAATACCGGATGGGAAAATGGACAAGCTGCCGCTTGCGGTGGCCTGGGTCGGGAAGGCGCGCGACCCGTTACGCGATGCCATGCTCTCGACCCTGAACGAACGCCTCGCCGCCTACGCCCGCGAGGCGTAAGCCTCAGTTCGCGATCAGCACCGTGTCGAGCACCGCGCTGTAGTGACAGGCGGCCGCGAGCAGCACGAAGCTGTGCCAGATCGCGTTCTGGAAACGCAGCCGCTCCCAGGCATGAAAGATCACGCCGGCCGAATACAGCACGCCGCCGATGGTGATCAGCCACAGCGTCGTGCTGGAGAGCGAGGCCGCGATGGAATCGTAGGCCATTACGCCGCTCCAGCCGAGCGCCAGATAAAGCACGACGGCGAGCTTATCGAACCGGCCCGGATAGAAAACCTTCAGCGCGATGCCGATCAGGGCAACCGACCAGACCCCGCCGATCAGCAGGAAGCCCAGCCTGCGGTCGCCCATCTGCGCGAGGAACGGCGTGTAGGTGGCGGCGATCAGCATATAAATCGCCGAATGGTCGAAGCGGCGCAAAACCCACTTCACCGGCGAGACCGGCCACAGATTGTAGACGGCCGAGAACGCCAGCATGGCGATGAGCCCTGCGGCATAGATCGAAGTGGTGACAAGATTGAGCGTCGAGGCATAAATCCCCGCAAGCACGATCAGCGCGGTCGCGGCGATCAGCCCGAGCGACAGGCCGGTGACGTGAACGATGCTGTCGGCGATCAGTTCGGCCCGGTCGTAACACCAGTGCTTGGCTCCGCGGCCGGGCAGCGGGGGAAAGGCCGTCAGATCTTTCAACCGGAAAATCGTCATTCACCAACCACTACGCTTCGGCCCAACCCTACGCCTTGACCCACAACAAAATCCTACCGCCCCATGACTTCCCGCCCCATGACAACGCGATCACAATTCCTGACGATCCACGTCATCTTGATTTCGGGTTCCATCATCGCCAGCTTTTTAGAGGTACCCACCCTATCCTCCCCTCTCATTTGATCGAATTATGGCACCAGGCCTGTCTGACATTCTCGACGATCTGCGGCTGTCGGCGCGCTCGCTGCTCGACTACAGCGAGAGCCTGCTCAACCCGACCATCCGTCTCGGCGTCACCGGCCTGTCGCGCGCGGGCAAGACAGTGTTCATTACCGCACTCGTGCACGGCTTCCTGCGCGGCGGCCGCTTTCCGGTGTTCGAGTCGCTGTCCAGCGGACGGATCGCGCGGGCGCGGCTGGAGCCGCAGCCGGACGACGGCATTCCGCGCTTCGCCTATGAGGCGCATCTGTCCACGCTGATCGAGAAGCGGCTGTGGCCGCAATCGACCACCGACATCAGCGAATTGCGGCTCGCCATCGACTACCAGCGCGAAAACGGCGCGATGCGCACGCTGACGCTCGATATCGTGGACTACCCCGGCGAATGGCTGCTCGACCTGCCGCTGCTGCACAAGAGCTACGAGCAATGGTCGGCGGAAAGCCTCAAGCTGTCGCGGCAGGCGCCCCGCGCCGCGCTCGCCAAAGCTTGGCATGATCATCTTGAAAGCCTCGCCCCCGTCGCGCCGGAAAACGAAATGGCGGCGCAGACGGCCGCGAAACTCTTCACCGATTATCTGTGCGCCTGCCGCCACGAGCAATTCGCCATGAGCCTGCTGCCGCCCGGCCGCTTCCTGATGCCGGGCGCGCTTGCGAACTCGCCCGCCCTCACCTTCGCGCCGCTCGACCTGCCCGAAGGCGGCACACCTCCCGCAAGCTCTCTATGGGCGATGATGCGCAGGCGCTATGAATCGTACAAAGACATCGTGGTGCGGCCGTTCTTCCGCGATCACTTCGCCCGGCTCGACCGCCAGATCGTGCTGGTCGATGCGCTGGCCGCCTTCAACGCCGGGCCGGAAGCCTTGCGCGACCTCGAAGGCGCGCTTGAGGGCATTCTCGACTGCTTCAACACCGGGCGGCGCACGCTTTTGAGCATGATGTTCCGTCCGCGCATCGACCGCATCCTGTTCGCGGCCACCAAGGCCGACCACCTGCATCACTTGAGCCACGACCGGCTCGAAGCGATCCTGCGCAAGATGGTGGAGCGCGCCGCCTCGCGCGCGGAATTCGCAGGCGCCACCACCGATGTGGTGGCGCTCGCCGCCGTGCGCGCCACCCGCGAGGCGAGCGTGCAGCATCATGGCGAGACGCTGCCGTCCATCATCGGCACGCCGATGAAAGGTGAGATCGCAGGCAAGGAGACGTTCGACGGCGAAAGCGAAGTCGCGACCTTCCCCGGCGATCTCCCGGCGACACCGGATGCCCTGTTCAGCGAGGGGACGTTCAAGGGCTCAGGCTCGGCGCATCCCGGCGAGGCCGATTACCGCTTCCTGCGTTTCCGCCCGCCCCGGCTCGATACCACGCAAGGCGAGCCTGCGTTGCCCCACATTCGCCTCGACCGCGCGCTGCAATTCCTGATCGGAGACAAACTGCAATGAGCGAGCGCAGCCATCCGCGCAAACCTGCTTCATTCCGGCTCGACGATCCGCGCGTGACTGTCGCGGAAGCGGGCGAGAGCGGACGCGCATCCCATGGCGGCATCCGCATCACGCCGGAGCCGGATGCGCCGGCGTTGCCTGCACCTGTTGCAACGATCCATCCGCGCCGCCGCCGCTTCCCGTGGGGCGGGCTGTTCTGGACCGCGCTCGGCGGGCTCGTGGTGCTCGGCCTCGGCCTTGGCGCCGCCAATTTGATCGAGGACCTGTTCGCGCGCAGCGAGGCGCTCGGCTTCACCGGCCTCGCGCTCGCGATTCTGTGTGCGCTGGCTTTCATCGTGATCGTATCGCGCGAGGCGCTGGCGCTGGCGCGGCTCGACACCATCGAGCAATTGCATGCGCGCGCCGACGCCGTGCTCGTCTCCGACGACCGCAAGGAGAGCGATGTCATCGTCCGCGATCTGTTGAAGGTCGCGCACGACAATCCGCAGCTCGCCCACGCCCGCGCGGTGATGCAGAGCCACACCCACGACATCATCGACGGCGCCGACATGCTGCGCCTTGCGGAGCGGACGCTGATGGCGCCGCTCGATCAGGAGGCACGGCGGCGGATCTCGAGCGCGGCTTCGCGCGTCTCCATCGTCACCGCCGTCAGCCCCGGTGCGGTGATCGACATGCTGTTCGTGTTCGCCGCGGCTTTAAGACTCGTGCGGCAACTGGCGCGGCTCTATGGCGGGCGCCCCGGCACGCTCGGCATGATCCGCCTGATGCGACACGTCATCGCACATCTCGCCGTCACCGGCGGCATGGCGGCGAGCGACAGCCTGATCCAGCAGGTTCTCGGACACGGCGTCGCTGCTAAACTCTCCGCGCGTCTGGGCGAAGGCATTTTGAATGGCCTCTTGACCGCGCGCCTTGGCCTCGCCGCCGTGGACGTGACGCGGCCGCTGCCGTTTTCGGCGCTGCCCCGCCCTGTCCTGTCCGATCTGGTGAAGGACCTGATGCGCCGCGCCGATCCGGCCGCCCGGATCGAGGCCCAAAAAAATCTCGATTCCCCCGAACCGGAATGAACCCGCCCGGCGGGTCGCGCAACCAACGATTATCGGGCCAGTCCGGCCCCTTCATCGGAGAACGACCATGTTGCGCAAACTCACCCTTGGACTCGCCGCCGCCACCGCTCTGACCGTTGCCGCGCTCGCGCCCACCGCCGCATCCGCCCATGGCTGGCATCACCATCACGGCTGGCACGGCGGCTTCGGTTACGGCCTCGGCGTCGGCCCGGTCTATGTCGGCGGCCCTGTTTACGACGACTGTCTGCGGCGCCAGCGCATCATGACGCGCCACGGCTATCGCTGGCGGACGGTGAACGTCTGCTACTGATCCATGCGGTCATGAAGACCACTTTCCGGCCTGTCCCCCGGCCGGAAGGTGGTCTCTTCGCATTGCAATATACTCCCCGGCGCGACGCTCCGGCGCGGTACCACCCGGCAAATTCGGGCTTTGCCGCTTTACCCCATGCATAAATTGCGTATCGTGTGCGCCGTTGGACACGCATCCGCGCGCCGACTGGTATCTTTCTGGAGAGTGACTAATGGCTAAAGGGACTGTGAAGTGGTTCAACCCGACCAAGGGCTACGGATTCATCCAGCCCGCGGGCGGCGGCAAGGATGTGTTCGTGCATATCTCGGCGGTTGAAAAGGCGGGCCTGACTTCGCTGAACGAAGGACAGACCATCGAGTTCGAGGAAGTCGCCAATCGCGGCAAGACGTCGGCGGAAAACCTGAAGGTTTGATCCCGGCCTTCGCGAACCTGAAGTCTCTTCAGGTCCGCGCTCAATTCGGCACAAGATCGTTGATCGACTAAATCAAACCGACTGGGCAAGTCCCGAGGCCATCCACCGTCATTCGGTCGATCGGCCTTTTTATTTTGCCTGCACGTAACACAACGTCACAAGACGCAGGCTCAATACGAGCACGGGCCCATCATGCGGTCTTCAAGCGCGCGCCACGCACGCGGCGACATCCGCGGCATGCGCGGGTTATAGCTCGAACAATCCGTCGCCTTGTCGCCGGGCATCAGCACGCCGCCACAGTACGGACAGGCATTGTCGTTGGCATGCGAGGGCCACACGTCATCTGCCGTCTCGCGCACTTCCGCGGCAAAGAATTTGACGACGTTGTCCGGAGAAGAATTTATATCGCCCGTCATGCATGTACCTCATTGTCGATGAGGCGCACCATGCCAGCAAGATCATGCCGTAGCGTTCAAGCAAAGGCTCAAATTTTATCGGAGATTTTCGGCCCCGGGTTTACTCCCCGGTCAGGCGGGAACCTAGTGGTCCGATTCCAACATTCGCATCCCGGTGCGGGAGAGCACGTTTGCGAATGTTGGAATCAAAGGACCACTAGCAAATATAAGATTCTAGTGGAGTTTTGGATTTGACATTCGCTTGCGAACCTGTGGCCAACGGGTAGCGAATGTCAAATCCACTCCACTAGCGCGCCACGATCAAGCCGCGGCTTGTGACCACCACCCAGCGGCCATCCTGCCTGCGGATCGCATCGACCCGGCCCACGCCCGGCAGCGGATCACCGGCATAGACCTCGAAAATACCGGCGCGGCCTTCGACCAGTGCGCCGCCATTAGCGACGGCCCGCACGACCCAGCCATCGATGGTCGGCAATCGGGCGATCTGCGGGGCGGGCTTGGCCGGAACCGGCGCGGGCGCGGCGGGCGCCGGAATGCTGCCGGTCGCGTCGGCGGCTTTTATCTTCTCAAGCGCCTCGCTGAACTTGGCGATCTTGCTGGCATTGGCTTTGGCGGCGTTTTCAGCCGACATCTTCAATGACTGCAACTCGGAATTGACCTGCGCTAAGGCGTTATCAATCGCGCGGTTGCGCTCCGCCACGGCGACCTGCGCCTTGTCGTCCTTGCCGAAATGCTCGTTCGAGAACCAGGTGGTGCCGACGCTGCTCATCACGCCGACGAGCGCGGCCACCCCGATCATCAGGGCCATCGAGGAGAACTGACGCGGGTTCTGCGGCTGCGGCGGCGCATCGCCGAACACGATATCTTCCCAGGAGCCCTGCGGCGGCAACCGCTGCAACGTGATGTTTTTCGGCCCCTCTCCAGAGGACTCCCTGGCCTTGCTCTCCGGGGAACCCTCGCTTTCGGCGCGTGCCGAGGCGGCGGGAACGAGCGACTGGCCGCCGCCATCACCCTGCGAATTGCCGGTATGGTGACTGTCGTCCTGCTCGTTCATGGCCCTGGTCCCAAAGCTGTTTGACACTTTGGTAACCATGAATGTCTTGACGAATGGTTACGATTGGGCGGCCATCGCCTGCCGCGCCATCAGGAGCCGCAGCAGGGTGTCGATGCTGGAGCGATCCACCCGCCCATCGACTTGCGCGGGGCGGAAATGCCGCTGGAAGGCGGCGACGACGGCCTGCTTGGTCTCGCACGGATCGGAGAGCGCCACCCCGTATCCGTAAGTCGCGAGCGCCTCGACGAAGGCATCCAGCTCGCGCGGATTCGCTTCAAAGCCGTCGTCAGCCAGTGGCGCGGGCGCGACCCACAGGCCGACGCCCTCCGCCGCGAGCCTCCCCCACGGAAACCATTCGCCGGGGTCCTGCTTGCGCAGCGGCGCAATGTCCGAATGCGCCAGCACCTGATCGCGCGGGATATTCCGGCGCATCGCGATATCGCGGGTGAGCGCGATCACCGCCTCGATCTGCCTGTCCGGAAACGGTGGACAGCCGCCGTCATGCCCCGGATTGACGATCTCGATGCCGATCGAGCGCGCGTTGAGGCCGCTCCACTCGCGCCAGCGCGAGACGCCCGCGTGCCAGGCGCGCTTGTCCTCGGCGACAAGCTGTACGATCTGCCCGCTCTCGCGCACGACATAATGGGAGGAGACTTTCGCCTCCGGATCGCACAGCCGCGCCAGTGCGGCCTCCTCCGCCGGCATGCCGGTATAATGCAGCACCACGACATCCACCGGACTCCCGTCGCGCTCGTCGAAATTCGGCGAGGCGATGAAATGCGATGCGAATTTTGAGTCGGGAGCGGTGTCCGCCATCGCGCCATCAAGCCGTTGCCGCGATGCCACGTCAATGGCTGTTGGCCGGATGAAGCGGCTTTGCTAGCGTGGATTCTCTTTTTCCAACCGGCTTTTCCGATGTCAGATACAAACGCTTCGCAGATCGTCTATCGCGGCATGACCCGCGCCCTGCTCGACGACGCCTACAACAACACCAAGGCGGTCGCCGACAGCCCGCAATGGCTCGTCAAATGGACGCATCGCAGCCAGGAAACCCGCAGGCGCTCCGATGCCGTACTCGATTCAGCCTACGGGCCGCGCGAGCGCCAGCGCTTCGATTACTTTCCCTCGGGCCGCACCGGCGCGCCGCTGTTCATCTTCATCCATGGCGGCTACTGGGTGCGCAACGCCATCGGGATGTTTTCGTTTCTCGCCGAAGGGCCGAACGCGCGCGGCATCGATTTCGCGGCCCTCGGCTATACGCTCGCGCCGCAGGCACGGCTCGATGAGATCGTGGACGAAATCCGCCACGGCCTGACGCACCTGCAAAACGCGAGCGGCTTCGGTTATGACCGTGAGCGGATTTACGTCGGCGGCTGGTCGGCGGGCGGCCACCTCACCGCGATCACGGCCGATCATCCGGCGGTGCGCGGCACCATGCCGATCAGCGGCATCTTCGACCTCGAACCGCTGTCGCTGAATTACCTCAACGACCCGCTGCAATTGACACCGGATGAGATCCGCGACCTCAGCCCGCAGCATCAATTGCGCGCGAACCTGCCGCCCACACGCATCATGTCGGGTGGAAGCGAACTGCCTGAACTCCAGAGACAGTCCGCCGACTACGCCAGCGCCGCGCAGGCCGCTGGCCTCGACGCCAGGCTCTACGTGCTGCCGGGCCATCATCATTATTCGATCATGGACGAACTGGCGAAGCCGGACGGCATCCTGACGCAGACGCTTGTGGAGCTCTGCGACCGGTAGGCCCTCACGCCAGCAGCTCGCGCACCCGCGGCATCACCTCTCGGCCGTAGAGCTCGATGCAGGTCATCAGCTTGCCGTGCGACAGCGTGCCGGCGCTGTATTTCAGATCGAAGCGCGACGCGCCGAGAGCCTTCACCGTCGCCGCGATCTTGCGCGCCACCGTCTCGGGCGAACCGAGATAGAGCGAGCCGTGCTCGATCTCGCGCTCGAACTCCGCCTTCTCCATCGGCGGCCAGCCGCGCTCCGCGCCGATGCGGTCGCGCATGCCTTTATAAGGCAGCCAGAATTCCTCGCGCGCCTGCTCGTCGGTCGCGGCAACATAACCCGGCGAATGAATGCCGACCGGCTGCATAGGCGTTTTGCGCTGCTCATGCGTACGACGGTAGAGATCGACAAAGGGCGCAAAGCGTTGCGGCTCCCCGCCGATGATCGCGAGCATCAGCGGCAATTGATAATAGGCCGCGCGCACAACCGATTGAGGCGTACCACCGACGCCGATCCATGCCTTCAGCCGCCCATGCTCGACGGACGGAAAAACGCGCTGGTTGACAAGCGGCGGCCGGATCGAGCCTTCCCAGGTGACGGGCTCCTGCTTGAGCACCTCGACGAACAGATCGAGCTTTTCCTGAAACAGCCGCTCGTACTGGTCGAGCGGGAAACCGAACAGCGGAAAGGATTCGGTGAACGAGCCGCGCCCGAGGATGACCTCCGCACGCCCGTTCGAAGCGGCATCGAGCGTCGCGAACCGCTGGAAGACGCGGATCGGATCGTCGGACGACAGCACCGTGACGGCGGTGCCGAGGCGAATACGTTTCGTCTGCCCCGCGATCGCGGCCAGCACCGTTTCCGGCGCGGAGATCGCGAAATCGGCGCGATGATGCTCGCCAAGGCCGATAAAATCGATACCGATGCTGTCGGCCAGCACCGCTTCCTCGATCACGTCGCGGATCACCTGCGCGTGGGGCAGCAATTGCCCCGACGCATTGGCGGTCACGTCGCCGAACGTATCCAATCCCATTTCGAGCAAGAGGCACCTCCGTCGCGGATCAACAATGCGGCGGATGGGCCGCAGCGCCTATCTAGGCGCTTTTCCTGCGCGTTCCAGTTCGCGCAGCTTCACAGCCACCTGAAGCGCAAGGTTCGAGGGCGTGGGGATGCCGAATTCGATCCCCTTGCGGACGACATGGCCGTTGAGAAAATCGATCTCGGTGGGCCGGCCGCGCGCCAGATCCTGCGCGGTGGATGACAATTGATCCGGCATCACCTTGACCAGCGCGTAGGTCTTCTCGCGGATGTCGGGTGAGACCGCGATGCCAAGCGCCGACGCCACCGCGATGCATTCGAGGATGGCGCCGTCCATCACCTCTTGCGTGCCCTCCACCTCGAACAGGCGGCCGTAAGGCAATTGAGCAATCGCCGACAGCGCGTTGTAGGCGCAGTTGATGATGAGCTTGTCCCACAGCCGCGCGAGCACTTCGCCCGACACCACGGTCGGGATCGCAGCCGCCGCGAAGGCTTTGGCAATATCGTCGCTGCGCGGCGACGGACCGATGATGAGATCGCCGCGCCCGTGATGCTGGATGTGGCCGGGCCCGCCCATTCCGGCGGCGACATATACGACGCTGGGCAGCACGGTCCGTTCGAGCACGGCCGTAAGACGTTCGGCATTGTCGACGCCATTCTGCAGCGAGATGACGACGGCATCGTTCTTGAGGTGTGGCGCGATCTGTTGTCCCGCCTCCGCGGTGTCGGCGGACTTCACGCAGAACAGCACGACATCCGCCCCTGCGACAGCGGAGGGCTTGGTGTCCGCGCCGATGGGAATGACGCCGTCGAAAATCGCACTCTCGAACCGCAGGCCGCCGCGCTTGGCGATGGCCTCGACATGCGTTGGACGGCCGATCAGCGTCACCTCATGCCCGCCACGCGCGAGCATGCCGCCGTAGAAACATCCGACGGCCCCAGCACCCATCACTGCGATCTTCATGTCTGCTTCCCGTATTTATGGCGACAGACGATGTAGCAGATCGCAAGGGCAGCCCAAAGTTAGCAGTTCGTGATACGTAACCTGCGCGTCAGAGATATCAGTCCCGGTGCGCGCTGGCGCGTGGCTTTATGAGCAAAGGCCCATAGACAAGAGCGAAGCCGAAAAACGCCATCACCCATGCCAGTGCTGCGAGATGCAGCAACCCTTCGCTCAAGCCCGGCATCATCACCGCCGCGATCCGCGCGAGCGCCGCAATGATGACGGCCAGATATATTCCCTGCGTCGGCCATGAAGCCGTCAGTTGCTGGCCGGTATGGCCGAGGCTCGCGCGCGTCATCACCGCCAGCGTCATGACACCAGCCGCTCCGGCCATCCATGCGTGGATGGCCGCGCTTGCCGGAACAAGATCGAAAGCGGCCGCCGACGCCAGCAGAAAACCGGCCGGGATGAAGGCGTACCCGACATGCAGGATGAGAACGAGGCGCTCCTTGAATGTGCGATCTCCCGCCCACCGGCCAAGGCGGATGACATTCAGAACGCCCGTCACGGCAAACAGGATGCCGACAGAAGCGCCATCCTGCCGAACGATCCACACCAGCAGCGCCGCGGCGCTCGCCAGCACGATGGCGATGTCGAACTTCGCGAAGGGCGACGGCAGCCGCCCCGGATTTTCGCGCACCAGCCAGTTACGCGTGAAACTCGGGATGATGCGCCCGCCGATCAGCATGATGAGCAGAACCACGACCGCGATCCCGACGCGAATGCCGTAATCCGCAGCGCCCGACACATGTGCTTCGAGATGGAAGGCAATATTCCCGATGAGGAGAAGGACGACCAGCGCGACGACCTTGAGATTGCGCCAGTTCCGCCCCGCGAAAACCTCGCGCCCCGTGGCAGCCCCGATCAGCGCAAGAAAACTGGCGTCGATCAGCATGGCCGCGAGCCAGCCGATCCCCGCCGAACACGTCACGGCAAAACGCCCCAGCAGCCACACGATGACCAGCACAAGCAGCGGCCTGCCCTGCACTGGAAGCCGCCCGGTCCAGCTCGGAATCGCCGTGAACAGAAATCCGGTGATCACCGCCGGCAGATAGCCGTACAGCATTTCATGCACATGCCAGTCGCGCGGAACGAACGCGGTCGATAGCGTCAATTCGCCGAAAAACACCGGCAGCCAGACCAGAATGGCAAGCCCCGCATAGACCGCGCCCAACAGGAAGAAAGGCCGGAATCCGTAGGATAGTATGGCGGGCCCTTGATAATCCCGGAGCCGCGGCACCGGTGAGCGTTGTGCCATCATGCCCCCGAGGCGGAATCGCAGCAATCTATCGTGCCCATGCCAGATCCTCGACGCGTGCGACATTCTCCAGGCGAACGCCTCTCGGCACGTTGACGATGAGTTTCTTCCGCTCCAGCCGCCGCAGCGTGCGGCTGGCCGTTTCGATCGTCATGCCAAGAAAATCCGCGATGTCCCGCCGCTTCATCGGCAGCGGCAGGGTCTCCGGTATCTCGCCAAACCGCGCAAGCCGGTCGCGCCAGCCGATCAGAAACAGCGCAATCCGCTGCTCCGCCGAATGGCTCCCGAGCAGCAGCATCTGGTTTCTGGCCAAATGAAGCTCCCGCACTTCGAACTCGTTCATGCTGCGCAGGATGTTCGGCTTGGATTCGACAAACCGCAAGAATTTGTCCCGGGAAAACCGGCAGGCAATGATCGGCGTAATGGCGTCGGCCGAGAAACTGTAGCGGTCGGAGGATGTCGCCCCGAGGAAATCGCCCGGCAGGCCAAACCCGACAATATGACGCCGCCCGTCCGGCAACAGCCGATACAAGCGGGCGACACCTTGCGTCAGGTTGAAAACGTGGCGCGCCTTGTCGTCTTCGGAGAACAGGGCATCCTTCGTCGCAAAGTGCGTCTCCGGGCCGAGCTTCTCCATGGCGGAGAGTTCGGGCGCATCGAGCGCCGCGCAGATGCTGAGCGGGCGCGCCTGACAGTGCAGGCAGCGGCGCGGATAGTTGCTGGGAAATTCCGACAGGATCGATTGCGGCATCAGGCTCTGCCATGACGGATGCTTGGTCTCCATGCTCGTCCTCGCCATTCGCCCGTTACCTTCGTGTATCGGCATCCGTGAATACTCTTGTGCGACCAAAGCCGGGCGGCGCTCTATCCGAGTCTCGCAAGCCAGCGTCCGACCTGATCGAGGTTTCCCGACAGTTCGGTCCCGAATTCATCGGCGAAATTCCGCCACGCTTCCAGGTTGCGCGCGGGAACGCCGATCACGACGGGAATGCCGCGCTCGAGCGCCTTCGCGATCACCCCGCACATGCCGCCTCCCTCCGCCTCTATTTTCCCGAACTTGTTCAGGACAAGAAGCGACGGGTTGGTCTCGAAGCCGCGCTCGATTTCCATCGCGGCTTCGAGCAAGGCTCCGACATCGAGGCGGCACCCGCTCGCTCCCGAGCCACGGTCGTCGAACAGCACCGTACGCCGTCCGCTGACGAGATCTTCCAGCACCACATCGCAACTGGGATCCGCGCCCTCGAACGCCGGATATTGCAGGACGCCGGCCAGTGCCACGCCGCGCGCGCGGCATTGGCCGACGATCCATTTGAACAGCTCATCCGGATATTTGTCGTTCTCGTAGACGATCGCGCCAATATCCGGCGCGCTGTCCTGGTCCGGCTCAATTGCCCGGGCGGAATGCAATGCACACATCGGAATCGACCTCGATTCGGCGCGCCCCGATCAATTCGAGGCAATACGGAATGGCGGGGAAAATCGCATTCAGGCAGACTTCGATGGCGGCCGGGCGACCCGGCAGATTGATGATCAAGGAGCGGTTGCGCGTCCCGGCGAGTTGCCGCGACAGGATCGCGGTCGGCACATGCTCCAGACTGACGCGCCGCATCAGTTCGCCAAAGCCCGCCAGTTCGCGGCCGATGACCATGCGCGTGCCCTCGGGCGTGAGATCGCGCGGCGCGGGGCCGGTGCCGCCCGTCGTGAGAACCAGATCGCAGCCTTCGCGATCCGATAACTCGATCAATGCGCTGGCCACGCTCTCGGCGCCATCGGGCACGATCTTGAAGATGATGATCCAGTTCGAGCGGATGGCCTTCTTCAGAAAATCGCCGACGGCCTTCCCGCTCTTGTCTTCATAAATGCCCTCGCTCGCGCGGTCGGAAACGACAAGGACACCGATCCGCGCCAGCGTTCCCGATCCGACAAAGCTTTCCGGCCTGTCGTCGTCGAGACTCATGAGCAGCCTCCATGCCCGCCGCAGGTACAACCTTCATGAGAGTGGCCACCCTCCTCCGGCGCAGCCGCCATCGCTTCGTCATGCTTCAGCGACCAGCCGACCATGTAGGTCAGGCATCCCGTGCCGGGATCGCTGGCGCGCTCCAGAACGTTCATCAGGCCGAGCCAGTCCTCGCTCTCCGCAAGGCTGGAAAAGCGCCGCACCGCTCCGGACGCATACTCACCGACGGTCTCGCCGAACCGGCTTGTCATGGCATCCACGCGGGCCAGCAAGGCCACGTCGCCACAGGCAACCAGCGCTTCGGCGGCATTCGCTTCGTCATCAAAGCCGCGTATCACTTCACCGAGCTGCATGCCGCGCTCCCTCTATTGCACCAATGGCGTGTCCGTCGCGGCCAGCGAGATACCCGTGATCTCGGCCTGCCCTGCAAGGATCGAGATGTATTGCGCGAGCGCGCGGTGCTCGACGCTGGCGGCGAGATAGCCCGCGATCCGCTCTTTCGCGAGGTCGAACGGCAACGTCTGCCCTTCCGCGCGGCGATCCAGCCGCACCACATGAAAGCCGTAGCGGGTCTCGGCGATCGCCATCTCACCCGGCTGCATCCGCTCCAGCGCCGCCTCGAATTCGGCCACGGTCTGGCCGCGCGAGATCTGGCCGAGACGGCCGCCCTCCGCCGCCGAGGTCGAGCAATCCGAATGGTTCGACGCCATGTCGGCGAACGAAGCCGGATTTTCCTTCACCGCCACGAGAATGGTTTCGGCTTGCTCCCGCGCCGCCACCCGTGCCGCCTGATCATCACGCGGCGCGGCGATCAGGATGTGGGCAGCCTCGTAAAGATCGCCGAGCCGGAAACGCTGGAGGTTCTGTTCGTAGAAGCGGCGGCAGGCCGCCTCATCCGGCTCTGGCGTCTTGACCTCCCGCTCGACCAGCGCACGCATCGCGGCTTCTTCGGCGGTTTCGCGCCGTCCGTCCGGATCGCACAGCGCCTCGGTTGCGATGCCGAGCCGTGCGGCTTCCTGCAACAATAGTTCGCGCACGACGAGCGCGCGCGCCGCCGCCTGCCAGGCATGGATCGGCTTGTCGGCCGGATGGTTCTGCACCTCCTGCGCGATGGCTTCGCGGGAAATCACCACGCCGTTGACGCTGACGGCCTTCGGCTTCGGCAAGGTATTCGAGAGCGAACAATCCATGGTCCCTACTCCGCAGGCTGGATCGGCGGCGGGGCGGGCATCCGGGTTGTCGCGACCGGCACCGGGCCGCTGCCAGGACGGCTGCGCACGACCTGATAGCCGCGACGGCCGAGGTACCAGACCGGCGCGCTCCAGATGTGCACAAGGCGCGTGAACGGGAAGACGAGGAAAATCGTCATGCCAAGCATCAGATGCGCCTTGAAGATCGGGTGCACGTCGAGGACATAGTGTGCGGCATCCGGCTGCAGCGTGACGATGGCCTGCGCCCAGTTCATGAACTTCACCATCTCATGGCCATCGAGATGTCCTGCGGACACCGGAATGGTGGCGAGGCCAAGCAGAAGCTGCGCGAACAGGATCAACAGGATCGCGGTGTCGCCGAACGACGAGTTGGCGCGAATGCGCGGATCGAACAGGCGGCGATGCGTGAGCAACGAAATCCCGACGAGGCACATCAGACCGGCGATGCCGCCGGCGGCCATCGCCAGCATCTGCTTGAAGCTGTGCGAGATGCCGAGCATGTCGAACACCCAGATCGGCGTCAGCAGGCCAACGAAGTGGCCGCCAAAGATCACCAGAATGCCGATGTGAAACAGGTTGGAGCCCCACATCAACTGGCGGCGGCGCAGCAACTGGCTCGAACCGCTGCGCCAGGTGTATTGCTCGCGGTCGAAGCGGAACAGGCTGCCGAACAGGCAGACGATGGCGCACAGATACGGATACCAGCCGAAGGCGATGGAATTGAGCGTCGTGTACATCTGTCCCTCCTTCTCAGGCTGCCGGTGATTTAACGGCGCGCGAGGCATGACGCAGCCGCGACTGCAATCCGTCGCGGCCGCATGACGATTGGCTCTGCGCGGCGGGTCCGAAATTGACTTCCTCCTCCTCCCACGCGGCATCGAGGGCGGCGAAGTCCATCGGATCGGGGTCCGGCCCCTTCAACAATTCCTCGACCGCCTCGCGCTCGGGCTGCTGCTCGGCAATCGCAACCAGTGCATCGAACACAGCCTTGTAATTCGACCGGCGCCGCTCCAGACGCTCGGCGATGGCGGCGAGAATGTGCGCCGGTTGCCCCAGCAATTCGCGCGCCGCCGCAATCGGCTGGGTCGACAGAAATTCGAGGAACAGCGGAATGAAATCCGGCAGGTCGTTCGCGGTGATGAAGAAGCCCGCGTTCTCATACAGCGTCTTCAGATCGACCATCGCCTGGCCACGGTCGCGGCTTTCGCCATGGACATGCTCGAACAGATGCAGCGCCAGAGAGCGGCTGCGGTCGAACAGCAAGCCATAACGTTCCTGCAGATCGTAGAGATCGCCGGTCGCAAGCTCCTCGATCAGCCCATCGAGCTTCTCGCGCGCGGCGAGCGGCACCAGCGCCTCCTCGTCGAGCACATCACCGAACAGCGGCGCGGCTGCGACGAGGTCTTCCGAGGGATAGGTGAGAAGCGCGGACAGCACCTTGAACGTCTTCATCACACCACCTCCATCGGGTTCTTGGTCTTGCGGGGCGAACCGAACAGGTTGACCTCGGTTTCACCGCCGCCGCAGCCATTGCCGAACGAGAAGCCGCACGAGCCGCGCATGTCGTAGGCGTCGGCGCCGAGTTCGCGGTGCGCGGTCGGGATCACGAAGCGATCCTCGTAATTGGCCAGCGCCATGATCTTGTACATCTCGTCGATCTGCGCGCCCTTGAGGCCGACACGATTGGCAATGGCGTCGTCGATCACGCCGTCCACCGTCTTGGCGCGCATGTAGGCGCGCATCGCCAGCATGCGCTCGAGCGCGAGCGCCACCGGCTCCTCGTTGCCCGCGGTGAGGAGATTGGCGAGATAGCGCATCGGAATCCGCAGCGAGCGGACATCGGGCATCTCGCCATCGAGGCCGATCTTGCCGGCGGACGCCGCCGAGGTGATCGGCGATAGCGGCGGCACGTACCAGACCATCGGCAGCGTGCGGTATTCCGGATGCAGCGGGAACGCTACCTTCCATTCCATCGCCATCTTCCAGATCGGCGAATGCTTCGCTGCTTCCAGCCACGCATGCGGGATGCCCTGACGCTCGGCTTCCGCGATCACCGACGGATCGTTCGGATCGAGGAACACGTCGAGCTGCGCCTGATAGAGATCGCGCTCGTCCGGCTTGCTGGCGGCTTCCGCGATGCGGTCGGCGTCATAGAGCACGACGCCGAGATAGCGGATGCGGCCGACACAGGTTTCCGAGCACACCGTCGGCTGTCCCGCTTCGATGCGCGGATAGCAGAAGATGCACTTCTCGGATTTGCCCGACGACCAGTTGTAATAGATCTTCTTGTAGGGACAGCCGGAAACGCACATGCGCCAGCCGCGGCACTTGTCCTGATCGATCAGGACGATGCCATCCTCCTCGCGCTTGTAGATCGCGCCGGACGGGCACGATGCGACGCAGGTCGGGTTGAGGCAGTGCTCGCACAATCGCGGCAGATACATCATGAAGGTGTTTTCGAACTGGCCGTAGATGTCCTTCTGCACGCCGTCGAAATTGTAATCCTTCGAGCGCTTGGAGAACTCGCCGCCGAGGATTTCCTCCCAGTTCGGTCCCCACTGGATTTTCTCCAGCCGCTCGCCGGAGATCAGCGACCGCGGCCGCGCGGTCGGCATCGCCTTCATGTCCGGCGCGTTCTGCAGATGCTCGTAATCGTAGGTGAAGGGTTCGTAGTAGTCGTCGATTTCCGGCAGGTCGGGGTTGGCGAAGATGTTCGCCAGCACCCGCCACTTGCCGCCGATGCGCGGCGCGATCGAACCGTCGCGCCGGCGCACCCAGCCGCCCTTCCAGCGCTTCTGGTTTTCCCAGTCCTTCGGATAGCCGATGCCGGGCTTGGTTTCGACGTTGTTGAACCAGGCGTATTCCATGCCTTCGCGGCTGGTCCAGACATTCTTGCAGGTCACGCTGCAGGTGTGGCACCCGATGCACTTGTCGAGATTGAGCACCATCGCGATCTGGGAACGGATTTTCATTCTGCAGCCTCCAGGCTTGCGCCCGATGCGGCGACCGGCTCGTCCAGCCAGTCCACCTTTGTCATCTTGCGGACGATCACGAATTCATCGCGGTTGGAGCCGACGGTGCCGTAATAGTTGAAACCGTAAGCCTGCTGCACATAGCCGCCGATCATGTGGGTCGGCTTGAGCACGACGCGGGTCACCGAATTATGGATGCCGCCGCGCTGGCCGGTCTGCTCGGAGCCCGGCATGTTCACGATCTTCTCCTGGGCGTGATACATCATGCACATGCCCTGACGGACACGCTGCGACACCACCGCGCGCGCGACCAGCGCGCCGTTGGTGTTGAACACCTCGATCCAGTCGTTATCGACAAGACCCGCGCTTTTCGCATCGACCTCGCTGATCCAGACGATCGGCCCGCCGCGCGACAGCGTAAGCATCAGAAGATTGTCGGTGTAGGTCGAGTGGATGCCCCATTTCTGGTGCGGCGTGAGGAAGTTCAGCACGATCGACTTGTTGCCGTTCGGCTTGCGGTCGATCACGGGCTTCACCGACTTCGTATCGATCGGCGGCCGATACACGCAGAAGCCTTCGCCGAACGCCCGCATCCACAGATGGTCCTGATAGAGCTGCTGGCGGCCGGTCAGCGTGCGCCATGGGATCAGCTCGTGAACGTTGGTGTAGCAGGCGTTGTAACAGACGCTTTCCGACTCGAGTCCCGACCAGATCGGCGAGGAGATGATCTTGCGCGGCTGCGCGATCACGTCGCGGAAGCGGATCTTCTCGTCCTCCTTCGGGATCGCCAGATGCGTGTGGTCGCGCCCGGTGAACGTGCCGAGCGAACTCCACGCCTTCACCGCAACCTCGCCATTGGTCTCCGGCGCAAGCGAGAGCAGCACCTCGCAGGCGTCGATATCGGTGTCGATCTTCGGCAGGCCCTTGCTCGGCCCCTCCTCGGTCACGACGCCGTTGAGACGCTTGAGCAGCGCGACCTCGTGCTCGGTGTTCCAGTTCATGCCCTTGCCGCCATTGCCGAGCTTGCTCATCAGCGGGCCGAGCGAGGTGAATTGCTTGTAGAGATTCGGATAATCGCGCTCGACCACGGCGACCGCCGGCATGGTCTTGCCGGGGATCGGATCGATCTCGCCTTTCTTCCAGTCCTTGACGTCAAGCGGCTGCGCGATCTCGCCGGGCGAGTCATGCATGATCGGCGTGAGCACCACATCCTTCTCGACGCCGAGCACTTCCGGCGCGACGTTCGAGAACGACTTCGCGATACCCTTGTAGATTTCCCAGTCGCTGCGCGCCTCCCACACCGGATCAACCGCGGCGGTCAGCGGGTGGATGAAGGGATGCATGTCCGAAGTGTTGAGATCGTTCTTCTCGTACCAGGTCGCGGTCGGCAGCACGATGTCCGAATACATGCAGGTGGTGGACATGCGGAAGTCGAGCGTGACGAGAAGGTCGAGCTTTCCTTCCGGGGCCTCCTCGTGCCAGGCCACCTCGGACGGCTTGCGGCCGCCGACATCGCCGAGATCCTTGCCGATCACGCCATGGCTGGTGCCGAGCAGATGCTTGAGGAAATATTCGTGGCCCTTGCCCGACGCACCGAGCAAATTGGAGCGCCAGACGAACAGATTGCGCGGCCAGTTCTTCGGATTGTCCGGGTCCTCGCAAGACATCTTCAGTTCACCGGACTTCAGCGCCTTGGCGACATAGTCCTTGGCCTCCATGCCCGATGCCGACGCCTGCTGCGCGATGTCCAGCGGATTGGCCTCGAGCTGCGGTGCCGACGGCAGCCAGCCCATGCGCTCGGCGCGCACATTGTAATCGATCAACGCGCCGTCCCACGGCCCCATCGGCGCGGTCGGCGACAGCACGTCCTTGACGTCGAGCGTCTCGTAACGCCACTGGTCGGTGTGCGCGTAGAACGCCGAGGTCGAGTTTATCTGCCGCGGCGGCCTACTCCAGTCGAGGCCGAAAGCGAGCGGCACCCAGCCCGACTGCGGCCGCAGCTTTTCCTGGCCGACATAGTGCGACCAGCCACCGCCCGACTGGCCGACGCAACCACACATCACCAGCATGTTGATGATGCCGCGGTAGTTCATGTCCATGTGGTACCAGTGATTAAGACCGGCGCCGACGATCACCATCGAGCGGCCATTGGTCTTCTCGGCATTGCGGGCGAATTCGCGCGCCACCGTGATGATCTGCTCGCGCGGCACGCCGCTGATCTGCTCCGCCCAGGCCGGGGTATAGGGCTCAACGTCATCATAACCCTTGGCGATGTTCTCGCCGCCGAGGCCGCGATCAATGCCGTAATTGGCGACGAACAGATCGAACACCGAGGCCACAAGCGTCTCGCCATCGGCAAGCTGAAGCGTCTTCACCGGAATATTGCGCGTCAGAACGCCCGGATGATCGGTGCCACGGAAATGGTCATGCTCGCGATTGCCGAAATACGGGAATCCGACCTTGGCGACATCGTCCTGAATGTCCATCAGCGACATCCGCAGCTTGGTGTCGCGCCCGTTCGCCGTCTTCTCCTCGAGATTCCAGTTGCCCTTCTCGCCCCAGCGGAAACCGATCGAACCGTTCGGCGCGACGATCCCGCCGCTGACCTCGTCATAGGCGACCGTCTTCCACTCCGGATTGTTGGCCTCGTTGAGGCCATCGACAAAATCCGACGCGCGCACGAAGCGATCCGGAATGTAATGATCGCCCTGCTTCACGAGGCGCACCAGCATCGGCATATCGCTGTAGCGGCGCATGTAATCGTCGAAGTATTCCGTCTTCCTGTCGATGTGGAATTCGCGCAGGATGACATGACCCATCGCCATCGCCACCGCAGCGTCGGTGCCCTGCTTCGGCGACATCCACATGTCGGCGAATTTCGAGGCCTCGGAATAATCCGGGCAGATCACCACGCTCTTGGCGCCCTTGTAGCGCGCCTCTGTATAGAAGTGCGCGTCCGGCGTGCGCGTCTGCGGCACGTTGGAGCCCCACAGGATCAGGAATCCGGCGTTGTACCAGTCGGCGCTTTCCGGCACGTCGGTCTGCTCGCCCCAGGTCTGCGGCGAAGCCGGCGGCAGATCGCAGTACCAGTCGTAGAACGACATGCAGACGCCGCCGAGCAGCGACAGATAGCGCGCACCGGAGGCGTAGCTGACCATCGACATCGCCGGGATCGGCGAGAAGCCGAACACGCGGTCGGGGCCGTGAGCCTTCACCGTGTAGGCGTTCGCCGCGCCGATGATCTCGTTGACCTCGTCCCAGTTGGCGCGGACGAAGCCGCCGAGGCCGCGCCGCTTGGTGTAAGCGGCGCGCTTCTCCGGATTCTCCACGATCGACTTCCACGCTGCGACCGGCGTCAGCGTCGCGCGCGCTGCGCGCCACAGCTTGAGCAAGCGTGAACGCACCAGCGGATATTTCACGCGGTTGCCGGAATACAGGTACCAGCTATAGCTCGCGCCGCGCGGGCAGCCGCGCGGTTCATGGTTCGGCAGGTCGGGCCGCGTGCGCGGATAGTCGGTCTGCTGGGTTTCCCAGGTGACGATGCCACCCTTGACGTAAACCTTCCACGAGCACGAGCCGGTGCAGTTCACGCCATGCGTGGAGCGCACGATCTTGTCGTGCTGCCAGCGCTTGCGGTAGCCGTCCTCCCACGACCTGTCTTCCGTCGTAGTGATGCCGTGACCGCCGGCGAACTCGGTTCTGGTTTTCGTGAAGAACGAAAGCCTGTCAAGAAAATGGCTCATCGGCCTCTCCTTACTGGGCCGGCTGGGCAACCGCCGTTGCACCGCGCCGCTCGATGTCATGAAGCAGGCCGCCCTTGCGGGTGTAGACAGCCCAGGTGATCGCCACGCAGGTGACGTAGAAGATGAAGAATCCCCACAGCGCCGCCTCGACACCGCCGGTCAGATCGATGGAGGTGCCGAACGACTTCGGGATGAAGAACGCGCCGAACGCGGCGATCGCCGAGGTGAATCCGGTAATCGCGGCGGATTCCTTTTCCGTCTGACGCGCGCGCGTGGCGGTGTCGGCATCCGGCATCAAGCGATCCATTTCCTTGCGCATGATGTTCGGGATCATCTGGAAGGTCGACGCATTGCCGACGCCGGTGACGAAGAACATCAGGAGGAACATCGCGAAGAAGCCCCAGAACGCACCGGGCTGCTCCCTGATACCGGTGAAATAGAGGATGCCAAGCACGCCGGCCATCATCAGGATGAACACCCACAGCGTGACGCGGCCGCCGCCCCATCTGTCGGCGATCCAGCCGGTCGCCGAGCGCGACAACGCGCCGACCAGCGGCCCCAGGAAGACGAACGGCAGCACGTTGACGCTCGGGAACAGAATCTTCGCCAGCAGCGGGAAGCCCGCCGAGTAACCGATGAACGAGCCGAACGTGCCGGTGTAGAGCCAGCACATCACCCAGTTATGCTTGCGCTGGAAGATCACCGCCTGATCGGCGAACGACGCCTTCGCCGAGGCGATGTCGTTCATGCCGAACCACGCGGCGAAGGCGCTGGCGGCAATGAACGGGACCCAGACGAAACCGGCATTCTGCAGCCACAGCGGCACCTGATGCGGACCGTCCGCGACCATCACCGGCTTGCCGCCGAACCAGCCGAGCACACCGGCGGTGATGACGAGCGGCACGACGAACTGCACCACGCTGACGCCGAGATTGCCGAGGCCGGCATTCATCGCGAGCGCGTTGCCCTTCTCGGCACGCGGGAAGAAGAAGGAGATGTTGGCCATCGAGGACGCAAAGTTGCCGCCACCGAAGCCGCACAACAGCGCCAGCCCCAGGAACACGACGTAAGGCGTCGAAGGCGTCTGCACCGCATAGCCGATGCCGACCGCCGGGATCATCAGCGACCATGTCGCGAGCGTGGTCCACAGCCGTCCGCCGAAGATCGGCACCATGAACGAGTAGAAGATGCGCAGCACCGCGCCGGAGATGCCCGGTAGCGCCGCCAGCCAGAACAATTCAGCCGTGGTGAACTTGAACCCGACCGAGGGCAGCTTCGCCACCACCACCGACCAGACCTGCCAGATCGCGAACGACAGCAGCAACGACGGGATCGAGATCCACAGATTGCGCCGCGCGATGGCGCGCCCTTTTGTTTCCCAGAACTCGCGATCCTCCGGCCGCCAGTCGGTGAGCACCACGCCCGCCAGCGCGCCGATGTGCTCGGGCTTGTGGATTTCCTCCATTTCGGGGAATTGCGGCAGCTTCCTCAGCGCCTCGACGGCGACGCCGCGCTCCATCTGCCGCACGGCCAGATGCATCCAGAGCAGCGAGACGGAGACGATGAGGAACAGCAGCATGAAGCAACTGGTCCACAGCCCGGTGAGGTCATTCAGCGCGCCGAACGCAATCGGCAGCACGAAACCGCCGAGGCCGCCGATCATGCCGACAAGGCCGCCGACCACGCCGACATTGTTGGGGTAATAAACCGGGATGTGCCGGAACACCGCCGCCTTGCCCAGCGCCATGAAGAAGCCGAGCACGAACACCGTTACCGTGAACGGCACCACGCCCATTTCAAGGTGGAAGCCGACCGAGCCGGTCACGGTCCGCACGACATAATCCGTCGGCGGATAGGACAGGATGAACGTACAGGCGACGCCAACCAGCAGCGACCAGTACATCACCCGCCGCGCGCCGTAACGATCAGCGAGATGCCCGCCATAGGCGCGGAAGATCGACGCCGGGATGGAGAACATCGCCGCGATCATGCCGGCCGCCTTGAGATCGACCCCGTAGACGTTGATGAGATATTGCGGCAGCCACAGCGCGAGCGCCACGAACGCGCCGAACACGAAGAAGTAATAGAGCGAGAAGCGCCAGACCTGGATGTTCTTGAGCGGAGCGAATTCGAGCCACATGCTCTTCGGCTTCTCGCCGCGTGCGCGCCGCTCGCGCATCACCGGATCTTCCTCCGAGAAGACCCAGAAGATGATCGCCATCACCGCAAGAGCCGCCGCCCAGACCTCCGCGACCGCCTGCCAGCCGAACGCGACCATGACGAACGGAGCGAGCAGCTTGGTGACGGCGGAGCCGACATTGCCCGCGCCGAAGATGCCGAGCGCGGTGCCCTGCTTTCCTGCCGGATAGAACCGCGAGACATAGGCGACGCCGACCGCGAAGGAGCCGCCCGCGATGCCGACGAAGAATGCGGCGATCAGGAATTGCGGATAGGTGTGCGCCCAGGTGAGGAAATAAGTCGCGACCGCGGCTGCCAGCATCACGATGGTGTTGACGCGACGCCCGCCATACTGATCGGTCCACGCCCCGAGGACGAGGCGGATCAGCGACCCGCTCAGGATCGGCAAGCCGACCAGCAGGCCGAACTCGGTCTCATTGAGGCCGAGCTTCTGCTTGATGCTGATGCCGATGATGGAAAAGATCGTCCAGACTGCAAAGCAGATCGTGAACGAGATCGTCGAAAGCCAGAGCGCCCGCCCTCGCGCGGCGCTACCTTGATTGGGCCCACTCACGGAGCATCTCCAAATCGGTTGCGATCGGAGATTGCTGTCCGGGCCACGAAATTGATTTGCGTTGGATCAAGCCATAATCATCGGCCCTGACTTATATAAATAGAGGCAGTTCAGCTTGACCTTGTCCTCATGATGAAGTGACGCTTGGCATACTTGAATTTGATAAACATCACACGTCATCTATCGGCTACGACGAAGCGGAGCGCCGGCATTGCGTCCTCATGAAACCGAAGAGCTTCGACAGCTTCCGCTGTTATCCGCAATGAGTCCGGAAAGCATGGAACGGCTGCTGGACGCCGCGCTGCTGCAGAAATTCCCGGCAGGCGTCGTCCTGATCCATGAAAACACCCAGGCCGATTTCCTGCATGTGCTGATCGACGGCCTTGCCGAAATTTATACCGAACAGGACGGCGGAGAATGGGGCATCTCACTGGTTAATCCGGTCTCCACCTTCATTCCCGCAGCCATCATCAGCAACCAGCCCTATCTGAGTTCGGCAAGAACGCTGCTCGAATCGCGTGTCCTGCTGATTCCGGCCAAGCGGGTCCGCGAAATTTTCGATCAGGATATCGTCTTCGCGCGCGTGATCGCGAAAGAGCTTGCGCGCGCGTATCGCGGATCGGTCAAGAAGCTCAAGGGATACATGGCAAGGTCAAGCGTCGAACGCCTGGCCAACTGGATACTGGTTGAAGCCCAGAAGGATACGCATCAGGGAAACGTCGTCATTCCCTTCGACCGTGGCACGCTGGCATCGCACATCGGCACCACGCGGGAAAACCTGTCGCGCAATCTTGCCTATCTGACAGACCATGGCGTGCGGATTCGCGGGCGTGAAATCGTCATCGACGACAAGGACCAGCTCATCCGCTTTGCGCGGCCCCAGCGGCTGATCGACGACCCCGCTTCCTGAAGCCACGCTCCGCCCGTCACGCAAGACACCGCACCCACGCCGATATTGCGTTAACGCAAGGCAGATGGCGCGGATTTGCTGAATGCTGCTTCGCGATCCTGACATCGGAGAGATCGCGCATGACTCTTCCCCGCCCCATCCAGATGCGATCCGACCTTAACCATCGGTACGGCGAAGAACGTCTGCCGCGCTACACCAGCTATCCGACCGCGCCCTACTTCTCCGAATCGGTCACGCGGCACACCTATCGCCAGTGGCTTGCGGGAATTCCGCAAGACAAAACGGTGTCGCTCTATCTGCACATTCCGTTCTGCCAATCCATGTGCTGGTATTGCGGCTGCAACACCACCATCGTCCGGCGCAATGAGCCGGTCGCCGAATATCTCGCAGCATTGCGGCAAGAGATCGAGATGGTGACGGACCATATTGGGCAGCGGCTCAAGGTCGGCGCGGCGCATTTCGGCGGCGGAACACCGACGATCATGACGCCCGACCAGTTCTCGGACCTCATGACTATCCTGAGACGAAAATTCAATTTCCTGCCCGACGCCGAAATCGCCGTCGAGATCGACCCACGCAGGCTGAGCCGCGAGATGTCGCTCGCACTCGGCGCCAACGGCATCACCCGGGCAAGCCTCGGCGTGCAAAGTTTCGATCCCGTTGTTCAGCAGGCCGTCAACCGCATTCAGAGTTTTGAAGACACCGCCGCCGTGACCGAAGGATTGCGGGCGGCCGGTATCCGCGGCATCAATTTCGATCTGATCTACGGCCTGCCGCATCAAACAGTGGCGTCGTGTTTCGACACCGTTCAGAAATGCCTCCAGCTTCGCCCCAACCGTTTTGCGGTTTTCGGCTACGCCCATATTCCCACATTCAAGAAGCACCAGCGCAAGATCGACGAGGTCGCGCTTCCGGATGGAGAGCAGCGCCACCTTCAGGCCAACATGATCGCCTATTGCCTGACCAATGCCGGCTATCGGCAGATCGGCCTCGATCATTTCGCACTTCCCGCCGACAGCCTGACAACGGCACAGGCGACAGGACACCTGCACCGCAATTTTCAGGGCTACACCACCGACGACAGCGACATCCTGATCGGCTTCGGCGCAAGCGCGATCGGGCGGCTGGAACAGGGCTACGTTCAGAACGAAGTCGCGCCCCTGACCTACCGGACGCAGATCGGCAACGGCAACCTTCCGACCCGAAAGGGTTATGCCCTGAGCGCCGACGACCGCCTGCGCGCCGACATCATCGAGCGGATCATGTGCGATTTTCGCGTCGACCTGCGGCAGGTCTGCGCAAAACACGGCACAAGGCCGGAGACTTTGCTTCGATCGGCCAATCGCCTCGACATGCTCATCGCCGATCGCATCGTCCGGCTCGAAGGGCCTGTGCTTTCGGTCGAGGATGACACACGCCACCTCGTGCGCAGCGTCGCCGCCGCATTCGACGCCTATCTCGGAACGTCCGGTCCGGTCTATAGCCGCGCGGTGTGACGCGGGCAGTTATCGTTTGAGTACGCTGACCGCGCGCGGCAACTCGTTGCGAGGGCAATTCAGGGTCGGCGGCTCGATATCGCGCAAGGCCACGGCGCCCGCCTCCGCCGATCGGCCGATCTCGTCAAACAGAAGCGCCATTTCCGTGAAAACCGTGCGGTCCTTCTCGTTCTCCGTCAGTTGGTCGAGTTCGGAGAGAAGCATGAGGATGGCATCGATACGATCCTTGTGGTCGCGTGCGCGAAGCAGCGACCGCCGCGACAGGCGCTGCTCCTCGAGATTGGAGAATCGTTCCAGAGCGTCGCCCAGAATCTCGCGGCAGCTACAATCGAGATCCATGCGCGTCAGCACGGTCTGCAACCGCCCGATCAAATCCAGCGCTTCACAGGTAGCACCTTTCTCACCCATCACCGCCTCCTCACCACATCGTGCCATGCCGTTGCGCTTCACTGTACAGCGTCCCGCATCTGCGGCTCGCGGGCACGCGGCTCCCCGCCCGCCTCATTGGTAATGAACGCCGCGCCCGGCTGTCCGTGCACGAAGCCATTCGCGAATGGCACATCGGGATAGATGCACGACAATTCATGCATCCCGTCTTCATGGGACCGGCTGCCATCGATCACATCCCTGAAGACCCGAGCCACCGCAACCATGTCGCATTGCTGCGGCGACAGGCGAAGCGCCCCGACACCGGCCACCGCGAGATCGTCCACCTCTCCAAGCAAATTGGCACAGGCATGGGACATGGTCTGCACGCCGTTCATGGCAAGGAACGGCTCACCGTCGAGCGTGGCGACAGGCAATCCATCGGGGTCTTTCTCGCAGACGAAACGGCAATTGTCCTTCGACAGCTTGTGAAGACGGGCATGATAGCAGCGCGCGGAAATCGCAAGCGGCACGCGGCCGAACGCGAAGACCTCCGTCGTCACATCGGGCAAAGCCATGGCAATGGCCCGGATCGAGTCCATCGGCAGTTCCGGCGGCAGGCAAATCCGTTGCGCGCCCCGGCGCGCAAAATAAGACGCCGTCGCCTCGTTGTAGATGTTGACGAACGGTCCGATCGCGTGAGGGCGATCCGCGAGCGACCCGAGGCAAGTGAGGTCGTTAGCCTCCACCATGAAATCGGTGTTCGCGGCCAGCTCCGCCATCTGCTGGCGCTCCCGCTTCAACGACACGAGAATCAAGGACCCGAGGACGACCTGCTTGCCGCAGGCGGCGAGCCGCTCAATCACCGCAGGCATATGCTCGGCGAAAAACGGCGAGCGTTTCGAGCAGACGATTTCGCCGATGACGGCGACATCCACAGGAGCCTCCTCGGCGATGCGGAAATAGAAGTCCCGCCACCGATCGGGAGCCCAGTTGTAGAGCACAGGCCCAAGGGTCAATTGCATCAACGCGACCTCTTTTGAAATGCGCCGTCGATGGCGGACGGGGATGACATCATCGCCAGCTCTTGCGATAGGCTCCTGCCGTTGTTGACTGGCCTTCCGTGAGCGCGACAAGATCACCGGACGGAGTTGCAAGATCGCTCTCCAGTCCCGCGAGGATCTGGCGGAAGCTGCGGACCACGCGCTCGATATAGGCGCGGCCACGTTGCCGGCCCTCGATCTTGAGCGCCGTCACGCCGGCCTTTCGCAAGTCCGGCAACATGGATGTCGCATCGAGACTGACCGGGTCCTCGAAAAGATAGCCGGCGCCGTGTTCGGTCTGGAAACGGCCCTTGCAAAGCGTCGGGTATCCGGCAGGCTCTCCCGCGGCGAACTTGTTGACCGTGAATGCGCCGAGGCGCGAGATGAGTTGCCCATCCTGCTCGCGATAATGAACATGGCTCGCGGGCGAGCAGACGCCATTCATGTTCGGGGATTCTCCCGTGGCGTAGGAGGACAGCGAGCAGCGCCCCTCCTCCATCACGCAAAGGCCGCCGAAGACGAAGACTTCCGTCTCGCAATCGACCTCTCGCGTGATCGCCGCGATCTCGGGCACACTCAGCACGCGCGGCAGAACGACCCGGCGCACGCCGAACGCCTTCACATAATAATCGATCGCATCCGGATTGGCCGCTGCCGCCTGAACCGACAGATGCAGGCGCTGATACGGATGCTGCCGGGCCGCGTAGTCGAGAACTCCGACATCCGCGACGATCAGCGCATCCGCCCCGGCATCGGCGGCGGCGTCCACCGCGCGCTCCCACACGTCGAGCGATCCCGCCCGCGCGAATGTATTGATGGCAACGAGAACCCTGACGCCATGGTTGTGGGCGTAGGCAATTCCGGCCCTCAATTCCTCGGCACTGAAATTCAGGCCGGGGAAATTGCGCGCGTTGGTTTCATCGCGAAATCCGCAATACACCGCATCCGCGCCCGCATCGACGGCGGCCCTGAGCGCGGCGGGCGTCCCAGCAGGGCAGATCAATTCCATGGCCGCCCCTCTGGCGCCAGCCCGCTTTGTTGCTGGCCGGGCGGGCTACCGATGACGCCCCGCAGAAACTGCGCGGCGATGGGCGACAACGGTCCCAGCCAGGCGATGGGTTCCGCGACAATGTCGATCCCGGCTTCATCGACGGCATTGCGCAACGCGACCGCAGCCTCCATGTCGCCCTCGACTTTAATATCTCGCGAGAAAAACAGCGCATCGCCATCGCAGGAGCCATCCACGAGACCGATCAGCGCCGCGATGCTCCCCGTCACTTTGACGTCGACCTGCGGCATCGACCTGACCGCGACGACTTTCGGATTCACGCGCGCGGGTTCGAGCACGAAGACAAAAGGCAGGTCCGTCGGATCGAGTCCAAATCGTTTCGCGGCGTGAGCACCAAGGCGATCGAAGATTTGCGGATGCCGCTTCTGGATTCCATGCAGGCATGCGCCAAGCACCGGCTGCAACGGCAACAGCGGCAGGTATTGCCCGACAAACGCCAACACCGGCGGCACTCTCGAAATGAACGGGCCGGACGCCGGCATCAGAGTCTCCTCTGTGGCGGTCATATCATCCGTTCCAAGCGAATTCCTTGTTCGGGGACAATGAATGTTGAAGCCTTCTGCTTCAGGAAAGGCGCAGGAAATCTCCGGAGACCACGCCTCTGTTGCGTCGCGACCAGCCACTTTTCAAAAGCCTGCGCAGCTTTCTCTCCTACCTCGAGACCCAGGACCAACTTGTCCGCATCCGCGAACCGGTCTCGGTCGTCCACGAGATCACCGAGATTCACAGGCGCGTGCTTCAGCGCAACGGTCCCGCGCTGCTGTTTGAGCAGCCCATCAAGGCCGACGGCGCGGCCTCCGAGATGCCTGTTCTCGTCAATCTTTTTGGCACGCGCGAGCGTGTTGCCTGGGGGCTCGGCGTCGACCCCGAGCATTTGCCGGATCTCGGCCAGGCGCTCGCGGAGCTGAGCGAGCCGGAGCCGCCGCACAGCCTCGCGGACGCGATGGCGAAACTGCCGCTTGCGCGCGGAATCATGGCGATGCGCCCGAAGTACATCGATACGCCGCCCGTGCACGACATCGTATGGCGAGAGGATTCAATCGACCTCACGCGGTTGCCGGTGCAGGTCTGCTGGCCACGCGAACCGTCTCCGCTCGTCACATGGCCGATGGTCGTCACCCGCCCGCCCGACGACGAGACGGACGCCAACGTCAATGTCGGCATCTACCGCATGCAGGTGCTGGACCGCGATCGCCTGATCCTGCGCTGGCTCGCCCATCGCGGCGGCGCGCGCCACCATCATCTGTGGAAATCGCGCGGCCTCGACATGCCGGTGGCGATCGCGATCGGCGCCGATCCGGCGATGATGCTCACGGCAGCGCTGCCGCTGCCGGAAACGCTCTCGGAGTTTCGCTTCGCCGGTCTTCTGCGCGGAGCGCGCCTGCCGCTCGCGCGCTGCATCAGCGTTCCGCTGATGGTTCCCGCGGAGGCCGAGATCGTCATCGAAGGCACCGTCTCTCCCGACGAAACGGCTCCCGAAGGACCGTTCGGCGATCACACCGGCTATTATAATGCCGTCGAGAATTTCCCCGTGATGCGCGTCTCCGCCATCACCATGCGCTGGAAGCCGATCTATTTTTCGACCTTCACCGGGCGCCCGCCGGATGAGCCGTCCCGCATCGGCGAAGTTTTTAACGAACTCCTTGTCCCGTTGGTCAGGAAACGGATTCCGGAAATCGTCGATCTGTGGCTGCCTCCCGAAGCCTGTTCGTACCGGATCGCCGTCGCCTCGATCTCAAAGCGCTATCCGGGACAGGCGCGGCGGGTGATGCTCGCACTGTGGTCGATGCTGCCGCAGCTCACCTACACGAAATTCCTGATTCTCGTCGATCCGGACATCGACGTCCGCAACTGGTCCGATGTGATGTGGGCGGTTTCCACGCGCTCCGATCCCTCGCGCGATCTCGTCACGCTGACCGATACGCCGATCGACTATCTCGACTTCGCATCCCCGAAGCCCGGCCTCGGCGGCAAGCTCGGCATCGACGCGACCACGAAGCTGTCTCCCGAAACAAATCGCGAATGGGGCCGGGTCCTCGACATGGACGACGCCGTCGTCGCGCGCGTGAACGCGCTTTGGCAACGGCTCGGCCTTCCATCAGACTTCGAATCCACGGAGAGACAACCATGAGCGGGCGCTTGCGAATCGTGGTCGGCATCAGCGGCGCATCAGGCGCGGCGCTCGGCGTGCGCGTCGTCGAATTGCTGGCGGAAACCGGCCAGTGCGACATCCACCTGGTCGTCACGCATCACGCCGAACGGACGCTGCTGCACGAGGTCGGGCGCAATGCGTTGTCGGCGCTTGCGTCAATGGCCACGCGCCATCATGCGGATGAAGACATCGGCGCCAGCATCGCCAGCGGCTCTTTTCGCACGGCGGGCATGATCGTCGCCCCCTGCTCGATCCGCACTTTGTCCGCGATCGCGACAAGTGCCGCGAACAACCTTCTGGTGCGCGCGGCCGATGTTCAGCTCAAGGAGCGGCGCAGGCTCGTGCTTCTGGTCCGGGAAACGCCGCTACATCTCGGCCATCTGCGGACGATGACCGCCGCCACCGAAATCGGAGCCATCATTGCGCCGCCGGTGCCGGCCTTCTACCACAAGCCGGCATCAATGGCCGAAGTGATCGACCAGACCGCGCGCCGGGCCATCGATCTTCTCGACCTCGATCTTCATCTTCCCGCCCATGAATGGGAGGGCGAAGACCGCGCCTGGGATGCGGGCCAGCGATAGTCCGATCAAGGCATCGTCTCGAACGACGAGCGCATCACCTCGTTATGGATGAATCCGCGCTGGACATAAGCGAGCGTCATCTCGGCCAAGGAAGGCGCGAGCAGGAAGCCGTGGCGATAGAGCCCGTTGACCGATATCTTTTTCCTGCTGACAACGATGCGCGGCAGATGATCCGGGAACGCAGGCCGAAGTCCCGCGCCGACTTCAAGGATATATGCATCCTTGAAAGCCGGATGAATGACATAGGCCGCGGTCAGCAATTCAAGGGTCGAGCGCACGCTGACGGCGGTATCCTCGCTTTCAATGCTCGTGGCCCCAATCATGAAGCAATTGTCTTCGCGCGGAATGACATAAATCGGCCAGCGCGGATGAAGCAGGCGCACCGGGCGCGACAGTTTGAAGTCCTGCACTTCGACGACAACCATCTCGCCCTTGACGCCACGCAGATCCGAAAACTTGTCTCTGGCGGCAAGACCGCGACAGTCGATCACGATCCCGTCGGTTTCAAGCGCGAGCCTGTCCAGATCGCAGTCCGACTGAAACCGGATGATGCCCCCGGCGGCAACAAATCTCGCATGCAGTTGCGGCAACACGGCGCGCGGCTCGACATGCCCTTCTTCCGCGAAAAACAGCCCTGCGTGAAATCGCCCATACAGCGCCGGCTCAAGCTCTCCGACCCCCTCCGCATCGAGGCAATCATGGCCTGTCGTCAGCCGCGCGAAGCGTTCGAAGTCCGCGCGGTCACGCGGCTGGGCCACGACAAGGGAGCCGTTAAACGACGTGCCGGGAAGATGCTGGCGCCACAGTTCGAGCGAGCGCGTCCCGAGATGCGTAATCAGCGGCTCGGAGACTTCGCCTTCGCACCACGGCGCCAGCATGCCCCCCGCCCAGTGGCTGGTTGCATAGGTCATCTTGATGTCGTCACGATCAAGCAGCGTGACGTTATAGCCCGCACATGCAAACAGCAGCGCCTGCCAGCTCCCCGCAAC
The DNA here is from genome assembly GCA_907163345.1 of Haberlea rhodopensis. Lineage (NCBI taxonomy): Eukaryota > Viridiplantae > Streptophyta > Magnoliopsida > Lamiales > Gesneriaceae > Haberlea > Haberlea rhodopensis. Next base: position 1,230,073 of record CAJQUN010000067.1, read on the forward strand.
ACCGGCACCGATGACGGTGACGGAAGATGCTCCCTTCGGAGAAGGCGGCTCTCTCAACATCATCCCTGTCCCGAACTGGATACGCCGGTTACCGCCTCCGCTTCGTTGTATTGGCGATCTTCCATGGCTCCAGCCCGTCGAACAGCAGCGTCGACAGATAACGCTCGGCGAAAGACGGAAGCAGCACGACGAGGTTCTTGCCCGCGTTTTCCCGCCGCGAGCCGATCTCGGCCGCCGCCTGCAACGCCGCACCGGACGAGATGCCGACCGGCACCCCTTCCAGCCGCGCGACAAGCCGCGCATTGGCGATCGCATTCTCATCCGAGACCCTGACGACCTCGTCGTAAATCGTGGTGTCGAGGACTTCCGGCTTGAAGCCCGCGCCCAGCCCCTGAATCTTGTGCGGGCCGGGCTCGCCGCCCGACAGCACCGCCGAAGTCTCCGGCTCCACCGCGACGACCTGAACCGACGGCTTGCGGCGCTTCAACACCTGTCCGACGCCGGTGATGGTGCCGCCCGTGCCGACGCCCGCCACGAAGATATCGACCGCGCCGCTGGTATCGTTCCAGATCTCCTCGGCGGTGGTGATGCGATGGATTTCCGGATTGGCCGGGTTCTCGAACTGCCGCACGATCACCGCGTCGGGCAGCGTGGCGGCGAGCTCCTCGGCCCTCGCGATCGCGCCCTTGATGCCCTTGGCGCCGTCGGTCAGCACCAATTGCGCGCCCATGAACACCAGCATCTTCCTGCGCTCCACCGACATGGTCTCAGGCATGGTCAGGATCAGCCTGTAGCCCTTTGCGGCTGCCGCGAAGGCCAGCGCAATACCGGTATTGCCGGATGTCGACTCAATCAGCGTGGTCTTGCCCGGCTTGATGCGGCCAGCCACTTCCAGCGCCTCGATCATCGCGACCCCGATACGATCCTTCACCGAGGCGATAGGATTGAAGAACTCCAGCTTGGCAATGAGATTGGCGACAACGTCCCTTTCCCTGGCGAATTTATCCAGCCGCACCAGCGGCGTATTGCCGATCGTCTCCGTGATCGAACCATAAACGCGGCCACGACCCGGTACATTCAGGGGGATAGCAGGCTTATTCATCGGTCCGTCCAATATCTCCGGCCCACGGCACGATAAAATCGCCGCGCGATCATCCGGTGTCTTAATGCTATCTGGCGACCGCCTGCGGTTCTTTGCTCCGGCGCAAATTTGCATTGATGTGGTTGCCGTATAGAGATAGTCCGCAAGAGCATAAGGCGACGGCGAGCGCGGAGACGCCCGCCGAACGCCAGGAGACCTTCGATGACCGTCAACCCTCGCAAAGAGGGCCTCGCCTTCAATCTTGAAGATCTGTCGCCTGCCTATTTCGGGCTGGTGATGGCCACAGGCATTGTGTCGCTGGCCGCCTTCATGATGGAGCATCCGGATATTGCGGTTGCGCTGTTCTATCTGAACATCGTGCAATACGCCGTCCTGTGCCTGCTCTACGTCCTGCGGGCCTGGCGTTACCCGCAACGATTCTTCGGCGACATGATCGCCCATCTTCGCGGGCCCGGCTATTTCACCACGGTGGCCGGCACCGGCATTCTGGCCAGCCAGTTCATGGTGCTGCACGAGAACGTCGCGGTCGGCGTGGGGCTATGGATGTTCGCCATCCTGCTCTGGGTCGGCTTGACCTACACCATCTTCACGGCCTTCACCGTGAAGCGCAGCAAGCCGACGCTCGACAAGGGCATCAATGGCGGCTGGCTGCTTGCAGTGGTCGCGACACAGGCTCTTTCCGTATCCAGCGCATTGCTCGCTTCGCGCATAGGGCAGCCCTACCGGCTCGAACTCAACCTGATGGCCCTGTCGATGTGGCTGTGGGGCGGCATGCTGTACATCTGGATGATGTCGTTGATCTTCTATCGCTATGCGTTCTTTCAATTCTCGCCCGGCGACCTCGCACCCCCCTACTGGATCAACATGGGCGCGATGGCGATCTCGACGCTGGCCGGCTCCCTGCTCATCCTGAACGCGCCGCATGCACCCTATCTGGCGTCGCTGTTGCCGTTCCTGAAGGGCTTCACGGTGTTCTACTGGGCGACCGGGACATGGTGGATACCGATGCTGCTTCTGCTCGGCATCTGGCGTTACGGTTATGAGAGATTTCCGTTCGAATACGATCCGCTTTACTGGGGCGCGGTGTTTCCGCTCGGCATGTATGCGGCCTGCACCTGGCAAATGGACCGCGCCATGGAGTTCGGCTTTCTGGCCGGACTGCCGCGCGTCTTCTTCTATGTTGCGTTGCTGGCGTGGACGATCACCTTCGTCGGCATGCTGCGCACGCTGGCGCGCGGGCTGCGGCACTAACCGCGCACGATACTCTTACCAATTGAGCTTGCGCGTCAGCCGGTGAAGAAGAACGTCGAAACGGCGTGACGCGGCAGGATCGCTGACGCGCAGCATCACGCAGGCTTGCCCGGCGAGACGGCAGGCCTGCTCGACTTCTCCGGCTGCGGCGAGGGCCGTCAGGCTTGTCAGGAGAATCTCGGGCAAGCGCGCATCCCCTGCGGTCGCCTCATCCCGGCCCGGACGGCGCGCTGGCGCTGTGGCTTCACTCACCATTGGCTCCCGATACCCAGATGCGCTTTCGCCTCGGGCGTCATCATGTCCGGCGTCCAGCGCGGCTCATAGGTCAGCCGGACATCGACAAACTCCACCCCGTCGACCGAACTCGCCGCCTCGCCCGCGCCTGCCTTCAGATAATTCGTCGCCGGACATCCCGGCGTGGTCGTCGTCATCGTCACGATGGTGACGCCGCCGTCCTCGACCGTGACATCGTAAACGAGGCCAAGATCGACGATGTTGTAGCCAAGCTCCGGATCGATCACCCGCCGCAGTGCTTCGCGGATCTGTCCAGTGGCGGTCGCATCGCCCTCCTCGCCTGATGCGCTGACATGGGCGGAGGCGCCGGGCGGCGTCCGCACCACCGGCGCGCCGGACATGAAGTGCTCCATGATCGCGCCAAGGATCACAGGCTTGAGATGCTGCCAGTCCGAGCCCGACCGCGTCACGACGATCGAATCCTTGTTGAGCAACACGCCGGCGACGCCGGGAATCGCGAAAAGCTGCTCGGCGAGCGGTGACGAAGCGGCCTGCTCTTTCGTCTTGAGATTGAGCGTCCCCTCGGGCAGCACCTCACGGCCCGGGAGAAATCTCAGCCGTTCGGAATCCTGCGTTTCTTCCGTCTGAATGAACATCGCACACCTCCTGCGTCAGACCTCGCGGCCGCGGTGAACCAGCGGCTACGAAACCGTTCGTTCATGCGGCTGCCATATCGGCCGCCCCGATCCGCACCAGGATCTTGTAGGTCTTGCCGTCGCTCTCGAAGCCGCCGCGCCAGGCATGACCGCGCTTCGCAAGTTCAGGAAGCAGGAAAATCGGCTCGCGGCACAACAGAGCGGACAGCACCTCGCCCTTCTTCAATTTCTCCGTGGCTGCGAGAATGCGCACCATCGGTTCCGGCGGATCGAGATCGCGGTTGTCGAGATGTTGAGCGGGATCGGGCCATTCCGCCGTGTCCTGCGCAGGCGCAGCCACAGGCGGTTCAGATTTTGCCGCCCCTTCCGCCGGGCTGAAAAGAACCTCCCAATCGCCGCCGCCGATCTCGCGCGCTTCATGGCTGAATCCCTTCGAGCCGAGCACGCTGAAAAGCGGCGTGGGCTTGAAGGTCGCGAGCAGTTTCAACCCCTGCCCCGGCTGGAGCTTGGTCACCGCGCCCATGATTTCTCCAAAAGGCTCTCCGCCATTGCGGAGGATCGGCCGGACATCCAGTTCAACGAACGATGTTGTCATCGCATCATCTCCTCTTTTGATCAGGTGTGGCACGACAGCAGAAGGTGCGGGAGCCGGACGCCCTGCGGCAGGCGCGCCTCCGCCTTCACATCCGCCAGACGGCGTGTCCGTATCAGTTGCGCGGCGATGCCCGTGGTCCCGGCGGCCATCGCAACGGCAGCGAACCGGAAGGCAGTCGGCGCATCCGCAAGAAGCGCAACAGCGCCGACCCCAACCGCGGCGAAATAGAGAACGAACCACTTGATCGCGCGCGCCTCCACCACGAGGTCCTGCACGCGCGGCGTCTGAATCTTGCCGAGCACCGGTCCGTAACATTCAAGCCAGGTGAGAAATGCCACGATCTTGTAGAGCTGGGAGAGGCCAAGCCCCGTCAGCCAGCCGAACGCGACCAGAAAGACCACGGCGCCGACATGATCGCTCAAGCGCCCCGACGCGAGCAGAACCACGATGAGCGCGACCGACGCCGCAAGATAACCGAGGGCGATCCCGGCCGTGCGGCTGTTGAGCTCGATATTGCGGCGCTTGCGTGCGCGATAGAGATGAACGGCATCGAAGCCATAAAATGCGAATGCCGGAAGCGCCATGGCCAGCGCGGCAACAAGCGTCAGCGAGAGGTTGCCTTCAAGAAGAACCGTGACGACCCCGCCGATAATTACGGTCGCGAGCGCCGCCGTGCCGAGGGAGAGCGCGCCTTTCACGCTCGCGCCGTCAAGCTCCGGCGCCAGCATGAACATCGCGAGCAACCGATAGCTCACACCGACCGCCGTAAAGGTGAGCCAGCCGCCGAGCCCCGCGATCGCATGAATGGGAAGCCCCGCGCCCACCAACGCCAGAAGCGGCCCGGACTCGATCACCCCTCCCAGCACGAGAGAAAAGATCACCCCGAGCGCCACCGTCGCCACGACGCTCGCAAGACCCGCCGCGACAAACCACGCCGGCAGCGGCACGGTCTTCGACGCAATCATCGTCCGCACGAGATTATACACCACCAGCGCGAAACCGAGGCTCAACAGGATGGCGGCTGCCGTGAAGAACGGAACGCCAAAGTCGATGCCCCCACCGAGTTGCAGGAACGCGAAAATTAATGCCGCAAGGCCCGCGATCAGCGAAACAAGCGCGGGCACCGCGAGCGCATTGCTATGGAGCGGTTGCGCCACAAGAACCGGCAGAAACTGGAGAAGCGCGCCGCACATCAGGAGGCTGAGCCAGCCGATGGCGACGACGTGAACGAGGATCAGCGTATCGGGCGATGCGACCGCGACGGCCGGAAAGCCGAAGCCCGTGGCCATCATGATTTCCGCCGCGAGCAATGCAACGAGCGCCGCGGCAAAATAGGACATCGTCCATCTCGACAATGAAACGCCGACCATGCGGACCTCCTTATCGAAGCCCGCGCCGGTGCATGGAATTCCAGCGCGGGCCTCGCTGGATAAGCTCAGGCAGCCTTTGCGAGCTTGCCGATTTCCACCTGCCAGACCTCCGGTCCGCGCTCGACATAGGTCCAGGAGAACTGCTTCGGATATTCAGCCTCAAGCTGATAGTAGAGCGGCTTCGGATCGTGATCGTTGACCAGGATGAAGCTTCCGCCGGGCGTCAGCTTGTTGACGAGTTCGAAGATTTTCGCGTGACGCTGCGCCGGGATCAGGGTGCGCACATCAACCTTGTTGACGTTCGAATTCTTGGTGGCATCGGTCATATTCAGGCTCCTACCATGGGATTGATCTCAATCGGTTGGCGCTTGCGCCGCACCGTGTCCGCGAATGCGCGGAACGTCGTCCCCCGAAGACCACTGCGTCCATCGATGTTTGCGGCCTGCCGTCTTCAGATGGCTGGAGCATTGTCCTTAAAAGATACATTGTCAATATATGTTTTAAGAGCAATTCTGCCGCCGCTTTGCGCTGTTTCGGATTTGGTCCGTCTTCTTAATGTTCACGTTGCCGCGATCGCCGCGCCTGCTTCCGCCGTCGGCCCTCAGCGCGACAAAAATACACATCGCGAAGGGCGGGTGATGAAATGCTGTGTCACTCCGCCAAGAACCCACTGCCGCAGCCGTGAGTGGCCGTAGGCGCCCGCAACGATCACACCCGCGCCCATATCGGATGCGATGGACTCCAGGTTCTCCGGCGTATTGGTATCTTCCTTCGTGATCGCGGAAGCAGCCACGCCGTGCCCGAGCAGCCAGGCCGCCACGTCATTGGCCCGCTCGCTCGCCGCCGGTTCGCTGAGCGCATCGCAGACTTCGGCGACGGTGACTTCTTCCGCCTTTTGAAGAAGCGGCAGTGCATCTGCGACCGCGCGACGCGATTCCCTGGTGTCTTTCCACGCCACGAGAATCCGGCGCACATCCAGCCATGTCGTCGAAGCCGGCACAACCAGCACGGGGCGCCCGGCTTCCATCACCAGATCGGATGGGCCGGCCATGGCGTAAGGATCGCTATCACCATCCTGCTGTGCGGCGGTGACAACGATATCGACGCTACGGGCCTGTGCCGGAATGAAATCCTTGGCGATTGTCAGGCTTGCGCGCCATTCGGTGGTTTTGATGCGCCCATCCAGTGCGTGGCGGAATTCCGCTTCGGTGTTGGCCAGGCTCTTGCGAAGGCTCGCCCCCTCGCGCTCCAGCATCTCGGCTCCATATGAGCCGTCGGTATAATAAAGTGGCGCCGGCAGTATCGTCGCCGCCATTCCGATCACGCGCGCACTGAAACGCTCGGCGAGTTCGGCTGCGACTGTCAGGCACGCCCTGTTCGAGGTGCCGAGCGCCATGCTCACGCCAATCGATTTGTAACTCATGGCAGCCTCCCGTGCTCAGCGGGTCTGGATGCTCAACGATAGCTGCCCGGAACAAGGGGGATATGAGCCAAATCAAACGACACGATATATTTTATGCGCTGCTGCGGCCGCCCCTGTCCTCCTTGGAGAATGCGGCCCGGTGTTGCGGCTCGATGTCGAGAACGTCGATCACGCGCTCGTCAGTGCGCGGTTCTGTCACCGCCCTCCTTGGGAGCGATAGCCGGCGCAGGATGATCGGCCTTCCCTTCGAGCTCAAGAAACAGCGCTTCGACGTGACGGATCAGCCGTTCCGCCTCGTCTGGCCCAAGCAACCGCCGCAAAGCGGCATGGAAGTATGGTTTGAGAATCGTCCCGGTCACGCCGCGCTCCGCACACATCAAATCGATGATGTTGCGTGCCAGCGGCGAAAGCCGGCCGGCCGTTGCCGTTGGATCGAGGATGATGTTGAGCTCGCGCTCCACCTGGGCCCAGTTCGAGCGCGAAACGTGCGTCAGCACGTTGCTGATGTGCGGATGCCCGCGAAACACAGCAAAGATCCGGAACGCAAGCTCCGCCGTTGAAAGACGTGCGGGCGTCGCAAGGCCACGATCCATTGACACCGGCGATGGGAGCGTCTGACAGAGAACCGGGCTATGCACGGAACGGGACCCCGCCTGCATGTCCATCTGAATGGTCACGGTTGACCTCCTGTCTAAAAGATATACTTTATGTATATCTTTTATGGTGCTTCGACAAGGAGAAATGCAGTGGCCAGAGGTCTCAAGGAAAACGGCCTGGCGGCAACCCAGGGCGCAGTCGATATCCGCGACGATACATTCATGGTCGATGCAGCGCTTATCGGCGAACTGCTGGGTCTTTCTGCCTCACGCGTGCAGGTCCTGATGCGCCAGGGAGAAATCACCAGCGTCTGCGAGCGCGGGTTCGAAGAACACGCCGGAGAATTCCGCCTCAGCTTCTTTTACAGCAACCGCCATGCGCGCCTGACCACGGATCTGGAAGGCCGCATATTGCGCAAATCGATCATCGCCTTCGGCGACCGCCCGCTGTCAGAGACGCCAGCCTGAACGCAGGCCGTCTGACGATCATCGGACCGGCATCGCGGCACCACGGATATAAAAAAGCCCGCGCGCCGCGGGCAAAATCACAAGCCGGAGACAGTGGGTTTGTCCCAATCAGGCTGGATGGTGGGCGCGACAGGGATCGAACCTGTGACCCCTTCCATGTCAAGGAAGTGCTCTCCCGCTGAGCTACGCGCCCGGTCCAACCCGGTCCATCTGTTCGGGAAGCCGACCCTATATCGATTTGGTCCCAGCGGCGCAAGCCGCGATGTCCGAAAGTCGCCTAGCCCCTGACCGCCACGGAAGGCCACTATGGGCCATCAAGCGGGGTTTGCAGGGGCATCAGCATGGGAATTCTGGAATTTCTCACTCTGGCGGCGTTCGCCGTCGTCGCCGGGGCGTCGATCGTTTTCCAGGCCGCCGTCAATGCCGACCTGCGCGCGGCCCTCAATTCCGCCTCATGGGCAGCCTTCATCAGCTATGTCGGCGGCGCGATCGCGATGGCGGTGTACGTTTTCATCAGCGGCTCGTCATGGCTGACGAGCGCCGATATCGCCAAAACCTCGTGGCTGTCATGGTTCGGCGGCCTGTTCGGCGCGGTCTATGTGGTGGCCGCGATCCTGCTTTTGCCACGGCTTGGCGCGGCCACGCTGCTGGCGCTGTTCGTCACCGGCCAGATGCTGATGTCGGTCGCGCTCGACCATTACGGCATTCTCGGCGTGCCCCAGCACAGCATCGACCTGCCGCGGCTGGCCGGTTGCGCCCTCTTGGTGCTCGGGGTGGTGCTGATCCGGGCCTGAATCTCAGGCGGCCAGCATCTTGTTCACTTCGCTCACCAATTCGCGCAGGTGCACGGGCTTGGCCAGCACCTTGGCGTTCTTGGGCGCTTCCGAATCGGAATTCAGCGCCACCGCGGCGAAGCCGGTGATGAACATGATCTTGATGTCGGGGTCGAGTTCCGAGGCCCGGCGGGCGAGCTCGATGCCGTCCATTTCCGGCATCACGATATCGGTTAGAAGCATTTCAAAAGGTTCTTCCCGCAACCTCTGATAGGCTGACAGCCCATTGTCGTAGGACGAGACCTGAAAACCGGCATTCTCCAGCGCCTTCACCAGAAAGCGGCGCATGTCGTTATCGTCTTCGGCCAGGAGAATTTTATGCTGGATATTCATGGCTGTCGGGAATCCGGGTTGGGAATTTCGGTTGGTTCCCCCATCTGACCGACAGAGGGTAAATTTCGGGTGAAGGTGCCCTCGCTCTTGCCCGAATGGAAGCCTTTATGGACAATCGGGATGCTGTAGAAAAGGGTGCCACACCCGGCCACCGTGCCGATGCGTGGCGACCCGAAGGAGCCCAATGATCGACGAGTTTGACGACGCAATCTCTCCTCCGTTCGAAATTCACGAACCGGAAACGTGGCGCGCCCCGATCATCTTCAACTCGCCCCATTCGGGCTCGGTCTACCCGGCAGAATTCCTCGCCGCGACGCGCATCGACCACGACATGCTGCGCCGGTCGGAGGATTCGTTCATGGACGAGATCGTCGGCCACCTCGCCGACGAGGGCTTTCCGGTGATGCGGGTGCATTTTCCGCGCTGCTATGTCGACGTCAACCGCGAACCCTATGAACTCGATCCCCGGATGTTCGATGACCGGCTGCCAAGCTTCGCCAACACCCGCTCGATGCGGGTCGCGGGCGGGCTCGGGACCATTCCGCGCGTCATCGGCGACGGGCAGGAAATCTATCGCGAGCGGCTGTCGGTGAACGAGGCGCTGGCGCGGATCGACCTGCTCTACAAGCCCTATCACCGCGCATTGCGGCGGCTCGCGACCAAGGCACAGCAATTGTTCGGCTACGCCATCGTCGCGGATTGCCACTCGATGCCGTCCGTCGGCGTGTCGCGCGAGGACAAGCGCCGTCCCGACGTCGTGCTCGGCGATCGCTACGGCACCTCATGCGCGGCGGCGCTTGCCGATACGGTCGAGGACATCTTCACGAACCTCGGTTACAGCGTCGGGCGCAACAAGCCCTATGCCGGCGGCTTCATCACCGAGCATTACGGCAATCCCGCAAGCGGCCTGCATGCGATCCAGATCGAGCTCAACCGTGCGATCTACATGGACGAGCGGCGGCGCGAGCGCGGCCCGCAATTCCGGAAAGTGGCGGCCGATTTCTCCACACTGGCGGAAGAACTGACGGCGTTGCGCTTCGATACATCCGGCCCGTTCGAGGCGGCGGCGGAATAGAGCTCGTTTCGCTCCGATCGAAGCAGTTCTCTCCTCGCCATTCCCGCGCAAGCGGGAATCCATGGTTGAAGGCTGAGGTCCCCGCTTTCGCGGGGACGACACGGATGGAATGCCGATTCAACCTCGCGGCTCCCGCACGAATCCAAAAACATGCGGCCAAGAAAAAAGGCCACTCGCAAGCGAGTGGCCTAAGTCTAGGGAGGAAACGCCCAAGGAGGGCAGCAACAGCGCATCGCGCTATCGCGTTGCATCAATATGCATTGCACCGCACCCAAATTCAAGTCTAATCGTTCAATTAGCCATGCGTTCAGAACATGCTGAAACGGCAAAACTGCACGGCCATTTAAAATAACGATCCTGTGATTTCAATCAGTTATAATGTTAACCGCATGGCCGGACAGCAAAATCTTAGACCAAGTTATGAATTATGAAGTCAGTTTTATGACAGCCATTCATGTTGCGGCGCTTGAATAGAATCCCCGATCAGAAATTGTGGCCGCTACGGATTCTTTTGCTGTCCCGCATTTGCTCCGGGCTACACTCTTTTTCAGGGCGTCGAATTCCAGGACGCTGAAACAGGACTTCCAGGCAAGGCAGCGACGCGCCACACAGGCCAAAGCAGCAAACAACAAAAAGGTTCTCCGTGACGGTCATCGATTTTACTGCCTTCATCGAACGCCTGGCTTCGGCCTCCGGCGACACCATCCTGCCGTTCTTCCGCACCTCTCTCGGCATCGACAACAAGAATGCCGGACGCGATCTCGACCCCGTCACCGAGGCGGACCGTGGCGCCGAAGCGGTGATGCGTCGGATGATCAAGGAGAGCTTTCCCCAGCACGGCATCATCGGCGAGGAATTCGGCACCGAGCGCCCCGACGCCGAATATGTCTGGGTGCTGGACCCGATCGACGGCACCAAATCGTTCATTTCCGGCATGCCGATCTGGGGCACGCTGATCGCGCTCACCCATCGCGGTCAGCCCGCCTACGGCATGATGCATCAGCCCTATATCGGCGAGCGGTTTTCCGGCGACAACGGCGCGGCGCTCTATCAGGGCCGCACCGGAAAGCGAAAACTCTCCACCCGCCGCTGCGCCTCGCTGGCGGAGGCGACATTGTTCACAACGAGCCCCCGCCTGATGAACGACGCCGACCGCGCGCAGTTCGCGCATATCGAGCAGGAGGTGCGGCTGTCGCGTTATGGCGGCGATTGCTACTCCTACTGCATGCTCGCGGCCGGCCATCTCGATATCGTCGTCGAGACCGAATTGAAGCCGCACGATGTCGCGGCGCTGATTCCGATCGTGCACGGCGCGGGCGGCATCATGACCACCTGGGAAGGCGAAGGCGCGGAGAACGGCGGACGCATCGTCGCCTCCGGCGACAAGCGGCTGCACGACACCGTGCTGAAGATGCTGCAGGGCTGACGCTTCACGTCTGCGCGGCCGTTTTCAGATAATCCAGAAGCTGCCGCGCCGCCTTCGGCAGGGCGTGGCCGGCGCGTGTCGCAATCGCCAACTGCCGGTCCGCCCACGGATCGCTGATCCGCACCGCCTTGATCTTCATGGCCTGCGCGCAGCGCCGCGCGGCGATCTCGGGAATGATCGCAACACCCGCGCCCGCCTCCACCAGCCGCCCGATCGCATCGAACGTCTTGATCCGCGCGCGCATGTTGAGCCGCCGCCCGAGCCGCGCCGCATGGGCGGCAAGATGATCCTGTAGCGCCGAGCCTTCCGAGAGGCCGACAAAGGGGCGATCCGCGATCCCGGCAAACCCGATCTGCCGCCGCCGCGCCAGTTCGTCGGCTCGTGCGCAGATCAGCACCAGCCGGTCGCCGCAGAAGCGGAAATGATCGAGTCCCTCGCCCATCGCGCTTTCGACCGCGACGCCGATATCGCCGATGCCTGAGGCCAGCGCGAGCGCGATATCCGCGCTCTTGCGCTCCTCGACATCGATGCTGATCGCGGGATGCTTCGCCAGAAACGGCGCAAGCGCGCGCGGCAGATGCTCGCTCGCGGCCGAGGTGTTGGCGAGAACGTGGATATGGCCCCTGACGCCGCCGGTATAGGACGCGGCCTCGCTGCGCATCTCGGCCACCTGATGCAGCACCAGCCGCGCATGATCGAGCAGCTTTTCCCCGGCCGGCGTCAGTTTCACGCCGAGCCGCTGCCGCTCCAGCAGGGTGACGCCGAGCGCCTCCTCCAGATGCCTGATCCGCGCGCTGGCGGAGGCGAGCGCCAAGCCCGCGCGGCTCGCGGCGCGGGTGATATTGCCCGCCTCGGCCACCGCGACGAACAGGTTGAGATCGATGAGATCGAATGGCCGCACCGGCGCCCTCTTTTCGGCCAGCCTTCGGTTTATCCGAAGGCTTTCTCCGTAACCTCCACATTGCGCACGTGTGCCGTCCCGGTCAATGTGCGCGCCATGCTTGACCCGATTCTCATCGCCATCGCTTTCGTTTTCATGCTCGCCGGATTCGTGAAAGGCGTGATCGGCATGGGCCTGCCGACCATCGTCATCGGCCTGCTGGCCACCAGCATGCCGCCGGCGCACGCGATCGCCATCGTCATCGTTCCCGCGATCCTGACCAATCTCTGGCAAACTTTCGGCGGGCCTTACCTGTCCAGCATCATCAGGCGGCTGTGGCCGCTCTTGCTGTGCAACTGTCTCGGCGTCTGGTCGGGCGTCGGATTCCTGTCCGGCCCCTATGCGCCTTACGGCACCATCCTGCTCGGCGTCCTGCTCGTCGTGTACGCCCTCGTCTCGCTGACGCGCCCGCAGTTTTATGTCCCGAAGACGAAAGAGACGTGGATCGGAGCGGTTTGCGGATATCTCTCAGGCCTGATCGCGGCGGCGACCGGCGTGCAGGTGATCCCGACCATGCCGTTCATTCAGGCGCTCGGCATGGAGCGCGACGAATTCATCCAGGCGCTCGGCGTGTTCTTCACCACCTCGACCATGGCGATGCTGTTCAATCTCTCGCATGGCGGCTTTCTCACGCGGGACGTGGCGCTTCCTTCGGCCCTCGGCCTCGTCGCCGCGCTGATCGGCATGTATCTCGGCCAGGTGCTGCGCCAGCGCATGCCGCCGGAAACCTTCCGGCGCTGGTTCCTGTATTCGATGATTGCGCTGGGCGCCTATCTGGCGATCAACAAGATCGTGCAGTTGCATCTGTTCTAGAGCGGCGGGCGCTAGAACAGCGGCGTGCCGGGGACGAAGGCGTCGAACGCGGCCCAGAACTGGGCGCGGTAGCGATCCTGCTCCTGCAGGATCTCGTGTTTCGCTCCCGCGATCACGAGATGCGATCCGGTCCGCAGATGATAAGCGAACTCCTCGATCGCCGCCGTGGACACCACGGTGTCGTGGCTCGCCGCGATCAGCAGCAATGGCTGGCGAATGCGCGAGGGATAGGTCGTCGCGCGGAAGCCAAGGATGGTGCGGAACGCGGCATCGGTCCAGCCGACCGTCGGCGAGGCGATGCCGAGCGTCGGGTCTTCCTCCAGAATGGAAGCATTGCGCGCATAGCGCACCGGATCGCTCGTCACCGGATTCTCCGCGAACGGCCCGGTGCCGACCAGCTTGCTGCTGCCGCCCGGAATGTAGTTTCCGCCCATCCCGGCAAACCGCATGGTGCGGATCAAAGTGCGGATCGGCCAGCCGGTCGTGCGGCCCGGCAGGTCGATCATCGGCGCGGTCATCACGATGCGGTCGAACCAGCGCGAGCCGCCATGCAGCACCCGTAACAGCACCGCGCCGCCCATCGAATGCGCCAGCGCAAAATAGGGCGGCGGGCAATCCGGCATCACCACCTGCTGTACGAAGGCGGCGACGTCGGCCTCGTAATCCCGGAAGCTGCGGACATAGCCTTTGCGATGATCGCTCAATTGCCGCGCCGAATGGCCCTGCCCGCGCCAGTCGATCATCGCCACCGCGAAGCCGCGCGCCCGCAGGTCGCGCACCGTCTCGAAATATTTCTCGATGCACTCGCCGCGCCCGGTGAAGACGCAGACCGTGCCCTTGCGCCCGGCGGGCGGCGCCCATCGCGCGAAGCGCAACTCCACGCCGTCGCGGGCCTTGATGGTTCCGGAAACCACATCGTCCGGGACCGGATTGGCAGGAATGGAAACCAGCGTCATGAGGGTGCCGAAGGCAGGCAATGGCGGGAAAATACAGACATTCACAAGGGTGCCGCACCCTCTTGAACGTCCCGGGGACATCTCCATATCAGCTTCGTGCAGGCCAGTTAAGGCTGCACGCAGAACGAAAACCCGGCCAATCCGGCGGGTTGTCTGCTCTTTGGAAAAAGAGCCGCGCGTTGTGCTTGCGAGACAGATCTTCCGGCCGACAGCCGGACTCCCTCTCGTATCATACGCGCCGGTCGCTCAATGGAGGACTAACATGCGTACTTTCGATCTCACCCCCTTCTATCGTTCCACCGTCGGCTTCGACCGTCTGTTCTCGCTGCTCGATCAGGCCGCGGGTGACGGCGGCAACGGCTATCCGCCCTACAACATCGAGCGGACCGGCGAGAACGACTTCCGAATTACGGTCGCCGTCTCCGGCTTCTCGCAGAATGAAATCTCCATCGTCGCGAAGGAAAACACGCTGACGATCAAGGGCGAGAAGGTCGCGAACGAAAACAGCCAGAACGAAGTGCTGTATCGCGGCATCGCCTCGCGCGCATTCGAGCGCAGCTTCCAGCTTGCCGATTTCGTGCAGGTGAAGAACGCCTCGCTCGAGAACGGCCTCCTGCACGTCGATCTCGTTCGCGAGATTCCGGAAGCCGCCAAACCGCGCCTGATCCCGATCACGACCGGCAGCGCCGCGCCGAAACCCGTCGAGACGGACGGCAAGCAGGCGGCCTGACGCCCGTCGCAACGCGACGAATTATTTCTCCCGAGACTTCGCCCCGGCATTCGCCGGGGCGTTTTTCATGCGTTGAGGATCGAGACGTCGAACCCCTTTATGCGGTCCGGGTCGGCGACGGCCTGAATGCCGGCAATGCGGTCGCCCACGATGCGAAGCTCCAGCACCAGGCGAAGCCGGCCGCCGAACACCACCGCAATCGCCATCGCGCCATCGACCACCGCAGGCTGCGCCGCCTGCGCGCGTCCCTTGAAGGTGTTGGCCACCGCCTCGGCGCCACGCAATTCGACCGCGCCGCCCATTTTTGCGGCCACCGCATCCGACCTGAACACGACCTCCGGATCGAGCACCGCCAGCAGCGCTTCAAAGTCGCCATTCTTGGAGGCTGCGAGAAACGCATCGACGATCACGCGCTGGCGGCTGAGATCGGCCTCGGGCGTCTCGACATCGGATTTTGCCGAAGCGCCCTGCACCCGGCGGCGGGCGCGGCTCGCCAGTTGCCGCGCGGCGGCAGGCTGACGCCCGACGATCGGCGCGATCTCCTCGAACGGCACCGCGAACATGTCATGCAGCACGAAGGCGAGCCGCTCGGCCGGCGTCAGCGTGTCGAGCACGATCATCAGCGCGGCGCCGACCGAATCCGCAATCTCCTCCTCGCCGTTTTCATTATCGGCGGCGGGTTCCGGGACATGCGGCCCCAGTTGCTCCTCACGCCGCGACTTGCGCGCGCGCAGCATGTCGAGACAGATCCGCGCTACCACGGTCGTCAGCCAGCCGCCGAGATTTTTGATCTCATTGGTATCGGCGCGGCCGAGCCGCAGCCACGCTTCCTGAACCGCGTCCTCCGCCTCGCTGCGCGAGCCCAGCATCCGGTAGGCGACCGCCCGCAAATGCGTGCGGTTGGCCTCGAACCTCTCCGCCAGAAAATTATTTTCGCTCATCGGTCACATCTCCGCGGCCTGCTTCGTCACAGCACTGACGAACCGATCCGGCCGAATGTGACATCGGCCGGAACCACAGCGTCAAAAAGTCAGAAGGAGATTTCCGATGCAAGCACGTATGAACAACCCGGCCTTGCTCAATCCCGACGCCATGAAGGCGCTCGGCGCCCTGAATGAAGCGGCGAAGAAAGGCAATATCCCCGTGACATTCCATGAACTGCTGTGCCTGCGCGCCAGCCAGATCAACGGATGCAGCGTCTGTATCGACGGCCACTGGCGGATCGCGAAGAAGGCCGGCGAAACCGATGAGCGGCTCTTTGCCGTCGCGGCCTGGCGCGACACGCCCTACTTCACGGCCGCCGAACGCGCGGCACTCGCACTCACCGAGGCCATGACGCGGCTCAGCGACAGGGCCGATCCCGTTCCCGACAAAATCTGGGACGAACTGATACGCCATTACAACGAAACCGATATCGCCTCTCTGCTGCTGACGATCGCCAGCATCAATGTCTGGAACAGGCTGAATATCGCGACGAAACAGCAGGCGGGCTTCTGGAAGCCATGAAGCAACAAAAAGGGCGGCCGTTCAGCGGTCGCCCTTTTTGATGTCTTAGTCCATCGGCTGCACCGGCGGCATCGGCCCGGTCGGCTTCAGTTCGATCGTGTCCGCATCCGGCGTAGGCTTGGCCTCAACCTTTGCCTCAGGCTTAGGCGTATCCTTGGGGGCCGCGCCGGATGTTCCGGACAATTGAGCGGTCTGTGCAGCGGATGACGGTGCCGGCGGTTTGGCTGGCGCGATCGCGGTCGTTGTCGGATTGGGCTTCGGGGCCGTCTTCGCGATTGCCTTCGCTGCGCGCTTGAGCGGCGCCGCATGATGCGCCGGAGCAGCCGGCGCATCATGGCTTGCCGTGCGTGGCGGATAATCCCGGCGCGGCGGCGGATTGCCATAAGGCTGTGCGAACCGCGCGGGCGGCGGACCCGGCGGTCCATACATGCGGTCGAGTTCGTCGCGCAGCCGCGAATCCATCCGCATGGCCGGGATGAAGCGGATCGGCTCGCCGGTGCGCGCATCCACGATCAGGCGCCCGTCGTCGCCGTTCTGGTTCAGCACCGCGACGGTGTAGACCCAGCCGCGCCGGAACACCGGACCGAGTTGGGAAAAGCCCTGCTGGCGCAGAATTCCCGGAATTTCGTCCGGAGCGAGGATAACGGTGTCGTCTCCCATCGGCACCGGCTCCGGCGGCCCGACATACCCGCCGCGGTCATATCCGCCATCATCGCTTCTCAGGACGTCGGCGACCTGAACAATCTTGGCCTGCACAATCTGAACGACCTGAGCGCGCGCAGGCACGGTGGCGATACCCGCCGCCATGACCGTTCCCGCGCAAATCGAAGCGAACAGCTTCATCGACCGCCTCCCGTCATCCACAGCCCGAACCTCGACAGTTTCGGGACCTATCTTGCCGGGGATTCCGGCGAGGAATGGGCCGGGCTTGGGCCGGAACGAGATTCTTTGCGGCCAAGATCTCGGGGAAAACGAGGCGGCTATTGCCGTTATGTGTCATGCATCCCGGCGGGGACTCCGATGTGCTTGTGTGATAGAAAAAAGTTTGGCAATCTCGGAGGTAGGACAGTAATACTGTCCCATATTTTGCCGGGATTTCAGGCAGGATGACGGGTCCGATTCCGGCTCCTGCCCGAAAAGACCGCTCGCTCGCGCCGGACAGGTGCCCGCGGGCCTGCACTTTTGACACGAGCTCATCCATTGGTGGGCGGTTCTCGGCCCAAGGGCTTTTAGTCCACGGGGGTCCGAGCAAACCGCCAACGCCGTGGGTGCGGCTGGACGATGAGTAAAGAAGGCCCTTGAGAGGGTTCGAGGCACAAGATGAGCAAGTTCGAGCGCGACGCAGGCGGTGCCCAAGCACCGGGGATGGTTCAGGTTGGCGATGGCCGACCTGAACGGACACAACATAATGCCAGCGCCCACGCCATCGAACATGCTCCCGAGCATACTTGGCGTCCGCCGGCCGAGGGTCTGTACGATCCCTCCCTTGAAAAGGACTCCTGCGGCGTCGGCTTCATCGCCAACATCAAGGGCAAGAAGTCCCACCAGATCGTCACCGACGCGATCAGCATCCTGTGCAATCTCGAACACCGTGGCGCCGTCGGCGCCGATCCGCGCGCCGGTGACGGCGCGGGCATTCTGGTTCAGATCCCGCACGATTTCTTCGTTCGCAAGACCAAGGAACTTGGCTTCTCCCTGCCGAAGCCCGGCGATTACGCCGTCGGCGCGCTGTTCATGCCGCGCGACGATTCCTGGCGCACCGTCATCCAGAGCATCATCGCCGATCAGGTGGCCGCCGAGGGCATGAAGCTGCTCGGCTGGCGCGATGTGCCGACCGACAATTCCTCGCTCGGCGTCACCGTGAAGCCGACCGAACCCGCGCACATGCAGGTCTTTATCGGCCGCGGCACGATTTCCGGCAGCGAAGAGGATTTCGAGCGCAAGCTCTACATTCTGCGCAAGTCGATCTCGAACGCGATCTATCAGCGCCGCGAGCGCGGCCTCTCCGGCTACTACCCGGTGTCGATCTCGACACGCACCATCGTCTACAAGGGCATGTTCCTCGCCGACCAGCTCGGCAAGTACTATCCCGACCTGCACGAGAAAGATTTCATCAGCGCGCTTGCGCTGGTGCATCAGCGCTTCTCGACCAACACCTTCCCGGCCTGGTCGCTGGCGCACCCCTACCGCATGATCGCCCACAACGGCGAAATCAACACGCTGCGCGGCAACGTCAACTGGATGGCCGCGCGTCAGGCCTCGGTGAAGTCCGACCTGTTCGGCAAGGACATCGAACGGCTGTGGCCGATCTCCTATGAAGGCCAGTCCGACACCGCCTGCTTCGACAACGCGCTCGAATTCCTGGTGCAGGGCGGCTACTCGATGGCGCACGCCATGATGATGCTCGTCCC
Source organism: Haberlea rhodopensis (assembly GCA_907163345.1). Classification (NCBI taxonomy): domain Eukaryota; kingdom Viridiplantae; phylum Streptophyta; class Magnoliopsida; order Lamiales; family Gesneriaceae; genus Haberlea; species Haberlea rhodopensis. Next base: position 1,248,791 of record CAJQUN010000067.1, read on the forward strand.
GGAGGCGTGGGCCGGCAATCCGCTGATGGATGAGGAGCGCCGCGCCTTCTACGAATATCATGCCGCGCTGATGGAGCCGTGGGACGGCCCCGCCGCGCTCGCCTTCACCGACGGCCGCCAGATCGGCGCGACGCTCGACCGCAACGGCCTGCGGCCCGCGCGCTATCTCGTCACCAAGGACGATCGCATCCTGATGGCGTCCGAAATGGGCGTGCTGCCGATTCCGGAAGACCAGATCGTCACCAAGTGGCGGCTGCAGCCGGGCAAGATGCTGCTGGTCGATCTCGAACAGGGCCGCCTCATTCCCGACGACGAAATCAAGGCGCAGCTCGCGGCGAGCCATCCCTATCGTGCCTGGCTCGACAACACCCAGATCGTGCTCGAGGAATTGCAGGCGCCCGCCGCCAAGAGCCCGCAGAAGTCGAACCTGTCGCTGCTCGATCGCCAGCAGGCGTTCGGCTACACGCAGGAAGACCTCGCGGTGCTGATGACGCCGATGGCGACCTTGGGCGAGGAAGCGATCGGCGCGATGGGCACCGACACGCCGCTGTCGGCGCTGTCCGACAAGCCGAAGCCGCTGTTCACCTATTTCAAGCAGAACTTCGCGCAGGTGACGAACCCGCCGATCGATCCGATCCGCGAGGAAGCGGTGATGAGCCTCGTCTCCATCATCGGTCCGCGCCCGAACCTGTTCGATCTCGAAGGCCTGTCGAAGAACAAGCGCCTCGAAGTCCGCCAGCCGATCCTGACCGACGAGGACCTCGAGAAGATCTGCTCGATCTCCGAGATCGCGGAATCGCAGTTCAAGTCGCGCACGCTCGACACCACCTTCCATGCGGGCCTCGGCGCCGCCGGAATGGAGCAGGTGCTCGATGAGCTTTGCGCGCGCGCCGAAGCCGCCGTGCGCGAAGGCCACAACATCATCATCCTGTCCGACCGCGCCACCGGCAGCGACCGGATTCCGATTCCGTCGCTGCTCGCCTGCGCCGCCGTCCACCACCATCTCATTCGGACCGGCCTGCGCACCTCGGTCGGCCTCGTCGTGCAATCCGGCGAGCCGCGCGAAGTGCATCACTTCGCCTGCCTCGCGGGCTACGGCGCCGAAGCCATCAACCCCTATCTCGCGTTCGAGAGCATCGTCGCGATGCGGGACCAGTTGCCCGGCACGCCGGATGCAAAGGAAGCGGTCAAGCGCTACATCAAGGCGATCGGCAAGGGCCTTTTGAAGGTCATGTCGAAGATGGGCATCTCGACCTATCAATCCTATTGCGGAGCGCAGATTTTCGACGCCATCGGCCTGAAGACCGACTTCATCGCGAAATACTTCACCGGCACCCACTCCCGCATCGAGGGCGTGGGCCTTGCCGAGATCGCCGAGGAAACCGTGCGCCGCCACACCATGGCGTTCGGCGATGACCAGATCTACAAGAGCTTCCTCGATTTCGGCGGCGAATACGCGCTGCGCACCCGCGGCGAGGACCATGCATGGACCGCGGACTCGGTCGCCACGCTGCAACATGCGGTGCGCGGCAACTCGCAGGACCGCTACCGCGCCTTCGCCAAGCAGATCAACGAGCAGGCCGAGAAGCTCTTGACGCTGCGCGGCCTGTTCCGCCTCAAGACCGCCGAGGACGACAAGCGCAAGCCTGTCCCGCTCGACGAGGTCGAGCCCGCCAAGGAGATCGTCAAGCGTTTCGCCACCGGCGCGATGTCGTACGGATCGATTTCCCGCGAGGCGCACACCACGCTCGCGATCGCGATGAACCGGATCGGCGGCAAGTCGAACACCGGCGAAGGCGGCGAGGAATCCGACCGCTTCAAGCCGATGCCGAACGGCGATTCGATGCGCTCGGCGATCAAGCAGGTCGCCTCCGGCCGCTTCGGCGTGACGACGGAATACCTCGTCAACTCCGACATGATGCAGATCAAGATGGCGCAGGGCGCCAAGCCTGGCGAAGGCGGCCAGTTGCCCGGCCACAAGGTCGACGCCACCATCGCCAAGGTGCGCCACTCGACGCCGGGCGTCGGCCTGATCTCGCCGCCGCCGCACCATGACATCTATTCGATCGAAGACCTCGCACAGCTCATCTACGACCTGAAGAACGTCAACCCCGAAGGTCAGGTGTCGGTGAAGCTCGTCTCCGAGATCGGCGTCGGCACGGTCGCGGCGGGTGTCGCCAAGGCGCGCGCCGACCATGTAACGATTTCGGGCTTCGAGGGCGGCACCGGCGCGTCCCCGCTGACCTCGATCAAGCACGCGGGCTCGCCGTGGGAAGTCGGCATCGCCGAGACCCACCAGACGCTGGTGCGCGAACGGCTGCGCTCGCGCATCGCCGTGCAGGTCGACGGCGGTTTCCGCACCGGCCGCGACGTCGTGATCGGCGCGCTGTTAGGCGCCGACGAATTCGGCTTCGCCACCGCGCCGCTGATCGCGGCGGGCTGCATCATGATGCGCAAGTGCCACCTCAACACCTGCCCGGTCGGCGTCGCGACGCAGGACCCGGTGCTGCGCAAGCGCTTCACCGGCCAGCCCGAGCATGTCATCAACTTCTTCTTCTTCGTCGCGGAAGAAGTGCGCGAGATCATGGCGAGCCTCGGCTACCGCACCTTCAACGAGATGGTCGGCCAGAGCCAGATGCTCGACCAGACCCGCCTCGTCGCGCACTGGAAGGCCAAAGGCCTCGACTTCTCCAAGCTGTTCTACAAGCAGAAGGAGGAAAAGGGTCAGGTCATCTACCACAACGAGCCGCAGAACCATCACCTCGAGGACGTGCTGGACCGCAAGCTCATCAAGGAAGCGCAGGCAGCCCTCGACCGTGGCGCGCCGGTGAAGATCGAGACCGAAATCCACAACACCGACCGCAGCGCGGGCGCGATGCTCGCGGGCGCGCTCGCCAAGCGTTACGGCCATGCCGGCCTGCCGCACGACACCGTGCACGTCCACCTCAAGGGCACCGCCGGTCAGGCGTTCGGCGCATGGCTGTCCCATGGCATCACCTTCGATCTCGAAGGCGAAGGTAACGATTATGTCGGCAAGGGCCTGTCGGGTGGCCGCCTTATCGTGCGCCCGCCGCAGAACTCCGCCATCGTGCCGGAAGAGTCGATCATCGTCGGCAACACGGTGCTGTACGGCGCGATCCAGGGCGAAGCTTACATTCGCGGCATCGCCGGCGAGCGTTTCGCCGTGCGTAACTCCGGTGCGATCGCGGTGATCGAGGGCGTGGGCGACCACGGCTGCGAATACATGACCGGCGGCATCGTCATCGTGCTGGGCAAGACCGGCCGCAACTTCGCAGCCGGCATGTCCGGCGGCATCGCCTATGTGCTCGACGAGGACAACACCTTCGCCAAGCGCTGCAATATGGCGATGGTCGAGCTCGAGCCGGTGCTCTCCGAGGAGATGATCGCCGAGAGCGAGTACCATATGCACGAGGATCTCGAAGCGCACGGCCGCGTCGATGTGTTCGAGGACCTGCTCGCCGACGACATCAAGCGCCTGCGCGTGCTGATCGCGCGCCACGCGAAATACGCCGGATCGAAGCGCGCCGCCGAGATTCTGGCGAACTGGAAGAAGTATCTGCCGATGTTCCGCAAGGTGATGCCGGTCGAGTACCGCCGCGCCCTGCGCGAGATCAAGGCAAAGAGGGAAGCCGAACGCCCGATCGCGATCGGGGCGTAGGGTTCAACGCGTCATTCCGGACGGCCGCGCGGCGGCTGATCCGGAATCTCGCAAACGTAGGATCAAGATTCCGGGTCTGCGCCGTCGGCGCATTTCCGGAATGACTGAATGGATCGGGGCGTCAGGTTACTATGGGTAAGATCACGGGGTTTCTTGAATTCGATCGTCGCGACCGCAGCTATCAGCCGGTCGCGGAGCGTGTGAAGAACTTCAACGAGTTCGTCGTTCCGCTGTCGGAGAAAGAGCTGCGCGATCAGGCCGCGCGGTGCATGAACTGCGGCGTGCCGTTTTGCCATGGCACCGGTTCGGTCGAGCCCGGCACGCCCGGCTGCCCGGTCAACAACCAGATCCCGGACTGGAACGATCTCGTCTACAAGGGCAACTGGCAGGAAGCCTCGCGCAACCTGCACTCGACCAATAACTTCCCCGAATTCACCGGCCGCATCTGCCCCGCGCCCTGCGAGGCATCCTGCACGCTGAACATCATCGACAGCCCCGTCACCATCAAGAGCATCGAGCACGCGATCGTCGAACGCGCGTGGGAAAACGGCTGGCTGCCGCCGGAGATCGCCGCCGAGAAGACCGGCAAGAAAGTCGCCGTGGTCGGCTCGGGTCCTGCGGGCCTCGCCTGCGCGCAGCAACTCGCGCGCGCCGGCCACGAGGTTCATGTCTTCGAGAAGCACGCCAAGGCCGGCGGCCTGCTCCGCTACGGCATTCCCGACTTCAAGATGGAGAAGTGGACCATCGACCGCCGCATCAAGCAGATGGAAGCGGAAGGCGTGGTGTTCCACTACGGCAAGGCGGTCGGCGGCACGTCGCCCGGCGCGATCGACCCGAAGGAACTGCTCAAGACCTATGACGCCATCGCACTGACCGGCGGCGCCGAAGCCCCGCGCGACCTGCCGGTGCCCGGCCGCGAACTCGCCGGCATCCATTATGCGATGGACTTCCTGCCGCAGCAGAACCGCCGCGTCGGCAAGGAGTCGCTCGACGGCGTGAGCGAAATCCTCGCCACCGGCAAGCATGTCATCGTGATCGGCGGCGGCGACACCGGCTCGGACTGCATCGGCACCTCGGTGCGTCAGGGCGCGAAGTCGGTGACGCAGCTTGAAATCCTTCCCGAGCCGCCCGCGCGCGAGAACAAGCCGCTGGTCTGGCCTTACTGGCCGCTGAAGCTGCGCATCTCGTCGAGCCAGGCGGAAGGCGCTGTGCGCGACTACGCCGTGATGACGCAGAAGTTCTCCGGCGAGAACGGCAAGGTGGTGAAGCTGCACGGCATCCATGTCGATGCCAAATTCCAGCCTGTGCCCGGCACCGAATTCGAACTCCCCGCCGACCTCGTGCTGCTGGCGATGGGTTTCGTGCATCCGGTGCACGAGGGGCTGCTGAAGTCGCTCGGCGTCGATCTCGATCAGCGCGGCAATGTCCGCGCCGCGACCAGCGACTACAAGACCTCGGTCGCGAAAGTGTTCGCCTCGGGCGACATGCGCCGCGGACAATCTCTTGTTGTCTGGGCGATCCGCGAAGGCCGCCAGTGCGCCGCCTCGATCGACCAGCATTTGATGGGATCGACCACGCTGCCGCGTTGACGCTGAAGTTTTGGAACTACTTTCCCTCCCCCTTGTGGGGAGGGATAGAAAAACCCCGCCGTGTTCGCACGGCGGGGTTTTTGCTTGCGTAAGGTTACGCAACCGCGAGCTTACTCGACGACGCGAATGATCCGGCGGGTGCGCGGATCGACGATTACGCGCTGGTCGTTGACCACGGCATAACGGTACGCGCGATAACGCGGCACCTCATGCAGCACCACCGTCTCCGGCAGCGGCTCGCCCACCGCGACACGCTCATGCACCACGACCGACGGCACGCGCTCGCCGCGCACCGAGGTGATCACGGCATCCGGGATCGCGGCAGCCGTGCCGACAGCGGCGCCGACCGTACCACCCACGATCGCGCCCGGCGCGCCGAGAACCGCACCGCCCGCCTCCGCGCCGCCGCGCGCACTGTCGCGAACGACGTTCTGCGCGTGGGCCAAAGCAGGCGCCAACACCAGGGCCGCGACTGCAATCGTTGTCTTCATCTTCATGACCTGTCTCCCTTGATCGATTAACGCAGGTCAACGGTCGGGATCGATGGCCGTTCCGGAAACGATGTTCCCGATTCCGGGGCCAAAATGCGAGAAACATGCCGGAAACAAGGCACAAGTTGAAACACCACTTGTCCAGCAGGCGATGTCCGCTCCCGCGCGCAAGTTCCGCGACGAGCGATATATTTTTAGCGGAAGAAAAAGAATCCGGAGCTTGCAGCCGACGGCGCGATCGTGCGCGGCCGCTGCTGCTGCGGACGGCTGGGATCGAAGAAGCCGTTGCTCGATGTGGCTTGCGGCGCCCGCTTCTTCGGCTTCGGCGCAGCCGGCTTCTCGCCATCGAGCGTGGCAACATTGCCCGCCGGCGACGGAGGCGCTTCGAGCTTGCCGATTTCGTGGCGCGGCCAGGAAAAATCATCGGCGCGGCCGGCAGGCGGCGAGAGCGGTTCGCCCTTCACCAGCGTCCGCGCCGCCAGCGCATCGACCGCCGCGGGCCGGGAGCCCACGCCGCCGAGCAACTGATCCGCGCTGACGGACGACGCCACCAGCGGCACCACCGGCCCCGCCATCGGACGCGGACCGGCCACGCCCGGCTTGACGTTGACGCTGTTGTCCGGCGCTTCGCTCGGCAGCGACAGCGGCGAGGAGCGTGCGGCCAGCACGCGGCGGATCTCGCGTTCGGTATAGTGGGCGAGCTTGCGCGCGCCCGCCTTGGTGAAGAACACGCCATCATAGGACCGCAGGCGGCGGATCTGGCCCTCGAAGTCCGGGCCCTGCTGCAAATAGCGGCCCGCGTCGTCGACGAAGCCGTCCCACACATCGACATAGGTGATGCCGGCCTTGCCGGCGGCGTCGCGATACAGCGCATCGAGGAACAGCATGTCGGAGGTCGACTTGGTGCCGCGTACCGCGGGCAGGCCGACCCACAGCACCGGCACGCCCTTGGCTTTCAGGATGCCGATCAATTCCTCGATCTTGCGGTTGTAGAGTTCGACCCAGCGCGGATCGCGGAAATTGGCGATGCCGTTGGCGGCGGGCGCGGTTTTCTCCGGGGGGGCCGCGTCTTCCTCGTCATCGGAATTGGCCGTATCAGGCGGCGCGGCTTCACCCTCGCCGGGCTTGTTCGCATCGGCCTTGTTGGAGTCAGACTTGCTGGCGTCAGCTTTACCGTCCTTCTCCTTCGCCGCCTTCTTGCCCTTCTTCTTGTCCTTGTCGGTCTTCTCGATCTTCTCATGGATCGGAATGCGGTCGTGCAGGCCGAGCATCACCACGATCACGTCGGGGTGCTCGCTGGCGAGAATCTCCTTCGCGGCGGCCGCCCAATCCGACGGCTCACCTTTGGGCTGGTAGCGGATCAGGCCGGAGATCGTCTTGGCCTTGCGGATGACGCCAAGCTCTGGCGTCTCGGCCAGCGCATCCTCGAGGCCATAAGCGAGCCAGTCGGCCATCGCATCGCCGATCACCAGCACGTTCTGTTCGGCCACGGTGTCGCGCTTCTCGGGCGCGGGTGGATGCGAATAGTCCACGCGCGGCTGTTGCGGCTGCTGCGCGGGTGCCCGGTCGCCGAAGAAGCCGTCGCGGAAGGACGGGAAGAACCCGCCGCCGCCCCGCGGCACGTCGCGCGGCGGCACCGGCCTGTGGTTGCCGAACCCGAAATCGAACAGTTGCGCGGAGGCAGGCGCGACCATGGCGAACGCCAAGAGGCCCGCGACCGCGAACGCCGCAAGCCCCGCGCTTTCGCGCCGGATATATCGCCACCAATGTCGCATCGCGCCTTTCAGCCGGCTCCGTAGGGAACGCCTTTATACTAGCTGAATCCGGCCCGAAAAGGGGCGATTACGGCGTTATTCGCCTCAGTTCGCCCGCAGCCGGGCGAGCGCGTCGGAGGAGGCAAAGCCGTCGGCGGGCGCGCCGATTGAAGCCTGATAGGAGCGCAGCGCCTTGCGGGTCGCGCTCCCCAACTGGCCGTCCGGCTCACCCTGGTAGAAGCCGCGCCGCGCCAGCAACTGCTGCAACTCAAGCCGCTCGGCGCGGCTCAGCACCCGCTCGGAGCGCGGCCAGCCCTGGATGAGCGGCCCGCCGCCGCGCAGCCTGTCGGCGAAATGGCCGATCGCGAGAGCGTAGGACTCCGCCGGGTTGTAGCGCAGGATGGCGCGGAAATTCTGCAGCATCAGGAAGCCCGGCCCCTGCGCGCCCGCAGGCATCAGGAGAAACGCGTGATCGCCCGGGCGCGGAAACGCCTGACCGTTGGCGCGGCGCACGCCGAGCCGCTCCCACTGTGCAAGGGAAAGCATCTTGGCGCGGTCGGCCATCGTGAAGTCGAAGCCCTGCGGCACCGAGACCTCGTAGCCCCAGCCCTGCCCGGCCTGCCAGCCGTCGGTCTTGAGCTTGTTGGCGGTGGAGGCGATCAGGTCGGCGACATCCTTGACCGCGTCACGCCGCCCATCGCCGTCGAAATCGACCGCGAAGCGCTTGTAGACGGTCGGCATGAACTGCGTCGGCCCGAACGCGCCCGCCCATGAGCCGACCATCTCGTCCGGCGTCAGATCGCCGCGATTGAGGATTTCGAGGGCGGCGAGAAATTCGCCACGGAAATAATTCTGGCGGCGGCCGATGCAGGCGAGCGTCGCGGTGGAATTGAGCACGCTGCGGTCGCCGCCCTGCGTCGAGTAGTTCGACTCCACGCCCCAGATGGACGCGATGATGTAGCGGTCGACGCCATAGGCGCGCTCCACCGCGTCGAACTGCGGCTTGTATTGCGAGAGTATCTCGCGGCCCCGGGCGATGCGCGCATCCGTCACCAGCACGTCGAGATAATCCCACACCGCCTTGGTGAATTCGGGCTGCGAATCCATCAAGTCCATGATCTTCAGATCGGGATCAAGATTCGCGGTGAATCGCTGGAAATTCGCCTGCGTGACGCCACGGCGCGCGGCCTCCGGCCACATCGAGGCGACGCAGGATTTGAAATTGGCGGCGGCGGCGCGGATCGCGGAGGCGGTCATCTCGGGCGAGCCGGAGGCGCCGTCCTCCCCGCTCCATTCCTTGGTCGAGGCGCGGCGCAAGGTCGATGAGGGCTGCGGCGCGGAGTACGGGATCGAACCGGTGAGTTCGGCGCGGGGGCCCGGCGAGCCGTCCGGAATGCAGGCCGACAGCGGCAAAGCGAGCGCGCCCAACGCCAGACCACCCGCCAAACCGCGCTTCATTCTCACCGCCAATGCCATGAATTTCCTTCCCGTCCCGAAAGGCTATCAGGCCCCGAGACGGTTTCCACACCCTTAACATAGGGCCATTTTTCATAGCCGCGAAGGCATCTGCGTCCATAACCCGCACGCGCCCACATGAAACCATGTTCGGCGATTGCCCATTTGCTGCCTTTGTTATCGGCTGCAAACAGGATAGTGAGGCGGTGATGTTGTTCCCGGCGCGAGCCCTCGCGCCTGCCGCCTTTTCATCGTGCCGAAACATTCCTCGTGTCGAACCCAAAGAGCCCCATGAAAATCCGCAAAGCCGTATTTCCCGTCGCCGGTCTTGGAACCCGCTTTCTTCCCGCCACCAAGGCGATGCCGAAGGAGATGCTGACCGTGGTGGACCGCCCGCTGATCCAGCATGTGGTGGACGAGGCGCTGGAAGCCGGCATCGAGCACCTCGTGTTCGTCACGGGCCGCAACAAGGGCGTGATCGAGGATCACTTCGACCGCCCCTATGAGCTCGAAGACACGCTGGAGGAGCGCGCGAAGAAGAAGGAATTGGAAATCCTCGAACGCGACCAGCCGGAAGCAGGCACCACCTCGTTCACGCGCCAGCAGCAGCCGCTCGGCCTCGGCCATGCGGTGTGGTGCGCGCGCGAGATCGTCGGCAACGAGCCGTTCGCGGTTCTGTTGCCGGACGTGCTGGTGAAGAACAAGCCGAGCGGCCTCAAGCAGATGATCGACGCCGCGAACGCGGCGGGCGCGGACAAGGCCAACATCATCGCGGTGGAGGAAGTGCCGATGGAGCACGTCCACATGTATGGCGTGGTCGGCGTGGGCAAGAGCAAGGGCGACCTGTTTGAACTGAACGGCATGGTGGAGAAGCCGAAGAAGGAGGCCGCGCCCTCGAACCTTTCGATCACAGGCCGCTACATTTTGCAGCCGGAGATCTTCAACATCCTGGAGACGCAGGAGCGCGGCGCGGGCGGCGAAATCCAGTTGACCGACGCGATGCTCGCGCTCGCGGGCAAGCAGCCGTTCTACGGATTCAAGTTCAAGGGCAAGAGCTACGATTGCGGCTCGAAATCAGGCTTTTTGGCCGCCAACATCGCCTATGCCATGGACCGCGAAGATTTGCGCGGGGATTTGCTCAGCGAGATGAAGAAGTATGTGTGAGGGAAAATAAGTTACGGTCAAACGCCGCCGACGGTAGATTTAAATTTTCGGTTTGCCAGCCATCGTTTCGCCCTCTCAATTCTACTGACTGATCTCCACCGCACAACCAACGCGCAGCTTTTGCTGAAACCGTCGCCACATACAGAACCACCGACCGGAACAGACGGCTCGCATTGGCTAACCAGTCCACTCGTGATGTACTCCTCAACGCAGCCAATGAAGATTGGCTCCATGTAATCACGAACGACGTGTTTGCAGTATAGCTTTCGTTCGACGCCGATTGCAATTGATTCTAAGTAGTTGAGAACGCAGTATAAATCCAGCCGATACGCTTGAGGATTAAGGTTCAAATCACCGGAATCTCTTGCATCGGCAAGCTTTCTACATGCGGCGTCCAATATCGGATCGCAGTCATATTTATCGCACGCAATCAGTGTCCTGTTTATGCGAGCCTCCTTGCGAGCCGACCAAATTTGACATGCCGCAAAACCAACTAGGGCAAATGTCAATACATCGTAGATGCCGCTCGCTATTGCGGAGATTCCCGTCCATTCAGTAGTGCCAAAACCCAAAAATTTTTCGGGTGTCGCCATAATCTCACCCCTTAGAAAAATGCCGGATTTTTAATTATGCTTCTGGGAGATAACGTTCGTTTCCATGTCCCCGCTGGAAACCCGCCAATTTGGCATTCAACATTCGCCATTTTCTAACTAGTATTCATTGGACAGTAGCTTGTTGGTCAGAATTGCTCGTCACCAATTTTAATTCAGGCTGACCCGCCATATCGCGTAGATCTTTGGCCAATTCCGTAATGGTGACGATCCCCAACTTAAACAATGCGTCTGCCCCCATTTCGTCTAACGTATCTGCCGGATGCATTAGCGGGTTACGATCAAGTTGGCGCATTCTGTCCAACATCGCAGCAACCTTAGGGGATGGATATTTTTGCTTAGTTTCTGTTGCTTTTTCCGCCAGTTCTTCCAGAGCCTCAACATAATCAAACCAACTGCGGAATTCCTTTTCAGCGCTGCTCACTGCGCGATAGTAGGCCCCCATAACGACCTCAAGTCCGCGCAAAGTATGAAAACCGGAAGCCGTGTAACTCTCCAAGGCAAGACATCGTCCCGCCTCACGGAGTTCGTTCAAAGCATTGGTTGGAATGAACGGACGAATAGACTCATGAACGTTTTCTTCAGCCGTATGCAAAAGGGCCGAAATATCAAAGCCGATTTTCTTTTCGATAAAGTACGTCTCTGACTTTCGGCATTCGGCCGAAAAGACATGGCGAAACTCTTGGAATTTCGCCTTTATATTCCAGAACGTCCAACCATGAAGCTCGTCAGCAAGCTCCTTAAACTTAGAGCGCGATGAATCCGTAAAAAATTGCTCTACCATTGTTGCATCGATAGCTCGCAGAGCTTGGCGCGCGCTGTCTCGTGAAAGCGGGAAGGCCGCTTGTTCACCGTCGAATTTCTTAAGCGCGGTCTCCAAGCCCACGAGAGCTATGTACAAATCTATTGGCGGAAATTTTTCTTGGTTCAACTTGGCTGTTGTCGTTGAAAAGCTTTCTGCCAATTCAAATAAGTCTAATACCTCTAAACGCTTCACGGGCGACATCCTTCCGATTCTCTAAAGGAATGCGGAAAGATACCACAATACAGTGAATTCAATTTCGGCCTGTCGTACTCAGATATGTCCTTAAACTACCTACTTGACAGTAAATACACTTAGGCTTATATTCCTATCGCTTCATTCGTGAGGGGCGCTGTCCGGAGGCGTTCTTGAGAGCGGAATGAAGCGCGGCGCCCGCGCGGCTCGTGACGCACACGGCCACCCGGGAGGCTGAGGTTGACCCGCCCGCTCCCACTACGGGGAGCTGCCGCTTGCGGCGTGGGGCGGAACGGAGGACGCGGCGCGAAAGCGCCGACGATGCGCCGCCTGGCTTCACGGCCAATCTGCGCATCCCGTTCCAAACCTGCGCGGATCCTCGGCCTTAAGGAGAACGCCGCAGCGGATGGCATTGGCGGGTCGCCGCCTGTGCATGTCCGCGCGTTGCGGGCGGAGCGTCGGCGCTGGCCCGCGACGTTGGTGGAGCGCCGCAAGGCGGTGCGCGCTTCGGGCACATGGTCCTCGCAAGGCCATGCGAAGCGCGGCGACAACGATGTTGCGCCTTGCGGCGCTCCATCTCCCCTCGCCTTTTCAAGACGCGAACGAGGAACACCTCGCGCGCGTTTCAGGCGAGGCGTTTCGCAAAACTCACGCGCGGCGGCGCGGTGAGCCGATTGCGCTTGCGTTATGGTTGACGCGAATGGCGCAAGCGCCAATCGCTTTTATTTCTGCACGAATGAGGCAAGCCTCAAGCGTGCTGCTGTTTGAAAACTGAATCGGATTGTGAAGTTGGCTGGGCCCCGCCGGAGCCTGTCGCCGGCCGGCGCTTCGCGCCGATCCGTTGGCGGGGACGACGAGAAAGAAATCGTGGGCGACGCCCCCTCAACTCCCGTCGCGGCTGGACAACTGCGGAATGAACAGGTCAGACCATTTGTCCGGCGCGGTCTTGATGGTGCCGGCGGCCTTCATGAAATCGGCGAAGTTCTTGACCTTGTCCGGCGTGGTCGAGAATCGTGTGTCCGGGTCGGACAGGATCGCCAGCACGTCCTCCCTGGACACTTTGGTCTTGGAGGTGCGCACGAAAATATCCGCCGCCTCGTCGCGGTGGTTCTTGATGAAGGCGTCGGCCTCATCCAGCGCCGCCAGCATCGCCCCGGTGGTCTTCGGGTTGGCGTCGACGAACTTCTTCGGCGCATACACCACATCGAGCGTGATGTTGCCGATGTAATCCACCGAACTCGCGACCTTGTGCACCTTCGGGTCCTTGAGTTCGAGATAGGAGAACGGCGGCGAGGTGAAATGCGCGCTCACCTCCGAGCGCCCGGAGGTCAGCGCAATCAGGCCATCGGGGTGCGGCAGGCCGACAGTGAAGTGATCGAGCCTGGCGTAATTCTCGATGCCGAACTGCTTCGCCGCCATCATCTGCAGCACCACCGCCGACAGCGAGGTCTTGATGCCCGGCAGCGCGATCTTGTCGCCGCTCTTGAAGTCGGCGAGACCCTTGATCTGCGGATTGTTGGAGTTCAGGTACAGCGAGGTCGCGCTCAGCGCGCTGATGCCGATCACCTCGTTCCTCGGAATGCCCCTCGCCTTCGACCACAGCGCGACAAAGGCCGGCGCGCCGGTGCCCGCGAAGTCGAGCGAACCGGCCATCATCGCGTCGTTGATGTTATTGCCGCCGTCGAGCACGCGCCATTTCACGCTCACCTTGCCGAGGCCGGCCTTCTCCGCCTGCTTTTCGAGGAGCTTCCGGTCTTCCATCACGATCAGCGGCAGATAGAGAATGCCGTAGCCCTTCGAGATGGCCACCTCCGAGACTTCGGCGCGCGCGGGCACGGCGCTCCACGAGGAGGCAAGAACAACGGCCAGCGCGGCCATGAGGGAACGGCACCAGACAAAGCTCATCGGAATTCCTCCTCGTTTACCGCACCGCCGCCATGATCGCGCGGGCGAGCACCCGGCCGGTGCAGTCATAGGCGTCGCCCGACATATGCAGCCCGTCGAACGCCGACAGGCTGACGATGGAGACGCCCGCCTCCACCGTTTTATGCAGCATATCGAAACGCGGCAGATACGCCACCTGCCGGTCGCGCGCGACGGCGGCGATCGCTTGCTGCATCTTGGCGTAGTGCGTGGCGAGGATGACCGGCGTGTATTGCTGGTCCATCAAGATCACATCGGCGCCGTGCGCGCGCAGCATCGCGACACCGGAGGCGATCTTGTGTTCGAGGCTGTCGGCCCCTTCGCCCCAGGTGAAATCGTTGCCGCCGATCTGCCAGATCACGAGGTCGGGCTGATAGGCGAACACGTCATGCTCAAAACGCGCGATGTTGCCGGGGATGGTGTCGCCGTTGCGCCCGGAATTGACGATCTCGATCTGCATCGCGGGATCGAGCCGCAGCAACTCGCTGCGCATCACGCCGGGATAGGTTTTCTCCTTGCGCACCATCCACAGCCCCACGGTGGACGACGAGCCGATGGCGACAATCCTCAATGGCCGGTGTGCCTTGAGGGCTTCAGCGGTGTGCGGAAGCGCCGCGCCGAGCGAGAGCCCGTCGTTCACCGCGAGGCATGTTTCCGCGGGCGAGAGATCACCGGCGCGGCTCGCAACCGGCCATGCGGCCAGCGCAAGCGCCACACAGCACTGAAGCATATTCGGGAATCGGATGGCCGGGTTCATCCCGGAAGTGTAGCAGCGGACGAAAGACCGGTCAGGCGGCTTCCGTCACCAGATCCTCATTTATCGCCACGCAGCGATTCCGGCCCTGCTCCTTGGCTTGATACAGCGCCTTGTCCGCCGCCGCGATCAGGGCTTTCGGCGAACCGGCCATGTCCGGGATCAGGCAGGCGACGCCGATCGACACCGTGGTCGCCCATTTATCGGCCGACAGATGCGCAACACGGTCACGCACCTCCTCGGCGAGCTTGAGCGCGCCGGCAAGATCGGTATTCGGCAGCAGCAGCGCGAACTCCTCGCCGCCGTAGCGCGCGGCGCAATCCGAGGGGCGTTTCGCGGATTCGGCAATGCATGCCGCTATCCGCGCCAACAGTTGATCCCCTGCCTGATGGCCGAACAGATCGTTGAACGCCTTGAAATGATCGGCGTCGATCATCAGCAGCGACAGGGGCAGTTTCTGCCAGCCGCGCCGCCACTCGTCGAGAATTCGCTCGTCGAACCTGCGGCGGTTGTCGATCCCGGTCAGCGCGTCGGTGGTCGCAAGCTGCGACAGCCGCTTCTCGGCGGCCGCACGCCGCGAAATCTCACGGGTGAGAAACAGCGTCACGCCGATGGTGAAGATCGACAGGATCAGAATCAGCCCGCCGATAATCAGCGTCTGCCGCCACCATGTCCCGTAAATGCTGTCCAGCGATTTCCCGACCACCACCACCAGCGGCCGTGCGCTGTTCCGCCAGACATACAGCCGCTCGATGGAATCGACTCCGCTGCGAGCCTTCTCGAAACCGCTTGGTACTTCGAGAATATGGCGGACACTTTCCTTGGCGGTCAGACTCTTGCCGATCACATCCATATCGAATGGCTGGCGCATCATCACCACGCCGTCATGCCGGAAGATGGTGACGCTATCCTCGGGCGCGAATGTCAGCTTGCCGAACAGGTCATGGAAATAACTATAGCGCAGCGAGCCGACGACGACGCCGAGAAATTTCCCGTCGTAACCGGTGATGCGGCGGCTCAACACCACCGCGAATGTATTCCGGTAAACCGAGGGGTCACCGATATAGAGACCGACATTCGGATTGTCGCGATGAACCTTGAAGTACTCCTCATCGGCGCGATTTTCCTGCGCCGGGTGCAAAGTGCTCGAGTCGAGCTTCAGATTGCCGTCGGCATCGTACACCCGGATCGGGCCGTAGTACTGTGCGGTCGCCGCGTGATCGAACAGGATCAGATGCAGGATCGGCAGGCTGATGCGCTGGATATCAAGCTCCAGCATGTTGTTGACGACGTTGCGCAGCGACAGGTCATAGATCTCGATGTTGCGGCTGAGATCGGCGTCGATGGTCGCGGCCAGGTTCTCGGAGGATTGCTTGGCCAGTTCCTCCTTGCCGGTGCGGATGTCGAGCAGCACGCTGGCGCAGATCGTCATGAACGCCAGCGTCGCAAACACGGACACGATCGTCAGAGCGCGTGGCGAGACCTGCCATAGCTTTGAGTCCGATCGATACATTACGCCCGCGCCTATCCCAGCGTTAAGAACCGGTGGTACGCTGCAAACTGTTGCCGGAATCCTTACGTCATCCACCGCCCTCGGAGGCGGTTAATACCGGGTTTCAGGATATCGGGTTTCGTTCAGAATTAAACCAGGAACCCGCGCCCGGGATCACTGAATGAGACGCTAGCGCTGCACCCGAACGCCCAGCATCACAACCGTCTCGGCCGAATTCACGCCCGGAACATCGCTCTTCAGCCAGTCGCGCCGGACGGTGCCCTTGATCGCAAAGGTGCGGGTGAGCTTGTAGACCAGATCGGCTTCCGCAAAGTAGCGGCGGTCGAACCGCGTCCCTTCATAATCCGTGGTGCCATAGCCAAACCTGGCTGTACCGATCAGCCAGCGGCGGAAGGCATGATCGATCTGAACGCTGTAGTCGCGCGACAGCGAACCGGAGACGCCTTCCAAAGTCGTCTCGTTGATCGACGAGGTGGCATCAAGTCTCACCGTGGTGAGACCCGTCGCGGTCCACATCAGCGAAGCACTCGTGAGCAAGCCGGAGAGCTGCTTCAGGCGCGGATCCTGATAGTCGCGCCATGAATAACCGGCGGCGATCTCGCCGGTGAGCAGCCGCGAGAACTCGAAGCTCGTTCCCGCCTTGACGTAGGCACCATTGGAATCGCGCTGATAACCGTTACGGTCGAATTGCAGATCGTGCACGCGAGTATCGGCCTCGACCTCGGTGAACGGCTTCACCCCCGGCATCCAGTCGTAGTTGAGCCGCGCCTGCGCGCCATACTGATTGAAGTTGCGGTCGTCGTTGCTCGACGATCTGCCGTCGGTCAGTTTGGAATACTGATACACGGTACGGTCGGCATTGCCGTTGACCTGAAGCTGCAGGCGATTGAAGTCCTGCTCGACACCGACCGTGCCGCCGAAATTGGCGTAAACCGGATATTTCGACAGACCCACCTGCACGTCGGGCGAACCGGGATTGTCGGTCGCAACCCGCAACCGCAGCGCGGACGTGATGCGGGTATCGCGCGTGACATCGATGCGGCCGGAGAGTTTTCCATTCACGTCAGGACGATCGAGATCCACCGGCGAACCGGTCTGATCGGGAAATCTGGTGCCGTAGCCGGTGAACGAACCGCGCAGATCGAGGTTGAGCGCGTGGCGCGACCAGTCCGATGTCGCCTGCAATTCGGGGGCGACCCTGTAAATCGCCGAACCTCGCGGCTGCGAGAAACGGCCGGGATTGCTGTCGTAGCCGCCCGAAACTTCGACAGCCTCCTTCACCAGAAAGCCGCCGACATAATTGCCGACCTGCCCGAACGGATCATTGTCGACCCTCAGCCGTCGACGTGCCGGCGCGCCATCGGCAGTACCGGCGAATGAAGGCGACACCGGCGCCGTGACACGCGGCGCCTGCAATGGCGGATTCGGCGGATTGCCGGGCCCGACGAATCTCGGTTTCGGCGTGCCCGGATAAGGCTTCGTCTTGCGTCTGCGATTCAGCGAGTCATAGCCGGTGTCCGCCGCGCCCGATGCAGCCGGATTGCCGTACGTCCCCGGCACGCTCCCGGTGACATCGCGGTCGTTGACCGGTCGCAGCGGCGAATCCTGCGCCGGCGCGAACCCGCCGATCGAGGGTGCCAGCATCGAGGAGGTCAGCGCCTGCGCGAAGCAGGGACTGGACAGAAAGGTCGCTCCCAGCAGGGCGCAGGCCAGCGTCCCGCACGAATATCGTGCAGGGCGGCCTCGCCATTCCCTGGCCCCAAACTTGCTGGCCCCATGCCCAAAGGGCATCTTCAAACCTTCCCGGCAGAGCCGAAAACGCAACAACTACAATTGCTTGCAGCACAAAAGGCACGGCGCTCCGGTGTGGAACGCCGTTAACAGAGTTAAAACAACTATGGTTAATGAGCCGTTGAAGACGCCTCTTCCGGATCGCCGGATGTGATTGAGCGTGCTAAAGAAAATACGCAGCAGGCGACCACCGCCGCCTGCCCTTTCGGACATCGTGCATGGCTTCTTCCAAACCGCAGACCGCTGCTCTTTCGGCGTCTCTTTCTCCCGCCATCGAATCCGCGCTGCGCACGCTGGCGGCGGAGGCTGATGGCGTCGCCGCGCTCATCGCCACGTTGCAGAACGGCCTTGGCGCGCCATTCGCCGCGGCCACCGATCTGATCCGCAACGCCAAGGGCCGCGTCATCGTCACCGGCCTCGGCAAGTCAGGGCATATCGGCCGCAAGATCGCCGCGACGCTGGCCTCGACCGGCACGCCGGCCTTCTTCGTGCATGCGGCGGAAGCGAGCCACGGCGACCTCGGCATGATTACGCCCGACGACGTGATCATCGCGCTGTCATGGTCCGGCGAGACCGCCGAGCTGCGCAGCCTCATCAATTATTCACGCCGCTTCCGCATCCAGCTGATCGCGGTGACATCGGAAAGCGAATCCACGCTCGGCGCCGCCGCCGACGTGGTGCTGGCGCTGCCGAAGGCGCGCGAGGCTTGCCCGAACAATCTGGCGCCGACCACCTCGGCGCTGATGCAACTCGCGATCGGCGATGCGCTCGCGATCGCGCTCCTGGAAAGCCGCGGCTTCTCCGCGACCGATTTCAGCGTGCTGCATCCGTCCGGCAAGCTCGGGGCGATGCTGAAATTCGTCCGCGACCTGATGCACAAGGAAGAATCCGTCCCGGTGAAGCCGCTCGGCACGCCAATGTCGGAAGCCCTGTTTGAAATGACTTCAAAGGGTTTCGGCTGCGTCGCCATCGTCGACGGCCGTGGCGAGATCGCAGGCATCGTCACCGACGGCGACCTGCGCCGCCACATGCGGCCCGATTTGATGACCGCGACGGTCGATCAGGTGATGACGGCCAATCCGAAAACGATCAGCGGCGACCTGCTCGCAAGCGAGGCGCTGGAAATTCTCAATGCCTCGAAGATCACTGCGTTGATTGTCACCAAGGGCAAAACGCCGGTCGGCATCCTGCATCTGCACGATCTGCTGCGCGCGGGCGTGGCCTGAGGCTTACGCCGGGCCGACGCGCAACCGCGCGCCGTCGGCGTTCTCGATTTTCACCCGTGTTCCGGCCTCGAGCGCCGGTCCCTCGACGCGCCAGACCGTATCGCCGAGCTTGATGGTCCCGAACCCATTGACGATCGGGGTTTCGAGCGTCGCCACCTGCCCGACCAGTTCCTGTGTCCGGCGATTGAGGAATTGATTGTCCTTGCGCTCCGAGGCGCGCGCAGCGAAATGGCGCCACAACGGGACCATCGAGATCGCAAGCAATGCAAATCCGACAAGCTGCATCTGCCATGAGATTGCAACGCCGAACGACAGCACGCCCATGATCAGCGCGGCGAGGCCAAGCCAGAACATGAAAACACCCGGCACGAGGGCCTCGACGCCCATCAGCACGATGCCGAGAATGAGCCAATTCCATTTTCCGAGTGCAACA
The DNA here is from genome assembly GCA_907163345.1 of Haberlea rhodopensis. Taxonomy (NCBI): domain Eukaryota; kingdom Viridiplantae; phylum Streptophyta; class Magnoliopsida; order Lamiales; family Gesneriaceae; genus Haberlea; species Haberlea rhodopensis. The sequence goes on from CAJQUN010000067.1 coordinate 1,268,171, forward strand.
AGAGTATCGAACATCGTGAATTCCTCAGCCGAACGGCTTGGCGGGCGGTGTCGTGCCGGTGTTCGGCACGCTTGACCGCTTCGCCGCCGCAGATGCGACGCTCTCGCCGAACGTCGCCTTGGCGATTTCGCCGATGCCCGCGAGCGAACTCAAGAGGCTGGTCGCCTCCATCGGCAGCATGATCACCTTCTGGTTGGAGGATTCTGCGAACTGGCCGAACGCCTTGATGTACTTGTCAGCGATAAAATAATTCAGCGAGGCAACATCACCCTTGGCGATGGCTTCGCTGACCATCTGCGTCGCCTTGGCTTCGGCTTCCGCCGCGCGCTCACGCCCTTCCGCGTCACGGAACGCCGCCTCGCGGCGGCCTTCGGCTTGCAGGATCTGCGCCTGCTTGGCGCCCTCGGCGCGGAGAATTTCGGACTGGCGCTGGCCTTCTGCCTGCAAAATCTCGGCGCGCTTGACACGCTCGGCCTTCATCTGGCGGCCCATCGCCTCGACGAGATCGGCAGGCGGCACGATGTCCTTGATCTCGATGCGGTTGACCTTCAACCCCCACGGCGACACCGCAGCATCCACGACGCGCAGCAACCGCTCGTTGATTTCGTCGCGATGCGACAGCACCTGATCGAGATCCATCGCGCCCATCACCGAGCGGATGTTGGTCATGGTCAGAGTGACGATGGCCTGATTGAGGTTGGCGACCTCGTAACTCGCCTTGGCGGCATCGAACACCTGAAAGAACGCAACGCCGTCCACCGTGACGGTGGCGTTGTCCTTGGTGATGACCTCCTGCTCGGGAATGTCGATCACCTGCTCCATCATGTTCACCCTGCGGCCGATGCGGTCGAAATACGGAACGATGATGTTGAGCCCCGGCTCGAGCGTGCGGGTGTATTTGCCGAACCGCTCCACGGTCCAGTCATATCCCTGATTGACGGTCTTCACGCCCGCGAACAGCGTGACCACCACAAGCAGCAACAACGCAATGGCGAAAATATCGAATCCGGACATCGTTCCTCCAAAGCCAGGCATGTGACACTTCCATGGGCGGCACAGGAATATGATCGCATGCAGCCTATCACATTGTCTTTGCGGCAGGGTGTCCGGTTCGATCCGCCCGGCAGGAATAGAAGGAGATTAAATCCAGCCCTGCAATTCGCGCAGCACCAGTTGCCGGATCACATCCATGCCGCCATCGCTATCGTTCAGGCACGGGATGAAGGAAAATTGCTCGCCGCCGGCATGGCGGAAGATTTCCGCGTTCTCCTGCGCGATTTCCTCCAGCGTTTCCAGACAATCGGCCGAGAAGCCGGGCGTAATGACGGCGATCCGCTTGATGCCTTCTTTCGCCAGCCGCTCCATGGTCTTGTCGGTGTAGGGCTGCAGCCACGGATCGTAGCCGAAGCGCGACTGGAAGGTGAGGATCAATTCCTTGTCGTCGAGGTTGAGACGCTTGCGCAATGCTTCAACCGTGGCGACGCATTGCGTCTGGTACGGGTCGCCCTTGTCGACATATTTCTGCGGCATACCGTGAAACGAGGCGACGATCACCTCCGGCTTGAACGGCAGCGTCGCAAGCTGCGCCTCGACCGAGTTCGCCAGCGCATCGATATAGGCCGGCTCCTCATAATAAGGCGGCACAAAGCGCACGGTCGGCTGCACGCGCATCGCGAACAGCACCTCGGCCACCTTGTCGAACACCGTCGCGGTGGTCGCGGCTGAATATTGCGGATAGAGCGGCACCACCAGAATGCGGTCGCAGCCCCTCGCCATCAGCGCATCGAAGCCGGACTGGATCGACGGATTGCCGTAACGCATCGCCCAGTCGACCTCGACATGGTCATGGTCCGCGATCGCGGCCGCGAGCTTGTCGGATTGTCCACGGGTGATGGTCTTGAGCGGAGATTCATTCAGCTCGTTATTCCAGATCTTGAGATAGTCCTTCGCCTTCCTGCGAGGACGCACGCGCAGGATGACGCCGTTGAGCACCAGCTTCCAGAACAGGCCCTGATCCTCGATCACGCGCGGATCGGACAGGAATTCCTTCAGGTACACCCGAAGTCCGCGCGCATCGGCGGTGTCGGGCGTGCCGAGATTGACCAGCAGCACGCCGACGCGGCCGGCAGGCACAGGTTGGGAAGACGAAGATTCGACGCTCGACATCAGACTTTCCGGAAAAGACGGGTCATCAAAAGCACGTCGGCCGCCCGGCGGCAACACCGCCGAGCCGCATCACGCCGCCTCGGATTCATCGAGCAGACCGCGCCCGCGCAACAGCGCCTCCGGCTCCGGCTTGCGGCCCCGGAAAGCGATGTAGGCCTCCTCCGGGTCGCGCGAGCCGCCCGACGAATAGATATCGTCGTGCAACCGCTTGGCGACCTTGGGATCGAAAATGTCGCCCGCCTCCTCGAAAGCGCCGAACGCATCGGCGTCCATCACTTCCGACCACATATAGCTGTAATAGCCCGCAGCGTAGTGATCGCCGGAGAAGATATGGCCGAACTGCTGCGGGCGGTGACGCATCGCGATCTCGGCAGGCATGCCGATTTTCTCCAGCTCCTTCTTCTCGAACGCATGCACGTCGGTGATCGAGGCGGCAGGCTGGGTGTGGAATTCGAGGTCGAGCAGCGCCGAGGAGACGAATTCCACCGTGGCGAAGCCCTGATTGAATTTCCGCGCGGCGAGGAAGCGCTTCAATAAGTCCTCCGGCAGCGGCTCGTTCGTCTGGTAGTGGCGGGCAAACTTCTGCAACACTTGCGGCTGCTCCTGCCAATGCTCATAAAGCTGCGAGGGCAGTTCGACGAAATCGGTGAACACGCTGGTGCCCGACAGCGACGGATAGGTCACGTTCGACAACATGCCGTGCAGCGCATGGCCGAATTCGTGGAACAGCGTGCGTGCGTCGTCGGGCGACAGCAGGCACGGCTGGTTCTCCGCGCCACGCGAGAAGTTCATGATGTTGAGGATCACCGGGTAAACCTCGCCGTCGAGCCGCTCCTGATCGCGCAGCGAAGTCATCCACGCGCCGGACCGCTTGGAGGGCCGCGCGAAGTAGTCGCCATAGAACAGCGCCTTGTGGCGGCCGCTCGCATCCTTCACCTCCCAGACGCGCACGTCGGGGTGCCACACCGGCACGTCCTTGCGCTCATCGAAGGAGAGGCCGAACAGCCGATGCGCGACGTCAAAGGCGGCGTCGATCATGTTGTCGAGCGCGAGATAGGGCTTGATCGCCGCGTCGTCGAAATTGGCACGGCGCTGGCGCAGCTTCTCGGCGTAATAGCGCCAGTCCCACGCAGCCAGCTTGAAGTTGCCGCCCTCCTCCGCGATCAGGCCCTGCAGGGCGTCGCGATCCTTCAGCGCCTGCGCGCGCGCCGGCTTCCACACGCGTTCCAGCAAGTCGCGGACGTTCTGCGGCGTCTTCGCCATCGAATCCTCGAGGCTATAGGCGGCGAAGCTTGGCGCGCCGAGCAGCCTGGCCGCTTCTTCGCGCAATTTCAGGATTTCCAGAATGGTGGCGTTGTTGTCGTGGCTGTTGGCGTTGTCGCCGCGCGCGGTGAACGCCTTGTAGACCTTCTCGCGCAGGTCGCGCCGGGTGGAGGATTGCAGGAACGGCTCGACCGAGGAGCGCGACAGCGTCACCACCGCCTTGCCGGGCATGCCGCGTTCGTCCGCCGCCGCCCGCGCCGCCGCCACGAAGCTCTCGGACAGGCCGCCAAGATCGTTGGGCCCAAGTTCAAGGAACCAGTCCTGCTCGTCGCCGAGAAGATTGTGGCTGAACGTGGTGGCGAGATGGGCCAACTGCTCGTTGATCACCGCCATCCGGGCCTTGGCGGTCTCGCTCAGGCCCGCGCCCGCGCGATGGAAGTCGGTATAGGTCCGCTCCAGGAGCCGCGCCTGCTCCGGGGTGAGCTTCAACGCTGCGGCATTCCCGCGCAGCTTCGCGAGCCGCGCGTAGATCTGGGCGTCCATCATGATCGGATTCCAGTGCCGCGCCTCCTCCAGCGCGATCTCGCTCTCGATCTCGAGCAGCTCCGGTGTCGAATTGGCACCCACGAGGTCGCTGAACACGGCGCCGACGCGGGTCAGAAGCCGCCCCGCGCGCTCCAGCGCCACCACGGTGTTCTCGAAAGTGGGCTCGGCCTTGTCTGCCTTGATGGCGGCAATCTCGGCATCGTGCTCCGCGAAGGCGGCCGCGAAGGCCGGCGGGAAGTGCTCCGGCAGGATTCGCGCGAAGGGCGGGGTCTCAAACGGCGTCTGCCAGGTCTCAAGCAGCGGGTTGCCGCCGCCGCTCGGGGTTTGGGTGGCGGCGGACGGCGAAGCGGACGATTTTGTCATGGGAGCCCTGTTTTCAGCGATTTCTGCCCGGAACATATAGCATCGCGCGGGCTCTTTTTTAGGCCCGGAACGCTTGATTGCGGCGCCGATTTCGCAGACATTGCGGCCGCAAACGGAAAGACACCTTCATGAGCGCCGAAAAGACCGAAACCGGAGCCAAGACCATTGCCTGGCCGAGCGTCATCACCGTCCTGAGCGCCGCGATCCTGATCGGCGCGGAGGTGTTCGGCGCGGCTTTCGCGGGCGGCTGGGCGCTGGCGATCCTGTTCGGGCTCGAAGACACCGGCGCTCACATCCTCCAGGTCATCCTGTTCGCCATCGGCGTGGCGATCATGGTCGGCTTCGTGCGCGGCGCGCGGCAGGTCGAGCCGTTCACGCGGCGCGCCTGAGCGCCGAGGCGATTCGAACTGCGGCGAGAGTGTGATTTCGTTAAGCAGTTTTAACAGCCGTTCATGTTCGGCGGCGATTTTGCGGCTTCACGGCAACATCGCGCGACGATCGTGGAGAAATCTATCGCACGGCTGAAAAAGTCCTTGCGAACCAGAGTCAAAACTCATATTTCACGCCTGCCCAATTTCGCACGTGCCTGTGGTCGTGTGTCAGTCGGTGGGTATCCGGACAAGAGGCCGGACAGCCGCCAAGGGGACGAAGAACCGAGGGTCGTTTAGCCGAAAGGCTGAAAGGCCAGCATCTCTCTCAAGGGGTGCCGTTGAAGGTGACTTCTTCCCTTGCAACCGTGACTGACAGCCGGAGGCGAACCGGCGCACCCCGCTCTCAACGGGGGACGCGACTTAAAGCAACGACGGAGCGGGCTTTTTTGGTCTCTGTTGGCTTTCCACCAGCCAGCGCGAATACCGAAGAGGCTTGTCCTTCATTGCCAGGCGTGCGGTCGGGAATTTTCCCAACCAATCCACGGCAGCACAGTCCGATCTGAGGATCGGCCATCGTCGCGTCTCCATCGTGCGACATGGCTGAGGTTCTTGGCTCAGACGCAATTTTTTGGACGGTTCAGCGCCAGACCTTTTGGCTGGGCCGTTTGGGAGAAGTGCTATGACCGACCGTATCCAGGAATTCCTGCGCAACCGCCGCAGCGAGGGCCTCGACACCGAGCCGTGTCTCGTCGTCGACCTCGAGGTGGTGCGCGACAACTACCAGACCTTTGCCAAGGCGCTCCCCGACAGCCGCGTGTTCTACGCGGTGAAGGCGAATCCTGCGCCGGAAGTGCTGTCGCTGCTGGCCTCGCTCGGCTCGTGCTTCGACACCGCGACGGTGGCCGAGATCGAGATGGCGCTGGCCGCCGGTGCGACCCCGGACCGCGTCTCCTTCGGCAACACCATCAAGAAGGAGCGCGACATCGCGCGCGCCTACGCGCTCGGCATCCGCCTGTTCGCGGTGGATTGCGTGGCCGAAGTCGAGAAGATCGCCCGCTCTGCCCCCGGCGCGAAGGTGTTCTGCCGCATCCTGTACGATTGCGCCGGCGCCGAGTGGCCGCTGTCGCGCAAGTTCGGCTGCGACCCGGAAATGGCGGTCGAGGTTCTCGACCTCGCCAAGCGCCTGCGTCTGGAGCCAGTCGGCATCTCGTTCCATGTCGGCTCGCAGCAGCGCAAGGTGAAGGCGTGGGACCGCGCGCTGGCGATGGCCTCGCAGGTGTTCCGTGACTGCGCCGAGCGCGGGATCAGTCTCTCCATGGTCAACATGGGCGGCGGCTTCCCGACGAAGTACCTCAAGGACGTTCCTCCGGTCGTGCAGTACGGCCGGTCGATCTTCCGCGCGCTGCGCAAGCACTTCGGCAACCAGATCCCGGAAACCATCATCGAGCCGGGACGCGGCATGGTCGGCAACGCCGGCGTGATCGAGGCGGAAGTCGTGCTGATCTCGAAGAAGAGCGACGACGACGAGAACCGCTGGGTCTATCTCGACATCGGCAAGTTCGGCGGCCTCGCCGAGACGATGGACGAGTCGATCCGCTACGCGATCCGCACCCGTCACGACGCCGCGGAGATGGCGCCGTGCGTGCTCGCCGGACCGACCTGCGACTCGGCCGACGTGATGTACGAGAAGGTGCCGTACCCGCTGCCGGTGACGCTCGAGATCGGCGACAAGGTGCTGATCGAAGGCACCGGCGCGTACACCTCGACCTACTCGTCGGTGGCTTTCAACGGCATCCCGCCGCTGAAGACCTATCACATCTGAGGCCTGCCCTCGGGCCTGACCCGAGGGTCGCCTTTCGAGGCCTGAATAACCGGACGCCGGTTCGCCGGCGTCCATCCCGTCACAACTGATTTGCTGACAACACGCGGTGGACCGCAGGTCCATTGGCGTGGGGACTGACGTGCCATGACTGCTGCTGTTCGGAAAACCGCTGCCCTTCTTGCCGACTCCGCTCCGTTCGCGATCCGCGCCGAGCGCGCGTCTGACGTCGCCGCGCGCGAGGCATTGCTCGATGCAAGCTTCGGCGAAGGCCGCCACACCCGCACCTGCCAGCGGCTGCGCGACGGACGCGCGCCAGCGGAAGGCCTTGCCTTCTCGGCGATTCAGCAAGGCAGGCTGATCGGCACCGTGCGGCTCTGGCACGTCAATGCGGGCGGCATTCCCGCACTGGTGCTCGGCCCGCTGGCCGTGGACGCGTCCTGCCGCTCGCTCGGCGTCGGCGCGGCGCTGATGAACCACGCGCTGGCGGCGGCAAAGGCGCGCGGCCACAACGCCGTGATCCTGCGCGGCGATCCGGCCTATTACGAGCGGTTCGGCTTTTCCGCTGCGAAAACCGGCGAACTGGCGCTGCCCGGCCCGTTCGAGCGCGAGCGGTTGCTGGCGATCGAACTGCGCGAGGGCGCGCTCGACGGCGCGTGGGGCATGATCATCGCCACCGGCGCCAAGGCCCGGCGGCCACGCACGGCCAAAACCCGCGCGATCGCTGCCGCTGCGGCTTGATTAAACTGGGCGGACGAGGCATTGCCTGTCTCATCCAACCATGAGGTTCCCAATGTCCCGCCGTCTGATTTCGTCCGGTTCCCCTTTCGAGAAGGTCGCGGGTTACAGCCGCGCCGTTGTGGAAGGCGACATGTGTTTCGTCGCTGGCACCACCGGCTATGATCCCGTCACCAAGGTCCTGCCGGAAGACGTGGCCGAGCAGACGCGCAACTGCTTCAAGGTGATCGAGAGCGCGCTGAAGGATGGCGGCTTCGAGATGGCCGATCTCGTGCGTGCGACTTATTACGTCACCGATGCGAAGAATTTCGATGCGGTGTTCGCGGTCTGCGGCGAGACGCTCGGCGACATTCGCCCTGCGGCGACGATCGTTGCGGTGTCCGCGCTCTACAAGCCGGAAATGAAAATCGAGATCGAAGTCACCGCGAAACGCCGCTCGGCCTGAGATCCGCCGGTCATCCGGCGCGCCAAGATGTCGCAAGCCGCGTGTTGACTTCGCGGCAGGCCATCCTAACTTAACTTCATGATGTTGAACGTGCGCCCCAACCGTCTGTTGCTTCGCGCAGGTCACTTTCAAGCAGGAAAGTGACCCGGACGGACGTGTGTCCACACCGTCCGGGTTCTCCGTCAACACTCCCAAACATCAACCTGAAACCTGACTGAAATGCTCGCGACATGTCGCGAGCATGTTTTCCGTTGCTGGCCTGAATGCCACGCAGCCAACCCATGGTGAACGACATGCATAGCGATTTGCAGACACGGCTTCCCACCATCGCCATCAGCGTGCGCGATGCCGACCGGCTGCGCCATCTCGCCGAGGTCGCAGCGGATCGTTATCCCGAGACCGCGGAGTTCCTCGCGCGCGAAATCGAGCGCGCCGAAATTCGCGCCGCCGACCAGTCGATGCGCGACATCGTCGCCATGCAGTCGGAGGTGACGTTCCGCGACGACATCGGCGGACAGTCGCGCACCGTGACGCTGGTGTACCCGGAGGATGCCGATGTCGGAGCGGGCAAGATCTCGGTGCTGACGCCGATCGGCGCGGCGCTGATCGGCATGTCGGTCGGAAAATCCATCGAATTCCAGACGCCCGCGGGCGGCTGGCGGTCGCTGACCGTCACCAAGGTCTTGCACCGCGCCTGACGCCGGCACGCATATCCCTGTTCGTGTGACGTTATAAAATAGCATGGGCGATATCTTTCATCGCCCATGCTGCGGGTCATGATAAATAGAGAGAATGAGCCATAGCCATTCTCACAACCATCATCATGGTCACCACCATGACCATGCGGACCACGCGCACGACGATCACGCGCATCATGGCCATCACCACGCGCCCGTCGATTTCGGCCGCGCGTTTCTCATCGGCATCGCGCTCAACACGGCCTTTGTCGGGATCGAAGGTCTCTATGGCTATCTGGCGAATTCGACAGCGCTGCTCGCCGACGCCGGACACAATCTCTCCGACGTGCTCGGCCTCGCCACGGCATGGATCGCGGCCGTGCTATCGAAGCGCGCGCCCACCGCGCGCTATACTTACGGCCTGCGCAACACGTCCATTCTCGCGGCGCTCGCCAACGCCGTGCTGCTGCTGATCGCGTGCGGCGCGATCCTGTTGGAGGCGGTGCAGCGCCTGATCGAGCCCGAGCCCGTCAAAAGCGTCACCATCATCGTTGTGGCCGCCATCGGAATTCTCGTCAACGGCGCAACCGCATGGCTGTTCGCGTCCGGTCAAAAGGGCGACATCAACATTCGCGGCGCCTATCTGCACATGATGGCGGATGCCGGGGTCTCCGCAGGTGTCGTCATTGCAGGCCTGATCATCATGCAGACCGGCTGGCTGTGGATCGATCCTCTCACCAGTCTTGCGGTCGTGGGCGTGATCGTCTGGAGCACCTGGAGCCTCTTACGCGAAAGCACCGCGATGTCGCTCGCCGCAGTACCGGCTTCCATCGATCCTGCCGCCGTGCGCGCGCTGCTGGCGAGCCGCCCCGGCGTATCCTCGATTCACGATCTGCACATCTGGCCGATGAGCACGACGGAAACCGCACTCACCGCCCATCTCGTCACGCCCGGCGGACATCCCGGCGACGGCTTTCTGGTTGAAACCTGCCAATTGCTGCAGGAACATTTCCGGATCAGCCACTCCACGATCCAGATCGAAATCTCCGAACACAGCAACTGCGCGCTTGCGCCCGATCATGTCATATGAACGCCGGATGACGGATTTGGGCGCGCCATTACGTCACAAAAGCCGTTTCAGACCTTGATTTCATCGGCGTTTTGTCGTTTTGAAAGGCTCTCGCTGGCGCGCCTTTGCCGCCGCTTGTTTCCCCGACAATCTGGAGATTCAATGATGTCGTCCAATGCTTCGTCCGTGCATGCACGCATCACAGGTCCCATCGTCATGGTCGGCTTCGGGTCGATCGGCAAGGGATTGCTGCCGCTGATCGAACGGCATTTCGATTACGACAAGTCGCGCATCACGGTGATCGATCCCAAGGACGAAGGCCGCAAGGCCCATTGCGAGAAGCACAATGTGCGCTTCATCCAGCAAGGCCTGACCAAGGCCAATTATCGCGAGCTGCTAACCCCGCTGCTGACCGAAGGCGGCGGACAGGGCTTCTGCGTCAACGTCTCGGTCGACACCGGCTCCACCGACATCATGGAACTCTGCAACGAGCTCGGCGCGCTTTACATCGACACGGTCAACGAGCCTTGGCTCGGATTCTATTTCGATGCGTCGAAGGGCCCGGAAGCGCGCTCCAACTACGCGCTGCGCGAGAACACGCTGGCCGCCAAGAAGGCCCGCCCCGCAGGCTCGACGACGGCCGTTTCCTGCTGTGGCGCCAACCCTGGCATGGTCTCGTTCTTCGTCAAGCAGGCCCTGATGAATGTCGCCGCCGACCTCAAGCTCAATGCGCCGAAGCCGAGGAGCCGCGCCGAATGGGCGGACCTGATGCGTCAGGCCGGCGTCAAGGGCATCCACATCGCCGAGCGCGACACCCAGCGATCGAAGAATCCGAAAGAGCCGGGCGTGTTCGTCAACACCTGGTCGGTGGAAGGCTTCATCTCGGAGGGCGTACAGCCGTCCGAACTCGGCTGGGGCACCCACGAAAAATGGATGCCCGCGAATGCGCACACCCATCAAGCCGGTTGCGGCGCCGCGATCTACCTGATGCAGCCCGGCGCCGATACGCGCGTGCGCACCTGGTGCCCGACTCGTGGCGCGCAATACGGCTTCCTCGTCACCCACAACGAATCCATTTCGATCTCCGACTATTTCACGGTGTTCGACACGTCGGGCACCGCCATCTATCGGCCGACCTGCCACTATGCCTATCACCCCGCGGATGATGCGGTGCTCTCGCTGCATGAAATGTTCGGCCGCGCCGCCAAGGCGCAGGAGAAGCATCATATCCTCGATGAAAACGAGATCGTCGACGGCATCGATGAACTCGGCGTGCTGCTCTACGGCCACGACAAAAATGCCTACTGGTACGGCTCGCAGCTTTCCATCGAGGAGACGAGGAAGCTCGCGCCCTATCAGAACGCCACCGGCTTGCAGGTCACGTCGGCGCTGGTCGCGGGCATGGTGTGGGCGCTGGAAAACCCGAACGAAGGCATCGTCGAAACCGACGAAATGGATTTCGATCGCCTGCTTGAAATTCAGCGGCCGTATCTCGGGCCGGTGAAGGGCTATTACACCGACTGGACGCCGCTGACGGATCGGCCGGGCCTTTTCCCCGAGGACATCGACACCAGCGATCCGTGGCAATTCCGGAATGTTCTGGTGCGCTGATCGAATAGTTTCCGTCCTTCGGAACAACCTCCAAACTCGTCATGCCCGGCCTTGTGCCGGGCATCCTCGTCTTAAGCATCATGCACAAAGACGTGGATGGCCGGGACGAAGCCCGGCCATGACGAAAAGGTTCTCACCAGATGACTGTGGTCGCTTTCACTTCTTCACCGGCTCGCCCATCTTCTCGGCGGGCGCGGGAGGAAGTGCCGGGGTTTTGCCCATCTTTTGCTGCTGCGCGTCAGGGCGTGCGGGCTCGGGCGGCGGCGTGGTCGGACGCGTGCCTCCCGGCTTCGATTCCGCAGGACCATCGGTCTTGCCCGCAGGTGCCTGCGGGGTTTCGGAATTGGGCGCGGTCGCCTGCGCGACCTCTTTGCGCCCGGACAATTGCGACCATGACAATCCAACCACCGTCAGCCCCATCGCCACCATCACGGCGGCGAGCACAAGGTCGAGCCGGAATGGATTTTTCTGCTGCGAATCCATGACCGCTTCCTTTCACGTGAAGGATAACGGTGACGTCGCGGCTCAGGTTCCCCCATGCGGGAACCGTGAACAGGGCTAAAGCGGCAGCAACCCTGCGTCGCCGTCTTCCGTCGCGAGGGCGAGCAGCGAGCCTTTGGCATTCCATGCGAGCGCCGACACCGGCCCGCCGCCGTTGCGGCGAACCAGAATCTCCGCGCCGTCCTGAATGCGTACCATCAGAATGGTGCCGTCGCTGTAGCCGGCCGCGAGAATATCGCTCTTCGGATGGCAGGCCACCGCTGTGACTTTCGCCTGCAACGGCGCCAGCATCGCCGGCTCCTTGCCCATCGGTCCATCCTTGCTGCCGAACGGCCACAGGATCACGGTATCCGCGCCGGAAGTGGCGAGGAGTTTTCCGCCCACGCTCCACGACATCGATCGCACGCGGCCGGGATAGCCGGTCATGCGCATGTGCTTGGCATCGGCGAGCCGCCAGCCATGCAACGCGGGCTCGTGCATTGCAGTGACGAGAAAGCGGTTATCGGCGCTGAACATGACGCCGAGATGCGAGCCCTTCCACTCCAGCACTTCCGGCTTCGCCGCCATGTTCGGAAACCACAGCGTCACGCCGTTGTAATGGGCGATCGCCAGACGCAAACCTTTCGGCGCGAAAGCAAGGCCGCCGACGGTCGAGGGCGCGTCAAAAGACTTTTCCGCATCCTTGGTTTTGACGAACGCGGTCTTGCCCGCCGACCACGCCACCGTGCCATCCGCATGGACCGCCACGTTATCGATCCAGCGATGGCGGGCGTCCGCAGCAAGCGTTTCGATCTTGCCCTTGGCATCGACCGACACGACCTTGCCGTCGTCGCCGCCGGTGATGAGACGCTTGCCGTCAGACACCGCGCACAGAATGCCGCCGCCATGCACGCCCAGTTGCGTCCGTTCGCCCTCGCCATCGGCGAGAACAACGCTCTCCTCGCCATTCACGAACGCCGCCACCTCGCCGATGAAATGCACGGCGGTGGCGGGTGCGTGCAGCTCGATCTTGAGAACGCTCTTGGTGACAGAGGCGACGGAAGATGGTTCGTTCAGCGACATCAATTTGCAACTTATCTCAAGTCTTCGGGCGGGCTAGATGCACCCTCTCCCACAAGGGGAGAGGGAAAGATCACGCGATCGTCTTGGCGAAGCCTTCGCGGATCCGCTCCTCGGGCAATTCGCGGCCGATGAAAACCACGCGGCTTTCGCGCTTCTCGTCCGGCTTCCATTTCCGCTGATGATCGCCTTCAAGCATCATGTGCACGCCCTGGAATACGTAGCGGTCATCATCGCCCGCGAACGCCAGGATGCCCTTGGAACGCAAAATCTTCGCGCCGTCATTGGCGACAAGCTCCTGCAACCACGGCATGAACTTCGTCGGATCGAGCGGCCTGTCGGAGCGCAGCGACAAAGACTGCATGTCCTCGTCGTGATAGTGCTTCATGCCATGGCCGTGATGGTGGCCGTGGTCATGGTGATGATGGTCATGATCGTGGCCATGCTCGCCGCAGCCGCAATCCGGCCCATGCTCATGGTCGTGATGATGGTGGTGGTCGTGCTCGTCTTCCTCGAGGAAGGCGGGCTCGAGCTCCAGAATGCGGTCGAGATCGAACGCGCCGCGTCCGAGCACGTCCGTCAGCTTCACCGCGCAACGCTGGGTCTTGTGCAGCGTGGCGTACGGATTGATCGCGCGGATGCGGCCTTCGACCTCGGCGAGTTCATCCTTGTTCACCAGATCGGTCTTGTTGAGCACGATGACGTCGGCGAAGGCGATCTGGTTCTTGGCTTCCGGGGCATCCTTCAGCCGCTCGCTGAGCCACTTGGCGTCCGCCACCGTCACCACCGCGTCGAGCGCGGTCTTCTGGCTCACTTCTTCGTCGACGAAGAAGGTCTGCGCCACAGGTGCCGGATCGGCAAGGCCCGTCGTCTCGAGAATGATGGCGTCGAACTTGCCCTTGCGCTTCATCAACCCGTCGATGATGCGAACGAGATCGCCGCGCACCGTGCAGCAGACGCAGCCATTGTTCATCTCGAACACTTCTTCGTCGGCGCCGACGATGAGGTCGTTGTCGATGCCGATCTCGCCGAATTCGTTGACGATCACGGCATATTTCTGGCCGTGGTTCTCCGACAGGATGCGGTTGAGCAGCGTGGTCTTGCCCGCGCCGAGATAGCCGGTGAGGACGGTTACGGGAATTTTGGAAGCAGCGTCAGACATGGAAACTCCGGACACACAAAAAGGCGCTTGAAGCCGGTATTTCCTGACCTGCCAGCGCGCCGGTGAGAGCCTTTATATTGTGCCGGGCGGCCTCAATGTAAGTGGGAATGGCACAAATTTCGGGGCGATTCAGGCCTCCAGATGTCGCCCCGGAGCGAACCGGCGCACAAGCCCGCCAGCCGGCCCGATAACCATCGAGAGAAAGTAGATCGCACCGGCGGCCAGCACGACAGACGGTCCCGCGGGCGCATCGGCCGCCGCCGCCAGCACAAGGCCGAGATAACCAGAGACGATGGCGCTGACGATGGCCACGAGGATGATGCGCGAGATGTCACGCGACCAGAACTTCGCGATTCCCGCCGGGAGGATCATCATGCCGACCGCAAGCAAGGTACCGAGCGCGTTATAGGCACTGACGAGATTCACCACGACAAACGCCATGAAAACGAGGTGCGCCAGCGCGCCAGCGCGCCCCGCAACGCGGATGAACAGCGGATCGACACATTCCATGACGAGCGGCCGGTAGATCACGGCGAGGGCGCACAGCGTCAGCGTGGTGTTGAACGCGATCAGATAGAGCGCGCCCGCGTCGATCGTCTGCACGTCCCCGAACAGAATCTCGATCAACTCATGACTCGACCCGTGCGACGCCACGAGAATAACGCCGAGCGCCAGAGAGACGAGATAGAACACCGCAAGCGAGGCATCCTCCTTCATCTCCGTCACGCGTGTCATCAAACCCGACAGCACGGCAACGACCAGACCGGCGATCAACCCGCCGATCGTCATCATGATACGATTCATCCCCGACAGCAGGAACGCGACCGCCACGCCCGGCAGGATCGCATGCGACATCGCATCGCCCATCAGGCTCATCCGCCGCAACATCAGGAACACGCCGATCGGAGCGCTGCCGAACGACAGCACGACGATCGCGACCAGCGCGCGGCGCATGGTTTCATCGGTGAAAGGTGCCGCGAAAATATCGAGCGTCATCAGGCGGCCTGCGATGTGTGCGGGTCCGCGCAGGGCGCAGCCGCGTCGTCGAACGCCTCGCACATCTGCCGCGCGCGGGAGAGGTGTTCGGCCGTCAGCACGTCATGGGTGGCGCCCCACGCCACCGGCGTGCGCGCAAGCAGCAGCGTTTCGGGAAAATTCGCTCGCACCTCGCCAAAATCGTGCAGCGCCGCCAGCACGGTGCGCCGCTCGCTGTGCCATTCCCGCACCAGCATCATGAGATCGGCGGCGGTTCCTGCGTCGATGGCGTTGAACGGCTCGTCGAGCAAGATCAGCCGCGCATTTTGCAGGATGACACGCGCGAACAGCATCCGCTGCATCTGCCCGCCCGACAGCGTACCGATCGGCCGGCGTTCGAATCCGCTCAGGCCGACGGTTGTGATCGCCGCCTCGATGGACTTGCGGTCGGCTGCCTTGAAGCCGCCGAAAGCACCCTTGCGCCGCCATAATCCCAGGCCGACGAAATCAAACACCGAAATCGGAAAATCGCGGTCGATGTCGGCGCTCTGCGGCAGATAGGCGATGTGGCGCGGATCGAGCCCGCCAAGACCGATGCCGCCGGACAGCGGCTTGAGAAGCCCGGCGATGCCGCGAAACAGCGTCGATTTGCCCGCGCCGTTCGGCCCCACCACCGCCAGCAACGCGCCCTCCTCGACCGTGCCATTGAGATGATGGACGGCCGGATGGCGCTCGTAGCCAAGCGTCAGGTCGCGAAAGGTGATCCGGGCGGTCACAGAGGCCTCATGGCGGCAATAACGAAGATCCAGAGCGCCGCCACGATCAGCAGCGACCCGCCCAGCCGGGCTGCCAGCCCCATGCGCAGCAGCGACCATGGCACGGCCTGCGCCGGATGGGGCGTGGAGGGCGCATGGTGATGCCCTGCGGCCGCCTCGGGCGCTCTCAGGTGCGTTCCGGCATGGTCATGGCCGCACCCATGGGGATGGGCCGCGCCCTGAGCCGAACCTTGAACTGAACTTTGGGCTAAACCTCGGGCCATGGAAATTGCCTCATATCCGGCAGCACCGCTGGCCAGTTAAAATGTTATATTATAACATATTTTCAAATAGCAAGGGTTGCCGCCCGCCCCCTGCCCCGCATCAAGAAAAATGACGCACGAGAGCAAGTCCCGCCACGAGGCCCGCGAGGCCCAGCAGGACCGATCCAACGACATAGGACAAGGCCGCCAGCCCGGCGCCGCGCTCGTACAGCGTCACCGCGTCGAGCGAGAACGATGAAAACGTGGTGTAGCCGCCGAGGATGCCGACCATCACGAACAGCCGCCAGGGCTGCGCCGCCTGCCCCTTGAAGGCGAGGTAGCCCGCGATCAAACCCATCACCAGCGAACCGGTGACGTTGATGACGAACGTGCCAAAGGGAAAGCCCGTGCCGAACAGCCGGGCGCAGAGCTGATTGACGGCGTGGCGCAGCGACGCGCCGAGCCCTCCGCCAATGAAAACCAGCAGGTAGTTCATCCGAGCCTCATATCCGTCTCAGCCGGCGGCCCCGGCCTCGGGCAGGACCACAGCCACACAAAATGAAGGGGCGGCACATGGCCGCCCCTTGCTTAGTGAATCTGAGATTTCCCGCAACCTTCACGAGGCCTTGGAGAGCAACTCTTCCACGTATTCCCAGTTCACAAGGTTCTCGATGAACGCCTTGAGATAGTCGGGACGGCGGTTGCGATAGTCGATGTAGTAGGAGTGCTCCCACACGTCGACGCCGAGGATCGGATTTCCGCCATGAACCAGCGGGTTCTCGCCGTTCGGCGTCTTGGTGACTTCGAGCTTGCCGTTCTTCACCGAGAGCCAGGCCCAGCCGGAGCCGAACTGGCCCGCGCCGGCGGCTGCGAAATCGGCCTTGAACTTCTCGAAGCCGCCGAGATCCTCGTCGATCTTCTTGGCGAGCTTGCCGGGCAGCTTGGTGCCGCCGCCGTTCGGCTTCATCATTTTCCAGAAAAGGGTGTGGTTGTAGTGCTGCGCGGCATTGTTGAACAAGCCAGCGTTCTTGCCGAACGAGCCCTTGACGATCTCTTCGAGCGACTTGCCCTCGAATTCGGTGCCCTTGAGCAGGTTGTTGCCGTTGGTGACGTAGGCCTGATGATGCTTGTCGTGGTGATACTCGAGCGTCTCCTTGGACATGTAAGGCTGGAGCGCGTCATGAGCATACGGCAGGTCCGGAAGGGTAAAGGTCATAGGATACATCCGCGATCGTGAGAGAGAGTACGAAACTTAACGGCGCGGACTATAGAAGGTTTCCTCTCCGGAACATAGAACCTTCGGGCGCGGGGATGCTCAGCCCACGGGGCATGACGCCGCGCGCAAATCATGCGATAGCCTTGTTTCGACAGCTTCTTTTCGCCGTGCTGGCGGGCCCCTGAGGACGACGAAACGCTCATGAAACGTGTCTTGGCCGCACTCGTCGTTTGTATTTTGCAGTTTCCGCTGGCTGCAAATGCCGCGGACATCCTCCTGATGAGCGGCGGCGCCCCGAAAGACGTGCTGATCACGCTGATCCCGCAATTTGAAAAAGCGACCGGCCACCGCGTGATCACGCAGCACGTCCTGATTTCCGCATTGCGGCAAAAAATACTGGCCGGGGAAAATGCCGACGTCCTGCTGATGCCGACCTCGGTTCTCGACAATCTCGCGACGATGCACAAAATCCAGCCGGAGGATCGTGCCGCGTACGGAATTCTTAAACTTGTCGCAATCGTCAAAGACGGCGCGCCTCGCCCGGACATCTCAAGCGTCGACGCCTTTCGGCGCGCTCTGGTGGATGCCCCCTCGGTGGTCTATTCGACGCCGGCCTCGACGCCGAGCGGCGCGCACATGGCCAGCATGGTCTCCCAGCTCGGCATTTCCGACATCGTGGAGCGCAAGGTGACCTATCGCCCCGCGCTGGAAGGCGGCGTCAGCATGGTGGCCGACGGCCGCGTCGCCATCGGAATTTATCCGGCGAGCGAAGTCGTCCATGTCGACGGCGTGGCTTCGCTCGGTCCCCTGCCCGAGCCGCTGCAACTCACTCTGGTTTACGGAGGCGCGGTGGCCGCCACCAGCAAGGCTCCCGGACCGGCGCGGGAATTGATCCGCTTTCTCGGCTTGCCACAGAACCGCGCCGTCTGGCGGCATGAGGGATTCGAAATTCCGCACTAACCTTTCAATGCTCAATCCGGGGATATCCAGATGGCAACTTACGACGATCAAAACATCTTCGCGAAAATCCTGCGCGGCGAACTGCCCTGCCTGAAAGTGTACGAGAACGATCGCACGTTCGCTTTCCTGGACATCATGCCGCGCTCGCCGGGCCACACGCTCGTGATCCCGCGCGCGGGTGCGCGCAACCTCCTCGACATCCGCGAGGAGGATTTCATGGAGGTCGCCCGCACCACCCGCACCATCGCACGCGCCGCGATGAAGGCCTTTGCCGCCGACGGCATCATCATCCAGCAATTCAGCGAGCCCGCGAGCGGTCAGGTCGTATTCCACCTGCACATGCACGTCATGCCGGTGAAGGAAGGCGTTCCCCTGCTGCCACCGCAAACCCGCAAGGAAGACCCCAAGGTGCTGGAAGACCACGCGGCCAAGCTGATCGCGGCGCTGAGAGCATAATCGCCGCTTAAGGCGGCAAACAAAAAAGCGGGGCGGCCAAGCCGCCCCGCTTTTTTAATTGTCCGTGAGCTTCCGGCTTACACGCCGAGGTAGCGCTGCAGCACTTCCGGCTGTTTCTTGATCTCCAGCGCCGGTCCCTCGTGAACGATATGGCCGTTGTTGATGATGTAGACGCGCTGCGCGAGCGCCAGCGTCGCGGCGAGGTTCTGCTCCACCAGCACGATGGTCTGTCCTGCGGCTGCGAGGTTGCGGCAGGCGTTGACGAGGTCGCGCACAATCACCGGTGCAAGGCCCTCGAACGGCTCGTCGAGCAGGATGATTTCGGGATCGCGCACCAGCGCGCGCGCGATCGCCAGCATCTGCTGCTCGCCACCCGACAGATCGGTGCCGCGGTTCCCGCGCCGCTCCTTGAGCCGCGGGAACATCTCGTAGATGCGATCGAGCGGCCAGCGCTTCGGCGCGGTGATGCCCGCGAGGATGATGTTCTCCTCGACATTGAGGCTGCCGAAAATACGGCGATCCTCGTGCACAAGCTGCATGCCCGCCTGGGCGATGACATGGCTTTTCTTGCCCGCCAGATCCTGCCCGTTGAACATGATGTTGCCGGAACGCGGCGTCACCACGCCCATCAGACTTTTCAGCGTCGTGCTCTTGCCCGCGCCGTTGCGGCCGAGCAGCGCCACGACCTCGTTGCGGTTCACGTTCAGCGACACATCGAACAGGATGTGCGAGTCGCCGTAGTACGAATTCAGACCTTTGACCTCGAGCAGGCTCATTCGAGAACTCCCCCGAGATAGGCTTCCTGAACTTTCGGATTGTTCTTGATCTCGTCCGGCGTGCCTTCGACCAGCACACGACCCTCCTGCAAAACCGTAATCTTCTGGGCCAGCTCGAACAACGCATCCATGTCGTGATCGATCACGATCATGGTGCGGCCCTTCGCGATCGACTTCAGAAGCTTGACCGTTTCCACGCGCTCGCGCGGGCTCATGCCTGCGAGCGGCTCGTCGAGCAGCAACAGGCTCGGCGAATTGGCGAGCGCGAGGCCGATCTCAAGGCGCCGCTTCTCGCCATAGGCGAGTTCGGACACCGGCACATCCGCGCGCTCGGTGAGGTTCACCATGGCAAGCACGTGATCCACCTGCTCGTTCAATCCCTTGACGCTGTCGATCCGTTTGAAAAGATCCAGACGGAACTTGCCGCGCAGATCGCCGAGAACCGCGATAATCAGGTTCTCGCGAACGGTGAGGCGCGTGAACAACTGATTGACCTGATAGCTCTTGGTCAAACCGAGCTGGCAGACATCGGTCACGGTCTTGCCGGTGATGTCGTGGCCCTCAAACACGATGTTGCCCGAGGTCGGCGCCACTTCGCAGGTCAGCATCTTGAAGAAGGTGGACTTGCCCGCGCCGTTGGGGCCGATGATGCCGCGCAACTCGCCGTGGTTCACCGTGAAGTTGATATCGCTGTTGGCAACGAGGCCGCCATAACGCTTGGTCAGACCCGTCGCCTGCAGGATCGGCCCGCTATAGCCATCGAGGGCGCGCTGGCGCGGCGGCATCGGCGCCGCAACCGGTTCACGCGCGATTTCGGCTTCCGCGATTTCCTGCTCCTGCTCGGCCGTCATGCCGGGAACAGGCGCATCCTCTTTCGGCTCCGACGCAGAGCGGCGCACGAAGATCAGATTGTAGAGATCCTGGATGCCGCCGATGAGGCCGCGGCGGAGGAAGCAGACCAGCAACACGAAGATGACGCCCAGCACCAGCTTCCATGCCGCGCCAAGACCGAGCGCCGCCTGCAGGAAATCCTGCAGGAACAGCCACACCGTCGCGCCGAGCAATGGGCCGAACAACGTGCCGGTGCCGCCGATCGCCGTCATCATCACGAGCTGCGCCGAGGTGTCGAACATGAAGGCATCCGGCGGCATGAACGCCTGCATGACACCCAGCAGACCACCCGCGAAGCCGGCATAGGCGGCCGCGACGACGAAAGCCGTGAGCTTGTAGCCGTGGACGTTGTGGCCGACCGCAGCCGCGCGCAGCGGATTGTCGCGAATCGCCCGCAGCACCGCGCCAACCGGCGAACGCACGATCCGCAAGCCCAGCACGATGCCGATGAAGAACCAGAACGCCAGGAAGCCATACAGCGACCAGCCGGTGGTGAAATGCATATGGATGAAGCCGAGATCGAGGCTGGGGCTCGGCACGCCCGGCAGGCCGTTCTCGCCGCCGGTCCAGTCCGACAGCGGATTGAACTCGACGAAGAAGAACACTTCCGCGATCGCCACCGTGATCATGGCGAAGTAGATGCCGGTGCTGCGCAGCGCGATCAGGCCGACAAGGTAGCCAACCGCGGCGGCGGCGACCATGCCGATGAACAAAGCCGTTATCACATGGGGGAAACCGGCGATGGTCAGAAGATAGGCCGCGACGAAGCCGCCGGTGCCGTAAAGCGCCGACTGGCCGAACGACAGAAGGCCGGTGAACCCGAACAGGATATCGAAGCCGATGCCGAACAGGCCCCACACCAGAATGCGGTTGACGGTGTTCGGAGCGAATCCGAGATGCGGCAAAATGAAAGGAGCGATGAGCAGGCCGACGGCCGTCAGCGTCTCGATCAGAAAGGGGCGTTGCTTGATCATGAATAAACCGTTCCTATGCCCGGCTTTGCGAGCCAAACAGCCCGTGCGGTCGCAGCACCAGCACGAGCGTCATTGCCGCGAACAGCATGACGTAGGCGTAGCCTGGATTGATCATTGAAGTGATGCTGATGATCTCGCCCGCGATCAGGCCGCCGAGAATCGCGCCCGGGAACGAGCCGACACCACCGATCACGATGACGACGAATGTCTGCACCAGGATCGCCTCGCCCATGTCGGGGGTCAGCGACACCACGGGAGCGTTGATGATGCCCGCGAAACCGGCCGCCATCGCGCCGATGCCGAACACGATCATGAAAATGCGGAAGACGTTGATGCCGAGCGTCGACACCATCATCGAGTCCTCGATGCCGGCGCGGACGATCATGCCAAGGCGCGTGCGGTAGAGCACGAGGTACAGCGCAAGAAGCGCGATCGTCACGATGCCCACGAGCGCCAGACGATAGGTCGGATAATACATGAAGCCGAGCGAGGTGATGCCGCTGAAAATCTTCGGCGCAGGCACCGTCAGCGACAGGCTGCCGAAGAAGAAGCGCACGATTTCAACGATGCAGATGCCGATGCCGAACGTCACCAGCAACTGGTCCTCGTCGGGGCGTCCGTAAAAATACCGGATGATGACTCTTTCCATCACCACGCCGGCAAGCATGACGAATAGCGAGCCGCACAGAACCGCGATGATGAAGGAGCCCGTATAGGTAAAGGCCACGTATCCGGCATAGCCGCCCAGCATGAACATCGCGCCGTGCGCGAGGTTCAGAACGCCGAGGGTGCCGTAGATGATCGTCAGACCCGATGAGATCAGCGCCAGCAGCGCACCGAGCACGAGCCCGTTGAACAACTGTGAAACGAAATTTGCCCAATTGATCACTTGTTTCCAGCCCGCGAAAATTTCTTTTTTACAACCGCTGAGCTTTCGTCCTGCGACCCTGCATCAGCGCCTGTTGAGTTATGAACCGAGACCGTTAAAGCCGGCACCTGACACGAAGTCGCATCAGGTGCCGGCGTTCAACGAGACTTAAGCGATCAGGTGTAATCGCCGAGATTGCAGCCGAACGCGTCCGGCTTCTGCATCAAGCCTTCACCGGGGACGATTTCGACGACATCCCAGTAATCTTCCTTGTTCTTCATGTCCGCGGACTTCTTGCCGCGCACGATGATGACCGGGCGAATGCACTGGTGATCTTCCTTGCGGTAGTAGACCTCACCGACCAGCGACGGAATCTTCTCTTCCTTCTCGTAGGTCTTGATGATGTCCGGCGGATAGAAGCTCTTGGCTTCCTCGGCCATGCGGGCCCAATGCACGAAGCTGATGTAGGCGTTCTCCGCACCCCACTCGGGCTGGTAGCCATACTTCTTGCTGAAGGCTTCGTTGAACATCTTGGCAAGCGGATACTTGTCTTCGATCGTCCACCAGTAGTCGGTCGCCGCATAGACGCCCGCGAGCAGATTGCCGCCGACTTCGGGAGCCAGGAACGGAATCTGGTACGGCACGGCGAGCTTCATCTTGTCGAAGATGCCGAACTGCTTGGCCTGCTGGGTGGAGAGAACCGCGTCGTGACCCCAGTTGACGTTGATCAGCACGTCAGCGCCGGAGTTGGCGACGTTCAGCAGATAGGACGAATAGTCAGGCGCACCGAGCGGCGACACCTGGTTGGTGACCGTGGTCCAGCCTGCCGTCGCAAGGTAGTCCTGCATCGACTTGGTGACGGTGTGGCCGTAGGTGTAGTCCGGCGTCATGTACGCCGCCTTCTTGTTCTTGCCGAATACCTTCACGAGCTGCGGACCGATCGCCGCGGCGGCGGTCTGGCCGAAGAAGTTCTGGCGGAAACCGTAGCGGACGCAATCCTTGCCGGTGGTGTCGTTGGAGCCGGAAATGCCGGCGACGTACATCACCTTTTCGCGTTGGGCGAGCTTGTTCAGCGCAACCGCAACCGCCGACGAGGTCGAGCCGGTCATCAGCACAACCTTGTTCTCGGTGATGAAGCGCTGCTCCGCCTGCACCGCGATGTTCGGCTTGGCGCCGCTGTCGGCGACGACGAGCTTCACTTCCTTGCCGAGGATACCCTTGCTGGTCTTCGGCGAAATCTTCTTGACGAGTTCGTGGCCCTGATTGATGTGCTCGACCGCGAGCTCCCAACCCTTGAGTTCGTCTTCACCCTGCACGGCGTAGGTGCCCGTGCGCGGCACCGCGGCGCCGAAGGTGATGGTGCTGCCGGACGAGCCAGCAGGGTAAGTGCCAATCGGCGCATTCTCGGCGAAAGCCGGCATCGACAATCCGCCGGACAGCGCAGCGCCGCCGATCAGACCCGCACTGCCCTGCAACAATGCACGGCGCGACAACCCAGAATAGAGAATTTCATTGATCTTCGTCATCAGTAACCTCCCAAAACATTGTTGCGGCTTATGATGAGCTAGCGAAAGCAGATGAAATTCCGCAGCTCTCGTTTATATTTATGCCGGTTCCTTTGAATTCCTTTCATGCCAATTCTGTCAATGTCACTTTGGTCGAACGGTCCTGCACCGGGCGCCGTTAAGGATATGCGCGCGTCTGCATGCACTTCGAGAAAGCGGCATAAAAAGCCAACTTCAGAGAGTTTTCTGTAACTTGAATGCAAACCGCGCAGCTCATGCTTATCCGTAAGGATGATGCGCTCCGGTGCCGCATGCGCCCCTGTTTTTAGTCGTGTTACGACCTTTCAGAAGATTATTCTCTCCCTGATAGGGCGATTTATCTTCCCGATCGAAGCGGCAATTTTCGCGGCCGGTGCCTCACAGCATCGCGCGAAAGCGATCCGATATTGTTCCGTCGCAGGCAAGCGGTAACATGGGGTCTCTACCTGGGAGACAGACCATGAGCATTTCAGACGGATCACATCACAGTCTTGGCAGCGCTCTGCATTCCCTCCGCGCGAAGTGGGGATGGGTTCTTGCACTCGGTATCGTCTACGTCGTTGCCGGCGTCATCGCACTCGGCAATGAACTTTTCAGCACCTTCGTCTCGGTGGCGATTATCGGCGCCGTGATGTTCGTGTCGGGAATTTTCGAAATCTTCAGCGCCTTCCAGATGAAAACCTGGGGCAGTTTCTTCCTGTGGATCGCCTTGGGCGCTCTTTATGCCGTGGCCGGCATATTCGTATGGATCAATCCGCTCCTTGCGGCTGGCGCATTCACGCTTCTGATCGGCATCGCCCTCATTGCCTCGGGTCTGGTGCGCATATTCCTGGCCTTCCGGTTGCCGGACACCGCGCCGCGC